>OX596381.1:141789602-144189602 GCA_951394425.1 Tipula unca
AATAGAAAATTAGATTATTATTTTTTTTTTTAAAAAGGTTTCTTGGGTTATGTGAATAGCACAAATGTAGCAAAAATGAAATGGATATGGACAGAAAGAATTTGAGTTTATTTTTTCGAAGAGTATCGTTTGCATTTATTTTTATTTTTCTTATCTGCACTTTTTTAAATTAAATAATCCAAGATTATATAATAATAAATGTAATATAGCAAAAAAACGTAAATGAATTTGGGTTAACAAAAATATACATATTACATTTCAGGAGCTGAATAATAGTCGATGGTCATTTCTGTGCGAAAAAGGAAAGTGAAAAAATACGTGATATGTATGTATTTTTTGCTATCTCTTTATAGCTGACTCTATTTTCACCAGTTTTTACTATTTATAAGGACGTGACTTAAATTTAATATTTTAAAACATTGTACGCGCTTTAATACTATGTAGTCATTTGTTTTATAGTACCTGATACAAATAGAAATTATAGTATTCAGTATAGATATAACCATTTAATTGATCAAAATTTAATTTGTATGATATTTGAAATTCCAAGGAGATGTCCTTGGGTGTCCCAACCTAAGCAAAGTGCCGTTTAAGAGGATGTATTTCATCCCTAATTGTGGTACTTTAAACCATTTTAAAACTATCAATGGTTGTTTTCAGTTCCGCCAACTGCTGGCAACATGTTGAGCAAAATCAACAACTTGAGTCTATCGAATGTCGAAAATGGTAATGTTACAACCTCCCAACCAGGGCTATGGAGTCGGACCCGGAGCCGGAGTCAGAGCCTCAGGAGTTTAAGATTATTGTCGTATTTTTAAGGAGCCGGAGCCGGACCTTAGAGAAATCGACCAACTCCGGCTCCAATCCTCATTTTGTTTACATTTGCGTATTGTTTTGTGACGAACACATATATGAGTTTACCAAACTGATTTTGGATTATAATTGAAATTAATCAGGTTATTTTCAGGCAAATGAATTAGTATTATACTCGTACCATGTGTATATAAGTGCTGTATTATATTATGTAAATTATATTTGCATGGTCATCGTTCATTACGAGATTTGTGGGTGACCATTAAACATGTTTTACTTACCAAAAAGTATATCGGCGGTTATTAAACATTTCTCCATTACTGATGACAAAAAACGTTACGTTTGCAACGTGATCGACGATGGGAATGAGGAACCATGTGTATCGAAGATTAGGGCAGTTGGTGGAAGCAAAGCATCTAATTTGAAGCGTCATCTACAACGTTTCCATACAGTGGCTTTCAAGAAAGTTGCAGAAGAAGACAATAAAAATATAAACGTTGCCTCGTCATCGTCGGGTCCAACAAAACAAGGCGCAGCCATCAACAAATTTTACAAGAGAAAATAAGAATTTCAATGACATCCGAAAAATTTAAAAACTTTATAGTGTGAGAGATGGTGTACATTAATTTTGTACCTCTGACCCAATTTGTACCGCTGAGCAAAATACAGCGAGGCACAACAACAAGATTTAATTATAAAGATTTTAAGTTAGTTTGAGATCATGTATATAAAGTTAGCCCAGGATTCTTCCCAGAGAAACGCAATGGTAACACCATAACTATAGCGACACTTTATATCAACTATTAGGCCACGATGAACTATCATCCAATAATTTTGTCCCATCCCAGGAAAAATTTGCCCTAATGTCACGACAGTTTTATAGAATTATCATCCTAGGAAATCACTATCATCTTGAATTTAGTACCAAACCTTCTCAATATCACCATTAAAATAGATACATAAAAAAACATCACAAAAATGAAAATTAAACCATTCAATGATTTGATTTATTTAGTCGAATTCAGAAAAGATTGTGTTAAAGTGCCGGGACAAAGTCAGGTGTTTTTTAAACTTGGCAAACAAAAATAACGAAGTGTCGAAATAGCTCGGTTGTTTTTTAAGTTTGGCGTACTAACATTAAGTGTTCCTGTTCTTTTCGAAGAACTCTGACGGTCGTGAGCGAGCCAATCTTACTTTAAGCTAACCATTTCGAGGGGATGGAACTATAACGTACAGGCTCTGGAGGCGATGGAACTGGTAAAATAATCAAAATAATGAAAAATATACAAATATACGTTATTTTGAAAAACTCTGTATTAAATTAACTATTTAACTATAAATTTTGTATTAAATTAACTATTTATGTTTATTCAGTTTATTATGCAAATTTATTATTTAATTTAAAATTTTAAACTTTAAACGTAACTGGTAACGATTTCACTGATTTAGTTTTTATATGCATTATAACTAAATAGTTCTATCATGAGAGATAATGAATACTATCACTTGTATTACCTGATGTACATTTTTCAATTATTTGGGATGAAAGTCTGGGATAACTTTTTATATGTTTTGAGATCGACAAAAGACATATTTTAGCAATTGTGACCGACAAAAATGACTGTCACAGTAGACAAAATGAATCAACTATACTAGGTGACGAGAATGATGATGTTGGTGAAGAACCTGAGGAAGATGACGTTGTGATTATAGATGAGAATGAGTTTATCAATGCTTCCTCAGCACCATTTAAAATTCAAGAAATGCGTTGTGCGAACACACTCTTCAGTTGGCATTCCGCGATGGACTAAAAGTGAAAGGTGCCGTCTCTATCATTTCCAAACTATGAAGCATTGTAGTTGCTGCTCGAACGTCAACAATTGACGTCATTCTAAAGAGACGGGCAGGAAAGGGAGCCATATTAGGTCAGGTAACTCGTTCTTCTAGCACCTATTTAATGACTAAACGTTTGTTGGAATATAGGTTATAAATGACATTGCGAGTTCCGCTGTATAGCAATGACTGTTGAGGATTGGGAACAAGTTGAACAAGTTGAGAGATTACTAATGTATCCATTCAGTGTAACATATAACATAAAAATGGACTCCTGGATTTTATTTTAAAGAGTAGACAAAATTATCTTATCAGGTTTCTAAAATGGATATTTCAATTGCCGAAGCCATAAACCAATCAATGAAATGCAGGGAAAACACATTATTGGACAATGATGAATATATCATTTATTTATTTATTACTGGCAGGTATATTCATTGATCCGATGGCGAATAATCAGCGAAACCGTGCTAAAAATGCTTTATGTGATTTAGCAGTAAAGATGAGAGGTTGACAAGAATCCAATTCGGAGGAACAAGAGCTAGATTCATCAATATCACCTTCGTTGTTAAATAAAACTTGCAATCAAGAGCAAAATAAACCAGATTCCGATTTTGTTTAATTTATTGAATGGCATTTAAGGAGGAGCCCGAGTCGGAGTTTAAGTCGGAGCTAGGGGGGGGGAGGGGGAGGGGAGCTCGAGCAAGAGCCGGAGTCTCATATAATTCTAGTAGTTCCTGGAGTCGAAGCCGGAGCCGAACATTTTTTCTCAGACTCCACAGCCATGATCCCAACCCAGGCCTGTATTGTATTATACCAGATTTGAGTAAACAATATTATTAAATTTGTGAATGAAACTAAAAAATTGATTTAATAATAAAGTCTGTTTGTTTTTTGAATATGATATCCCTATCCTATTTTTTCATATAAAGAAATGAATTTAAATAAATTACAACTTCTAGGCAGAAAAAAAAACCTTTGCAATTTTAAAAATAATGTCTATGTACATATGTAAAAATAGAATAAGGATATCATACTTTTATAAAAAAATTCATATACGTACAATGTACATATACGAATAAGTATGTGCAATGTGAATATGATTGTCAGAAATAAATATTTCTCCATCCTTGAGAATCTGGATAATATAATTTCTATTTTAATTTTCGAAAAAGGTTTCTTTTTTATTTGATTCATATGTATGTGCATATGAAACATGTATGCATATATGTATACATTTTTGGTTGGTGCAAATTTCACAGACTAAAAGCTCAGCTCTTGTTAATCCAACAACATACGAGTATGTATGTACATGTTATTGTTTTAATTTCAAAACAACCCGATATTTATTTGGAAAAATAATACTACTCCGAATCAAAACAGGAAGATTATAATAAATCTAGCAAATCATATTATGTTATTTGTTTGTATAGTTCTGTATAAATATTTACATATTTATGTACGTTTGTGTTTTTTTTTCTGTCTATATAGCTAGTGCTGCAGATTGGAGAAGTAATCGAAATAATTATATAATTTATAGGTATGGACTATATTTATGTATATTACTGTTAATATTATTTATATTATAAATTCCTTGTACAAAAAGTTCGGCCAAGCATGAATTTCGTGCGTCGAGGATTTCGTGAGCAACTCAACTTTTGTTTACTTTTCAATTGTAATAATAAATTGTGATGACTAAAGACCTGCTTCAATATTTTCGATATTGGAAAGTATACCATCTAAATACTGGTTATGTTCCGCGCTGTGAGTCGAGATATAAATCCTTTTTTTTTGAAAATGTGTAAAAATTTGATTATTATAGGGTGTTTAACGAAATCAAAATTGAAGTCTTCCATGACGATAACTGCTGATAGGACTGTTGTCTTATTGCACCCGCAAACACCTATATGACCTGTACAAAGCTAGTAAACCTATAGTATATAAATATCTGTCTCTTTACATTCAAAATGGCTACCGTTTGAACTTATTCCGCTAAAATACCAGAACCGTTCTTGTCGTACTTAAAATTATCCTTTTGACACCTCCATGTTCTACAAACAGAGCAACATGCTATGTCTTTATGATTGCTGATCAACGTCAATATCGGACATACAAATGTACAATATGTATGTTTACGGAGTGACGTCGATTATATCATCTACGGTTGCAGAAGTAGGATATATAAAGTAATACCATATATTTTTTATAACAATTGATGATCTTTTCAGGACCTCAAGTTTGATTAAAATCATTTTTAACATATTTCTTGAACACCTTGCTGTTCAACAAATATTGAACATTTCATTTTCTTTATAGTTTTCCTGTAATCTTTAACAGCTTATAGATACATGCAAAATTTTAAAAAATTTTGAATTTTCATCTTTCAGACTTGCTCCATGAATATCACAAGAGAAAACAACAAATTATTTTCGCTTTGTTATCGTATATCAGCTTCGTTCTTTTTATTGTACTTTGGATGTGATTACCTTATCAGTTGTTGGTAGATCGACAGTATACACAGCAAATATAATACTGGGTCCTAATACGCTGCCTTGTGGATCCTGCGTTTCTGTTATTTAGTTCAGTAATGGCTGCATTGTGTTGAACTTGTTGTTTTAATTTTATAAATAAGGCCCTCTAAAGGCATCTAATTGCTCTGCAGTACCATGTTGGTCTCGAAACCCACATTGGTGACCTGTTATAATGTGTCGTTAAGATAATATTATGTGTAAAGAATAGTTTTGATAATACCTTCTTTTCAAAAAGTTGAAAATTATCGGAAATGTATAGTTATTGGCCTTATAAACTCTGGTAACTTACATGCTATTGTTTCTTCGTTTGCTGTGAATATTTCTTTAAGTAATTAGAGAAAGCTGTAGCATTTTAAATGTCACTTCGGGGGTTCGATAATGCTGATCTTTTTATTGCCTTCCATAGTGAATATTCTGTTTTCTCGGTCGCCGAGAGTTCATTAAAATAAGAAGAAGCTTAATAGCCCTATTAATGTCCATTTTAGTAATGGAGATTTTTACTGCTGCTGTAGCCGTTATATTGTCCGCTTTTCTTGAATTAATTGCATAACATTATAGGTGTAGGCCTATAAACTTTTTCAGATCTACTAATATACTTATGTTAAACTATCAGTCTCCGTATATACATATCTTTTACTGTGCAGGGCTGGATATCCAATTGGTAATTTTATTCGACATTTCTATATATGTATATAGAGTTCATTTAGTTAATTTATTTGTTATGTGTTGAGGGCGTTATTTTATTTGCGCATTGGTGTATGCAACTCCTTTTGTTATAAGTGGAAGTGGGTGTCCAGAAGATAAGTAATCTAGATTGTTTTTTTCGTTAATTGCTTCATATACAGTTGTTTGCCGTTAGATGTGGTCAATATCTAGAATGCATGGTTGATGTTCAGCATTATTAACGGCCTTGCGAAAAATTTAATGCTCAGTTGATTAGAATAAACCATAAATTGCTGATGTCTGATTGCGTGTTTCGGTGGACAGTAAACAGCCGATATTTGTTGCTTACGGATGTGATCTTTATGTTTGGTGTTATAAACTAATATTTTTATATTCGCGAACGGCCAGTGTAATAAAATCGGGACCTGGTGTAATAAATTGTGATAAAATTGTAATAAATTATGGGGTAGGTTTCGTTGTGGCGGGCTGATTTGGCTGATCCAGCTTCAAGGGAACTGATATGATTGTCTGTAAAGAACTTCTCTAGTGGATCGGCAAGTCGATGATTGTTGAATTTAAAAATAAACTCAAATAATAGTTATGCTTTCGCTGGAATATAATGTTATATATGGTATATGAATGCTTCATTTATATACATTTCCATTGTTGACGATTGTGGATTCATGAGACTCAAGAGAAATTTATTTTCCATTCAAATTATTGAGTAAAGTGTAACATTTTATTTTAAAGTTATTTTGTCGTTTTACATTTTGTGTACTGTGATACGATTTATTATCCTCGTTTGTGTGCTGTTGAAGATTCCTTTAAAAAAAACACAAACTGTACATATGGTTTTTGTAAAAAATGTATTTTGGCTCGATTGAAAAGAAAACATATGTAGGTAGGTAAATATATACATATGTATACATATATGTTATGTAATAAATCAGATTGTATTATATAAAAAGGAATGAAATTAGTATGTATTTGAACTGAAAAAACTGCTAAATTTGAAAATGATTCGTATTTGTATACAGCAAACCAGCATGAGACTTATCATAATAATGAATTTTATTTCAAGGCACGGAATAATATATCGAGACGGTGTTGTTGCCTTGATATATTCCGTCATTGTTATTGAATATTGAATCATATAAAAACACATTTTATTATAACCTAAGAGTACGTACTAAACAAACACCACGCGGTTTAATTTTTATTTTCATCCATTTTAATTTTAATTAAACTTAGTTCTAAAGGTTGCCTTACTGAATAGGGTCAGCTGAAAGACGTGTTCTATTATACGTTAAAATGGCAAATTTACATTTTACATGCAAAACATCGCAGTTTATAAATACCCCCGCATAACAATAAGTCTCCTTTAAGAGCTTTATATACAAAATCTTCAGGATATTATCATGATGAAAATTGATTGATTTTCCGTTTTTTTTCTTCTTCAATCTACATCAATGAACATTTCATTCAAACATCGGACCCAAACGTACATATTGAAATACAAAGAAAACATAAAATACCCAAATTAACGATTAACATCAATGAAAACCATAAAACAGTACATAATATAATAATTGATCGATTTTTCATCAATACACTTTTTTTAAATGCTGCAATGCTTTTATTTTCGAGAGCATCTACATAATGGCATAACACCATCAATGGTTTACTAATGTAGTAAATATATAGTAATGCAACATTCTAGATAAAGCTAATGTATATCATAAGGGATGCCTTCGATAATAACTACGATGTTATAATCTTTGGCGAGGCCAGGCTCTAATGAACTCCGAAGAATATTTTTCTTCCTACCACATTATCGAATATGTATGGAAAGTACTAATACGACTCTTTTATGGCGCCGATGTAATGCCACTCCAGTGTCGCAATGAACATCTATGCTATATGATCGAATAATGCTGCGCTGACATTTCAACTAATCAATTGGATCGAATATAAATAAGAACTGTGAACATTCTGTGGATTTGTTATTTTTTAATAACGAGCTATGGTTTTCCAAGTCTTATCTTGGGAGAAAATGGCAATAATAATTTTTTTTCATAAAACTTTTATTTTACTTTCAGAAATACGCTTAGATTGATTTTCTGAATAATTCAAATTGGAACTGTTCAAGATTGAGCAATAGGGAGCAATAAGAATTTGGTCAATCTCAAGCATAGCCGCAAATCCGCAATAAGAGTGTACAAATTTGAACTAGTTACTGTAACAATTATCTGTTGCATATTGAGGAGGATTTGACATCATAATCTAAACATGTTGTGAAAGTTCATGTGAGTACCTATTACATCTCCATTGCTAATTCCATAAGGCAAGCTTGTTAATTAAATCCATTATCTCAAATTTTAACCGTTTAATGTTTGTGAAGGAAGAAGTTCGTAATTGCTAATACCATATGAAGCTGTTCAGGGAGTTTGATTCCTCTGATCTTTTATTTATTTAATGAAATCATTTTGGACAGTTGTTTTCAAACATCCGAGTTTTAAGTCTATTTAAAAGGAACGATACCGCATTATTACTATTACGAGATATTTTATACCTATAAGTTATTCGAATCCATGGTCTATATACTCTCAAAGCCATTTTAATACATAAAGCCTCCATGTTGAGCGATATCTCTCTGTAAGCATACTGGACTCACTCCAATATAGCAAAAAAATAGTTCAATCCAAAATATTATTATTATTATACTCGCTGAGATCTTACTTTAGGTACAATTTCGTGGATCTTTATCAGATTTCTGAGCTCGGTATTATATAGCCATTCCATGCGAAATCAGACACCCATACGGGGGCAAGGTGTCCAATTATTTTAAAATTCGGGGAGACGGTTAGTTTGGATAAAAAAAAATATAATTTGAGTAAGAACTCGGTGGATTCAAAATACGGGAGTTCCGTTATAATTCGTTTTTTACAATTGAATTTTACAATTCAAATAAGCTTTTAAAATTTGGTATTAATGTACAATTTATCCTTTGAATTTCAATTTTAAATATTATTTTGCAGAAAAATCAAACTATTCCCCGATTTATTTTTATTTAAAAAAAGGTAATTTTAAACCAAATTTGTTGTGGGTTTTATCTCAACTATCTGCCGTTTTTATGTTGTTACATAGTTAACACCATAATGAGCGAATCTATAAATACTCAATCACTAAATGGAAATGATAGTTTGTAATACCCCCTTGAAGTTATCCCAGGATTTCATCACACGATTTTTTAAAAATACCTCTGAGAAGACAAGTGTAAATAATCCATCCCAGGGTTTTTGAAAATACATATAAAATTTATATAGTTGGTTCATCCCAGGATTTTTTTACTTTTATACTATCCCAGACTTTTTAATATGTATATAATTAATTTGGTGGAAAATAAATTCTTCTGGCCAAGTCGTTTTAAAGACGGCTATTTTCTCTTTGCAATTAGGTTAAGGACCCTGTTAGCCATCATTACGCCAGATTTGTTAATTTTGTAACTATTGGAGTTACCGCAATATAAATAAACGTGGCGCCTTTCTCAACTTTTCAAAGTAAAGTAAAATCGAAAAAAAATCGTATGACCAAGCTTTTATAGGATCGGTTTTTTCTCATAGCGAATGAGTTTGGAAGGCCAGAAGGGTTGGCCATCACTGTGCCAGGATTGATATTTTTTTGACAGTTGGAATTTCCGCAATATAAATAAATGTGGCGCCTTGGCTATCGTTTCAAAGAAAACCAAAATAAGATTGAAGGAAAAATCGTATATGGTCAAGCTTTTGTCGGGACGGCTCATATCGATTGAGTTTGGGACCTTATTGGCCACCACAATGCCTGCGTTGGTGTTTTTCTTTTAGTAAACTGTTCGTTTTTAATTTTACAAATATTAGGGACATCTAATGGCGGGAAGCAAAACTAAGAAATACTTTTTTTAAACAAATTAGTTTATTTTGAATAATAATATATAAAATATCATAAACAATACAATACACATTAATTAATAATATATTTCTTATTATATTTATGACTTATTCTCCCAATAAGAAAGGGACGTTATATAATGTGCCTAATATTACAATATTGATCTTTTAACGATACTTGACTGACATCTAGGAAAATATTTTCGAACTAATGTGTGAAGTGAATAAATTAAATGTGCAAGGTAATTTCATGTATAAAAATCTATTGATCTGTATGGATTACTAGCGGCACTTAAAAGTTCTTTAAAGAGTTATTTATAAGATTACTACGGTATATTGAAACGAATACAGATTTTTTATCATTTTCACCAGGGCCGTACATTAAAATATACTGGCCGAAATAGTTTATTTTAACACATTCCTTGATATTTTATATCAATTATGTAAAAAAACTATTTAATTGACTACAAATTTATATATGTAGGTGCCGTTAAACAATATATTTGACGATAGACGAAATCAAATTTCAAAATTATGTTTACTAAGATTTCCGCGTCTTGTCTGTGAGTTTTGCCCTTTAGTTAATCAGTATAGTATTTCGGCAATTATAATTTTATTTTAAATTTTAATTGGAGATATTAAATGCAACTAATCTATTTAAACATAATGTACATTACATTAATATATTAGTGGATAATAAAATATTGATACATTGTATATCGAAAGTTATTGAATAGTTTGTTTTTGTATTCCATTTTATTATTTAATCCATAACATATTTTCATACATGAAATTGCCTTGGACATTTTTAATTTATTCACTTCACACATTAGTTTGAAGATATTTCGCTAGATGTCATACAGTTAGAAGTGCTAAAAGATCAATATTGTAAAATTAACCACATTATATAATGTATATTTCTTAATGGGAGAATTAGACATAAATGTTATAAGAAATATATTAATAATTAACGTTTGTTGTATTCTTTATGATATTTTATATATTATTATTCAAAATAAAATTGTTTAAAAAATGATTTTTTTAGTTTTGCTCCTCGCCATTAGATGTCCCTAATATTGGTAAAATGATAAACGAACAGTTTATCAAAAAGAAAAATCAATGCTGGCACAGTGGTGACTAATAAAGTTCTAAACTGAAAAACCATCCCTATAGAAAATCTTGACCATATACGATTTTTCCTTCAATGTGATTCTGGATTTCTTTGAAAAGTTGGCAAAAACGACACATTTATTTATATTGCGGAAATTTCAACGGTCAAAAAATAGCAACGCTAGCGCAGTGGTGGCCAACAAGGTCCCAAATTTATTTGCTATGAGAAAATAGCCGACCCTATAAAAGCTTGACCAAACGTTTATTTCGTTTCTCGCTGCCTTAGAAAGGTTGGCAAAGGCGTCACGTTTATTTATATTACGGAAATTCCAATAGTCACAAAATTATCAAAGCTGGCGTAACGATGGCTAACAGGGTTCTTAACCTACTCGCAAAGAGAAAACAGCCGTCCTTTTAAGAACTTGCCCAGAAGAATTTATTTTCCGCCAAATAAATTTTACATATTAAAAAAGTCTGGGTTGAGTATCTTGGTACCAACTGTATATTTTTTTTTAGACGAAAAAGTCTGGGATAGTATGAATGTAAAAAAATCCTGGGATGAACCAACTACGAGTATATACATTTTATATGTATTTTTAAAAGGTCTGGGATGGATTATTTACCCTTGTTGGTAATTGTACTGAAATGTTGAATTTCGTCCTGGTTTGTTATGCCGTTTTGTTCTATAAAACTCGAACGCGTTGAGTCTCCATCGTGTAAGATGGTAAGATATTTTCACGGGCTTGTTTTTTTAAAAACACTATTTAAAACACGTTGCGTACCACTGCCGTCCTCGTGTTCATTATCTATTCATTACTTATATACCGATGTAATACCAAGTCCTCCAGCTATAAACCAGTATAATAATCTCGTGTATTACCGGGACCTCATACATAAATCATAAGCTTTGTACCAGTGTATTATTGAGGCCTCCTCGCAAAAATAATCGTATAATATCGTGTAGTACGAGGACCTCATGCAAAATTTGAAACATGTGTACCGGTGTATTACCAATGCCTCACTGTTTTATGATGTTTTTGGTATTACAGTTTTTTATGATGTTTTTGTCGAAGAGGCGTCGGTAATACACTGGAACATAAGTAAAACATTACGCATGATATCTCGGTATTACACTAGAATATGAGCATTGTTATACTCCATGAAACGCAAAATCTACATCGGTACATAAGTAAAGAATTTGAGATGATTCTGTTTATATAGTACAGGGTGTTCTACGGGAAGGTTTACTTATATACATACCTCTTACCTCCCTGGGGTAAACCTTATAAAATGGTTATGAAAAAGGTTAAGGATGCATATGTACCATGCCCATCGTGCCCACGAGCGTGCGAAAATTTCGTCATGTCACAGTTTCCACAACAACCAGATTGCACGGTTAATGTCGAAACAAGAGGCGACGGAGAAATATTCCCATTAATTACAACGGAGGAGGTGCTTAAAGCATGAATCAAATTGAAGAATAACAAGGATCCGGGGCCTGATAAAATTCCCAATATTGCAATTATAATCACCCAGAGTTGTTTGTAAACTTATTCAACTCATCCATAGAGGACGGAGTACTGTTGGTACTATTACCTAAATCTAAGAAGGCGGTAGATGATCCATCTTCCAACAGGCCAATCTGCGCTTGCTAGATACTACAGGTATATTATTATTTGAGAGAATCATATTATGTGAGAGACTACAGGAAGCCATTAAAGACAAAGGGGACTTGGCGGAGAACTAATATGGGTTCCGTGAAGCTCGCTCTACTATTGAATCGATTCAACTCGTAGTACTATAAAGTATTGTGCGGTAGTTACATTAGATGTGAAAAATGCATTTAACTCGGCGAGTTGGGATTGCGTATTAAACGCGCTAATCAATAGAGTATAATAGTATTCTTCAATAGTATGAAACTTATGAAGGTACTAAATACTACCACATTTCTGGAGGTGTACCATAGGGGTCTGTGCTGGCACCCACATTGTGGAATGCCATGTACGATAACATTTTTAGACTGCCGATACCAGAAGAAGCAATGGTGGTTGGTTTTGCTGATGATGTTGCGATTGTAGTTGTTGCAAAGTACAAAGAAGAGGTGGAAGAAACCTGCAATTGGAGTATAAGAGTAATTCAGGATTGGTTATCATTTGTGGGTTTACAGTTGGCGGAGCACAAAACAGAAGCAGTGTTAATCACCAGTAGGAAAAGGTTGGAATTCATGACGGTGGAAGTTGGTGGCCAACTAATTGAGTCAAAACAATCTATTAATTATCTGGGATTAATAATTGATGATAGAATGTTCTTTAAATCGCATTTGTATACCGTTGGTGAAAAAGCTGAAAAAGTGAACGGGGCGTTAATGAGAATTATGCCAAACGCAGCGGGAGGCGGGCCGCCAGAGCCGCAAACTGTTACTGAGTAGTGTGGTGATATCTATTTTGATGTATGGAGCACCAATCTGGACCATTGCTATGGAGAGAAGCATTTACAAACAACCGGTGGCATCTGTTTACAGGTTAAGCGCTTTAAAGGTGGTATTTAAAGGTGGGAGGGGTGCAAAAGGGATTTTTCATCTCCCGATTACGATCGGTGATTAAATTGAAAACATCTATGACCCTCTTTTGGAATGTAGAACTCATGGGCCGACCCATCTTTCATGTCACTGTACAGGGTGACATGGAGCTATGCAATGCATAGCAATTTAGAACGGTATCAGATGAAGCCGTGTGTCTATTGGCTGGTATGCCTCCAATTGACTTATTGGCTAAGGAGCGTGAAAGAATGTATTCTGGCTGTGCAGATGGGGATAAGAGGTGAAATCGTATTGCGGCTCGTACAGAGACCGTCAACATGTGGCAGCAGCATTGGCACAGCTCGGGAAAAGGTGGGTGGACACATGGGTTAGTCCCTTCGGTATAGTGAAATGGCTAGATAGAAAACATGGAGAGAAGATACAAGAAAGATACAAGATACAAGAGAGACAAGAAAGAAAGACAAGGAAGATGGGAACTATACAGGTCTGTAAGAAATCGCTTATTACCGTTAACAGTTTTGTGATTGTATGCTGCAGTCCGAAGAAATTTGGGAGGTGATGTGTAAAATGAGTGCAAGGATTATAAGAAACTGAGAAGTCTAGAAAAAAATAGGCAAAGACAACAAAATTAGATGGCTGCTAAGGCTGAGCCTGTTCTCGCGAAGTAATACATAGCAGTAGTTCCACAAGACAACCATATAGGCATAAGAATTTAGGGGTTAGGGCTTAGTCGGTAAGAATCCGACACTGTTACATGATAATGGATTAGATTCACATGTGAGGTCTTATGAAGATTCCCCCGTCCACCACAAAAAAAAACAAAAAAAAACCGGTTTTTTGCATATGGTTATTGAAATAATTGCATACCTTTGGATCACTTTTTATCATCAAACATGATTTAATCCGCGCATTAGATCAAACGTCATGAAATAGGGCTATTATGTAGGGGCATTGAATTTTCTTATATTTTGAACATCTGCTAAGTGACGGACAGTTTGTATTATCAAGCCAAATATGAACCTACCTTGCTACAAAAGCTGCTAGAAATGTCGTAAAAATACGCTGGTTGTGATGATAATCTAGGTAACGTATTATTAACGATTATCGAAAAGCATCTCATTGTATATTACAAAGATTGTTAGGTTGCACCAGCATCACTGCGGTATTAAAAATATAAGTCTAAGATGAAATTGAATTTGTTGGTGCCTACATAAAACAAAAATGCTTTGACTGATAATCGACAAGCTTACAATGAAAATATGATTACTATAAATATTTCCAAAATCACATATCATTTATTTTCAACCTCTCATCTACCTACATATGTAGTTTCATTGCGTTTTACTGAAAAATAAACAACGAAAACCGAATATTATCAATTCATAGTATATCTCTCGGGTTCATCCACCCAAAATGGAAAACATAAGTTTTGAAATAATTTTAGAGTTTTATCGATAATAATCGAGTAGTGCACATCGCATGTACCTAAATATATATTCAGACAACATATAAATCTCAACTCATATCATTTGAGTAATATAAAAATAAAAACATATTTAAAAAAAATATTATTTGAAATTGTCATTGAATAATTTCGATAACTATTCTAATTACATAAAATTTAATTTCATTTAACTATGTACTCGTTTGTACTAACTATTCATGTTATGCACAACATAGTTTGTTGATTAGATTGTTGGAATTTAATTTAATTTTCGAACTTTTTTCGCTTCGCACCTTATAGAATTATTTATGTATGTAATATATTCACCAACGCTGCATCAGAGGAAAAGTTTTCAAATAATAACTTTGGAACAAACTAATTTAAACAATAATTACAGTATAGTGAACTTAATTTTCAATAAGATTGTATACGTTTATAAATATCTCTTGAGGTGTTAAAAAAATCAAAGAATTATTATTATATTGGGTCGGTCTAATGTTAGATTAAATAACATGACGCGTAAACATAGCATGGGTACACATTCTTCGCTATAGATTAAACACTTTGGAGGTGTAACAGTAAACAATTGCCTAGAATACACTAAAACATCTTGTATATGGTAAGTGTCAATACAGTAAAATTACAAGAAAATATATTTCATATACTATACAACCCCTAGTGTTATGTTATGATGAGCTAGGGATTAATGCTTCTCGGTTTTAAAAAAAATAAAAAAAAGGTTAACTTTAATTTTGACACTGAATTTCTTGATATTGTTCTTAGCCCTTTGATTACCATTGAATTTTAAATTCAAAAATACACTTTAATTATAAAATTGTATTGGCAAAATATTGCTTATACAACAGAGTTTATTTATTTTAAAAAATTATTTCAGAGTTTATTAGCTTTATAAAATATAAAATATTAGTAAATTTCAGACACGTGAGTGGCTTAGTATTTCATTTAGGTTTTGCAACGACCGCATTAGACGTTCACGTGGTGATGTTGTAGGTAATGAATATGACTAGTTATCATATTGAGTCTTTAAGAGAATTTATATCATATACTATGCAACCCCTAACCAGATTTTCAAAAGGTTTAGGGCTAAAGCCTCAGAACATTTAACCTGTTTTAAAGTAGAGATGGAATGCAATCTCAAGCCATGAACTTCTCAGAAAACAAAATGAATCATTCCATTGAATATAAAATGCTCAGTGCCATGCAGGTTAACCGCAAGTGTCGTATATCAATTAAGTAAATAAACTTAAAAAACTGTAGGAATATTAATAAGTCATAGACAGATATTGACTTGAAAGTATTGTTCCCATTGAAACTTAAGATCAAGGATAACCTTTGACTTTTTTTTTAGAATCGATATGATCCCAACAATGAAGAGGATTATCTATAATTTTGGATTACAATTTTTGTTTATTTTTGCAATAATTGTACAACCGAAAAATCGATAAAGTTGCTAACAAATATTTGAGTCCCCCCCAAGAATTAGGCAGTGAATATACTAACGATACAAATTAAATCAAAATCAAAAATATGTTGTTGGGAGTATCTGCGCCACATGTAGTAGAACAACAAATTTTGTCTAATAATTTTGAGAAATTTTCGCAAACAAATAGCAAACAATTCAATTTTCAGTTAAAAAATGGAAAAGTATTCAAATGGTTTCATGTAATATCATTTGAATTATTTTTATTAAATAATACAAATAAATATCAGATATTTGGAAACCACTAATCTAGCAGACCAAACACAAATCCGAATGCAAAAGATTAAGTCACGTAATTATGACTAATTAACCCATGTCTATACGACACGCATCATAACGACTATACCCAGATGTTTTCAAATGTAAAAAATTTCCAAAACACGTCTCAATCCTTTTGTTCTTAAAAAAAAATATTTTTTAGGGGAGGTTCCGCAGTACAAATAATTAGTTTTCAAGAATCCTTTCCATTGTTTAGAAAAACCCCATGACCATCGCAAAAAAGTGGGTGTTTATTGCAATCCTTTTGTCCAGTTTATATATAAAATTTTATTGCTCTAAATGTGCGTCATCTTATGTAATAAAAAATTAAAGATAAAAATACTTAAACCATTTCATTTATTTAACATTTATCATTCTCCCCTCCACTTTATATTCTTATGCGTTCAACTTTTGCACCATTTTGGTTGGTATAAAAGATCGATTTTAAAATAACCAACCATTAATCCTTTACAGTAAGTCAACACATAAACATCGAGCGCAGTGAAGTAAAAGTTAATTAAAATTTGTGATAAGTTAGTGTTCGTTAAAATTACAAGCAATTAATTGAAATATTAAAAATGGATTTTGAATCAAGTCAGCCATTGGATTTGAGTAAAGTTGAAAATCCTCGTGTCGTTTACTATTATAATCAACGGCCAATTGATTTTTATGAATACGAACGGATTGTGCACAAACCGGCATCCGTTTACAATAGTATCTATCGTCCAAATTATAATATGGCAACACCGACGCTAGAATATGCACCGCCATTGCATAAAATTGAATATTGCCTCGATAATTTGCCCAGCTGCTCAAAAGACGTCGATCAACAGTCGAATGGATCATCGACGCGTTCATTAGAAATTGCCACCGATTATAAAAATGAAGAAGATGGTCGTGCTTCAAATACAACATTCGTGTGCAATAAGCGTTTGCAGTCGTTTGACGAGGAAAAACATAGTGATCACAGCTGTAACAGTTCACTCCAAAAGCGTAGACGAAATTCATCAAAATTCTCCACCGACTATGATTCGGCCACCGACGAGGATCGTGAAATTGCGTCGTTCACAAATGATAGTGTGACCCGATCACCATACCTTAATTCATCCTCATCGTCAATCAATATGGGATTACGTGATTCACCGCTTACGGTTACGGCTAAACAAGAACAAGCTCTAATCGAACGAATTAATGGAACTGAATCACTGTTAAAAGGATTAGTGTACCATGGAAATATGGCACGACAATATCCGGGCGCCGATAATCGAACACCGGAACAAGCTGAGCACCGTCGTAAAAATAGTCAGGCGGCACGTTTAAGTCGGGCTCGGGCAAAGGCGATCGAACAACAACGGGACGAAGTTGCTGCACGGACACAAAATGAAAATATTCGGAATAAGAAGACACTTGCCGCTTTGAGTGTGTACGCGAATGAGCTAAACAGACTATTGCGACGGGAGCAAATTGATTGGATGGGCAAATGGAAGCGGATCAGTGACGCAAAATCAAAGGACAAGAAGAAATGAAGAAAACATTTGTAATTCGTTTTTAAGTTTTTTAAAATTAGATTTTAAGATTTCGTGTATGTGCATGTTCATTCAGTGATTTATATTGTGAATAATAAACTAATTGTAATTTAAAAAAAACATTTTTTATTGGCCCAAATTTACTTCGCTACAAAAAATCTGTATGATTAAAAAAATGTGTTAAATTGCTGATGGTGATTAGGACTTCATCTTGTGGGCAGATAATTACCAAGGAGATGAGAAATCCTTAGTACTTTCCTGTTATCCATCCTCAAGTAAGGTTAATTCGATAACAGAAAAGTGTGACCTCAATCTTCGCCCCATTATCATCCGAGTGCCACAGGAGTTTTTCGATAGTTCAACGATCGTCGTACCAAGTCTTGGTACGAGTGAGTTTTAATTTTGAAATTTTAACGTCATCTCTCATAGAAGATTGGGAAGAAAAAACATACATGTCTGTACTGTGTATACTTGTTTTTAAAGAGATGTTGGAATTATAATTCGCGACCCGTTGATTTTCATTTATTGTTCCATCTCATGCTCAACCGCATCAAATATATTCGAAATCGTTTAAGTGTCGGTTTTACCGAATTTACAACTTTAAACGCCATACACTAGCCTAATTCTATAACGAATAAGATAACGTGAAAACGCGAAAACGAGTACTTTACACGTTTTCATACCAAAATGGTATTCTATAACTTTACACCAAGATAAATTAAAAAATGGGTAAGATATTAAACGTCAATAAACTACACATACAATTTATCTTGTGTAGTTCGTTTTCACGGATAAAAATTTAAAATATAAAACTAAAATTTCACGAAGAAGGCGGGCTAGTGCCGAACAAAAAAAACATGTTTGTCCTTGTTACTCTTTATCTTATATTATGAAATGAAACACTAACAAAACGTCAAAGTGGTTTTAGACACGATAAAATTATTCAGCAAGATAAAATTTACACGCTGACTACTTTGTTTTATAGAATACCATTTAACCTAAATAAGATAGAAACTGTGTAAATTTTTTTGTGTAAACTTTTTCTTCGTTTTTTCACATTATCTTGTTTTTACAGAATTAGACCACATGACGCGATTACACTCAAAACATCAATTTTTCCCTGGATCATAATTAAAAATTATGAATATAAAATAAAAATTATGATATTAATGAGAAATTAATATACACTTCACGTCCTTTGGATTAATTAATTTGTTTTAAGATTAATACAATTTTTCTCCACCGTTGGACAAATCATTAATTATTGAAAATCAATTATTTCCCTATTCTTAAATATAAAAAAAAAACTTGGTAGGCTGCGTCTTTTTTTTAGGAGTTTGGTTTTTGGCATGAAGTTTTGTTTTTTGCGTTTTTGATTATACTCATCGAACGTAGTAATTTTTAGTTGTGTCAAATATTTTTTGTAGTTTGATGTGGTAATAGTTTTTATCTTAAAATTGTATATTTTGTAGTGATAAAGTTTTAAAAAGAGGAAAGAACAAATTTCAACCGAAACCGAAACGGTATAAGCATGGTTAATTACTCTGAAGGTAAATCCAGTCGTTATATTCCACAAAATGTGGTGATTAATTATTTGACGATTTAAAAAACAAAAAGGAGTATGGAAAAATTATAAGGGGCGCGCAGCTAATCACCAGGGCTGTGGGTACTCCGAGCAAATAGCGCAGTGGTTAAAGCTGCGACGTTTGGATCGGGAGGTACCGGGTTCGAATCCCAACAGAGGCGGGATGCAAAAGGGATTTTTCATATCCCGATTACGATCGGTGATTAAATTGAAAACATTTATGACCCGCTGTTGGAATGTAGAACTCATGGGCCGACCCATATTCCATGGCACTGTACAGGGTGACATGGAGCTATGCAATGCGCAGGTGGTGTACTGTACTTGTGTGAATGGGATGAATGAATGGATTGAATGAATGTTGTGTGAATGTAAGGTAAGGCTATGAACCGTAAAAGTGTCTATGCCAAGTCCTTTTTAAAAAAAAAAAAAAAAATGGGTGCTCCGGGCTCAGTGGCAGTATTAAATAGGTAAAGAGAAAAGAGTTCCCTATCAAATGTCCTTCCAAAAATCATTTTAAAAGATGTTCGTTCAACATGAATTTGTATTTTAATGTTTTATTTCTGCTTGGTTTGAGGCTCAAAGCTCTCCTAAGTCTCGCAGTTTGTTTATTTGTGTCCTTACTTTACATCGCACTTAAATCGAGGACGTATGCGGCTACTGTTCCAATTTAGAAATAAATTCATTTACTTTTCTGAAAGCGGGGGTAAACGAATGACAAAAGTATTGTTTTTTGTTTTTATTGATTTAGGGATTGAGTATGAGAAAAAATAGAATAAAATTCATTTAAATCAAATATAAATACTAAAAATCGACTTTATCGCAGTCAATAATTTACCCTAGTATTCGCTACACCCAGTATATAGTTCCAACCCAGTTTGATATGGATTATATGGGTTAACCGGAGTCAATGATTAAGCATTTCTTTTGAATCCTGCTTCTATTGAGATTCGAACCCATTTATTCGTACCTCCCGATTCAAAATTCAATATTTGTAAATACTTCTAAATCCCCGTAGTTAACTTTCTCTAAATTTGTGTATTTCGAATTTATTTAACAATTTGAATCTTAAATTTAACCTTCAGAATCGTATACGTGAAATTGAGTTTCGAAATTTCTTGAATTTTAATATTATATTAAGAAATTAAGAAACTGCTGTGAATTGATAAATTACAAAAACTTTTACTTTTTCAAAACTGAGTTAAAACTTAAAATTGTAGTTGTCAAAATTGATTTCGTATTTTGATTTTCGAACTTTCAGAATTATATATAAATTTTCATTTAAAAAATATTATAAATTAAATTTACAAATTGTATATCGATTTATTTTAAACTTTAGATCTGTAAATGTCTAAGTTAAAATTTTGAGATAAAATTCAGAATTGAACATGTCAAATTTTATTTTGATTCTTGATTATAGGTAATTTCTACCTAATCGTAATTTGATTTAGATTTTTCATATTGTGGAAATAGAAATTGTATATAATAAAATAGTAATGAATTTTTTCTGAATCATAAATAAGTAGTTTTGATTGTTTGAATAAAACTAAATACACCTAATCCTGTTTTTACACGGTACATACATTCTAGAAAACATCGTGTAAAAAAAGACGCACAGTACATAATGGGAAAATATTAAATTGATTCAACAACCTCAAAAGACATACAAAAAATAATAATTCGGTAAAACATAGACCAATTTTATTCTTCAATGTACCATGTCCATTTTATTTCACATATTATAATCAATTATAATTTTTAAGAAATAAAGCAAAACTTAAAAATAAAAAAAATCACATATTCAAGGAACATAAAAATTTGGTATATAGGAACATAAAAAAATGGTATAAGGACAACGTTTTATTCGGTGTCAGTTTCTGATAGTAAGCGCATTCTTTTGTGCTGCGACGGCTGAATATCACTTTCGTCAGTAGAAATGCTTAGTTGTACGTCTACATCCTTAACTGAGTTCATTATGATAACTGCCTATCAGAAACAGTTTCAGGCCCAGGTTTATTTATTTTAAAAGCAAATTCGGCTATAGACGTACTGTGATCCTACTTTGAAGAGCTCCTTGTATCGAGCCATACAGGATTGTAGACTTGATTGAAACTTCACAGCTCATTCGTTTATGTGATTATTTGTCAGAAAATTATCTGCCAATTTATTTGCCATTTGAAGGCCAACAAGAATTAAGCTGGTGGTTATTGAAGACGGAATTTCGTCCTCATCAGTGCTATCATTTGCGCCAATGTCTTCTAGTGCAACCTTTAATAACTCGTCTTCATTAAGAACTCTGTCAACAATTATTTCATTTATATTATCAGCGGTAAAAGTATCAAATCCTTCACCTCCAACCGTTTGTTTAACCTCCAACCGATGGTTTAATTTCTAAAGCTGCCAAAGCAGATGTACATATGTGAAGTTAACCCGAAAATCCATCCAGTAAAAGGCCTTTTCAATTTTGGTATGTGTCTATGCTAAATTTTACACTAGCCTGAAAAAATATATCACAAAATGTAAGAAAAATTCATAGCATCCCGAAATTTTAAATTGGTGTACATTTTTAAGTAAAAAATTAAACAGATAAATAAATATATGAAATAAATAAATAAATAGATTAAAATCACTAACATATCACAATCATAAATCACAAAAAATGAATACATACTTCAATTTTTTAATGACAAAATAAAATTGACATAATTACAAAAATATATAAGCTTAACTAAATATGTATATGAATGTTGTAGGTAAAGTTGTCTGTTACTTAAAATTATATTATACATAATATAATATAAGGTTAGTACTTGGTTAACAAGTTAAAATATTATTTTAGGTTCTTATATTATTATTAACATTTATATTGTTATTAGGTTTTCGGTGTTTTTGTTTTTGATCATCTGCATATTTTAATTCCGCTATAATTTGTTTGTGTTTTATATTTATATATTGTGTATCACATTTGAAATTTAATGTTTTATGTTTGTTAAGTAGAATATAAGCTGATTCTATAAATTCTCGTTTACGTTTCTGTGTTTCTGTATTTAATATTTTAGGTTTATCAAAATTAAAAGTATGGTGATCTTGCATGTGATGTTGTGATAGTGCAGTCGATAAACAATATTGGGGATCTTCATTAGATATCTGATAAAGTGATGATATCCGTTTCGAGCTGTAAATCACATGCGTGATTCTTCTGTCAAATGTAAGGAGCCATCTTTCGTACTAATCCGTCAGCGCCCAACTTTCACAGCCAAATATAACAACGGGCTTGATCAACGCCTTGTATAGGTGTTTAAATTTTAGCAGTGGCCTTAGACGATACAAAGCACGACTGCCAGCTACCAGCCTCATTTTAATATCCTCACCCGTACTGTTATCGTGAGTGATAAGAGAACCCGTATAGTGGGCACTACTAAAATCTGGTGTGCCATTGTCCCTATAACCAGCGATCATATGTATTTCGTTTTGGACTCATTGATCTGGAGTCCAACAGAAGCTGAAAACTCTACAAGCGGATCAAGTATTTCTTTCACTCCGATGCTAAAACACCTCAGCGCAAGTCCAGTCAGGTGCTTCCATAACAGATATGAAGAATCCCATTTGTATCAAAATCCTATTACAAACGGTTTCAGCGTTGTGCTGATATGTTACTGTATGTGGTCGTATAGCTCTTTATTATTTTCATGCAGTTGAATAGAAACAGTGTAACGTTCCTGCAATAATTATCTACGCATTACTACAGATGTAACATAAAAGTATATATATCTAAAACTGGGTAGGTAGTTTGATTTTTGTTCTGGAAGAAATTAGTTTTATTCACATTCTATATTTTGTCAATAATTTTATAGCTATATATAGTAAATCTACTGTATCTCGATTAATCAACAATTAATCCAAAGGTGACTTAATAAAACTCATATTTTATTTAAATGGTTCAGGTATGCTTGAAATTGTAGATGGCTTACAATTATGGCTTTCTTTTACCTATCTATATAATAGTGCTACTTAAATAGATAGTGTGCACATATACTGGACAGATGTCACAAGTATATAGAATTCCAATATAATATAATGTGAATATAACACAATATATAATGTGACGTCACAGGAAATATAAAATTAATTATGCTAATTGTCTCTGAAATAATTACGATCCATAACAAATTGAACTAGATTTTTTAAAAGTTTTCTTTTAAAGATAGGAGTATATAGGACAAAACTTTTATTAAATACATACATATAAGTGTTGATTGTTATTGGTATGTCTGTAGACATGCTGGAAATTCGAAAACAACATTACAAAAAGTTTGTGCTAGATTTAAATCGAATAGTTGGATTTGAAAAGTTTTAGTTTTTCAAAAACATGGTTTCAGGTGTTAGGTGTGAAAAGATAATAAGTTAGTTGAATAGTTGAAAAGAAAAATGTGGATTGAGATTTTCATTTCAATTTCTTAATACCTATGTATATATACATAGATGGAAATTATATCTTTAAAAATAAAATATTCAAATTTGTATAGTGGCTTATTTAAGTTATACGAAATGTTGGTTTTTTTACGATTCTGTGCTTTGAATTTCATTAGTTAAATAATATGTACATATAATTTTTACGTACGTAATATATTCACATACCACTTCCAAGAATCCATATAAAACGGCCAATTTCGATTCGTGCGAAACAAATTTTGTAATTTATATTTCTTCTATAAAAGGCTTTTGCATGAATATGTATGTACAAATTACATGCAATGATATTTTCTTATATGAAAAGGATCTACCTTTGTGCCATAAAAAAATATTCTTGATTAGGCAATATGATTTTCAATATATGTACATATGTATATACATAGCATTATCATATTAAATTTAAATTCTGAATGCTTTTAATCTGCAGATTGCTTTCATGGTAAATAAAAATTTATTCTCATTTATACGAGCATAGGTATATAACAGACAAGGTCTACATATTTATTTCGCCGAAGCTTAATTTGTTTTGAATTTTATCAATCTCTTTAAATTGAACAACGGCAAAATATCATTGGGATTTTTAGGTTTATAAAAAATAAATGTTTCATAGAATTGTTCAATGTTGTTCATTCATCCGATGCTTTTTAATTTATTCAATGTCAAGAGTTCATATTCATATACCCCATAAATATTTTTTGTAATATTTTACTAAGTTGATTCGGGTCCGATTTGTCATAAAGTGGCTTAGTAAAAACAGCATTTTATTGAATCGGGAATTAGATCCTTAGTCCAAAATTCACTTTTAATGGTTTACTATAGACTATTGAAAAACTCATGGTTAGCTATACATATTACTTATATATAAAAATTAAAACCCTTAAAGTTTATGGAACAGTTGGTGCCAACCAAACCACTTGTAAAGCTTGGACGTAATGAACTCATTTTGTACTTTTAAGTTGAGAAGATTTGAATGAGCACATAAGTGAGAGTCTCAGAAATGTGTAGAACAATATTACACACAAAATTAAGTAAACTGGTGAAAAAACTATCCAAGGCGTTCGGACAATAAGCAGGATAACCTCATATATAAATTTAACCTTTTTTAAAGATTTGAGCGTGTAACAGACTGTGGTCTAATCATGTTTTCTCATACTTAAATTTATAGACGCATCAATTTCCTAATTTTATTTTTATTACAAAAATGAAATATGATTTTACAAAGACGTATATAAATTACATTTAAGACAAATTACACATAAAACAATTAAAACCTAATTAAAAAAGCTTTTTAAAAAATTTTCTATAGAAGATCTTTATATAAACGGAATGTATCGCTAATTTCATTCAACTGTTTGGCCATTCCATCACTGAGAGAAAAAAATAGTTAAATAGTAGAAAATCAACATTAATTTAACATTTTTCAAATATGATAATGCGCTATTAATGGTTTTTATTAAATTATGTTTAAAAATAGTAAAACAAAACTGCAGCTGGATCATAGATGAATCGTTGTTAATTTAACATTTTTTTTTTGTAAAACCGAAAGTGCCAGTTTGTTAACTCAACAAATTTTGTAGTAAAATCATAGTAGAACCGTTGTTAATTCAACACTGTTTTTAGTAACAGCGTAGGTGAAACGTTATTAATTAGTAGTTATTTTTAGTAAATTTGTAGGCGCCACGTTATTAATTCAACCAGTTGTGTAGTAAAATCTTAGTAGAACCGTTGTTAAATCAACACTTTTTTAGTAAAATTGCTGGTGAAACATTGTTAATCGAACATTTTTTTAGTTAATTCGTAGGTGTAACGTTGTTAATCCAACCAGTTGTGTAGTAAAATAATAGTAGGATCGTTGTTAATTCAACATTTTTTAAGTAAAATCATACGTGAAACGTTGTCAATCGAACATTTTTTTAGTTAATTCGTAGGTGTAACGTTGTTAATCCAATATTTTTTTTTAGTAAAATCGTAGATAAAACGTTGTTAAATAAATAAATAACGTAGTAAAATCATAAATGAAACATTGTTCACTCAATAATTTTTGTAGTAAAAATTGTATATATATTACAAACGAATTTTTTAAGCGAGGTGTCTATTTTATTGCAAAATACATTATCAAATTAAAATTTTCTAAAATCAATTCAAAAACAGATCCAACTATGATTTTAATTCAAGATTTTAATTTGGTTAAAATAATTTTTTGATTAATTAATTAATTAATTTTATTATTTAAAACAAAAAACGTTTGAATTAAAATGATAGTTAAAATTCGGTTGAATTCGTTTTCGAATTGATTTAAGATAATTTTAATTTAATAAGGTATTTTACAACAAAATTGTCACCACGCCTAAATCTTCGCCATAATATGTATTTTGTATACAACTTTTAGTCGATTTGAAGCAAAATTCATTAACATACTGTATTTAATTTATTACTAAATTGATTTTAGATTAAATTACCACTAAAACATATCCTAGGCGAATCTTGTACGGTTATTATGGATGTGAAGTATTCCACACTTTTTTCCACAATAATACGTATACAAATCTTATTGGAATCAACCATATCATATTGGATTCTAGCTCAGTTTTTATGTGTTGGTGCATAATAGTCGTGTTTTTTAATTCAAAAAATTTTCTTATTGGAATGAAGTTCTGGATAGAATTTTCTCATTTTTTCAGTTAAAATCCAAATGAATTTAATATTTTATCAATAAATAAGATACATTTAATGTTAAACTACACATTTTAATTCACTATTATCGAAATAAAATCAAATTTAACTTTATTTTTCAATGTTCTGGATAAAACATTGGTTTTTTCAAGTTCGCGATAAATTCATAGTACACGAACTCGAAAAAAAGGGAAATTTTAAAAGGAAATATTTTAAACAAATATTTTTCATTGTTTTATGCTTGATACCTGTATTATTTCACAATAGAGGTCAAAAAATATAGTTAGAAGTTGAAATTTATTCAAATAAATAGAACTTAAATTAAATATATTGGTTAAACTAAAAAAAAATTCCCAGTATTATTCCCGATGTTCTTATAGAACTTGAAGTTCTGTTAATAAAAAAACGCACCAAATGTACACTGTTATGAATTCCAAGAAATATAATATTAAATTTATATTAAAAATCTCGATTTAAATTAGAAATATAATTTTTATTTTAATATAATATTTGTAAAAAATTGTATTAATGCGATACATAAAGCTCATAACTTGAGATAGCAAGATTTAATTTTTACATATCTAACTATAATTCTGTGTGATCTAATAAATTGAGCTGCTAATGTTAATTAAACAATGGAAATAGTAAAAATGTTTAACGAAACCATTTTTAGGGACAGTTTAAATGAAATATTAAATTAATTGGAATTATTTTTTTAATTTATTACATTTTCTAGTAGATCATGATATGTCAACCAAAAATAGGAGTACTAAAACAAGAAAGCAAAGATCCAAACCATCCAATTGTCAAAGAGTTTTAGAACAGCGTACATATATATTATTCAATTCAAATTGGAATCATACAATCCCGCATTTAAAATGAAATAAGTCCGTTTAAATAAAGAATAAAGTAAATATTTGAATTTGTCCGATTATCAATATAATCATTTACAAAGTGTACTACCGAAACCTGAGTCCAAATCTCTGGGTAGAGGTGCAAATAGCTCCTAACAATTTTATTCGAAATAGCAATATCAGCTTCCCAATTAGTTTATTCCTGGGGGTAGGGGGTAGTTTTCGACCTTGGTGGATTATGAATATAGTCAACTACCTAGTGTATTATCGAAATTTCAGTCCAAACCTCTGGGTAGGGGTGGAAAAAGCTCTTAACAATTTTATTCGAAATAGCAATATCAGCTTCCCGATTAATTTATTCCTGGGGGTAGGGGGTAGTTTTTGACCTCAGTGGATTAGGAATATAGTCATCTACCTAGTGTACTATCGAAACCTGAGTCCAAATCTCTGGGTAGGGGTGCAAATAGCTCCTAACATTTTATTCGAAATAGCAATATCAGCTTCCCGATTAATTTATTCCTCGGGGTAGGGGTTAATTTTTGGCCTTGGTGGATTAGGAATATAGTCATCTACCTAGTGTACTATCGAAACCTGAGTCTAAATCTCTGGGTAGGGGTGCAAATAGCTCTTAACAATTTTATTCGAAATAGCAATATCAGCTTCCCGATTAATTTATTCCTGGGGGTAGGGGGTAATTTTTGGCCTTGATGGATTAGGAATATAGTCATCTACCTAGTGTACTATCGAAACCTGAGTCCAAATCTCTGGGTAGTGGTGCAAAAAACTCCTAACAATTTTATTCGAAATAGCAATATCAGCTTCCCGATTAATTTATTCCTGGAAGTAGGGGGTAATTTTTGGCCTTGGTGGATTAGGAATATAGTCATCTACCTAGTGTACTATCGAAACCTGAGTCCAAATCTCTGGGTAGGGGTGCAAATAGCTCTTAACAATTTTATTCGAAATAGCAATATCAGCTTCCCGATTAATTTATTCCTGGGGGTAGGGGGTAGTTTTTGACCCTGGTAGATTAGGAATATAGTCATCTACCTAGTGTACTATCGAAACCTGAGTCCAAATCTCTGGGTAGGGGTGCAAATAGCTCCTAACAATTTTATTCGAAATAGCAATATCAGCTTCCCGATTAGTTTATTCCTGGGGTTAGTGGGTAGTTTTTGGCCTAAGTGGATTAGGAATATAGTAATCTACCTAGTGTACTATCGAAACCTGAGTCCAAATCTCTGGGTAGGAGTGCAAAAATCTCCTAACAATTTTATTCGAAATAGCAATATCAGCTTGCCGATTAATTTATTCCTGGGGGTAGGGGTAATTTTTGGCCTTGGTGGATTAGGAATATAGTCATCTACCCAGTGTACTATCGAAACCTGAGTCCAAATCTCTGGGTAGGGGTGCAAATAGCTCTTAACAATTTTATTCGAAATAGCAATATCAGCTTCCCGATTAATTTATTCCTGGGGGTAGGGGGTATTTTTTCGCCTTGGTGGATTAGGAATATAGTCATCTACCAAGTGAACTATCGAAACCTGAGTCCAAATCTCTGGGTAGGAGTGCAAAAAGCTCCTAACAATTTTATTCGAAATAGCAATATCAGCTTCCCGATTAATTTATTCCTGGGGGTAGGGGGTAGTTTTTGGCCTTAGTGGATTAGGAATATAGTCATCTACCCAGTGTATTATCGAAACCTGAGTCCAAATCTCTGGGTAGGGGTGCAAATAGCTCTTAACAATTTTATTCGAAATAACAATATCAGCTTCCCGATTAATTTATTCCTGGGGGTAGGGGGTAGTTTTTCGCCTTGGTGGATTAGGAATATAGTCATCTACCTAGTGTACTATCGAAACCTGAGTCCAAATCTCTGGGTAGGGGTGCAAATAGCTCCTAACAATTTTATTCGAAATAGCAATATCAGCTTCCCGATTAATTTATTCCTGGGGGTAGGGGGTAGTTTTTGGCCTTGGTGGATTAGGAATATAGTAATCTACCTAGTGTACTATCGAAACCTGAGTCCTAATCTCTGGGTAGGGGTGCAAGTAGCTCCTTAACAATTTTATTCGAAATAACAATATCAGCTTCCCGATTAATTTATTCCTGGGGGTAGGGGGTAGTTTTGGGCTTTTGTGGATTAGGAACATAGTCATCTACCTAGTGCTCTAATGGAACCTGAGTTCAAATTTATGTCAAAGAGTGCCAACACTTTCAGTCTAAATCTCAAAATTATAAATTTAATTTGGATTTGAACTGGTTTCTGGGCAAACATAGCGTTCAAATTTTGCGTGGTAATTGGAGTCACTATCTTAAGAGAAGACATTGATTTCATTTTATTCTTAATTAGTTTATTATTATTTAGAAATTATAATTTAATTAAATTTATAATTTTCATAGTGAACATTGTTTTTATTCTTATTAGAATGTAAATTTATTTCAGACATAAACCGAACAAAGTATTTTAGTACCACAAATTTTGTATTAACTATATAAACAGCGCCATCTAATTATTATATTAATATACTATAAAATTATTATAAATAACCCGGGTACATCAAAAGAACGATTAAAGGTTGGTTTATATTATCCGTTCAGTTTAGCACAGACACGTACCGGCACAGACATCAAGTATTTTTATCCGTACGTATCCGCAGTCCGCACATACATTGATTCGTATTATTTCGCTCTGTCGATCGTATAAACTCGTAACTACGTACAGTACAAACAAACAACCAGAATATAAAAACAAATAAAATGAAATATTTGATATGAGATACATATTTAATCGGATGATAATATCAGTATTATTATAGAATGTTGATAGTAAATATTAATAAAAATATTGATAATCATAAACCTTTAATAATAATATCTGAAAATAATTTAAATGCTTAGGTAATTAGGTATCTGAAATAAAAATATCTGAAAGTAACGTACATACATTTCTATGGAAAAATCGACCTATTCAGATCACAACAATAATACCAATATATAATAGGCCGTTTCACAGCATTTGGGCATTAGTATTTGAGTAATGGAATAGAAAACACTAAAATTGAACAAAATCATATGGCAAAAGTAAATTCTACGTATTTTTTTTCGCTTAACATTCTTATATCTAAATATATAGGCCAAAAAATAATTTTTCATTGATGAGGATTTTAATAATGATTATTTACCAAGAGTTCTGTAAGATGATTTTCAATAAGATTTTGATTTTTTCGTTCGTGTGATTTCTACGTTCGGTGTTGTTTTGTTAGTCAATAATTCGATAAAATGCATAAATAGTGATGGTATAACTTAACTCTTCTTTTTCATTGATAAAGAAATATTCGGTTTCTTTTGCTTACGTCGTTCCAATTTTTTTAATTTTTTGTTCTTGATGGTACATTACTTGTTCAAGTGTTTGCATTTGTTTTTGTAAATAATATTATTTTTTGGCAGTTATTATAGATTAAATTTTTTAAATTTAAAATCCGTAATATCTTTAAATGATTTTAATTTTTTCCAAAACTCCACTTGATCTAGTATTCGAATGCAAATCTCTAACTCGTCTCGACTTAAATAAAATAAAAGCAAACAAAAAAAGTGTGTGTTAAAATCCCATAAACCAATAAATTATTGTTGCAATAAATCACTATAAGCAAGAGACATATAGTAGTATTCAAATCTCGCTGGAATTCTGACAGTTATCGTGCAGAAAGAATATGGCGGATACACAGTGATGTATTAAGTACAATAATTCATGTTTATTGTTTACATTTTTATGTTGTATTTGTATTCAAATGGAAAAGGAACGTTTTTAATCAAAAAATGTTTTTATAATTTAACGTGTAATAACTGACACTTTTGAAATTAATATTTAATTCGATAAACTAAGAATTAAATTTGTGATTGATTTTTTCTGATTTTGCTTTTTATGTTGTTGTGGTTTTGTTCGATATGAATGTGATTTGGTCCTTTATTTTCCAAATGCTTCAATACATTGTCAATTACATTTTCTCCCGAGTTATCAGTTGAATCATTTTGTTCTGTCGATGTTATCTGCTGATCTTGTGTACGATCTGAGGTAATGTTTGATGCTTAATCTCATAAATCGCCACTGTCAATGCAGACTACCTCGTCAACAAAATTATGGACAACTATTATGGACAAATTATTATAACCAAGAAAATCATTGAATTGACATAAAAATGGCGAGGCGTCTATTTGTCATATTTGACATTTTTATTTTTGAATGTAGTGGTAGTAGATTATAGAAAAAATCATGATTTGAAAAAATTGATTATACATCAAAAAATAATCAATTATTTTTAACCAAAGAAAATCGACATTAGTTTTTTTACCGAGTTTGTTTTTTTTTGGGTAATCGAAAACGACATAAAATTTTCAAATGAGGAGTAGAATTTGGCTAGTAGTACGTACTTAATTTATACTGGGTTTCCATCGTCAATAGCATAATAGTATAATAGTAATCATTCATAGTCGCGTTTCCATCATATAGTGTGAAGTAAGCTGTATAATTATGTTTGAATATTGAAATTTGTCTTTTAATGTTTTATACAAATTTCATTACAATATTCAATTCACAATAACTATTTATGTAAATTAAAAACGTATAGTTATATCAAAATGCCACAAAAAAAAACTTCGAACGAATCGAAATTGTAATAAAAAAGTACACTGTCATGAAATATATTGTTAAAAATATAATTTGATACCTACTTTATTTTTGATAGATAGTATACTGAAATATTATAATAAAGTATTATACTAACAACTTCGCGTTTCCATCGTCGTAGTATAATATAGTATAATACTATTTAACTATGTATTATACCACATATTACTAATATAATTATACTATAACGATGGAAACCCGGTATTATAAAACGATAGAAATGTAGTAGATCTTCTACAATTGTAGTAAATTCACATCCCTGGAAATAGTACGTAAGTGAAAAAATACGAACAAAACGAAATAACTCGAACACATAGTATCATTTCATTTTCATTATCATCATAAATCATTATCCATTCCATATTCCATCCATGCTGATGTATTTTGTACATAAACTATTTTAGTTTGTTGTCAATACCAATATATAACAGGCCGATTTTTACAAAAAAAATGGCCGGTCCTATGCATGTGTAATGGAATAGAAAACCAACAATTCATTAGAAAAAGTCGATGTTTACGTGATTTTATTCTTATATCTTAAAAAATAGGGCTAAACATAATTTTTTATATACCAGGATTTGAATAATGATACTTTATCATAAGATCTATCCAATAACTTTTTAATTTTATTAGTCTTTTAATTCATTGTTTGAAGATTTAGCCAACTAGAATTTTATTTTATGAATCTGGAATAGAAATTACGAATGAAATTGTATGTATAAGTTCCTTTGTCTTTCTCATAGAATTTAATTATGATTTTATTCTATATATCACTGGCTTTTTAGTTGTTGTTTATTTTGCTACTCGTTAGTACATTCCGTTTCCGGTTGATTTTGGGTTTATTCGTGATTTTTTTTTCTTTTGTAGTTAATAACAAAAAAAAGAGTAGGAGGAACGAGGAGGAGGTTGTCTGTAAAGTGCCCTCACCAAATTGTTCGGGACATTTGGCCCGCGGGCCAACATAACAAAGTTAAATTTTTTTCAACGTTTGAAATTGTACTACAGTGTTATACCAACGAAACAAAAAAAAATTATATATTTTTTAGCTCAAAAAATAAGCCACAAATAGCTTATTTTTTGAAGTTAATAAATATAATTAAAAATAAAATATATATTTTTAACTTACATGAATATTCACAACATACACAGATAATAGATAATATATATTATGATGACAGCTACAAACAAAAATATTTATAGCTACTTTATGTTTCCATAAAGATCTAAAACATTAATTGAGCCACAAAAAGAGCTAAAAAATAAAATAAAAAAATTTTGTTTTGTTGGTATGACTTTCAAAATTTTTAAAAAATTTAGTTTTGTTAAGTTGGCCCGCGGGCCAAATGTACCGCGGGCCAACTACCTTCAGCTGCAGAATTATATTTTTTCTTATTATTTTTTTTAGGTTTACGTAAATTTTATTTTGTTTTTTTTATATTTTTTAGGTTTACTGAAATTATGCATTTATCAGAGTTGTAGATTTATTTTTATAATTAATAATTTAAACACACGATAATTATTCAAACATTAATTAAATATATTTCTTGAAGTACAAAATTATAAACTTTCTTAAAACATTCGACAACGTTTTGTTTTACTAAAATTATGATTCATAATCATACAAATTAATTTTGATTAATATAAATACATAATACTAAATTAACCGTTATTGTACTATTGTAGTATGTAATTATATTTCTACAAATATATTATATTTAACTAAACTATTTTAATTCATGCATAATCATAAGACTAATCCTTAATCGTCTATTATTCTATTCCCCAAAAAAAATTTAATCCTTAATAACTGCCAAAAAATAATATTATTTACAAAAACAAATGCAAACACTTGAACAAGTAATGTACCATCAAGAACAAAAAATTAAAAAAATTGGAACGACGTAAGCAAAAGAAACCGAATATTTCTTTATCAATGAAAAAGAAGAGTTAAGTTATACCATCACTATTTATGCATTTTATCGAATTATTGACTAACAAAACAACACCGAACGTAGAAATCACACGAACGAAAAAATCAAAATCTTATTGAAAATCATCTTACAGAACTCTTGGTAAATAATCATTATTAAAATCCTCATCAATGAAAAATTATTTTTTGGCCTATATATTTAGATATAAGAATGTTAAGCGAAATAAACACGTAGAATTTACTTTTGCCATATGATTTTGTTCAATTTTAGTGTTTTCTATTCCATTACTCAAATACTAATGCCCAAATGCTGTGAAACGGCCTATTATATATTGGTATTGTTGTTGTGATCTGAATAGGTCGATTTTTCCATAGAAATGTATGTACGTTACTTTCAGATATTTTTATTTCAGATACCTAATTACCTAAGCATTTAAATTATTTTCAGATATTATTATTAAAGGTTTATGATTATCAATATTTTTATTAATATTTACTATCAACATTCTATAATAATACTGATATTATCATCCGATTAAATATGTATCTCATATCAAATATCATTTTATTTGTTTTTATATTCTGGTTGTTTGTTTGTACTGTACGTAGTTACGAGTTTATACGATCGACAGAGCGAAATAATACGAATCAATGTATGTGCGGACTGCGGATACGTACGGATAAAAATACTTGATGTCTGTGCCGGTACGTGTCTGTGCTAAACTGAACGGATAATATAAACCAACCTTTAATCGTTCTTTTGATGTACCCGGGTTATTTATAATAATTTTATAGTATATTAATATAATAATTAGATGGCGCTGTTTATATAGTTAATACAAAATTTGTGGTACTAAAATACTTTGTTCGGTTTATGTCTGAAATAAATTTACATTCTAATAAGAATAAAAACAATGTTCACTATGAAAATTATAAATTTAATTAAATTATAATTTCTAAATAATAATAAACTAATTAAGAATAAAATGAAATCAATGTCTTCTCTTAAGATAGTGACTCCAATTACCACGCAAAATTTGAACGCTATGTTTTCCCAGAAACCAGTTCAAATCCAAATTAAATTTATAATTTTGAGATTTAGACTGAAAGTGTTGGCACTCTTTGACATAAATTTGAACTCAGGTTCCATTAGAGCACTAGGTAGATGACTATATTCCTAATCCACAAAAGCCCAAAACTACCCCCTACCCCCAGGAATAAATTAATCGGGAAGCTGATATTGTTATTTCGAATAAAATTGTTAAGGAGCTACTTGCACCCCTACCCAGAGATTAGGACTCAGGTTTCGATAGTACACTAGGTAGATGACTATATTCCTAATCCACCAAGGCCAAAAACTACCCCCTACCCCCCGGGAATAAATTAATCGGGAAGCTGATATTGCTATTTCGAATAAAATTGTTAGGAGCTTTTTGCACTCCTACCCAGAGATTTAGACTCAAGGTTTCAATAGTACACTAGGTAGATGACTATATTCCTAATCCACCAAGGCCAAAAACTACCCCCTACCCCCAGGAATAAATTAATCGGGAAGCTGATATTGCTATTTCGAATAAAATTGTTAAGAGCTATTTGCACCCCTACCCAGAGATTTGGACTCAAGTTTCGATAGTACACTAGGTAGATTACTATATTCCTAATCCACCAAGGCCAAAAACTACCCCCTACCCCCAGGAATAAATTAATCGGGAAGCTGATATTGCTATTTCGAATAAAATTGTTAGGAGCTTTTTGCACTCCTACCCAGAGATTTGGACTCAGGTTTCGATAGTACACTAGGTAGATGACTATATTCCTAATCCACCAAGGCCAAAAACTACCCCCTAACCCCAGGAATAAATTAATCGGGAAGCTGATATTGCTATTTCGAATAAAATTGTTAGGAGCTTTTTGCACTCCTACCCAGAGATTTGGACTCAGGTTTCGATAGTACACTAGGTAGATGACTATATTCCTAATCCACCAAGGCGAAAAATTACCCCCTACCCCCAGGAATAAATTAATCGGGAAGCTGATATTGTTATTTCGAATAAAATTGTTAAGAGCTATTTGCACCCCTACCCAGAGATTTGGACTCAGGTTTCGATAGTACACTGGGTAGATGACTATATTCCTAATCCACCAAGGCCAAAAATTACCCCCTACCCCCAGGAATAAACTAATCGGGAAGCTGATATTGCTATTTCGAATAAAATTGTTAGGAGATTTTTGCACTCCTACCCAGAGATTTGGACTCAGGTTTCGATAGTACACTAGGTAGATGACTATATTCCTAATCCACTTAGGCCAAAAACTTCCCCCTACCCCCAGGAATAAACTAATCGGGAAGCTGATATTGCTATTTCGAATAAAATTGTTAGGAGCTATTTGCACCCCTACCCAGAGATTTGGACTCAAGTTTCGATAGTACACTAGGTAGATGACTATATTCCTAATCCACCAAGGCCAAAAACTACCCCCTACCCCCAGGAATAAATTAATCGGGAAGCTGATATTGCTATTTCGAATAAAATTGTTAGGAGCTTTTTGCACCCCTATTCAGAGATTTGGACTCAGGTTTCGATAGAACACTAGGTAGATGACTATATTCCTAATCCACTAAGGCCAAAAACTACCCCCTACCCCCAGGAATAAATTAATCGGGAAGCTGATATTGCTATTTCGAATAAAATTGTTAAGAGCTTTTTGCACTCCTACCCAGAGATTTGGACTCAGGTTTCGATAGTACACTAGGTAGATGACTATATTCCTAATCCACCAAGGCCAAAAACTACCCCCTAACCCCACGAATAAATTAATCGGGAAGCTGATATTGCTATTTCGAATAAAATTGTTAGGAGCTTTTTGCACCCCTACCCAGAGATTTGGACTCAGGTTTCGATAGTTCACTAGGTAGATTACTATATTCCTAATCCACCAAGGCCAAAAATTACCCCCTACCCCCAGGAATAAATTAATCGGGAATCTGATATTGCTATTTCGAATAAAATTGTTAGGAGCTTTTTGCACCCCTACCCAGAGATTTGGACTCAGGTTTCGATAGTACACTAGGTAGATTACTATATTCCTAAACCACTAAGGCCAAAAACTACCCCCTACCCCCAGGAATAAATTAATCGGGAAGCTGATATTGTTATTTCGAATAAAATTGTTAAGAGCTATTTGCACCCCTACCCAGAGATTTGGACTCAGGTTTCGATAGTACACTAGGTAGATGACTATATTCCTAATCCACTAAGGCCAAAAATTACCCCCTACTTCCAGGAATAAACTAATCGGGAAGCTGATATTGCTATTTCGAATAAAATTGTTAAGGAGCTTTTGCACCCCTACCCAGAGATTTGGACTCAGGTTTCGATAGTACACTAGGTAGATGACTATATTCCTAATCCACCAAGGCCAAAAATTACCCCCTACCCCCAGGAATAAATTAATCGGGAAGCTGATATTGCTATTTCGAATAAAATTGTTAGGAGCTTTTTGCACTCCTACCTAGAGATTTGGACTCAGGTTTCGATAGTACACTAGGTAGATGACTATATTCCTAATCCACCAAGGCCAAAAACTACCCCCTACCCCCAGGAATAAATTAATCGGGAATCTGATATTGCTATTTCGAATAAAATTGTTAGGAGCTTTTTGCACCCCTACCCAGAGATTTGGACTCAGGTTTCGATAGTACACTAGGTAGATTACTATATTCCTAATCCACCAAGGCCAAAAACTACCCCCTACCCCCAGGAATAAATTAATCGGGAAGCTGATATTGTTATTTCGAATAAAATTGTTAAGAGCTATTTGCACCCCTACCCAGAGATTTGGACTCAGGTTTCGATAGTACACTAGGTAGATGAGTATATTCCTAATCCACTGAGGTCAAAAACTACCCTCTACCCCTAGGAATAAATTAATCGGGAAGCTGATATTGCTATTTCGAATAAAATTGTAAGGAGCTTTTTGCACCCCTACCCAGAGATTTGGACTCAGGTTTCGATAGTACACTAGGTAGATTACTATATTCCTAAACCACTAAGGCCAAAAACTACCCCCTAACCCCAGGAATAAATTAATCGGGAAGCTGATATTGTTATTTCGAATAAAATTGTTAAGAGCTATTTGCACCCCTACCCAGAGATTTGGACTCAGGTTTCGATAGTACACTAGGTAGATGACTATATTCCTAATCCACTAAGGCCAAAAATTACCCCCTACCCCCAGGAATAAACTAATCGGGAAGCTGATATTGCTATTTCGAATAAAATTGTTAAGGAGCTTTTGCACCCCTACCCAGAGATTTGGACTCAGGTTTCGATAGTACACTAGGTAGATGACTATATTCCTAATCCACCAAGGCTAAAAATTACCCCCTACCCCCAGGAATAAATTAATCGGGAAGCTGATATTGCTATTTCGAATAAAATTGTTAGGAGCTTTTTGCACTCCTACCTAGAGATTTGGACTCAGGTTTCGATAGTACACTAGGTAGATGACTATATTCCTAATCCACCAAGGCCAAAAACTACCCCCTACCCCCAGGAATAAATTAATCGGGAATCTAATATTGCTATTTCGAATAAAATTGTTAGGAGCTTTTTGCACCCCTACCCAGAGATTTGGACTCAGGTTTCGATAGTACACTAGGTAGATTACTATATTCCTAATCCACCAAGGCCAAAAACTACCCCCTACCCCCAGGAATAAATTAATCGGGAATCTAATATTGCTATTTCGAATAAAATTGTTAGGAGCTTTTTGCACCCCTACCCAGAGATTTGGACTCAGGTTTCGATAGTACACTAGGTAGATTACTATATTCCTAATCCACCAAGGCCAAAAACTACCCCCTACCCCCAGGAATAAATTAATCGGGAAGCTGATATTGTTATTTCGAATAAAATTGTTAAGAGCTATTTGCACCCCTACCCAGAGATTTGGACTCAGGTTTCGATAGTACACTAGGTAGATGAGTATATTCCTAATCCACTGAGGTCAAAAACTACCCTCTACCCCCAGGAATAAATTAATCGGGAAGCTGATATTGCTATTTCGAATAAAATTGTAAGGAGCTTTTTGCACCCCTACCCAGAGATTTGGACTCAGGTTTCGATAGTACACTAGGTAGATTACTATATTCCTAAACCACTAAGGCCAAAAACTACCCCCTACCCCCAGGAATAAATTAATCGGGAAGCTGATATTGTTATTTCGAATAAAATTGTTAAGAGCTTTTTGCACCCCTATACAGAGATTTGGACTCAGGTTTCGATAGTACACTAGGTATATGACTATATTCCTAATCCACTAAGGCCAAAAATTACCCCCTACCCCCAGGAATAAACTAATCGGGAAGCTGATATTGCTATTTCGAATAAAATTGTTAAGGAGCTTTTGCACCCCTACCCAGAGATTTGGACTCAGGTTTCGATAGTACACTAGGTAGATGACTATATTCCTAATCCACCAAGCCTAAAAATTACCCCCTACCCCCAGGAATAAATTAATCGGGAAGCTGATATTGCTATTTCGAATAAAATTGTTAGGAGCTTTTTACACTCCTACCTAGAGATTTGGACTCAGGTTTCGATAGTACACTAGGTAGATGACTATATTCCTAATCCACCAAGGCCAAAAACTACCCCCTACTCCCAGGAATAAATTAATCGGGAATCTAATATTGCTATTTCGAATAAAATTGTTAGGAGCTTTTTGCACCCCTACCCAGAGATTTGGACTCAGGTTTCGATAGTACACTAGGTAGATTACTATATTCCTAATCCACCAAGGCCAAAAACTACCCCCTACCCCCAGGAATAAATTAATCGGGAAGCTGATATTGTTATTTCGAATAAAATTGTTAAGAGCTATTTGTATCCCTACCCAGAGATTTGGACTCAGGTTTCGATAGCACAGTAGGTAGATGACTTAATTCTTAATCCACCAAGGCCAAAAACTACCCTTTACCTTATGGAATAAATGATTCTGGAAGCTTATATGGCAGTATTGTATGACATTATTAAGGGGACATTATCACCTCTTGCCAGATATTTGTTTTCTATTTATTATAGTTATTAAGTTAGCTGGTTTTATTCTCTTCTTGTTGAACTTTAATACCTTCCCCTATCTCTTGTATTAATTTTTATTCGATTGATTTTGTCAGAGTTCGTATAAATATTATATTTTTAGTACTATATGTATAAATAGGAATAATCATGTTTTCCAATTGGAATTCAATTTTACAGTGTGAAACTAACACTTATATAAAATCTGTGGATTTGTGGAAATCTTCACACCCATCGGTTATTGCATTTTAAATTATCTTGGTTTGAATAAGCGAAATTTCTGAAGGTTCAAAAATTAGGAAATAAAACAATTTATTTATTTAATTAATTGGTTATTTATTTAAGTTGTTTTTCAATTGTTACAATTACAATTCTGAGAAGAACTACTTGGAAGCATTTTCAAATTATCTATAGTTCCAATAGGCATTTACTGTATTTATTTAGAAAATATATAGATATTTTTTCAAACAATTATATAATTCATAATATGTATATTTAGTATACAACAATGTTGAAAATATTGTGAAATATTAATTGTAACTTTTTTTTAATGTCCATTTACTTATTAGCTATTTCGTTATTATTTGTAAAGCAAATATAAATTGCTTTTTCATTTTAAATTGTATTTTTAAAAAATTTAACTTAATATTAAATAAAGTGCTGCAATAACAATTTTGTACATTTCATAAAAATTATTTTTAAAAATATAAATTAGTTAATAAAATGTTAATATTATAAAATTAAATTATAAAATATTAATAAAACTTAATAAAAATTCGAAAAAAAAATAATTTGTTACAAATATGTATTTACATATGTAATTATATACTTATATGTAAGATTTATAATCAGGTTTAATTATTTTAGTTTTATTTCATGTTAAGGTTATATTTTAAAAGACTAAACTTTAAGACAAATGCTTTTTATATTTCAATACATATTTAAATTTGACATTTCAACAAAAAATTTACAAATAGTTATTTCTAAAATAAGTTTTTCCATTATTAATTTGATATATATGCAGTGGACGACTGGTAAAAAATTCAATATGTTTAATATAATATTCTTCAATTTGATTACCAACTTCGTAAGACTGAAAATGATCATCAAATCGTTTTATTTCAATTAGTTTACATAAAATGAAAATTTGTTTATTTTCGCAAATGCAGTGTATTATTCTAAATAACTTTAAAGTACCTCCGATTTTAGATGTTAAATAATATGACCTTTTGTACGAATTCCCTTTATAAACTATGCTATTACTAACTGAAACAGAGCTGCAATTATTGATTTCAATTTCATTTAATTTTGGATAATAGTATTGAGTTGTCAAATCTAAATTTTCAATTGCTAAAAATTCATATGGTGATTCCAATCCACTCTGATAATCTTGCAAAAATTTTGCAAACTGAATTCCGGCTTTAATAGATAATGAGTATGAAGCATTAACTCTAGAGGTGATCGAGTTAAAATAAATTTTTGCAGCTTTATGTTTTGCTTCAAACCTCATACACCATAAATATTTAAGAGGACCACAATTTTTTATAGCGGTAATATAATGTATCAAAAAATGATATTTCGGTTTCAAGGTAGCATCGAATAGAGATTTATAGAGCATATGATGTTTTTTAATTACATTTTCTAACTGATCTAGTTCTTCAGGCGTATAAGATGGTCTTAAAAGAAGGTCAACCATTTCAACAAGTAATATTAATAGGTTCCAATGCGGATTATCTCGAGGAATTAAATCCCCTATTAGAAGAGGAAGAAAATTTATAAAATTTAAATTTTCCCGTGCGGTCATTTTAAGGTTACAAGAATTTAAGTTATTCGAATTTATTGAAGGTGATATGTTACCAATCTCGGTATCTCCATATTGGAATAGATCTTTCCTGTTATTAAGAACGTTTATTGTAATTATTTTATCACTAATCAGAGCATTTAAAATATTACATATATCATACACGCCCACACCTTCGAAAATATCATGCATGATATCAAAATAGCAATTATCTGTAACATGAAATGTCTCTAGTTCATTAAAAATGCAAAAAGTTTTTATACCAGTTTCAGTAAAATTATTACTCAATAGGTCTTTAGCATAGTTCTCTTTATTTCTAAAGTACATAGTTTCTTCAGAAGTATCACTTCGCATTTGTTCCTTGGTTCGAGTACAAATTCTACAATATCGTTTGGCATTAAAAGATTGTACAAACCCTAGTATGCTATTTAATCCTAAATTATCTCCCACTATAAGACCTAGCACAAAATGAATTTTAATATTTCCGCTTGGAATTTTTATTTCTATCCCATTCTCTAATTTTACTAATTCTTGTACCAAATGATGGAACGCCATTTCATTACCGCAAACTTTTAGTTCACTAGCGCTTATAAAAGCTGCATTAAATATGAAGTCGAGTTTCGACAATAAATATTGAGGCATGGTTGGAAAATTATAATAACATGCACATATCGAGTGGGTATGACCGCCAAGGGGGTTATTAATTTGAAAATCGTCAAAATATAATATGTAAGGTATTACTGGTTTCGAATTATATAATTCTTGTTTTAATTTGTAAATTTTCCCAGCGGCGAAATTTCCCAACAGATTTCCTGCCAAATATTTTTCAGTATTATTTAATGTTGCCTCTAATAAACCAGGCAGCTCAAATAAAGATTTAAATTGAAATTCCAGCGACATTATATAAATATTAGTTTTTTTTTCAGTTAAAGTAGGATTACCTTTTACAATTTTTTCTGATATAGTGTTACTAACTACATAAGATTTAGGATATTCGTACAAATTATATTCTATTAAAGTTTTAAAAAAAAGATGTTCGGTTTGAATATTCTTGAAAGGATCTTTACAGAATTGTATTATATCAATAAAGTCATTATGCCGTTCACTATTTTTAGTTAAATTATCTAATTGGAATGAAATAGAATTCAGCAAATCGGAAATCATAGTTTGGATTTTAATAACTAATTTTCTGGGCATTGAATTTTGGGCATATAGTTCAAGAGACAACTGCAAACATTTTTTTACTAGCATTTTAATATTTAGTTCTGGGTTTAAAGTTGTATCAGCAGTGGGGAGATTAGGACATACATTTGCTAAAACACTTACATGCTCGATTTCTGTTGGTTCTAAAGGTGTTTCATTGCTATTTAAATGTGCAGCAATTTTAAATTCATCAAATTTGTGTGTGTTTTCTAGGTGGCGGCGTAAGGCTCGGAAACTGGAAAATTTTTGATTACAATTACTTTGTTTGCATTGTAATTCGTCTTTTGATGAAAGCACATGGATAAATTTTAAATGCTCAATAAGCGAAGACGATGTAACAAAATCGCCTTCACACAAAAAACATCTAAACATTTTCTCAGAAATTATTTGGCATAAAATAATTAAAATCCTGTATAAATCAATTCTTCCCTGTATATTATTATTTCGTTTCTAATAGAAACGAGCAATCTGAATACAAAATAAGTTGTACATTCATTTCTTTATTCAAAATATTTATGCATACCTTTATTTAATCTTTGAGATAATTTAATAGCAACGATAAACTCGGGCTTTTAATATCATATTTTGTATAAATATCGTAAAAATATTTTTGTACCAAATTCCATACTCCTATACATGCGAGTGGATACTTTAAATCTAATACTTGAAATAATTTAAAGCAAGTATCTAAACACTCTAGGAATGAATTTCGCTCATATAAAATTTTATCAAAATAGATATAAAATTTACTAATATTCGTAATTTCCCCGCCAACTACGATTATGAGTGGTTGCAATGTTATTCCAATATTATAATATTTATTTGTTATGTCTTCAATTTTGCTTTCGTAATTATTAATGGTTATTAAATGCAGTATGAAGCTTTCTTGGGCATCTAATATAGATGCTTTTCGGTTTATTTTTGATTTTTTGTCTTTAAATCGTGCCGTTGGGAGAATAACAGAATTTAATACCAATGCAACTATGGCATCTTCTGAGTCTGAAAAGGAAAAATTCTATTAAATAAATATTTTTTCTTCTTAATTACATTATTTTTCATACCAATATTTTTAGCATTGATGATGTTGTTGAACATTTGCCTACACGAAGGGTTTATAATTGAAGTGCTATAGTATTGTTTTATTTTGACTTTAAAATTTTCCCATTTGGCAAATAAAAAGAGTTTTTTATTTTGATATTTCAAATTAAAGTCAATTTCGATCTGTAAATAAATAAATTTTTAATTGACTTTAGTTTTCTATAATACTCTCATTATTATTTCAAATTTTACCAAGTCTGGTGCCTTCGGGTGTTTAAATTTTGGCCACTCTAATAAAAACTGAAATTTTTCTTTTGATATTAAGTCACGTTGTCTATATATATAGGTTTTCTCCCATTTGTCGCAAATTTCTCGCCAATCAGTGTTTCCTCTTTTTAAAAACGTCTTCAGAGCCTCTGATAATGTTTCATCAATTTCTTCTTCTGGACAGAGATCTAATACAGTATTTAAAATGATTGGTTTAGATAGCTTACGTCGTTTGGCCTTAATGTTTATATATTTATCATATAACTTGCCGCACGGATTTTTCTTATTATTTCTCGGAATATAATAGTAATCCTGAAATTTACATATCAAGAACAAAAACATGATTTTTAATTTAGCGCCAAGAAAAAATATTAACTTTATATAACATTAATAAAAAAATTTAAAAATTTAAATTCAATATCAGCTGGTAAATTCTTAAAGTACAATTTTTTATAACACAACGTTGAACTTACTATAACCATCCAAATCAATTCTTACGATATTACCTATGCTCCACCCAAATATAAAATTTTATTGTTTACCTGCATTTCTTTTTCCGTAGGAAATATTTCTATTAATTGCTTTGTAATATTTAAAAAATCGTACGGTTTTAAATCAATATTATAAATATTAACTTCTTCAATTATAATTCTTATAATTTCCTGGCGATGCGTATTTTGTAGAATAGAATTATCTTCATAAAATGTTATAATAAACTTGCCGGTAATGTTGTTCATTAATAGACTTCTTATATCCTAATTATAAGTAAAATTTTAATTAATTGTTAATATAAGAAAAGTACTGCTTCGTTTTGGTACTTCGTTTTATATTTTCATTTAAACAATAGATACGAGTTTTATTACTAAATAAGTAAATATAAAGTAATTTTAAAATAAAATTGACTAGCGGATTTAAAACAATTTACCAATAATAGACATTACATTTTATGAGGACATTATCAAAGTTTTAATAAATTGTATGTACTTAATAAATCAGCTATTACATTTTTAATTTTTATTTACAATTTATGTACAAGAGCGTAATACAAAATTATTATAGTATTTCGAACAAATACAGAATAGAAATACATTAATAATAGTGATCTAACAAAACTATTATTGGTTACGCTCTACACTTAAAACTGATATATAAAATAATATTTATATTATAAAATTTTTAAACTCTCAAAAATATAAAAATATGAAATTTTAAAAAAATGTATGAAATGAATAATTACGTTTCCTTAATTTCATGTATTTTTTAAGAAATTATTAGTTATACTATATAAAAGAAGAATAGTTTGCAGTACAGTAGGCTGAATACTACATATAAAATTAATAAATCAAACCTCATATATTTCTATTTTTAACATTTGCAGTTCGTATATTAGCATGATTTTGTATAAAGTTTTTGTTCATAAATTATAAATAATAATTTGAATGTATTTACAAAGAAGCAAAATTATACATACAGATATTTGTATAAAGCTACATAATTTATAAAATAATAGTTTTTAATGGAATAAAATTTCTTATAAAAATTTTGTTTAACAATAATTTAACAAAATAAACTTTTTAAAAAATAAACCCTTACTTTGAGAGACGCAAAAGAATTAGCCGAAGTAACAGAAGCTGAAGTGGACGGTTGAGAACTTTTAATTTTTTGATCGATGGATTTCTCCATCCATTCCATAATTTTCGATGTTACTGATAATGTCTCATCTTCAATATTAAACTATAAATATTTAAAAAAAAGGAATACATTTTAAAATATAGTTTAATAGTACAATAAATTACCTTTGCTTTTCTCCAACTAAATAGTTTTTCTCTAAATTCAGCCTGTAGTCCTAAAGGCATTACTGTTTGTGAAATATCTTCTTTGGATAGATATTTGAGGCTTCGATATGTAATTTCGCAAACTATATGTTTACAGAAAAATAGTGTTATTTAAGCGGTTTTAAAATTTCAACAATAAATATTCATATTGATTTACTTATAATGAAAATAAAACAATATCTTAACAAAACAAAATTTGTTAAAATTCCAAAATTTATTTTCATTATTTCTGTAAAACAAGACCTTTCAAATATGGCAATATAATTTCCAAGTCAAACTCCTGCATTAACGATTTTAATTGAAAATCATCTAATTCCTCAGTATTAGTCTGGCTCACTAAGTTTACGAAACTAATTTCGTCACTACATAAAACTTGTTTTACAGTATTTTCATCTGGTTGATTTGCTGGAAGCTGAATCCCACCGGTTGATAAATTTTCATGTTCCAGTGGTTCCGTTAATACGATATGATTTGGCATAATTATTTCGTTTATTTGTTGAAATGAATTATTTTGTTCCGCCATTTTATCACTTTAATTAAACACTTTCGAAGGCACTGTGGAAATAGACAATAATCGAATAAAATATAGTAATGTATGTATATGTGGGCAAAAATGTTTGTTAATGTACCCACCATAACAATTCAATTATGAAGTGCACCGATTAGATACACAAAAACGATTTTTAAAACACAGAATTTATTTAAATACGAACATAATTTTGTAATGTAAAATTTCGCAAAAACTATAACATTAAAAAGGAACAGATTTTTTTTTTGTGCAGAATTATCTTTATACCCAATAAATATGGCCACTCAATTATGTTTTATCAGAAAACAATGAAACGTGAAAACTAAAACACTATTTTAATCTATACCAAGAAAATCGGAGAAAACTACAACAAACTCAGCGTCATATAAAAAAGAGTAAAACTACATGTGTTTGAAAATATTAACCACTCAGAATAATATGATCAGAATTTAAAATATTCTACCATTCTGTATGAATCTGTAATTATTAATTCCACCACCATATTTACCTACTTGAAAAAATAAAAAATTGATATGTACAGCACAATTTTTCTTACTAAATTTCAATTAACCTTCAAAATTACTCACATTCACAAGTCACTTCAATTTATTAAACTTAATTATTATTTTTATCACAATTACACTAATTCTTTTGTAATAGTCAATATTTTTCAAAAATCACATATACGAGTATTATATTCATACAATAATTATATTATTACATACGAGTACACCTAAATGTAATAATTTTTTTCACTTAATTTGGTATTAATTTAATTTAATTTACTTTCTATGATGGTGATCCATAGACCGATTCAAACGAAATGATTTTCGAACTGAAAAAGACCATATTATCAAAATGTACGGTATTTTTGCATGATTGTTCATAGGTCAGATCAAATGAAAAGTTGTAAATTCATTATTAAAAAATATTGAATTACACAGAAAATCATTCTAGAAAAATGTATTTGTAATTTTTAGAAGTTTTTACTACGACCATGTAAATTCATTAACTAACCATGCTGAATCATAGATAAGACAATGTTGAATATAATATTTTGTAGCAAGTAAGATGGGTTCTTGTTTAATGCAGTTATTTTACAGTTGCCGTTATATAGCCTGTTTATAGTCAATTTAAAAATTTACGTTTATAAATTTACTACGCAGATTTTGTCATGCTGTTTTTATTAGTTATTTTACTATCTATCGCATTTTCGGCAAAGAAAACCTGATTCTTTTATTTTATCTTTGTTAAAACAGCACGTATTCGAGATTTTCATCCTGTGATTATTTTGGTTGCTAAAATTTCACTGATAAAAGAAATTATTGTTATTGATAGTTCTTGCAAAAATACCTTTAATAGATTTTTACATTATAATCCAAACTAATTTTACATTATTATGTGCATTGCAACTTTTTGTAAAAATAAACATTTACATTTATTATTTAACCATATTGAATCATAAAGAAAAGTGATTTTCACTTAAAAAATGAAATAAATTTGTAAATTCATAATCCAACTATGTTGAATCATAAAGAAAATTTTGTAATAGTATAGGCAAATTTTAGTATGTTACAATTTGAGTTGTTAAATTATAATTAGTCCATGATAAATTAACTTTTACTTTTTTAATAAACTACAATTTTTATGTTAACAAATTTCACCTATAATTTTACTACTCATCTTTTTTCTCAGTGATTGATTCGTTCATTTTCATCATACTCAGTTCGATGTTGATCAAGTTTGATTAAATTATTTTGACGTGTAATCCTGGTTGGAATGTGTAAGGAGATGTTTTCCAGAAAATATGGTGAGTCGATGTACCCTAGCAGAACGTTTCCTAGCGATGTATAGTAAACATTTCTTTTGTACTCCTTCAATGCGACTAATATGCGTTTGTTGATAGGAACCACACAGAAACAGCGAATTCTAGTTGGGAGCGGACATAGCCAAAATAAAGATTAAATATACATTTGATGTTCGTTAGCTCCCATGACCAACGTTTAATAAACCCTAACATGCAGTTGGCTTTGGCGACTATTATGTTGATATATGCTTATTGAACGTCATATTTTCAACAAACGTAACTCCCAAATCACGCATTTCATTAGTTATATGAAGAACTGTGCTGTTAATATGATATTCCAACTGTAATGGTTTCTTCTTTCTAAAGATAGAGATAGTTTTACATTTATTTGTATTTAACCGCAATTTATTGGCTTCGCACCACATACTAACTCTGTTTAAAACATCTTGCAGTTCAGATACATCGTCAAGATTTCGGAAAATTTTGCCTATTTTTCAGTCGTCGGCATATATTAAAACATCAGAGTTTTGGTAAACCTTGCGGTTACGTCGTTGATGAAGATGATGAAAATCCATGGTCCTATAAGTATGCTATAATGGAATTTGGTTTTTTACCACCCATTTCAATATATTGTTATCTGTTGCATAAGTAAGATGAGATCCATTTGACAATATATGAACATATATACATGTATGCATGTATCCATGCATTGGAGAAACCAAATCTTGACAAGCTTTGAATTACTATTCCATGGTCGATTGAGTCAAAAGCTTTGCTAAAATCCGTGTACATGGTGTCTACTTGCAGGTGGTCTTCGATGGCTTTAATTGTTTTGCTGTTGAACTCAGTAAAATTAGTTGAAGTAGACCTTCCTGGTATAAAGCCGTGTTGGGCTACTGATAAATGACGTCGAATAACTTTTTTAATTGCGTTTCATATGACTAATTTAAGCAGTTTGGGAATTAATGACAACGATGATATTCCTCTGTAGCATGATATGTGCTTCGGAGCGGTTGATTGAAGAGCAGACATACCACTATATGTCAACTAGTTCCGGTCCTAATGTTTTCAAAATTGCTGATGGTATTTTATCAGGACCACATCCATCACCAAATGAATTCAGCGCTTGTAGAATATCTACGTTTGTGATAAACGGTATATACAGATTAGATTGAATACCTAAGCCTCTGGTCGAGGTTAAGTTGTTTTTGTTGTAAACGGATTCAAAAAAATTATGCAAACATGTTAACGATACACTGCTGGTCACGTGACTGTTTATTATTGTAATACATTATGGCGGGATAGCCTTTTGTCTGGCCTTTTTGTATTAAAAAAGTTCCAAAAATACTTTGGATCGTTCTTAATATTGTCTTGTGTTGCGAGCTACGTTCTGTATTTTAGTTCAAAGTTCTCCTCGTATAAGATGTTGTTTCCTTGAAATGAGTTTTTGTTATCTTAAGTATCGTTAATTTTCATTCGTTTGTATACTTTATTTTTGTTATTTTTCAGGTTGATAAGAACGTGGTCATACCATGGTGGATGACTGATTTTCAATAGTCTGGACACCGACAAAGCAACATAATTCTCGAACGTTTGGGTAATCAGCTATGATAAAAAACTTCCACGTTCACGTCTAGGTCATGTTTAGATAGTTCATCCTGCCAGATGATATTATTGAGTGAGTTTTTCAATTCTGGTAGGTTAGCTTTCCCGAAATTAAAGCGGGGTTCCACGTCTGTATGATCTATAGGTATATATACATGGTGAGAGTACTGCCGAATACAAAGATATTTCCATTGCTTTATGATGGTCGTCATTTATAACGAATAGTACCAGGGATTCATTTACCTCAAAAATATCAGGATCATTGGAGAGAATAAGGTAAAGATATCTGCCGTGCATGTTGGGAATATTGTTAATTTGATTAAGGTTAAAATTGAGGATGGTATCAATAAAATATATTTCAGAATCAGATTTTACATCGAAAGGAATATTACTAGGAAGATTAAAATGTGCTGCAATAAGGAATATACCAGATGGATTATTAAGGTTGATTAGTTCGTCTATGCGGTATCACAGAAGGTTATATATTTTTCCTGAGTGGAATGAGGAGGAATGTAAGCTGTCACTATAGTGATGTTTATTTTAGACAAGCACAATCTTACACATACACACTCCAATGATGATTGTGAGACAGTATCAATTTGATTCGGGATGGATGCTTTGCCTGCATTAACAACTTCTCCCGCTGAAATTTTAGCGATGGTATATATGGATCTTTCACATCTACATATATACAATGTAATCCTCGGGAAAAAATTCTGTGCTTAGGATGTTGTTATTAAATGATGTTTTACAGATGATATATACGCATCAACATTTGTTTTTTCAATAATATTGAAAAAATTTTCAGCTTTAGATGACATCCTGGTAACGTTGTGGTATAGTAAAATGTGAAGACCCTGTTAGCGGAACTATTTTTACGGATGGAATGAATAGGAATTGCAGACGAGTTATTGTTGGTTAAGAAAGTTTTTGGCTGTCCAAAAAGTACAAATTTTGATCACGTGTTCTCCATACAAATTCTTTGACCAGAAGTCCAGGTGGCCACATCTTGGAATATAGGATATTACTGTTTAAACTGTTCTTCCGACACACTAATTCGAAATGAGGTATAATTGTATTTTAGGCCGTTATCTCGGTTTGGAGGCATTTCAACACAGACTGCTCCATCCAATTTCAATGAAGTTTGCTTGATAACCCTATTTTCGCCGACTTACCTTTAAATGGTTGATTAGTTTATTGAATCATTCTTATATAAGATATGTATTGTACTATATAGTCTTATCTAAGAATGGTTAGAATCATATTAAAGTCTATTTTATTGACACTATATATAGTATATAGTATCAATAAAATAGACTTTAATATGATTCTATTTTTCAAAATTTGTAAGCAATTCAATTGTTGTCAAGCAACCCAACTAACGAAAAGCACACTCGCGAGGAGGCTAATACTGTGTTATCGGTTGTTTGGAACAAATCACCGACTAAACTAAATTAATTGCTATATAGTTATTCTATTATCACAAGGTTTTATCATTTAGGCTAATCGTGAAGTTGCTTGAGTTTTAGTTGGCACCATTCTTTCATATTGAAAATAGTACCAAATAGGCACGCTTATTATTTGTCAAATATGCGTTGTTTATTATATAATTCCTGTTCATAGACAAATTAACGTATGGAAAATCATAATTTAGATTAGTTTGGAATTTAGAAATGCAGGCATCATGTAATGATACATATAGTTTAAGTTGAATGCCAGACCTAAACTAATCATCAATTTAGATTAGTCAGTGATTTAGTCAAATAAATTGATGTCAGGCACACATTATTGCTATTCGTTTTAGTCTTGTCAATCAAGGTTTGATAACTGAATTCAGGATTGTGAATAAAAGAACCAATTTAATTTTAGAATATACTAATTTATTTATTCCCTAATTATTTCACAAAACACTAATGCACTTATTTAGCTAATTTTTTATTTCCTTTTTATTTCTATCGCGGTTAAATTACTACTATTTGATACTTCACGCGGTTGTTTATCTCCTACTCCAACCGTTGACGGTGTCTGTGTTCCTTTTCCAAATTACACGACACGTCACACAAGATAAATGGATTCGGCAAGTACTTTTTCGGTGGACACAGCATCGCATCGTTATATATAAATAGTGGCGGCTAAATTTAATGAATTAATAAAATAAATACATGTTAGAATAATTTAAATAAAACAACATATTTATAATTATAAAAAAATAAAATTACAAAATAAACTATTATTGTTTTGTGTGCCCAAGTACAATTTATACACACGGTCTCTCTACACAAACAGAGATGTCGCCACAATTGTAACAGTATGAATTTAGATAATTGGTTGTATAACGGGAGGTACCGGGTACGAATCCCAACAGAGGCGGTTGCAAAAGGAATTTTTCATCTCCCGATTACGATCGGTGATTAAATTGAAAACATCTGTGACCCTCTGTTGGAATGTAGAGCTCATGGGCCGACCCATCTTCCAAGTCACTGTACATGGAGCTATGCAATGCGCAAGTGGTATACTGTAATTGTGTGAATGGGATGAATGAATTGAATGAAGGTGTGTGAATGTCGTGTGAATGTAAGGCAAGGCTATGTATGGACCAATAATGTGTATATGCCACGTCTTTTAAACAAAAACAAAAAAAATCTCAAAAATCAAAATACAAATTGTATTGTGAATTATGTACTTTGTTCGCCGTTGCCGTTTATTTTTTAAAATCCTTTTAATAAAATGTATTTAAAATACACGAAAAGTGTATTGATACAAAATTAGTTTTATTTATCATTATCCTTTTGCGAACGATTTTGACATTTAATTTAGTTTAGTTAAAGTTAACGCACAGATACTGACTTTTATACTAGTGCCATCTATACATATATTGCATTAACTAACCTTACTTTAGTTTAGTTAGTCAATTCAGTCGATCGAGGCACACACCATTAGTCTAAAATTTTGGTATCAGGCCAACAGCATAAGTCTTACAAGCAAGCTCTGTGCTTCACTTCGTATAATTTTATATGTATTGTACAGAACTTTAATGTGCAGAGTCTTAGATTCAGTGCGACTAGCAAGCAGTAAGCGAACTATGGATGTGTAACGACGAGGAGCCCATTCTCATTCATTACTACGTGTGCATTAGGAATTTGCCTAATGCCGATGGAAATAGCCGCACTTCATCGTTTAATTATGCAGCAGCCGTATAGTGGTCATCTATACAAACACGTTTTCACCAAATCAACTTGCAAGCAAATGCCCGTCTGCAGCACCATGGTAATATTTGCCTTGCTAAAGGTTCTGTTTCCAATTATGAAATCAACTTCAGTTTTGTACTCGCGGGTTCATTTACTTTTATCCCTGGACATCTAAGCAGAACTTTGCAATACTAATATACCAGACATATCTTCCGTACATATATAAATAACTGCTAGTACGTACCGCATATCGCATAAACCGACAACTTTGGCGTGGATCTCACATTCCTCAGAAACATCACCGCTGAGGTCCTGCCTTTCATATCGGACTTTTCGAAACTTGCCCAATCAATTCAAACCTAAATTTGTCGAAACATTTTCTTCAATCAGTCTTTTTAAATTGGCTTATTTCCTAACAAGTCAGTTTCCTATGTGACGTAATCAATGTTGCCCGTTTACGATCCCGATAGCTTACCATATATTATGAAAATATTATTCGTCTACCACCTTACATCGAAATATTTTAATCAACAAATTAATTTAATTAAACTGATCCAAAATCATATTTTGTATATGGTGAGAATGGAACCATCGCCCCGAATGTCCAAACTTGAATAACTCGAGTTTGCTTCTGACTAGAAACGGTTTTATCGGGACAGATGTACATTGTTTGGTGATTTGAGAAAAATCTGCTGGTTTTGCAACCTAAATCATGTTTATTAGTTGTCATAATTCACAAAACTGGTCGAGTTCAATTAAAATATAATTTGATTAAAATTTTACTCTGGAAATTATTCTGTTTAAGGTGGTGTGTCGATTAATTAAAAGTTGACAGGAAAATCAAATTTTCTGATTTATTTGTTCACTTTATGTTGGACTAATCAAAATAAATTTGAATTTTCTGTCAACATTTTAATTTTTAACTATTTTTTTAACAAATTGACTAATTATACTTCTCTTATTACGAGTATTAATAAGTCATAGTGCTAAACTATTTAATCCGAAACCTCCGTAACACGGATTCAAACTCCATTTACATTTTTAATAGCAAACGTAAATAATTTAGGCTTGTGAGCTTAATCCCTTACACTACGAGTACTCTGTTTTAAAATTATTATTTACAAAGTGTAGGAAATGGAATTTTATAAAAAATTAAATGTTGATGAGACGTTGTCAAGACTAAAAGCGAGGAAGTTAAACAAAATTTGGACAATCACCGTGTTTTATAAATCTCCGAATATATTAAATTAAATAAGTTAATAGGCCAGTACACATAAATGTAATGTATTAAAATGCCAGCGATAAAAAATGATAACCGAATCGATGAATTAATCAAATACATCACATTGCATATACCAAATCCAATCATATTGAACGGAATATATTTCCTTTTTTTGTATTGTATGGCCTTTGGTTTAGCATGTGGATTTTTGTTTTCGGTGTCGAAGCATATTATGAAGCCGGAATTGTTACAATTGTGGTGGTAGCATTTTTACAAATAATTATTTCGCTATGCTGTTCACGGATTATTTCGCTATGCTGTACTGGAGTGTTCACGTTATACGTTTTTAAATTGTCGTTCAGTAAGTAAATATCTCTTAACGTAATTAATTGATTAATTATTCATGCTCGTATCGATTATATAGGCGAAAACTCCACAAACAGCGGTTGTGGCAAAGGTAGTACCAACGTCTAATAATGGATCATCCGAAATGGTCAAACTGAATTCTACGCGGTTGAAAAACGATAAGAACGATGTAATCTACTGGTTTGTGTTCCAGAAAACCAAATACATCTGGGATGAAGATAAAAAGCAATTCAGAGGGCTCGAATTTCCGGTTCATAAAACGTATCGCGAATATATTGAACCGAAAGGACATGAAGATGAGAAAGAAATTAGCCTAGCCGAGAAAACATATGGCAAGAATCAGATGATAATGGTCGTCCCAGAATTTTATCAACTATTTATTGAACGTGCCACAGCTCCATTTTTTGTTTTCCAAATATTTTCTGTCGGTCTATGGTGCTTAGATGAATATTGGTACTATTCTTTGTTCAAATTGTGCATGTTAATTGTATTCGAGTGCACGTTGGTCCAACAGCAGCTAAAAAATATGGCCGAAATCCGTAAGATGGGCAATAAACCATACATGATCAATGTATTTCGAAATCGTAAATGGAGGCCAATCAGATCTGATCAGCTAGTAACAGGAGATTTAATATCAATCGCACGTTCACAAAGCGAGAATCTAGTGCTTTGCGATGTTGGTCTACTACGAGGATGCTGTAACATAAAATAAAATTTATTAAATTAATTAAAATTTTATTTATATGTACTTTTATACTTTTATTTCGAAATGTTCTAAGGTCGTTTGGTTTTTTGATATAGTCTTAATTCGTGATTATTATAACCTTCTTCTGGTGCATCCTTACAAGGTACGCACATACATACAATGCTTCAGTATTTACAATGGGTTTGATTGTGAAATTACATTGTGTACAATTGTTCTGAAAAATATAAACAAAAATATGGTGGAACAGTGTTTCCAGTATTAAAATCGGATGAGTTAGTAACATTTGGTGGTGCCCTTACGAGTTTAATTTCCCTCTCGAAAGTTTTATGCAAAGAAACTACCAACAGTAGTATTTTATGTGATATATTATCATCATACTTGCTTTGTAAATAACATCAATTTATTTATATTATGTCAAAATTATGTCACAATAATGTCAAAATTATGTCAAACTGACATAATTTTTTACAACCGCAAATTGAGCAAAAAGCCATGTACCAACATACTAGAATAAAAAGCAGCTAACTTCACCCCGCTTTGCAGACAATTTTGCAGCAAGATAGAAATGCATAAACTCGCCATCAGTGCTCTAATTTACTTACGGGCTCCTACGATAGTTTTCTGATGTTACTTGATAGCTAATTTTAATGATTAAAGTTAAATTAATTTGTAATTCTGACTAATTCACAATTCTTATTTAATTTTGTTTGGTCCACGTAGCCTAGTATAGCATCTTTAAAAGTTGACTCGCTGATTCACGTATTGCTAAATTAAAATTAAATCTATGCTACGTTCATGGTGAGCAGATCAACGAACAAAGATTATATGAAAACATCGCAGCAATGTATACCAATTAAATCGCTATAATAAGGCGACGGGGTTAAAATTATAAAATCTAATTACGACTACGTCTTCAAATCTTAGACATTTTCTATAAAAACTTTTCAATTTATGTATAATTTTATACGTATATACTCGTATACATAAAATAACGCAAAATTATTTAAATTAATTCAATTGTCATAGAAAGGGTTCTCTAAAACAAATTGCTTGATTCTCATTTTATTTCATTTGCTTTATGAATTCGATTAAATTTAGTTATTTTTATTATTCGTTTTATTTTATAAATTTTTTAATTTTATTTCAAAGAACTGTATATTAAAAATAATGTTTTTTGATTCCTAAAAAATCTGCCGAAAGATTATTAAATTATGCATATATATTTTAACTGGTATTTCGATCCAAATTTAAATTTGTTTTGCGTTTGCTTTCGGGTGGAAAACAATATTAAAATTTAAATTACTTATTCTCAGAATATTATAATCAAAAAAAAAAAAAAATATATTGACAGTTGTTAGTTTTTAGAACATTATTTGTTGTGTGATGCTGAATGTTGTACGATATCAAATAATGTGTCTATAGCATAATAAACAACGAATTTACAGTAGCAATACCACTTGTTTGTTTATTGATAGTTTTTAAATCTTAAAATAAAATATCGCTTTTCCAGCTGTCTCTCATAAACAATATACGCTAAATAAAGCTGATCATAATTTCCAGAATAAAAATAAGGACAACAATTTTTTTTTCAAATTTAATTATTAGTTGGAATTAATTACCTATATATTTTAATTACGTTTAACACAAATAAATCACAACAGTAAAATTTTGATTTAAGCGTATATATTTAACCGTATGTACGTATATACTATGACCAACTATTAGAAACCCTTTCTACTGCAGCATTAGTTCCAGGTAGCGAATAAGTAAATTGAATGATTTTGGTAATTTCTGAACATGAAATCGTTTACTTATTCAAATGAATAAAAACCACAACCCAGCTCTGATCGCGTCGCTTCGTTCCATTTGTTAATTTTATTCATATCATATATAGATTGTCCGACATCGTCCTAATCAATTTCTCTTCATTTCGAGCGATTTGGTCCAATCTTTTATGTAGTCTATAACGCAGTTTTATGAAAGTTTTCCACATTTTTAGAAAACAGTTTTTCGAATTCATGATTGGATTTAATTAGCTGTCGAATTTTCCTTCTTATTATCAACAAATAATATTTATTTTAGTGTCTCCACTTTAATGTTTCTTTCAAAATTTTAAATGCCTCTACAGTACAAATTTTGGATTTCTAATCTCAATATGAAATTTTTAAACATTTCCGCCTGGTAACCCACGTATACACTTCAAAAAAATGACGGATCCATCGCTGGTAAAAAAATTTTCCAATAGTTTTGGTGGTTTCTCCAAACTTAAGAAATAGGCTTGAAGCGGTGTATACATAGACAAAATTCAATCAGCGGCGTTTGCAAGTGAAAGCCACCGAGTTGATGAGTGACCAATTAATTTTTTATACTCGATTTCACCCTCTGCACACAATTTTTTTAAATTTTCCGTACTGACATGACCAATATCTTAGGTAATTGAACGCTATAGCAGTGTGATCGCGTTTGAATAGATGTTACCATTAGATCCAATTAGATTGGAATTATTTAATAATAATTTTAATTTTATAAAAATATTTTTTTCTCCCGCTCGCCGCAGTCCCCCAAAATTTGTATTGGTATTGCCAGCTGTACAACCGGTAATTTTATGAACTAAATTATTTTCCTGCAACATATCGTAAATTTTGGTGCTGACGATTTCAGAAGTTTCACCTGGAATTTTTGTTAACTTTAGCAATTTGCGTCAAAAAATTAGCGTCAAAAAATTGAAAAACGACAGGATATACTTTTTCGGCTTTTCGCTTCGAAGCATTCCCCATTATTGTTATGCAATTGGTTTTCTCAAGCACTTTGCCAAGATTTTCGTTAAAATATAGATATAAAATATTTTTGACGACTGCAATGGTTTTTGAACGAGCGCAACTAAATTTTAGTTTAAATAATTTTGGATTAACTGGCTTGTACAATCCATGCACGATTGATTATGCATAACCTGATGGAAGCAAATGATAATTTCTTGTACAGCAGTTTCCGCTCACCGTCATCGAATTCTTCTGTTTCAAAAAAAGATATTGGATTCGATTTTGCTTCAGTTTCTGCGCTACCCTTGTGAAGTTTTGAGCTAAGTATTATGTTGTATTATATTATATCGGCTCTTATTGGCAATTGAAATAAATTGACCACAAATTAAACAATGCGCTTTAGATGGATCGCGCTGATCCTGATCTCCGACAATATGCGGAAATTCTTTTCTGTGTTGCTCATTTAAGCTTACTTTCCGTTTTTGGAGCTCATCTTTAATTTCCCACCTGATGAAATCGGAGATAATAAAGTGAAATTATTATTACATCAATTATTTATAAATAAACTAGTACCAAAAATAAATAATTATTTTTACCGTAAAAGTCAACATTTGAAAAGAGGACAAAAAGAGGTCAGTAATTTTTAAGATAACACAACTCTAAAAAAGAGTGTCCTATAAAAAGGGGCCGTCTGGCCAGCTTAGCTAATTGTAAATCTAGCATTATTCTTGTTGGGATGGTCGTTGTGCGAGCAACCATCTTATTTAAGAAACGCACTCGATACATCTCGATGGCGAGCTTAAAATACTATCAAAGGAGTAACTTACTTAAATCTTCTGTGAACCTAAACGGGAGATAAGCAGAGCGAATTTGGTGAAATGGTGACGATAGATTTTATTCACTTTACATTTTTGTATTGATTTAGACACACGACACAATTAAGTATTTCGCACCACAAAAAACTAAATTCAATTCTGTTAAGCCACTGTGCTTTGGTTTCAATTCAATTTCTATACAAAGTTATTAAAAGTTTTTCGTCCAAATATTTCAATGTGCACGTATCATAAATATGAAAAAGGGTTAAATATTTTTTTCTCCATTAAATATTTGTTGCATTGTTTATAAATAATCAAAATAGAGCTTTTATTGGGGAAAATACAATTTTCAATATATGTATATATACTATGTTCATATATAATATAATAAGTTTAGTTACACAACGTTATTATTTTATTACTAAAAATATTTCCCATAGGAAAGCTTTCGAATAAAAATGGTCAGCATATGCAAATACTAACATTTTTATTTGCATATGTTATTATTTTGGTTTTATATTTTATGCATATGAAACATAAACAAGTTTTTTGGTTGATAGGAGGAATGGTTAATATATAATATACATGATGTGCCTGAAGGGTATTATCAAAATAAATAATTCGATGTACAAATGTATATATGTATATGCATGTCTTTATTTATTTATGTTTAATTTATACAAATATTCAATAAATTAATAACAACAATAGTTATAAACAAAAGAAAATTATTAAATCAAAATATAACATTTCCTGTCATGCGGAGTCACCAGTTGACCACTTAAAAAAATTAAAATTGGGTGGATTACTCCAGCACTCAATGCCACTAACGGGCCAACGGTGCAATACCCGGACAAACACATATACTTACACATTAAAAACACCCAACCGTGATTTTTGGTCACCACCGGGAATCGAACCCGAGACCCTCGAATAACAAAGCAAGCACGCTACTTACTTTGCTCTACCACTTAACAAAGCAAAACTAATCAGGTCGTGAATAGCATAACGAAGAATTGAAATACAAGTCTGCAATTTAGTCACCAAATTTGATATTATTGCTAATTTTAAATGTGTGCAAATATGATAAAAACAATTATAATAAAAAATTATGAAATATACATTGCTAAAAGCTAATGCGTGTGAAGTTAGAATTAAACAAAAAAATAGTTTTAACTTAAGTAGTACAAACTTCACACGCCATATATGTTTTGTAAAGTTTATACTAAAAACTAAATATTTGCGAATGTATTAGTCAGATAGTAGTGTAATATAAAAGTCAGTGGTCATTTAGGCAATTAATAAAACATTTAAACTATGATATTTTGATAGGCCTGAATTAACACTACAATGATGCCGACCCGCTTGTGGCTTTCATGGCTATGGTATTATATCACTTCTAAATATAGGCTTGTGAAATCTCATTTTTCTCAAACATTTTCTAAATTAATGAAAGCAATTATGGTGGCATTTATAACCAAGCTCTAACCCAATAGAAGCACTCAACATAATCAACAAAATCAACCATTTCCCCATTTTTAGGTTGGTTGGTTATCCTACAGGTTACCCTACAGGTTACCCTACATACAATTAATTTATAAAACTTTGTTTGTTAGATATCAATTCTTGTTCTATTTAAGGCATTTTTATGATATCAATTCCCAAGTTCATTTGCCAATCACCCAGGTTCCTATTCATCATCGTGTGATGGAATTCAAAGCGATTATCAACATCATTAATCTCTGTTATCTTAACGCCAAAACCACTTGCTGCGCTATTCTAAGGCATTTGACATAATTTTTGGGGCATATATGTATATAGATCAAATAATTCGACTATTTCTTAAACTGAAACATTTCTTTGAAAATTTATAGATAAATCTGTATAATTCCGCATCTCGCATACTTTCTGGATTTGTTGGGCCTTGTCCTGTGTATAGGCAAATCAGGAATGTATAATATAATATTGTCTAAAAATAATTTGGGGCCGTCCAAATTGTTCCATCGTTTTTTGCTAGACCAGTTACACGTTTTTAGCACTAAATATGAGAATAACAAAATTTTCGCCTGCCGAAGGAAAGCCAATTGCGAAAAAAAATCTAGTGATCTTAATCGATCTTGTTTAAAGGCATTCTTTAGGCGAAGCTCGTTGATTGTTTAATCTTTTTATCATCTCCAAATTAAGCATTCCAAATTTCTCAGTTCTCGGAGGTTTTAATTAATTACAATTAATTAATTTTTGTCGCCACTAGAGGAAACCCATGGAACATATTTTAAAAGTTTAAATTTATAAGTTTTCATCTTTATGTATTTTTTTAAAATTTGAAAGGGGTTGCATATACTTGATGTCCTCAGGTGCGCAGTGTTCAAAAATTGCAACTTTCTGCGAAATTAGGTTTTGAGTTTTAGAGAAAACGCCAGAAAATGTTAATTGCCTGCGATTAATCATATCAATTTTTCAATGTTTTGTGGATCGAAAATGAGAGTATGAAAATATGTACATTACATTTTTAAAATTTTTATTATCTTATAGTATGGACTTCAGATATTAAATTAAGTTATGCGAAGATTGGTATACTCGGATTAATGATCCGGTTTACAGAGACATCTTTGAGATTGAGACTTAATTCACGAAAAATTACCGCAGTACATATGTACCGCTGGCCAAAAGAACTGAGTTACATGTTTTGCATCAATAAACAATAATTGTGCTGTAGTGTTGTACCAAACAACATTTAAAAATTTTTAACAAAAATTGTTAATTTTATTCAATTGCGAAGTTTGCTCATGAAAGTGTACTGCGGGCCAAAATGGTAGAGTTAAACAATTTTCATCTTTTAAAATGGTCCTGCACTACAATAAAATGAAAATGTTGGTATGAAAAGAAATTAAAAAATTATTTTCTGTTACAACAAATTTTATCTTGTAAAATTGTACCGCAGCACTACAGTACATTTTCGGGAAGCAAGCATGAGGCGCAAGAAACCTCAAAAAGTGTTCGAAATTATTATAAAGATACGATCGAGTCTGGCAACTCACAGTTTGGAAACCACTAATTTAGTGATAAAATCGGCTCAACAGTTTTGCTAGAAACACGAGATTCTCTTTAACGTATTACTATACGAGAAGCGCTGTAACAATCATACTTGTTGCGATCCCATGTGTAATTAAAGTAATAATAGGTGATAGTTTAAAAGCATGATTAGTTCGAAGCATTTGTTTATAAAATTTGAGACATATTTTAAAATAAAATTTGGTTTTTAAGATTACTGCCCCAATAAAGTGTATATATGAAAAATATACTCAGCCTCGAAATAGTCCTTACATAGCAGCTCACTTTTTCTCGTCTCGAAAAATTCTAGGAAACTGAAAAAATAATTTCTGGTTGCTAAAGCACTCTCGAGTTGTACTTGCCACACCCACACTTTTAAATATATACATATATACAGCTAAATTAAGGGAGGTTTACAGTTTTACACTATGTAACAAATCGCAATTACATTTCACTTGTTACATAGTATTGTTACGTTTTTGCCTTGTCAAATTCAAGGTTTGATCACTGGATTGTGAATGAAACAAACGATGTAAATTCTAGAACACACTAAATTTATTTTATTTCCGATTAAACACTAATTTAATTAATTCACTTATTTAACTTCACAATAATTATTTTACTACACTTTAACAACACTATATTACACTTTAATAACACTTTATTTTACTTTATAAACACTTTCCTTTTAATTACTATTAGCACTCTCACGGTTAAAACACAACTAATTTTCTCCCAAATGTTTGTCGCGTATTTATACCAAATATTCTAACCATTCTAGAAATCTCCAGAATATTCTATTAGTCTAGATAAGTCTAGACACCTCTATACTGTTCTACTTTATAACAATTTTACATTAACGATAGTGTCGCTATTCAAACATAGATGTCGCCACGATCGTAACATTACCCCCTACCTAATCCTGATTCGTCCCGAACAGGATCCAACTCACTACCCCTGTAGATCGCTAATCGCTCTATATGCACCACCTTCAATTTTCCTCGCTGCCCTTTCTTGATCCGGTAGACCACATCATTTATTTTGGTGATGATGGTGTACGGCCCTTCCCATGAAGGTTGCAGCTTTGGTGATAAACCCTTCTTCCGTTGTGGGTTGTAAAGCCATACTAACTCTCCTTCTTCGAAACCTTTATTATTTGCTCGTATGTCATATCGAGCCTTCATCCGGTCACTTGATACTCGTATCCTCTCTCGTACAAACTGGTGTATCTCGTCGAGTTCTCCTCTCATCTGGTCAACATAATTCTGTCTATCTAAAGCTGATGATGGAACAGCTCCAAACTTTAGATCTCCGGGTAATCGCAGATTATTTCCAAAAAGGATTCTCGCTGGTGTCATTCCCGTTGAGTCATGTACTGCTGATCGATACGCCATCAGAAACATCGGAATATGTCGATCCCAGTTTCGTTGATCATTATCCACGACCTTTGCTAAATATTTCTCCAACGTCCCGTTGAATCTTTCCACCATACCATCCGACTGTGGATGCAGAGGCGTTGTTCTTGTTTTATTTATACCGAGCAACTGACAATGGGATACACCTCTGGCCACATATTTGTTACCAACATCCGTAGTCCGGAATGGTCCTGCCACATCCATTGCGATCCTTTCAAATGGCGCTCCAACGTTATATTGCTGCATTGCTCCCCGACTTTTCCGTGCAGGAAACCACGTCGCTCCAACTCTTCCTTTAAATCGGAAATCTTCAATTCGTCTAGAATCATCTTTTAATTCACAATCCCGCCGCTGTCACCAATTGTTACGTTTTTGCCTTGTCAAATTCAAGGTTCGATCACTGGATTGTGAATGAAACAAACGATGTAAATTCTAGAACACACTAAATTTATTTTATTTCCGATTAAACACTAATTTAATTAATTCACTTATTTAACTTCACAATAATTATTTTACTACACTTTAACAACACTATATTACACTTTAATAGCACTTTATTTTACTTTATAAACACTTTCCTTTTAATTACTATTAGCACTCTCACGGTTAAAACACAACTAATTTTCTCCCAAATGTTTGTCGCGTATTTATACCAAATATTCTAACCATTCTAGAAATCTCCAGAATATTCGATTAGTCTAGATAAGTCTAGACACCTCTATACTGTTCTACTTTATAACAATTTTACATTAACGATAGTGTCGCTATTCAAACATAGATGTCGCCACGATCGTAACAGTATAAAGAAACTTGAATTAAGCCAAGTTAATTTTATATGTATATTGTTACGATCGTGGCGACATCTATGTTTGAATAGCGACACTATCGTTAATGAAAATTGTTATAAAGTAGAACAGTATAGAGGTGTCTAGACTTATCTAGACTAATCGAATATTCTGGAGATTTCTAGAATGGTTAGAATATTTGGTATAAATACGCGACAAACATTTGGGAGTAAATCAGTTGTGTTTTAACCGTGAGAGTGCTAATAGTAATTAAAAGGAAAGTGTTTATAAAGTAAAATAAAGTGTTATTAAAGTGTAATATAGTGTTGTTAAAGTGTAGAAAATAATTATTGTGAAGTTAAATAATTAAGTTAAATAAGTGAAATAATTAAATTAGTGTTTAATTGGAAATAAATAAATTGAGTGTGTTCTAGAATTTACATCGTTTGTTTTATTCACAATCCAGTGATCGAACCTTGAATTTGACAAGGCAAAAACGTAACAATTGGTGACAGCGGTGGGATTGTGAATTAAAAGATGATTCTAGACGAATTGAAGATTTCCGATTTAAAGGAAGAGTTGGAGCGACGTGGTTTGTCAACGGTCGGCCAGAAAAATGTATTGAGGCAACGATTACTTCAAGCATTAGAGCTGGAGGGTAATGATCCGGCTAGTTATAATTTTGATGAATCGACATTTTCCGACCACGCAGAAGGGGACGAAGAGAATGGAGAAAGTAAAGAGGCGGTAGTGGAGGTTGCAGCGGTACCTTCTGGAAATTTCGATATGGCGCAGTTAATGGCTGCTATTCAACAGTCCAGTTTGGAAATGAAAAAGTCAGTTGAAAAGTCTGTTGAAAAATTAAACCATAAAATGGAACAATCTAGTAATCAATTAAATCAGAAAATTGATCAATCAAATCAGGAAATGAAAGAAATTAAACGGTCAAATCAGCGCATGGAGCAGTCGGTGGGCGAGATCAATAACAAAATGGATGAGAAATTCAATGAAATGTATATCAATTTAAATGAAGAAGTAGATCAAATTGAACAAAAATTACAGAAGGACATCCAAGGGTTAGAAGAGAAAGTTCTAGGCTTCGAGAGGAAACTTCTATGTATCGAGGTTAACGGAACAGCATCGCCAGTAGCTCAGCCAATTCAAGCAATGAAGTTTAAGCCACCGATATTTGATGGCACAACATCATTTCCGGTTTTCAAATTTCAATTTGAGACAACGGTTAACCAAAATGGGTGGAATGACGCAAATCGGGGAACAGCATTAATACTGGCTCTAAAAGGAGAAGCGGCTGAAACACTGCAGACTATTCCGCAGTATGACCGTAGTAATTACAACGAAATAATGAAGGCGTTGGAGCGAAAGTATGGAAGTGACCATAAGCGAGAGATGTATCGTATGGAGCTGAAGAGCCGATGTCAAAAGATCGGAGAGACTCTTCAAGAATATTCCGCAGCAGTCGAGCGGCTAGTGCATTTGGCACATGTGAATACATCTCCCGATTACATGGAGAGGATTAAGATGGACGCATTCATCGATGGAATACGTGATCCGGAAACACGTAAAGCAGTGATGTTATCACCTAAAGCTACTTTTGCCGAGACCATCGCGTGTGCCTTAATAAATGAAACTGCGCAGGCTATCATAAAACCGACGCTTAAGGTACGTCGAGTAGAAATGGATGGCAGCACCAACGTCGAGCGGTCGGTTCCAAGATACAGAGAGGGTGGTAGCAGAATAAAATGTTGGACATGTGACAAAATGGGTCATATGTCGAGAGACTGTAAAGAAGAAAAATGGAGACGTACAAGATCGCGATCTCCTATGCAACGACGAGTATTAAGTAGAGAGCGACTACAAAGCTATCATTACCAGATCGAACATCGGAAAGGGAGTGCACATGGAAATGATGATGCATTGTCAAGACGACCATGTCAAGTGGAATGTAAGCACTGCGGGCGAATAGAAGCAAAGGAGGACGTTGTCGACATCAGGCTTATGCAAATACTACCCGATAAGGAATGGATGGATGAAACGGTTAGGGACGAGCAGTTAGCAGATCCAGATTTGGCAATAATCATGCAACTTAAGGAGACAGGAAATCGTCCAACTTGGTGTGAAATTGCGGATAAGAGTCCCACGGTAAAGGCTTACTGGGCACAATGGAATAGCCTCCAAATCGAGAACGGATGCTTAAAACGAATATGGGAAAGCTCGGACGGTAATGTGAAGCAATTGGTAAAAGTGGTGCCTAAGTCTAGAATTGCCGAGATATTGAAGGAGTATCACGGAGGGGCAAGTGGGGGTCATCTGGGAATTAATAAAACACTTGCCAAAATACGTCAACGTTTTTACTGGTCAGGATGTAGACAATCTGTAGTGGAGTGGTGCCAAAGATGTGATCAATGTGCGGCGGTAAAAGGTCCTGCACGGAAAAGTCGGGGAGCAATGCAGCAATATAACGTCGGAGCGCCGTTTGAAAGGATCGCAATGGATGTGGCAGGACCATTCCGGACTACGGATGTTGGTAACAAATATGTGCTAGTAATAATGGACTATTTTAGCAAATGGCCAGAAGTGTATCCCATACCCAATCAGGAGGCAACCACAATAGCTGACGCCGTGGTTAATAATTGGATAAGTCGTTTTGGAGTACCAATGGAGATTCACTCAGACCAAGGAAGAAATTTTGAGTCAGTTGTATTTCAGGAAGTATATCAGTTACTCGGTATAAATAAAACAAGAACAACGCCTCTGCATCCACAGTCGGATGGTATGATGGAAAGATTCAACGGGACGTTGGAGAAATATTTAGCAAAGGTCGTGGAAAATGATCAACGCAACTGGGATCGACATATTCCGATGTTCCTGATGGCGTATCGATCAGCAGTACATGACTCAACGGGAATGACACCAGCGAGAATCCTTTTTGGAAATAATCTGCGATTACCCGGAGATCTAAAGTTTGGAGCCGTTCCATCATCAGCTTTAGATAGACAGAATTATGTTGACCAGATGAGAGGAGAACTCGACGAGATACACCAGTTTGTACGAGAGAGGATACGAGTATCAAGTGATCGGATGAAGGTTCGATATGACAAACGAGCAAATAATAAAGGTTTCGAAGAAGGAGAGTTAGTATGGCTTTACAACCCACAACGGAAGAAGGGTTTATCACCAAAGCTGCAACCTTCGTGGGAAGGGCCGTACACCATCATCACCAAAATAAATGACGTGGTCTACCGGATCAAGAAAGGGCAGCGAGGAAAGTTGAAGGTGGTGCATATAGAGCGATTAGCGATCTACAGGGGTAGTGAGTTGGATCCTGTTCGGGACGAATCAGGATTAGGTAGGGGGTAATGTTACGATCGTGGCGACATCTATGTTTGAACAGCGACACTATCGTTAATGAAAATTGTTATAAAGTAGAACAGTATAGAGGTGTCTAGACTTATCTAGACTAATCGAATATTCTGGAGATTTCTAGAATGGTTAGAATATTTGGTATAAATACGCGACAAACATTTGGGAGTAAATCAGTTGTGTTTTAACCGTGAGAGTGCTAATAGTAATTAAAAGGAAAGTGTTTATAAAGTAAAATAAAGTGTTATTAAAGTGTAATATAGTGTTGTTAAAGTGTAGAAAATAATTATTGTGAAGTTAAATAATTAAGTTAAATAAGTGAAATAATTAAATTAGTGTTTAATTGGAAATAAATAAATTGAGTGTGTTCTAGAATTTACATCGTTTGTTTTATTACAATCCAGTGATCGAACCTTGAATTTGACAAGGCAAAAACGTAACAATATAATTAATGTTTAGCTAAGATTTGCACCTATCCAATGTTTGATTATTTAAAATTATTACCTTAAGTGCATGTCGTGACATCTATGTATCACTAGATTAGAACGATCAAAAATTCTCAAAATTACCGAGAACGTAGCATGTATAGATTCACAATATTTTCTTACTATTTATTTTATTATATTGGTAGCACCCTTTCATATTTGTGTGCAATTATTAACATGATAATAAATACATCAATTGCAATTTGAAAGCGGTACCGCAAACATTAAACTAGTACTGAACAATAAAAAAGATAACATCGAACAAAATTACTGTGTTTAATAAAGTATAGCGAAATTGAACCGGGGTTTCATTGAGTGAACTGTGGTGTTTGCGTGTCATAATTGTAATTCCTCTTCACAAATTTGTATCAAACAAAAACAGTTTGCGAAAATATTGATGCAATTTTGTTCATGGTCCTTCGAGCCGGATAATCTGGAAAATTTAAGCTGCGAAAAATCAAATTATTCGGGAAATGGTATATAATCAATGCGAAATTTGTGATACGTGCATCGTGAAATATCGTAGTGAGTGAAATACCGAGAACAATTACAAGTAACTGTGACAGTTGGGACCGCTAAATCTGTAAAATTTACTGGAAAATTCGGAAATACATTCTAGAAAACATAACCGTAAACAGAAAAACACAACAAATATAAATTACAGTGTGATAATTATGGCGGCAGCGAGAGAAAATAGAGTTTTAAAAAGAACTTTAACTCGGTTTGAAACTATTAAAACAGAAGTCGACAAATATAATAAAAATACTACAGCTGGTCAAGTACAAATCCATCTACAATTACTAAAAGAGGAGTGGTCGGAGTTCAAAACACTGGAAAGCCATCTTACAGAGGATTTCTTTTTGGAAAATTTAAAAACAGTTAAAGCTATTGAGCAATTACAATTTGTTCTTAAAGAAAAATTAGTTCGTTATGAGAGAGCGACTGCAGCCGAAGAAGCACCAGGATCGAACAATAGATTCCAGATTTTTTTGTTACAATAGATTCCTTTGTTAATCAACAACAGTCGTTTCTGGAGAGTTTTGCAGAAATTCATAACAAAGAAAGAACAATTAAGCTTCCACCAGTGGATATTCCGGTTTTTACCGTCATAAAATTTAAAATTTCGATCATTTCGTGATTTATTCCTGGTGCATAATAATGAGCGAATTCCAAAAATACAAAAATTTCAATATTTGAAACGTTTTTTGAAGAATGGGCCATCAGAAGCTCTCATATGCCAGATACCACTCACTGAAGAAAATTATATACCAACATGAGAGAAAGTTCTAGATCGTTATGATAAAATTAAACCAATTGTTCGAGAGCTAGTGCAAATATATTTGGACGTTCCACAGTTATCACAACCGTCTGCAAAAGCACTTAGCCATTTCTATGATACAACCGACCAAGTGATTAGGGGATTGGATGCCTTAGGCGAAGATGGAAAGAAACGTGATCTGTGGTTAATCCATTTACACTTACGGAAGTTGGATGAAGTAACTAATCGTGAATGGGCTAAAGAATCATCGCAAATAGATTTTCTAAAATTGGAGCAATTTCTCGGATTTCTGAAACGACGAACGGATGAACTTGTTGCGCCGCCTATCTGTGGCGTCACCCCCTCGACCAACTCAACTTATTAAATAACCATTTTTTTATTTACCTCGCATGAAAGCGGTGACACGGTGTGTTGGGCGATGGAGAGAGAGAAGGACTGGTGGAAGAAAGAAAAAAGAAAAGGAACAAAAAAACCACATTTTTTTGAGTCAGTTCGGTTTTGGTGTCTAGAAAAAAAAGACATAAATATATAATATATATATATATATATATACATATATATAAATTAATTAAAAAAAAATTTTAAGTTTGTATAAAAAAAGAAAAAGATATACGATTTTTTTGTGAAGAAATATATATACAAATATATATATATATAGATAAATTAATAAAAAATATTTAAGTTTGTATGACTGTTATTATAAATATATATAATTGTCAAATATAAAAAAAATATTTGCTTAATAAAAAAAAAAGTTTTTGTGGACGCCATTGTTTTTTTTGGTGGTTGTGCCTCGTGTGGCGTGGCGTGATTTTGTTCAGAAGTTTTTTTTGTGGAGTGGTGGCTGTGATTGTTGCAGAGTTCGGCGGCTAGTCGGACGGTGTTTTTGAAAGCTGTTTAGCAGTTTACGGGTTCCAGCTCATTTACTTTCGGTGTTGCGGTGGTGGAAAACCTGTGGTGCAAATTTGTTTTCGGTGTGTTGCGGTGGTGGAAAACCTGTGGTGCAAGTAACTCTGCGGCTGTAAAATAAATATATATAAAAAAGAAAAAAAATTTAAGGAGTCCTGCAGCTACAAAAAAAAAAAAAAAGAAGATCGTCGGAGGAAGAGGACACCAGCCGACATCATCCAGGGTTTGGATCATTGCAGGGGTAGGGGAAGTCAGGTTAACATTTTTTTATCATCTATTTAACGTAACGTTTAAAAAAAAAAAAAAAATTTTCTTTAATTGCATTTTTTTGGCTATACATATATATTTATATATATATTTTTTTTTTATATTTTTTGTTGGTGATTATATATTTTTTTGTTTTCAGCCGGTTCTCTCTCTCTCTCTCTCGTGTGTTGCTCTAGTGACATTTGTTACTGATGGTACGTTTTATTGTTGATTGGTTGTTTTGGGGGGCGCTTTGATCGGCCCGATTAATTTGTATCGTTTGTTATCTGAGATGATGGTGTAGAGCATCATCGGATGGGATGCTGAGGGGGTAAGGTCCGACGAGTGGGTGCACGATGTCGATGCTGTTGTTGTTGATGTGGTTTAGAAGGTAAGTTCTGCGGTTATTCAAGCTCCGGGGTATGCTTTGGAAATCCCACGACCATTCCGGTGAGCCTAGCCAGCTACCCACGCCGCAGCCAAAGCCCCTATCCCGGAGAAAAATCTGTTTTCGGAATCTTTGGTTCTCTGAGCCTCAATGGCGGTAACTCATCGGTTCTGTTTCGTGTTACCGCCAGGCTCGAGTCTAGGATTTCGTTACAGTGGCGCCCAAATTGATAAAGCAAACATCAATTACATCTTTAGTTGGCGAGAACTACATCAACAACCATATTTCGTTTTACCGATTTTTTTATTTATTTAGTTTGCTTTGGCATACTCATTCTGGTTTTTCCGGCTTTGCTGTTTGATGATGCCGAATGAGTGTGTTAAGGCAAATTTCCTTGTCCCTCGAGTGGTGTTACTGAGACCTTCCCCTGTTTCCACTTCGGTGTTTGATTTCAGAGGAGGCTCGGTCACACTACTGTGAGCATAGAGTTCAATTCATTTCAATTTTTTATTTTTATTCCTCCCGTCTGTCTTATTCAGTTTGCTGTTTTAGGAGCCTCTCTCTCGGATTCCACTTTATGTGTTGACTTCCAAAGATTGGTTCCTATCCAGAGTTTTTCGTTTATTTCATTTTTTTTGGGTCACACTCTCAAATTAATTTCCCATTTTGGTTTTGATTTTGGTTTGAGGGGGTGGCTTAGCAAGTTACTCATTTCACTTTCTTTTAGATTCAGTTGTGCATCGACTTAGTGTAACCACCGTAGGTATCGGGCCTCGCCCGCTGCAGCATCTCACATTTATTGTATGAATATTATTGATACATATATATATATATTTATTTATACTATTTTTTATGTTTATCTATTTGATCGTTTGTTTCGATTAATACATATATATTTAATTTATTGATAAATCCTATTTGTATGGTATATAGTAAATATTTATTTCCTTACCTGGTAATTCGGTTGATATATATTTAAATTATTGATAATTCATAATTTTTTTGCAAGACATTGGTATTTTTGGGTTGGATAGCACATAGCATAGATAGATAATAAAATAAATTAGTTTAGTTACAAAGTTTCGCATTATTGTTTTGTGGTGAAAATCAGAAAAGAGAAAATAATCAAATTTTTCAATTATCAAAATGGAGGTAGCACATTTGAAAGCTGACGAAATCGAGGTCGAATATGAGTTGAGAGGTATTCCCACAAATTCAGCGAACGCAATGGACATCCTGCTAGATAAATTATCCGCTGAAAGTACAAATCCATCTGTAAGAACGTCCAAAATGCATGACAAGGCGTATAAGAAGCCAGACGCCGAAATCCGACTTTGTAAAACAAAGCTAATGACATTTCAACAGCAGCTGGAAGATTTGGCGGATCTGCAGGTGGAAACGCAGAGCAAACGGGCATTTCAAGTAAAATCCCGATTGTTGCACGTTTATGGACGATTAGAAAGGGCGTGTCAGTCGCCTACGTATAAAGAGTCCGCTCAAAGAGGGTTAGAAGCATGCAAAAACTTGTTATCGTCACTAGAAATTTATCTTGCAAATCCTAGCAACCTGAATGAGTCCATTGCGTCCGCCAAATCAGTGGTTATTGAGTGTGAGGAAGAAGAGGAAAAACGACAAAAGCAAGTGCTCCTCGAGTCAGAACGTTTACGACCTGATTTGAAGGATGACACGAGTGCAAGTTCGCTAACCCAAGCCCCAAGTGACACCGAGTTTGAACAAACACCGATGATGAGGGAAATGATGGCGCAGATAGCAAAATTGAACGCACAATTAGCGGTTCTGGGTAACAAACAAAACGAGTTTTCGACTCAGGTCACTGTTCCCAAGTATGTACCATCATTGCCTTCACTATCAGGTGCTCCAGGTGTACCCTCAAGCCAAGCAAACATATTGTCGCGGCATAATCCGCCAATTCAAGCTTTTCATACTCGTCCATCAAATTCATTAGACGCGAGGAGTGCGGAGCATGCGTCTAAAGAGCGTTCATCTCTGGACCATGTTGCGCCTCAAATTCAATTAAGCGTGTCATCTATTCCGGTGACTGGTGTGCGTGCTGGCAATCCAGTGGTTATTCCTTCCGTAGTTTCTGCATCGAATTTAAGGCATGTCTCAGAAGGGCGATCATCCCGTGAGCATGTTCCCCAACCAAATGCGCAGTTCTCTCCAGAGAGTACCCCGCTGCATAATAGTACAAGTCATTGGTCGAGGCCAGTCGATGCTTATAGTCAGGTGGATAGACGACCTCTCTCGCGTAGTGGTATTTCGTACAGTGGTTCTCCCGCTGGAATTACTGTGGATATGTTCTTGTTCCAATTGGATACGGTTGTTTCTTCGATGAGATTGAGTCCGGAATTATTGTTGAGTGAGATACATACAATCCTTAAAGATGTAGCGTTGCAGTGGTGTTGGACGTACCGGAAGCATAACCCTTTGGCAACGTGGTTCGATTTCAGACGCGACTTGATAGAATGATTCAAGGACCGACGCACAAATTATGAGATCCGACGAATTATTGAGTCGCGTAAGCAACAACCGAGTGAAAGCTTCCTCGATTTTTACCATCATATGTGGAGTCTAACGCTGCAGTGTCGCACTCCGTATTCGGATGAGGATTTGATCCAGATATTGATGAACAATATGAAGCCAGCTCTTCAGTACCATTTGACGGATCGACCATTCCACAACATAAACGATTTAATAAAAAGTTGTACTGCGTGGGAGGATACTTTTAAGAGATTCCGAAGTCAGCCGGAGCCGGTGTCGTCAACCAGACGTGTTGTTAGTGAACTGTCAGACGTTGGGTGTGATGAAAATGGGGTTGCTGTTCCACATGGGAACGCCCTCCGGTCTGATCCAACGGATGACAGTACAGTGGCAGCATATCGAGCAATGCAGGGGAGTTCAGTAACAACACCGACAATTCAAAATAGAAGCGGGAATTTCAACATTCCAAAAGCAACTCCAAAGACTCGTAATAACGAGATATGTTACAATTGCTCTGACATCGGACACATATTTAAAGATTGCCCGATACCACCAACAGGATTATTCTGTTACCGTTGCGGTCAAAAAGGCACCATCACGCCGAGATGTAATCGATGTGCGGGAAACCCGTCAAGTGGTCACTGGAGAGCTGGGATTCAGAGGCCACCACTAGCCCTAGCACCCAGAATATCAAGGGAGGATGCGGCTTCGAACACCGAGCCGGAACTATGGCGAAGACCTCAGTGGACTGGGGAGAAGAAACAAAGTTAAAACATAATCAACCTACGTTTGATACAAAATCCACGAATACAGAACATATCACATCAGTGAATTCACTTTCAAACACTTCACAACCGTTTACTTTCGCTAATAGTTTCTGTTCGGATTCCGTCAATGCATTCATTAAACCACCCAGATACCACAACCCTTCAAGACTTAGGCGTTCCAAAATCTATTGGGAAAATCGTTCAAATTTGCGATGCGCAGTTATTTCGTCAATAATTGCTTCCGCAACCGGCGATAATCGGCCGTATGCAAATGTCCGAATAAACAACATTCCTTATAAGGGTCTGTTGGACAGTGGAGCAAGTGTCAGTGTGTTGGGTTGTGGATCTGAAAATTTTTTAGCAAATTCAAATTTACCTTTTCATAATTTTCCGTCTGTTATTAACACCGCTAGTGGACAACCTCAAAGGGTGTTCGGCTACGTAAATGCTTTAGTCAACTTTAATGGCATGTCACATCGCATGAAACTACACATAGTTCCATCATTAGAACAACCATTGTATTTGGGAATCGATTTTTGGAATCGATTTGGCATAATACCAACAGTTTCGTCTTTGAGCCTCTCTATTGATTCGTCGGATTCTCCTACCGTGCCTAAATACCATCAATTATCCAGTAGTGAGCGACAGTCTTTAGATGCTATTAAAGAACTATTTCCGTCAAGTGCTAAATTGGGCTTAGGAAAAACTACGTTGCTGACACATAATATCGATGTTGGATCAGCAAAACCAGTAAAACAACGATTCTACCCTGTGTCACCTGCTATTCAAGAGCAGATGTACGCAGAGCTGGATCGGATGTTGTCTATGGGGGTTATCGAGGAATCACAAAGTTCCTGGTGTTCACCAATTACCTTAGTTCGTCGGGGTAATGGCAAAGTTCGTCTGTGCTTAGATGCTAGAGAACTGAACAAGGTTACCGTCAAGGATGCGTATCCATTGCCGCTTATCAATGGATTGTTGGGTCGTTTGGATCAAACGCGATTTATATCAGCGATTGATTTAAAAGACGCCTTTTGGCAAGTCCCTCTCGACCCACAATCCAGAGATAAGACGGCATTTACGGTACCTGGACGGCCCTTGTATCAGTTCACCGTTTTGCCTTTTGGCTTATGCAATGGACCACAGACGCTTTGTCGCCTGATGCACCGGGTAATCCCTCACCAATTACACGATAAGGTCTTTGTGTACCTTGATGATCTCCTTGTCACGTCTGCTACGTTAGCTGAACATTTCGAATTGTTGCGCGAGGTCGCTCGGTTGCTCAGAAATTCTGGATTGACCATTAATCTTGCTAAGAGTCAGTTTGTGCTAAAGGAAGTTAATTATTTGGGTTACGTTGTGGGTGATGGATGCCTCCGCACAAACCCGGATAAATGTAAAGCGATTGTGTCTTTCCCAGTTCCAAAGACTGCGAAACAAATTCGACGTTTTCTGGGAATGTGCGGATGGTATCGTCGTTTCATCCCTAACTTCGCTTCTTTAGCCGCTCCTCTTACGGATCTCACTGGAAAATCCGCTAAATCTCGTTGGTCTGAAGCAGCTGATATCTCTTTCAACTCGTTAAAGTCGGCTCTGTCATCTGCTCCCGTGCTGGCTAACCCTGATTACAGCAAGCCCTTCTATATACAGTGCGATGCCAGTACCGTTGGCGTCGGCAGCGTGTTGTTTCAAACGGATTCCGAGGGAGGTGAACACCCCATTGAGTATATTTCTCATAAACTCAATGCAGCGCAACGAAACTACTCGGTAACCGAATTAGAATGCTACGCCGCGGTACTCAGTGTGCAGAAGTTCCGCCCGTATATAGAGGGGTATCCTTTTGTGATATATACTGATCACGCAAGTCTGCGTTGGTTAATGTCACAGAAGGATCTGTCGGGGCGTTTAGCACGGTGGAGTCTTAAATTGAAAGTTGTTTGCCAACATCTGTAGCTCCAACGAGTAAATCTGTGGATACACCGCGTGTGGCCAGCTTGAACTCAGTGAATGTACCAATTTTGAGCATTGATTTAACATCTTCAGCATTTAAAGATCCGGATTACGTGGCCCAAATTGATGGTATTCAACAACTTAAAGACAGCGAACATAACTTCAGGATTCAGGGTGATAAACTCTTGATCGCTCCTTCGTATGGAAATCGGTATCTCGATACTGATCTTCCAGAATTCAGACTGGTGGTTCCATCACCGATGACAGCTGACTTGGTCGAGCGAGCTCACGTTCCCCCAACTTCAGCACATTTAGGCAGCAGCAAAACTCTCGAACGACTGCAACGACAATTTTTCTGGCCTCTAATGGCCAAACAAGTAAAAGAATATGTCGCTAGCTGTCCTAAATGTAAAATGAACAAAGCTGTGAACTTTTCGACCAGACCAGCTATGGGGGTTCTTGTTGAGTCCACTCGTCCATTCCAGAAATTGTTTGTCGATTTTTTGGGTCCGTACCCGCGATCGAAGCGCGGAAATTCGTATATTGCCATAGTGCTGGATCAGTTTTCGAAGTTCATATTCGTGAAACCATTGCGAGAGGCCACTGCGTCGTTGCTATGCAATTTTTTGGAGAACGAGGTTTTTCTTATGTTCTCAGTTCCCGAAAGTGTCACTACTGACAATGGAAAGCAATTCACTTCGATCCAATTTAAAACTCTAATGGATAAATATGGGATATCGCACGTACGCACACCAGTCTATTCACCACAAAGCAACGCCTCAGAGCGGGTAAACAGAACGCTTTTATCAGCAATCAGGTCGTATGTTGACGATCACGGGCATAATGAGTGGGACAAGCATCTGCAAGAAATGGCGGCAGCTCTGCGGAACGCCATCCATGACTCAACGAAATATTCCCCTCATTATCTCGTGTTCGGCCAACATATGTCCTTGCACGGCTCGGAATACCAATTACGAAAACTACTGTTTGCTTCGGATCCTAGTGAAGTTCACCTGCTGGCGAAACCAGATAGACTCAATCTGATTAAGCCACAAATCATGCACTACTTGCGTGTAGCACACGAAAAGGGAGCCCGACAGTATAACTTACGAAGTAGTAATCGAATATTCCAGGTTGGTCAATCTGTATTTGTACGATCATTTTCATTGAGCGACGCTCCAAACAAATACTCGGCGAAATTAGGTGCTAAATTTAAGCCAGCGATAATCATCTCCAGGGTCGGAAATGTTGCATACTCCGTTGAAGGAATAGATGGCAAACCTCTAGGGGTATATCATGCGAAAGATATTCGCTCGTGAAAATTTGATTGATTTTTTTTCTGATAGTATAATTTAAATAATTTAATTGCTAAGTTCGGACAATTGTCATTGTCTTAGTATATGTGCTCCAACTCATTAATATAGATGTCTAGGCCCGGCTTTTTGAGACCTTTTCTCGGGTGTGGGACGTCCCCACGATTGTTGCGCCGCCTATCTGTGGCGTCACCCCCTCGACCAACTCAACTTATTAAATAACCATTTTTTTATTTACCTCGCATGAAAGCGGTGACACGGTGTGTTGGGCGATGGAGAGAGAGAAGGACTGGTGGAAGAAAGAAAAAAGAAAAGGAACAAAAAAACCACATTTTTTTGAGTCAGTTCGGTTTTGGTGTCTAGAAAAAAAAGACATAAATATATAATATATATATATATATATATACATATATATAAATTAATTAAAAAAAAATTTTAAGTTTGTATAAAAAAAGAAAAAGATATACGATTTTTTTGTGAAGAAATATATATACAAATATATATATATATAGATAAATTAATAAAAAATATTTAAGTTTGTATGACTGTTATTATAAATATATATAATTGTCAAATATAAAAAAAATATTTGCTTAATAAAAAAAAAAGTTTTTGTGGACGCCATTGTTTTTTTTGGTGGTTGTGCCTCGTGTGGCGTGGCGTGATTTTGTTCAGAAGTTTTTTTTGTGGAGTGGTGGCTGTGATTGTTGCAGAGTTCGGCGGCTAGTCGGACGGTGTTTTTGAAAGCTGTTTAGCAGTTTACGGGTTCCAGCTCATTTACTTTCGGTGTTGCGGTGGTGGAAAACCTGTGGTGCAAATTTGTTTTCGGTGTGTTGCGGTGGTGGAAAACCTGTGGTGCAAGTAACTCTGCGGCTGTAAAATAAATATATATAAAAAAGAAAAAAAATTTAAGGAGTCCTGCAGCTACAAAAAAAAAAAAAAGAAGATCGTCGGAGGAAGAGGACACCAGCCGACATCATCCAGGGTTTGGATCATTGCAGGGGTAGGGGAAGTCAGGTTAACATTTTTTTTATCATCTATTTAACGTAACGTTTAAAAAAAAAAAAAAAATTTTCTTTAATTGCATTTTTTTGGCTATACATATATATTTATATATATATTTTTTTTTTATATTTTTTGTTGGTGATTATATATTTTTTTGTTTTCAGCCGGTTCTCTCTCTCTCTCTCTCGTGTGTTGCTCTAGTGACATTTGTTACTGATGGTACGTTTTATTGTTGATTGGTTGTTTTGGGGGGCGCTTTGATCGGCCCGATTAATTTGTATCGTTTGTTATCTGAGATGATGGTGTAGAGCATCATCGGATGGGATGCTGAGGGGGTAAGGTCCGACGAGTGGGTGCACGATGTCGATGCTGTTGTTGTTGATGTGGTTTAGAAGGTAAGTTCTGCGGTTATTCAAGCTCCGGGGTATGCTTTGGAAATCCCACGACCATTCCGGTGAGCCTAGCCAGCTACCCACGCCGCAGCCAAAGCCCCTATCCCGGAGAAAAATCTGTTTTCGGAATCTTTGGTTCTCTGAGCCTCAATGGCGGTAACTCATCGGTTCTGTTTCGTGTTACCGCCAGGCTCGAGTCTAGGATTTCGTTACAAACTAGAATGTTGTGATCTGCCTGTTTCCAATCGCACTGCTAAATCAAGAACAACTGCATTAACTACTCAGAGTCATCCAATTGAATGTCCTGTATGTGAGAAGAACCACTATGCATCAACTTGTCAGACCTTTTCAAATTTACCAGCAAATGAAAGACGTGAATTAGCTGTAAAAAAGAAACTGTGTTTTGTATGTTTATCGATCAAACATCGTGCTTCTGATTGCCGCTATAGAAAAAGATGCGAAAAATGTCAAAGAAGACACCATACATTGTTACACGAAACGATAACGACACAAAAATCAGATGAAACGGTACCACGAGCAAATACGTCAGATACCATGAGTTGTAGTGCAGTTGCGTCACAAATAACAAGTCGACCTTATCGTACAACATTGCTGCCAACTGCTATAGTTATGGTATGTGATGTTCAAGAGCAATGGCATGAATGCAGAGTGTTACTGGATTCGGGTTCGGAACAGTCGTTTATAACACAGGCATGTTCAAGCAAATTGATGCTTCAGCGCAAGAAAAGCGATATGGTGGTTACGGGTATCGCTGAAGGTTGTGAAAAAACCAAAGGATCAGTGAGCCTGTTAGTTAAATCTCGAGTATTCCATTTTGAACCATTAAGCGTCGAGTCATTCATATTATCAAAATTACCAACTAGGATTCCCAGCCAAAGTAGAGAGTATAGTCATCATGGAACTTTTCAGGAGATCGAACTGGCTGATCCTTAGTATGATGTATCGAGACACATAGACATCATTCTCAGCTATGCCCATACCTTCAATATTTATTTCGAAGACAAAATAATTCAAGGTGACTTAATAGCGAGAAAAAGTGTATTCGGGTGGATTGTCGGTCACAATATTGGAACGCAAATCGATAAATGTATTGTGTCGAATGCATTAAATGTTACTGTGGAGTCAAACGTGGGAGAAACATTGCAGAAATTTTGGGCAATGGAAGACATACCGACATACACTCAACGATTTAACGATGATGAGGAATGTGAGAAATGGTACACCAAAACAACAAAGAGAGATGAAAGCGGGCGTTATATTGTGAGTATTCCCTTTAAATTTAATCGACCCATACTAGGGAATTCACATAGGACAGCCATGCACAGGTTTTTTAATTTGGAGAAGAAGTTGATACGAAACCCGGATTTTCGAGAATCATATTGTGACGTTATGCGGGAATATATAAACATGGGTCATATACTGCCATTGCCGAGTGAAGGATAACGCTGGTTATTATTTACCACATCAAGCTGTTATAAAACGAGAAAGTCTCACCACGAAGCTTAGAGTTGTTTTCGATGGATCAAGCGGGGTTTCAATAAATGACACCATGTTGATTGGCCCTACACTTCAGCCGTCACTGTGGGCAATTTTGCTAAAGTTTAGATCGTACAAAATTGCTGTATGTGCGGATATAGAGAAAATGTACCGGCAAATCAAGTTAAATGAGGCTGACCGGACCTTTCAACGCGTGCTATGGAGAGAAAATCCTAACGACAAACTCAAAACCTATCAACTTAGTACAGTAACGTTTGGTTTAAGCAGTTCTCCATTTTTAGCCATAAGGACCTTACAGCAATTGGGCAAAGATTACGGGAATCAGTATCCAAAGGTTAAGGATGTGATCCACCGTGATTTTTACGTAGATGAGCTTTTGTCCGGCGCAGAGGATTAAGAGCAAGCCAAAATATTGAAAAAAAATTTAGAAACAGTACTAAAAATGGGTCAAATGCCTTTAAGAAAGTGGAGGTCTAACTGTAAAGAGTTGTGTGATAGTGATTTCAGCACGGGTGTTGTCTCAGATGGAGCAGTAAAGGTTCTAGGGTTGCAATGGACGCCCATCACTGACACATTCTTTTTCAAAGTCATAGAATTTCAAGCCACCACAATAACTAAGCGAACAATATTGTCTGAGGTATCCCGAATATTTGACCCTTTAGGTTGGCTGGCTCCATCTATACTCATAGCAAAGTGTTTGATGCAGCAGCTGTGGACACTAAAACTACAATGGGATGATCCATTGCCAGAAAATATATGTGAGCAATATTTTAAATTTCGAAACGAGTTAAAATTATTTGAGTCAATAAAAATTCCTCGATTTCTGAAAAACCAAACAAAGGTTGAGTATCATGGCTTTTGTGATGCTAGTTTGAAAGGATATGGAGCAGCGGTGTACTGTCGAGTTTCGATGGGAGATTTAGTCGAAGTTAACCTGGTAGCAGCTAAAACTAAAGTATCGCCTATTAAAAGAGTTACTATACCCAAAATGGAGCTATGTGGCGCGCACTTATTGAAAAAATTGCTGAAAGAAATTATTGCAAATTATAACATGGAGTCTGAATATTACGCGTGGTGTGATTCTACCATTGTATTGGACTGGTTATCGAAGCATCCAGATAATGATGGTATACTAAGAGTAGGGGGACGTTTGAAAAATATTATCGGTAATTATGATTACAAACATCCAGTGATAATACCCGGAACTCATCCAATTGCAAAACTAATTGTAAATCACATACATAATGTAAATTTGCATCCCGAACCAACGTTAACCTTTCATCTGACGCGGCAGAAATATTGGATCACCGGCGGTCGTAGTCTCGTTCGACAGTTATTGCGAAATTGTGTAATTTGTTTTAAATACAGGGCAAAACCTTCCAATCAAATTATGTCTTAGTTACCAGATGTGAGAGTGAATCCTGCAAGGCCGTTTACAAACAGTGGCGTGGATTATGCGGGCCCAATAATGCTATCGTCAAAAAAGGGTCGTGGTGCAAAATTGACAAAGGGTTGGATTGCAGTTTTTATATGTTTAGTGACGAAAGCAGTCCACTTGGAAGTGGTAAGTGAACTAACTTCGGAAGCATTTATCGCTGCGCTACAACGTTTCGCAAATCGAAGAGGTGTTCCCTCGCGAATATATAGTGACAATGGCACTAACTTTGTCGGGGCTCAACGTAAACTTGGTGAAATTCAAAAACTGATGTCATCTAAATTATTTCTATCAGCGGCAACCGCATTTTCAGCCAAAAATGAAATTACCTGGAAATTTATACCACCAAATTGTCCGACGTACGGTGGTATATGGGAGAGCGCGGTCAAATCGGTGAAAACCATTTACTTAAAGTTACGAATAGTGTTCACCTAACATTTGAAGAAATGGCAACGTTACTAACGCAAATCGAAGCCATTCTGAATTCAAGGCCGCTCTGCCCAATATTATCGAATGATCCTGAGTATGACGTTCTTACTCCAGCGCATTTTTTGATCGGATCTACTCTTTATTCAATACCAGAAAACGCTATCAACGATGAAGTACCGGTGAATCGACTCACGAGATGGGAGCGTATCCGTCAAAGAACTCAATCATTCTGGAGACGGTTTCAACACGACTACATACATAATCTGCAACAAAAGGGAAAATGGCAAAATAAAAAATTAAATTTAAAAATTGGTAACATTGTACTTATTAAAGATGACACTACTCCATCAATGCAATGGCCATTAGGGAAAATTACTCAAACACATCCAGACAACGAAGGAATTGTACGAATCGTCACAATTTTTATAAGAGGGAGTGAAGTTAAACGGCACATTAACAAATTAGCCAAATTGCCAATATCATGAATTGACTAACAAATAGTCAATGGGCGGAGAATGAAGAAACTTGAATTAAGCCAAGTTAATTTTATATGTATAATTAATGTTTAGCTAAGATTTGCACCTATCCAATGTTTGATTATTTAAAATTATTACCTTAAGTGCATGTCGTGACATCTATGTATCACTAGATTAGAACGATCAAAAATTCTCAAAATTACCGAGAACGCAGCATGTATAGATTCACAATATTTTCTTACTATTTATTTTATTATATTGGTAGCACCCTTTCATATTTGTGTGCAATTATTAACATAATAATAAATAAATCAATTGCAATTTGAAAGCGGTACCGCAAACATTAAAATAGTACTGAACAATAAAAAAGATAACATCGAACAAAATTACTGTGTTTAATAAAATATAGCGAAATTGAACCGGGGTTTCATTGAGTGAACTGTGGTGTTTGCGTGTCATAATTGTAATTCCTCTTCACAAATTTGTATCAAACAAAAACAGTTTGCGAAAATATTGATGCAATTTTGTTCATGATTTTTTTTTATTAACACTGCAAAATTTATTCGAGAATAAATTAACATATTGCTTTCAGCACTTTCAACTTTTTACAATCTCACTGTTTCACTTTAGAGCACTTTACTATTTCACTAGTTCATTATTGCATTTGTCCACTGAAAAGTGGTTGAATTTAAACTGATATTTTTTTTTTTTTTTTTTTATTTATATATTTTTTTTTATTATTTTCAATTTAATTGCAATGTCTCTATCGCCGCGGCTTATTCATTTCTACTCATTTCTAGTCATAAAAACTACAAATGTCCAGATGCGATTGTGCTTAGCGTTAGGCATAATCGTCACAGTATTATTTAATTCAAAATATACATAATATAAATGAATTAAATTAGAAATGAATTAAAAACGTGTTTGAAAAAGATATAAAGTGATTACTGCCTTTTAAAACGCCATTTTTAATTCAGATTTTTTCCAAACCGAATTAAGAAATGGTTCCAAATTTTATTACAAAAATTATTATTTTAACTCATTTTAGATGCATATTAAATTCGTATTTCCCTAACGTATAGTTGATCTTGTACAGACGATTCAACTCAGAAATTGCTACTCCAAAAGTTTATATCAAATATAATATATATCTTTTTAATAACAACTAACAATAGTTTCCTAAAATAATGTAATTAAAAGTACATAATTGGAAAGTCATTTTATTCCACATCACCACATATTTTTAGTAAACCATTAATTTTTAGATGGAATGAGTTTTTGGATAATCGATACGAAATGTAAACTATTTAAAACAATATTATAGTTTGCTAATAACTTCCGTTTTAGTCAATTTTCACGAATCACTGTATTTAATTGTTAATTAAACAACAAAATCAACAAACGGGTATCATTAAATTAATTAACCCATAATCATGTCAGTTTATTAGTTCAACGCAAACAACATAATACCCAATTATAACTGACCATTTAGACTGTGAAAATGATAGATGTGTGTAGTAGATAGCATGATAAGATAATTTAATGCATATTCAGTAAGTAAGTATATACTTATATTTAAGTAGAATATATTTAGAGGGCAAGCTAACGAAATAATATATATCGTGTACTGTTAAAATTATAGCGAATAATTTCCAGACGAAAGTGTTTTCTTTTGAAATCGGTCGTGTAGATTGTATTGACCCAAAGTTCTATAAAAATAAACCAAGTAGATTAATTAACATTGAAAAAATTGTTTTCATGTTCCTCCCTTTATCTGGAAAATTAAATTTTCAAATATCACGATAAAAGTTCAAACATTTCTGTAAAATTAGATGTTATGTCTAGAGGTGAATTGTTTTGAAACGATTTAGAATATTTAAAATAGCTATATACATCTGTACTATGGGAAAATGGTTTTAGACTAAGTTTCATGTCGGAGCCTCGGATATTTTGATTTTGCAAAATTACTTGTAAATAATTAAACATTTGTATAAAACCAGCCACTAAAGAGTCTAGAGTGTTATGCCTTGACATGGATTGCTCTTGGATGCATGATTATTATCAATTTTTTGTTTTTGTTATTTGGGAAATTATTGAATTTTTGGATTGAGTTTGCTTGACGAAGTAATCGAATAAAAATCATGTACCAGTACTACACAAAATGATGATTGAACTCATCAATTACAGAAGCCACAAAAACGGAATGGCTATGCCACTAGGCACTGCTCCAGGTTATCTTTGACTTACATTTGAAGAGCGCAAGAGTGCCTGCAATTGTTCATTTTATTAATGAGCGTAATCAAGTATATTTTTTTTAAATTCGGTGTGGTTCTTTGCATATAGGACTGAGGACGGTATATGTGATTCAATATATTTAATTCTTTAATCATGATGATCAATGGGCTATACCAACATCAAAGCATTTGGTTTTTGTACTTAATTTCACAGATCGATGGACCAAACTGGACAACTCACTTTTACTTATCCCCAGTCAGAACGGGTATGGTTCAAATTACATACAAACATACAAGTTTCCAAGCGTATGCGGAATCTTGATTTGCTGTTGCTATATTCAAATGTTACCATTTTCATCCAAAAATGTACAATTTCCAATATTTATAGCAGCAACTTAAACAAATTCAGTTGCCATCCTTTTCATCGATTGTTAAGCTTGATTTACACTTGACGACTTTCGACGTCTACAAAAAACCTGAGATACAATGATTAAAATTTATTAAAGCGAGAACGAGAAAAATATATCGTCTGCAAAAAAAAAATCATACCAAAACGATCCCAGTAAACCAAAAAAAAGCAGATGCAAACGAAAAAAAGATGTCGAGCTTCATCTGCTACTATAAACAGACGTCAATTCATGTACTTAAAATGTATAATATACTAAATTTTGTACACACATTGAAAATAATTTAAAATATTATAGTTATTTTAGTTATTATAGTTATTATTAGTTATTATTAGTTATTTTTGACGTTTCTTGCAGATCTGCTTAATCGTTCAATGTAAAGCAAGCTTAACTCTGCGTTTCATCAGAATAAACTATTTTCACCTTCGCATTTTTCAGATAATGTGTCTTAATCATTATGTGATGCATAATTGCATTTCGGCCCACTAAACCTGATCAAAATTATTAAGTTCCTATGTCAAAAAGTTACATTATGTTGAAGGTGTTAAAGATAACAAAAAAATTAGGGCGTTTTTATTTCATAATAACCAATACGTACCGAAACCCGTTTTTTCTTATTTAATATGTATATCAATATGCATGTATATATGCATTCTTACGAGTTGTTAATATTAGTAGTTCACGGTTAAATCAAACTGAATGTATAAAGTTTATTGCTTTTCAATTTTTTTAAAATCCGAATTTAAGTCGCTTTACATTTTATATTATGCCTAATTTTTATTTTCATTCATTTTAAATAAAGCAGTTTGATCTAAAAAATTTCAATTCGAATAATTTGTATTAACCTCATAATGTTCATTTATCCGATATTTTTTATCGGTGCAATCAATTTTATCGGTGCTCCTTCTTTCGTTCAAAATTGTATAATAACTTAGATGCTGCAATTAGCGTTTTCAGCTTGCTTTTGACACTAGCTATTATTTTACGGTAAAATTTTCAAAAATGTCTTAACTTGTCCTATAGCGCTGTATTTCATCAAATTCCAGATTGTAAATTTGAAACGCCGCAAACGTGATTTCAAAAGCTACAACTTAGCTTAAATTCAAATTTCATTCAATTATCTTTTAATTACTTCCATACAATTCTGTAAAATTTGTAAAGTTAGTTAAAATTTGAATTTTCTTTTAAGAATTTCTCTTAAATTTTCAAAACAGTTCTATCTAAATTTATATATTATCTGATTTTCGAGATGTACGAAAACAAAATAATTTAAAATTTTATTTAAAATTGGGTTGTTAATAATAATCAGTTTTTAAAGACCATTACTGGCCCCTTACTTTCGATCCTGAGCATGGTACGACACCTGCCCCTACCATATGGTGCCTCTTCTTTAAGAGATCGTTGCACAATTCGTTCCGGATCAGCACGAAGAACGTGACCGAGCCAGCGTACTCGCTGCGATCTTATTTCATGCACAATTTCGGGGATCTTCATCAGATCAATAATCTCGATATTGTACAGAGCTCGGTATGTATCATCTATTTCGCGTTTTGGGCCGTAAATTATAACTTTCTAAATAACTTTCATATCCAAACATAACAATGAGCCTGATCAACGCTTTGTAAAGCTTCAGGTTCGCGGCACTTGGTAGGTGTTTAGATTTTAGCAGTGGCCTTAGATCTTAAGATACAAAGCACGACTGCCAGCTGCCACCCGCACTTTTATATCCCTCACCCACACTGTGATCGTGAGTGATAAGAGAACCCAAATATTTGAACCTCCAGAACCTGTATCCAGAGATTATGTACTTCGTTTTGGACTCATTGATCTGGAGTCCAACAGAAGCTGAAACTCTACAAGTGGATCAAGAATTTCTTTCACTCCGTTGCTATTCAGTTCAATCAAGCATATGTCATCTCCATATGCAAGCACCTGATTGGACTGGCGATATATGATTTTCGCTGAGATATTTCAGACTTACGAAAGATGTACTCCAACATGAGATTAAAATGTATTGGGGACCTAGCATCTCTCTGCCGAGCACCCAAGTTAACTGCAAAAATTCTCGATAGCTTGTGCTCAACTTTAACACAGCATTGAGACTGTGTCACTGTCATCCTAGACATTCGTACCAATTTTGTTGGCATTCCTAGGTATTCCAGGGCAGACCACAAATTCTCTCGGTTGATTGAGTCATAGGTCTGCCGGACATCCAGGAACACCTGATGTATGGGGATGGATGTCTCATAATATGTAGATAGAATTTCATCAATGACTGATCGATTCGGACGAAATCTTCCTTGATAGTACCCAACCAAGAGAAAAATACAAGTTGAGAAATCATGAAATTTGAATTTTTTTTTTTATATATTTTCATTGGTACAAATAAAGTTTGCAACCCTGAAATTTGAAAACCAAAAAAGTCTGAATTCAGTTGAAATTTAAGCGTAAATCTTTCTTAATTTTGAGAACCTATTCTAAATTCGTAACTATTCTTAAGCATTTGGATCAAACGGTTTGACATCTAAATGACTTAACCGTAAAAACAGGTTTATTTAATAGACAAATTAACAATTTTCAAACCTCCATGGGCATCAATACATAATCGTTTACTAAAATTATCAGCTCCACTTCAAAGCATTTCTAAAGGCATTTCATTTCGCACAATGGCCGAACGTTAGGACTCCAAATTTATGTAGTATGATGCAGGATTTAGTTTCCAAATATGTCTAGACAAAATTGATGAGAAGATTTAAATTTGGAGACCAAACACGGCCATTTTGATGATTGTATAGCTTTTTTCAATTGTCAACACCTTCTCATCGGTAAAAATAATTTTTCTTGATTGGAGCAGTTTCGCGGTTGATAATATAAAACTCCTGGCTAGATGACACATCTTGCTAGATGAAGTGTGCAGATTTTTTTCTATGGACCGTTAGGCGAATTACCTATAATTGTCGATATCGTTCCAAATTTCCAGCTTCATAAAAGTTTTTTCCTAGACATGATGATTCAACAAATAAATTTTTGTTTTTATTGATTAGCGGAATTGTTGTTCTGGACGAACTGTTATTTTCGGTGGATTGTAGTCTCAAATGGCTGGTATCCTTATGTTAAAATATAAATATATGTAAAATTTTTGGAATTTGCCCTAATCCTTTACGAAAAGGTTTTTTTTGGCCTTATTCAAAAGACTTATTTTGTCTTATAACTGTATACTCGAAATACTTTGAAGGGACAATTAAAATTCACATTAGTGAATCAACAAATTAGATTTAAATTATATAAATTAAAATTTGGCAAATGAATATAATATTAATAGAATTTAAAAATAAATTTTATAAAAATATTTCAACAACCGGTTGTTAACTAAGGAGTAACATTTATTTAAAAGACTATTGAGCCAATTTTTCTGTTAGACAAATCAACTAATTTCATCAATTAACCTAATTTTTTCTATTTCATATTTTGCAATTTTCAATCCCATATATGTAAATATATATTTTCTCTTCGATAGTGTTTTTTTTTGTTGCGAATAATACAACTTTTGACTATAATTAAAAACATTCATAAATCACGACAAGTAATTATTCCAACAGTTATGGATGTATATACGAGTAGTACGTATATAGTACAAAAAGAGAAATGTAAGATATGTACCAGATTCTGCTGCGGTGAACCGAAAATATAACTCAACAAAACGCAAAACCATCGCGTAATAAATTAAGCTCTTTTGCTCCAAAAATAATGTGTGGTAGGAATTTTTTTATTATTTGTGCTTGCGTCCCCTTAATTTATTGTCAAGTTAATTTAAGTGGTATTTTAAGAAATATATGTATATGTAATATTATGTTAGTATGTATATATATACATACTTATTTCTTAAATATGTTGTAAAACTAAGTATATATAATAGAAGATACAGCATAATAATAATAATAATAATCTTAAATAAAACAGATTTTATTTATGTGCCCTAAATAATGTAATCACATACCACACAAAAATATTACTCTTTCTTTAAAACAAACGAAATGAAAGATTGTACGATGTACCATAGTATCTAAATGGATTTTATTTAGAGTTAGTTTCAGAAATTTATATTGGCGAATAAAAGTTATCACACCAAAACTAATAAAATAATTTTTATATGTAACTCCATAATATGTACATATCGTGTATAGAAGATTACAGTGATGCTTTTTCACATTTTTTGTGGTATATTGGGTTTTGTTGTTATGCTACTGCTTTTCCCATTTCCAGTTCCTCATCGCACACATACACACAAGTAAAACATAGAAAATATTATTAAATTTACGGAAGATACAAAAAATAAACTGCCAATGTCTATATATAATGCATATATGTATATACAACAGAATTCTGAAATTTTTATTTGATAGACAACGTTACCAAAACTGAATATAATATTTAGATGAACAGGAGCACGAAAGTGAATATAAATTGATGCCAGATAAATGTTTAATACACGTACTACTCGTATTACATATACACCATCGATCAATATAAGCATGTGGTAATTCAACTCGAAACAAAGCTTGTCTCTCGCATCCTTTATAACCTTCCAGTATATACATATGTACATATATATATATATATATATATATATATATATATATATATATATATATATATATGAAAGTGAAAGACGTGTGTGAATAATACTGATATAAGTAAATTTGATGTATTTTGATGCATGTGCGGGTTGAACGTTTAAAAGTTTCAGTAGCATGGTAAGAGTTATACTATTAAATATCGAAATATTATCTTTTATTGATTATAAAATAGTTTAAGTTAATATTATAAAATTATATTCTTTTTATTTTAAATCTATACTGATGTATGCCACTTTACAGTGGCATTAAAAGTCGCTTAAACCAAACCATTTTTAGTTTGATTCCAACTATGTCAAAATTAATTAATTTTTTGAAATTTTTTACATTAAAAGTAGCTACTGGAGGCCACATCTGAACTGTAGCTTAGATTACGACTAAGGCCTTATTTTAAAATAAAAACATCAATCTTTAATCATAATCAATGAAATATAATTATAAATATTTGATCAAATATAAATAAATGTTCACCAATAGATGGCAGTAAATCTAAAACACTCAATTTTATTCAAAATACAAGTCATGATATCAAATTTAAGATAAAATAATTCTTAAAAAAAACAGTTTAAATTTATCTGCTATATAAAAATGAACAGTTTAAGAAACTCCTATTATAAATCCATCTGTAAACTTATTTCAAGTCATTTTATTATATAATTTGCACAAAAAAAACCTAGTTTTTCCGTTGAAGTTAATATAATTTTATGATTCAATGTTAATATGTTGTACAATATAAGAAAACATTTTAATTTAATATTTCAGCAATTTAGTGTTATTAGTCTGGAAATCAGGCCATTCACGCGTCATCAATTAATTTCCACGTCAACGTGTCGACAATCTGTATAGACAACGTGGACAATGTAGATATCGTAGACAACGTAGACATTTTGTAGAAATCGTCGATAATGTAGACGATTGATAGAGGGATTTAGTCAACTTGTTTTATTAATTATACGATCGCCCGATTTGTTTTAAGTTTAATGCGATTCGTTGGGACAGTAATCTCTTTTCAATTAAGGTTAGGTTAGAAACTTTCTAAATTAAAATCTTTTCATAATTTAGAATTATGTACATTGTTATCAAAATTAGGCTTGTCTTTTAATGTATTATCCCTTTTGTATTGGTTTCAATACTATAGGAGAGATAAAATTAAAACTGAAACGGTTAAAGTATTATTTGTCATACGGCTTAACTACGGAATCGCTATTTTATAAGATACATAAAGTAAAGTAACATCGGTTCTAACTAAATACAAGATGAATTTCAAAATCTTACCAACAAATTTTAAGGAATTCCTTAAATAAATTTTAAATTTGGAATAAGTTAGAAATAAACCAATTTAAAAATCGTATTGAAACTGCAATGGATTGGAAAGATCAAATCTTTAAATAATAAATTTATGAACTAAGGTTATAATGACCTAAACTTAAATAAAACCGAAAGCATCTAAAACCGCTAATTTTGCGAGGTAAATCGGCAGATCTAGAATAAAGCTTGATGTTTGCGATACTGCTGAACTTTTAGATTATATTTAACATATTAAAATATATTGGAAAACCAATTAGCATCCCCTAAGCAACAGCGCAAGGTATCGGGTTAAGGACTAGATGCACATGAGGCTATACATTTGCTTTATAATGGATGCCCAAAATACCGAGCACAGGAAAAGAGATACCGGTTTAAATCGAAGGTGATGCCGTGAGGGTAAACATGACCGCTTTTAAAAATTTAATTTATTTATACTTATTGGAATTTTAGTAGATATTACACTATAAATTTGAGTGAATTTTTTAAAGTGAAATTTAAGTGGATTTGTACTATGGAGTTCAGTTAAATTTTAAACGCGTTTTGCAAATTTTTTTACAGATAGATTTCAACAAATTTTGAGGCAATTTAAATATTAATTAAAACTCAAATATTGATTAGAAAATAATTTTTCGTTATATTTGATTGTGATTGAGTTGAATTTGAATTACATATTTTGAGTGGAACTTTTTAAGTTAAAGTTATGTACAATTTGTACTATGAAGTTAAGATTTATAGATTATTTGAATGTAATTTAAATTATAAATATTTAATCATATTTGAGTTTGCATAGACTGCAAAGTATATATATTTGAGAGGATTTGCTTAAGTGAAATTCCAGAATAGAATCGTAAAATGAATTTGAGCCAAAGTGTATGTTAAATTGAGTTAAAAATCAAACAATAAGTTGAAAAAAATATTTTGTATTATTTGAATTTACGTATAGATTTTGAATTATAATTTAAGGTATAAGAAATTAAGTCAAGTTTAAATTTCACTTTAGAGCGAAATTTAAGTAAATTTGAAACAAAATCTTTAGTTAAATTAAACGAGTGAATATAAATTAATATTTCAGCTGAATATGAACAAAAGTTGAGTGAAATTTTAAATTATGTTTAATCGTATTTCTACTTGAATAGCTTTTCGAACTTTATTGAGTGGATTGTCTTAAGTAAAGTTCCAACGAAAATTCTAGTATGGGCTTGAATCAAGTTTTATTCATAATTTAATATAATAAAAAAATATAAAAAAATAATAAATATTATATAATAAAATATAATATATATAAAAAAAGAGATGCGCACCATGGTGAAATTCAAAAATATTACTGTGCGTGAACAGATTGGTTAATGTTTTCTAGGTGTAACAAACACTTTCCTCAAAAAAATCAAATTTTAAGTTATACAATCCTCTTACAATATTCAATCTATGCGTGTAATCATAGTTTGGAAAATTTAGGGCGTTTCATAACTATCATAGAGATAAGGAGAAAAAATATGAAAAAACATAAACTGCATCCCTTCAAGCCAATCTTAATTACGATTACTTCTAACCGACTTACGGGACATGGATAGAAGTCGTAAACGAGATTTGCTGTTGATATCTGGAACGATGACAACACTTAAAATTAATGGGTTGTTTAATTTTTGAACTGATCCGTTTTCATTATAATAGCGTTATAAACCGAACAGCTAATCCGGTACTAGACTAGTTACCAAATAGTTTTGAAATATCTCTCATATATAACCAGGAATATCGCTTGGTTAAGTATCCGCAAAGCTAGGTGTAATAAGAGCCTATGTGTTTGTGATCTATAAATAACAATTATCAAAATTCGTTAGTTATATAATCTTTATAGTGATGCTTGTGCCTTAGTTTGAGTTTATCTCTTCTATTTCAAATTTCAATAATAAACTATTATTTAATCCCCTATCTGGGATACCTAAAATTTCTTTTCAATATTCGAGAGTACACACAAAAGTGCTACGATAGTGCATATTTCTTTAATTTAGTTCTAATATATTATCTTATTTGTAGAGTGACGTAAGCAAAATTGGTGGTCCTGAACAAATATAGAAATCATTTCGTCAATTTCGAGACATCATTGGTAAACCCACTCTCTATGAAGATTAACCCTGTGGATTCAGAGGAGGGCCAACCATTGTTATGCAGAAAAGGTAAATAAATCAGTAATATTTCCAATAGAAGTAAGGGAACTATAGTACAGGAAACACGAAAACCACGAAACATGCCAAAGTGATCGTGCACCGCAAGAAAAAAGTACCCTGAAAAGACTGTGTAATATTCTTAAGGCACACGTAAAAGAGGTGGAAAATGAAACAATAGGGAAGTTTCTTAATACTCTAAAACACTAAAGGGATTAAAAAAACCAAAAATACAGGTTGTTTCAATCACAACAGGAGATCGGAGATGGGCTATGAAAAAATTGATATATTTGCTGTATATACCATGAAAAAACTTTTCAGCCGTTATGCAGACAAACAGTTTATGAAAATGTTTCCAATATAACTCAGAAGAAATGATTCTTAAAAGATAAGGCCTGTAACCCTGAAAGAACTAAAAACTTAAATAAACAATGTAAAATGTAAGAAATCTTAAGGTACCAAGGCGGTGGAAAGTAGCGGAAGTAATAATGGTTCAGAAACCGGACAAGCCGCCGAATGATAGAAAAACTTACCGACCAATTTCACCACTTGCAGTGATATCTAAATTAATTATAGAGCACAGAAATCTCATCCCACATCAGTTTGGATTTAGAGAGTACATTGAACCATAGATCAAGTACAATAGAATTACTGCTGTGATTGAGAATACATTAGAGAAGAAAAAGACTGGCATTTTGCTAGATGTATAACGCAGGCATTTGATAAAGTATGGCACAGGAGTTTGCTCTTCAAACTTCAGAAAGATCAACCAAAACAATTTTATATATGATCTTAAAATCATATTTGGAGGACCGACAGACCTATACTATCGCAATATTTGCTGACGATACTGCAATCAGGCTTAACAAACCAAAATCCACACACATAAATTTCAATTTAGTCGCGAGTATTTTGACCCCTGTGGCCGGGCACTCATCTCTCGGAACCTAAATTGCACAAACATGTTTTCCAAAAATACTAATACAGTATCCTTTGCCTGTTGAAGGAGGCGACAAAACAGTTGGATCGCTTTCTTAAATCTAGAAGATAAGTATCTTAGGACAGGGGTGTTTTATCACGTTGTTTTGTAGTACAAAATTGAAATTTTAAGAAATTCTCTTACTAAACCAGGGATCGTACCCAGATAGCGATATACATTTTTGGGTAGCTGAGGACCATATTTAACTAAAAAAGCTAAAGTTTTCTTAAATCTAGAAGATAAGTAACTTAGGACGGGGGTGTTTTATCACGTTGTTTGGTAGTACAAAATTGAAATTTATATCGCTATCTGGGTACGATCCCTGGTTTAGTAGGAGAATTTCATAAAATTTCAATTTTGTACTAACAAACAACGTGATACAACACCCCTGTCCTAAGATACTTATGTTCTAGATTTAAGAAAGCTTTAATATTTCTTAATTAGATATGGTCATCAGCTACCCAAAAATGTATGAGAAATTATTGTCGTATATCTCTATTAAGGTTCGTTCCTCTGTTCAGCAGGAAGATTTTTTTTTAAATTTTGATTTTGTACTAAAATACAGTGTTGTAAAATGCACGCTTGTTCTATGTCACTTAACTTTAAGGTTCATTTTATAGTTAGATATGGTCCTCAGCTACCCAAAAATGTATATCGCTATCTGGGTACAATCCCTGGTTTAGTAGGAGATTTTTTTTCAAATTTCAATTTTGTACTAACATACAACATGATAAAACACCCCTGTCCTAAGATACTTATGTTCTAGATTTAAGAAAGCTTTAATATTTTTTAGTTAGATATCGTCCTCAGCTACCCAAAAATGTACGAGTAAGAGAATTTTTTTTCGTATATCTCTAATAAAGTTCGTTCCTCTCTGTTCAGCAGGGCGATTTTTTTTTAAAATTTTGAAATTGTACTAAAGTACAGGGTTGTAAAATGCACGCTTGTCCTATGTCACTTAACTTTAAGGTTTTGAATTTCTACTCAATTTTTTAGAGTTAGACTTATGGCAATATTTCATTTTCATTTATTCTTATTGCAAAATTAATACTAGTTTTTGAAAAACTTCATAATAACGAGAAATTTATAAGTTAAATTAAGTTAGGACAATTTTAGGACAAACTTCACACCCGTGATAAATTTAAGGCTCGCATTATTAATTCGTAATAAATGCATTGGGCACACATATAGCCTATATACTGCACCAACAAAAATAAAAGTTGAAGCAAGTACAAGTAGAAACCCTAAAAAAATAATTGCCGGCCGCTTACAACATCCAGCCGGTCTTTAACATTTATATAGTCACAGATTCAATGGACATCATACCAAATCAAACTAATCACATATTTAGTATGAAAATAGTATGCTTATGAAGCTTCATTTTTCAAATTTGCTATCACTTTATTATACTCGTAACATGATGGTATCATTTTATTGTCTTATAGATTTTCATGGAAAAACATAAAACCAAGCCTTGAAGAATATAGTCGCATGCGAAAAATGTCAACGTTAATCTCAATATTGTCATTGCTTAACATGTCATTCCACACAAATACGGCTATCAATATGAATGATCTAAGCCATTTGTAATATTAAAATCTAAAAAATAATCTTTTAGAAATGTAATATTGTTAACACGAATCTGAGTGTCACGAAAATTTTAATTTCAAAATAATTTTTTTCTAAAAAATTAATTTATTTTTATTCTTGTCGAATTCATTTTGGGTTTTAATTTTTGATTTTATTACTTTCACAGACTATATATCCGAAATTAAGGACTAAATGTTTAAATTACCTAAATTCATTTAAAGTGGTCATAAACTTCTATAATGTAAGCTGATCAGAAATTACTTTCCTTTAAGATACATTTTCATCGATTTCCTGATTTCTAGAAACAATGCATAAAAAATAACTAGGAACCAAAAATTCAAAATGGCGGATCCAAAAACGGAGCACACATGGTTTTCCTTTTTTTCAAATTATTTTTATCAACATTTTGGCACTAAAGTTTAGGCTTGGACTGTTTTTTCTTGTTTTTTGTTTAAATTGTTTGGCTGATTTTCATTGTAATTCGGGACTTGAATGAAAAACGGTGAAATTGTACGTTTAAATTACATTCGAATTAATATATAAAAATAACTGATCTAATTTTACTGAGAAACATGGATTTTCCAAATTTAGTCTGCTACTTTTGATTTCCTATTGATAATTGTTGCTTCGATGGCGATAGGCATGAGTTTCTATTATCACAGTCCAATACATAATCACTTTTTCCTTGAATCACGTTACTGATTGCATTATCGTTGTTATATTTTGCTGGTTAAATAGCCCGCTCACAAAGCCAGTCACGGTTTTGTGGGAATATTTTTAAAATCAACTTTGCGATATTGATGGCACGATATTACAAAAATTTGATGGGAATATAATCTATTTCGTGACGGTATCAGTTGGTACTTTACCGTTTCCAATAACCAAGAGTTGTTTGGAAAATCTGGCGGCCGACGCATTCTGCATCAGATATTCACGCAACATTGGTGTTTAAAGTAACTTTTCGAAGATTCCTCCAAAGATGTAAGGCTTTGAGGCATGCATTGAGCATTTATAACTGGTCTGAAAACACCAACTTATAAAATGAGAGCTCCGCCAAATGGTTGCACTTTTTTTCTTAAGTCTTTAAACTCCGATGAAATACTTTAAATTGCATTTGATTGGCGTACCCATAAGCCAATTTTTGTTTAGTAACCAAGAGTGGTGTATTTTTGCTTCGAATTTGTAATTATTCTAAATTGGATGAGTGTCTTGTTGTTGATTACTAAGCTTGGATTCACTTTTGATGTGAATTCGATGTGTAAAATATTGGTATTTCCGCAATGTAATTTCAGATGCATCTTCTTGGCCCAAACAAAAGCATGCTTTTAATGTTGTGTGTGGTGGTAAAGCGATGATTATATATTATCGATTTCAATATTTTCTTATGTATGTTGATCGTTGTTGTGTGGCCACCGCGCCATCAGGTTTACCTCACCTGATTTATGGAGTGTCATCGTTATCCAATGCAAGTTTCATGAATTAATTCTCTGCTATCCATTTACGTGCATTTACCATCGACTATCCACGATGAATGTGAATTTGAAGGACCGCTTGATCCATGCACCGTATTTTTTATGATGACGTTAAACAGAAATGTTGTGCACACATATTAAATTATGTGTATGTGGAAACCCTTTCTTTTACCATTCAGTGGAGTACATCCAGCAGCGAGTTTTATCGTATATGTATTTTTTCACGATTAAATCCGTCAATTTCGTGAAATTCTCTTCATCTTCTTTTTGCGGAGATTCTAATTGTCGATAGGATCACTTCAAATTAAATATTACCGAGTTGCTTTGTACACTCGCCATCGAGAAATGGATAAATAATTTGATGTGGTAAGGTGAGTATATATGCGGTATTGATTTAGGCCACCCTGTATAAAACGTTATACAAAATTCTGTATAATATATCCTCTAGAATTTAAATGATCGTTAACTCTCTAGTATTTAATTAATTATCAACATGTACACATATAGATATGTAATTGTTACAAACATACATGTATATTAGCCTCTATTTATATTATACACTTTTGCAGATAATGTTGTGTCAAATACATAATTAAAATCTCTTCAATAAATTAATGTTGCAGATAGTTTTGGCACCATATTTTTGATTTTATTCCAATCATATATTATTTTATTGGTATACATATGTATCTATGTTTATGCATTTTTAACATAAACATAAAAATTTAATTAAACAATTTACTACTGTGTGTGTTGAATATGTTGTATAATTTTATTATATTCTCGCCAAATAAAATTTAAATATTTATTTGCAATTTTTAGTACCTAGTCGTGAAATAAATTTTTAATTTTATAAAACAACATAGTATCGGTATCATTATGATAACTATAGTTTGTCACCACAACATATAAAAGCATGTTAATGGTCGTTTCTATTTAAAATTTTAATTAGGGTACATGGTGTTGCTGTATTTCGGTGTTTTTTTTATATTATCTCACTCCACCATAATGTTAAAAGTTTCTAGTTTTTTTTGATGTGGGTAAGCGAATTTGAGACATTAATTATTAATGTCTTAAGTTTTAAAAATATTCTTAAGTTTTATCATTTTGCGCTGTTTTTCAATTTCAATTAAATTTTAAAAAGTTTTCAAATATATATTTATTGGAATTTGAAATAAACTTTTTGAAATTAGTTAGGACATACTTCATACTGGTAATATTCATCAGTCCATTAAAATTTATTTCTATTCGATCAAGTGGAGCATTTTTCTTCTGCGGGCTTTTCTGTATTTGACAAAAAACAATAGTTTTCCAAAAGTAAATAACCACTGTCTCTTAATTTTGGTAGAATCGTCTTCATTTTTCTCGAAAATTATTTTGTGTTGATCTTCCAAATATTAAACTCCTTATAAGTAGCATTTACTTGAGCTTGATTTTGATCCTGCTTCCTTCATCCTCACTCGGGTTGGTCTTCAAAAAACTCGTTATCCCAACAGTAGAGACCATGTGGCCCAGGGCTATACGTTTTTATACAGTGGAGATGACCTCGGAAATTTTGGAGCTGGATTTCTTCTTGGCCCAAAGGTAAAGAAGGCTGTTTTGGATTTCCAAACTGTAAATAACCGATATTCGCTTATGCGCATGAAGTTAGCCAATCTGTGCGCCCACAAAACTCTGCCAGCCCCAAGATAAAGACTCATTTTACAATGCCTTGGACAATCTGATGGGATCTCTATACCCGAACATGATGTTAGGTAATTGGGGACTTTAATGCTAGAGCTGGCAGAAACCAGGTCGACTTGTACGAAAACATACGTCCGTACTCCAGACACGAGGGAAGCTCTTACTAAGAAGAAAGCTTCTTTTGCAGGTTTTTTCAAGTCCTTCAAGTCCGATATTTTCTCTCTGTGCTTCTGCCAATATTTTCCTTTAGCGGAAGGAACGATGATTATTCTCAATCGGCAGTTCGCGGCCGCGATTTAGTTCAACTAATATCCACTCATTTTTCTCTATCACTGCTTGGTATATTTTAATTCTTTCATCATTGTCTGGAGAGAAGATAGTGCTTCTAAAATCGATATTTTACTATTAGAAGTTCATTCTTTGAATCATTCATCCGTAATAATATTTGAAAGTAAACACCGATAGTGAGTCAAGGCGTTGTCAACCTTTTATTGATGTCTTTTAATATGTTTAAACTTCCACACTTTGTCTGATAAACGTTCACCACGAAGGCAAGGAACTTTGTTTTTGTTACCTGCTTTTCCGCAACTCCTATAAGTTACTCTGACTATTATACTAAAATACTAAAACTATCCCATACACGTTTCTCATTAATCAAATGCCTTAACAATGATTGATTCCAAAAAAGCCATTGTTGTTATTAGAGATGATAAAGCTTCCTCATACCAAATCATAATCGAACACAGGAAATCAAAAACTGTGATTTTTGATGCAATCGATTCTGCTGTAACTTTCGAAACTGCGCATCGTCGATTGATATTTAGCAACATCCTGGAGTGCTTCATATACCTTTGGTTCTTCAAACCGAATTGTTCTTAAAGTATATGGACGTGACTTTCCCATCTCGTATCACTTAGTGATTTAACTGTTGAAGATGGGCATTATAAATAAACTTATAAACTTGGTCAATGGTATTAAAACATTCGGCAAATTTTAGTGAACATTTCACTGAATCAACCACTACTAAAATTCAAAGTGTGACTACACCATGGGATATAAAACGCAAGAGAGTTTTTATTTTATTAGCTTGATCACCACTTCTATCGCCTTTCATATTCGCGCTGTTATCATAACTCTGGCGTCTTATGTTTTCAATTAGCCAATTATTAGATTCTAATAAATTGAGGATTACCTTAGTTAATTCAATTCCTATTGAACTTTGAGCCAAGAAAACTTTCATTAATTCGAATCTTTTCGTTATTTTCCACGTCTACACACCGAATTATCATTGACATTTGATCATTGTGGCTGATTTTGGGTGTGCAGTCAACTATCAATCAAAACAACACCGATTTTTGCACATTTCCAGACATTTTTCCTTTTGTTGCAATTGATCAGATGAATGATCAAATCCAGAATTTCATTTTGGATGGCTTTTACTAAATAATGGACGGAGTTCGGTTTTACATATACGATAGAACGAGTGAAATATGTGCGTATTAATTTATTCCATGTATACGCATCACCGTATATATATATATAATTGCTTTATTTATTGTTTTGTGATAGTATAGCAATTCAAATACGTTCTGCTCATGTTATCGTTAATTTAAGAACTGTATTTAAGTAACATACGATATTTGAGTAATATTAGATAAAACCTCTATAAATAGTGACACAATGACACAATGCATTAGGATTAAAAGCGATACTTTGTTTGACTAGCAACTATATGTGCATGCGATGCGAAGTGCAGCGTAGCAAAGCAAAAGCAAAGATTGCGAGTCAAACAAAGTCACTTTTAATCCGAATAGCACACACTATTTTTTCTCCAACGAAGAAAAGCTCATTGTAAACTAATTATACGAGTAAGTACAAATTATGTAATTAAAACTTCAATATTGAAACTAATTTTGTTGAAATATTTTGTGAAACTAAGGAGATCCATGACTTTTGTTTGGTTTGACTATTTCTCAAACTGCAAATCTATTAATACAATATTTTCATTCTTACGAACAAAATGTTTGAATCAGAAGAATTATCAAATTTACCACCAGATGTGGTTCAAACAGCAAAAGAAATTGTGTTAAACCTATTGCCATCAAAATCACGTAAGATTTATGAGTGCGCATATAAGCGGTTTTTGCAGCGGTGTACTGAAAAAAATGTACAATCTGGATTATAATCAGAAAGTGTTCTATTGGCATACTTCGCCAATTTATAGACGAAGATGAAAAGTTTGACTCTTTGGGCGCAGTATTCAATGGTTAAAGCCACATTGAATTATAAAAACGGCGTAAGTATCGAAAAATATTCCAAGAGCATAATGGTTTTTATTAATTATATACGTTTTGTTCGTCTTAGTGACAGCTAGCGGCGAGCGATGATCGTATTACACTATAATTTAGTTATATCTAGTGACATGATCTGAAAGCTCGTGTTTTCCAAAAGAAGTGTGTTTCAGGAAGATAATTTAGTCCTGATTCCAATGTAACACCAATCGTTAACAGAAATAACACTTAATATATTGACAACAGAACGTTCATACTTGAGCTGGCTAAACCTAAAGGATTGGGGTGGGATTTTCTGTAGTATATACTAATCTGGTTAGACCGTAAAAAAAAATTAAAGTTTGACTAAGAAGGAAAAAAAGAATATTTTTACAAACATTCACTATTAACTTATCTCATCACTGAAATGCGGAAATGCGAACCAAATAACACGAACTAGCAACCAATAAATAAAAACAATTCATTGCCAATTAAAATATTTTTTTTTAAAATAAATACCAACACATACATATGTACATTAATTAGAGACTGTTCGGCTAGTGGATTTTTTGTCCTTTGAAAGCTGAACAGTATCCCTATATTGTACACAGCTTCAGGTCCCTCTTTTAACTGGCCAACTGAACATTGCATAGATCCATGCTTGCCTGTACTAACATGAACGATGGGTCGGCCCATGACTTCTACATTCCAACAGAGGGGCATAGATGTTTTCAATCCCCTCTGTTGGGATTCGAACCCGGTACCTCCCGACCCAACCTCGCAGCTTTAACTATACTGCGCTATTTGCTTGGTTCACTATTCTTTTCAACATCCGCTGAGAAATTATTTATTTTAACAATTTCAACAAAAAGATTTAAAATTTAGAAAAAAACTCCTTTAAATACCCACAAACTTAAAGAAGTCAATTGTTAAATTTAGGTAAAAAAATTGATTGTTGTTTTTCTATCAAACCACAAGAAACACAAGAAAAAAAGAAGACCCGTTTTGCATTCGGACCCGAATTTATACGTTTTGAAAACAATAGATTCTCCCACTGAAATTGAAATCAATCCATAAAAAAAAACAATTTTAAACAGATACATTTAAAAGATTTCCTCTACGGAAATTATTTTTATAGTAATTATCCCTAACGATATAACTTTGTTACAGATGGCAATGCAATCGTTTAAAGTTTTTGATCGGAGCTATAAGATCGGTGTAAAATGAAAATTGTAGATACTATTCCAAGGTCACTCAAGACAAACGGCCTATTTCAACTAGAATTTTTAGATTCACATATATGTATACAGATTCATTCAACACAAAATGTGACCAATCCCTATATACTTATGTCACATTCTACAATAAAGTTCAATGATTTTACCATAAACATACATAATATTTTTTTTTTACATACATATACATAATTTTAATAAAATATTTTATGGTATACTTTCATACACACACCAGAAAACATAAAATTCATAACATTTTCAATTTTATTACAATTAAATTACACACAACTTTGTATGAACAACATAAAACAAAAACTTTTTGTCGTTAAAATACCAAAAAAGCTCTGTGTATACATTTCATTTTTGAAACTTAAATGCAAACACTAACTATTAATTATTGTATACCAAAAATAGTTTTTGTTTTGAAACCAAACTTTGTGCATTTTAAATTTGTGGATACGAGGCAGCAGTTTGCTCTATAGTGTGTGGCGTGTATACAACGCAAGTCAAACTTGTGGTTAACAATTTATTTATTTCCTTATATGACTGTATATTTCTGAAGTATACTGGAGCGAGTATTATGATAGTGTGTTATTTAACTATTGTAAACGATGTGAGTGTGACACAATTTTCAGTTTTTTGTAAGTGGAGCGGGACAGTTGATTTTGGCGATGAATTTTTCTTCATATAAAGATGAAGACCTTAGGCTTAAAATGAATACTTGTTAAATTAATACCGAATGTATATATATAAGTATATAAAGCATAGTACACTTCTGCGCACGTAACGTTTATGGTTGTAATTACTAGAGTTTGATAAATAGCTGTAATATTGTTATCGTTGATGGAAAATTGCCTCTAGGACTGTTTATTTTGTAAACATAATAAAAAATAATAAAATCCAATCTCTCGTATTTATCGGAAATAAATTTGCATTCTCTATATATATATATAGTTGTAAACAACACATTATTTTTTACTGATATGATAATAACAGTTATATAACTCTTGATATTCTTTAGTTTTAGCATCCCCACCCATAAACCAAACAAAACGATGACATAAATTTTCACTATATGGAAAAATTATTTTATGCTAGGAGAGTTTATCAAAATCACTGCTTGTTATAAATCATAAAAAATATTGTTCTCAATACAAATATTTGAAGTAATAAAAAATTAATCATGCTTTCAAATGGAGCGTGATATTATTACTATTAAGTTAGGTTAGTTTAGTCTCGATTTATCAGTTATGTTTAAAATCGATGGAGATATATAAACAGAGAACAAAATTCTGCAATTTGATGGTATTTTTACAAAAACAAATTATCGTGCTATACAATTAGAAGTAGCAAATTAGCTACACGCGAAATGAAAACGACTTTTTATTACATTATTCTTATTACTCCTTATGTCTTACACAAATATGTCGCTATTTAATTTATTAAATACACTTTTGAAATTTAAGATGCTTAAAACCTCAAATAATATTTTGGGATCTGGAAATATCTATATGTAGTTCTAAGTTAACAAATAGCCTCCATCACGATTAACCGATTAATTTGAACAATAGCGGTCTCAAATGCGATCAAGATAAATAAAACATTTTTCAGTTTTTGGAAGAAATAAAAACTGCTCCTCTTTTGTCTTGATAACAGATAGATTTCGCTAGATAATTGTTCGTTGTGTTTAACTATGTGACTGCTTGGCAAGGTCGATTAAAATGTTGTATTGGAATTAAAAAAAGTCTGCTCAACGATATTCTTATAGATGTGATATACTCGATGTTACTCAGACGTAAACGGTCAAAAACGCGCTCACAAGTATGCTAAGATAAACTGACTATTTGTATTCACGTTTTTGACATTTCTGTGACATTTGTGGAACAATAAAATTGTAATTACATCGTTTTTAAATTATAATTCTAAAATAATAAAATGAATCAGGCAGAGAAAATAAAAAAATTAAAAATTATGAAAAGCGGGATATTGGTTTGTCAAACGTCAAAATGATAAAAAAAAAAATAAAAAGGGGATATTATTTCTTAAAATTTCTGTAAGATGTCACTTTAGCACTTAAAAAGAATAAAAAGTCAAAGTTAAATCAACTTTTTTTTTGTTACTTCAGAGTCGCGTCGAGTATAATTGCTTTAGTGCAAATTCGTATAGTTTAACATTTTTTATTTTCTTAGTTACGTCGGTCGCGTCGAGTTTATCTCCAGGGTTAGACGTTCCACAGGCCTTTGATAAAGTTTGGCACGAAGGACTTAACTATAACTTAAGAACTGTACTACCAATGCAATTCACTACAATATTAGAATCATACTTGAAAGATAGATTCTTTAGAGTAAAATTAGACGATTCCTATTCTGAATTGAAAGAAGTAAAGGCAGGAGTACCGCAGGGCAGTGTATTAGGTCCGGTCCTATACCTATGTATTGTACACTAATGATTTCCTTGTATTAGAAAACAATACTGTGGCGACCTTTGCTGATGACACGGCAATCATAGCTGTTGGAGATAGCAACGAAGAATCAACTCAGAATTCACAGTTAGCTATTACTCTAATCCATAACTGGACCAACAGATGGCGAATTAAACTTAACGAAACTAAATCAGTTCTCATCAATTTTACAAACAAACGACTCGAACATATTCCGGTTACAATTAATCAAGAAATAATACCGTATGCCAACACGGCTAAGTATGTTCGCATGACACTATATGCAAAACTACGATGGAAAGCACACGTCAAAAAAAAAGTGAGGAACTAGCGCTTAAATATAGAAAGATCTAAGGAGCTCCGCTCTATCAACATACAACAAACTTCTATTATATATAAACAAATATTAAAACCGGTTTGGACTTATGGTATCTAACTTTGTGGTTGTACCAAACAGAGCAATGTAGAAATCATCCAAAGATTTCAAAACAAAGTATTAAGGAACATCGTTGATGCACCATGGTATGTTAGAAACAGAGACCTTCATAGGGATTTTAAAGTGGACACTGTTTCAAAGGAAATTTAAAAAAATGCACTGAGATATAGGCAAAGGCTCGAACAACATGTTAACACTGCGACAACTAAGTTGTTAAACAACACAGATATTGTACGCAGGCTCAAACGAACTAAACCTTTTAACTGGTGTAATTGCTAGTGTAAACCGCGTAATGCTGATCTAAAATCCACAATAAAGATGTGGTTTAATTCAATTTATCAGACACTATGGGACACCAGTGGAAAGAAGCCATAGATTAATACAACATAGTAAATTAAGTTAGAATAAAATTGCTCATTAGTCCAGGTGACTAGATTGTAATAATTGTTTATTTGAAATATTAAATAAAAACCAAAAAAAAAAAAAAAAAAAATTAAGAAGTTTGTCCTATGCGTATAAGGCATTCATTCATAGAAGTCTTCTGAAACAATGAGCATTGGAAGTGGACTATACTGCCTCTTCCTCCTTCTCGTCCATACAGCTTCTGCAAAAATCATTTGCTTCTTGACCTAGCCTCCTCGCATATTCTCCAAGTGTCCTGTGAGTATCCCCACGATCGTTTTTAATTCAGGTCTACGTAGAGAGAGAGAGAGATCAGTGTCTTTGAGCCGTTCAAGTCCAGCTTTGACCAGACTGGCTTTGCTACACTACATGAGAGATTGTTGGTCCACCTTTCATTCGCTGAGGCTACTGCCTCCTTCTTAAGCACTGTCTTGAGTGCCTTAATAGGCTTCCCCAAATTTTCCCTTTCCGGTAGCAGTTAGAGAGTGATGCCTAGCTACTTCGTCCGCCTTGCAGTTCACCATGACGTCCGAGTGGCCGAGGACCCAGACTATCTGAATGTTGAAATGCTCACTCATCGTATTCAAAGACAAGTGGCAACCCAACGTCACCCTATGGATGTCAGAGAACCTGAATGGCTTGATTGCCGCCTTTTAAGCCAAAATACGTATAGATAAATTAATCTGTTTCATTTTTGAAAGATAATACAAAAATGGTGATACTCCGCTTTCTAACGATCGTTGAGATTGGGAAATTTGTCTCAGAAATGAAAAATCCAAAATAACACCACTCTTTAAGACTGGAGCAAGGATTTTGACTCTTATGTTTTGTAGATATATACGCATATAATATATAGAGGTATTGCATTGATGTCATCAAGTCCAAAATTATATGAACTGCGAGATTATAGTTCTATGAAAACTGGTTCCTATACAAATATTATTATCGATTTTGCCAACAGAACCATTAAAGTTATTGATAATTATAAGAAATTAGGGTATATAGAAACTCGGACAACCGCCAAATACATGTAGGTTATACACAAATATGGTTATCGTATCCGCGATATTACTGTTGGAATGGAAACGTCAAGGTTAGCTTAAGAAGTTATGAGAAAAAATGAAGCGGTAGAACATCAAAATATTAGATATAAGTGAAGTTTAACACCGATAATTATCTGATGTTCTGTTGTACAGCAAACACTTACTATAAACAAGGCGTAATACTAAAGAACAACTTGAGAAAAGTAAACATTAGTGATGCAAAAAGTCGGGAAACAATGACACAAGAAATATATTCCATAGGAAACGGTCCAACTCAATCTGCCAAATCTACGACAAAGCTGCTACCAGTGTGCTTGGCTACTAAGACAACACCCGAAAACCATTCGGAGAAAATGGAGGAGCTCTGTCAACTAAAGCTGCGATTGTGTCACCAAAATACGCCGTAAATTCGAACGAAATATGAAGATACAGCTCAACAAATTAAGAAAATGGCAAGGAATGATCACGGACATACACCGAAGACAAAATAGAAACATGCACACCGCGACTGCAGTATTGTCAATGTGTAAACAAGATAACTGGAAAATTCACAAATATACCATGTATAATGGACAGCTAACTCCTATCCACAGGACAGCACTTTAATAGATGGAACTTTAGATGGAACAGCAGAAACTTTAACATCACTATATTAACTGAAATGTGGTATACTTAACGAAATGTAAAAACTGGCGAGACCAGTCCCTCCTCAACTGTACAATGAAAGTATTAGCAATGATCATCCTTGAACAAATATAACCAATAATCAACCAAGATAAAAAACGAGCAAGCCGGCCTTAGACCGTCAGGAAGAAGCTACAGCTCACATCAACTCAATCTATATCATTATAGGACAGTTCAACGAATGGAACTCTCCGGTATATATGGTCTTCGTAGAGTTTGACCGCGGCGTTAAAATCATCAATGACCTGGATTACGGAGATGCTTAGATGATTTATGTCTCCTAACACACAAACACGCCGACCTGCAGCTTAAAGTATAGAAGTCAGAACTATAGCCCATGAAGATAATCTGAAAATAAACTTCAGGAAGACCTAAGCAATGAGACCGAATTCATTTATCAGCAGAGCATTATAGCATCAATCAAGAAATTATAGAAATTGTTGAGAAATTCTTATACCTCAATTGTACTTTAGCAAAAACAGGTGGCGCAGCAGGGGACGTTTGTTAACGGATTCACAAGGCAGTAATATATGGTTCATGAGGTTTGGAAAGCCTTCGTTCTGTTAACAAACACAAATCTACGAATGTTCAATATAATATACGATGCTTTTTTCAATTTTAGTTGAGTGGATTGAGCTTTCATTATAGTGTGATACACAGCAAGAATTGGCAGTTGTACTAAGCCAAATAATGAAATCTAATTTAAAAGCCTTTTTGTTTAAGTTAAAACATTTTTTTAAAGTGGAGTTAAATTTTAACTTCGATAACCCTAATTAGTACAAAGCCAACCAACTTTACGTCTACCTATATATGGTCTACATCCTTTGCTCGTAACATATACAAAAATGTCACTTAAGCAGTCCTTCACTTTTGGCTGCCTGTGTTTATCGTTCTGGGACATCTTTCAATTACTGGAAACTTCTCAACAAACTTTTTTACTTTGAGCTACTTCAATTTATCATCAGGAGTACCGAATAATGTTAATGAGAAAAATAATTTTCCAAAAGTAATGGTTCTTTACCAAAATTACAGTGAATTCATATTCCCATTGGAATATATTAACTAATTTTTAAACATTCGAACCGCTGATCATAGAGATGTTAACAGGTACTCGTCTGTATTTTCGGATAGTTTAGACCAAGTAGAAACTTTGTGATCAAGCAAATTATATTTTGATAAATTTTGCAATTTTTTACAGAATGTGGAATATCTGTGATATTGAATGGTTTTTTATTCAATACCAAAATGGTCGATCGGCTCCAGTAGTCTATTCTATATGTTCAGGTAGTTTATCCAAAATCATATATCCTTATGGTAAACGGGACTATATTATGATTTTATAAACTATCTATATGCCAGAAGAACAATAGGAGTTTCCTATCAAAGTATTGTACTTCTTATCGATATACGCTAAAATACAGAAAACAACGGATATCAAGCCTAGACGAAACATATCTAATTTTGTTCATCTTATTTCATAGGATCTATAATTCCTTTCCAACTTCTGAATATTTACTTATGTTTTTATTTTGACGATCAATCTTAGCCTCCGATTTTTTATTGTAAGTATAGGTATCACAGATATACCGGGTGTTTTTTTTAAACTGAGACGATCAAATATCTCGAAAAATAGCCACTCTACGGAAAAAATGTCCATAATCAAAATTTAATCATACCGCGGGGGAAATACATTAGTGCAAAAAAAAAAGTCCCCCCACCCCCGCTTTGTAGGTGGGGCGGGGGTAACTTTTAAACTAAGATAGGAAGCCATATTTTTTATTGCAGATACGGATTCTACGACTAAAAGTACGTATGATTTGAATAAAATATTTTGTTCGGTTCATGATAGATGGCGTTGCAATCGACGAAATTCAATTTTTTCAATTTCTCCTTCTTAGAACACACGCATTCGATTCTGCAATACGTTTGAAATAAAAAACATCACGTTTTCATTGGAAATACTCGAAATTCGTCATCAAAACAATTTATTCAGTTTTGTAAATCTAAATAAGTGTTCAAAATTAATTTCAAGTTTTATTATTAAATTTCAAAAATACAAAATTCAGGCCATCATTTTGAACACTTATTTAGATTTACAAAACTGAATAAATTGTTTTGATGACGAATTTCGAGTATTTCCAATGAAAACGTGATGTTTTTTATTTCAAACGTATTGCAGAATCGAATGCGTGTGTTCTAAGAAGGAGAAATTGAAAAAATTGAATTTCGTCGATTGCAACGCCATCTATCATGAACCGAACAAAATATTTTATTCAAATCATACGTACTTTTAGTCGTAGAATCCGTATCTGCAATAAAAAATAAGGCTTCCTATCTTAGTTTAAAAGTTACCCCCGCCCCACCTACAAAGCGGGGGTGGGGGGACTTTTTTTTTTGCACTAATGTATTTCCCCCGCGGTATGATTAAATTTTGATTATGGACATTTTTTCCGTAGAGTGGCTATTTTTCGAGATATTTGATCGTCTCAGTTTAAAAAAAACACCCGGTATATAGTTAGAAACAAAAAAAAAACAAACAATATTATGGAGTACATACATATTTTGATTTATGACATAATTCTGTCATGCTCATCATAAAACATAAAGAAAAAAATATCATATATACTCGTATGTACGTAGTTCAAATATCTCGTTGTTCGTGAGTGATATGTGTATATTTTAGTAACAGTATATACATAAAAAATACAAAAGTACTGTATAATAGAATTTATTAAAAGGATGTCATGTTTGGTGACATTTTTATTGTTTTAAGTAGCAAAAAAAAAATTATGCTTTTAAACCTCATTAAAAATTATATGTTACATAATAACAGAATATGAATATGATATTCTTTGTACATAAATCCTATATTCGTATCGTGTAAGATTTACATAAAATAATTGAAAAAAATTTCCTAAAATACATTTTTTTTTGGAATGGGTTGGTAGATATATATCTTTTCAATCACATAATGGTGGTATGTAATATATAGTTATGTGCAGCAGTTCTAAACAACAACAAATAAATTAAATTCAACAACAAAAATTATATTTAACTTTTTCTTGTACTTATACAGCTGGGATTTTAACAAGTTACAGAACATATTGTTAGATTCTGAATTTAAATTTGATTTATTTCAAAATGTTCTTATATATTTGAAAAGTTAAAGTGGTAAAAATTCCATTTGAATTAGTCTGGGCTTTATATATAATATTGTTGTTCCAAATTCCATTCATATAGATCAGAATTTTTCAAGTAATGTGAACATATAGAAGAATGTGTTCCGCAGATATTCTTTCAAGTTGCAATTACGGCATTTACAATTTTTCATGTGGAATTATCATATATTTTCGGAAAAGACGAAGATTTTTCAAAAAGTTGTTTACAGATTCATACTTAGTTCCTGACATTTTTGGGTCTAATTAGCATATTTAGAGTAGATTGGGGAAATGGGTATAACGGCGTCAGTAACAGATTACTCTAGATATGTTTTTCAAAATTTGAAATCTTCCCCAAGCAAAGCAGTGAAACGATCGTTTTTGATCAAATAAACAGATTGATAATTATTTTTATTCGACATTTGCTTATCGTCTGAATTCACCTTTTCAAAAATCTTTGTCTCTCTAAGGATGTAACTGTTTACTGGTAAAAAATTTCAGACCAATTATGATTTTTGTCTTTTCATGATATCATAGACAAACTCATATGTTGTGTAATATATAGATTGTAGAATGTTCCAAAATTAAACGGAAATGTTTTGAGAAGTTATGCGGGATGAATGAACCAGCGCTATATATAGTGATAAATCATTTCAAAAAAAAAAAAAAATCTTCTGACCTAGTTGTTGAAAATACGGCTATTCTCTCATACCGATTAAGATTGATACCCTGTGGTGGCCAACTAAGTCAGCGCTGATAATTTTTTGATCTTTGAAATTATCGTTATTCATACTCAATTTTTTTTATAGAACCAAATAAATTTTACACCTTAAAATGGTCTGGGATGAGTATTTTTTTACCAACTGTATATTGGTTTTAAATGATGCAAAAGTCTCAGATGAACCAACTGTATAAATAACATATTATATATTTTAAAGACTGGGATAGTTTTTTACGCCGTGTTGTTAGAGACAATTTTAAATTTTCCTAGGATGAAAGTCTGGAATAAAATTTATGAGCAGGAAAATTTAATAGAATTTTTTTTCGATGCTTGTGCTCAATTCTGCTTAATGTTGAATTCCAACTATCTGTTTTCCTATACTTTACAGAAAATCAAAGAGATTTCGGTCACTAACAGTGATCCTAAACAACAGAAAAATTTAGGAAAATTCGATATCAATTTATACTTGTGGTTAAAAATACTCAATCCTAAGTGTCAGCTCCCATTTTTCCGAAAAATCTATGTAGTTAACCCCTAGAGTAGAACCAGTTCTTCTTAAAACCATCGTTCACTATAAGGGCCGCTGATCAGTAACAAGAGGAAATTTTCGATACTAATTTTTACGATATTTGTTCTCAAAAATGCGCAGTTCTAAGTACCTATATTCTCGTTTTTGGAAAATCTAAGTGAGTATTCTTTAGAATAGATTCAAAATATTTAAAACCATTGCTCACTAAAGTGGCCGCTGATCAATAACACTAGGAAAATTTAGGAAATTTCGATTTTCTCGAATTCCAAATTTTATTACGAAACTGAAAAATTTGTTATAATGAGTCTTTCCCACTAACAGGGATCTTGGGTTCGATTCTTGGTGGTGACCAAAATTCACGGTTTTAATGTGTAAGCATAAGTGTTCGTCCGGGTATTGCACCATGGGCCCGTTAGTGGCATTGTGTGCTGGAGTAATCCGCCCAACTTTCATTTTTTGTTCCACTAACACACACACGCATTCTAATTTGTTGTTTCTGTGTTACGATAAACATATGTCAGATTTCACCCACTTAAAATAATACTGTCGCAGTCGTGTGTTTTCATAATTGGCCCTTTCTATCGATCGATAGCGTCTCGATACGCAAGTTCTTCATCGCGTCTTGGCTGCATCAATCAGCTTGTCCACACAAGTATCCAGTGCATGATGTATTTTCCTCGTTTCTTACCCCTTTGCCTATAAACTTTGACTGAGGGGAAATATTTGTGTTGCAACGCTTTCAACCAAAAGTTTGTGTGATGAACGAATTGTAACGCACTAATACAAACAAAAATGTAAAACAAAATTTATTAGCTTTGGTACTTTTTTTTTGAATTGGTCGAATCATTTAAATTTGCCTTTTGGAGAATTCATATGAAACACAAAATTTATGATGTTTGGATTTTTTTTTTGAATCCTGTGATTTTCATAGGTAAATTTTTCGTTAGAAGAATAAATTGAAACCAAAAATTTATGATGCTCAAAATTTTTTTTGGGGAAACTTCTGATTTTTTTACGTTAATTTGCCGTTGAAAGAATTAATTGAAATAAAAAATTATGAAATTTCGAATTTTTTTTATTTTGAATCTGGTCATAGGTAAATTTTCCGTTAGAAGTATAAATTGAAATAAAAATGTTATGTGTTCGAGTATATTTTGAATCTGTTGATTTTCTTACGTTTTGAATTTGAATTAATTATCTAGTCTAGATGAATAAAGCGAAAATTTAATGGCCGAATCATTTGTACCGTTCCGAAAATTGGAATAAACAACATTGTTGTTAATCAACCACTCCAGAAATATCCATGTCAACAAAATGAAAATATATTTTTTTTAAATTTGTTTTTTCTCTAGTCAAAGAATCAATATGAAATTATTTTTTTTACACATACATAGATAAGTGACAACAGTTGATGCATCCTCGTGTGGACGCAAACCAATTGTTGTGTTGTAATGTATTGCATACTCGTGTTGACAAGGCCAATGATCGTAAAGGGTGTTTTTATAAGCCTGATAGAACTTGAAATTGTAAGAAATAAAATAAAAAATTAAATTTTTGTGAAAAATATACTCTAGCAGATATATTTGCCAGTATGCTCTGGCAAATCATAATGAATAGTCTCACGCTTGAACAACGCTTTTCGTAGAATTAAAATTTACTTTAGTCTTTGATTCACGCAACTTATAAACGACTTCGTGAATTATAGGGCGCAATATAATCGCCCATCTGAGCAAACCATCCGTCGAACTGTGGATAGATTTCGTATCACATACTCTCTAGAGGATGCAATAACATCAACATGTCAAAGGAATGTGCGTACTGAAGAGAATATCGCCACTTTAAACGAAAGTGTGGAAGAAGATCTAAATTTATCGATTCGTCGTCCTTCGCAGGAATTGGAGCGCAATCAATCATTTTATGTTTGAAAATATGGATGATATTGATCCGGACGAGATGTGCTACGCGCCATACGGCGATCGCCACCATCGACTTATTAAAATCAAAATTTGGCGATAAGTTGATTTCGAGAAATGGACCTGTCAATTGACCTCCAAGGTCGTGCGATTTTGCACCTCTCAATTATTTCCTGTGACGCTACGTGAAGTCACTGGTTTATGCTGATAAACCAGCAACAATTGACGCCTTAGAGGCCAGCATTGTTCGTGTTACTCGTGACATACGACAAGCAGTGCTGCCGCAAAATTGGTCGTCCAGAATGTGTTTCGTCAAGAACAGCCGCGGTGCCCATATGAGTGAAATCATTTTCAAATATTAATGCATTACAATTTAATTTGTTGTTATTTTTTACAATTTCAAGTTCCATCGGGCTTAAAAGAACCCCTTTACATACACCATCTGCGCGTGTCGAGTTGCTTTGCTTCCGTCAATCCGCTCTCTTATTAGAAAAATTACTCTCAGTATATAAAAAATTGTAACTTGTTAGGAGCGGGAGTATAGGGACGGGTTTGTCTTATTTATGGGTCTCTGATTATAAGCCTTTAAAAAATTTAAGAACTCAGAACGCATTGTGGTTATTTTTTTCAATGTTTCACAAAACGGATAAGATCCATTTTCCCCCAAGTTCACATAAGTTATAATATTCATGTAAATATGTAGATGTAATATGCAGATGGACTTTTAAATTTTTTGATCAAATTCAAAAATATGAAAATAATTAAAAATTCGCTAACCAAAATTCGTAAAATCTAAAAGTGGTCTCGTAATATTTCAAATATTGTACTTTAATTTTCAATTAAATTTTTTATTGGATGTTTCATTTAAATTAAAAACGAATTAAATGATGATGTCATAATTTAGGAGTTTGGTGTTGTGACGTTTTAAATTTAGGATTTTTTTTTATAAATTTGAAGATAATTTATAAATTTGTAAATTAAGGGTCTTTTGGTATCTTAATAAAAAATAATAATTTTATCAGTTTTACTATATAGCGATCATCATGCAACTTCAAGCGAGCAATCTTTTAGCTCCCCTAAAAAACGCGTACAATTAATAATCATTTTACCGATGATCAATTCAAAAACATGCTTTCATTGGAAATGAAAATGATGCAAGACTAAACCAGTACTAAATGCCAAAACCACAGTTGTAGCCTTTAACCAGATTAAATGATTGACTGGTGAAATTTACATAATTCCAAATGAAAAAAAGTTAATTTGATTATGAAAAACGTTTCATTTAATTTGAAAGTAGGTCACTCTAGTTTGGAGGTAGTTTTATTTATTCGATGGGGATGGCTGAGGGAACCAAACAAAATTCAAAATGGCATGGCATTTAATTATATTATATATTCAACTCGTATATGTACAAAATATTAATCCATACATAAAAAAATCGAACCAATGCACAATATATAAAATTAATTAATTTAATTTTATCAATAGTAATTGAATTACATACTTGTATATGTACACATATACAAAATATTGTTTTTGTAAATCAAACCGTGGTTAATTGTATTCCAATTTCAGCAGTTGTTGTGATATTTTATAAATTCATAACAATATGTAGCATTGGAAAAACCTCGCATCAACCCAAAAAAAAAAAAATATTAAATGAAAACCAATTTTTAAAATCACAAATATTATAATTTACCCAATTATTTAAATTTAAACAGATTCAATGTTTATATGTATAGGTAATAGAGTAACCACCGACCTGAATGAGTTATATTTCAAATAATAATCTAAATTTCATTAAATAAAATTTTGGTAAAAATTTGAGAATTAAATAAAGTATTTCATAAAAAATTTAAATCTTGTTTTAAATTTTAATTAATTACCTAAAACGAAATTCGTTGTTTGCGAAATTTAAAATTAAATAGAAATTAGTTTCAAATTTCACTTTCGACTACGCAAAATATCGAAACTAAATTCAAATTCAGAATTGCCAAATTATTCAAATTTGAAATGCGACATTCCAAATTATTCAAAACCTTTAAATATCGACAAATCAGAATTAATTGCTTGAAGTAAAATTTCAAAAATGTTGTATTATTTATAAATTCGGAAGTGTAGCCCAGAAAACCGACGGTGCTTACACTGCTTACAATTAACCGTCAACATTTGCCTGCAACTAAATTCACAGCAAGTATTTAGATACATAAATGTCAATATCACCCTTTCAATATCCACTCGCAAGAAGTAAACGAAATATGTAGTGTAAGTTAAAATTTATCTGGAACACCTGAACAATAATTCACTATTTCCGAAAAATCGAGAGCGACTTACTCAAATTATTAATAAATTTCAATTCAATTTGAATCTGTTACTTGGCCGGATGCATCTTGTAGAGCACTAAATTAAACTCACTGATTACAAACCAATAAAGCAGCGCTTCTATCCTGTTTCTAATATCAAACAAAATAGACATGTCTTATAGCACCATTTGAAGGGAAAGATGATTAAATTGAAAGCGAACTCAAATAAGCTTACCCATTGTCTTTAATATATAGAGAGTCTTATCAGTCGTCTCGATCACATACACTATATCTCCAACTTTGATCTACAGGATATCTTTTAGCAAATTACTTTGCACTCAACTAACCCTAACTTTGAACTGGCTCGGTACAGGCACGCCACAACACTTTGCCGTTTAATGTGGTGTTCCACATAAATTGCGTGACCATATTTTTACATATTTGGATATTTATTTGTTGATCACTTCTGCGACTTTGAACGAGCATTTTTGCTGCGCCCACAGCTCGCGGAAATTTTGTTTTCAGCTGCCAACTTAACCATAAATATTGAAAAAATTAATTTTTTGTTCAGGCAAATTAAATATCTAGGTTATGTTGTAGGTGATGTCTGCCTCCGAACCGATCTCAAGAGAGCTTGAGCTATCTTTGATTTTCCTATTCTGGCGCACTACAAAACAAATTCGCCGATCCATAGGAATGTGTGGATCGTCCCGTCGATTCATTAAGAATTTTTCCATAATTTTTGCTCCGTTAACCGTCGTTTTAGAAAAAATAATAAACGGAATTAATTCAAAGTTACTCAACCAACAACCACTCTAGTATTATCTCGACAAGCAAGGTATCGAAAACTCCATTTCATTTCTTTCGCAAAAACAGAATTATGTTCAGGGCGAATTGCTCAATTACCGATCTCAAGTGTTTCGCTGCGGTTCAAGCGTAAACAAATTGCGATGATATGTATAGAAGTATTGTATATAATTTTACAGTTATAACAGACCACGCCAGTTTATAAGTGTTAATGGCTCATAAAGATCTCAACGGAAGACTAGCTCGATGGAGTAAAGAGAAGCCGGAATGTTTTACCTGACACGATTCCTCGCGCTTTAAACCACTCTATTGATAATAATTTTCCTTTTAATATTGACCTGAATTCAGTTTATTTCCAAGATAGACGACAAAAATATTTTGAACTTGTTCCTTCTTTACAATTAAACTTGAAAACTCTGTATTCTGAATGAAATGATTTCAGAGGTAATTAGGTAAGCTCATGACCCTCATGAATTTAGGGCATTTAGGTGTAGAAAAAATACAGGGCTATTTTTATTAGCCAAAAATGTTGAAAAGTGTCAACGATTATATATTATCGGATATGGAATTTTTGTTTCAAATCAGATTTTACAACCACCAAGGGGTTACCAAATTATCACACATCGGCCAATGCAACATTTATATATGGACATGTTAGGGCCTTATTCTAGGACAAAATTAGGTAATGTCTATACATTTTTATTGTTTTTGATTCATATATGTACTCTCGGTTATTTCCCATGCGACACGCCACAAACGGCTATTATATGTGAAGTTTTAGGAAATTACATTTTCTATCTAGATATACGAGTACATAGTATCCTGAGTATATTTTAACTTTTTATATTTTTTATACTCGTATATGGATATGGCCAAAATGAAGTCCATACAGTGGCAATGAGGTGCAAACTATAAAGAGAAAAAAAAATTAATGTTATGACAATCATTGCTTTCTATTTACATATAATTTTTATAGGCCCATCACAGTATACCATTCACTCTACAAAAATTGGATCACAGTAGTTTTGAACTAGTTCAATAAATCAGCATTCTAGAGGTTGTCTACATTACAGACATTGTCCATATTGTTACGAGTTATCGACACGTCGACGTAGAAATTAATAGATGATGCGTAAATGCCCATATCCATGATCACATCGATTATAAAAACATTCAAATCCAACTTTAGATTTATTGCCAACTGTAATAATATACTTGGCTCGAATCTTGGAATAATAAATATGTGGGAAATACAAACAGCATAAATATACAAATATTCTTCGTCAATTAATACAACATATTCAGTTTTTTCGCACTGTACAGAAATGCGCTATAATTTTAAATTATTTTACAACAAATAATGATAAACACAACTTAAACGCAAAATGGTTAATGGATTATGTAATACTGAAAATTGTTAATACACGAATTCGATTGTTTCGAAAAATTAGATGGCCTACTCAGACATGAGCAGTTTATTTGAGACATGAAAATTTGAAAACATATTGTTACGATCGTGGTGAGATCTCTGTTTGAGTAGCAACACTATCGTTAATGTTAAACTGTTATAAAGTAGATAAAGGAGATAGATGTGTCTAGACTAATCTAGATAATCTCGAATATTGTGGAGAATACTAGAAGGCTAGAATATTTTGTATAAACACGACAAACTTTGGGAGTAAGTTAGTTGTGTTTTAACCGTGAGTGTGCTAATAGTAATGAAAAAGTGAAATTAAGTGTTTATAAAGTAAAATAAAGTGTTCTTAAAGTATGATAAAATAATTATCGTGAAGTTAAATAATTAAGTTAAATAAGTGAAATAATTAAATTAGTGTTTAGTGTAATTAATCGGAAATAAAGAAATTTAGTGTGATCTAGAATTTAAATCGTTTGTTTTATTCACAATCCAGTGATCGAACCTTGTTTGTCAAGGCAAAAACGTAACAATTGGTGACAGCGTTGGGATTGTGAATTAAAAGATGATTCTAGACGAGTTTAAGATTTCCAATTTAAAGGAGGAGTTGAAGCGGCATGGTTTGTCAATGGTCGATCAGAAAAATGTATTGAAGCAACGATTACGGAAGCATTGGAGATGGAGGGTATTGATCCAACTATATCCATAATTTTGATGAATCAACATTTTCCGACCACGCAGAAGAGGGCGAAGAGGATGGAGAAAATAAAGAGGCAGTCTGGAGGTTTCTAAATGGCGCAGTTAATGGCTGTTATTCAACAGTCCAATTTGGAAACGAAAATTCATAGAAAAGTCAGTCGAAAAGTCCAGTAATCAGGTAAATCAGGAAACGAAAGAAATTAAACGGTCAAATCAGCGCATGGAGCAGTCAGTGGGCGAGATCAATAACAAAACGGACGAGAAATTCAATGAAATGTATAACACTCTACATGGAGAAGTAGAGCATATTCAATACCGTAGTAATTACAACGAAATAATGAAGGCGCTGGATCGATAGTATGGAAGTGACCATAAACGAGAGATGTATAGAATGGAGCTAAAGAGTCGGTATCAAAAAATCGGAGACTTTTCAAGAATATTCCGCAGCAGCCGAGCGGCTAGTGCATTTGGCACATGTTAATACATCTCCCGATTACATAGAGAGGATTAAGATGGACGCATTCATCGATGGAATATGGGACCCGGAAACACGTAAAGCAGTGATGTTATCACATAACATCACTGCTTTACGTGTGCTTTAATAAATGAAACTGCGCAGGCTATCATAAAACCGTCCCTTAAGGTACGACGAGTAGAAATGGATAGCAGCACCAAAAAGCGGAGCGGTCGCCTCCAAGATACAGGGAAAGTGGTAGTATAATAAAATGTTGGACATGTGACAAAATCGGTCATATGTCGAGAGACTGTAAAGAAGGAAAATGGAGACGTACAAGTTCACGATCTCCTATGCGCAACGAGCATCAAGTAGAGAGCGAACGTTGGCCAACAGGAATGGCCAAGAAAGAAAGGAGTCGTTTAACTACAACGAGTCAGCCTAAAAAGACAGAAGCTGACTCCCACAACCAATTACTGGTTGCAAAAATAGAGGATGCAGTCATCTTGGGGATGGAGTTCTTGAGGGAGAATGGCTTCGTGGTGGATGTTGGAAGAGGAGTATTGGACTGTGATAATTTCGAGTTACCACTGCGAATAGACGATGAGACTGGACGAACAACTAGGCGGGTAATAATAGATCATCGGGAAAAGCTGCCACAACTCGGAAACAATTGTGTGAGGGGGATTGGAGGGAGGTTTTGGATCACCCAGGTTGTATAGGTTGTAGAAGCCAGTGAAGAAGAAAAAGAAACCAGAGAAATTATGATAGGGAAGACATTAGTAAAATCAGATAACAAATATAGGGTACCCGCTACGACCTTAAATCTCTCGAATAAGACAAAAACAATTAAGAAAGGAACTGTTATCAGTTTTGTCAACAATTATGAAATGCGAACAAAAAAATCCGATTAGCAACACCGATACGCAAGGACAGAAACAAATAGTAGAACACCTCATGCAGAAATGGACTGAGGATCTAACCATGAACCAGAAAAATTCAGCACGACAACTGTTCGCACAGTATAAGTCGATATTCTACAGTACAGAGGATAATAATGGAAGAGCTAACATGGTGAAACATCGAATTGATACCGGAACGGAAACACCTATACGCCAAGCACCGAGAAGGTTACCATTAGCAAAACGAGAAGAGATGGATCGAATGGTAACAAACATGCAGACAGCTGGAGTGATTGAATCATCAAACAGTCCATGGAGTTCACCAGTAATATTTGTCGAAATGAAGGACGGGAAAATGCGCTTTTTCGTCGATTATCGAAAGCTAAATTCAGTGACGAAAAAGGATAGCTATACCCCCCATTACCAAGGATCGATAACACTTTAGACACATTGTCAGGTGCTAGAGTGTTTTCAACATTGGACATACAAAGCGGCTATTGGCAGGTGGAAGTCCAAAAAGAGCAAGATCGTGAAAAAACGGAGTTCAGTGTGGGTAGTGGGTTATGGCAGTTTAACGTAATGCCATTTGGATTATGTAATGGCGCGGCAACTTTTGAACGACTAATGGAGCGCATGTTAAAGGGACTGCACTGGAACACTTGCTTCGTGTATTTGGACGACATCATAGTTATGGGAAAGGATTTCGAAGAACACTTAAAACATTTGTCAGAGGTATGGGAGCGATTACCGTCAGCCGGTTTAAAGTTAAATCCGAAGAAGTGCTCATTATTCAGAATGGAGGTAAAATTTTTGAGGTAAAAGGTAACGACCATCCACTCCGATGAGGACATTATATCAGCGGTAAAGGACTGGCCAAGACCTAAACATTTACGGGAATTACGAAGCTTCCTCCGAAGGAATTGCCAACGTGGCAATGAGCTTACACGTTTTGGCCCGGAAGAACAGAGCATTTGAATGGAATGTCGAACAAGAGGAATCATTCAATAAATTGAGAAGGCTATTATGTACGGCACCATTATTGGCATACCCTATACCCGGTGTTAAGGTTATTCTTGATACCGATGCAAGTAATGATGGCATCGGAGGAGTGTTGTCGCAAGATATTGAAGGTGAAGAAAGAGTGATAGCCTATTACTCGAAGGTGTTATCAAAACCAGAACGTAACTATTGTGTGACTCGTAAGGAGTTATTGGCTATAGTGGAATGTGTGAAACATTTTCATAAGTACCTCTATGGCGAAGAATTTCATATACGGACGGACCATGAAGCATTACGTTGGCTGCTGCAGTTCAAGAATCCAGAAAGGCAATTAGCGCGTTGGATCCAACGACTAATGAGCTATCATTACCAGATCGAACATCGGAAAGGGGGTACACATGGAAATACCGATGTATTGTCAAGACGCCCATTTCAAGTAGAATGTAAGCACTGCGGGCGTATAAGCACAGGAAGACGTTATTGACATCAGGCTTATGCAAGTACTACTGGATAAGGAATGGACGGATGAAACGGTTAGGGACCAGCAGTTAGCAGATCCAGATTTGGCAATAATCATGCAATTTAAGGAGACAGGAAATCGTCCAACTTGGTGTGAAATTGCAGATAAGAGTACCACAGTAAAGGCTTACTGGGCACAATAGGATAGGTTAGGTTAGGTAAGGATGGCCGTCCTAAAGGACTAGCATAGACACAAAATTGGTCCGTAGCTGTACCACATTTGAGTTTCCTCCTTCACTCGCTAAACCATCCTGAGCTCACCAAGAAGCGATTAAAGTCATGGATCTCGATCTTACTAAGATCCGTGAGGTCATTCAATGGGGAAGTTCCCATACATTTTGTTCTGCTGTACGCTAGACTAGGACAGGTGCAGAGCAGATGGAGTACGTTTTCCTCCTCCTCCTCATCACCACAGCTGCGGCAGAAATCGTGGGCTGGGACACCCAGTCTGCTCGCATGTATCCCAATGAGGCAATGTCCCGTTATAGCTCCTACGACCATACCAATATGGTGTCGTCGAAGCGATATCAGTTGGTCTGATCTAGACCGGTCAAGACCATGCCAGATCTGCCTGGTTATTACACACGAACTGGCGTTAGACCATCTGACGTTCGTTTCTTTTATAGCTTCTTCCAGAAGCAGCAGTTTACATGAAGCAAGCGGTATTTTTACATCCCGCTTACTTTGGTTTATTAGGCGTGCTGTACCCTTGCGGGCCAATTCATCTGCCATTACATTCCCTGCGATTTTGAAATGCCCTGGCACCCACGTCAAGCGGATGTTGAACTGATGAGCCATCTCATTTAAAGATGCCAGACAGTTCTGGGCTACCTTCGACGTCAGGGAGTATGATTGTAGCGTTTTAATAGCAGCCATGCTGTCCGTAAAAATGCGAATATCCCTCGTAGATATTACATTATACTTCAACCAGTCCATGACTTCCATTATCGCGATCAGTTCAGCTTGAAAAACGCTGCAAAAGTCGGGAAGACGAAAAGAGAGGTTAACCCCTAGTACCTCACAGAATACCCCGCAGCCAACCCCTCTATCCCTTTTTGAGCCATCCGTGAAGAAGCTTAGCGCCTCATTGTCCATAACCGTTTCGTTCACCCAGTCCTCTCTGGTGGGAAACTCAGTTTGGAATTTCATCTCAACAGATCGCAAAGGAATAGCATGGTCGGTTGCTTCCGGAATACCCCTGTTGCATAGGATAGATGAGTGCCCTGCATTATTACAGGTCCACATAGATATGGATTTGAGCCGAATGGCTGTGCAAGATGCAAGCTGCTCGGCCGCAATATCCAAGGGAGTAAGATGAAAGAGAATCTCCAGAGCTTGAGTAGGTGTGCTCCTGAGAGCTCCACTTATACACAAGCAGGCCGTTCTTTGGACTTTCATCAATAGTTTAAGGTTGGCCATAATTTTTAACGCTGGCCACCAGACAACAACCCCATACAGCAGTATAGGTTTGACCACTGAGACGTAGAGCCAGTGTACTATGTGGGGCTCCATACCCCATCTCTTTCCAATGGCATTTTTGCAGGAGTAGAGCGCTATAGTAGCTTTCTTTACTCTCTCTACGATGTTTGGTTTCCAGCTTAGCTTGCTGTCCAAAATTAGTCCGAGGTATTTTGCTCTATCCGTAAAGATCAAGCGAGTACCATTTAATATTGGCGGGTCACACTGAGGAAGTTTGTGCTTCCTGGTAAAGAGGACCAGCTCTGTTTTCTGTGGGTTTGCGTTCAATCCGCAGCCGCGTGCCCACTCAGAGAGATAGCCAAGCGCGCACTGCATGCGCTCACTCAGCGTACTAGGATATTTGCCGAAGACCGCAATAGCAACGTCATTCGCGTAAGCAATCACCTTGAAGCCTTGTCCTTCCAGGTTTAGTAACAGGTCATTTATGACCAAGTTCCAAAGAAGGGGGGATAAAACCCCACCTTGAGGTGTCCCTCTGCTCACGTATCTGGCGGCAGACGTCCCACCCAGATAAGCTGTCACGATCCTGCCTCTAAGCATATGATCTATCCAGCCTCTGTGTGTTCCGTCTACCCCCAGACACGCAAGGGCCCGAGTGATTGCCCCCGGTCTGACGTTGCTAAAGGCCCCCCCTCTATATCTAAGAAGGTTACCATTGAATATTCCTTATATTCAAGTGATTTCTCAATCGGGCCTATAAGGGAGTGGAGAGCTGTTTCCACCGATCGTCCCTTACAGTATGCGTGTTGAGATCCCGACAGCTCGCCCGGCTTGATTGAGCCTCTAATATGAGCCTCTATTAGTCTTTCCAGTGTTTTCAACAGAAAAGAAGATAAGCTTATAGGCCTAAAGTCTTTGGGATAGCAGTGAGAGCTCTTTCCCGCCTTAGGTATAAATATTACTTTTACTTCAGTCCACTTTCTAGGAATGTGACAGAGTTCTAGGCTGCGTTTGAAGATAACTTCCAGCCAGGGTAGGGTTAAGTCAATAGTTCGCTGGATATCCGCAGGGATAACGCCATCAGGTCCTGCCGACTTGTATGGCTTAAAGCTGTTTATTGCCCATAGGATATTCCGCCTTTTTACTATATGACTTACGGAGTCTATACCCCTATTTATCATGGGTCTCTCCGGAGCTAGTACTGAGCACTCCGGGAAATGCGTTTCTAGTAATAGCTCCAGGGATTCCTCACTACATGTAGTCCATGAACCATCCGGTCGTTGTAAATAGCCCGGAATGGAAGGACTAGAACATAGTACTTTGCGTAGCCTGGCCGCCTCCGAGGACACCTGTATATTCCCACAGTAGAGCCTCCAGGCTCTCGTTTTGGCTGCTCTCAGCTCGTACTTATAGGTTTTCAGGACTTCCTTATAACAGTCCCAATCCGCAGCAGCATTTGTGTGCCTTGCTCTCTTGAACAATCTCCTGCATTTCATACGAGTACCTTGGAGCTCTTTCGACCACCAGGGTGGCCGAGATTTACCCAAGGGTCTACTGATAGGACATGCACCTAACATGGCCTTATTAAAAGCATCAGATAGCCTGATTACTAGAGCATCAAGCTCCTGTGTAGATGCAGGAGGGTTTGGAACCGATACCGGTAATAAGTTACCCAGAATGGTTCTGAAACACTCCCAATCAGTTTTCCTCCTATTTCTGAAGGGTGGTTTGCTAGTGGGTTTTGTATCCACTTCGTACTGGAGATAACAATGGTCAGAAAAGGAATGGTCTTCGGACACTTTCCAGTTCAGTACCCTCTCCTTAATAAAATCCGAGACAAGTGTGATGTCCAACACTTCCTGTCTATTTTTAGTAATAAAGGTTGGTTTGCAACCGATATTACATATATTTAGGTTAGTACTTAAAATAAAATCAAGGAGTAACTCACCTCGCCTGTTTATATCTGTACTTCCCCAGATTGAGTGATGCGCATTAGCATCACTGCCCATGATGACTCCTACCTTTCGTTTTCGAGCCTCCATTATTGCACTGCGCAACCTACCTGGTGGTATATCCTCCTCCTCGTATGGTAGGTAGGCTGATATTAGCCAGAGATTTTGCCCACCCATCTCAATGCTAGCCACCACTACATCAACGTTGCTGTAATTTAGTAGAATAAAAATATTCAGATTATTTCTAGCGAGAATGCAGGAACGTATCTTACCTTCATTTTTCGCGTGTAGTAATTTATATTTGGGAGTTCTGAGGCCAAGCACCCGGTCACCATTGACCCAAGGCTCCTGGACCAGAACCACATCAATGGACTCAGATTCCATTTTTAGCAGAAGGGCCGCCGAGGCGGCTTTACAATGATGGAGGTTGATCTGAAGGATCTTAAGCATTAGATATTGCTTCCCTCCACCACTGTTGAGTCAGACTCCTCTGACGTCGATTCGTCCGTTTGGAGCGCACAGCTTAGTCCCAATGATCTCGAAATCTCCGAGTCCAGGGATAGTGTCTCCTGAGCGTCCTCCGGGATGCCGCGGACTTCTGGGTCACCAACACCAGGCGGGACACCACAAGTGGTTTCCCCCCCTGCTGCAGGTGCCCCAGCTCTGTCAGCCTCATCACGCTTATAGATTTTGAGCGTAATCGCTCCAAAACCATAGCTGATTTGGCCTCCAGTTTTTGCCAAAGCACCCACGGATTCTCTGTCGATGATAATGACGGCCGATCTGTGATCTGCTACCGCCTTTACCTCTTCTAACCTGGCAATCCTCCAGGTGGTCGTTGGCAGATCCGGATTGTTGATTTTCAACATTTCCAAGATCTCCCTTGGATCACTAGGCTCCGCAGGTATCCAGGCTCGCGCCCTTGGCCTGCAGGGAATTTCTTCCCTCGTCACCACTTCTAATTTGGCCCCCGGCCAGACTTCGCCCAGGCTGCCGATCGCCTTTTTATAGAGGGCCACCGACCTTTCATCGGCACAGGCAGTCAGTTTGACGTGACCCCGATGCCACCCTCCGTCTCGGCAGGACGGAGCAGGTCCTGGGTTCTCCCTCATAATTTTTAGGAAGATGGCGGCTAAGGCCTTCTCCACCTTCCTCCAGTTAAGGGCCGTAATGCTCCCATCTTCTTGAGCCCTGTCAACGACTGCCATGAGCAGGTGCTCCTTTAGCACCTCGTTGAAGGGCTTTGTAACATTTCCTGGAACCCGTTTCTTTTTAGCCTCCGTAGGCGGTTCATCATCGGATCTCTGCATTTTCGGCTGTGAGATCTCGGAACCCTCCTGCTTTGGCTCAGTGATACGCCTTGCCCACGCAAGCGTATCCCTATCCCTATCCGTTCTCTGCTCCAACGGAATGTTGCTGATCTTGGAGATCATGCGCCAGGCCCTCTTCCTGGTCTGGTAATTGACTGACGCTGGAGGGCCAGCATTCGTGCCTCTGCCCTTTGGTTTCGAGGGGCCAGCCTCATTTGGTCCTATGCCCCTTTTTGCACTTTGGAGACCGGGCCTAAAGGCCGATGTCTCCATAGCACTGGTTTCCGGTTTTTTAAGAGCACCGGTCTCTTTTTGTTCACTATTTTGACTTTCCGTAATAGTTCCCACGAGTAGCGGAGAAAGAAGGTCCACCTGTGCAGAGATCCGCAATGCACAGGTAAGGCTGCATGATCCGGAGGGCGCCAAGTATCCGGATACACCGTTAGAGACTGTTCTAGTTTTTAGACTGGGCCCCCAGCCTGGCCGGTTATCAGCACGGTACGGTTGACACCTTAACCCGGCCCAGTTGTTTAGCGCCGTGTTTTCGCCTAATACACCACATAAGAACATGGTGTATTAGTTACCCGGTGGTCACCACGGGGAGGTAACACGCGCACTTGTGGAAGCTGCAAGATACGGAGCTGGCAACAAGTACCAACTTGATTCCCCCAAGACAGCTTCACACCAGACCACCAAAAAAATAGGATAGCTTCCAAATCGAGAACGGCTGCTTAAAACGATTATGGAAAAGCTCGGACGGTAATGTGAAACAATCAGTAAAAATGGTGCCTAAGTCTAAGATTGCCGAGATATCGAAGGAGTATCACGGAGGGGCAAGCGGGGGTCTTCTGGGATTTAATAAAACACTTCACAAAATACGTCAACGTTTTTACTGGTCATGTAGACAATCTGTAGTTGAGTGGTGTCAAAAATGTGATCGGTAAAAGGTCCCGCACGGAAAAGTCGGGGAGCAATGCAGCAGTATAACGTTGGAGCGTCATTCAAAAGAATTGCAATGGATGTGGCAGGACCATTTCAAACTACAGACGTTGGTAACAAGTATGTGCTATTAATAATGGACTATTTTAGCAAATGGCCAGAGGTGTATCCACAGTACATGACTCAACGGGAATGACACCAGCGAGAATCCTTTTTGGAAATAATGTGCGACTACCCGGAGATCTAAAGTTTGGAGCTGTTCCGTCATCAGATTTATGTAGGCAGAATTATGGTGACCAGATGAGAGGAGAACTCGACGAGATACACCAGTTTATACGAGAGAATATACGAGTGCCAAATCACAAAGTGGATGAAGGCTCGATATGACAACGGAAGAAGGGTTTATCACCGAAACTGCAACCGTCATGGGAAGGGCCGTACACCATCATCACCAAAATAAATGGCGTGGTCCACCGGATTAAGAAAGGGCAGCGAGGAAAGCTGAAGGTGGTGCATATAGAGCGATTAGCGCTTCCATGTAGGTGAATTGGATCCTGTTCGGGACGAATCAGGATTAGGTAGGGGGTAATGTTACGATCGTCGCGACATCTCTATTTGAGTAGCGACACAATCGTAAAAGTAAAACTGTTATAAAGTAGATAGATGTATCTAGACTAATCTAGACAATCTCGAATATTGTGGAGATCTCTGGAAGGCTAGAATATTTAGTGTGATATAAAATTTACATCGTTTGTTTAGTCAAAATCCAATGATCGAACCTTGTTTTGCCATCGAACAAGGAAAAAACGTAACAATATTTTAGTAAAGTATATGCGTAAGGGACAAAGAAGACATGTTCGTAATGCATTTTTTGTAATAATTTCTTTCTTGATCGATTGGGGGCAGTAATTAAAAAATACACAAATTTATTAAATATCCTTTGTAAAGAAAAATCATTTGATTATTTTATATTTATGTGTACATATAGATAAAAAAGTTTACTGGCAGTTTCGGAAATTTTAATGTGAATTTTTAAAAATGAAATTGGAATACAAAGAATTTTGTCACTACCGGCTTCCCTATAATAATGTAACCTTAAATCGTCTAAATTATTTTCAAATATCTAATTTTCTTTCGTGGATATGGTTACATAATATATAAAGTAAAAGTAAATTTTTGAATGAATATTTTTTCCCTCGAGATTTCGTACAAAAAATTCCCAAGATTCCATTACATATAACATTGACAAAAAACCAATTTCCCAGAATTTTTGTGAGAAAAATAATTTATTTTTTTTTGTATATGTGTATGTACTACCCTAATGGCTTTAAAATTGAGATTTTTGTCTTAGAAAATTGAAAACAGAAATAAAAGAATATAAAAAAATTACATTCTCGAACTAAATTGAAAAACTTTGCCGCATAATATGTATATATGTATATTGTATATACACAAAACAAAAAATATGTAAAATTTTATCAATAAAATGAACAAAAACGGAACCCCTTCAAACGGAATTAATTTTTTGAAGAATAAAACGAGAGACGCGATAAAAAAAAACAAAACGGGAAACATTTTAAGTTCATCAACAATGCAAAGCACAAGAAAAAATTCTGTGAAAGTAAAATGTGTGAGTGTTTCGTACTTTTTATCGTTATCGCCGTCTTTATATTGTGCTTCGGCGGTGATTTGTGTAGTACTGTTTTTGTTACTTTAAAACAGTTGTTCTTTGCAGCTCTATTGTGGAGCTCTCTAGAACGACCATATAGATATTTGAATGGTACATTTTGATCACTCCTGTTTTAGAATCACTCAGTTTTATACATACACCTATTATAACCAAGTTCGAAAACCTCACTACCCAACTTATGCATTGTCAGAAATATCCAAAAGTAATATAAATAATAACGAAAAGCATTAAAAGTTATATTCACGGTAAAAATGGTATATGAACAGTTTTTTTTGGGTATAACAAAAAAAGCTTTAATTTTGTCCTTGAATTTTTATCTAATAAAATATTTTCTTTTGTGAGATACAAAATGTGTTTATGTAAAGTGTAAACAATACATCAACTTCATAAAATATATAAGATAACACTACAATCAAGGATATAAATAGAAACTCAAACGACGATAAACATTTTTATATGATATCTGTGTATGTACATATACATGCATAACTCCTCTCGAATTGTTCCTCCACAAGGTATATTTCTCCTTTATATAATATAAAGAACTTATTCTCTATCAAACATTTAACCGAGCTCTAATATTCTCCAAATTTTTATTCAAACTGGGGTAATTGTAACGATAACATTTTCCCCATCGTCATTAGTGAGATTGGTGAGAATGCGGATGATTGTAAAGATTACACCGAAATGTTGTGCGCTGAAATATATTTTATGTACTCAATCTGCCATTGTTTGAGTGGAATTTAAATATTTGAGCATAATTATGCATATTGACGTATTTAATTTAAATTCTGCTTGGTTTAATCTTAGACAGAGTTCTATATATTAACAACATTTGAATGTTGTAACAGCGGTGTATCCAATCGATTTAAAAATAACAAAGCCAACCTTATAGATATACAAGTATGGATGTTTGCTCGATTTCACAATCAAACCAAAGGTCTACATGCCCAAACATTATCAAGCGTGAATTTGAATATAAATTTGATTTAAAACTTGTGTCAACAATTTGTTTCATGTGACATGGTGTAAGAATAAGCATACCCCTTTGATGATTGGCTGTGATGCTAATGGTCATCACACGATCTGGGGTAGTACGAACATTAACCACAGGGGTTCTTCTCTGCTTAACTATATAAGCTCTTCTGAGCTTGAAATTCTCAATCCTGGAAGCTAGCCTACTTTTGTCAACTCTGTCCGGCGGGAGGTGATTAACATTAGCCTATGCTCCATGTTCATTATTGATTTAATTTTAGACTAGAGACTGACGGATGACATCCTCACCTCTGATCACAGGTGTATCTCGTTTAATATTAACCTTAAACGACCGCCTCTTAAACCTTATTGGTTTTTTCTCTATCGAGCTAGGTTCTTTACTTGCGCCACCGAAGGTTATTCGGTCGAGGAAGGACACTGAAGATTAAGCATCGTCGCTTGCTTTGGCAATTACGTTAGCCTTCGAAAACTCATGTACTCTTATCACTTATATAAAGATTCGGAACAAACCGTTCTCGAACTCTGACCTTAAAAATTAAGGAAATATACTAGGAAATTGAGGAACAAGATCAAAAAAAGTCTAAGCAACAGATAATTGGGATAACTTGTTGTTAGCACAAACGGAATATAAAAGAAGTTTAAGATCCGCTCTAAGAGCCTCGAACCCTTGAACTTTTGCGACGGACAGACAGCTTACCTCTTCCAACAAGGAAATTGGTGAGCTGCTCCTTTCGGCTTATTTTGCTGGTTGTGGTCGAGCTCACTAGGACGTCTGTTGCAAGTCCCGATTGGAATTTGATCACAAGCTGATAAATCGTGATGTCTTGCGATGCAGCCTATTTTCCTTTGCATCTTATAAGGCTGGCGGACGTGATGGTATTTTTCCTGCTGAACTACAGCAGGGCTTTCCTCTAATTCAGGATCATTTGCTCTACCTTTTTCAAGCGTGTATTGCTTTTAGCACTGTTTCAAATTCTTGGAGCAGAAGGAGAGTTGTTTTTATTCCGAAAGCTGGTAAGTCCGATTATACGGATCCTAAATCCTTTCGGCCTATTAGTCTTTTCTCAACTTTCCTTAAAGCTCTGGAAAAAATTGTCGATACTCAGTAACATGCAACATGCTTACAGAGTCGATAAGTCCTGTGAAACAGCCCTCCATGAACTTGTAACCAGGATTGAAAAATCTTTTAACAATAAGGAGTTTCTTGTGGGTACTTTCCTGGATATATTGTGGGAGCTTTCAATAGCACTTCGTTTGCTACGATCACTACTGCCTGTACCAATTTTCGCATTGATCGCACCATTATCTTATGGATTGAATCCATGCTGTCTCACACTGTGCAGGCGGAGCTGGATGGGGTGTTAGTTTCTGTTAAGGTTACCAAAGCCTGTGCTCAGAGAGGTGTGCTCGCACCTCTGCTGTGGCTTTTAGTCATTGACGAGTTACTTGTAAAGCTGCAGCAATCTGGCTACATTGCACAGAGGTACGATGGTGATCTCGTTTTGACAGTCTCAGTTAGGCAAACATCTCAGTGTCTTCTCAGTGCCGACCTAACTCAGCATGCCTTAACTATTGTGGAGGCATGTTGTGTTGGAAAGGGTCTTGACGTCAACCCTTCTAAAATTGATTTAATGGTCTTTACAAAGAAGAGGAACATTCTTGAACTATCTGTTCCCTCCCGTTTTGGGAGAATGATCACTAAATGTGTCCACGTCAAGCACCTTGGTGTTGTCTTGGATAGTAAACTTCCCTGGAAGAATCACGTGGATTACAAACTCCAAAAAGCATCTGCAATTTTTTGGCAATGTAGAAGATCTTTTGGGAAATCCTGTGGTTTAAGCGCTAGGATGCATTCTTTCATTTATAAATAACTGGTCCTACCGTACTATCGTACGCTTCTATTGTGTTGTGGCCAGTGGTTGACCTGAGGGCTTCTGTAGTCAAGCTTAATGGCCTACAAAATCTTGCTTGCAAAGCCATAACTGGGGCTATGTCCTCGACTCCCCTTCTTGCCATGGAATCATTTTTTCCTTGCCTCAGTTATGCACTTTTATTTTAGGTACAGCCTTTTCTGCAGCATATCGTCTGAGGTGCATTGGGGAATGGACCATTTTCGGTTCTATCGTGGGACATCGACAAATTTTTAAAAATTATTCTTGATGTTTACCAGAAATCGATATGATTAATGACAGACTACTAGGGTTCTCAGGATTTTCTTAACAAATTAGATGAGCTCATAGTCTTTTTTTCTGATGTCTCTCGTTCTAATCTCAGTGTAGGTTTTGGAATCTACTGTGCTTGGACGGATCTGAAACTTTTCGGGGGATTTTCTTAACAAATTAGATGAGCCCATAGTCTTTTCTTTTGAAGGCTCTCGATCTAACCTCAGCGCAGGTTTTGAAATCTACTATCCTTGGACGGATCTGAGACTTTTCGGTAGTCTTGATTCGCCTTGTAATGTTTTTCAGGCGGAACTAATAACGCTGACACGTAGTGTTTTTGAGGCTTTGAATTTTGCTGTTAAAAACAAAAGTAATCTACTGTGTACAGATAGTAAAACTGTACTTAACTCTTTATGAAATCCCTTGACTATTTATAAACTCGTCAAGGAATGCAAACATTTCATAAACCTTCTTTGTTCTAACAATAAAGTTACGGTCATGTGGATATCGGCCCATTGTGACATCGTAGGCAATAAGATCGCTGATTGTTTAGCCAAAGCTGGCTCCTAATTGACTTTAGTTGGTCCTGAACCAGCGGTTCCTGTTTCTTTCAACTACGGGAAGAAAGACCTAATGTTTCAGTGGCTTGAGACTTTAAGTTGTCGTAAGGCGAAGTACTTCATTAAGGAGCCCAATTTGAGGTCAACGAAGTATGCTTTATCTTTAAAAAAGAACCAGTTAAGAATTTTGGTAGCGATTCTTACGGGACATGGCCATTTTAAAGATCATCTACTTCGTATGTATTTAGCGCATGATGTTATTTGCAAGGGCTGTTTTGAGGAAGATGATGACTGCCTTCACTTTGTGAGCAGTTGTCCTGCTTTCAGGTATTCAACTTTAGGTTTTTAAATTTAGATCAGTTGTCCTCTCTACCTTGGTCTAAACTTGTTCAGTTTGCGAAGGTAGCAGTGCGCGTTTGTGAATTGGGATAGAATATTAGGTTTGCACCATGGCCTTTGTCGCATTGAGTGCGGAATCCTCGAGGGTTCCAGCCAATTTTAATAATAATATGTTTCATCTAAATTACAGATTCATGTTGGTGGTCGTAATCTGATTACAGGTTTGATTGATCATTTATAGGCTTCGAAATCAGAGTAGATGCATGAGACCTACTGCCGCAATTTATCATATTTCTGACGGATCATTCCAAATGTCTCTCGCATTGGTCAGCCTATCAATAAAGATAAAATGCGTGCTTAAAAAATTGTATATACTAGTTTGAATTAAGGTTTTCAAGGCAGCGTTACATTTTCAACAGTATTCAAATTGTTTCCATTTATCTAGCATTCGACATTAGTTTATCGATATTTAATTTTTTTTTTTAAATCAGTTAAACAAACATGATGTTGACCACAATAAGGATTGTGTGCTATATTCGATAACAAATCGTTTCAAATTATTTAAAATATTAAGAAACAGATGACCAGGGTTGGGCATTTAAGCGTCATCTATTATGTATAAACGGTTAAAGTTTGTCCTAAATCATAAGAAATTCTACATGGGTTAGTGAGAATATCATGTTTTATAAATCTAAAAATTTAACCGGTTATGAGACTTTTTCCGCCATACCATTTCTTTTGGCATAATTCTGTCACACAAATAAATTTCAAAGTTTTCTTGAGAAATCTTGGAAAGTTAACAACATAATGACGTATATACCAAGACATCATTTAGTCTAAGCTATCCGAAAAAAATTTTAATTTTGAAAGAAACAAGGGATTGGGAGTTTTAGGACAACCACGTTTGATATGACCTCATATATTTCGATTATATGAGTTTTCCGATCTGTTGTCCTAAACCTTCAAATCCCCTATCTTTTTCAATATTGAACAATACGGTCACATACGTGTCAAATTATTATTTGTCACACGGCTTAACTAAATTGCTAGTCACTATAACAGCGTTGCATTCTCTCGCATTTAAATAGCGTAACTTATAGCATCTTGTAGCAATAACTTTTAAGACAGCATCCGATATTGAATCGCATTTGACGACCGATAAATATCTATAAGCGCCTATATTTTAGCAAAAAAATATCTTCTGATACTTGAACAAATCAAATAGACTAATATAGGCCACAGCAGACTGCAGGTTTATATCAATTATTAAAAGAGATAAATTTTAAAAATATGTATATCATATAGTCGATGAAGCCGTAGGCTATATCTAACAAAAGCCTATGGCTAACGAAAGATTCTTTCGTGAATTCGTTGAAGGAAATAGTTGGTGGCATTCAGATCCATATTTACATGGGAATTTTCGAACAACATAACCCTCTTTTATATTAACCTGGGCATTAAAATTAATTCACCCTATCGGTTATTTGCTCTTATTTTTGTAAATATGACGTCTTATGTCACCACTCACAAACCATGATTGTCTATATTCCGCAATAACTTGCCTTAATTGTGAGTTTCAGCTCAAAGTGAATTTTGTCGTCGTTACCCTGGTGATGTAGCACCAACTGGACAAATAAATACCCGTTTTTGGTATTTTTATCGATCATTGCGTTGGTAAAACTGTTACTGTGACTGCAGATCCGTACAGAACCATATGATGAATGAGTTCTTGCTGCACCGCAAATTGAGGAATTGGGTTTAGAAAACATATGGTTCCAGCAGAACAGTATACGCATATACAGCACAAGCGGCATTGGAAATTCTAAAGGAAGCGTTTCCCAGCCGCTTTCGGATTTTTTTACAGAGTGTGAAACGAGTACGAATGTGTCTTAGGAAATCAAGTGATGACTTTTGCGTCACTTTGTAATTCTAAAAGATTTAAAATGTTAGTATCGAACAGCTGAATAACTGAGTAACATTCAAAGCCATCCGTTAGGTTAAAAGGTTAGAAATAATACTAAAACTTCCATAATCTTGACTATAACTGTAACTCTAAGTTTCTAAGAACAAATGTAAACGCATCAAATTAAATTATTTCGGAAAAAACGAGTAACGATTTCTTATGTTTTGAAATCATTGATATTTTATAAAGTGGCAACTTTTAATGGTTCTTCAGTCTCTAGGGGTGGCAACATATAATCCAAATAAATTTCATCCGAATCCTTATTTAAAAAAAACACGACAGGCAGCCGAATATATCACGATTACACAGCCTTGAATTAGAAACATAGACATAATTCTGTATGCATTGCACCGCAATGCATTGCATTTTGCAGAATCAAAATTTATCGAACTTCATCGAAATTTAAAATAAAATTTTCCAAATTTGTTATATCCATTTCAAATTCAGAACGGCATGAAACTAATTTTTTTTTCAAAAATATAAAACCATGTTAACTCCAGTAACAACAACTTCTGAATTTTACAAATTATTTAAAACAACTTAAAATTTGAATCTTAATTTCAACTTTTATCGGACTTTATTGAAATTCAACATAAAATTTTCAAAATTGGGAACTTGGCTTGAAATTCTCTCCGCGATTCCAAAGATTTTGAATCATTGGTGAAATTAAGGCTCGATTTTTATTTGGAAACGAATATGGTTGTTTTATCAACCTTATGACTGTTTCAATAAACATATTGATTACATTGTAGAAAATGCTTATTTATGCAACATGATGCGGTGAACTTCAGAATCTTTGAAATATCTATTAAATATTTTCCAGTATTAAAGCACTTTAAACCTCGTTTACATAATTGATAATCAAATAATAAATATTACAAATATAGGCTACTCAAAAATCCACTATATCCTGTGACTTGTAAACATGTAAGACTGGAATCCCAAGATATCATGAAATGGCCCGGACAAATTGGCCCTCAAATTTTGTTTACATCTCCTACGAATCAGCTCTTTAATGGTCGTAAATACCATTACACCAATATTTTTAAAATATGTAATTTGCGGCTCAATTCAAAATATATTGTCATTTGTACTTAGCTGTTAAATATAAGAACCTATAAAGTAAATTTTAAAATTCATTCAATTTTTAGTTAAGTGAAAATTGATAATACTTCTTAGTGTATATGTTAACATTTAGATTAGAAAACTGATAGATAAAAACCATTATTTTTGTACACCTGTTAAGACTGAACAAAATATATTTGTCGTATATATTTAGAAGGGAGAGAAAATTGTCTGTTTTCAGTTTTTTACAAATTTTCCTGCTTTTTCCGTTATCATAATAAATAATAAAAGTTTTGTTATGTAGATAAACTTTTACGCTTATTTTTGTTTTACTCTATCGTATTTAGATAAAATAAGAATTATTTGAAAGTTATGTACCGAAATGTTATTCAACCATAAGTGCATGTTTTTCATGCTCGCACCAATCTCTGATCTTCTTATTTTCAACAAACATTCTTGATGTACATTTATATTATATATACATAAGCAGCTTAATTTGTGATCCTGTGTATGTATATATAGAGAAAATTAAATTGCCTTTCTATTCAAATCAAATCAATGCTTTAAAAAAATATTAATAAACGTCTTTAAAATTATAGCTTGTCGCACAAAAATAAATACAAATTCTGGGTAAATATTTATTTCTGAAAAATTGAAAATATATATAAATACAAAATCAATCAAAAAAAAAAAAATACAGAAAAAAAATCACAAATTGAATACATATACCTTTTCTTTTATATATTAGAAGTAAACAAACAAGGTCAAAAGTTATTGAGGTAGAAAATTAAAAAGATTTTCTTTAAACATGTCAACAATATTTCGATACATTTTTGAAAATTGACTAATGGATATATAATTCTTAATAAATTAGTATCACACTTGCAAGTTACATGACCTTGACATCTATATATACGAGTATATATATAAGAGAGGTTCATGAAATTAGTATAGTTGAATGATTGAACTTTGTAGTATGAAAGATCAACAAAGTTTCCGCATATTTCCTTTTTTATCATAATCCTTTGATCTAACAGTAAATACATATATACCCTATTTCTGCTATACCCTGCTAAACTCATTTTCTGCCGTGAGTTGATCTGCTTTCGAATGAAACGTATATCACTTTCATTAATATCAATGAACTGAATTCAATATAGTATAGTGAATCCCTGGAAAACGGAAGGTACATTTTGAGGCGAAAAGGCTTAAGCAAAAAAAAATGAAGTAATTCGAACTAGATGAAAGACACTTTTCAAATTGATCACAATAAAATGTTTTTTTTTAAATTATTTGGAACAATATTATCAATTAAAGAGAAATATTTACGTGCAGTAATTTTATTTATGATCGGTACTAAAATTGCGGTACCCACACACATACGTTTTTGACAACACAAATCGATTCACATTTTTTCATTGCAACTAAGCTTAAAAAAAAAAAAAAAATAAAATTGGGCGGATTACTCCAGCACTCAATGCCACAATGGGCCCACGGTGCAATACCCGGACAAACACAAATACTTACACATTAAAAACACATTTGGTCACCACCGGGATTCGAACCCGAGACCCTCGAATAACAAGGCAAGCACGCTACTTACTTACTTGCTATCGAGGGCGGCTAAACTAAGCTTACTGTTATCAATAGTTCTCTTTTGATCAATATGAGAGCCCATTTTGATCGGCTTACTGGCAACACTATATATTTCCACAATATTATAAGTGGTAACCAACCACTTTGGACGAATAAAATAATCAGTGGCATACCGCGAACCACACCATCAACGATTGAATAGCACTGCAGTAGCATTCCTTTCGGCATAATATTTGTCTGGCTATCACGCAAACGTGATAACACATGTCTCGTAAACCTAAAATGCACGAACATGTTTTCCAAGAATACCACCAAAGTATCTTTTGCTTGTCGTAGGAGGCGACTAAACGGTTGGATCGCTGGGCAGGTCGTCAGCCCCACTCATAAAAAAATAAACTTTTTATAAAGTCAACAAAATGGAAAATGGATACCGCCATAACAACACCGGACCCCCACTCAAGTACCCGGACACGAGATTTAGGATCGGCACGTGGAATGCAGTCACTTAAGTAACCAGGAGCGTTAAAGGGCTTTATCACATCCATGAAAGAGTATCGGCTGGAACTCGTTGCCCTTCAAGATATTCGCTGGCCTAAAAGTGGAGACCATGTGGCACTGGGCACAGGAAATTTTGAGGCTGGATTTCTTCTTAGGATCAGGTAAGTTTTAAATTTCTAAGCAGTCAATAACCGATTGTGTAAGATAGATTAATTCAAAAATAGATTACATTTAGAAACATGGACCAATCCTCGCAAAACTTGCCGCAGCCAAATTGAACACGTGTTAATTTCAACAGTGCTAGCTCGGGTTGTGCGGGATGTGAGAACTTGACAACGGTCGGCAACCAAATACGTAGGCTGCGATCATTATTTGGTCGCTGTAAAGCTACGATGGAAGTTTTCGTACAGGTCCGGGAACAAAGCGAAACGTGGGAACGTTTCATGGAACGTTTCGACTGTGAAGCTCTGATAAATGGAGATAAAAAGAAACGATATCAGGATCTTGTCAGCGACAATATTGAGGAAGCTAATTACCAGTCTGACTGTGTGAACTCTGTCTGGGAGGCACTGAAAATTTCGGTTGTCAGCTAAGCGGATTTGTAGACGGAAAAAGCGAGATTGGTGCAAGGCCGAAGTTCTGAAAGTAGAACAACTCAGCAATGAGCGCAGTTCACGTAATTTCTTTAAAACAATTACTGGATTGCACCATACTTTCAGGTCTGCGTCTACTGTCATTCAGGCCCGGGATGGAACCCTCTGTGTCAATATTGACGCAGTACTCGACGCATGGAATGGACAATGGTGTTGAATGAGTGAACACAATGGTGTTCACAATGCGTCACAGACTGTAGTTGAGTAACCTCAAATACAGACTGCGGAGATTTGTATTCAGGATTTATGAAGGATTTCGCCCGTATCGATCAGTCACCTTTTGGATGCGGATGATTCTATCTAAATATTATCCACTGAGACTTCTATCCCCGTACATCAGCAGTTTCTGGTATTCCGGCAGGCCTATGACTCGATCAAGCGAGAGTTTGTTTATGGTACGATTGTGTAGAATGACAGTGACGCAGTCTCAATGCTGTGTAAAAGTTGAGAACAAGCTATCAAGAATTGTTTCAGTTTGCTCGGGTGGCAGGGAGATGCTCTGTCCACGATGCTCATTAATCTCATGTTGAAGTACATCTTTCGTAAAACTGAAACACCTCAGCGTATATCCCTTACATATGCAGATGTCAGGTTCTGTTTGACTCCAGAGCAATGAGTCCAAAACGAAATACATGATCTCTGGTTATAGAGATAATGGCACACCAGAGTTTAGTAGTGACCCAATGAGTACGAAAGATGGCTCCTTACATTTGAGAGAAGAGTCATGCGTCGTTCTTCGGTCATGTTCTGCGTGCTGATCCGGAACGAATTGTTCAGCGATCTCTGAAAAGAGAGCCACAATATGGTAGGCGCAGAGGCCGTCGCAGGCGACGATTGCTCCCCAGTGTAGAGAACGATTTGGGTTCTTCAGGTTGTCAAAGACAGTATGAAGACCAACCCCAGGATCGAAACCATTGGAGCCAGATTTCTGACGCTGTAAAGGGCCAGGAATGAATGGCCTTTAATCACTGTTTTATTATTTTATTATTATCACGCAAACGACGACGTACATATATATATATATATATGCTCAAAAGATTCGTTTTTTTTCGTCGAAAAACTAAAATAATATCAAAACAAGTCACCATTCGCTCGTTGTGTACCAACCAGTGTTGCTCGTTTACGCCTATATGTTTTAGATTATCTAAGTGTTTCCTTTAAATTCGTCAGCACATTTCTTATAGTACTTTTTCCTATTTGAAAAAAAAAACAGGATACATAAATTGCATCGAAATTTAAACTATGAATGCCGTTCACTAATTACGAGCCTCGACCATTGCCACGAATTATTTAATCTCAAAGTTAATTAATGTTGGAATTAATAATTAATTGTTGAATTAAAAGAATAGTTCCTAGTTATTAAATATTAAAAGCCATTCAATTAAATTTTATAAAACATACCATTTTTGGTTTTGGCAGAAAACACTTTTGAAGCCACTTTTGAATCAGCCAAAATAATAATTCTGATGAATAAACCAGAGTTATCATCGCTGGTTGGGCTTTACAATGTGGAACACCAGAGTGGTTCTGCAGTCACCAGGTTTTCGTCGTTTGTTAAAAAATAATTTGTGATATTTTATGCGCAAGCCGATCTAAATCTGTATTTCCTGGCAATATTATAAGAAGACTGGCAATATTAGACCATCGACAAATTTCACAGAAAGTTTTGACAAAAAAAAATCATGAAATTTTTTACCTGACCTTTTTTTGACTTGAACTTTGAAAGCTATTAGTGATTAAACATTTCATTGAGCAGAAATGATTAGCACTCAGCAAATAATTTGGATTGCTAGATTTTACCGTTACTTATTACTAACGAGTGTTTGTTACCCAGAATTCAAGAAGAGGACACACACGACATTTGGTTTCAACAGGACGGCGCAACTTGCTACACAGCAAACAAAACAATCAGTCTTTTGCCCACTGTCTTCGGGAATAATTAGCCGTAACGAAGATGTCAATTGGTCACCACGCAGTTGCGATTTGACTCCGTTGGATTTTTTTTTGTGGGAAACCGATAAGGATAAGTGTTACGACATTGATGAGATAGAAGTCCATATAATCGAAAATTTTCTGAAAAATTTGATTGACAGAATGGGGTACTGGAAAGCCAGCCGTGGAAGTCATTTGAATGAAATTGTGTTGATAATAATAACATCCAACACGTTCTATCGTACATACATTAATTAGAGACTGTTCGGCTAGTGGATTTATTGTCCTTTGAAAGCTGAACAGTATCCCTATTTTGTACACGGATATAAGTCCGTCTTTTAACTGGCCATCTGCACACTGAATAGCTCTATGCTTGCCTGTACTACCATGAACGATTTAAACATTAGCAACGATTTCAATTATAAATGTAATCTACCAAATTGGTTTTGTGCGACCGATGACAGATTTATACCATTAATATATTCATAAAATGCTGGCAGTTTATTTTATAATTATAGGTACTAAAATTGCACAACTTAAAAAATTTCAGAATATGCGCGATATACTTGAAGTATAATTTTATATTATTTAAGGGATACCACAGCAACTATCGATGTGGTGCATACGGCAAAAACGATGCAAATATTTTTTGCCACATCTGGAATTCTTAGAGACAATTTAAATTTTCCAGACGATGCGAATGTTGGAGGGGAAAAATACAGTCCAAGACAAAAGGGTATAAATTGACGGATCAAGGAAAGGTTTTTAATGAAAATGTATGAAAAATTTCATTTTCTACCGGCTTTCATACACATGGTTGTTATAGCAACCAGGCAAAATAAAATTTTGAATACAAATTGTTCGTTTATATTTTTTTCTCATATACGTACTTGTTGTTAAAAGATAATTTGATCTTGTTTATCTGTTTCTAAAATTTGAGAATCAAGTGGAATTCAATTTGGTAAATCGGAGTTTTATGCAAATCACAATTCGGATATTATTAGGATATTCGATATATGTTCAGAGAATTTATTTAAAAATTCATTGAAATTCTGTTTTAAAACTGTTTTAATAATTGAAATTCTAAATAGATGGTAAATTGGTCCATATGTAAAATATAATTTTTTTTTGTCGCAATTGATGATATCCAAATATGGAACATTTTGTTATTATATTTTCGTATGATAGTGGGTCAATCTCGATATCAATAAAATCACAGTAGTATATAATTACCCTAATTAGAGTGTTATTTAAACGCAAATAATAATTCGATTTATATTATGAATTGTAGACCGACCAAAATTTGAGATTTCAAAATATAGAAATAAGTATATATACTCGTAAATATACGAAATGGAGTGGTTTACGAGCTGTTATGTTTTTATATATAAATATTATTGAAACTATAAGTATATGAAAAACATAAATAACCAATTTCAACAACAACTGATATAACTTTGTTTTCAGTCTTATACTTACATACATAAGTAGTTTGATATAGAAACGTCTACATCATAATATTATAAAATAATATAATGATGATGATGATGATGATAATGATGCTATTGATGATTCAAACTGTTTTTCCTATATACTTTGATAATTTTTTTATTATCACTGCTCTTAAAAAAAGTTGTAACAAAAAGTTATAATTTTATTTCTATAAGTCGAGCATAGTTTTATCTTTACGTCTTTACGATGATACTAGTACGTATATAAAAAACGAAAAAAAAACGCCACAGATTTCCTCATGGAACGAATACCATTAGGAAGGCAATATGTTTGTGAAATAAAATTAAGTTAATATTATTTTGCATTAAAAGTTTGAACTTTCAACTATTAGCGTGTCATTAGTATATATGACTGCAAATTTAATCGATATTTTGAATAAGTAAAATAAAATGTTTTTAAGTGAAGCAACTTATAATCTAGCTTTACAGTGTATCCTTGTTTATATGCTTGATACAAATTTTACGTTCGATAATTCCTGCAAAGTTATATTATGTGCACCAGCTATTTTGGTTACATTCGGATCGAGGGTATATGAGTATCCCATCACAAAGAAATGGTATCCAATGGGGTTAAATCCCACGATCTTGGTGGCCAATTAATTGGACTATTACGCGAAATTATTCTTTCATCTAAAGTTTCTTTGAGTAAATCAATTGTAGCGCGCGCTGTGTGGCATGTGGCTCTGTCCTGTTGGAACCACATGTCAGCAAGATTAATGCCAGCTAATCGAGGTCCAAAAACTGTATAATCATGTCCCTATACCGCTCACCATTGACAGTAACATTCTCACCATCATCGTTTTTGAAGATATATGGACCAATAACTCCGCCAGCCCATAAAGCGCACCAAACAGTAATTTTCTGTGGATGTAATGGTGTTTCGACAAAAGCTTGTGGATTATCCTCACTCCAAATGCGACAATTCTGCTTATTTACGTACCCATTCAACCAAAAATGGGCTTAATCGGAGAACAAAATTTTGAATGGAAATTCAACATCAATATCCATTTGTGCTTCATCCCATTTCAACAATTTGCAAGCGTTGCTCTGATGTAAGTCTATCCACAATGCAATATCAAACCAAACTAAACAACAAGCAACCATCTGTTAAATGGGTTGTCAAATAAAGCAGTGTTGCCAACTCAAAGTTGTGAACCTCTAAAAATGACCTTTTCGATTCTGTTGGTTTGTTATAATTGTGTAAATCGACAACCGGTATCGAACTAAAGCAGAAAGGCCATTTCAAAAAAGTTAATGTTACCGCTTTCTTGTTGTCCAATTTGATCTATAATTTTTCATATTTTCAATTAAAATACCAAAAATACATCGGAAAAGTCACCGTGAGTAATCAGACTAAACCATTAAGAACATTTACAGTGTTAGGAACTTAGGATCAATTGTTAGTAAGATAAGGTTCAGTTTATCTTTTTTCTAATTTTCATTTAAGCTCCTGGACAAAGTTAACACATAAGTTTTTTTTGTGAAGAGCAAAATCCCGTTGATCAATTTTAACGGAATCAAATAATAAATTTATAATTAAATCATAAGTGAGGTTTTATATAGCAACATTCGCGAATGATACTGCAATTTTAGCTACTGGTTATAAAGTAGACGAAGCAAGCAGAAACTGCAACGGGCTACGAACCAACTAAGTAACTGGACCAAATAATTCATTAAGTTAAATGAAGAAAAATTAAGTGAATAGATTTTGTGTGCACAAAAATCCTCAAACTGCATCAAGAGAATTGCAAGATCATTTATACAAAATTGAAAATTGGCAAAGAACGTGGCGGATCAAAGCGAATTAAAACAAATCAACACAAATAACATTTACGTTGAATAAGCGTAAATGCCAGTGGTTAAATTAAACAATGTTACCATTCCTCACAAACAAACGTCAAATACTTGGGTCTTCATCTTGATAGAAGATTGACATGGAGAAAACACAAATAAAAATAAAATTCTCAAAAATGTACTGGCTGATTGTAGATCTTTTACAACGAACGCAATCAAATATACTTCGCTGTATTATAAATGCTCCGTGGTATATCCGAAATTGCAACATCCATAGAGACCTTGGGATTAAAACGGTCAGAGATATGATCCAATCACACAGTTTGAAGTACATTTCGAAACTGAAAACTCACCCCAACGAATTAGCAAGACAACTATTAAGGCAACCGAAATATATAGACGGCTTCGCAGAGTAGGTCCACTAAATTTTTGTTTAGTTTGTAAGCTTTGCACACTTCTTGTTAGTTTCGTATAAAGAAAGATTCAAGAATAAAGCCTTTGGCAGTTAAAAAAAAAAAAAAAAAAATTATGAATAATCAACGCACGTTAACTTTACCAATCAAAAAGTTAACTGGATACCAATAGAACTAAATTTCAAACAAGTTCCCTATGATATTCAGTTTTGGGGATGTACTAAGAAAACAAATATTAAAATAATAGAAGCTTTTCAAAATAAAGTGTTACGAGTAATAGTGAACGCTCATTGGTACATAAGAAACGATAACCTACATATTGAACTCCGGATGGAATACGTCAGCGAAAAGATAACAATTCATGTAAAGAAACACAAACAACGGCTTGGTCAACATCAAAACGTTGTGTTACGTGGTATGCTGAGTAACTTAAATGGAGTACGAAGGCTCCAAAGAAAGAACCCACTGAAATTAGGAAGACCACAATAGGGCGGCCAATTGTTTAGATACTAACTGATGGATTATATCTCTGCAAATGGAACGTAAACAAGATGGACAAATTACTAGATGAAATATGTAATCAGTTATAGTATTTAAAACACCAAAAAAAAATAAAAAAAAATAAGTGAGGTTTTGAAATAATGTGAGGGATATTTCAATACCAAAATGTGGAAAACTGCGGTTAATGGTTGTTAATTTTAAAAATAAATATAAATTTTATTTTATAAATATAAATAACTAAAGTGCCGTTAGTGTCCCAGATATGCTTGATGGAATTAAAACCTAAACTCAATGGTGACCGCTTAAGAGATGCCGATCTCTTTTGAAGGTTGCAGCTATACGTGGAGGTTAGGTGGTGCTTATTGTGCATTAACACAATATTAATTTAACAAGTCCACTTATAGGCCAAAATGGGATTGCCAATAATGTTCTGGATGTATCAGTCTGTATCTCCCAAATGATTTCACCTCAAAACATTAGTGAACCTCAGCGAAAGCTTATAATTTCCACTAGCGATTGGTATCGAGAATTCCCGATAAATTAAAAAAAAAGTCATTTCTCGTTTCTCGGGAAATACATTTGAAAGTTTCTTCCAAGCTTTAGACGATTATACAAAATTAAAGCAATTTGAAGTGATTTAGTATCCAAAAACAGAACTATAAATTGTCCGAAAAGGCCGAAAATAGATTTTAAGACATAACCTCTTAAAAAGCAAAAACTATCATGATAGTCAGCTTTAATAAACTCTTCGTTTTGTAGTTGGTGTACATATATACATTTGAGTTGCGTGCAAGATTGCACAATGTAACGATTTTCCAGTTAAAAATCGGCTTTTGAATAATTTTACATAATCCTCAAGGGAGTCTTTATGATATAAGTTTTCCCTGATAATTTCTATCATTTTTGGCCGACTAAAACTAGGTTATTATGTCCATGGCATCCTATATATACAACTATAATTGAAAAGCAAACTCGATGAACTGAAATCAATACGCACATATTTACCAATATCGGTATTTTCTGGTTGATTTTGTCTCACACATGAGACTATATATATAATCTCATAATAGTCTCTCTCCGCCTTCAACTAATTAAAGAATTTTGTCCAGTAGCGCATTTGGCCCTTAAATGAGAATTTTTGATTTGTTTAATTTAATTGCATTTTAATAATTTGGTTTAGTAATTTTTCTAGAATAAACGGTGGATGGGATATGCATATATTATATATAGAGGGCATTATTTAGAAAAATATTTTTCCAACGATTTGAAAAAAATACATTAGTTAGCAAATGTACATACATATACAAACGATAAAAAATTGATTCGAAAACATTTTATTTTTTGATATATAACAATTGAGTAAGTGCTTTAAATTTGAAACCTTCCACAATAATACGAGTTATGCTCAAAACTAAATGTAAAAAAAAAAGTAAAAATTAGCAGCCGGGCAGTTTCTGCTTATTTCTGGTAATTTCTAATTAAATTCGTTAACATCATAAAAACGAAAATTTAAGATATAATAGCCAATGCTGTATAAAATAACAAAAATATTGGTAAGTATTCTACGTCATTAGGTTGTTATGAAATGAAAACAACGCTCTAAATTTTATTAGCATTTATTATATAATAAATTTGGGCGCTGACGGATGAGTACGAGAGATGGCTCCTTACATTTGAGAGAAGAATCATGCGTGTGATTTACGGCGCTAAACGCGAAATAGATGGTACATACCGAGCTCTGTACAATTTCGAGATCAGAGATCTGATGAAAATCCCCGATGTTGTACATGAAGTTAGATCTCAGCGAGTACGCTGGCTCGGTCACGTTCTGCGTGCTGATCCGGAACGAATTGTGGAGCGATCTCTGAAAGGAGAGCCACCATATGGTAGGCGCAGAGGTCGTTGCAGGCGACGATGGCTCCACGATGTAGAGAACGACTTGGCCTCTTCAGATTGTCTAAGACAGTATGAAGACCAAGCTCAGGATCGAAACCGTTGGAGCCAGATTGTTGATTCAGTAAGGGGCCAGTAATGGCCTTTAACACTGTTATTATTATTATTATTATTTAATAAATTTGGACTTATTGTAAAATGTAAATTTAATGATTTTTCTAATTAGATTTTAAGAAATTAAATTTCATGTTATATTAGGTAGTTGCTTTTATTATTAGTCTATACATTTTAATAACATTTACCCTATAGTATGTTACGTTGTACCAATTAACTATATAGCTTTATTTTTTAAGCGAAAAACAAAAAGGTTTTTTATCTTATTTCACAAAAATCCAAATGTCTAATTAAAATAACGATATTGGTAACTCGTCAATTCAACTCTAACAAAAGTAAAAAATTAAATGGTATGACAGAAGATGGGACACCGCAATACCACTGAGCCATTTAATTCTTTCTGAGTTGCATTGGTACTATATCTATATAAGCTACTTTGCTTAAATGATATTTTTCAACAAGTGTATAATTATAAGTATATATTATAATAAACCTTTTTCAATCACATCTCACATGACCTTGAGCTGAGCGGCAACTGTTGCATGGGCTTAAGGGACTGTATATCTCTGACACCTTGAATATACCCGCGAGTACATTTTTTATTCCCATGCCTTATACAATAATTTAGCTAAGTACATTTTGATAATAAGCCTATTAGCGACCATTATGAAAAACCACTTAACCCAAATAATACCATTTTAAGTACTTTTAATTCCATACTGGAATATAGATTTTACTTTGTTCAATTTAATACTATAAATTTGAAATATATACTCCAGTCAATGCAGCTCAAATGGATCTGTCTATATTAGTTGATGTTATATCATAGGGAACAATGTATATATTAAAGCAAACATGTTAAGTAATCAAATGTAATTTCAAATCCCCCCAAAAAAAATAAAAATTATAAATCAATATTTTTGTGAGTTTGCTACAATGTATATATGTTCGTGTATGACTTTATTATATTTTCATCAAAATATGCATATAGAGTGTGGTATTACTTTAACCAGCTAGGTGCTATATGAATGGCGTTATTTATCAGTTGGTATTGAATAATTAAATATTGTAGGTTCATATGATTTAATTTATTTGTTTTTTAATTTAAATTGATTTTTTATTGTATACTATAGGTATTTAGGTAGGTATAGGTATTTAATTCTAAAACTACATTGCCATTTTCACAGGTTATATTTCGTGACTCCATCGTTATCTGATCAATCATAATTAAATCAATGTTCTGTTTTTCCCTCTTGTTAATTGAAGACACGAAAATTTTATATATCTAGATGTATTGCTCAAAATAGACAAAAACTGCCTCCTCCTATCTGTCATTTGAATGTTTGCTCCGATTTGATAAAGATAGACAAAGTATACGCCAATAAAAATAACCTTTCTGTGGTTTCATGCTTTCGTTTGATGCAAAATAGCATATGGGTTGTAGCGGTCGCAACAATATGCATAATACTTGGCGACTACACAACAAGTATTTCGCGCGCGCAAAAACACCTGGCGCAAAAATCATTATATACAATCTTCAACTATCAAATGTTCTAATGTACGTGAGAAGTTCGCTATACATTAATATATAACAGCAATAAACATCGTTATAGTATATAAACGACGACGTCATCGGCAATGTAAAATTTCAAGTGTATAGTATATAAGTTATACTAAAAATACTACAGTCAAAAAGTATTACACAAAAATAAAAAAGACGTAGTATCATCAAAATTTGCTCCAGAAATTTGGATACAATTATTTATAATTATTCAAAACAAAAAAAATCATCAGCTAAGTTTTGAAAAACCATTTTTATTATTTTTTTTATCATTATTTATTTCTTTTAAAATATTTTGATTATTATTATTTATTTTTCTAACATTATTATTATTATATACATATTTTTTTTTTTTTTTTTTTCGCTGATTTTTCCCAAAATTTTTTTTTGCTTTGTATAATTCATCCTTATATTTTTCTGGTTGTTGGTTCAAGGTACATTTGGTCGATTTTTTCAAATTTCTATTTCGGTTCTAAAAAATTGTTTTGGTTTATTGTTCTAATTTCATTTCTCTTATACCGTAGTCGAAATATAAATACACAATGAGCGACGATGAAAAAGAAACAAAAATGCAATCAACCCCCTCAGTCGATTCTTCTCGAATTAAATTGTTACCCTTTTGGCCCAATAATCCCACCGTTTGGTTCGCACAAGCAGAGGCTCAGTTTAGCATTTGCAACGTAACGGCGGATTCTACTAAATACTCGCATATTATTTCGGCATTACCAACGGAGATTTGCGAATCTGTAATGGAGTTGATAATAAATCCTCCAAAAACCGAAAAATATAGCAAGTTGAAATCCGCTCTTACGGCTCGGCACGCCCTTTCTACGGAACGACGCCTCGAAAAATTATTAGAAAGGGCGGATTTGGGTGATCGAAAACCCAGTGAGGTTTATTTTTCGATGAAAACGCTTGCAGGTGAAGCGTTCGACAGCAAACTGGTACAGACTTTGTGGTTTCGTAAACTACCACAAGTCATCGTTGTTGCACTTACTGCAATGGGAGATAAGCCCATCGATGAACTGCTACCAGTAGCAGATAAAATTTACGAAATCACAACACCCAGTTTGGCGACAATTTCTCCCTCAACACCATCGACCTCCCGCGGTCCGGAACTATCAGAAGCCGTAGCAACAATAAAACAACTAAGCGAACGACTTGTTAGTGTCGAATCGATGTTGTCGAAGCTACAAACGGGTCGCAGCCGCTCACCAGTTTCGGGTTATCATTCAAGGAACCCTTGGAGACCAAAAAGCGGCAGCAGACGTCGTTACAACGACAATGGACTCTGCTATTTTCACAGGAAATTTGGAAGTGCTGCAAGGAAATGCTACCGACCTTGCTCTTTCCATAGAAGCAACAAACCGGAATCTACCAGCAGTTATCAAAAAAAAGAATAAATCCGATAGCGAGTGCGGCTACTAATCGGATACAACTTAATCGCCGCTTATTTCTTACAGACGCAACAAATAAACTCCAATTCCTCGTAGATACCGGTGCTGACATTTCGGTCCTCCCCGTAAAAATTTTTTCCGACAACGCGTCTAAAGTAGATCCTGACCTGGTCCTGTCCGCCGCTAATGGTTCAGTAATTCAGACATACGGGACTAAATTACTGAATGTTAACATTGGCTTACGGCGGCAATTTCCACACGTTTTTACAGTAGCGTCAGTTGACAGGCCGATTATCGGTGCTGACTTCTTGACAAAATATGGTCTCCTCGTCGACCTCCGTGGAAGACGCCTCTTAGATCCCACGACGAATCTTGCTGTGAATGCAATGACAGCAATGGTCAAAACACCTACACCAATCCATCCGACTGCTAAAAATGGATATGATGCTCTTTTGAAGATGTTTCCTTCTTTGGTTGAAACACCCAATTACACAAATCCAGCAAAACATAACGTGGTCCACTATATTTACACTGAAGGTCGACTTCCTTGTTCAAGACCACGCAGGCTGGATCCAGTTAAACATAAAACTGCGCTTACCGAGTTCGAGCATATGGTCCAACTAGGCATATGCCGACCGTCATCTTCTGCGGTATCATCACCTCTCCATATGGTAAAGAAGAAGGACAGCGCTGATTGGCGCCCATGTGGAGATTACCGTCGACTAAACGCCGTAACCACACCGGATCGTTATCCGATCCCACACATTCAAAATTTTACAATGCACCTAAATGGATGTGGTGTGTTTTCAAAAATTGATTTGGTTAGGGCTTATCATCTGATCCCAATTGCGCCCGAAGACGTACCTAAAACGGCAATAACTACCCCCTTTGGGTTATTCGAATTCACACGAATGCCCTTTGGTCTTCGAAACGCTGCGCAAATCTTTCAACGCTTCATGAATGAAGTTGTCAAAGGATTAGATTTCATATTCGTCTACATTGACGATATACTAGTGGCTAGCAAAACTGAGGAAGAGCACAAATGTCATCTCAAACAACTGTTTGAACGCCTCGTCGAATTTGGAGTAAATATCCAACTTTCAAAATGCGTTTTCGGTGTTCCTGCTCTCGAATTCCTCAGCCACCAAATTACCCAAGATGGCATAACACCCTCGCTACGGCGAGTTGAAGCTATCGAAAATTTTCCACCGCCAACATCAATCCAACAAATTCAGCGATTCGTAGGAATGGTCAATTACTACCATCGATTCATTCCAAAGCTAGCCGAATCACTCTCCCCAATTTATGCTCATTTGGCAACATTAACCAAAATGCCCAAGAACAAAAAATGTTTTTCTTGGCCCGACGAATGCAACGAGTCATTCGCCCAAATTAAAAGAGCACTTGCCAATTCAACACTGTTGGCCCATCCCAATAGCGAATCACGCTATAGCATCTCCACTGATGTGTCTGGTAGTGCAGTAGGAGCAGTCCTACAGCAATGGAATAAAGATTGTTGGCAACCTTTGGGATTTTTCTCACGAAAGCTCTCAACAATAGAGATTAAATACTCAGCCTTTGACAGGGAACTCCTCGCTATTTATTTAGCCATTAAACACTTCCGCTATTTCCTGGAAGGTAGACAATTTGCTGTCTACACGGATCATAAGCTTTTAATCAAAGCAATTGTCTCCCTGAGCGAAAAGAGTCCACGGCAGACTCGACACTTTGACTATATCGCTCAGTTCACAACGGACATTCAACATATAGAAGGTAAGCAAAACGTGGTCGCTGATACATTGTCACGAACTAGCGATCTCGTTTCAACAATAGACTCCGTCAATCTAGATCTCAAAAATCTAGCTCAGACACAACAGTCTGACGATGAATTACTCCAACTATTGAATAATTCATCACGCCCTGAGAGTTCATTTAAATTAGAACTCACCATCCTTCCAGATGTAAAAATTTATTGCGAAACTTCAACAGGAGTAAATCGACCATTTGTTCCAGCATCTCATAGACATGTAGTGTTCGATGCTCTGCATGGTCTATCACATCCGAGTATACGAGCATCACGTAAATTAATTTCTAGTAGGTATTTTTGGCCGAAAATGAACGCGGACATCACGCATTGGGTGAAGTCCTGTATTGGTTGCCAGAAGAGCAAGGTTCATAAACACACAAAGTCCGAACCCGGACAATTTAACCTGCCTTCTGAGCGGTTCGAACATATACACATGGATATAATGGGACCATTACCACCATCCGAAGGTTTTGTGTATGTGCTCACCATTGTCGATCGCTTTACTCGTTGGCCTGAGGCATACCCTATTCAAGATAGCACCGCTGCCACTATTGCTAAGTCATTTGTCGAGCAATACGTTTCAAGATTTGGGATACCTCTTGAAATCACGACAGACCGATGAGTACGAGAGATGGCTCCTTACATTTGAGAGAAGAATCATGCGTGTGATTTACGGCGCTAAACGCGAAATAGATGGTACATACCGAGCTCTGTACAATTTCGAGATCAGAGATCTGATGAAAATCCCCGATGTTGTACATGAAGTTAGATCTCAGCGAGTACGCTGGCTCGGTCACGTTCTGCGTGCTGATCCGGAACGAATTGTGGAGCGATCTCTGAAAGGAGAGCCACCATATGGTAGGCGCAGAGGTCGTTGCAGGCGACGATGGCTCCACGATGTAGAGAACGACTTGGCCTCTTCAGATTGTCTAAGACAGTATGAAGACCAAGCTCAGGATCGAAACCGTTGGAGCCAGATTGTTGATTCAGTAAGGGGCCAGTAATGGCCTTTAACACTGTTATTATTATTATTATTATTTAATAAATTTGGACTTATTGTAAAATGTAAATTTAATGATTTTTCTAATTAGATTTTAAGAAATTAAATTTCATGTTATATTAGGTAGTTGCTTTTATTATTAGTCTATACATTTTAATAACATTTACCCTATAGTATGTTACGTTGTACCAATTAACTATATAGCTTTATTTTTTAAGCGAAAAACAAAAAGGTTTTTTATCTTATTTCACAAAAATCCAAATGTCTAATTAAAATAACGATATTGGTAACTCGTCAATTCAACTCTAACAAAAGTAAAAAATTAAATGGTATGACAGAAGATGGGACACCGCAATACCACTGAGCCATTTAATTCTTTCTGAGTTGCATTGGTACTATATCTATATAAGCTACTTTGCTTAAATGATATTTTTCAACAAGTGTATAATTATAAGTATATATTATAATAAACCTTTTTCAATCACATCTCACATGACCTTGAGCTGAGCGGCAACTGTTGCATGGGCTTAAGGGACTGTATATCTCTGACACCTTGAATATACCCGCGAGTACATTTTTTATTCCCATGCCTTATACAATAATTTAGCTAAGTACATTTTGATAATAAGCCTATTAGCGACCATTATGAAAAACCACTTAACCCAAATAATACCATTTTAAGTACTTTTAATTCCATACTGGAATATAGATTTTACTTTGTTCAATTTAACACTATAAATTTGAAATATATACTCCAGTCAATGCAGCTCAAATGGATCTGTCTATATTAGTTGATGTTATATCATAGGGAACAATGTATATATTAAAGCAAACATGTTAAGTAATCAAATGTAATTTCAAATCCCCCCAAAAAAAATAAAAATTATAAATCAATATTTTTGTGAGTTTGCTACAATGTATATATGTTCGTGTATGACTTTATTATATTTTCATCAAAATATGCATATAGAGTGTGGTATTACTTTAACCAGCTAGGTGCTATATGAATGGCGTTATTTATCAGTTGGTATTGAATAATTAAATATTGTAGGTTCATATGATTTAATTTATTTGTTTTTTAATTTAAATTGATTTTTTATTGTATACTATAGGTATTTAGGTAGGTATAGGTATTTAATTCTAAAACTACATTGCCATTTTCACAGGTTATATTTCGTGACTCCATCGTTATCTGATCAATCATAATTAAATCAATGTTCTGTTTTTCCCTCTTGTTAATTGAAGACACGAAAATTTTATATATCTAGATGTATTGCTCAAAATAGACAAAAACTGCCTCCTCCTATCTGTCATTTGAATGTTTGCTCCGATTTGATAAAGATAGACAAAGTATACGCCAATAAAAATAACCTTTCTGTGGTTTCATGCTTTCGTTTGATGCAAAATAGCATATGGGTTGTAGCGGTCGCAACAATATGCATAATACTTGGCGACTACACAACAAGTATTGCGCGCGCAAAAACACCTGGCGCAAAAATCATTATATACAATCTTCAACTATCAAATGTTCTAATGTACGTGAGAACTTCGCTATACATTAATATATAACAGCAATAAACATCGTTATAGTATATAAACGACGACGTCATCGGCAATGTAAAATTTCAAGTGTATAGTATATAAGTTATACTAAAAATACTACAGTCAAAAAGTATTACACAAAAATAAAAAAGACGTAGTATCATCAAAATTTGCTCCAGAAATTTGGATACAATTATTTATAATTATTCAAAACAAAAAAAATCATCAGCTAAGTTTTGAAAAACCATTTTTATTATTTTTTTTATCATTATTTATTTCTTTTAAAATATTTTGATTATTATTATTTATTTTTCTAACATTATTATTATTATATACATATTTTTTTTTTTTTTTTTTTCGCTGATTTTTCCCAAAATTTTTTTTTGCTTTGTATAATTCATCCTTATATTTTTCTGGTTGTTGGTTCAAGGTACATTTGGTCGATTTTTTCAAATTTCTATTTCGGTTCTAAAAAATTGTTTTGGTTTATTGTTCTAATTTCATTTCTCTTATACCGTAGTCGAAATATAAATACACAATGAGCGACGATGAAAAAGAAACAAAAATGCAATCAACCCCCTCAGTCGATTCTTCTCGAATTAAATTGTTACCCTTTTGGCCCAATAATCCCACCGTTTGGTTCGCACAAGCAGAGGCTCAGTTTAGCATTTGCAACGTAACGGCGGATTCTACTAAATACTCGCATATTATTTCGGCATTACCAACGGAGATTTGCGAATCTGTAATGGAGTTGATAATAAATCCTCCAAAAACCGAAAAATATAGCAAGTTGAAATCCGCTCTTACGGCTCGGCACGCCCTTTCTACGGAACGACGCCTCGAAAAATTATTAGAAAGGGCGGATTTGGGTGATCGAAAACCCAGTGAGGTTTATTTTTCGATGAAAACGCTTGCAGGTGAAGCGTTCGACAGCAAACTGGTACAGACTTTGTGGTTTCGTAAACTACCACAAGTCATCGTTGTTGCACTTACTGCAATGGGAGATAAGCCCATCGATGAACTGCTACCAGTAGCAGATAAAATTTACGAAATCACAACACCCAGTTTGGCGACAATTTCTCCCTCAACACCATCGACCTCCCGCGGTCCGGAACTATCAGAAGCCGTAGCAACAATAAAACAACTAAGCGAACGACTTGTTAGTGTCGAATCGATGTTGTCGAAGCTACAAACGGGTCGCAGCCGCTCACCAGTTTCGGGTTATCATTCAAGGAACCCTTGGAGACCAAAAAGCGGCAGCAGACGTCGTTACAACGACAATGGACTCTGCTATTTTCACAGGAAATTTGGAAGTGCTGCAAGGAAATGCTACCGACCTTGCTCTTTCCATAGAAGCAACAAACCGGAATCTACCAGCAGTTATCAAAAAAAAGAATAAATCCGATAGCGAGTGCGGCTACTAATCGGATACAACTTAATCGCCGCTTATTTCTTACAGACGCAACAAATAAACTCCAATTCCTCGTAGATACCGGTGCTGACATTTCGGTCCTCCCCGTAAAAATTTTTTCCGACAACGCGTCTAAAGTAGATCCTGACCTGGTCCTGTCCGCCGCTAATGGTTCAGTAATTCAGACATACGGGACTAAATTACTGAATGTTAACATTGGCTTACGGCGGCAATTTCCACACGTTTTTACAGTAGCGTCAGTTGACAGGCCGATTATCGGTGCTGACTTCTTGACAAAATATGGTCTCCTCGTCGACCTCCGTGGAAGACGCCTCTTAGATCCCACGACGAATCTTGCTGTGAATGCAATGACAGCAATGGTCAAAACACCTACACCAATCCATCCGACTGCTAAAAATGGATATGATGCTCTTTTGAAGATGTTTCCTTCTTTGGTTGAAACACCCAATTACACAAATCCAGCAAAACATAACGTGGTCCACTATATTTACACTGAAGGTCGACTTCCTTGTTCAAGACCACGCAGGCTGGATCCAGTTAAACATAAAACTGCGCTTACCGAGTTCGAGCATATGGTCCAACTAGGCATATGCCGACCGTCATCTTCTGCGGTATCATCACCTCTCCATATGGTAAAGAAGAAGGACAGCGCTGATTGGCGCCCATGTGGAGATTACCGTCGACTAAACGCCGTAACCACACCGGATCGTTATCCGATCCCACACATTCAAAATTTTACAATGCACCTAAATGGATGTGGTGTGTTTTCAAAAATTGATTTGGTTAGGGCTTATCATCTGATCCCAATTGCGCCCGAAGACGTACCTAAAACGGCAATAACTACCCCCTTTGGGTTATTCGAATTCACACGAATGCCCTTTGGTCTTCGAAACGCTGCGCAAATCTTTCAACGCTTCATGAATGAAGTTGTCAAAGGATTAGATTTCATATTCGTCTACATTGACGATATACTAGTGGCTAGCAAAACTGAGGAAGAGCACAAATGTCATCTCAAACAACTGTTTGAACGCCTCGTCGAATTTGGAGTAAATATCCAACTTTCAAAATGCGTTTTCGGTGTTCCTGCTCTCGAATTCCTCAGCCACCAAATTACCCAAGATGGCATAACACCCTCGCTACGGCGAGTTGAAGCTATCGAAAATTTTCCACCGCCAACATCAATCCAACAAATTCAGCGATTCGTAGGAATGGTCAATTACTACCATCGATTCATTCCAAAGCTAGCCGAATCACTCTCCCCAATTTATGCTCATTTGGCAACATTAACCAAAATGCCCAAGAACAAAAAATGTTTTTCTTGGCCCGACGAATGCAACGAGTCATTCGCCCAAATTAAAAGAGCACTTGCCAATTCAACACTGTTGGCCCATCCCAATAGCGAATCACGCTATAGCATCTCCACTGATGTGTCTGGTAGTGCAGTAGGAGCAGTCCTACAGCAATGGAATAAAGATTGTTGGCAACCTTTGGGATTTTTCTCACGAAAGCTCTCAACAATAGAGATTAAATACTCAGCCTTTGACAGGGAACTCCTCGCTATTTATTTAGCCATTAAACACTTCCGCTATTTCCTGGAAGGTAGACAATTTGCTGTCTACACGGATCATAAGCTTTTAATCAAAGCAATTGTCTCCCTGAGCGAAAAGAGTCCACGGCAGACTCGACACTTTGACTATATCGCTCAGTTCACAACGGACATTCAACATATAGAAGGTAAGCAAAACGTGGTCGCTGATACATTGTCACGAACTAGCGATCTCGTTTCAACAATAGACTCCGTCAATCTAGATCTCAAAAATCTAGCTCAGACACAACAGTCTGACGATGAATTACTCCAACTATTGAATAATTCATCACGCCCTGAGAGTTCATTTAAATTAGAACTCACCATCCTTCCAGATGTAAAAATTTATTGCGAAACTTCAACAGGAGTAAATCGACCATTTGTTCCAGCATCTCATAGACATGTAGTGTTCGATGCTCTGCATGGTCTATCACATCCGAGTATACGAGCATCACGTAAATTAATTTCTAGTAGGTATTTTTGGCCGAAAATGAACGCGGACATCACGCATTGGGTGAAGTCCTGTATTGGTTGCCAGAAGAGCAAGGTTCATAAACACACAAAGTCCGAACCCGGACAATTTAACCTGCCTTCTGAGCGGTTCGAACATATACACATGGATATAATGGGACCATTACCACCATCCGAAGGTTTTGTGTATGTGCTCACCATTGTCGATCGCTTTACTCGTTGGCCTGAGGCATACCCTATTCAAGATAGCACCGCTGCCACTATTGCTAAGTCATTTGTCGAGCAATACGTTTCAAGATTTGGGATACCTCTTGAAATCACGACAGACCAAGGCAGTCCATTCGAGTCGAAACTCTTTTCCGAACTTACGCGTTTACTAGGCGCTCATAGAATTCGTACCACTGCCTATCATCCGCAGGCAAATGGTATGGTCGAAAGATTCCACCGACAACTTAAAGCTTCGCTCAAAGCTCGAGAAAATACCATTAAATGGAGCACAGAGCTTCCTATCGTCTTGCTGGGAATACGAGCAACAATAAAGGATGAATTAAAATGCTCCCCAGCTGAACTAGTTTATGGTCAAGCCCTCAGATTACCAGGAGAATTTTTCGAAACAAGTTCCAAGGATAGTTCCGATCCACATGACTATGTCGAAAGGCTTCGCGCAGCCATGCGCAACATAATTCCTATTGACACTCGCAAGTCAACTAACCCGCCTATTTTTATCCCCAAGTCATTAAACAATTGCGAGTACGTATTCATTCGTATTGACAGAGTACGAACGGGCCTAACACCTCCGTACGAAGGACCTTACAAAGTCATTCGTCGTTTCCGTAAACATTACATTCTTGATGTAAAAGGCAAGAATGTAAATGTTTCTATTGACAGATTAAAGCCGGCATACGGTATCCTAGCTGAGTGTAACTTAGTAATTAACCAAACAACTCCTAGAAAGTCTGTCCGATTCCTAATTAATCCTTAACTACATTTTATCCAATCATCCCCACCACTAACCTTTTAATTTGGAGGGAGTTTACTTGCAGGGGGGTGATGTAGCGGTCGCAACAATATGCATAATACTTGGCGACTACACAACAAGTATTTCGCGCGCGCAAAAACACCTGGCGCAAAAGGGTTTCCGTGAGCTACGAATACATAATATGTATACATACCAACAACAAAAGTTAAAAAATTCCAGAGCGACAGGTATGTTTTCTACAAATCGAACAATTGCCTCAAATCGATTTTGTTACACATTTACGTCGGAAATACAACATGCAATTTTAAAAGACTTTTGGGAGTAATCTAACTGGTATCAACGAAGGGTATAAAATTGCAAAAAATGTTAAACAGTACCCTGAACGACTGTTTAATACTATAAACCGTGTTCAGATGTGTCGAGATATGCTTTTAAAAAACCTTGGTTATTGCGGTTATAAGACATAGTTCATACTTGAATTGAGTCCCGCCGAAAAGGCTTGCATCAATAAACTTCTTAAGGTCAGAAAGAAAGTTCAAATTTTTTTTTCGAAGATTTACTAAAGTTAAATTCACAAGCAAAATCTGATTAAGCTAAATTATTTATACAGTTTTATTACAGATGTTAAAACATATTATAACCAAAAGATGGAAAGCAGTTGTATCATCGATCACCTAAGCAAAATTTGTAGCACCAGCGATAAAGAGGGTTGAGATTTATTCCGATATGGTGCGAATTTCAAAACCGAAAAAAGGTTATGCTAAATTATGTAGTTGGACCCAGGGAATACACAAATGGAGCGTGTGACAGTGTGCATAGTACGATTGAACATCAGCTCAAAAATAAGGAAATTAATTTATCCACCAACTCTATTCAGTATTAAGCAAAGCTGCCCAACAATTCAACAGCCATATATGAGGATGATCATCAATAATGGTAAAGATGCCTGTAATCCAGTAGTTATCGAAATGAGAGCTTTCAGATATTTCGATTTTTTAGGGACGACTTTCCTATTAATCTTCATTTTTTGTTTTATTTTATTTTTGAATTATGTATATTAAAACATGGTGGGTAAATCAGTGCAATATCCGGACAACCACATATACTTACACATTAAAACACCTGACCGTGATTTTTTGGACAGCCCCGGGAATCGACTCGAGACCCTCGAATACCAAAGTAAATTGCTTCCAGCATATGCAAGAATTAAGTGGAATTATTATGACTTCCAGTAAAAATTTGATCTGCTCTATATGATTCATCAGCTTTCCTTAGACATTAATTATAGCTACCCCTGTTCTGGAATGGTTATATTTACGTTACAATACGTCCCGAAATAAGAATTTGACTGAACGAATAAGCGAGTTTTGTACTCTTATGAGTTTAGTAATTTCGGATTTTTTATACAACAGGCCGTGAGTCAATCAGTTAAAAATATTAAAATTTTGACAGAAAACTCAAATTTATTTTTGTTTGTTCATCATAAAATGAGCAAATAAATCGAAAAATTTGATTTTCCAGTCAAAATTTTAAATTTTAATTATATTTTTAACTGATTGACTCACGGCCTTAATTGATGTTGTGGCAGTTTCCTGGGATGGGATGTTGTAACATAATTTTTTTTGATGTTCGATAGACATTTGTGCCTCTTTTTACAAGAACAAAATGATATGGTTTTTCGTATGGAATTTCACAATTTCTATTGTATCATCGACTACTCGATTTTATTTCCATACAATAATTCGATCAGTGCTGAGATGTTCTACCATCACATTTTCGATAATCGATAAACATTTGTTTCTCTTTTTTAATCGATAAACATTTGTGTCTTTTTTGTTTTTGCTATTGCGATCTCAACCTGTTAGAATAAATTTTGCAAACTATCTCTTTTTCCTCTGTCACTTGCCGTCGAAAACAAAAATATTGGTGATATTTTATCGAATGAATTTATAGCAATTGAATCGAGTAGGCTATGATCACAATAGAAATTTCGGAATTAATTACGACATAGAATACAATTTTGTTCGTGAAAAAACACAAATGTGATGGTAGAACATCCCAGAACAGTTTCATATAGTATTACAAGTCGCCGATTTCTTGCGGTGGATCCGCATTCGATTCGCATTAAAATTTAAAACTGCATTTTCGGTTCGCAATGAACGTGCAATTTCATCAGTGTTGTCAACATTTTAAAATTCAATTTAGTGTTTTTACTATTGTGTTTTCTTACATTCGTTTCTAAAATAGTTAATAGATAAATATTTTAAAACTAAAATAAATTGTTTTTGTGTATCAAATGTTTTTTTTGAGTCTATATTTTGAGGTTAATGAAAAACTAGCGTCATTTAACAAACGAAAAGGAAAATAGGAAAGCGTTACGGAATGCCTGCGCATATACCAGTTGTTAAATGCACAGTGAGTAAAATTATTTGTAAATTTATGAAGTACAAATTGAAATTGTATTGCGACCAGGATTGTTTTGTTGGTAAGGCTCTGCCTATGGTGTCTGTGGCTCAGCTATCCTTGGTGTTGGATATTTTGGAAGGAATTTTATGCTCAAAATGGATTAATTAGTTTATTTTAAATTTATCGCTTTTAAAATATGCGATCAAAAATAAAGGCTTCTTAACATAGTAACATTCAGTCAGTGCCTTGTTCGTGTAGCCCGCGTATTTACATTATTCGCCTGAGAAAGCGATAAAAATTGTGAACGTTACAGCAGCTCTTCATATAATATCTATACATTTTAAGATTTAATATTGTAATGATAACCGAACGCTACAAGAAGTTGAGGAGCACGACGATTACGGCGATCTATATTACATTTCCCAGAAGACGAAAGGTATTTGTCAAAGGCAAATAAGTTTTCCAACCGTTTATGAAATTTTTAAACTCGAAATAAAAAAATTATAACAATTTTCTGTCAATAATCTGTCAATATTCACAACTTCAAAATCGTTTATTTTTAATTTTTTGGTGGTGTCGCTTATTTTCTTCTAATTTGGCTTTCAATATTAGTGTGAAAATGTATTAGTTTTTCAGAAATTTTGAAATTTTTTTTTTCGTGATTTCCATTTTTGGTTTAAACTTTATATATTTTGTATGGCTAAGCAGTGTCCTTTAGTTTAAAATTTATTAAAACGTTAAAACTTTAATAGAATATCTAACTGTCCATAAACTGGACAAAAAAATCGAAACATTTGATTGTTCTAATTGACACACGACCTAAAGGGAAAATTCAAATTCAAAATAAATAAATTCATGATTTCGGTTCAAAGTGCGTACAGAATAATAACCATTCAATGCGAATTTGGGTTAGGTTTTTAATTTTGAATGCCCTTCAAAATGGAATAGCTTTCATCAATCTATGTATATAGTCAATTAATTTAACCCGATATATTTTATTTTATATTGTCGTCGCGCCCTCCTTGCTTGACCTTGCCGTTACTCACGAATAATAAAATGTTGGTTAACTTTTCCAGACTTGGTGTTGTTTTGACGTATAGCCATACCATATAATAAAGCTTTATAAAAATAATAAACGTTTTATATTTGATATTAAAATGACATAAAATAATAATTAATGTCTGTAAAACAATAACACAAGCACCCCTAAAATAACTTTTTCTAACTTGTATAATAAAATATAAAAATGTCTACAACACAGCCATTAATGGTTTCAAGTCGTATAACTCGTTAAAACGTAAATAGAGGCAAACAAAACGATGGTTGTTATTCTATATTTTTCCAATATCTAAAGCTATCTTTGTACTGCCCATTCTCTTTATAGATTTACTTTTGGCAATTTCTAACATCGCACCAAGTTGTATAAACAAAATTATGTTATGTAATACCACCACCCATTTAATAATCGGAATTCTAATAAACAGAGTCGAGTACGTTTCAAATGTCGTGAGTAATAATTTTTTTTTTATCGTTTTGATTAGCTTATATATCAGTAAATAAATCGATTGTTAACAACAATGCTGAGGAGTAAAGAAACCTACACAATTTTTTGACAATTTTATTTATTTTATTTACTGAGAAGCTGGGCAAAACGTTCAGAAAATAACTCCCGACATTTGAATCGAATATACGAGTATATACATAGGCTATTAATATTTATTACGCCTTGCACGTAGTATCAAATTGAACATAAATTAAAATTAAAGATGACCTAATTAGAGTTAATATTTGAGTATTGAAATTGAAATTAGAAAACTATAAAACCAATATATTTAGAAAAATATTTCAAGTTTTTCAAAATAGCAGTAAATTGTTAATAATAAAAACAATATCATAACCACCAGAGACGTATAATATGTGCGAAACAAAATTTTTATTTTAAATAATTTATTTAATTTATTATTTCAATATATCTTAAAAATATCATCAATATAGATAAGAGTTGTAAATATAGCTTATGCCGATTGTTGAATATAAATTTTAGGCGATACTCCATTAAGATTAAAAATGATCGATTTTCTTATTCTTTTAAAATCGAAATGAATCTAAGTCACCACATTACGTTTTGTTGTTTAAAAAATAAAAACAACGCCCTAATTTTATCTCCATCTTATAATAAAACACTTTCTTAATTTATTCTTATGTTAGAAAATTTTGATTTGTGGGCCACGTTTAGAAAAATCTAAAATTTTCGTTTTCTTTCTCGATTTAAAAACTTATGTCAATCTTTAAAATTCCGGCACAAAAACGGATAACACGAATGCAGTGTGGTGTAAACGTGAGCGTAAATTTATTGAATTGTTTGTATCCTTTAATACATAAATATAAAACGGTTCTCCAAAAATTCTTGGAATTTCTTTTTTCCAAAAATAATTCATAGAACAACATCGACAAATATTTTTTATTTTCCTACATTTATATAGAAAATGCGTATTGATCAACTTTCAACTTCAATTCAAAATTAAATTGAACAAATATAAAAATTATATGTCAAAATGTCTAAATTTTCGCTGGACCTCTGAAAAGAATGATATCATTTCAAGCGAATCCTGAACAAATCTCAGGTAAATCGTGCGCTATACATTTGCTTTACTTCGTCTAAAATACTGTGTTGGGACAAATTCATGAACATAAAGAAGGGAATTATTGAGTTGACGTATTTTTCACCTTGTATAAATGCAAGGTGAAAAATACGTCCACTCATAAATTTGTAGAAGCCATATTTTAATTAAGCGAATTTTCTTTTTTTATTGATTAGTATTTAATAAAAGAAAAGTTCTATGGAAGACGCATTTTGTTGTTGTTATCGTAGCCCAAGATACAGGGTGTCAAATATTTTAAAAATACGCGGTCATGGTAATGTATTTGTGGCAATCAAATAAAAACTAGCTGTCGGAAAATTAGATAGAGGGCACCTTTTTTAGGTAAATATGTGGCGACTTAGAAAAAAATACAAAAATTTAAAATAAATAAAACCATTCATTTAAATTATATATAATGCTTTTTATTTTTTATATGAAATTTATATTGTAAGGCAATTAAATTACATAATTATATACCTATATGTATATAAACATAATTTAGTAAGTATAATGTATAATGTATAATGTACATATTTATATATGTAATAATTATTATGTATAGAAAATATGTACATAATTATATATGAATATGTATATATGTAAATTTATGTATATATATGTACATAAATATATTATATACATATATATATATATATATATATATATATATATATATATATATATATATATATATATATATATATATATAGATATATATATATATATATATATATTTATGTGTATAATATAACGTGTGCTTTTGGAAACTTTTCATATTACATTTTGAGAATTTCGATGATAGATTTGTGTTACACAAGAGCCACCTATATATACAGAGCCGTAAGGATCAGCCATGTTTTTTATCGAGCTTTTTCTAGAGGAACTACTTTTTGTATTATCCCATAAGAATCAATGTAAAAATGACCATTTTGGAATTACTTTTCATCAATGAAAACTTAAATCTTTCATTTCGATAAACACTTTGTGGAATTTATTCTATATTGGAGCAGCACATATCTGAAAGTCAGAACCTAAAATCTTTTATTAATTTAATAAACATTAAATCAAAATTAAATATGAATTGATCATATTTATGTAAACATGAATTTATTCGAATGTGTAGTTAAAATTAATAAATAAAACATATATTGTCATTCTTTCGATCGATGATTTTGTCTCTTTTTTAAGAATTAAATCTCATAGTTTTTCTTTTTTTAATTTCGCTTTTTCTCTTGCGATCGCAGCATGCCTATTTCCTTTTATACATTTGGATCACCACATATTTCTATTTCGTTACCTTGTAGCGAAATCGGGAAAAGGGATAGAGTACAAAATTATTCTACTAGGCTGAGATCGCAATAGAACATTGGATACACGAAATAGCGTAAAATTTAAAAAGAGAACATAAACATCGATCTATAGAAAAAAAAATGTGATGTTGACAACTTACAACATATCATAGGGAGTTCCAATAACAGCTGCACAATTTGTTTCCAACCATAATTATGCACAAATGAGTAACAAAACTTTACCAAAATAAAAAAGAACCATTCCAGAAGAACTGTGATAGCATGGTGTTCCATTTATAATCTAAAATCAAAAATTTACGTTGAAATTGAAGTGAAATTAGTTTGAGATTTATTCAAACAAAATCATGCAGCCTTTATTGAAATACCCTTTAAGTATTTTATTTTATTCACAAAAATATAATTCAAAGGGAAACACAACCACATTTTTACTGTTTTCTCTTTTCGTCGTGCAGTTTAATTTTTATTGCATTGGTATTTGTGTGTATTTATATCAATTCAATGTAGAAATGGTTTTTTTTCTATAAATTTTATTAATAAATATATCAAAAATTAAACAAGTTCTTTGATCAAGCTTTGAATCAATTATAAAATGATAATTGTAGATTCTATTTCAATGTTTAAATACTTAATCCATCGACACTTTCATTGAAAAATATCGCACCAAAAAAAATTTAATTTTTCATATGTTTTGTATGGAAAAAATTTTTTTTTCGTCAATTTTAGTTCCTCTAGAAAAAGCTCAATTTTTAACCTTAGGGCTCTGTATATATAGGTGGCTCTGGTCAAATGTGTGGAGATTTAATAGAGACATCTATATTCAAACACGAAAAACTTTCATTTCACAATATCTAAATATTTTTATGCTTTTCGCTTGTGTCGGTTTTGTGTCGGTTTTAAATCGAATAATTTGATGATCCTGTCAAAATTAAACTTTTAAACTAATTGACACACAGTCTTACTATTGAAAGCGAGATTAAGTTTCAAGTTTATTTAAAATATTCTTTTTATATTGAAACTATATTTCCGTTTCACTTGAAATTGAGAATTTTGTTTTTATTACAAAATGTTACAATTTTCAAAAACTCTTGTATCCTTAGTTTTGTTAGTATAGCCGATACCGCCAAAAATACTCTTTTATATACATACATGAAACATGAAAAATAGCAAAATTCCCTTATGATGGCTTTATTAATATTTCGATTTGATCTTACTATCACATTGCTTTGTGTTGATTAAAGATATTAGAGTTACTTAGGTAGATAATTTGGTAATAAAATAAATAGTTTTGGTCCTTCTTGTCTTCAACTGTAAATGTCATTCACTTTCTATTGTATTCTAATTTACAGTCGATTTTGGCTGTAAAAAGCACGATTACAGTTTTGCAATTTAACGATCATAGTTCCGAATCAGATTACCAATAAATAAATAAAATAGTTAATATTAACTCGTATAGGAGTTCACTTACAGTCTTTAAGTTTATTCGAAAATTGGAAAACTTAAAATTGATTTGATAATTTTATTCGTGTAATTCTTTTTTAAACATAAAATCTCTTTATACAATAAGCGGCCAGCAGTAAAATTACAGTGTACCAAGTGATAAATCACATTCACGATTTTTATAAACAGGCACATCAAATCGATCACGACAGATGAAATAATGTTCAAGTTCGCACTCCACATCATTCCATTTATTATTCCGTGCACCCGAATAACGTACACAATGTTCACGCATCGCATCACCATCGGGTTGATTTGTTTGCCAAGCTGAAAATAAAAATTGATGGCCAGTGGTTGCCCAATAGAAATGTCCTTCACTGCCCAAATCCGTACCGCTGGTCCAATAATTGATCGTCACATTTTTAGATTTTGCTAATGACTGGATTATTGATAAAATTCGATTATTTTCTAGATCGTTGCGAACGTCAACTAAATACATGCCATTGTACGCACAGTAACGTAATGATTGGTACCAATTCCGCTATAGGAAGGTGGAATATTTGAAATAAAATGAAATAAATTGAATATATCTGGTGTATAACATACCATATCTGGATAACTGACGTAATATTTTCGATCATGAATATTAAAGTATTCGCCACTAAATACTTGACTAACTATTACAAGTAGTAATGAAGGAATTTTAATTGATTTCATTTTAAATATATTAAACGTACGACCGAATAATAAAATTGTGTAGTTTAAGACGAAGCATTTATATTATAAAATAATATTGACAGTTGATAATGTGCGGTTTATTTTTATTTAATACACTTCTCGGCCATTGCACTGCTGCTAAAATATGCGAAATACACAAAAAAAATATGTTTTTGGTTAAAATGTAACCACAATTTGAGGTTGAGTTTTTTTTGTATCTAATGAAGATAAATTCTTATTTTTATTTTTAAATTGGTTGGTGGTGCGTTGCGACCACACTAAGTGAACGATTTACTTTATTCAAAACTCAAGTACATAAAATGTATACATTTTAGAATAGTGCGAGAGTGGGGTAGCTGATTGAAACAGTAATAATGTATAATATGTACACACCGAATACTGTCATAATTCAAAATGTTATAGTTGGTTGACGTCTCGTTCTAATATATTACGTTCTATACATTGTAAATTATCTCTTACGTGATAAGTAAGTGTGTGTGTGGATATTTTACAACATATAGTCTTATTAGTTCGAACAAAGCCAAGGTCTCTATAAAAATGATTTCTAATTTTGTCCACCTAAAGTTGTCGATTATTAAGTTTATATGTGTTTATTGAATGTTAAGTTGTCTGCGGAAATGTAACCCTCAAATTTGGAATTTTATATATAATTTTACGTTGTTAATATGATACTCGAATTGCAAAGGCCCCTTCTTTCAAAAGAATATATATTTAGTCGTAATCGATTGGATTCGCCCTATAGCTAGTAATTCGGTTTAAATCATCTTGCATATATACGGTCTATGTTTCTGATTACTTGGAATATTTTCCTGTCGTCAGCATATACCAGCACATCAGAGTTTTGGATAACATTCGTTGTATCATTAATGAAAACTATGAAAATGTGCAAGAATTGGTGTTGATCTTACGCACCACCAATGTCGATATATTGTTGTTTACCGTTAAGATATGATGAGATCCAATTCACAAATGCATTGGAGAATACAAACATCGACAAGTTTTGCATCACTTTGACATTATCGATCGAGTCGAAAGCTTTGCTGAAATCTGTATATATAGTATCGATTTGCAGGTGTTGCTCTTATTTTGCTATATAGTAACCTCAGTCAGATTAGTCGTGGATCTATCTTTTTGGCGGGAAACTTGGCATAATCGTCTTGACGAAATGCCAGCTCTCTTTCCAGCTTTAAAGATCGGTGTATAATTTTGGTGGTTCTCTATTCAGTAGTAAACTTGCCAGTTTGGAGAGGTCGAATAAAAAGAGGTTTGCAACGACCTCTGTGCCTACCATATGGTGGCTCTCCTTGCAGAGATCGCTGCACAATTTGTTCAGGATCAGCACGCAGAACGTGACCGAGCCAGTTTACTCGCTGAGATTTTATTTCATGCACAATATCGGGGATCTTCATCAGATATCTGATCTCGATTAATTGTACAGAGCTCGGTATGTACCATCTATCACGCGTTTTGGGCCGTAAATCACAAGCATGACTCTTCTCTCAAATGTAAGCAACCATCTCTCGCACTCATCCGTCAGCGCCCAACCTTCACATCCAAACATCACATAACGGGCTTGATCAACGCTTTGTAAAGCTTCAGCTTCACGGCACTTGATAAGTTTTTAAATGTTAGCAGTGGCCTTAGAGGATACAAAGAACGACTGCCAGCTGCCAGCCGCACTTTAATTTCCTCACCCACACTGTTATCGTGAGTGATAAAATATTTGAATCTCCTCACCCCCTTAAACGTGTGGTGGCTACTACTAAAATCTGGTGTGCCATTGTCCCTAAAACCAGAGATCAGGTATTTCATTTTGGACTCATTGATCTGAAGTCCAACTGAATTAAGCTAAAAACTCTACCTCCCAGACAGAGTTCACGCAATCAGACTGGTAATTGCTTCATCAATGTTGTCACTGACAAGATCCTGATATCGTTTCTTTTGATCTTCATTTATCAGACCTTCACAATCGAAACGTACCATGCGTTTCGCTGTGTTTCCAGGCTTGTACGAAAACGTCCATCGCAGCTTTGCAACGACCAAATAATGATCGCTGCGTACGTATTTGGTTGCTGACCGATAAGTTCTCACATCCTACACAACCCGAGCCCGTCCTTTAGAAACTAACGCATGGTCAATTTGGCTGCGGGAAGTTCCGCGAGGATGTGTCCATGTCTCTAGTTGTATCTGTTTGTGAGGGAAGAACGTGCTTGCTACTTTAAGATCATGAGCAACTGCAAAATACATCATTCTCTCACCATTATCGGTCGCAGTTACGTGTCGAGAGTACAGACCTATGTTTTCACACAAGTCGGTCTGATTTCAGCCAACTCTAGCATTAAAGTCCCCAATTACCATTCTATCATCGTGTTCGGGTATAGATCCCATCAGATCGTCCAAGTCATTGTAAAATGAGTCTTTATCTTTGGGCTGGCTGAGTTCTGTGGGCGCATGTACACAAATTATCGACAGGTTGGCTAACTTCATGCGCAAGCGAAGCTTTCACAATCGGTTATTGACTGCTTGGAAATCCAAAACAGCGTTCTTTAACTGCGGCCCAAGAATGAATCCAGCTCCAAGATTTCCGAGGTCATCTCTAGTGTAGAGCAACGTATAGCCCTGGGACACATGGTCTCCACTTTTAGGCCAGCGAGTTTCTTGAAGTACACAGATTTCCAGCCGATACTCCTTCATGCACGTTATTAGTCCCTCCAACGCTCCTGGTTTTCTAAGTGATTGCACGTGCCGATCCTAAATCTCGTATCCGGGTACTTGAGCGGGGTCCGGTGTTTATTTTGGCGGTATCCATTTTTCTTTTTGTTGACTTTATAAACAGTTTATTTTTTTTATGGATGCGGGTCATCAGCCCAGCGATCCAACCGTTTAATCGCCTCCTACGAGAAACAAAGGATACTGTGGTGGTATTTTTGGGAAACATGTTCGTGCAATTTAGATTTACGAGACATGTGGGTGCCCCCCGACCACAGGGGCCAAACGGAATCTGTATATCTAAACTATAAATTGGGTACCTATAATTCGTTGGTTGACATTCAGTTTTTGGTTTGGTATCACTGATTGCAAAAATTCGACAAACATATGTACGATACAGTGTTGGTCACATATGATTGTTTATCTTTCGTTGCCTCGTTTCGTTGTTTTTTATTTTTTTTGTATGCTTTGTTCTTGCTATATTTTTCAAGTTGATAAGAATAAAGTCATACCATGAGAAATGATTCAAGATTATTGCAATTTTTGACGTTCCTGTCAAGGTTATTTGAAGACAATTCCTTATTGAAGCAGTTCTTCAACTAAATTACTTAAACTTAATGCTGAAGCGAGTTTCCACGCCAGTGATTGATTGGTAAACATGGCAAGAGTTCAGCTATATGTTCAATGAAATTTACATTGCTTTGTGGTGGTCGTCAATTATAATGAATGGAATCATTGAATCAGTTACATCAAAAATTTCATAAAAGGATCATTAGAAAAGAATATAGGACAAAGTATCTATCGTGTATGTTAATAGGAATTTTGGGACTTAGATTGATATTAAAATAAAAAATGGAGTCGATGAAATAACGATTTATGTCGGGATCGAAACACCAAGATTGTATATACTCATTACAGTAATCTCTGCTTTTTCAATTTTGTTAAGATCACAATTTATTTTGAAATGGGAATCCGTCTTACTAATCCTTCATCGCGGAAAACCAGCTTATTTCAGGTACACTATCTAAACTTATTTTGCACTGCTCCGGTTGGTCTGCTTGAAACGTTATAAATATGTGTAGATAATTTTTTGATGATGATATAATCGGTAAAAAAAATCACCCAAATGTTATGACGTATAGTTGTTATATTTTATAATAACTTTGCCTTAGCCCTGCTTTAATTCTTCTGATTTTCGAAATTACATCACTTTTGTGTTATTTAGATTTTTTTTTACTTAATAATGAAATAACTGCCACAGCAGTTGTCGGATTCTAAAACATTATACAATATGTTTAGCGGACAAGACGGAAACTATCTAATATTTCTAGAGCTTTTAGTGCGTGAGTCCATTGAATATTTTAGGTTTAATTCCCCTAAGCGCAAGTACTTTTAGTAATACGTGCGATTGAAAACATCAAACAAATTTTAGGTAGAAGATAGTTTTGTGAAAGTTCTGACCTATCAGCACGCACCTACGTTTTTTTAAACACAATAATTTTAAATTATTTTATTTATTTAAATAATTAGTTTTAATCAAAATAAAATATTTTTTATTGTGTATAATTACAAATATAATTACAATATTCACAAGAGACGATTTAATTTTTTTGTATTTTTATAATTTTTGAAATTCAATTACGAAAAACAAAAAACCATCGATGTATAAAAACATAAATTGAATCTAACATTAACATTTGCAATATAACCAATTGTTGAATGCGGGATGTTCATTTTTTATATGTATGTATTTGTCTCTCTAATTAATTATTTATTTATTATTTCGTACTGCACCCAACGGTTATTATACCGGGTGTTTTTTTTAAACTGAGACGATCAAATATCTCGAAAAATAGCCACTCTACGGAAAAAATGTCAGTAATCAAAATTTAATCATACCGCGGGGGAAATACATTAGTGCAAAAAAAAAAATCCCCCCACCCCCGCTTTGTAGGTGGGGCGGGGGTAACTTTTAAACTAAGATAGGAAGCCATATTTTTTATTGCAGATACGGATTCTACGACTAAAAGTACGTATGATTTGAATAAAATATTTTGTTCGGTTCATGATAGATGGCGTTGTAATCGACGAAATTCAATTTTCAATTTCTCCTTCTTAGAACACACGCATTCGATTCTGCAATACGTTTGAAATAAAAAAACATCAAGTTTTCATTGGAAATACTCGAAATTCGTCATCAAAACAATTTATTCAGTTTTGTAAATCTAAAATAAGTGTTCAAAATGATGGCCTGAATTTTGTATTTTTGAAATTTAATAATAAAACTTGAAATTAATTTTGAACACTTATTTAGATTTACAAAACTGAATAAATTGTTTTGATGACGAATTTCGAGTATTTCCAATGAAAACTTGATGTTTTTTTATTTCAAACGTATTGCAGAATCGAATGCGTGTGTTCTAAGAAGGAGAAATTGAAAATTGAATTTCGTCGATTACAACGCCATCTATCATGAACCGAACAAAATATTTTATTCAAATCATACGTACTTTTAGTCGTAGAATCCGTATCTGCAATAAAAAATATGGCTTCCTATCTTAGTTTAAAAGTTACCCCCGCCCCACCTACAAAGCGGGGGTGGGGGGACTTTTTTTTTGCACTAATGTATTTCCCCCGCGGTATGATTAAATTTTGATTATGGACATTTTTTCCGTAGAGTGGCTATTTTTCGAGATATTTGATCGTCTCAGTTTAAAAAAAACACCCGGTATATTTTAAGAGTTTAGTTTTAATAATTTATAGTGTTATGTAGGTAGATTGTGGAGCATTACTTATTTTGAATGAACATTATTTTTAAAACAATTCAAGTTATTACAATTAATTAATTAATTAAAGAGCGCGCATTTTGGTTTTTGATATTTAGATGATTTTTTGAAATTGAATGTTTAGTTGAAAAATTATATTTAGAATGTATATAAACAATTGACAAAGTTTCCGAAGAATACATAAACACAACCAACATCAGAATGAAAAAATGTTTCATTCCCTTTATCAGGTTTAACAGAGATTGATTGCCAGATGTCTATAATAATGCCAAAGCCATTTCCGTCTGTGTAATATAACTTTGACTAAAGTCGTCTCTTTTTGAAACACATTGGAATATTAAACATTTTGCACATGCTGGTCGACGCTAATTTTACTCTTACATTTTTGACACTTTGAATTCATTTAGTCCATTGACAAAGGAAATTGGCGAGGCAACGGAAATAACAACAATGGGAAATATATATATTTTGGCTTCTTAGATCGTTTTTGGCAATACTTGTCATCAAAATTTAATGCTTTATCAGACTATGATTTATGGAGTATCACCAGAAATAATGTAGTTGTTCCTCTTCAGATCATTGAAATTCATTGATTATTCTTGATAAAAATATAATTTATACCTCCTAGTAGCGTCAGTTTAGAGATCAAATAACTTTTAGGACGGCCACCCTTACCTAACCTACCTTTTATTTTGACCTATATGCATTTAGATTGCAGTACACGTCCAGCAACAGACCAGAATCTAGTAATAGTATATACACAAAAAAATCCCATTGCGAGTGTGGTTATTAATCAGTTATAACTTAATCGCCGCTGATTACTTACAGACGCAACAAATAAATTGCAGTTTTGCGTAGATACCGAGGCTGACATGTCGCTTCTCCCCGTAAAATATTGGCCCGACAACGCGAATGACCTGGTTCTGCCCTAATGGTTCAGTAATTCAAACATACGCGGAACTAAATAGCGGAAGGCCGACTATTGTTGCTGACTGTTGGACAAAATATGGCTGTGAATGCAATGACTGCCACTACCCCAAACAGAACATAATAGTTCAAGACCACATAGGCTGGGAGCAGTTAAGAATAAAACTGCGCTTACCGAGTTCGATCATATAAACATGTATGTATGTTCCCCGGTAAAGAAATAGGTCCGTGACGATTGGCACCCATGTGGTGATTGTCGTTGATTAAACGGCGTAACCATACACTCGAGCGTTATCCGATCCCTCTTATTCAAAAATTTTCATTGTATCCAATTAGATGCAGTGTGTTTTCAAAAATTGATTTAGTTAGAGCTTATCATCTTATCGCTATTGCTCTCGAAGACATTCCTTAAACGACAATATCTAGCCTCTTTGGTTTTGTTCGAGTTCACAAGAATGCCTTCTGCGCGGCCTATAAAACGACGAGTGGAATGTGGCTATATCATTTTCACTGATGCGTCTGTTAGTCCAGTAGGAGGAGTCATACACAGCAATGGAATATAATATATTTTTAACTTTCACGAAAACTATCAGTAGCAGAAGTAAAATACTTATCCTTTGACAAAAAGGAAGCTAATCGCTATTTATTTAGCCATATCGTTATCCTTATTTATCTCTAATCAAAGCAATAGGCTCTTCCTGAGCGAGAAGAAGCTACGGCAGACTTGATAACTATATATCAGTACGATATAATTCATCATATAGAAAGTAAGCAAAATGTGGGCGCTGACACGCTGTCAAGGCCTAGCGATCAGATCACGTTTCAACAATATATATAGACCCGGTCAATCTTGATCTTAAAAATCCAGTTCAGACACAACAAATTGATAACGAATTACTTCAATTAATGAAAAATTCATCGCGCCCCGCGAATTCAAATGTCAAATTAGAACTCACCATCCTACCAGAATTCAAACTTTATTGTGAAACATCAACAGATGTCAATCGGCCATTTGTTTCGGCTTCTTTTAGAAATGTAGTATTCGATACATGGTCTATCCTACCCAAGTGCGAAATTGCCACCATCCGAAGGTTCCGTGTATGCGCTCACCATTGTCGATCACTTTATTCGTTGACCCTATACGCGCTTACTAACTAAGAATTTCCTCCCGGCTTACTGAGCTATACCAGCTGAAGTTAAAAATGTTATAATCACTTTAAATGAAGCAACAGATAATGTTTCCCGTAATCAAACTATATGGGATTGCCATTAGTTCATAAATGTTATCCGCCCAAAAGACATTCAGTTCATTTTCACTGCAAGATTTAGTTTTCTAAATAGAAGATGTTTAAATTTGGGGGATCAATATATAGTAATGTTGGCGAAGTTTTCGTTTTAAATGGTTGGATGGTGTGGGTATATAGACGGTCCTCTTGATCGATTTATATTCGATTACAAGTCCGAAGCGATGCTCACAATTTTCTACACGACATTTTCATTTCTCTACAGGGTGTTTTTCAGTAAACGTAGATTACGCTCCTATCCAGCGATGGGTCAATAATATAAAAAAATTGTCGTCAGTATAATGTAGAAAATATGCGCTTAATAATTCCACACCCAATTGAGGACATTTGGTGGCGTGTAAGAAGTGAAAAGAGATTAGGTCAATATTATATAAATTCTAAATTAAGTGTTGAACTAAGGTCATTGCGGAAAACTCTCAGATCAAACTTTTTCAGTAATACCCCACGGGATTAGACTCAATATACATTTTAAATTATCTAGAAATGAAGGTATATAATCACCATACTTCTTATTAGTGGCCCTTCGTTACACCTTTGTTCCAGGAGCCAGGAATTTATCGGTCAAAAACTTCAATAATCGAGGTTAAGAACGATTCCTGTGAACACACTCCAGCCACAGTTATCCAGTCAAAATGTGGTCCTTACGTGTATTTTATCCACTTGCAAAAAGTGTCTTCTTCGTCACGCCCGATTGCTGTAAGAATCACTGCTTCAAAAGAATATGTTGTCAAATGTATCCTCTATATGTTAAAAAACGATCCTGAAGAGATGATGAAGTGTGGTTTACTTAAAGAGGTTCCAGGATAGTTTACCGCAAGCAGTTCATTGAATGGAATTCATAGCAAGCAAATCATCGCAAGCAATTCAAAGAGGCGTTACTTTGCTAGATGGGAAATTGCCTATTTCCCGACCGATTATGATAAAACTTGACATATTGGATGGAAATGGGATTAGAAATTGATTTTTGGATGCAATTCTGGCATATGGTCTATATGGAAATTTAACTTAGCTACTTCTTAACCGATTATGATAAAATCCGGCACGTTGGATGGAAAAGGGACTTTTAAAGGATGTTTTCCTGTTTTGTTTTCAATTTAAGGCAAATAATTAACTATTTCTAAGGACACATTTCTCATAGAGGGTAAATTTTGTTATAACATTAAGCGAAGGCAAATTATTTGAAGTGAAAAAATTTAATCTTACTCAAGATTTTGCGGTTCATCATATTCGGTCAAGAAATAACCTAGTTCCTCCGGTTGATCACATTCCAGAACATTATCCAATAATCATTTTAAAATCCCATTTTCATCCAATATGTCGCGTTTCATTTTAATTGGGAATTGCTTACGATGAATTATCATCCCGATTAATTACTATCAGGATGATTTCTTATCGCTCCTGCCATCGGTTAATAGGCGCGGCTCTAAAACAAACAGGATCATAATAAAAATTTGGGGATGAGCTTTGTCGTCTACACGGCTGGAGGTGTTTTACGTGGTAAGATCCGTTTAGGCAATGAACAATTTAATTGAACATAATATTTTCATATAAATTCGCCTGATTAAAATATAGTTAAAGACTAATTATTTTTCATATTCTTTGAGTTTTCCTATATAGAAGCTCGATCCAGTTAGTACCAACCAATTCCACAGAGAACCATTCTATAGTTAAATGATATACTTAATTCTCTCGTACGCAAAAGTGTAAAGAAACAAAAATAGTTTCTACATTAACACCGAATAAAGTTATATGAAAAATGTATAAGACACACGCGACAACCATTTAAAAAAGAAAATCCCTAACCTTTCGACATATTATATAAATATCCATTATAACGGATAAAGGACTATTTGCTGGCTTAAAAATTAAATTTGTTTTTGCGGTACACACAATGTGAGTATAAAAATGAAATGTATATTACAATCCATTGCGTATATATTGCATGTATTATCCGAATTGTCCGTAAAATTCCTTTCTTATTTTATTGTATACATCCTAATATCCTGTAAATATATTGTTGTTTATTTTAATATGTGAGCGACATGTATATACTGAATGTGTTACCCATAAAAACCGAAGATGATTTTATGGCTACATCCTTTATTAATTATGCAGTATTATACGAGTATGTACCGACATAAGTTTAGTAGATGTGTATATAGAAGGACGTTTTATATAATTAGATCTATTCAATATATAATTCGAATGTATGCGTGTAACGCACTTAAATTCATAAACATTTCCAAATTATTTTTAAAACGAGTTCTGATAAATAAGTTAAAAAATATACCTATTTTGGCATTTCGACATTCCAGGCGTAATGTTCTCACTTCTAGCCTGTTAGTCAACAAGTTGTTTTCCACTGACAATATAATAACTAGTTTCTGGTATGTAATTATTGATGTCGTACACAATATACGAAATAGTCTCTTGCTTTTAATAATTTTTGAGTCAAAGATGTTATTACATACTCGTATGTGTAAACAGTATATGGTTAACCCTAAGGTTTATTAATGTTTTTTGTTTATTTTATTCGAAATGTTTTCAAAACAATAATATTATTTTATGATATTCCTGTTATACCATATACGAGTATATTTTCATGTTGTATACAATTCTCGCTTATTAATAAAATAATATTTTATTTATATTTGCTATATGCTATAAATATTAATTACATTCTGAATATTTTTTGTTATAAAAAATATTATCGATTTATTATAAATACAAACAGGATTTAAATGTAATGACTGGTAAAAAATAATATATGTAAGTACGTATACATAGAAATAAATAGAAATGATATTAACTTAAGAACGTTATGGGTATTTATTCAAATCAATATAGCAATCTACTTAATTCAACAGTTTAATAAAAATTTCACCATCGAATGATGAAAGCAGCACAATAATCGCAAAAAACATAAAACTAATGTAATTCAATAATATTTAAATTTTAAATGAATATCCAATAAAATAAAGTATTTGGTATGAGTACAACAGAAAATAATTTATTCATTTTATTTTTATTTATAAATAATACAAAAAATTATATAATTTTTTATTTTCCAATCAATTTTTTTTTTGTTGTTTTTTCCCGTATTTACATTTAATACAAAATGTATATATTGAGTTGAGTACACAAAATCAATAATTCGCTACCTCTCGTCTATACTAAAAATGAACAGATTAAATGTCAATGGGCACAACACAAACGCTCGTATAAATATTCTGTTTCGTTTTACGTTTTTGCTACTGAAGTTTTATGTCCAAAGTGGATTGAATATGACGTCACAAACATGATTGCTTATTATCCGCAATGGTTTTCATTGGAAAAACAATTACAAAATAGCAACCAATTAAAAATAAAATCAATTGAATAACAATTAAATTTTGTTTGGGGAAAATAAAAATAAATAAATATGTCATTTAATTAATGGAATTGCTTTAAAAAAAATAAAACCCAAAAATAAAATATGTATGTACACATACTTATCGTTCATTTAAATTCAATTTCAACAAGTTGTGTGTATTATTTTGTTATTAACAGTGCAAATTTCGGGTAATCGAGGCTTATCCGAGAAAAATGGTACACAAGCAATAGGACTTATTCGAAACAATATTGTTCTCCAAGGTAAATAATGTTGACGTATACTAACTAGATAATGTAGGCAATTCGTATGCAGGATGAGTTTTATAATCAATGCAATCCTCTTATTTTTTAAACGGTGTTCATATGTTGTATTGCTTATAAGTATATTATATGCCACATGGTTGAGCAGCCCTGCAATTATAGTTAGGGAATTCCATTTATGACAAAAATAATAAAACTGGTTTTCGGTGGCGAAAATTATAGAAAACCGGATTCCGGTTTAAAACAAAGTTAAATAGTAGTAGACTGAGCCTTAAATGTTAAACTACAAAAAGTCCATTATTCTTAGTGAGTGCAAACCTGTAAAGTAAATTCTGTTTTGAGTTTTACACTATATTTATTTTCGTTTAAAAATAAGGAAATTATGTATAATAATAATGCCCTTGCGTGTCTGGGGGTAGACGGGTCACTCAGAGGCTGGATAGATCATATGCTTAGAGGCAGGATCGTGACAGCTTATCTGGGTGGGACGTCTGCCGCCAGATACGTGAGCAGAGGGACACCTCAAGGTGGGGTTTTATCCCCCTTCTTTGGAACTTGGTCATAAATGACCTGTTACTAAACCTGGAAGGGCAAGGCTTCAAGGTGGTTGCTTACGCGGATGACGTTGCTATTGCGGTCTTCGGTAAATATCCTAGTACGCTGAGTGAGCGCATGCAGTGCGCGCTTGGCTACCTCTCTGAGTGGGCACGCGGCTGCGGACTGAACACAAACCCACAGAAAACAGAGCTGGTCCTCTTTACCAGGAAGCACAAGCTTCCTCAGTGTGACCCGTCAACATTAAATGGTACTCGCTTGATCTTTACGGATAGAGCAAAATACCTCGGACTTCTTTTGGATAGCAAGCTAAGCTGGAAACCAAACATCGTAGAGAGAGTAAAGAAAGCTACTATAGCGCTCTACTCCTGCAAAAATGCCATTGGAAAGAGATGGGGTATGGAGCCCCACCTAGTACACTGGCTCTACGTTTCAGTGACCTATACTGCTGTATGGGGTTGTCGTCTGGTGGCCAGCGTTAAAAATTATGGCCAACCTTAAACTATTGATGAAAGTCCAAAGAACGGCCTGCTTGTGTATAAGTGGGGCTCTCAGGAGCTCACCTACTCAAGCTCTGGAGATTCTCTTTCATCTTACTCCATTGGATATTGCGGCCGAGCAGCTTGCATCTTGCACAGCCATTCGGCTCAAATCCGATTCCCCGAAAATTGGTCGAAACACAATTTTTAGAAAAACAATTGATCTAAAAACAATTCACAGAAAAACAATTCATAGAAACACAATTCATAGAACCACAATTTCACGAAAACACAATTCCTCGAATTTACAATTCACCGAAATCCCGTTATCAGGGAAAAATTCTGTATAGAAAAGAAGAATTGAATGTTGAACGAGTTGATCGTGTTGATCAACTTTCGATTTCAATTTTCTTGTATATAATAGAAGAAGATTAAGTTAGGAATATGATGTAATCAATTCGGCAAATTATTTCGTTTGCTATATTTATTTATAAAAATATCGAATTGTTTATAGAGTTTTCTTAGTGAAATTTTATAAATAAATTAATTTTTAATTAAGTTTTCTTAGTGAAATTTTATAAATACATGATATTTTTATTCAAAAATTGATAAATAAATTATAGAATTTATATTTCAAGTATATTTGTTAATAAAAAATACAATTATGTAATAAACAATCATTTGTTAATAACAAATTATTTTATTTATAACAATAGCAAGTAAATCATCATTTTTTTTTACCTCATTTTCCATAATCATAATATAGACAATTTAATAATTGATCGCATAATTATTATCTCAATCCACTATTGTTGATAATTTTTTAAATTATTTATAAATAAATCAATTGTTTATAACAAATTCCAATTGTTTATAATTTTTTTGGACAATTTTTATAAACAATTTTCTTCAAATATTCATAAGAAAAATTAAAAAAAAATTTGCGATTTTTCACTATATTGTTAATAAAAAATAAAATTTATCAACAAATTAATTGTTTATAAATTTATTATAAATAAATAATATTTTGTTGATAATTTAATTTGATTTTTTTTAGTTAAAAGCCACCTAGAAACTCAATAGCAAAATAATCCCATAGTAAAATCAATTTTTTCGGCCAATTGTAAATGCGAACAATTGTTGTTCTAGCAATTTTCGTTTCTTCCCATAGGATGGTTATATGAAAATTTAATAATTGGTCGCAAACGCAATTTCTCGAATAATATACATCGGAATTTGTTGTGACGTATTTTAATCGATCAATTTATTCTTTCTTCTGGATTTGGCCATCAAAAATTTATTTGTTTATAACAATATCGAGTTGTTTTATAGAGTTTTCTTAGTACAAAACTATAAAAAATTTAATTTTATTCAAAATATTGATACATAAATTATTGAATTGAATCACTATTGTTGATAATTTTTTAATTTTTTTATAAATAAATCAATTGTTTATAACAAATTCCAATTGTTTATAATTTTTTTGGACAATTTTTATAAACAAATATAGTGTTTTATTTAACATTTTCTTCAAATATTCATAAGAAAAATTTAAAAAAAATTTGCCGATTTTTCACTATATTGTTAATAACAAATAAAATTTATAAACAAATATATGGATCAGGTTTTTTAAATTCATTTAATTATCAGGTTTTATCCAAATTATTAATTTTTTTATTAAAATTATTGCTGCAAAAGACAAATTTGAACACCACGGATTCATAGAAACCACGTCGATCGAGGAATTACTTAGAATGATGATATTTTGTTTTTTAAAATATCATGTTTTGGTATTGGTTTAATATTTAATTGGAAAAATTGAATATCGTTTTCATGTTTTGCCTTTAACGTTTTTTTAAATTTTATTTTTTGTATTCACTGTTGAGAGAGAGTGAGAACAAATTAGTACCAAATAGTATTACCTATCTATGGGATGGGCTAGATAGGATTGTATTGTGTATAGGCAATTTTTTATGTTATTTAGCCAATAGCAATATTATGTAAAATCGGGATAGCGATAAATTATTTAATAGTATTTGTAATATTTAGTTTTGTCAAAACCAACACAAATGTACTTCAAGCCTGATTGTCACCAATATTATTTAATTTACTATGCGCTTATACTTGAAAGTATTGGTGATCGATACACTATACAAATGAGTGAGAATTTACGTAAAAATTTTAGTCAAAACAAAACCAACGAATTGTGCAAAGAAAATATGGTATAGAAATATGGAAAACAAACATAATATTCTCTTTTAAATAATAGATTATATACGTTAGTACATTGTTGGTTATTCCTTAACTTTATTACATTATAAAATTTGTAGAGAAACAATTTGTGTACTGCTCCTGTTGTTTAATTTTTGTTTTAAATTAATTAAGATGAAGTAATTAAGGTTTGAAAATCGTTAAATGATTTAAAAAAATTAATTTCATGATCTCAGAAAGAGTTACAAAAAGAAAGAAAGCAAACGTACTAACAAACTTTATTTTAACAAGAGAACGAAAATAAAAAAAACCTAATTTAACAATGAATTTATTATTTAATTTGGTGTGATGAGAGTATTTTTATTCTATTTTCGCACTAACACTTTCAAGTATAAGCTATTAAATGTAAGAGGGTATCTGTGTTCTCACTGTCTGAATCAGGCTTGTAGTACATTTGTGTTGGTTTTGGTTTTGTTTATAATACATTTGTATTGGGTTTGGTATAAGCGAAAAGTAAATAATAAAAACGAACGTTATATTTTTATATTAGAACAGGGTGTTCTAATTTTAATAAAAATTTCAAACGGCTGATGTTCACTTCGTGCTTGAAATGTTTTTACTTTAGTTATTTTGTTTTATTCATTACATGCGGTTTTTAATATTGTGATAATTTAAAATGGAATTTGAATTGCTTAAATCTGAGAAAAACCGTGACATCCTTCTTTTAGAAGGTTTTTTATATTATAAGGAAAAGTTTTATAAAGATAAAACATATTGGCGATGCACGCTGAACAAAACATTATTTTGTTGTGGCCGCGTGCACACCGAGAATGGTTTGGCCGTTATTGTCCAAAGTCATTCTGGGCATTTGCCAAACGCTGTTCAAAATGAGTATTCGTTCCCTAAACTCCCTCAAACAACTTGCCTCAGAGAGTACCCTACCCACCCGTGAAATTGTATCCCTTAATTCTGTAACTATTCCCGTAGCCGTTGCCCCTTGCATGCCATCAACTAGTTCGATGAGTAGAACTATTCAAAATATTCGTAGCTGTAAAATGGCTCTACCCATATCAAGGCAAGATATGGTTATACCTGATATGTTTCAACTGACTAAACGTGGTGAAAAGTTTTTATTTTTTGACTCTGGTGCTATTCAAAATCGAATTTTGATATTTACAACGGAACAAAATTTAAATTGTTTACAAAATATATTTGAATGGTACGTTGATGGAACATACAAGGTTGTTCCATTGATATTTCACCAGTTATTTACTATCCATGGAATATTAGAAAAGAAATCGATTCCTCTAGTATTTGCTCTTCTCCCGAATAAGTCGCAAGCCACCTACACTAGTGTTTTTGAGCAACTTAAACATTTAAGACCTTGCTTAAATCCTATCTCTATTATGAGTGATTTTGAGCAAGCTATTGTAAATTCGGCAAGACATGTGTTTCCTACCATAACACAACGGTTTTGTTTATTTCATTTCGGACAAAACATCTATCGTAAGATTACGTCCGAAGGACTTAAAGCAAATTACGATAGAAATCCTGAGTTTGCTCTTCAATTGAAAATGCTTATAGCGTTAGCATTTGTACCAACTCATGATGTTATTAATGTATTTGAAGCGTTAAAAGCCTCTGGCGAAATACCATCTTGTGCTGCTAATGTCGTAGCATATTTCGAGGAAACCTATGTTGGAGCACTTGATAATCATATCACAGTGCCTCCATACAGAAGGGATCCTCGATATGCTATTCACGCATGGAATCATTTTGATTCCACGCAAAACAATGCGCCAAGAACCAATAATAATGTAGAAGGTTGGCATAATGCTTTGATGAAACTTGTGGGCTGTCATCATCCAGATATGTGGAAGGTTTTAACGAAATTTCAATTGGAGCAATCCATGAATGAAATGGTCATAGAACAAATAAACGCTGGCAATGAAATGCCACCGCCAAAAAAAAAATATCGCGACTTGAATGTGCGGTTAAAGAAGGTTGTCGCAAAATATTTTGCGACAAACGATAAAACCGCATATTTAAGAAACGTGGCGGTGAACATTTCATTGTAAACCTTTGATCAATTTCAGTCATTTCAAATAATTTATTGTAAATTAAGTAATGATAAGTTTATCTGATTATCCATTATATTTATTATAATGGGGAATTAGATAAATTTTGAACTATTTTGCAATAGAAGCTTAGAGATGAGTGAAAATGATTAAGGCAGCGTTTATTTGTTCTTATACAGTTTCATTTTAGATTGCTCCCATATATTTGGATGTTGATGCTTTATGATTCAATAAATCATTATGACTTTCTTCAACATTATTTTCTGGCACGTATTGTGTTGCGTTATTGCGTGGAATATATTGTAGGAAATATTTTTTGTGAAGATTAGGTAAAATTAATTTTATTGAAATTCTCAAATTATATATGCCTACAATATATTGACATTGCAGAACAATTTGGTGTTTTCACGGAAATCAAAATACATTAATGACATCATTTATTGGAACGTGTTAAGTTATTCATTTTCAAGAAGAGTAACCTGAGGATTTGTGTTGTAGTTTGTTTTGAATCTCAACATGATTTAAATAAAATCGTTGATTTATGTAGACAAATACATTCTGGTTGCTTATTATAGCTTGTGATATAACATTTATTTTAGAGAAGATTTATGTATAGGCTTATTTTTTGTTACCATAAATATTAGTGTGGATGGTTACTTCTTATATTGGAGAATAGTCGAGCTATTGGTATCGAAGTTTCTTTTACTTCTATAGATAGAACTTAACTGATGAAATATAATAGAACATTGTTTATACATCAACGTTTCATTTAAATACATTTTGTAAATAATTAAATTGTTTTCGTGATGTAAATATTAGAATAATGACATTTTGAATAGTCCATTGTTGATTTTACTATGGGATTATTTTGCTATTGAGTTTCTAGGTAGCTTTTAACTAAAAAAAATCAAATTAAATTATCAACAAAATATTATTTATTTATAATAAATTTATAAACAATTAATTTGTTGATAAATTTTATTTATTATTAACAATATAGTGAAAAATCGCAAATTTTTTTTTAATTTTTCTTATGAATATTTGAAGAAAATTGTTTATAAAAATTGTCCAAAAAAATTATAAACAATTGGAATTTGTTATAAACAATTGATTTATTTATAAATAATTTAAAAAATTATCAATAATAATGGATTGAGATAATAATTATGCGATCAATTATTAAATTGTCTATATTATGATTATGGAAAATGAGGTAAAAAAAAATGATGATTTACTTGCTATTGTTATAAATAAAATAATTTGTTATTAACAAATGATTGTTTATTACATAATTGTATTTTTTATTAACAAATATACTTGAAATATAAATTCTATAATTTATTTATCAATTTTTGAATAAAAATATCATGTATTTATAAAATTTCACTAAGAAAACTCTATAAACAATTCGATATTGTTATAAACAAATATAGCAAACGAAATAATTTGCCGAATTGATTACATCATATTCCTAACTCTTCTTCTATTATATACAAGAAAATTGAAATCGAAAGTTCATCAACACGATCAACTCGATCAACATTCAATTTTTTTATTCTTCTTTTCTATACAGAATTTTTCCCTGATAACGGGATTTCGGTGAATTGTAAATTCGAGGAATTGTGTATTCGTGAAATTTTGGTTCTATGAAATGTTGTTCTATGAATTGTTTAATCGATGAATTGTTTTTCGAGCAATTTTCGGGTTACCTCAAATCCATATCTATGTGGACCTGTAACAATGCAGGGCACTCGTCTATCCTATGCAACAGGGGTATTCCGGAAGCTACCGACTACGCTTTTCCCTTGCCGTCTGCTGAGATGAGATTCCAAACTGAGTTTCCCACCAGAGACGACTGGGTGAACGAAACGGTTATGGACAATGAGGCGCTAAGCTTCTTCACGGATGGCTCAAAAAGGGATAGAGGGGTTGGCTGCGGGGTATTCTGTGAGGCACTAGGGGTTAACCTCTCTTTTCGTCTTCCCGACTTTTGCAGCGTTTTTCAAGCTGAACTGATCGCGATAATGGAAGTCATGGACTGGTTGAAGTATAATGTAATATCTACGAGGGATATTCGCATTTTTACGGACAGCATGGCTGCTATTAAAACGCTACAATCATACTCCCTGACGTCGAAAGTAGCCCAGAACTGTCTGGCATCTTTAAATGAGATGGCTGATCAGTTCAACATCCGCTTGACGTGGGTGCCAGGGCATTTCAATATCGCAGGGAATGTAATGGCAGATGAGTTGGCCCGCAAGGGTACAGCACGCCTAATAACCCAAAGCAGGCGGGATATAAAGATACCGCTTGCTTCATGTAAACTGTTGCTTCTGGAAGAAGCTATAAAAGAAACGAACGTCAGATGGTCTAACGCCAGTTCGTGTGTAATAACCAGGCAGATCTGGCCTGGTCTTGACCGGCCTAGATCAGACCAACTGATATCGCTTCGACGACACCATATTGGTATGGTCGTGGGAGCTATAACGGGACATTGTCTCATTGGGATACATGCGCGCAGACTGGGTGTCCCAGCCCACGATTTCTGCCGCAGCTGTGGTGATGAGGAGGAGGAGGAAAATGTGCTCCATCTGCTCTGCACCTGTCCTGGTCTAGCGTACAGCAGAACAAAATTTATGGGGACTTCCCCTTTGAACGACCTCACGGATCTTAGTAAGATCGGGATCCGGGACTTTAAACGCTTCTTGGTAAGCTCACGAAGGTTCAGCGAGTGAAGAGGAGAAAACTCGAATGTGGTACAGCTACGGACCAATTTTGTGTCTATGCTAGTCCTTTAGGACGGCCACCCTTACCTAACCTAACCTAACCTATGTATAATAATTCATAAATATTAAAATCATAAAACATAAACGATTAGATCGCTCGGCTGACGACCCGCATCCGTAAAAAAATCCAGTGGTTATAAAGTCAACAAAAAGAAAAATGGATACCGCCAAAACAACACCGGACCCCCGCTCAAGTACCCGGACACGAGATTTAGGATCGGCACGTGGAACGTGCAGTCACCTAGAAAACCAAGAGCGTTGGAGGGCCTAATCACGTGCATGAAGGAGTATCGGTTGGAACTCGTTGCTCTTCAAAAAACTCGCTGGCCTAATAGTGGAGACCATGTGTCCCAGGGCTATACGTTGCTATATACAGTGGAGATGACCCCGGAAATCTTGGAGCTGGATTTTTTCTTGGGCTGCAGGGAAAGAACGCTGTTTTGGATTTCCAAGCAGTCAATAACCGATTGTGTAAGCTTCGCTTGCGCGTGAAGTTAGCCAACCTGTCGATAATTTGTGTACATGCGCCCACAGAAGTCAGCCAGCCCTAAGATAAAGACTCATTTTACAATGACTTGGACGATCTGATGGGATCTATACCCGAACACGATGTTAGAATGGTAATTGGGGACTTTAATGCTAGAGCTGGCAGAAATCAGACCGACTTGTGTGAAAACCTACACTCTAAATAGTTTTTAATGTAAAATTACGCCAATAATCGTTGGTATTCTATTGCCATCAATTATAATGGTAAAATTACGTTTAGAGTGTAATTAGGAATGTTTACGAAATTTAGTGTAAAACAATTTACATCGTAAAATCGTAATTTTACATAAAAAAGAGTAAATATGTTTTCAAAAATTACGACCAGAGCTTTAGTTTTTTAAACTTGGTGGGTTAAATTTAAACAGATATTCGTAAAATTACTTTTAAAATTACAAATAAAGATTACATTTTTTACGACAAATGACTTAATCTACACGTGTAACCTTGAGATGACCGGTTAATCGAAATTTTTTTCGCTGTGCTAAATTAAAAAAATACATTTTATTTTTGTGCTTGTATTTACTTAAATTTATTTCTAATACATTTTATTAACTTAAAATACATTCATACTTCACATAAATATACATTTTGGTAAAATGAATCTATACTATTAGTCGTTTTACATATAATTAAATATGAAAAGAAAAATTGATTTACATTTATATAGCTATTTGCCAATTATTAAAAATTAAAAAAGGATTGTTGATAAAATTATTTCTTAAGAATTATAAAAATTGTAAAAATTAGTAATTGATATAGCTAACAAACTTAAAATATCTTCGTCGGCAAATTTCCCCACAATATACCTACTTAGATACAACAGATCCAATTCCACCCACTCTGTAATAAAATTGTATATCCACAGCCAATTTATCGTTGCGAAACATTAACTAACTATTATATGAATTATCCAATTTATTTATCTATATAAGTAACATGGACAATACTAAAATGTTCGACAAAAGGAGACAAGCAATTACAGAAAATATAACTTATAACCTAGATACTATGATAAAAGAAAATAATAAATAAAATGACATAACATAACCATAATAAGATCCATTTCTTATTTCATAATAATAGCAAAAGTAAATAAACACAAAAAAAGATCTTATTATACCAAGGCAAAACCAAAATATTCAATTATAGAACATAAGGATTGTAGTCGAGACGAGACAGTAAACATATTCGATGTTTTTAAAAGAGCTTGCGAACCAATATTTAACTGCTTAAAATTATTTTTATTGGTAAGCGCAACGCAAACATAATACTTATAGCAACCAAATCAATAAATTTTTTCGAATTCAATGAATGTCCTTGTTGTTATAATATCATAAACTAATATAAGTTTTATGAGCTTATTGCTTAATGGTTATGTATACCAATACAGAACGTTGGTATGTAATTTGTGACCAAACATCGAAATTAGATGTCAATATAAACGGAATCCTGGGAAAAGTTTTTGTTCGATGTGCAATTCTTACAATATTCGTTTGTTTACTTGTTAGTCGAGAGGTATCACGATTTCATACTAGAGCATTTTATACAATAAAATGGATAATGGAATACAAAATAGAATATAATTTCCAACCCCTTCTGGAATTATGTGTGTGTATACGCATTTTTGTTTCTTTACATATTTAGAAAAATTATTTTATTGTTAAACATTCTTAATTTTACATTTTTCGATGGTTTTGAATTTTACTTTTTAGTGAAACATAAAAGTTTATATGCATTGTGGTTCATTTATGATGCGATATAATCATTAAAATATATTTATAATTTTTTTTTTCTCTGCTCGCTAATTTCGGATTTACATTTTAATTTAAGATTAAAATTTACGGGTGGTTAGTATACAGCCATTCCATGCGAAATCAGACAAAAAAAAGACATTTCGGGGGCAAGGTGTCCAATTATTTTGAAATTCGGGGAGATGGTAAGGCTAGATAAAAAAAAATAACTTGAGTAAAAACTCGGTGGGATCAAAATACGCGGAGTTCCGTTATAATTTGCGTTTGTCGGAAACTCAAATGTTCACATCTTTATTACAATTAGTCCGAATAAAGGACTGGTATGATGGATGCCTATTCTAAAATGGGTTGAGCGCTGCAGAATTAACTCTAATGAATCCAATTCATGGTATATCTAATTCAGCTACCGGAGTTGGAAGAATTAACTAGACCGAAGATAGTCTGATGAGTGCCATCCGAGCCATTCCACCAGCTCCTCTGCCTTAAGAGAAACGCCGTATTACAAGATCCCAGTGCAAGGCAGCCTGAAAATTAAATTTAGCAGAACCAACATCGGCGATATTTTATACATCATTACCAAGAACAGAATTCAACATCGGCGTTACCAATACATGAAATGCAAATTATAAATACACGACGGAATTGGGGGTGCCTTCAAACAAAATGCCACGAAAGCCTACGTTGATCAAATAACGACAGCACAACAACTTTTCGATTGGACTACAAAAAATGAATCAAACATTACTTTTTGATTTTGTACAAATCAAGAGTACAGAAGGGTGGCACGATCACTAGTAAAAAAAAATTGATTCAGTAAAAGCCATCAGAGAAACTCACGATTATCAGTGCTTTGTTCCCAATGGTAACAACCATATATCACAGCGCATCGATTTTCCAATTCTGATAATTTTTATAATTTTAAATTAAAATAATTTGTAAATAAATTAACTTTATTGAATAAAACTGTAAAAGTAAGAACCAAAACATGAATTTCGTAGTTTAGAATTAATAATTGTACTGAAATGTTAAATTCCACCGTAACTTGTTATGACGTTTTGTTCTATAAAACTCGAACGCGTTGAGTCTCCATCGTGAAAGATGGCTTATTTGAAAGGTGCTTATTGTCAAGTGCTTTACGATAAAAAAATAAAAATAAAAGGGTTAGCATTTCGATTATTCATCAAAATACTATTTAAAACTGAAATTTAAACGATATATTGTACATTAACACCAAAGTTTAAAAGTTTACTTGAAAGTATGTACAATTGTCTTTCCAACGAACTATTACACGTGGAAATCGGACAAGGAATACTTAAGATACACGAATTTAAAGATGTGAACATTTGAGTTTCCGACAAAAACAAATTATAACGGAACTCCGCGTATTTTGATCCCACCGAGTTTTTACTCAAGTTATTTTTTTTTATCTAGCCTTACCATCTCCCCGAATTTCAAAATAATTGGACACCTTGCCTCCGGATGGGTGTCTGATTTCGCGTGGAATAGCTGTATATATATATGTATATATATATATATATATATATATATATATATATATATATGAGTAGGTTTTGTGATATTTTAGAAAACGTATAATTATTATGAATTGTTTAAAGAAGAATTGGGAAATATATACATATAGGTCTATTCTCGTAAAAGGTCGAACTATATACATATACGCAAATACCTCTAAATGTATGTAAATTTTAATTTAAGATATATTTATGAATTTATACTTGTAATTCTTTAATTTTAAAGCATTATAAGAATTAATTGATTTAACAAAAATTCTTGAATTTTTCTAAAATCAACTATTTTTGTTTCCAGATTCCAAACAAAGGGTGTATTTCGTGGTTTATTTATTCATTTCTCGATGGCAGGTATGTGTGTGCAACGATCTTTCTTTTTCGTCCCCTCAACCAAAAGTATCTGACTTATATACTGGTTGACTCCGCGTTAGCATTTGTTTTTATTATTTTCGTTAAACCACCACTCAGCGCCCCATTGATGCTTACCGAAGTCTATCAACCGGAAAGCAGACGGAGGTGAATTGAAGCATCAGGATGGTTTGTATGGAATTTGTAAAATCTAAAGAGATGTGGAAAGGAAATAGTTCACTTTCATTTCCTTGCGCACTTCACTAGTTTCATAACTCACAGATGTCCATCGCCCACCACGCAAATATACCAAATCAACTCCCGAATGATGTCCTCAATCAAATCATTGGGGTATTTCCAATAGATCAGCTCAACGCTAAACACTTATTCGGAAAACCTTCGAATATCGTTTTCATACCATTCAAATCCTCTAATTCGTATGTGCTCATACCACACTTCGTGGTAGTTACACCATTTTTGTACAAGCAGTCCAATTTTCAGTTGTATGAATCTATCGCTTTTGACTACTTAAAATTTCTCTTCAGAACTATATATCCTCCTTTTCTTAGTCTCTTTGTTTTGTAGTAGTTTATAAATTGAATTGCAATAACATAGGAACAGTATTGGCCCTAATCAGATCTTTGCGACACTCCCACATTAACAATCCTTTCGTCACTGTAGACTACATTAATGCGTCCATTTTGAACTCGATTTTTACGATTTAAAGAGAGATATTCAGTGCAATACCTCTGACACGCTTTGAAGATATCAACAACTAGAGTCGCTGCCTTTAAATTATATCATTGAGATATTGGTGAAGAGACGTCAAGGACGAGATTAGTGCTTTTTTTGTTGATTAGTGCTTTTTTTGTAATTTATTCTCAAATAAATCATACAGTGTTAAATAAATAGTGTTTTATTGTGAAATCCCTTACGAAGCCTTAGAGACCGAAATTCGTAGCAATATTATTCTTTGATGTGTTATTAACAACATTCCACTTGGATTATATGTCGTCAGCAGCACAAAATCTTTTCTTATAATAATTTTCTTTAATCTTTGGAATTAACGTATCAATTTTATAATTAACACGCTACGATTCTTTATTAATTTTTTGTATATAGTCTATAGTGACAAATAAATTTATAAATAAACTTTGAAAATGCAATATTCGGATGAGTAGCAGAAAATACTGGACTTCAATCATTATCCATCAAAATTTTGAATAACACAGAATAATTTATTTACGTTCCTTGTACTGGTCTGTGTGGTTTAACTTCCTTACCTTTACGTACACTTAAGGTTAGATGAAGAATGTTATGATTTGTCACATTGAGCATTTAATTCCTCAGCTCTAGATTGAAAAGAGAGCCAAGTAAATCTGAAAACACATAATCAATGCAGATATTTGAAATTGGTCTGAGTTGAATGTAAACCAACCGAAGCTCACACCAACATATAATCATTCTTCAGCTGCGAATCTTATAACAAAGCAGTATTTGAGAACATTTGTGGGTTCAATTTACGCTTTTCCCGCTGATCCATTATACTACTCCCCTGATTTATATGAAAGACGTACTCAAGTGTCAAGTCTGCTGCAGTACTTGCATAACAGATATCAAATACAAAATGCAGAAAAATATTCAACTGAGTTAATAAGTCCGAGCTTTTAAAAGTTGTAGTGGCATTGCTTCAAAGAACTGAAGTTTTGGAAGACAATAATGATGTAAGCTTACAAATCATAGACGAAGATGAAGAAGAATGTTTTACAATAGAAAATGAAATTCTCGCCCGAAATATAACATCAACTGAAAACCTTAGGCAAATGATAGACAGAGCAATTGAAAAGCAGTTAAATATTCCACCAGCTGTTCAAAATAAAGGGAATGTTAGTATGACAACACGATTGCGTCGAGAAATCACATTTTTCGATGATGAAGAATTGTGTGGCCATTATTTAAATTTAGTATATAAATCGCTTTTAACCATTCCACCAACCAGCGTTGAAGCAGAGAAAGCTTTCTCTGTGCAAGACTTCTCTGCACGCGACTTTCCGATAAAACAATCGATATGCCAATTATGAGCATTTTTTCAAAAAGACCGAAAATAAAACTAATCTAGGCTGTCTAGGATCTCTGTGTGAGCTGTGACTATTGTTTTTTTTTTGTTTAGAAGGACGTGGCATAGACACAGTATTGCTCCATAGCCTTGCCTTATATTCTCACACGACATTCACACACATTCATTCAACCCATTCACACAAGTACAGTATATACCACCTGCGCATTGCATACATAGCTCCATGTCACCCTGTACAGTGAGATGGAAGATGGGTCGGTCCATGAGTTCTACATTCCAACAGAGCGTCATAAATTTTTTCAATTTAATCACGGATCGTAAATCGGGAGATGAAAAATCCCTTTTGAAATCCCGCCTCTGTTGGGATTCGAACCCGGTACCTCCCGATCCGAACGTCGCCGCTTTAACCTCTGCGCTATTTGCTCGGTGCTTTGGTGTGACTATTAGTTAGAATTAGAAGATGAATCTTATTGAATTATGTTATTCATTACTTTACAACATTTGTTCCTTTTTTAATTACTGAATTTAATTTGAGGCTGATATACGAGTATGTAGATAGATATTTTTTTTATGTTTTATAATAATAATCAGTTTTAAAGGCCATTACTGGCCCCTTCCTGAGTCAACAATCTGGCTCCAACAGTTTCGATCCTGAGCATGGTCTTCATACTGTCTAAGACAATCTGTCGTTCTATACATCGTGGAGCCATCGTCGCCTGCAACGACCTCTGCGCCTACCATATGGTGTCTCTCCTTTCAGAGATCGCTGCACAATTCGTTCCGGATCAGCACGCAGAACGTGACCGAGCCAGCGTACTCGCTGAGATCTTACTTCATGTATAATATCGGGGATCTTCATCAGATCTCTGATCTCGAAATTGTACAGAGTTCGGTATGTACCATCGCATTCGCGTTTTGCGCCGTAAATCACACGTATGATTCTTCTCTCAAATGTAAGGAGCCATCTCTCGTACTCATCCGTCAGCGCCCAACTTTCACATCCAAACATAACAACGGGCGTGATCAACGCTTTGTAAAGCTTCAGCTTCACGGCACTTGATAAGTGTTTAGATTTTAGCAGTGGCCTTAGAGGATACAAAGAACGACTGCCAGCTGCCAGTCGCATTTTAATATCACCCACACTGTTATCGTGAGTGATAAGAGAACCCTAATATTTGAACCTCCTCACTCCCTCAAACATGTAGTGGCCACTACTAAAATCTGGTGTGCCATTGTCCCTAAAACCAGAGATCAGGTATTTCGTTTTGGACTCATTGATCTGAAGTCCAACTGAAGCTGAAAACTCTACAAGCGGATCAAGCGGATTCTTTCACTCCGTTGCTATTCAGTCCAATCACGCATATGTCATCTGCATATGCAAGCACCTGATTGGACTGGCGATATAAGATGTTACGCTATAGTGTTTCAGTTTTACGAAAGATATACTCCAACATGAGATTAAAGAGTATCGGGGACAGGGCATCTCCCTGCCGAACACCCGAGTTAACTGCAAAAATTGTCGATAGCCTGTTCTCAATTTTAACACAGCATTGAGACTGCGTCACTGTCATCCTACACAGTCGTACCAATTTTGTTGGCATTCCTAGGTATTCCAGGGCAGACCACAAACTCTCTCGATTCATAGGCCTGCCGGAAATCCAGGAACACCTGATGTACGGGGATAGATGTCTCATAATATTTAGATAGAATCATCCGCAGCGAAAAGACCTGATCGCTGACTGATCGATTAGGACGAAATCCTCCTTGATAGTCACCAACCAAGCCCTTCGCTAGAGGAATGATTCTATCCAATACAATGTATGACAGTAACTTGTATGCTGTGCAAAGGAGAGCTATACCGCAATAATTCTCACACTTAAAGCGGTCTCCCTTCTTGAAGATGGGCATATCGCGGCCACTTTCCATTCGTCAGGCATAACTTTGGTTCGCCATACTAATCGAATAAGGTCGAAAAGACAGTTCCACAAAGTATCCCCTCCGAATATCAAGAGCTCTAAATTCTCTAATTCAAGAGAATTAATGCAGTCCACTCCAGGAGAGCGGTTTCGTATCAATCTCTGCATGGCTTTAGTGAATTCCTCATGGGATGGCTCCTCAGTGCAAATCTCCGCAGTCTGTATTATGTAGAGGTAGCTCAACAACAGTCTGTGACACATGATGGACATCAAGCAGGTCAATGAAGTGTCCACTCCATGCGTCAAGTACTGCGCCGATGTTGACACAGAGGTTTCCATCCCGGTCCCGAATGGCGGTTGACGTAGGCCTGAAAGTATGGTGCAGTCCAGTAATTCCTTTAAAGAAACTACGCGAACTGCGCTCATTGCTGAGTTGTTATACTTTCAGAACCTCGGCCTTCTCATTGCTGAGTTGTTATACTTTCAGAACCTCGGCCTTCCACCATTCTCGCTTCTTCCGTCTACAAATCCGCTTAACTGCCCTCACAAGAGTAGCCTTGTTTTTTCTCGCGATTGTGAGACGCTGTTGAACTTCGTTATGGGCTATATTTTGTTGCTCAACTGCAAAATGACACTCGTCATCAAACCAATCATTCTTGGGTCTGATATTCACTATACCTAAAGTCTGTTGAGCAGGACTGACAACCGAAGCTCCCAGAAAGAGTTCACGCAGTCAGACTGGTAATTAACTTCGTGAATGTTGTCGCTGACAAGATCCTGATATCGTTTCTCTTGATCTTCATTTATCAGACCTTCACAGTCGAAACGTACCATGCGTTTCGCTGTGTTCCCAGACTTGTATACGAAAACTTCCATCGTAGCTTTGCAGCGACCAAATGATGATCGCTGCCTACGTATTTGGTTGCTGACCGATAAGTTCTGACATCCTACACAATCTGAGCCCGTCCTTTAGAAACAAACACATGGCCAATTTGGCTGCGGGAAGTTCCGCGAGGATGTGTTCATGTCTCTAGATGTATGTGTTTGTGAAGGAAAAATGTGCTTGCTACTCTAAAAAAAATTAAAGTTGGGTGGATTATTCCAGCACTCAATGCCACATGGGCCCACGGTGCAATACCCGGACAAACATATACTTAATCATTAAAAACACCCAACCGTGATTTTTGGTCACCGCCAGGAATCGAACCCGAGACCCTTGAATAACAAAGCAAGGACGCTACTTACTGTGCTAACGAGGGCGGCATCTCTAAGATCATGAGCAACCGCAAAGTACATCATTCTCTCACCACTATCGGTCGCAGTTTCGTGTCGGGAGTACGGACCTATGTTTTCACACAAGTCGGTCTGATTTCTGCCAGCTCTAGCATTAAAGTCCCCAATTACTATTCTAACATTGTGTTCGGGTATAGATCCCATCAGATCGTTCAAGTCATTGTAAAATGAGTCTTTATCTTTGGGCTGGCTGACTTCTGTGGGCGCATGTACACAAATTATTGACAGGTTGGCTAACTTCATGCGCAAGCGAAGCTTACACAATCGGTTATTGACTGCTTGGAAATCCAAAACAGCGTTCTTTATCTGCGGCCCAAGAAGAAATCCAGCTCCAAGATTTCCGAGGTCATCTCCACTGTAGAGCAACGTATAGCCCTGGGACACATGGTCTCTACTATTAGGCCAGCGAGTTTCTTGAAGAGCAACGAGTTCCAACCGATACTCCTTCATGCACGTGATTAGGCCCTCCAACGCTCCTGGTTTTCTAGGTGACTGCACGTTCCACGTGCCGATCCTAAATCTCGGATCCGGGTACTTGAGCGGGGGTCCGGTGTTGTTTTGGCGTTAATATGTACATATGTACATAGAATATGAATATAAGAATTACATACATACGAGAAAGCGAATTCTTTTAGGTTATGCAATTTTCTAAAAGTTTATATATAGGAGAAGAACAGTCGATACAGATAAAGACTATATACAAATTTGAGTTATCAAGTCGTTTTTTTATTATAAACTATACATCACGATGCTCTAATAATAAATAGCACACCCAAAACTGAGCCCAAAAATGAAAAATTTAAATTAATTTATAAACAAAATAATATTAAACCAATATTGATGGTTTTCATATACGAGTATAATAAAAACAAATTTATAGCATAATAAATAAACGCATAAATTGATATGAATTGAAACTGTTATTTTTATATTTTCATAAAATTATGGCATTAAAAATATTTATCATTCATAAAAAAGAAATATTTTTATCAAATTTTTATAGTTTTTTTGTGTACTCGTGTGCTGCATAATATAATATGGCAATTCACATCGTTCACTATACTACGAGTATACATATATGTATGTACATATACTGTTAACATATTAAATTTTATTGGATTTCAAATTGGCTTGTTGTATTATTTTGTGGTCATTTGTATTATTTTAAGTGGTTGCATTTATAATATTTATATAACAAATTCATCTCTCATTGACAAATATTGCATAGCCGATAGATAATATATTTTACGCCAAACTGTATTTTGTGAAATGATCGATAAAATCTGATGTTAGCATATTATACCACAAGAAAGTTATGGAATGTGTTATACAAAAACCGCTGTATAAAAAACACATATATATATATTATATATGTACATACATATATATATATGTAACTCCAATTAACTTCGAGTATATACCTACAACCCTATACATTCGAATATGCGAAGGTATCTGATGAATACAAAATGATTTTAAATTTGTACCTAAGCTTACTTTTTTTTTTTGTTCTGTAATCAAAAAATCAAATTCGCAAACACACAATATTTGGTTACAATCACACAAAAACTGTGTATAGAAATTTTGGGTGTACGTACATACATGTGTTTGTGTGTACATGCCGATGCCGCGTTAAGGGATGTAAAACTAGATAAGTTTGTTTGGTTTAATATTAAAATACATTTTCTATATTCGATAAAACATTTGTATTTGTTGAATAGAAACGATTTGTTTTTTGAAGATTGTGTTTGTGTGCACATATTACTAATTTTAATAATTTGGGTCACGGATTATCTAAAAAGCAATGTTACCCTTTTAGCGCGTAAGAGGTTAAAATTTGTATTAAAAATTATCGTACATATACTTCTAAAATAAATACTGTATATATATATATATGTATATATATATGTATGTATATATATATATATATATATATATATATATATATATATATATATATATATATATATATATATATATATATATATATATATATATATATACAAAAAAGAATTTGCAATGTTTTCTATTGTTGAATATTGCAAAGTGATTCTACATTTACATGGTTCTTTTCTAACGTTGTTTTTCGTGTTGTTTTAGATATCGTGCTACAACAACAAAAATAGCAAGAGATCGTTATTCCTTTAGATTTTGAAAGTTGAAGTTTTTCCTCTACACATTTTACAAAAAACTGCCAAACTGTCAACGACTAATCGAACAAATGGTATTTGTTTTTTTTAATCTCTACTTGTTATGGGGCTCACAGGTCCGATTTGTTTGACCATCGTCTACATCTTGTATATAGTTCCATGCCAGCCTGCACTGACCCTTGGATTCTGCACTCTCAACAGAAGGTCAGAGATGTGTTCATCATCATCCCGATCGAAATCAATCCTATTGGGATTCGAACCAGCCACCTCTCGATCCAATCGTCACAGCTTTAACCACAGTGCTATTTGCGATAACCGAGCAAAACAAAATAAATTTAAATAGTCTTATTGTGAAATGTTTAGTTATAGGTGCGTTTTTATTAACAGAACTTCAAGTCCTATAAAGAACATCGGGAATAATACTGGGAAATTTTATTTGGAAATGTATATGTTTAACATTAAATGTATCATATTTATTGATAAAAAATTAAATTCATTTGGATTTTACTGAAAAAACGAGAAAATTCTTATCCAGAACTTTATTCGAACTCGAAATGTTTTGAATAAAAACACGACTTACAATGAAACCATATTGGGTAGTAGTTCTGCAGCCAAGTATCTTCTATTAACCGAACCGAAAAAGTATAATATTCGTAAAATTAAAATTAGAAAAGAACAGAGATGGTGGATACGTACAATATTTACAGAACAAAATAGACATCAAGATATGATTAAGTGACCTAGAATCATTTTATAACACGCGAATGACTGAATATTAATAATACGTAATTAACTAAACAAAATTTGGTTCATAATTCGGTCTCTGCTTCAACAAAATTATCATTAATGTTAAGGTAAAAATCAGTATATATATAAATGAATAAAGATTTTAGAAACCTAAAATTTTAATTACGTATTTCAAAAGATACCTTGCAAGTGGTGATAGTCAAGCATTAATAAGCCATGCATTCCCATTGAGCAAGGCAACGAATTGTATAGCGATACCATTACAGTACTTCCACCTCCCAAAAAAGCTCATGGTTGGAAACAGCGCATGGTTTCAGTGAGAGAAATAATTTTCCTTATTCCATTGATGGAAAATATATTCGTGTACTTGTCATTATTACTTAAATTCAGGTTTGAAATGAACACAATACTGATATAATTAAATTATTTTCTACTTAAGGCACCATCGCTTTCGGAGTCGGAATTTTATAAATATACAAATTAGTTCTCTACCAATCGTAATCGATGTAGGTGCACAAGGACGAAGAAAGTGACGAAGGAGTTTTTTTAAAAAAGTTTAAAAATAAAAAAATAAATTTTTCATGGTGGGCCGGAATTATTATTATTTTTTTTTTGTATTTTTTTTATTTTTAAAGCCTAGAAGGCCACTTTATTATGTCAATAATCATCAATAATAATCCATATTAAAGAATATGAATATATATAAGTTAAAATATTAAAATACAAGTTTTTAAAATATACATTAAAATAAAATAATAAAATTAATATAATAACTTAAAAAATACTTTATTTAAGTAATTTTGTCAAATATCTTATTTTTAAAATTGATTTTAGTCATATTATTTTCAAAATGTTTTGAATTTTTGTTAAAAGTAATAACCGCTCTATTAATTGGTTCGTTTTTACCATAATCCGTACGATGTTGAATTTCTTTTAAAAAATTTGTATGGCGAGTTTGTCTTACGTCATTGTTTAATACAACACGTTCATTAAAAAAGCGAATGTTAATATTACGTTTTAAGATATCAAAAATGAAACATGAATCAAGAAGAACGCGTCTTCCTTCAAGAGTCTTCATATTAAGGAGATTTAATCTATATGAATAGCTTGGAAGGTTAACGAAATCGCGAGGAGAAAATAAATAATTTAAAGCGAATAATATAAATTTTTTTTGAATTGATTCAATTTTTTTACTGTGAACTTCATGATAAGGGTTCCATACAACGCTACCATACTCAAGTATAGAGCGTACGAGTGAGCAATATAAGGTTTTAGTAACCCAAACGTTATTAAATTCAGATGCTGCACGTTTTATGAACCCTAACATGGCGTGAGATTTTGAAATAATTGAGTCATAATGAAGATTAAAATTAAGTTTGGTATGCATTAAAATATCGAGGTCTTTGATATTATCAACTCTTTGTAGAGGCTCGTTGTTTATGAAATAATCAAAACTACTATATTCCTTTTTACGAGTGTAAGTGATGACAGAACATTTTTTTGTATTCAAGTTTAGCTTGTTGAGTTTACACCATTCATCTAGACGATTGAGAAAGGATTGTAGAAATGAGGCATCATTAACTGTTTGGATTGTGTGAAAAATTTTGAGATCGTCAGCAAAAAATAGATGATTAATTCCAGATAATTTAATGGATAAGTCAGACATAAAAATATTGAAGAGTAGTGGTCCAAGATGGCTGCCTTGAGGAACTCCAGAAGAAACTGATACTTCATCAGAAAGCACATCTACACTGAAAAAAATGTGTACAGCCTATTAACGAAGGCATCTTCCTTAAAAAATTGATTAATAAGTTCATTATATGGAAGAATAAATTTTTAACTTAATAAAATGTTATTAATTTGCTGTAATTTTTTTAAAATTATTGTTTGACTTTGAATGAATTTTACATTGGCCCAACACAATTGAATTATTTAAACCAGATTCATATGTTTATTGCATTTTGTTGTTAGTTCAACGGTTATTCCTTAAACTAATTAACATGTATCTCTATTTTTGGTGGTAAGTAATTAACTATAATTAATACAATCAGCAATACTTAATTTTTAAGTTGCAAAATTTTGAAAATGATGAATATTACAAATAGTTAACGAATACATGTTTATTTAAACAAAACTTATTTAATATTTCGTATTATGAATAACGAAAACTAATTCCTTATATTTATTATTATTTTTTTCATAAATTGTAACATATCTAGACAATTACATTTAAAAAAATACACGGTACTGTTCATAATGCTCAAAGTTAAAACTGTAAAACTCTATCAAATTTTCCTATTCTCTTAAAATAAGTAAACCATAGACCCTTTTTTAAACATGACCAAATATAATACAGCCGACTGCGTTATAACAACTACTAGTATACTGTTTTTAAATAAAATTTGTAAGGCTTTGCAGCGGATTAAGGTATAAACAATGTGCGACAAAGTATACACAGTCGCTAAAAAATATATACGTAGTATATTGGTTTTTTTCTGACATTAAACTTAAAATTCGCAGCTCAATTGCAAGAATATAAATAAAATAATGGTGAACAGTACCAAAAATGAAAAATTGAACAATTTTACTAAAACCACCATTTAATGTATGCAATACGTTCACAAAATATCGAATGGTTACATACCTCTATAACTGAATAAACAACCAAAATCTGGAAACTTCAAATACTGTTCGGTTGCTAGTTTGTAAGTTAACCAATTCCCCATACCTAACATTTATTTTCTAGATCTAGATAATATTTTGACTTCTCTATTTCAGCTACATTTTGTATAGTAAAATTGTGTTTTAACTATATGTTAGCAATAGAGCTAACAAAATCTACTTGTATATTTAAGTCTACAACTATCAAAATTGTTGTGAAATATTATAAATGTAATTTTTAATTTATTGTACAACAAATTGGTTTCTGTAGAATAATGATAATAGTATTGTTGTTTTGAAGTATATTTAAATAGTTTAATAATATATTAATGGTTCTTCTTAGTCATAGAATCCCATTATGGCATGTTATTAATCAATTTAACTTCGCATCATTTAAAAATCAGTTAATGCATTTTCTAAAGTAGTAAGATTCACCAAATCAATGAAACTTCCTAGCCATATTGTGCTTCTATAACTAATAATATTTTTTATATTTATTAAAAAAGTATATATTTAAACAAACATAATGAATTGAATAAAAATTCTTTAGTGAAAATATACTTAATTAATAAATATTAATTACATAAAAGTATATTTTTAAAATAAATTAAAAATAATCATATTAATATGTATATTCTTTAAAGACAGATAATTTTAGGGTAGTTTTTAGTTTATTGGCTTAAAACTGATTTGAACTTCTGTGATGTGTATTGTGTGAAACGTAAAGCTAAATATTTTACAAAATACCTGTGATTAATAAATAAATATTAACTCCAAAAATTTGCACATATTTCATGTTTAACTATTAAGTGGAAGTAATAATAAATCAAATAATGAAAATACTATAAAACTAAATGGATTCATGTGAAGTTTTTTGCGAACAGTTAAAGGAGTGGAAAATTACAGATACAATTATTCAGAAATTTAAAGGTAAATATGTAAGGTACAGTAATAGAAATATTTGTGTTGCTGTTTGTGAGTGAAAAAGAAAAAAAGTCCTACAAGTCGGCAGAATTATAATTTATAATTTTCACGCTTAGATACCACTAATTTTTTCATTTGAAGTAGTGCTAAAAAATAAAAATAAAGTAGAACAAATGTATGGAGAAAATTAATTACGCTGTTATTTCTTATATGACATATTCGTGCATAGCTATATGTATATATTTATACATTATAAAACGTCACAGCACCAACAACACTATAATAATAGTTATATCATATATACATATATAATATAATATCTATAATACTATAATAATATTGCACTAGTTCGGCTTATATGTATATAGTATATACATGGGTATATGTACGAGTATATACATAGGTATAATTTATATAGACATGTGTTCGTTTTGGTTCAACCAAAACCATCATAATACACAACACACAAGTATCTTATGATGGTTTTGTTTCAACATATTTTATGCGAAAGTATGCGATGTTATCTCTTTCTGACAAAGGAAATACGAGTTTTAGTTTCGAAAAAAATGAAAATCCGTTAATTTCTCCTGGATATTTTTTGTTTTATTTCTATTTTGTAATTTTATTTTAGGACCGCGCAGTATAATACGTAGTTTTGTTAGGTGCACTTTCATTATTGTTACATATTTTAAGTGAAAATAACATTTTTTATTTAAGACAATAATATTGATCAAGAAGCTGCATTTTTATTGAAATCGGGAGACATCACTCAATTACTTAAAGGAGAATCACTAGGAAAAAGAATTAGACTTGAAAAAAAGATAACGGATTTAAAATTACAACAGGTATGTACACTTAAATCATAATTTTGTAGGTAAGCAGAGTAAGATTCAACTGCTCATTCTCGATTACATAATATGTACATTTATTTTCATATAAAATAGTTTGGGTAATTGAATTTATATATTGATATTTATTTTGTAATTTATTATAATTTAATTTTTATGGAATAATTCATATTATTATATGCATATTAATAACATTTGGTTCATTTTAAATTTTAATCTCGTACTTTTATTTTATTAAGTTTATATAAATATCCTTATTAAATTATTCATGCTATCGGCGAGTAATTCCATTAATTATTATAGATTTATTGTTTATGAATTAGAATACCCATTAGAATAATAAACTAAATTCTATATTTATTTTAAATAGTTGTTAATGCTATAAAATAAGCAAAAAGGAATCATTATTTTTAATGTTTTAAATAAAGCTTAAAAGTTCTATAAACAATATCTATTTAATTAATGGAATTGCTCAGGTGTACTAAATATAGTCGTAATATTATATGATAGGCAAATCAAAATTGTCCAATACTCATAATGTCTTACGTACTTAAAACCAACATAGATTTTTGTACAAGTCCAATTGCTGCAGCACTTCGATTATAAAACGGTATATATCTATCTATCAATCTAAATATATATATATATATATATATATATATATATATATATATAATATATATATATATATATATATATATATATATATATATATATATATATATATATATATATATATATATATACATATATATATATATATATATATATATATATATATATATATATATATATATATATATATATATATATACATATATATATATATATATATATATATATATATATATATATATATATATATATATATATATATATATATATATATATATATATATATATATATATATATATATATATATATATATATATATATATATATATATATATATATATATATATATATATATATATATATATATATATACATATATATATAAATAAATATATATAAATATATATATATATATATATATATAATCTAAAATAAGTGTTCAAAATGATGGCCTGAATTTTGTATTTTTGAAATTTAATAATAAAACTTGAAATTAATTTTGAACACTTATTTAGATTTACAAAACTGAATAAATTGTTTTGATGACGAATTTCGAGTATTTCCAATGAAAACTTGATGTTTTTTATTTCAAACGTATTGCAGAATCGAATGCGTGTGTTCTAAGAAGGAGAAATTGAAAAATTGAATTTCGTCGATTACAACGCCATTTATCATGAACCGAACAAAATATTTCATTCATATCATACGTACTTTTAGTCGTAGAATCCGTATCTGCAATAAAAAATATGGCTCCATATCTTAGTTTAAAAGTTACCCCCGCCCCACCTACAAAGCGGGGGTGGGGGGACTTTTTTTTTTGCACTAATGTATTTCCCCCGCGGTATGATTAAATTTTGATTATGGACATTTTTTCCGTAGAGTGGCTATTTTTCGAGATATTTGATCGTCTCAGTTTAAAAAAAACACCCGGTATATATATATATATATATACATATACATATATACATAAATATATAATTTTTTATATTGCAATTTTTAAGTAGTACCCCCTATGTACCAAATTAATGGTAGTACCTCCGTACGAAAACTACAATTCGGCTTGTATAAAACTTTTGGTTTTGCGTTATTTTCCTTATACATATTTGTATATTGCTTATTTTTTACACTTCTCTTACAGCCATTTAAAAAACAGTAGCCCGACATACACAACCTTCAGTTCTTTGTTTTAAATAAATAATTTGTTATACATATACATAATTCATTAGATTATAAGGTACTTTAGTATGATTTGTTTTGCGTGTAACTTAAAAGTTGACAATTTGAATATTCTTATAAATCACTTTAAATATTATCATAATTACAAAAGTATTGACAACTACACCTGTGTTGAGGAATGTTGTGGTCATTCATTTCAAAGTCGTGGCAATTTTAAAAGGCATGTGAATATCATGCACATTTATTGTATTAACAAATCAGAGAAAATTTCTGAGTGTATTAATATTTCTAATCCTACCAAAAATGAAATGGAACGAATGACCGATGTAACTTCAGAAATATTAGTAACAGATACTAAAACAATTAACCTAAACCAAATTGTAAAACACATTTCTGAAAAATCGTTAATATTTACATTAGAATTACTTCAGAAAAATAATATTACCACAAAGGATGTGCTATCAATTCAGAAAAGCATCAACACAGATTTAATACATCCTATATTATTAACATTAGAAGAATTAATCGATAATTTATCATTGATAAGACACTCTGAACTCAACTCATTTATACAATCTTGCAAATCACCTTTTCAATATTGCAACACTGAATATCGAATGTTACAGTATTTAAAAGATAATGATTTACTAAATTCTTTTACCCAATTCACTATTAATTCTGAAATTACGAATTTTTATGAATATGGGGAATTGACATTAGATGAAGTGAAATGTTCTGGTGTTTTAACGCCCTTACGTTTTCAATTTAGAAAAATATTTGAAAAAGATGATAATTTGATAAAGTCAATAGAATTCATAGACACTCATAAATCAAACTCATATTGTATTGAGCATTTTGTCCAAGGTGAAATTTGGCAAGGTTGGAGGCGCATATTTGGTGAAAATGAAATTTTGATCCCTTTTTTTTTGTATGTAGATGATTTGGAAATTAATAACCCATTAGGTTCACATGCAGGAATACAAAGTATTACAGTCATTAAATACGTATTTCCAACATTAGACTTTAGTACGAATATTCAAAATATTTTTACTGCGGGTGTCATAAAAGCCATAGATATGAAGCAATTTGGCAGCAATAGATGTTTTTATCCACTTGTAGAGCAACTGAAGAGTATGGAGGAAACTCCGCTGGAGATCAAAACATCAATTGGTTATTTTCAATTACGATTTCTACTTGGTTTATTTTTGGGTGATAATTTGGCAGTTAATAGTGCCTTGGGGTTCACAACATCATTTTCGTCCAATCATTGTTGCCGATTTTGTAAAATACACAAATCTGACCTACATGTTTGTTCCGATGAAAATCGGCTAATAATGCGTACAGAATCAAATTATGCTGAAGATGTAGCAAAAAATAATTTATCCCTTACAGGCATTAAAGAAAATTCCATTTTTAATCAACTAAAATGTTTTAAAATAACTGACAACTATAGTGTTGATGTGATGCACGACATTTTCGAAGGTGTATGCCATTATAATCTTTGTAATGTATTATTAAATTTGATAGAAAATAAACACTTCTTTACTTTAGAAGAATTAAATTATAAAAAAAATCATTTCAACTATGGATCGCTTCAAATTGGAAACCAATCTCAGTCCATAAAATTAGATCATCTAAAAAAGAAACATTTAAATATGTCGGCTAGCGAAATGATGCAGTTTGTATATTTTTTACCTTTAATGATCGGTGATATGGTTCATAAAGATGATGCAATATGGAAGTTTTTTATTTTATTCCTGGAAATAATTGACACTTTGTTGTCGTTTAAAATTAGTTATGAGGATTTAGTTGTACTTAAAGAGAATATTGCCAAACATAATTCGCTATATTCAAGTTTGTTTCAAGATACTCTAAAGCCTAAACATCATTTTCTTTTACATTATCCTAGCGTGATTAAAAAATCAGGACCTCTTCGTCAGTTCTGGTGTTTCAGATTTGAATCTTCATTAAAAGAAATTAAAATGTATGCACACGCAACATCTTCAAGAAGAAACGTGTGTGTGACAGTTGCTAAAAAATTGCAAATTAAATTTACTAAATTTCTTTTAACTCCGTCTAAAGCATCAGTTGTTATAAACAATACTCATGAAATTTTTAACAAAGATACATTAACACAAATAATGAACGCACTAAAAACTACCGACAAACAATTAAGGCGATTTTCGCAAATAGAATATAAGGGATCTGTATATGCAAAAGGCTTAATTTTAAGTATGTTTGCCAATGATGTTACACTTTTCAAGATAATTGAGGTGTGTATTCATTTAGGAACTAATAAAGTTTTCATTCTTTGTTTAAAAATTCCATTAGGGAGTTATGACAAACATTTTGATGCTTACAATATATCAGATTCCACAACTTCCTTAGACACAGTTGTAGTACCAATCCAAAATTTCGATAGTAAGCCTATTCAAATAACTACACTTTTAAATGGAACTAAAATGATCCGTCTTAAAAGATATTTATAGATTACTTCAAAGTTTTTTATTACAAAACAAAAATTTTTTTTTTTTATAATTTTTACCATTAAAAAATAGCTTATTAAAGTACCACTTCAAACGCAATAGTTTTTTAAATTCAAATCACATTAATCAAAATTATATACAAATTATAACAATGGAACTGGAAAATATAGAACAAGAAATGTCAGATTACATAAATTTTACGATTCCTTCGAATACAACAAATATTTTAAATACATCGGATGGTGTCCAACCCATTGATCAACAATTAACATCAAATATAGAACCTCAATACATTATTCTTGGTGATATTCAAACCCCTAATGAACAGCCGTCAAATATTGTAACTGAGCTACAGACTGTTAATAAAGACGATGACATTTTAAATATATTAACAGCTTGGAAATTAACCCAATTATATACAACTTTGCTAGGTAAAAGGTGTATGTGATTATAATACTATATTTAGAGAGTAAAGTTATTTGTTTTTCTTTAGAGAACGAGATTGATGTAGACGCACTTAAGGGTATGCAAGAAACGCTCGTAGAGGAACTTCTTAAAAATGAATCTTTAGGGATAAAAATTAAGTTTTTGCAGAATTTAACAAATTGGCAGCGCCTGCAAGTAAATTAAACATTTTGTGAAATAAGCTTATTTTGTAATTCAATTTTAAAATTTCTATGTACTATGTATTAGTTGCAGAGTTCAACGAAGAGCCAAATAATTTCATGCTGCTCAAATTCGACAAACCTCGATCAACCTTCAAGTAGCTGCCAGGAATATCGTAACAGAACGGTGGAGATTTCGGAAAATGTAAATCTATTGAAAAACAACATGATATGAATAAATATTTGAATATTAATAATTTCAGATTCGACTTACACACATTCTTCAGCAAACCAATCCTGGTAGATCGTTGTTATCTATTTCGGAAAATAATCGAATTCTATCAGATGCTAGTAGGTCTATTTTAGTTGACGAAATCGTAACGCATTATATAAATAATAGCTTGCCTATGGGTGTCAATCAGTGCGAATCAATGGCCGCAGAAATTGAATGTCATTTCCCGAATGAAAACGCGGTAAGTCTCTATTTAAAAGAAAAGATTAAACACTCAAATGTGGTTCAACTATTCTTATTATTGATTTCAGTTAGTGTACTTTCAAAGAAGAAAAAACAGAAAGTCAAAAGGTCAACTATACGATCGTTACAACAATCGAGTTTCAAAACTCCGAAATTCGTCACTAATCCCCAAACCGAAACGATTTAAACAACCCGAAGTAGCTGACATTGAAAATAACACGAACGGTATAATTTCTAAAATTCACTTTCTTAACCTTACATTTTTACTTACCAATTCCGTTTTATTTTTTAGTGTTAAACTTGGACGATAATGCACGAGTTTTGTGCGAAAATTTAAAATATAACTGGGATGACACAAACTTGGAAGACATATTTGCCAAATGGACTACTTCAGCGAGTTATAGGATGAAATGGATTATCAATATTAAGGATATCAATATTGATTTCATAATCAAAGAGTGGCCAGCTTATTCACAAACATATGGTCCACGGTTAATAGACATAGATTTTCTACAGAAATATCCGGATGCCGAAAGCATTTTTATAAAATTCGACAGGTTTTGCAATAATATACTTCCAATTATGGAAACAAAAATTATCGAACCACTATCAAAGCAAAGGTTAAAAGAATACAAACAACAAAAGAATGTCATGCCAGGTAAGATAAAATGTAAATCGTAATGTGTAATAATATATTAAAATAAATAAATGTTACTTTTAGATGCTCGGTGTAGCGTTATTTTATTGCTATTACACGCGATAATAAAACCAACAACGAAAAAGAAGACGGCGGCGGATCAAGTTATGAAATTCACTATTAAAGATGCCCAAAATTCGTTCATGGTACTACTGCCATCTACTCAAGCTGTTGACAAGCATATACAAACCCAAACGAAAATGGCATTAAATAATAAATCAAACCTCCAACCATTCATCTTCATAATTGGTGAAAATTTATAAACAAAAAATGAATATTTTGTTTACTGCGATTCCATTAGGTATAAATGTGTCAGTGCACTAGCCGCTGTGGATTGCGCATTCAAACTTTTTCAAGTGTTTTGTTTAGAATATCCAGTACAATCCAAAGCCGTTTGGCAATTTATACAATCATTTTTTTATAATGTTAGTACAAAATACGATGACGCATTTCCAGCAGTCAATTTGCTGATATCAAAGTTAAAAAAATAATTTAAGTAAAAAATTTCATAAATGTTGCCAACTAATAATAATTATTCTTGAACATGTTTTTTATATTTTTCTAAACTAATTGAATTAGCATTTATTTCTTTATTTTATTTTTATTTTATGTATATTGGTGGTTACAAATAGTCCAAAAGAATTGATTTATATAATTTTGAATGATAAGAAAATATATTTTATTATTACTGAAATTGCAGCGTGTGTGTTTAATTTCGTATATTGAAAACTTTTTGTAAAGGCAAAGATTCGCAACATATCATTATTATTACATTTTACATAAACTTTTAAATTTTAAATGTTAAAATCAAATTAAATTATTGGCGTCAAGAAATGAAATTTTTTTATCTGTCTTTTCTCCTAATCTTCTGTTATATCTGTGAAAACTCAATGAGCACCTTTCCAAATATTTGGATCAACTTATGAAGTATTTGAATCGCTTACCGAGTTCTCCTGGAAATAATTGAAAATTAGAAGAAAGATAGATGGAAGATTTAAAATGAATCGACACCAATAATATTTATTATCTTATTTTCAAACCTAAAACAGTTTGGGTAACAATCAACAGGTGGTACAGTATTACGAAAGGAGTATACTTTAAATAAAATTCTTAAAACCAAATTTCTGTTTCTGATTAATTCTTCTTTTCTAATATTAAAGTTAATTAAAACTGGGTTTTATTTCTTACAAACATTATTTATATTGATTAACAATCGTTAGACGAAATATACTAGTTTATGTAACATTTCCTTGTAACAATGAAAAATAATTTCTCATCAAATTCGTTTTCAAATAATAATTCTTTAATATGAAGGAAATTAATAAAACATCAAATTAAATGTTGGAAACAAATAATTACGTATAATATGTTTCTTTAAAACATTTTTTGATGTTTTATTAAAATGATTACATCTCATTAAAGAATTATTCGTAAGCTATATATGAACGAATAATTCATTAAATTAATGCAAGGATTCGTTATATATATACAATTATTTTTCTCAGTGTAGGAATTTAACTCTTTGTATTCTATTGGTGAGATAACATTTAATCCAATTTAGTAACGAGCCCCTAATGCCAAAATAATTTAATTTTAAAATAAGTGTATTGTGACAGACTCTGTCAAAAGCTTTACTAATAAAATACTAATCAGTATATATAGCATCAGTTTGGACACCGTTTTCCATATTTGCAAATATTGAAGAGGTAAAAATAGACAAATTAGTTATTGTGGACCTATTTCTAAGAAATCCATGTTGTTCATTATTAAGAGATGGAGATATAATGTCAGAAAGTTTATTGCAAACTATTTTTTCTAGTAATTTAGGAATAGCTGACAAAATTGCAATACCTCTATAATTTTGTATATTATTCCTATTTCCACTTTTAAAAATTGGCGATAAAAATGAATATTTCCAATTTTGTGGAAATTTACCTGAATTGAGTGATAAATTGAAAATATGCAAAAGTGGTGTAGAAATTTCATAAGCACAATTGATTAAAAATGATGGATGAATTTTATTAAATAAATTTTATTGAATTAAAGGACCAGGTCCTTTGTTCGAGTTGAGTTTTAAAATAGCTGTTAAAATTTCATCCTGAGTTAGATACATTCTTGATATAAGTTCTGTTTTATATTCCAGAATAGTAAAGTCATTGGGGTTGAATGGAATGCTTTTCTCAACACTGTAAGAATTTTGAAAATGAATAGCAAACAGATTGCTAATGTCTGTTACGGTTGTAATATAAATAAATAAAAAATGGTTTTACTGCCCTGGTACATAATTAATTAATTTTGTATTGGTATAGCGTAGAGATTCCCATCGTTTAGAATAAAGTTCAATGAACTTTATTTTTGTGTTAATGTTTTGAATCAGCTGTGTGATGGGGAAATTCTGTAAGCTTATACTATATGTATGATGCATATTATCATTTATTTTGGTTGTATTTGGGACAAAGACAATGTCCATCCTAATATCGTATTGGAAGAGATTGCATCAGTGAGGGTGACTGAGAGATAATATTATTGTCTCTCGTTGTGACAAAGAGTGATAAATTTGCATATTGCTTAACAAATAAAATTTATTTTTTTTGCTTAGTGTTGTTGAGGCCTCCGCCAGTGATAATAAATACATTTTGGTGTACATAGTACTCGAAACCAGTATAATAAAAAAGGAAAAGTAATACAATTTTTCAAGTGGTAAGAATACTTAGAATAATTTCTTTAGTGTGATTATACTCCTAAATTTTTCTTTAATCTTGTTTGCAATCTAGTCTGGTATTTTGGATTCATAGAAGCCAAGCCAAAGTAATTGTGATAGAATCAATTCTATTCAATACACGCTGTTGGTGTATGAGCGGGTGAGTCATGGAACCTCAATATGATGGTATACATTTTGCTAAAATGGTGTTTTTTTTTATTCGCATAATTTATTTAGGGGGCTCACAACCAATTTCAAATAAAAATCAAAAATCAAATATAAACAAAAAAAAATATATGTAAAATATACCAATTTGGTGCATACAATCAACTATCATCAAGTGTGGCGGTTTTTTTTTGGTTTTTGTTATATACGCCACCTTTTTTTTTGGATACGATTTACGGACCTACTCAGTATGACCTCTAGGGTCATAAGTATAACGGATATTGTGTGTGTTAAAAATACTAAAAATAAAAAGTTATAATTTGTAAAATATACATAAGTATATATAAAAGTGTTTGAAACAAATAGTTTTTAAATTCGCATGTCCTTTTCTTATTATTTTTTTTAATTTTTTTGTATAAAGTGCTTAAGTATAAAAAAAAAAAGGAATATACGTTATATATATAATTAGTTGTGTAATTGTAAGTGAGTGAGAGAGCGGGTATAGAGTTCGGTAACAATTTTTTTTCAGCTGTGCCAATACACTCCCAGGAGCGCTCTTCGGATTTAATTAATTTGGTAAGCGTTTATTTAATTTTATATTAATAACCAAAAAAAAAACGGCTCTCTCATAAAATTTACAAAATATTTTTTTTGTTACTTATTATTATGATTTCAATTTATTTATTTATTTAAAAGAATATAGTGTAAAAATATGAATTAAATTTCTTTTTATTGATGACGTTGAATTAATCTGGCCATATGTGAATTAAGGGTTAACTTTATGCATACGTATATGATTTGTCGGATCAAAAATATATATAAATAAGAGTTCGGGAGCAACAAACCCCCCAGCCGCATAAGCTATCCAATAAAACGTGTGCAGCTCCCGAATGATCCGTAACATGTCTTGTGGAATATAGGATGAAGAGTCACCAAGTTTCATTCTAGATGGAAAACCTCTACATTTACGCTTAATATCTACAAATTTAAAAAACTTCTTGGGGTTGTATAAAATGCTTTCCCCTGTTGATTTACAATAATTGTTGTAAGCTAAAATAGATTCAGAATCAAAATTTTTTGACAACGATTCAAAAGTATTTTTAGATCTTGTGTCTTTATGTTTGTTAAAAACTTTGTAGGCTCGATTTCTTTTGTTCCTTAGATTTTTTAAATGGTAATTCAGCCAAGGTTCATTATTTTCCTTAATAATTTTTTTAGGAACAAATTTTTCCAAACAATTAATAATAATTGATTCGAAATGCTTGATACAAGTTTCTAAGTCAGAATTATTGAATAAACTATTCCAATCAATGATTAATTAACTATTAAGTTAATAACTTTAGAGCTGATGCAGTTAAATCCTTCGTGGAAAACTGATGCAGGTTGATCATGGAGAAACCCAATGTAGTTCCTTAATATGGTGTATAATTTGTGATCGTTCAGTCTGGCGAGAACGTACTGCCCATTTTCTTTGTAAGACATTTCTGTTAATTTGACTATGGGCGATTTTAAAGGATCTAAAAAGCTGGATGTTGATTGACTTGGGTACAAAGTTTCACCTTTTTGAAAGTTAATGGAATTGGAGGTTGAAGGTTGTGATGTTAATATTATTGACTCCGATTGTGTTTCATTGGAAATGAAAGATTCAAAGCTGGATGTTGATTGACTTGGGTACAAAGTTTCACCTTTTTGAAAGTTAATGGAATTGGAGGTTGAAGGTTGTGATGTTAATATTATTGACTCCGATTGTGTTTCATTTGATGAAATTTTTGTTTCAGCCTTTTTTCTAATAGTGCGCCTAAGTGAACTATGGCGGCTGAAGGTTGATGCAGAAGCTATATTTGGGTGGTTACTAACTGTTAATTTTGAATTAATTTTCTTTTTTTGTTTGCGTTGCTTCAGTCTGTTATTTTCGGCTTTTTTGTAATGAAGCATTTTTTCGTCAAAATGAGACCAGTCAGTTTTCCATACTTTTTTTTCGCCAATAAGACGCCATCCACCATTAAACTTTATTAATTTGATTGGTTGAGGAACTGGTGTAACCGCGACAACTGCAACATCCTTTTTTGAGACTTGAGGAACTGGTGTAACCGCGACTGCTGCAACATCCTTTTTTGAGACTTGAGATGTATTCTTCAATTCTTCAAGTATGGCGTTTGTTGTCTTAATTTCTAAAAGACAACGTGCCAAATCATTAGAATGATTGTGAGAAATTCGATGGTCTGTGCGATTTGAAGTAGATGTCAATTTATCTTCCAGTGTTGATGACATATCAGTTAGTACCTCAAGAGATTGCCTTATTGATTTATTATTTTTATTGCAATTATGTGAAAGTTCTTCTAATTTATCATAACCACTTATGCACTTTTGTTCAATTTCATCAAATTTACTCAAAGTTTTATATACCTCTTCGCTTAATTGCTCAAGAGTGACAAAACTATTTATTAAAGATATAACTGAAATGGCCACATATTCGATAGTTTTTTCTTATTTATGAGTCGAGATTCGACTTTGTCAAAATTGTATTTAGTTAAATAATTAAAAATATGCGCCGGACTAATGTCATTGCACTTCGAACATAGTGATTTATGTTCATTTGAATTGCGTAATTGCTCTTTTTTTTATAATTAATTGTGTCAATCACAAAACCACAAACACTACACAAACTCATTATTATTTTTTTTTATTTTAAGTTTATATATATGCACAAACTAAGCACTTTGTTGCAAATTTTAGTGACACACTTCTTATTATTGATGACAAATTGGAAATAAAAACTAAAATTGATGACTAAATTGAAATTACAAGTATAGTAGTTTTCAAATCTCGCTGGAATTCTGACAGATATCGCGCAGAAAGAATATGGCGGATACACAGTGATGTATTAAGTACAATAATTCATGTTTATTGTTTACATTTTTATGTTGTATTTGTATTTAAATAGAAAAGGAACGTTTTTAATCACAAAATGTTTTTATAATTTAACTTATAATCACTGACACTTTTGAAATTAATATTTAATTCGATAAACTAAGAATTAAATTGAAAACCGATTTTGCTTTTTATGTTGTTGTGGTTTTGTTCGATACGAATATCATTTGGTCATTTATTCTCCTTAGTGCGTACCAAAATTAAATGTTGACATTGTTTTCAAAAGGCGTGCAATTTTTTTTTTGACCTATTAATTTTCACTTGAAATATGATTGTAATAACATAAATACATAATAATTTTGAATGTTTTGTGTATTAAAACTCAAATATAATTATTTTTATTGGTTATTTATTATTTTATTTCGGTTTACTACCTAAGATAAATGCGACCCATCAAAATTTTTATAATTTTTTTTTCTACATCACTGAAAGCTGCGCAGAACAATTAAAAAAAAATTTTTTTTAAGATCTGAAGGACTATAGGTTAAACTAAACAATATTTAATATTTTGCAGAGAACAATTAAAAACACGTCCGACTAGAATGAAAGTCAAAAAATGAATGTATTTAGTAGGAGATGAAGCATTTGGTGAGGTAATGAAATAGTAATTTTGAAATGTATTGATAAACATTTTTTATGTCTAAAAACATGGTTAATGACTCCCTACTCAGGCAAATCTAGTGGCATAGTTTAGATTCTATACTCATTGAAACGAGAGCTTTATATTTATTCTTATCATTTCACACTTTACTTAAAGTAACAAAACTTATTTTTATTTGTGAATATAATTTTTGAATTCAACATACATATTGCAATATCCTTAGTATCATTATTTGAAGTAAAAATAAAGGAATGTTCTATTTATTGTTACCAACACACAATTTTCTTATTTAAAAAAATATATCCAGACATACTTAACAGATGTACATTCTTTAAAATATACACATTTTTTTACTCTTACGTAGCATTTACGTTAAACCTAAAAAAAATTAGGACGTTTTTTACGTTTTTTTGTAAATAGGTATAGCTAATTCATTCATTATTCAGTATTAATCCAAATCGAAAATTTCAATAAAATTTAAAACTCAGTTTCCTTTTTTTTAAAATCTAGTTTTAAGGCACCGTAGTTTTTATTATTTTTATACGTTATTGGCTATGAAATAAAATCAACGCCCTAATTTTTATTTTTATCCATTTTTAACTCTTTCACTACAATACCCACATTTAATATATATTACAAGATTCACGTAACATTATTGAATATGATGTACATATAAACTTAGCCCCAGGCTCAGAAAAGGAAACACCAAAACATCACCCAGAATTTATAATTTTTAAAATGTCCTATGAAATTAATGAAAATTAAAAATACACTTTCATTTATTAATTTTAATTCTAGTATATAGATATTTGCGATTTACTCCGATTTAGTAGGCTGGAATGTTGTAAACACTTAGCCTAAGGGCTGAGGTCAGAACAGAATTTTAAATATTTAAGATACCGTCAAATTAAAAAAATAATTTAATTTTTTAATTTTCTAAGATTTAAAAGAACGGCGAATTAGTATTTAGTTATAAACAAACCCGCTTTTACGGTACACCGTTTATTAAACACACACTTCCAATAGAGTACGAACATTTAATCCGCGGCTTCTATAACATAAGTTACTCAAAAATTGCTTTGATTATTGAGTAATTCGGCTTATAAGATTATAGCGTATATTTTGACGTAATCCCACTAAACATAAATGTATATAGATACGGAGTATCTAATCTTGTCTATCTTATTTTAAGCGGACTATACATAACCTTCGTTTCGATTTGTCCATCAGTTATTGCATAAAATTCGTGAAATACAGACCGTGTACATATGTATTACATGACGGTTTGCCCATTGTTATGTATATACTCCCCACGTTTAGAAATTAGTTAAGTAACATTGTAATCAATCAAAGTCTTTACAATTTAACAGGTAACGTAAAGGCTTCAAATAAAAGATAAGTCGTCACTTTAGGTACTAAACGAAACATTTAAGCAGAATTTGACAAAAATAACTCGTACTCTCAAATTGGGGTAAAATTTGGCTTAACATAAACTAAAACTACAATTTCGTCATCGTGAGGAATATTAAAAAAACTGAGGAATCAATAAGTTCCACAGAACGCAAAAAAATCATATGTAGCAAATTTAAGAATGTAGAGGATGCTGCAGTAAAATGGGTATGAAAATGATGCGTTCTAAAAATATTGCAATTAGCGGTACATTAGTAAAAACTAAAGCAGAATATTTTGCGAAATTATTAAATGTCGATGATTTTCGAGCAACAAATGGTTGGTTAGACCGTTTCAACATCAAAATGGTATTACATTTAAACTTACTGTGGGCGAAAAAGCCGATGTCCCAATTGAAGTAGGAATCGATTGGATCAAAAATAAGCTTCCCAATTTGATTCAGGGTTTCTAGCTTATAGAAACATATTTAACCTATAGATGAAACTGGATTATTATACAAATTAACTCTAAATAAAACGCTAGCGTTCAACAATGACTCGTGTACTGGAGGCAAAAATAGGAAAGAAAGGATGAGTTTACTCATTGGCGCTTATGCAGACGGTAGACCGAACGTCAGCCAAACCAAGATGCTTCAATAATGTCAAATCTTTACCTTTGAAGTATGTTTCCAATCGTACATCCTGGATGACATCAACAATTTGAGAAGACTACCTTTTAAATTTGGACAAAAATGTAAGAAAGAAAACAGTTGTGTTTATTGCAGACAATTGTCGACCTCATACAAATGTTACTGGATTAAAGTCAATAAAACTAATTTTTTACTACCTAATTTCATTGCTATATGCCAACCAATGAACCAAGGCGTTATAAAAAATTTTAAACATTTTTATAAGCAACTGTTACTCTTAAAAATTATAAACGATTTGGAAAGTGAAACTATGAAAAATGTAAAAATCACACTCTTAGACGCAGCTAATTTTATATCTAAATCTTGGGAAAAGGTGAAATCTAAAACGATAAGCAATTGCTTCAAAATTAAATAAATAAATAAATTCTAGTGAACAGATTGATGATACTGACGATACTTTGCCAGAAATAGAGAATTCATTTGTGGCACAATCCAATCATCCAAGCGACAATTGAACAATCTGAGAGACCATCACTTAAAGTATATTTAAACGCTGATGATGATTTAACCACAGATGCAACCAATAGTGACGACGAAATAATAGCAGGTATGCTAGATGCACCAAATGACCAAATTGTAGTGATATCGTCTATACCTATACCAATGCAGATATAGCGAATCCTTTTCGATGTATTCAAACATTTTTAAATTATTGAGAGCGACAAACTGAAGTTGAACTTCAAAAGCTCCAGCAAATTGAAATTAAAGTGGAAAACTTAATTCAAATTTCCATGAAGAAATAAAAAAGAATATTAATTTAGATTTTTTTATTCCTAAATTTATTTTATCAGATTTTTAAAATTTAGTGTAAAAATTTAAACAATTTATATGTTGCTAAATAAAATTATTTACAGATTTACTACTTTGATTTTGATTTGGACGTAAATCAGCGCAGTTAGCTAGTAAAACTAAAGCGTCCAGATTAGAACAAGGTGATGATCAAATGCCTCTCGGGCATAGAATTTCTAGCTTGGAGGTAGCTGACACCGATGGCATAACAGCTAAAATGACCGAAAAGCCGCCACCTATTTATTTAAGACAGGTCCAATAATGAACTCGTCAATCTAATCGACAAGTTAACTGATTCAAAATTTTATATTGCCCCGTAAAAGGGGGTTGACTGTTGTTTTAAAAGGAATGGAGAACAGCGTAGAGGTGACTAACATCCATGCGGGACTCGCCGCGCAAGGCTTCCATGCTTAATCTATTGCATACATTTTAAATCGGGAGAACGTTCCTCAACCGATGTTTCGCATAGAATTAGAACCAGAAGAGAAAAACAATGGAACCCCCAGTATATATAACGAGATATTTACTGCATCACAAAATCACTGTAGAGGAACCCAAAAAGCGAACCGGACCAGTACAATGCATCAAGTGCCAAAAATACGGACACATAAAAGTTTAAACGCTGTAGTAATTATGGTGAAAATCACAGAGCAAACTACAGGGGTTGCCCAGTATATTTGAATTTGAAGTTTAACACCAATCCAAAGTTGCGATCTGAGCAACGAATGTTTAAGTCACGTTACAATCAAAGAAATGATCAGTGCAATCTTGAGAGACTCTCTAAAGTTACAATGAAGGTAACTTTCCAGAGTCTCTCAAGATTGCAACGATCATGCCGCTATTCAAGAATGGAGATCGGTTGAACACCAGGAATTATCGTCCAATATCACTTCTCCCAGTTGTTTCAAAAATTTTTACTTAATTTTCTGGATAGTTTCAACTATTTTAGTAATTGTCAATTTGGGTTTAGATGCGGTTTAAGTACAGATGATGCTTTGATTGAAGTCATGAATCCCCTTTATAAGAGTCTTAATAACTCCTATATGGGTCCTGCCTTGTTTTTGGATATTATACCAAAGCATTCGACATGGTTGATCACAAAATTCTATTAAACAAATTGTGGAATATAGGATTTCGTGGTAGTATATGTTTTATTGGTTTAAATCGTGTATTGTTAACCGATTTCAAAAAGTTCGAATTGATATGTGTGTTACTAGTTCTCTGTTTCTGGAGGCTGGAGTTCCTCAGGATTCAGTACCTTGCGCCTATCTTATTTTTAGTTTATATTAATTCGATCTTTAGTCAAGGTTTTAAAGGGAAGGTAGCGGCATTTTCGGATTATATGACCTTTACATATAATTGTTTCTGTAATGCCAACCTTGTGGCTAATATTAATGAAGATCTACACATTTTAAGCAATTGGTTTGCTGCTCACAAGCTGCTATTGAGTTTTAAAACTAGAGCAATGTTTTTCGGTCTGAATGATAGCAGGTCCTTCAATTATGATTTAGTTTACCATGTCCCTCATTGCAGCCTTATTAATGGTTCTTGTTGTACAAATTGTATAATTCGATTGAACGCGATTAAATATTTAGAGACCAATCTTCGTGCTGTTCCAAAGTTCTCAAGAACTCACTGTTACAATTATTTTCTAGTCAAAGCACCGTCCATCTTTAATAAACTTCCATGCGTGTAAACCAAATTTGTTTAAAACGTCAGAAGAAAAGCGAAACACGGAAAAACTACCACTTCAGGCTAAATATACTGCATTGTTGAGAGTCGGAGGACGTCTAGAAAATGTATATTTATGTGCAATAAAACTTCCACTAATTTTACCTAAACATCCCATAATTAAAATAAAAATTTAATTTTTTTCGCATTTGTAGTTTTTAAATCTCTCTTTACTGTTTAGATATATAGGCAAACGTGTTGAATACTGGGAGTATGTAAACTATATATCATCATTCTGCATTGAAATCAAACCAGAACCACACCAAGCCATCCAATTTTAATTGTCGCAGTGAACTAAGCGAGGGTCCGATTCTCTTATATATAAATATGATGTTATGAGGGAAATTGTTAAATTGTTTCAATGGTTGCGAAAACATAATGCCAAATCCGATCATCTTTATATCGTAATAAATTTATATATTTACATAAATATATAGCGTTTTTAATCAATTCCAATTTATAATGAAATGAAAAATTATTCCGCATTTCGTATTTTCAATTTAATCATTCCCTCGTCATAATATCGCGGGGTTGGTTTGGAGGTGCCAAGCATCAAAAATTAATTTTCGGTTTATTTGTATAATTTTAAATATTTGTATTTCCCCTGTGTGATTATATAAACATATAATAAGAAAATTTGTATCCGACGTGCGCAGCATTGTCAATATTGTAACATAACAAAAATTGATTCTTAACTTTTAACTTATTTCATTCAAATTGTTAAGGAATTATTTTTACGTTTTTTTCTTATTCGAAAATAATGAAATTTTATTGATTTTCCAATCAAAATGACAAAATATTTGCGACAATAAATTTGAAAATTGTTTTGATTGTGTGCTTATATACCTGTCGTTTCATTAATTTAAAGTTAAACAATAAATTATGGCTGCGTTTTGTATATACATGAATTTCAGGAAGAATTATCATTTCTGGGAATGCTATGTTAAGTGTATAGTGACATAACACTGAAGCACGTAAAAAATACCGTGGTCGTAAGAAAACCATTCTTCGCCCGCTGTGGAGTCGATCTACTGTTGAAACTGGTTTATATAATCAATCCAAAGCAACCCCTGCCTGCCAGAATATGTGGTTCATGAATGTATCTATTTAACATGATCTATATATACTTACTAAATCTTGTGATATAATTTCTGTGTCAAGATTAAAACCATATAAGTTTTTACTCATTGGATCTTAAAATTTAGTTTAACTATCCAGTATTTGTTAATTTATAACAGTGGTGATTTGATTTTTAGCAAACGTAATTAGAAAATCAAAATATGTAATGATTAAATTGCTGTAATGAAGTAAAACCCCTTTTTAATTGTGTTTTTATTGGCAATTGCAGCTTCGAATTGAAAAAAGTCATAGTAAATAATTTATTGCTCGAGCAAAAATATAAAGCAATCAAAATGAAAGAATACTTTTCGACCATTGCAGATATTGCTGCTCATTTTAAATGTGGCAATGTGGCATCACAAATTTATAATGCAATTCAAAACACAACAACGTTATTTAAATTCACGTGAATCCGAAAAATTAGTTAAATAAAAACAGGTGATGAAATATGATAAATTTGGGGAACATGTGTATGAATGGTTGTGTCCCAGGACAAACAAAAATGTTCCTATTTCGGGGCCTATTTTAAAGGAAAAGGCAATACAAATTGCACAAAAATCCATTCCTATTGCAGGACACTTTTAAACATAAGTACAACATTACTTTTCAACAAATTTCAGGTGAAGCTATATAAAAGCGTTAATGGTTCGTGGCACACTAAACTAAACGAAATAATAAATGGATGGAACAGCTTTATTTTATACAGCGCTTCCAGACAAAAACTTCCCAATTAACGGGGATAAATGCTTTGGAGGCAAAATATCCAAGGACAGCCTTACTATCGCTTTTGTTGTTTTTGTGGGTGGGACAATTAAAAAACCCATCATTATAGGAAATGCCACCAAACCAAGAGCATTCAAAAACATCGATTTAAAAACATTTCCGATAAAACACTATGCTAATAAGAAAGCATGGATGACGTCCAGCATTTTTAAGAAATTGTACGAGATCTAAATAAAGAAATGACTAAAGCTGATAGGCAGATTCTCTATAGTTTTTAGACAATATTCCTTCCACCAATCAACACTGTATCGTTGCAACCTCTTAATGCAGGGATTATCGCCAACTTTAAGTTTCATTATCGGAAGCTTTTGCTTCAAAAGCTACTGGCTGTTATGGATACTGTTACGTCTTAATTATCTAAAGTTCTAAACGATTAAATATATTGGATGCGATATACTATATCAAAGATTCGGTAGAGAATATCAAGTCGTACATCGTAGCGAAATGTTTTCGAAACTGTGGCTTTTCATGGGCACACGCTACCTATATTTTAGAAACAAATGAAGACACAATTCGTACCACGGAGCTGCAAAATATAATAGGGGTGTTTTATGGCGATCATTTAAATAGTAGCTATTGACCAAGAAGCACTATATATGAAAATGATCAAATTTTAACCGAAATATTGTCAATTGTTGCTTTAACATCAAGCCAAGCAGAGGCAAATAACAGTGACTTAGATTCAATCAATGAGATAAGCACTGCTATACCAACTATATAGGTGTATAGTTATACAGCAATAACGATACGCTCTGAATAAAATTGACCCAAATTTATTAAACTTAGCTTTACAGGCCAAATTGCTAGTCATTTCAAAACCCACAATTTCAAAGCTTAAACTAACTACGTTAAATGTTTTTTTCATAAAAAATATTCTTTATAAGTTAATTTATCGATAATAATTTTTAATTTATGTTGAATAAATACATATTTGTTTAATTTTATGATTGAACTTATGTATATGAATTACATGAATAAATGTTAATTATCAACATACACATATATCATGTACATATATATGTATATAAAGTGAACTATTTTAAATAAAATAATTGTTTGTCTAAACGAGAGAACCCAATCAATTTCTACACGTTAAAATTTCATTAATTTAAGATTTTCAAGTAAAATTAACGATGGCCTTGTAAATGTGACTACATATCGCGAACATTTCAACACTGGAACTTGTAAGAGCTGCAAACTTCTCAGAGCTGGAAATATCACTGAGTCCCATGCGATTCCAGGTGTGATAAGTTTTTTTCCGACCGTCAATAAATAGGCTGTCTATTGACTATATGTGGTCATATTAAAGGCATAATAAATCAAACGTCGAGCGATTGTTCAATCATAATTTAAGCCAATTGTTCAGTAATTCATAGTTTAAGAATATTAATCTTTTATCGGTCTTTTTGTATATTACAATTAATAGATGGAATCTTACTTACGTAAGTTAAGAACATTGCTGAATACAACTGCAAAATAAAAGTTATCAACATATTTTCAAAGCTCCGATTGGCATCGATATAATATTTAAAAGAAATAAATTTCCACAGAAGGCAATTTTAGGCTTTTCAGTATTTTGTTGATTTAATAGAAAACGACACCGAATAGGATACGAAATAACAAAAGCATTTAACAGCATTTAACACAAATGTCATCAACAAAATTAATTGCTTACCATAATTTTAATTGAAAAATGCTTATCGACAAAAATCTTTTGGCCTGTATATATATACAGGGTGAGTTTTTTAAGAGATGCCAGGCTTTTATCTGGAGAATGATGCTAGATATAGGAGAAAAACACTTATAAAGAAAATTGTTGATGTCGGCTGGGATGCCTAGTTTTTTTTATTAAAAATAACAATAAATACTTTGTGCTGAAGTGTAAAATGTAAAATAAAAATTTAATTAAATAGAAAAGAAAAACAAAATTTGTTTTATAGAAATCTATTAATTTATTAAATGTTCCAAACGTGTGCCACTTGATTCCAAATATTCTTCTAATCGTCCTATCCAAGATTGAGCTGCTTCTAGGGGGTAAAAAATAACAGTTAACCGGTAAATTCGGTAATTTTTGAAAATGACATACCAAAAGAAACTGCTTAGGAAATTCACACATTCCTGATCAAAAATATGCTTTTGTTGTTAAATAATTAAACACACACATCAGATGATCAACCCATTGACCAACAAAATATTTCGTCTCGGTGTGGTTCAAATATTTAAATAGTCGACAAACAGTGACCAATATATCGACGGTTTGCGACCAAAAATGATAAAATACAGCAGATGTCCCATATAAGAGTTTGAAATAGAACTCGTATTAATCTTAGATTGCAATACCGCAGGTGGATTGCCTGTTAGTAAAGATTTTTTTAGGTTAAATTATCAAGATATTTGTATAGAAAAAGAAATTGGTATTTTATAAAATACGATATCTAAAATTCTACCAATGAATCTATAGCTGTGAAATAATTAAGTTCGAAGGATTTCCTATTACTGAATATTGATCTTCCGCTCGAGCCTCAAAGACAAAGATTATGGACAAAGACGTGGAAAATATTTAACGTTGGCGATCGACCATATTTGAACAATTCGTGTGCAATATGCTCTAAAATAAGAACAAGTCAGAACGATTCCACTTTAGATACAGTTTGTTTACAGTTAAGAGCATATTTCAATGCCCAAAAGATTTATTGAATATTTAAAAAAAATTAGTGTTTTCTTTTTGTTTTATTAAATTAATGTATTTTGGTTTTATTATTGAATTGTTATAATTATTTTTTCGTGTTTTCTTGATAAATGAATTAAAATTCTATGATTTACACTATAAATATTGTAAATTATATTATAAAATTATTGTTAGTTATTTCTTCGTACGTTTTTTCCTCCCGCCATCACTTATATTTAATAATAGGTTTACTGGTAATTTATCGGTAAACCGGTTTTAACTCAAGTATTTACCGTTTACCAATAAAGCCGAAATTCGATAATTTTGGTAGGCCCTAGCTGCTTCTAATTCAACTTCTGAAATGTAATTTCTAAAAAAAAATTTAATCCTTTGTCTCATTTTTTCACTTTTCCCTATAAAAAAAAATCCATACATGTTGAATCGTGATCGTGCTGGAAATTTGATTTATTTGGAAATATGTATTAAATTTAGTTATTACCGAAAATCTGATCCAAAGTGGGGAGATACAATGTTCTAATAAAAAATTCACAAATTGTGTCTTATCAAAAAAGTTAGGCGAGATCTAATTATTTCAGCCCAAGCATTTACACCCCAATATGGATTCACCTCACTCCAATAATGTATTAATTATGCATATTAACATTACAGTCATTCTAAAGCGCATTGCTTCGCCTGTCCCAAGGGCGCAACAAAAGACATTTGGATTGTCTCAATTCGAAAGGTGAGAACCAGATGTTGATGTGTGTGCGGGTCTTGTGATACTCCAGCTATCAACATCTACAATATACTACATATACTCATCAGTACATACCAGATTAAAGCAAATTGTTTAGAGGCTAACTATATATACCATATGATTTTTAGAAAAATGTTATTTCGATTTTTGGTAGCGTGAAAATCAATAACATAATATAAATAAATATATGCACATAACTCTGCATAATATATGATATGCATACATATAGTTTAAATTTATCACGTTTCTATGATAAAATATTTATATATAATAGCAAAGAGATTTATAGTATATGTATGTATATGTTAGTTTAAATATTTACTTAATAAACATATCATTTTCCTAGAAAATCGATGTACAGATTCTAACAAACATATATTATTGACTTTATAAAAATGTATTTTTGTAGACAATGGTAATCTATTAAAACAACATTCAACTTTATAAAAGCAGTTTTTTAAACAATTATACCATTACATATGTAAATAAATATTTACATAATCTACACTATTAAATTTGTAAAACTGTACAAACTTGTACAAATTGGAATGACGAATGATGATGGACGTCATTTTTAAAACATCTATAATTCAGGGGACAATTCATCTATATAGTTCCTATATTTAACTCCATGATTTTTGACAACTTGCAGCAGAACTTTATTAGCATATTAAGTCATTTCCAAATCAAATTCAACTATTTGCTATTCAACTAGGTACAGCTTTAAAAGCAAAGTCACTCCCTTCCAAATCAAAACCTATATATACCTAAAGATTCCAATTTTAACTTTTCTAAAAATAGTCTCTTGTTCCAATTCGAACCTGCAGTCAACCAATTCCAATCTCTAGAACTTATTCAGGCAATTGAATTAGATTTGGAGAAAATGTTGGTGCCAACATGTGCAACACTTTCACATAAAATTTTTTTTGTTATAGAATCAAAAAAACCCCGTTTCCGTTTAATAATTTAGCCGTGCCAAGACAATTTTTTTCTTCAAATATATATTTGATACTATCATGACCTTCCTCGCAAGTATTATAGTTCATCACTCTGCCACTCACTTCCCCATTTTTGTTAGTTTTGGTAACTTCGATTCATTTCTCTTTACTGTCCCTTCTCAATTTAGATAGAAAGCTTAAATGCTAATATAATTGTGAGCAATAAGGTCGTCCGAGCCGAACCCGGATAAACTTGTAAATCAAAAGACACCAACACGAATATGTTCAGCAAGAAATAATTACAAAAAAAATAATTAAAACAATTAAGATAAATAATTTTTTCGTTTAATAAAAATTTAAAGTGACAGATTGTTTTTTAAAATTGATAAATTTACCAAAAATGTAAATTTACAAAAACACAAACGAATGATTTATTTAATCGAGAGGCCCAAAGCTATAATTAAAACTTTATTCTTTGGTTCATTTACTCTATTTAATGGAAAATAAAAAAAAAGTATATCGCTACATATAGTTCCTAAATAATTTTAAATAAATTAAAAATTCTCAACTTTATCCCAACTCGATTTAAGTGTTGTAAAAATAGATAAGAATTGTTTTATTTAATTCGAATTAACCATAATAAAATGTTTTATTTTTATAAAAATATGTAACGGGTACATGAATCTAAAAGAAAATGAGTCGTCTTTGATGACAAACTAATATTTCAGGAAATACAAATAAAATTAACTTATATATATATATATATATATATATATATATATATATATATATATATATATATATATATATATATATATATATATATATATATATATATATATATATATATATATATATATATATATATATATATATATATATATATATATATATATATATATATACATACAAAACAAGAACGGCTGGACCGATTTTTATGGTCTTTGATTGGTTGGATTTTTAGAATAGCAGAATAACTATTGAAACATCGGAAAATATCACGAAATTTCTGAAGAAAATTCATTTTCTGATACATTTTGTATGGAACGGCTTTTTTGATAATATCTCGGAAATTGATTTTGCTTAATTTTTTTTGGTTGTTCGTCTCGACCTCGAAAAGTTTTCTCGCGCATTGGAAAAGTAACAAAATCATAAACAATTTAAATCTATATACAACGCCATCTATGATAAGTGACAGAAACAAAAATGAACATGACGTTGTATGCTAGTTCCGGTAAGGTGATTCAGTTTTGTGGTTTTTTCATTTTATTTTTTTCTGGTCTAAGACCTTTCATGTCTCTGATGCAATTTTTCAACGGTTATTACATTTAAATTCGGTTTAATTAATTCTCTTCAAACGATTTTTTCTGAAATTCATCAGTTTGATGAATTGCACAGTGTGAAAGGTTATATAGTTTGTCATTGTATAAGCGCATCGAAAAAAGCCGTAATGTAATTAGACGGAATATTGCGAATTAATCCATTGCAGATGAATAAGAAATGGCACAAGAAGAGCGCCGCGTTAGTATGGCATAAATTCGCGTGATTCACAAACAAAAGGAAAAAAAGCTTATCGCACAGATCGAGCTTATCGCACAGATCAACAACATGATAATCTTCGACGCGAAAGAAGAAATGCTTCAAATATTGACAATACGATTTCATAATTGACTACAGCTCGCATCCTTACTTAACACCTCCAGCGACAACATTTACCAGTTTCTTTTCGATTTACCAAAGTGATCCGTTTGCACGAACGTTGCTCTTCTCTGAGATGCCAGGTTATTACAGTTGGAACGCTTCATCAAAGAAATTTTAACCACGGAAGCAAGGCGATGCGGGTCCTGATCATTCGGATATTAATTCTAGTGATGCTCTTGGTCGCATTTACACAGTTCTACTTGCGCTTGTTGCTGGTGAATGTTCGTGCTCCGACATCATTTGAATCACTTCGAACTGTCAATGGGATAGTGTGCCCAACATTCCGTCCTGTTATCTCCAAGTCAGATATGCACATTATTTGCTATCATTATTTCGACATGCTTCCCATCGAATCCACGTGAACTGTGGAACAAGTACAAGGATAATATGCGTCAGAAGACATTTTACATCGAATCCATGTTAGTTCATGTTAGTACATACAACCTATGTACATACTACAGATGTTTTGAGGCGCAATGATTCTACTGTCTGGCGAATTCCGTCAAACACTACCAGTCATTCCAAGAACGACCGCTGCCAATTAAATAAACGCTTGCCTGAAATCATGGACTCGTTTAGTGGTGAGATATGAGCAATGTGATTGACGCAACGATGCTCAAAGGAAAGTTCAAAAGTGGGGCTGTTTTAATTCCGACGTTCCCAACCAATATGCCATTCGAGTTTAAACGAATTCAATGTCTGATTCATCTTGCATTCGCCATGACGATAAACAAATCACAAGGCAACAAGTGTTTGTGGCCTAAATCTAGAAAATAACTCTCACGGTCAATTGTAAAAATGTCGTATATCATAAGGTGCTGCAATGAAGGGAATCGACCCGATTGTAATCTATCCAGCAAATAGTTTACGAAAAAGTAGTGCAACAATGCTACGCGAATCATTTCGATTCACTTCAATAACGCAAATGCCTTGCTGCCAAGTGAATTACATATTTATTTTAATAAAAAACTGAATTTAATATTAATTCAGCTAACACAACTAGTTAACACAACATTTATTGATTTTGAGGCGGTACGAAGTGTAGCGCTCCTTTGCACAGCACATAAGTTACTGTCATACATTATATTGGATAGAATCACACCTCTAGCGGAAGGCCTGGTTGGTGACTATCAAGGAGGATTTCATCCGAATCGATCAGTCACTGATCAGGTCTTTTTGCTGCGGATGATTCTATCAAAATATTATGGGACTTCCATCCCCGTACATCAGGTGTTCCTGGATTTCCGGCAGGTCTATGACTCGTTAAATCAAGAGAGTTTGTGGTCGGCGCAGGAATATATCTAGTGTAGAATGACAGTGACACAGTCTCAATGCTGTATTAAAGTTGAGGACAGGTTATCAAGAATTTTTCCAGTAGCTCGGGTGTTCGGCAAGGAGATGCTCTGTTCCCAATACTCTTCAATCTCATGTTGTAGTACATCTTTCGTAAAACTGAAACACCTCAGCGCAACGTCTTATATCGCCAGTCCAATAAGGTGCTTGCATATGCAGATGACATAGGACTGAATAGCAACGGAGTGTAAGGAAATACTTGATCTGCTTGTAGAGTTTTCAGCTTCTGTTGGACTCCAGATCAATGAGTCCAAAACGAAATACATGATCTCAGGTTATGGGGACAATGGTACACCAGATTGAATGGCCACTACCAGACTACACGTTTGAAGGAGTGATGAGTTTCAAATATTTGGGATCTCTTATCACTCACGATAACATTGTGGGTGAGGATATTAAAGTGCGGCTGGCAGCTGGTAGTCGTGCTTTGTATCCTCTAAGGCCAATGCTAAAATCTAAACACCTATCAAGTGCCGTGAAACTGAAGCTTTACCAAGCGTTCATCAGGCTCGTTTTTATGTTTGGATGTGAAAGTTGGACGCTGACGGATGATTGCAAGAGGCGGCTTCTTACATTTGAGAGAAGAGTGATGCGTGAAATGTATACGACCCAAAACGTGAAATTGATGGCACATACCGAGCTTTGTACAATATCAAGATCAGAGATCTGATGAAGATCCCTGATATCGTGCATGAATTAAGATCTCAGCGAGTACGCTGGCTCTGTCACGTTCTGCGTGATGATCCGGAACGAATTGTGCAGCGATCTCTGAAAGGAGAGCCACCATATGGTAGGCACAGAGGTCGTTGCAGGCGTTGATGGTTCCACGGTGTAGAGAATGACTTGGCTTCTTCAGGTTGTCTAGGATAGTATGAAGACTCAGACCCTGGATCGAAACCGTTGAAGCCAGATTTTTGACGCAGTAAGGGGCCAGTAATGGCCTTTAAACACTGGATTATTATTATTATTAATATTGAGGAATGATAATGTTTATTTATATATTGTTTAATATTTTTTGAATGGGTTATGCATGAGGCATTTGGCACGTAAAAAATTTGTTCATTAACCATGAATCAAAAAAAACAAAATACCGAAGAAGGAATGATCGAACGAACAGAACCATGAATCCACCTTTATACTGATTCGTTATCCTCATTTATATAGTAGCTATACGTATATAGCAAATAAATAAGCTTGTGAATTTTAAATAATTTAATTTATATACTCTTAATTTGATCGATAAGAATTATTACTTTTCCCCCAAACCGCTTTACTTAAACTTAAAACCTACTCAACACGTAGTTGTTACGGGATTATTGTATTTTCTCCAAAGATTTGCCAATAGAAACAAAACTTAATTATGTAAATAAAATAAGAAAAAAATATACAATTTCAGAAGATGGTTGTTCTTCAACGTATAGTATATAAGCCACTTCACTTTTCCTAGAAGTAATTTTTTTTGGACCAATTTGAATTATTTTTTATTTTTTTTCCTTCTATTTTCACAAGAATATAAAAGTAAATAAAAACTTTTCCTTATTGTGCTTCTGGTCATACATATACTTTTTTAGTACATACAATATAAAAAATAAAATTTTATTTGATTTAAATAGAATTGGTTTCTTATTTATATTGTTTATAACCAAATAATATAAAATAACAAAAAGTTTTTAATTGGTCTGTAAACTTTTCTGTTTCTTTTCTTACTAAATAATTATTATTAAATAAATAAAAAGTCTTGATAATAAAAATCTTTTAAGACAAAATAATGACATTAGTTTCAAACCTCTCCCACTGTAGATAAACAATATTAAACATACCAATTACAATACTGTTAAAGTTAACCGATTTCAACACCCTCATTAGCACAGTATGCAGCGTGCTTGCTTTGTTATTCGAGGGTCTCGGGTTCGATTACCGGTGGAGACCAAAAATGGGCCCCTTGAGTGCTGGAGTAATCCACCCAATTTTAACCGATAATATCCAGCCGAAAGTTATAAAAATTGGTAATGCAAATTATAATATTAATAAGACAGTACAAAATTTATATTGCCGATGGTTTCCAGCCGTTATACATATGTTGATAAAGAAGATATTTAATTCTTGGATAACAATAATACGATAAATTGGATTTTGATAGAATTGTAAGACAATTTATAATAATAATACTATAAGGAAAAGTTCCATATGGGAATCCTGGAAAATTTAAATTTTCCAAAATCATATGAAAATAATTGAAAATTTATAAAAATTCAGCTCCTAGAGTGTTATGTTCGGAGACGGTTTGTTTTGAAGTTTTTTTCCAATAACTATGACTATAGAAAATTATTTTAGTCCAAGTTTCATGTAGGGATCCTGGGAAATTTCGTTTTTCCAAAACACATGGCGACGCGTTTGTGCATAAAGAAACAAGTTAGTTTAAATTAGTTCCTTGATAAAATTGGAAAGTTCCAGAAATCATCCGTACAACTATTTCAGAAAGTTCGCACTTTGATATTGAAGATACTAAATAGCCAATGTATAGAGTATGCACAAGCGCGATACTGGGCCAAAACGTGGTATAAGGTTTATTTTAGTACTTGTTTTTGTGATAGTTATAGGCTTTCCGAAATTGTTTATTTCACCTGATTATACAACATTCATATTGAGATATATTTCGTTTACATATGGCCGATTCTGGCCTATTCCGGTCATAATAGAGTGTGTGGCAAAATAATTTTGTTATGCACAATGTGGCACCAACAAACTATATTGAAAAATGTCTATTACTTAAAAGAAATATATGGAATTTCCGGTGTGATAATAACGTCAGTAAACCCTTTATATTTCTTAAAGTATGCTATGTACAAGGTTTTTAGCTAAAGGCATATCCAATTATAAAAAATATAAAAAATTGGGTTTTCCAAAATGGAATTTCTGGCATGATTCATGCCAAATTGGACCGTTGAATTACTTTGAATTGGTGGTTCTTTTGGTAAATTTGTTTGTTTTTCTATTAATGGTCAGTTTTTATTTGTGTCAGTTATTTGATTTCTGAAAAAAATTAAATATTCCTATAGAACAAAAGAACAAAATTAAAATAGTTTTTAAATTATTTCTTTTCATTTGTTCTTTTCAATTTTATCATTATCTGCGTATTATGTCTTTATGCACAAACCTGTCTCCAAGTGATTTAGGAAAATCTAAATTTCCCAGGATCACCACATGAAACTTAGTCTGAAATAATTTTCTAGTCATAGTTATTGGAAAACCATTTCAAATCAAGCCGTCCCCAGACATAACACTCTATAGAGGCTATAGAGGCAATTCTTATAAATTTTCAATTATTGTATTTACATATATGATTTTGGAAAATCTAAATTTCCCAGGATCCTCACAAGAAACTTTTCCTTCCAGTATTAATAAAAAACATTTCACAAATGTATCGAAATACATCGTATCTCTTTTATTCAAACTAAAGAGCTTCATTAACGACAAATGATTTTTGATCGCCGTGCAGTTTGGACGTAAAATCAATGTGCGCGGAATATAATTAAAGTAAAATAAAATTAAAATAAAAAGTGCAGTGTCCTTTTTAATTATTATTTAATGTTTAGGTTACTGTTAGGTTGTGTCCGGTTGGACTTCCACAATAATAACACGTACACTAATTGTTTGAAACAACTTGATTGTTATTACGTATTTATTAATTATTTATAAATTTTATTCACATATAATTAATTTATTTAATTCACAATTTATTTAGAAATTTATTATTTATTATTCACGTTAATTTATCTACAATACTTATAATTTTTATTATATATAACAAATTTATTAATCTATTTAATTTATTTAATACGTATTATTAATTTTCACCACCAAAAAATAATATTGTGTTGCACTTGCACAAAGGTTAAATTCGAAAAATCATAATGCACCCAAAAATCAGCGCATCATGCATCAAGAGAGAGAGTACTGATGTATATAAATGTATACATAATATGTATATAACAATTGAGCGAGGGAATTATGCGCGCAAAATCCTAATCATCAAGACGAATTTGTATGTATATGTGAATTCGTTTTGTTCGGCCCAAATATTAGAGAAAATAAATGTAATGTACCGAATGATGATTGGCCAATAAAATATCACGCGATATGTATCCGAGAGAGTTATCAATATGTACGTAATATAAAATTAAATTGTACATAGAATTATCGAATACTAAGTAGATGCAAATTGTTCTATATACATAACAAGAGTATGAGTTGTATATATAGAAGGTAAATGATTGCAATGTTAACCCGTTGCCTATTGTAGTGATTCCGATACAACTGAAATTAAGGCGATTGTCAGATTAATTGTATCGATCGCTACAGGACTCCCCTGCAAATGAAGATCCCCCCTAATGAAGCTGAAATAATTTTAATAATTATAGTGCTATACGTACTGATTTTCGAGCTCTTGGTACTGATATTTGATCAGACGAGGCTAGAATTCCGTAAGCTGGCTTCAATCGATCAATAGAAATATTATGATTTTTATCTTTGATCGAAATAATGAAATGTTTTCGAAGGCGTCTAATGACTTTAAATGGACCTTCGTAGGGTGGTGATTATCCTGTGCGAACCTTGTCCGTGCGAACAAAAACAAAATCACAAGTGTCTAATGTTTTAGGGACAAAGATTGTGTTCTGATTATTTGTTCGAGTTGCTGTCGGAACAAGATTTTGCATAGTGGTACGTAATTGGTCGACAACTGTGTCTGCTGTTGGTAAAGGTGGAAGAGGATTTTATACGAAGAACTCACCGGGTAACTTGATGGTTTGACCATATACCATTTCCGCAGGTGAGCACTTCAGATCTTCTTTCACTGTAGCTGTAATTCCGAGTAAAACAATGGGAATCTCAGACCTCCAATTACTAGTATTTCCTCGAGCCATTAATGCTGATTTAAGCTGGCGGTGAAAACGTTCAACCGCATGCCATTTGCTTGAGGATGATAGGCCGTAGTGCGTATACGATTTGAGCCAAGGAGTTTCGTTAACTCGCTAAAAAGTTTGGACTCAAATTGTGTTCCTTGATCGGTAGTAATATTGAGAGGAACCCCAAATCGGGATGCGTAATTATTAACAAAAGTTGAAGCAACTGTGGCTGCAGACATATTGTCCATGCAGTAAGCTTCCGGCCATCTAGTAAAACGATCGACACAGGTAAGAATGTAAGAATATCCATTGGATTGTGGAAGTGGTCCAACAATGTCCAAATGGATATGTTCGAATCGACCTGGTGGAATTTCGAAATGTCCAAGGGGCGATTTTGTATGCCTTTGGACTTTAGATTTTTGGCACGCTAAACAGGACTGTGCCCAATGGGCCACATCTTTGTTCATGCTAGGCCAAAAGTAACGAGCAGTAATCAATTTTCGAGTAGCACGGATACCTGGATGTGAAATGTTATGTAATGCATCGAAAATAGTTCGACGTAGTGATTCTGCGATGTACGGGCGATTTGCACCCGTAGAGATTTCGCAGTAGATTTTAAAACCTTGAAATTCAAAAAGCTCTAATCTGTAGTGACTAGTGCGACATTCGGAACCAGAAAATAAATTCTGAAGTTCTAGGTCGGCTTCTTGGGCTTGGCTAATTTTATTCAAGTCGAAGTGAGTCTCGACTATGACAGTTTCGGTGGTGCGAGATAAAGTATCTGCGACCACATTATTTTTGCCTGTCACATGTTGGATATCCGTGGTAAATTGCGAAATGAAATCCAAATGACGAGATTGCCTCGGATTTCTTTCAGTTTTTGATTGGATTGCCCGCGTTTTAGGTTTATGGTCGGTATATATAGTAAATTCCCGACCATCAACAAAATATCTAAAGTGTTTAATTGCTAGATTAATTGCTAATAATTCTCTGTCGAATGCGGAGTACTTTTTCTCGGCATCGGATAGCTTCTTGGAGGAAAATCCCAATGGTTCCCAAATATTATTATTAAGCTGTTGCAGAACCGCTCCAATCGCAGAGCTCGATGCATCAGTCGTAATACTGAACTTTGAAGCGTCCAGTGGGTGTACTAACAAATTAATGTTAGACAAATCACTCTTTAGCGAGGTAAATGCATTTTGGCATTCCTCGGGCCAAGAAAAGTTCTTGGGCGTCTTGGGCTTTTTAACTAGAGCAGCCAAGTGCGAGTGAATAGGGGCAAGTGTTTCAGCAAGTTTCGGAATAAATCTATGGTAGTAATTAATCATGCCAACGAAACGCTGAATGCTTTAATTGAATTGGGTGGTGGGAATTCCTTGATGGCATTAATCCTATCTTCAGCAGGTAGAATACCATCAGGAGTAATTTTATGACTGAGGAAGTCAAGTGTGCTGGCGCCAAATACGCATTTAGCACTATTGATGTGAACATCAAACTCCATTAACTTTTGGAATAGTTGATCCAAGTGCAGTTTGTGTTGTTCCTCAGATTTTGAAGCTATTAATATATCGTCAATATAGACGAATACGAAGTCTAGTCCATCAGTGACTTCGTTCATATAACGCTGGAACGTTTGAGCGGCATTCCGTAATCCAAATGGCATTCGTGTATATTCGAAAAGGCCAAATGAAGTAGTGATTGCCGTTTTAAAAACGTTCTCAGGTGCGACAGGAATATGGTGATAACCTCTAATCAAATCGATTTTGGAGACGATTTTGCATCCATGCAAATGCATGGAGAAATTTTGTATGTGGGGTATCGGATAACGATCCGGCGTAGTAACAATCTTAAGTCGCCGGTAATCCCCACATGGTCTCCAATCATTATCTTTTTTCCTGACCATATGTAATGGGCAAGAAACAGATGATGCAGATGGTCGGCAAATGCCTAATTCCACCATATGTTTGAATTCGATTAATGCCGCTTTATGGCGAACCGAATCCAGTCTTCGTGGTCTTGACACTGGTAAATGACCTTCAGTGACAATATGATGTACCACGGAATGTTTAGCTGGTAAATTGTAAATTGGCTCGTCAATTAGGGCCGGATACTTTTTGAGTATCGTGCCATTGGCGTTGTCGATTATAAAATGGATCGGTGAAAATACGTCAGAGTGATCCATTGTGGCAAAGGTTGACAGCTTTGTCGCTGAATCAACTAGCCGTTTATTTTTTATATCGACTAAAAGGCCAAATTTACTCAGAAAGTCGGCGCCAATTATTGGACGATTCACAGCAGCTATTAAAAATGCATGCGTGAAGGTTCGTCTAAGACCGATATCAACCTGGAGCAATTTAGTTCCATAAGTTGAAATGGTTGAACCGTTGGCGGCTGAAAGTACTAAATTTGAATTTTTGTTTTTTAAATGTTGTTGATTTAAAAATAGTTGTGTTGGACTGATAAATCAGCTCCAGTGGCTATTAAGAAAGTCAGATTATTTCTACTGTCATACAGAAATAATCTGCTCATCATAATCATTTTGATTCGATGAATCTACCCGTTTATATGCGAGTTTTTTGAATGACTTGACTTATTTTCGCCGTCACCGGTTAGTGTACGCGGGTACCAAATTTATGGTAGTACCAACACTGATTATATCTCCGGTTCTCTGACGTAGAACGTGACCGCTGACGTGAGCGCGACTTTGATCGAGATTTTGATCTTTCTCTCGATCTGTTGTTGTGACCGCTTAAAGCTCGGTCCATTTTCGGTTCCAGTCAAGCCAATCGGGCTTCGACTGAGTCGCGCTGCAATTGTGGTCGAAATTGCCGTGTTGAAGTCGATGGTGTCTTACTTTCTGCCGCTGCTTTATTGATATGCGGAGTGATGTGCTCATACATCTTATCCGCCGATTTAGCTAGCGTTGAGATGTCGACACTGTCGTCATGAGCGAGCATTGCAATGAGTATAATCTCTGGAAGATTGTTTAACCAGAGAGATCTTAAGACTGAAGTATTCAAGTTGCTTTCAGTTTTAATGTGTCGCAACAACTCTGTTGGACGCATGTCTCCTAAATTTAGGCCACTCAGTAACTGAGCCAACTTCCGTTCCTGTGACGGGGCCAGCCGATCTAAAAATGCCTGTTTAATTGTCTGGTAGCAGTCTACTACAGGTGGATCAGCGAAGATATCAGAAATTTTCTGACTTGCTTGGGGAGACAATGCGTTGAGCACCAATAGATATTTTGTCTTGTCGCTCGTTATATTTTTTGAAATTAAAATATATAATATAACGAATTAACAAAGGAAACCACAGTATATATAACTTGAGATATTTACCGCATCGCAAAATCACTGTAGAAGAACCCAAAAAGCAAACAGGACCAGTACAATGCATCAAGTGCCAAGAATACGGGCACACAAAAGCTTATTGCACGTTGAGGGAAGTCTGCGTTATCTGTGGCGAACTTCATGATTCAAAGAAATGCGATAAGATGAGAAATGATCCATCAGTAAAACGCTGTAGTAATTGCGGTGAAAATCACACAGCAAACTACAGAGGTTGCCCATTATATCTGGATTTGAAGCGTAAGGCCAATCCAAAGCTGCGATCCGAGCAACGAATGCTTAAATCACGTTATAATCAAAGAGATATGATTCCAAGAAGTACAATTGCCCAACAAGCGAATGCACACTCAACCGCACAAAATGACCTGGAGAATGTTACAAGCAGTTTTGCACAACCAGGAATTTCCTATGCCAACATCCTAAAAAGTGCTGCCCCAAAAACGAAAGTTCATTTCAACGAAGAAGAATTAAATATTCACGCAACAGTAAACAAATTGACAGAAACGATCCAAAGTTTCATGATGATGATGGAAATATGCAAAATATGAACACACTATAATGCAAATTATTGTCAAAAGCCAAAAATGACGCTCCTAAAGATAGCTGTATGGAATGCGAACGGTCTTTCACAGCACAAGGCTGAGGTTCAGACCTTTCTTGTCGATCAAAATATAAACATCATGCTAATATCAGAAACACACTTTATAAAAAATACCTTTTTTATAATCAGGGGATATTCAGTTTATGATACCAAACATCCAGATGGAAGAGCACACGGCGGCACTGCGGTCTTGATCAAACGAAGAAAAAAGCATTATGAACTCAACAAATATGATAAAGATCACATCCAAGCAACTAATATCTGCTTAGAGGAATGGTCTGGAAACTGTGTAATATCGGCTGTTTACTGTCCACCGAAACACGCAATCAAAAAGCAGCAATTTATCGACTATTTTAATCAGTTTGGCATTAAATTTATCGCAGGGGGTGACTGCAATGCTAAACATCTGCAATGGGGTTCGAGATTAACAACACCTAAAGGAAAGCAACTATATGAAGCAATGAACGAAAAAAATCTAGATTATTTATCTTCTGGACCAACTTATTGGCCATCTGATAGAAATAAAATACCTGATTTAATAAATTTCTGTATAACAAACGGAATTGCACGCACCAATGCTCAGGTAGAAGAATGCTATGACTTATCATCCGATCACTCACCAATAATAATAACTCTGAGTACCAGAGCTTTAAAAGCAGAACCACCCCAACGTCTAACAAATAAATTAACTAAATGGGCTCTATACCGAAGTATATTGGAACAAAATTGCCAATTGGATATCCAACTTTGCACCTCGGAAGATATTGATGCGGCAGCGGATGATTTAACAGATATATTGTAAATAGCAGCAAAAGAGGCTACCCCTGATATTCACATCTCTGACAAAGTTAATAAGCCTTCACCTAATATACTGCAGTTAATCCAAGAGAAACGGACAATACGCCGGCTATGGCAGCAGCAAACTCTCCATTACTAAAAGGGAAATTGAATAGGGCTATTAAAGCCCTTAAACGAGCATTGAGAGAAGAAGAAGACTCAGGAATCCAGAGTTACCTTACTGAACTCTCGGCAACCGAGAAGACAGATTATTCACTATGGAAGGCAACAAAAAAACTAAAGAGGCCAACATTATCGATTCCACCAATTAGGCAACCAGATGGACATTGGGCCAGAAGTGACGTAGAAAAGGCTACTGCTTTCTCTAACCACTTGAAAAAAATATTCATACCAAACGAAAAAACTGGCAACAGTGAATTACCAAAGTTTACGGAGGATCTTTTGAAACCAATTCCTTTAAAATTTAAGTGGAAAAAAGTTAAAAATACCATTAAAAATTGTATAAACCCAAAGAAAGCTCCAGGACACGATTTTATTACCGGTAAAATGATCAGAGAATTACCTGATAAATGCATAAAACTCATAACTTATATCTTTAATGCGATTATGAGATGTGGGTATTTCCCTAAAAAATGGAAAATATCGCAAATTACAATGATTCCAAAGCCTGGAAAAGACGAAACACAAGTCGCATCGTACAGGCCAATAAGTATACTTCCGATGATTTCTAAACTTTTTGAAAAAATGGTATTACAAAAATTAAAACCAATATTATCTGAAGGATAGATTATACCAGACCACCAATTTGGGTATCGAGACCAACATGGCACTGTAGAGCAGGTGCACAGAGTTGTTAACACAATTAAATTTGCATTAGAGGAAAAGAAATATTGTTCGGCAGTTTTCCTAGAGATTGCGCAAGCTTTCGACAAAGTATGGCACGAAGGCTTTATATATAAAATTAAAACTCGTCTGCCAAAAAAATTTCGTGCAGTCCTTGAAAGCTACTTGTTTCAAAGAATATACCAGGTTAAACACAATTCAGCCATTACTGAACTAAATGATATAAACGCAGGAGTTCCACAAGGCAGCTTACTGGGGCCAGTATTGTATTTGCTGTATACTGCCGATCTACCAACAACTGATAAGGTTGTCACATCAACATTTGCAGATGACACTGCTATCATGTTTTCACACAAAAATCCTCAAACTGCATCAAGAGAATTGCAAGATCACTTATACAAAATTGAGAATTGGCAAAGAACGTGGCGGATAAAAGCGAATGAAACCAAATCAACACACGTAACATTTACGTTGAATAAGCGTACATGTCCAGCGGTGAAATTAAACAATGTCAACATCCCTCAACAAACAAATGTCAAATACTTGGGTCTTCATCTTGATAGAAGATTGACATGGAGAAAACACATCGAATCAAAGCGCAACCAAATAAAAATAAAATTCTCAAAAATGTACTGACTGATTGGAAGAAATTCGAAACTTTCCCGAGAATGCAAGATTCTATTATACAAAATTATCCTAATTCCTATATGGACATATGGAATTCAACTATGGGGCTGTACAAGCGCATCAAATATAGACTTTTTACAACGAACGCAATCAAAAATACTTCGCTGTATTACAAATGGTCCGTGGTATATCCGAAATTGCAACATCCATCGAGACCTTGGGTTTAAAACGGTCAAAGATATGATCCAAGCACACAGTTTGAAGTACATTTAGAAACTGGAAGCTCACCCCAATGAATTAGCAAGGCAACTTTTAAGGCAACCGAAATATAGACGGCTTTGCAGAGTAGATCCACTAGATCTAATATATTAATAAATTTAACTTAAGTACATATCTAAGCTAACACACATTATTAATTAATATTTATGCATACTAATAATAAGTATTTAACATAGGTTAAGGACTTAGGAAATAATTTTTTTACATTGTAAGCTTTGCACACTTCTTGTTAGTTTCGTATAAAGAAAGATTCAAGAATAAAGCCATTGGCAGTTTAAAAAAAATTATCGACATATATCGGCTGGAAATTATCGGTAATTTTAGTAAGAGAAAATATACTTCAACTCTAATGTTCAATTCAGAACAAATAAATATCATCATTTTACGATTTTGTTCGGTTGGAAACTATCGGCTAACTTGAAGTCAATTCCAAGCTGAAAACATAACAATTATATGATCAATACATGGTATACATTTGCGGATATTTCATGAAAATTTGTCAGAACTATTACTGCCAGCGCCCTAACTGGGGTATTGGTTGCCGTCTAAAATAGGCGCCAAATGCGTTAAAATGAGGCAAGTAAAATTTCGGCAAATAATTTTGCTAATGAATAGATTTAACAGTAAAGTTCATAAAAATTCATGTGATAATTTTAGGAGAGTTGGTTAAGTGTGGCTCAGGTGAATGTTAAAATGAAATATACTCCATATTAAATTTGCCCTTTTCTATCATAAATTATGTTCAATAGTGAAATCTCCATTCGCTCTCTGCTGAACTATTTGTTCTGGTACGTTATTTTTAGCTTCCCGCTTTATTATATTTTCACAAACTTTCTAAAACCTTTCGAAAATCTCTTCTCCAGAAACTTAAGTATTTCATGCTAAATTCCAAGAAGAATTTCTCTCGATTACATAAATAACTCAGTGATGAAGTTTTTTAAACTTATTGTGTACAATTTGAAAGAATCTAACAAAATATTTCGTCATGTTTTTTCTCAAATATGCCGAATTTTTGCTTTTCAAGTGCATCGCCATAGTAATAAATAATAATGAGGAGGTACAGTAGTGGCTCGTGACTCTAAACCACAGTGGGCAAAATTTAATATTGGATCGAAAAATGAAATACAAATTATATATTTTAGGAATTTAACATTTGGTATTTATGCCCAAAGTTATTGTAAAATCATAATTATAATTAAGTATATATAATTAATTAGCATTTAATTTCCATTCAGGGCGCGGGTAGAATGTGCTTTTCGTTATACGCCTTCATTCCACAAGACGATAAAAAATGGTTTAACGGTATTTTTTTTTTTAAATATTGTAAGTACAATTAACAATTTGCCATCGATACAATATAAGAAATTTCAAAATCACAGGAATTAGCTTTCAAAAATTAATCATAAAAAAAATTTGGCTGACCTTTCCAAGAACCCATACGTAAACTTGCATTTCAGTACTTGATATTAGTTTGATGTCAAAAAATGTCTGTTTTTTTAAATAAATTTTCCCTGAATGGTAAATAAACAATGTGGACACTAAATGAATGATGGCCTACATATCAAAAATCTCCCTAATAAATATGTTTAGAGTCTACGTGCGCATTTAATACAACTAAAAATTCCGGCCAACATTTAAGTAGATTTTTTCTGTTTAAGGCTTTGAATAAATTATTTTTCGACCCCAAAAAACCAAAAATTAAAGTTAAATTGGTAAATATTTTAAATATTGAATAACACGTTAATTTGATAAGTCAATTACAAATTACATCCAGCTAATGTAGACTCTATAAGATAAGATACAATTATAAACTCTACATGCGCTTTATGTATTATACCGGGTGTTTCTTTTAAACTGTGACGATCAAATATCTCGAAAAATAGCCACTCTACGGAAAAAATGTCCATAATCAAAATATAATTCTACCGCGGGGGAAATACATTAGTGCAAAAAAAATAGTCCCCCACCCCCGTTTTGTAGATGGGGCGGGGGTAACTTTTAAACTAAGATAGGAAGCCATATTTTTTATTGCAGATACGGATTCTACGACTAAAACTACGTATGATTTGAATGAAATATTTTGTTCGGTTCATGATAGATGGCGTAGTAATCGACGAAATTTAATTTTTTCAATTTCTCCTTAGAACACACGCATTCGATTCTGCAATACGTTTGAAATAAAAAATATCACGTTTTCATTGGAAATACTCGAAATTCGTCATCAAAACCATTTATTCAGTTTTGTAAATCTAAAATAAGTGTTCAAAATGATGGCCTGCGACTTCAATGCACTTATTAATTCGCATTTCAAATGATTGTACAAAACTGAGAAGTGTGTCTGGTTGAATATCAGCACACGCATTTCTGATTCGCTCAATCATGTTCTCACGTGTTGTTGGTTTTTGTATGTAAACTTTATTTTGAGGTAGCCCCACAAAAAAAAATCTGGCGCAGTAAGATCTGGTGATCTGGCGGGCCAATTTATCGGACCAGTTCTACCGATCCAGCGACCATTGAAATCACGATCAAGTATTTCACGTGCCATCAACGAATAGTGTGCAGGACAACCATCATGTTGAATCCACATGTTCCGTCTCACTTCTAAGCTTAAATTTTCAAGTAATATTGGCAGTTCATTTTCCAAAATGTTTCGGTACATTTGACCATTCAAGTTGCCTTCAATAATGTGGGGGCCTATGAGTTTATTGCCAATTATTCCACACCACACGTTGACAGTCCAAGGACGCTGATGTTCAACTTGACGAAGCCAGTGCGGATTTGTAACACTCCAATAATGCATGTTGTGTCGATTAACCGTTCCATGGTTTGTAAAAGACGATTCGTCGGAGAACATTACGCAACGAAAAACATTGGGGTTTTGTTGTATTTGTTCACGTGCCCATTGACAAAAAGTTACCCGATTTTGGAAATCAACGCCATGAAGATCTTGGTGTAAAGACACATGATATGGATGATACTTGTGCCGTTTTAAAATTCTCCAAACACTGGTGAGGGGCAATCCGGAATCGCGAACTATTTCTCGTGTACTAATATGATGATTATGAGCCACTACTGCCAATATAGCAATTTCATTATTTTCTCCAGTGACTGTTGCTCTACGGGTCCTCTTTTTCGGTTGAACATTTCCATCAGTAATAAATTGTTTGATAGTACGGCCAAATGAAGCACGTGAACGAATCCTATCCGGAAAACGTTGAGCGTAAATAGCAACAGCATTTTCAAGGTTTCTGCCAGCTTCTCCATAAACCAGAACCATTTCAATTTTCTCTGGCACAGTTAAACGCTCCATTCTAAAGTATTTTGTCGTTTATTTTGCAATTACGAAAAACATGAAGATAAGAAATAACACAAACGTTAAATGTGATTTACAAAACTGAATAAATTGTTTTAATGACGAATTTCGAGTATTTCCAATGAAAACGTGATGTTTTTTATTTCAAACGTATTGCAGAATCGAATGCGTGTGTTCTAAGAAGGAAAAATTGAAAAAAATCGAATTTCGTCGATTACAACGCCATCTATCATTAACCGAACAAAATATTTCATTCAAATCATACGTAGTTTTAGTCGTAGAATCCGTATCTGCAATAAAAAATATGGCTTCCTATCTTAGTTTAAAAGTTACTCCCGCCCCACCTACAAAACGGGGGTGGGTGACTATTTTTTTTGCACTAATGTATTTCCCCCGCGGTATGATTAAATTTTGATTATGGACATTTTTTCCGTAGAGTGGCTATTTTTCGAGATATTTGATCGTCTCAGTTTAAAAGAAACACCCGGTATAAGTCGTTTTATTACTTTGGCCAATCTTATAAAAGGAAATAAATCAAGTTTGCCAAGAAATTTTGTTTAGAATGTCGGTCATCAAGGCTTGAGAATATTTGATAATAAATTTGTAGATTTTGTCGTTTGCCATAGGCGCCATAATTTATTGTTACGGCACTGAATACCGCAAAGGCACCCATTGCAGAGAGAGGGAGAGAGAGAATATCAAGGCAAAGCTAACTGTTCACTAAGTTTCAACGCAATGAAAATCAATGGAAACTTGCTTTGCTATCAGAACTAAACTTGGTGGAGGAAATATGGTTTAACTGGAGCTAATTGAAAGCTTTTGCTCGCAAAATTTCCGATCATTTGTAATAAAGAGTATTTCTGTGTAATTGTTGGTGGGATCGAGAAAACCTTCATAAATGTTCAAATCGAATTGATTTGGTCGGTTGATTTTTTAGACGTGACCTCAGCGAAACAGCCTTATCATAATTTAAATTCCAAAGCTATACACAGTTTTGCTGTTGTACGTATAGTGTAATATAATACACAAAAAACATAAAACATAAAATTATTGTTCCAAACATATTTAATTTACGAGTATTAATGAATATTTGCTGTTTGTTTAGTAAATTAAACATATAAGTCAACACAAATTTATTGTTTATATAGGCTTATCGCACGCAACAAAACACATTTTATCCGATAATTACATATATTTATAGTTATGTAACTGTGTGTGTGTGTGTGTGTGTAGTGGATACAGAAAATGTCAATCGAAATTTTCTTTCTGTGTTCTATATAAATAATAATCGAAAAGATTTAAAATGTTGTTTATAGACGCATAGAAATAGAAAATTATGTACACACGACAAAAATAACTCCAGCTGGATATCGTTCATTAGCATAAATAACATTGCGTGTCGATACAAATTATTAAAATTAATATTTGTTGAAAAATATTTTATTTAATAATTTGATGGTATCGAAATTTTATTGAAATTGAATTTCCAGACATTTAGAGCTTCTTTAGGTACACACACACACACACACACACTCACAAGTTTACCGAATTCATTAAAATTTAATTTTCACAAAATTCAATGTTACAGGTTATATTTATAAGCTAAACAACCATCTCACTCTTTTTCAGTGAACTTTCAATGTCCCGCTTTCTAATTTATAACCCGAATTTTAAAATTTATATCGGATGCATCCTTAATGTGTGAGCGAGAAATAAAGCTATATTATGTAATGAAGGCAAAAATCACATACAAAATGGCTGATATACAGAGTGTCCGCCGGGAAGGTATACTTCTTTGTTTGTTTATAATTTTTGATAAATGAAAGAGAATGGATCTTATATTGATAAATGTTTTATTTAATGTCAGCAATTATGTATGGAATACAATATCAGATAAATGACCGCCTCTGTTAGCCTCACAAATGCGAGCCCTTTTGAGCACATTTTTCATTACATTCTCACACATTTTACGCGGTATTTCGACGTTTCGACATTTCACGAATATTTTGTTTGAGTTGCTCAAGCGTTTCTGGTTTGTTTGCATAAGCCTTGCTTTTCAGACATCCCCACAAAAAGAAGTCCGTAGCAGTCAAATCAGGCGACCGTGGAGGCCAATCAACATCACCATTTTTTGAAATAATTTGTTGTGGAAAGAGGTCTCGCAGTAATTCCATTGTAATCCTGGCTGTATGCGATGTGGCACCGTCTTGTTGATACCACATGTTAATCAAGCCCAAAGCATGCAGTTGTGGCGTTAAAAAGTGTTCAATCATATCACGATATCGCTCCCCATTCACAGTTACCGTTACGCCGTTTTCATTTTGAAAGAAGTAAGGTCCAATGATTCCTCCTGACCAAATTGCACACCAGACTGTCACTTTTAATGGATGTAAATGTGACTGATGAATAATTTGAGGGTTTTCCATTGCCCAGAACCGACTATTCTGTTTATTCACATATCCATTCAAATGAAAATGTGCCTCGTCACTCATTATGATTTTTTCATGAAAATCAGGGTTGTCATGGGCGGGCTGTAACATCCTATTGGCATATGTACGGTGGCGTAAATGGTCTTGTGGAAGAAGCTCTTGTGTCAACTGAATCTTAAATGGAAACAAATGCAAATCCTTGTGCAAAATTGTGGGCAAACTTGTTCTTTGAAGACCAAGGTCCTGAGCACGGCGTCGAATTGAGGTTGATGGATTGTTTTGAACACTTTCTTGAGCAGCAGTAATGTTACAGCCGATCTTGCAGTACGTTGTGGCCCATGCTTGGGCCTATCACCTACAGACCCTCTTTCTTCGAAATCATTCACTACTCGATAAATAGTGCGTTTTGTTGGCACGTTGTTTCTCCCAAAAACGTAACTTTCTCATCGTCACAGTAATCGATGATTGATTTTGATAAAATGTTTTAACGATTAAAACACGTTGGTTTATCGATAATTTTCCCATAATAAAGTTGCCACGTGTCTACTTCACGACTGCCAAATATGAACTGTCAAGACTAACTTTTACCAAAATGGCGGCAAAATAAAGTAGTATACCTTCCCGGCGGACACCCTGTATAATGACCCCTTCGATTTGTTCTCTTTCATATAGTACGTTGCTATGATGATTGGTGATATCAATACGGTCAAATTGCAAATTCAACATTTTCGATGGAAATAAGATTCTATATTGGTAATTGTATAAATTTCCGGAATATGGCCGAGTTAAATGATACTATAGCCTATTTCTTAGCCGAACGTTCCGCATGTTTGACGGAAATTGGATTCTAAAAAGATTATTTGATTATTTTGTACGGAATATTCGGTCGAATGAAATGTAACTATATGTTCTTTCTTAATCGTGTGATGATAGCCAATAGGGATGAAACTATATACAAGATTTCAATTTTAAATTCTTACTTTTGTGTATACCAATTTCACCCTTTTGCAAATTAAATTCCGGACATTTTTGGTAGTTTTTGTATCCAAAAAAGGGCATGGAAGGAAAATTCACCGAAGCTAAGTTTTTAAAAACAAGTTTACACACATACAGAGCTGAATGCGCTCTGCTGAGCTGAATAGAATTTCTCTCAGTTTTGAGGCCTCCAAAATTACGAAGGATTAATTTAAAAGTTTGACTGAAAATGTTCTTCGTTCTCAACTCGTATTCATTTATAAATACACCTTTTTTTCTGTACTGGGACCTCAAATTTTCGATAATCGATATACGTTTGTGTCTCTTTTTTCACGCACACACTTGTATTCTAGTTCGAATTAATTCCGCAACTTCTATTGTGATCATAGCCTATTCGATACCTTACTGAAGTTAGCAGAAAAATGTCAGCTGGGGGGAAATTTGCTTTATCGACACAGTTTAATAGTACATAGCAGTACATATCAGTTTAAAAATCTGCTTTATCGACACAGTTTAATAACCTATGAAAATGAAATATAATTTTAAATTAAAATTATTTTTGTAAGATGTAAAATTTTAAATTTTAAAGTTGTAAAACTATTAATTATATATTTCAATAAATTTTAAAATGTAAACAACAGATTAATGGAAAATAATTCATCTATTACCATCACGAAATGTCCCATATACTAAAATTCGGTTAACCGACTCTTTAAATTTGTCGTTTCACCGGCCTATAAGTTTGGGTTACTATCTTAATAGAGAACGTATCAGGTCATATTTTATGTGAGATCTGGTTGAAAATTATTAAAATGCCCACCCAACTTTATTCATATGAAATGACCCATATTGAAAAATTCGGGTAGCTGGCACTTTTGATTTGTCGTTTCATCGAGCTATAAGTTTGTGTTACCATCTCAATAGAGAACTTCTGTGCTTCGTATCAGGTCATATTTTATGTGCGATCAGGTTAAAAATAATTAAAATCCTCATCCATCTTTTATTCATATGAAATGGCCCATATTGTAAAATTTGGGTAGCTAGCTTTTTTGATTTGTGATGCAAGTGAACTTTTGGTTTCTTGTGTAGGCGTGCCCAACTTTTATACGTATAAAATTCGGCAACCAAAGATTAAGTTGCTATATAAAGTCTACTTTATTAATGCTGTAAGCTTTGTTGGCGATTAAATGCTTTGATGAATTCAGTAGAATAGAGTACTTAAGTCTATTTAATAGACGTTCTTATAAATAATCCAATTTCTATTTTTTTTTGTTCGTTTTTATACTTTTATGTTTTTTTAACTATATCGTTTAGCATTTTAAAACTAATATTTTAAACAAACAATAATTTTGCGTATTACCAGCTAAAATTCAAAAGATCGGTTTGAACCTATATTCTTATTTTCGGAATGCTAATTTTGGTTTTAACATTGATTTTACCATACTGCATACACTGTAGTGCATGAACCATAGTGATAATTCCACAGTCATTATTTCCAACTTGCAAGTAGGAATTTTTTGTAAGACTGTAGAAGGATGTGAATTTTGTTCGAAATTAGATAGCACCTTCGATGACAATACTTTGCATTGAGGTGATCAAAAACAACGATGAAAAGACCAAACAGGGCATAAAGTTTTCTATCATCCTAATTAATAATCCACTTACACGACAGCTATAAGCTACCCGTTATTTGAATATGGGTCATTTCATGCTTATAAAAGATAGGTGGTAATTTTAAATATTTTCCAGCTGATCCCATATAAAATATGACCTGATACGAATCATAGAAGTTCTCTATTGAAGTGGTAACCCAAACTAATAGCTTATCAACCGAATTTTTGAATATGGACCATTTCATATGATTAAAATATGGGTGGTAATTTAAAATATTTTCAAGCTGATCCTACATAAAATATGACCTGATACGAAGCATAGAGGTTCTCTATTGGGATGGTAACCCAAACTAATAGCTCAGTGAAACGACAAACCAAAAGTGCCAGCTACCCGAATTTTTTGATTTGGGCCATTTCTTATGAATAAAAGATGGGTGGGGATTTAAATTATTTTCAACCTGATCTCACATAATTTTCCAGATATCTCTACCTAAGTCTTAATTCAAATTGAATTCCCACTTACACGACCAATTATAAATGGGCGGATTGTTTAATTCTATAAATTAATTTGAATAATATATTCAACACCAGAAAATCACAAAAATATTTTTATTACAAAAATAATTTTAGAATTGCAATTTCAAACAAATTTTTTTTTTTTTTTTTTTTTTGACACTCTTATTTATTCACATAAAATTAAACAATGTACCTAGTCTATAGACTAACAACATTTCTTTTTTGACCTAAATTGCTAAATTGTGTTTAATTAAGGTCTTAACTTATCATCTACTACCAAAATAGCAGTGTCGCCTGCAAATGTGCCAATTATAGTATTCTGAGATAATGGGATGTCGCTTGTGAATAATAAATATAGAATGGGTCCTAAGATACTTCCTTGTGGCACTCCAGCTTTGATCTTTTTAATTTCTGAGTATGATTGTTCCTGTTTAACACGAAAGTGTCGCTCTGTAATGTAGGACTTTAATATTTGGCAGAATTGTGAAGGTAGAATGTTCTGGAGTTTGTGCAGAAGACCTTCGTGCCCAACTTTGAGAACCGCCTGGGAAACGTCAAGGAAGACTGCTGAGCAGATTTTCTTTTCTTCGAGTGATCTTCCTATGATATCTGTTATTCTATGAATTTGATCAATTGTAGAGTGTCTATCTCCAAATTGATGTATGGGGATTAATTCCTGCCTTTCAATTATTGGTTTCAATCTTTTTAAGAGAAGTCTTTCAAATAGTTTTGACATAATAGGTAGTAACGAAATCGGTCTATGGGCTGTTATTTCGTTTGGTGGTTTTCCAGGCTTAGGTATCATAATCACCTCCGCGAACTTCCATACATTTGGTACATATTTCATCCTGAAAGCTGCATTGATTAGAGTTGTTAATTTTTTAATGCCCTTCTTCGATAGCTGTTTTAAGATTTTTCCTGTTATCAAGTCATAGCCTGGCGCTTTGAGCGATTTCTTGATCAATAGTTTCCCCTACTTCTTGGAATTCTTTTCTCTCTTATTCAGTTTGTTTTTATCTGCATGCATCCTGGTGTATTGCCATTTCTTCCTGGCTCTCCTTTTTTCTTCGACAAGTTCCTTGATTGCTTTTGGGTAATTTGTACCTATTGTTCGTCTTTTGAACTCCGTCGTATTATTCCATGCTGACTGGTGTACGTCATTTACGAATTTTACGATTTCTTCATCTAGTTGTTCTTCTGTTTTTAACGGTACATTAAGTTTTATTCTACTATTCAGCTCTTCTTTGAATCCCTCCCAGTCTGTATATTTATTTGTCAAAGTCGGGTTGCATTCTGTTGAGATTATTTTTTCACTGAGAGTAAGTAGTATTGAAGAGTGATCGGAGCTCGAATCATACCCCTCTTCGATTTTAACATAAGTTGCTGGAAGTTTTCAAATTATAAAAAAATCAAGTAGATGAGATATTTTGTTATTATCTGTTGGCCAGTATGTCGGTTTGGCAGTAGAATGCCAATTACATCCAACTTCTGTCATTGCTCCAAGAAGTACCTTACCTCTAGTAGTGATTATTCTTGATCCCCAATGAGTATGTTTCGCATTGAAGTCTCCGCCAATGATGTACTTATCGCCTAAGCTTTCCAGGAAGTCTATGTAGTGTAATTTTTTAAGATTATATCGCGGTGTGGGCAATAAATTGCCGTTACGGCTAATGACTGATTTTTAGTTTTAATGCTGACGGTAGTTGCTTATATTTCTTTTGTTTCATATTTTTTCTCTTCGTAATGTTGTATATTACTTTTTATTATTATCGCACTTCCTACTCTGGCTGTATTTTCTGGGTGTATTGTATGGTATACTTGATAACCTCTAAATTTTATAAATGATTGTTTTGTAAAGAGTGTTTCGGATATGAGACAGATTTCAATTTTTTGAATGTCCAATAATAGTTGCAATTCTTGCTGATGTTGCAATAACCCATTGGGGTTCCATGCTAGTATTCTAATGTCGCTATTCATGATAAAATATGAGTGACAGGAGCAGTCCTGATGCTGTTTTCTAGTTTCGTTAGTCTTTGAATGATTGATCCAATAGCTTTTTCTTGCTTTTGATCTTGCTCATCCATTCGGTTAAGAATTGTTTGCAATATTTCACTATAACGGTCAAAATCGTTTATCAATTCTGCTCCCCCTTTAGCAACTTCAGCATATGAGATACCTGGAGCTTGAATTATTTGATAATTTCTTTAATTTGCCTTTTGGTATGTCCTTTTTGTTATTATTATTTTTTCTCATCTTCTGTAGTTCTATGGCAACTATACATCCTCTATAATTTGCGGGGAGTGACTCTCCACAATTTACACACTTGGCCGGAGTTTCTCTGGTTTTTGTACATTCTTTGGAGGAATGCTTAGCTGCGCACTTAACGCATCTAGGGTCTCTATTACAGTAGTTCTGAGTATGCCCGAATGATTGGCACTTTTTGCATTGCGGGAGCAATCTTGATTTTCGTAAAGCTTCAATCTCCACCTTCATGTTGAGGATATGTATGTCTTCATCTTTATCAAAAGTTAACATAAACAATGATAGCGGAGTTTTATCCTTTCTACTCAATATCTGTGTAACCTCTTTTATTTTCAAATTTTTAGAAGATACAAAGGGTGATTTGCTCAGTCGTCGTGTTTTTTCTTGTTTCTTTTTTTTAGCACCCAATTCACTTCAGAATTAAGTTCATCTGAGTCCGTGACATATTCATTCTGTTTCTGGCCGATGGCTACGTTTCCGCCAGATGCTACGTTTTTAGCTACGTTCTGCTCTTCTATACTTGATTTCTCTTCTGTTGAAGCTGTTGTTGGAGCTTTCTAAGTTCCTCATTTTCTTTTTTAAGTATCATGTAATCATTATATAGCTTAGTTGTGATCTTTTCAAATTTGCATAGCTTTCTGCGTAGTTCAATATTTTCCTTTTCATATTCGTTACCGTATCTTGTTGGTGATCTTGTCAATTTGGAACTCTTTCCAAAAGGGTTAGTAACGGGGTTTTCTTCGGTAAAGTTTTTCGATCGTCATCTTTCCTTTAGCAATGGTTGGTTCCCCCCAGAATTCGTGGATCAGGCCTTCTTCGAGAAGGGTGAAGTTTCCAAGTTAAAACCTGGGGTAACGAGGTTACGACCTGGGGTAATATTTCCCATTGCATTTTACTTTATGGTTGGTCCGCGGGGAGTATTTTATTTCCTCCCTACCCTTCGCTACCCGTAAATACCGATGAGCACTCCTCTATCCGCCCCTGAGGACGCGCTATCTAGCGGTTTACATACTCCACCGAGATGATTTCAAACAAATAAATAGATAATTATCAATTATGTCGAAAATGTAAATTTTTTTCTTATGGAAAATTTCTACTGAACCATAATATATATGTCGATAATGCAGATTTTTTCTGCTAACTTCAGTATAGTATCTATTCGATTCTATTTCTATAAATCCATTCGATAAAATATCTCCAATATATTTATTTTCGATGGCAAGCGAAATGAGAGATAGTTTGCAAATTTATTCTAACAGGCTGAGATCGCAATAGATAACGCGTAATTGAAAAAACGCAATGGAGCACAATTTTGTTCGTTTTTTTGAAAATGTGATGGTAAAATATCCCAGCACTGAACTACAAAATGGAACTTGCTGCAAATAACAACATTTGTTATGAATTTATGAATTTCTACACTCTCCACATATGCGAGAACTTTAATTAAAAGTTAAAATTGATCCAAAAAATTTCCCTTTTTGGGTTTCCATTAAATGATCAGTGCTTCAAAAATCCAAAAGTCTCTGAATTTCGAGATTTACTGAAAAGTGTAACTTATATCTCAGTAGATTTAAAATTACTATAGGATTTCAATATCTCCTTATCTACTCGAAGATTTAATTTCATGTGTGTAATTATCCTTCAGCTAAAAGTTTTGTACGAGACAAAATAGTATATTTTCAGGCTTAAACACTCTGAGCTTTAATTTTGCAACTTTTTAGGGGCAATTTTGAAAGCTCTGGCATAAAAGACTACAGGTATTCCAATATGTTTCAGCATGGAACAAAAAAAATTTGGTCGTAAGTCAAACGGTCGTAAGTCGAGGATGACCTGTAAATGATTATGATATATAAAAAGTGACAATTTAGGGGTAATTTTTGTAACCCTTTGCAACCGTGAATATTTTATAAATGGTAAACAATGAAAATTTGATAAAGAAAGGGTTAAATAATCACATATGACGTCTAAAAGTTAACAAATTTATACATCTTAGCAAATTCAGACGTAAACGATTATGATATAAAAATTGCACACTTTTAGACGTATAATTATTGTAGCGATTAACTTTCATAAACGGGTGATTGGTTAGCAATATTCATTGTTACTTATTGCAAGGGTTATCTTTCATACATGTGTGGTTGGTTGAACATTTTTGAAAACCATTTCACATTGTATAAAAACGGTTAGGTTTTGATACCAATTTTGAGAGGTTTAGGCGTGCATTGATCTGTGAACGACTTCCATATTCCAATTAATTTTCAATTTTTTGAATTACGTCAGATAACTCTTTTTATACTTATATACTTGTTACTAATTTGGAATACTCTAAACGTATCAATATACTATTTAGTAGTACTATAGCGATCATATGAAGAAAACTTTGTGAACCTGATTTGATCGTTCATATTTTTAAAATGCAACATCCCGAATTTTTTTTCTATAGGATTTTTATATATTTTGAATATTTTTGTATAATTGCGCCGAGGATCTCCGAAATAAGTTTTTAAAATATTCATACAAAGTTACAACGAAAGATCTGAGTGAACAATTTTTAATGCGTTTATACTCGCAATCAAATTATTTTGTGGTGTTTGAACAAAAACTTACGATAAATTACAGAAGTTTCTAACTTCATGGATCACCATTCAAACTTCGAAACGAAAATTTAAAGAGCATTTGTTGAGAGTTCATTTAAATGTATCGAAACAAAATAATGCTAATAAAAGCGAAAATGGCTATTAGACCATTTATATTTGCAACAATTAAAAGCCGTTAGGCACTTGTGCAGATCAATAAGCGGAGCGAGCTTTCTTTTCTTTCGAGCACAGATCTACATATATTAACGAAATCTAGAGGGAAAAATTGCTTAGATACATATACTATTAAGTTTAAGAGGAAGCTATAGGCGATCAGCTCAATGAACGTTTTTCATATTACGTATATTAATTTTAATTTCTGTTGGTTTGTAATTATATTTATTATTTACCAGGAACTTGAGTTTTGCTATTTTTTCCGGTTTTCTGCGCATTTCTTGTTTTGGGATTTTTTTTTGTACAACAAGCACTTTGTGAAACAAACTGTAAAGAATTGCTTCATAGCAAAGTTTCGTTCATACTCGTTTATATTGTCATACTGAAACCAAAAATGATCTAATTAAACCGTATACCAGTTATTAACAAATAGAGGTGATGATGAGTAAAAAAGTTCCACACCATACTATAATGGTTGTTTAAAAGTGTTTTTTTTTTGTTACATGAAACGAATAACTTTTCAACCGAGTTCCATAACAGCAAAAAAGAAATGATTTTAATAATAACAAACTAAAAGTTTTTAATTAAAATGGAACGCCAAAACCAAAACCGGAACTAATTTTTCACTGTAAATTATATTTTTTGCGTTTCTGTTATGTGTGGTGTGGCTTCTTTAATAAACATTTAAGTGGCAGATGCCAGAACATCGTACAAATTTTTTAAAATTAATTGATTTTTTTAAGTTCAATTCGAGATGATAAATAAAATGGTATATACATACTCGTATATACGTTGTTCAGAAAATATGAAAAATTGAAAAGACAAAATTAAAGTACATTACTAAATGCAATGAGGAAATTATTTATCACAAATGTAATCGTAAACAAAGAATAGAAAACAAAATAGAATATTCTGTATTGAATGGCTTTTGTTACAATGACGACTTTGTCTTTCACATATTCAAACTGTAGGCTATGTGACAAGGTAAATCCTTTCTTCAAAAAAAAAATGTATTTTTATAAAATTAATTAAATCTACGAAAATTCCTTATTTGTGCTTTGTCACGGTTGTTATACATATTAAGTATTCGGTTTTGAAAATAAAATTTAGGATTTTTATGTTATCAAGCTAATTAACATAATCTTCATATACCTATACATATAATCATGAATTCTTCGAAATATTAATTTACATGTTTTAGAAACTTCGTCTAGAATATTATGAACCATGTTATACAAATATTACCTTGAATTAAAGATTTGTTTGTACTCGAAACATTGTTGCGGTGTTTTGATTTAAAGTAAAACTCTTCAATGCTATAAAAAACGAATTTAAATAAAAATTTATGTTTAAGTCTTACTTACTTGGGATTTAAAAGTGCAAAGGCTTATGATTACCAATATTTATATAATATACTTGTCGAAAACTAGAGCTAGTTGCAAAAAATAATAGTCGCCTGTTTTTAACTTTAATTTAACATTTGGACTGTATTACTATGTCTATTATTTCGGTACGCCGATACCAATTGAGATCAGTTAGCTTCTCGATTAGGATTTTTTTTGAACGGCTATTATTAAAAAAATTATAATTTGATCGTGATTTTAACACAAATACGCTGTTCGTTCACCATCCAATCAATAAGCTGTAATACCGGATGATCGATAGCCAGAGCAATTTCATTTTGAGAGCGAGTGTGGGCTAATAGCAAACTGATGAGGATGGGTTTTCCCGTGCCACCGGGCGCATCACCAATTCCAAAATAGTACATATTTGTTATTAAATTTTTCTAAGAATTATTCTAATGGCCTAATGCATCATACTCATAAATTCGCATAGCCCTAATCTACAATGCCTTGTTTTCTTTTTATTGCGTGTAATATTTTCAGTGCATTGTCTGCCGTGAAGTAAACTCTTAGTTCTTTTTCAAGGTGGACACTGAGATGAACAACGGTGAGGTGTCGATTATATGAATTGGAAAAATTAAAATGCGCCACACATATAGCTTCGTTACTGCTGATGTAACGGCACATTTGAAATTGAGCACATTGAAACTTCATTGATTGGCACGATTTAATCTGTAATGCCTATTACTGCCATATACAATTGTAATATTGCGAATTGTGTTATTCCAAGGCGAGTATCGTGCATTAATTCGAGCGTATATAATCGCGGATATATGTCATATGGCATTCAGGTCTGTCAGTACACGTTGCCGTATTTTGTCTATTTTGTCTATAACAGCAATATAAAAATCATTCGAAATTGCATCGTCCTAATAATTATAATTATATCTTCCGTACGTATAGTATCTATCTCCTAAAAATTAATCGAATGAGAAACATTCGCTCGCTATCTATTTTTGCATACAATCATGTTGACTGCCTTTTTGTGGAATATTTGTAGGCATTTTAAAAAGAGATTTGTTTCATTTTGACGACGTTAGAATGCGAGTAAAAGAAAGAATTAAACAAAATGACGCGATAAGAACCAATGTTTAGAAGCATATACCATCAATACTTTTATATACATATGTAGTTTTTTGGATTAACCAACTATGAGGATTGAGTTATATTCGTAGATCGTGGATGTGTCATATAGACGAGACGATTTTTCTTCAGCAAAGGTGAATCAAAACTATAATCGGCAAAACATTCGTGTGTAAAGTGACAATCCATCTGTAAACATTGAAAATATCCTACGTTACAACGAATGGAATAAAATATGAATGTGGGCATGATTTAAGAATGGGTACTTACGAGTTCAAACAAAACCCAGATACAATTAGCTAAAGTTCCTAATAACTCAATTGATAAAATAGATTAGTATAAGGTTACTGCAGTTAAAGATTAATCAATTAGTTACATCACTGCATTTGACGTTAAGCAGGCACCCATCATAGCACAGAAAGTTGCCTGGTCAATCGTTTGCTAAAGCATATAAAAGCTTTGTATAAAGAAATATCTTAATATATGTCCGTAGTGGATTGTCCCTAAATGAATAAAATGGCAGGCCCAATTCGACAAGTATATACATACATACAAGTGGTATTTCTATATAATTATTTGTAATAATTTTTTCCCCAATTTACCAAAATTCCCAATTACCAGAATACACTTTCGAGAATAAAAACTCTAAACTTCCGAAAAGGAAAAACGTCAAAATGTCTATTTCCCAATTCCCCGGGAAAAACAGAATAGGGCCACAGAAGCAGTTTTTTCCAATTGGCTTGCAATTCAAAATAAGTTATATATACCACAGTTAGTATACGTATGTATGTATAAGAATGCTTTTGCTTCCGTAGTATATATGCAAAACACCAAAATACACAGCGAAGTGGTATATTAAATTAAATGCTGCCAAATCAAGGGTCACAGCAATTCTAACATTTAAAATTGTACATTTGGAACTATGCGCCATATTACTTTTGGTGCAAACAGAACATCCAACATATGACGTCGCGGATTGTGCGTCACTAGATTATCAATAGATTTATGACCGGGAAAATTAGTTATCAACGATGTGTGATCGAAAAGTTTATCATGAATTGTTTTTTCATGGTTCGACATATACGGAATGACAAATAAGTGGGTCCCATCTAACCTCAAGAACTTCTTAAAATAATTGGTTTGTTGGAATATATTGGGTGTATGCATTAAAAACCGGAATTTCATACTAGATGTCATTACTTATTTATGCGTAATAGTACATCAATGACATCTATGTCATTTGAGAGCTCTATTCAATACCTGTCAAAATCAGCTAAAAATTTTTGTTTTGATTGTGCACCTCCAACCGATTTCAACGATGGAAAATTTATCAAATTTGAGAAAAAAACATCATTTGCGGGAAGTTTTGTTGAGTCACTTTTTCGCAAACAAAACAGCAGCTGAAAGTTATCGTTTGCTCGTGGATTTGTATGGTGAGCATGCTCTTGCAAAAACACAGTGTGAGTGGTTTTCTCGCTTCATAAGTTGGTGGTTTTGACAAACAGCGTCCTGGTCAGCCGAAAAAGTTTGAGGATGAAGAATTGGAGGCATTACTCGATCAAGATTCATGTCAAACGCAAGAAGAACTTGCAGAATCATTGGAAGTTGATCAAAAAGAGGTCGTTTTTGCATCGTATTGTCACTGGCACTGAAAAATGAATCCATTACGATAATCCCAAGCGTAAATAAGCGTATGTCAAGAAAGACGAGGAAGGCCCATCACACCAAAGCCGAATATTCACGGGGCTAAGGTTATGCTGTGCATTTGGTGAGACCAGGTAGGTGTGATCCACTATGTGCTATTGCCAAGTGGCCAAACCATCAATGCCCAACTCTATCGTCAACAATTGATCCGATTGAAACAGAAAATCCTGGCAGAGCGGCCAACGTATGCGACCAGACACGAGTCAATCATTTTCCACCACGATAACGCTCGGCCACATATTGCGGCGCCGGTCAAAAATTACCTGGAGAATAACGGATGGGAAATTCTGCATCACCCGCCTTATAGCTCGGACCTTGCTCCTTCCGACTACCACCTATTTCGATCGATGCAGAATGCACTATCAGGAATACGCTTCACTTCAGTTCAAAGTATCGAAAATTGCAGTTTGTGCAGTTCGAAAATGCGCAGTTTTTCTGGGATGGAATCCATAAATTGCCAGAGAGATGGAAAAAAGTAGTGGGTAGCGATTTTAATGCACACACCCAATATCAATAAGCTTAAAGCAATGATTCTTTAATGATATTTAAAGAAAGCAATTACCCCAGTACCAGAAGCATTCTGAATAAAAGTATTATTATGTGAATTGAATGTAAAAATCTTGGAAGAACACAAAATCACAAACGGAAGTTTGGTTTTAATTTATTTTTATAGCAGATACAACTAAATATCCAAATTCATAATTATACCTCAATTAATACACGCTGGAATCTGTATATTCCATGTATTGTATGCCATCCATGGTCCGCCATATTGGACAAGGTGGGCAGTGCCCATTTCATTCATTTAGTGTCAAACAAACATTTATTTATTAAAACATTCTTCAACGTTAAACAAATATTATTCTAGGTTGAACTGTAAATTTACACTTGCAAGCTAAACCCTCTGAGCCACGATCAATATTGCTTTTGTTATACTTACTTATACCGGGTGTTTTTTTTAAACTGAGACGATCAAATATCTCGAAAAATAGCCACTCTACGGAAAAAATGTCCATAATCAAAATTTAATCATACCGCGGGGGAAATACATTAGTGCAAAAAAAAAAGTCCCCCCACCCCCGCTTTGTAGGTGGGGCGGGGGTAACTTTTAAACTAAGATAGGAAGCCATATTTTTTATTGCAGATACGGATTCTACGACTAAAAGTACGTATGATTTGAATAAAATATTTTGTTCGGTTCATGATAGATTGCGTTGCAATCGACGAAATTCAATTTTTTCAATTTCTCCTTCTTAGAACACACGCATTCGATTCTGCAATACGTTTGAAATAAAAAACATCACGTTTTCATTGGAAATACTCGAAATTCGTCATCAAAACAATTTATTCAGTTTTGTAAATCTAAATAAGTGTTCAAAATTAATTTCAAGTTTTATTATTAAATTTCAAAAATACAAAATTCAGGCCATCATTCACCCTCATCGTTAAGAAATATAATTTATGGACGTGTAGCAGCTCGAATATTCGACTCACCGATATTCGAGCGCCATCCAACCAACATCATTCAAAGTTCGACGATATAAATTCACTGCACTCAAAACAAAGTGCAAGGTTAACTGTTGCCGTCGCATCTGTTCCCGCATCAAAAACGAACACGAAGGCGACGTCACAAAAAAAAAACAACAACGCTTCCACCAAATATGAAAAACAGACAACACGTCACAGACCAAAACCATCAGCCATATTACAATTCGACGCGAGCAAGCATCTTATAAAATTTCCAAACAAAACTTACTGTGGTGAATATTAATTAGTACAAACATCACGCCAAAAACCCCATTTTAGAAAACCCAATTATTTTATATTTTTTATACTTGGATTTGATTGTGCCAATTTGTGCCTTTCGCTAAAAAATTTGTGCATAGTATACTTTAATAAATACGAAGGGTCTTATGACGTGATTATCACACTAATAGAATAGGCCTAAATCGGCCAACTGTAAACGCAATATACGTATCTCAATATAAATGTTATATGATCAAGTCATGGAAAACCCAACTTTTATCACGGAACTACTTGAAACAGACTTTAATAACCATTTTGGCCTAGTACCGCGTTTGTGCATACTCTACATTGGCTAGAATGGGCCATAGAGTGTCCAGTAAATATCAAATTTACGGTATTCTTGAGTAGTTTTATGGATGATTTCTGAAAAACCTATCTTTTATCATGGAACTAATTGAAACAGACTATAATACACATATTGGCCCAGTATCGAGTTTGTGCACACTCTATACTGGCTACAATCGGCCATAGAGTATCCAGAAAATAACAAATTTACGGTTCATATAACTTGATCATATAACATTTATATTGAGATACTAGCCGGGTATCCGACTTCGCCCAGGTTTATTTTTATTGAATTTGTCGTACTTGGGCAACTTGACTTTTCCGTTGGAACAACATAAACCGGGTGTTTCTCCTTTACATTTGAGTGCCCCACAGAAATTTCAGTTAGCTTAGCAATAAGAACTTGCGGAAAATTCTTGTATTCCAATGACGAATCATAATGAAATGCTTCTTCTTTCAGGTAAAGCCAGTTGTTAGGTCTCAATTTTCTTTGTCGCTCCCTTTGTATTTGTAGGCGGACATGAGCTACATCAGGGCCCTATTCCACCAACTTCTTATAATTTATTACTTATCAACTTATCATAAGTTCCTTTTTTTGATAATGATAATTGATAAGCGTTGCACATCAAAATGTCTTAAACTTATCAATTTGGTAATCGAGCCTCTCGAGTTCGATTCCCGGTGGGGACCAAAAATCACGAATGGGTGTTTCTAAAGTGTAAATATGTGTTATTGTCTGGATATTGTACCGTGGGCCCATTTGTGGCATTCTAATTAAATTTTTTTTTTTTTAATACCAATTTATTTCCATTAGTGTACCTTTATTAGTATCGTTTGGTTTAAGATGGCACACTCACTAAATAAAGAAAAAAATTTAGCGATTTTGCAATTAGTGAAAAATACTTAATTTAGCTAATTAATTATTGTTCCATTGATGCAACCAGGTACCTGAGAGAAACCACCCATCTCAAGAAAGTTCAGTGGGATATCCTGGTCATTTTGGGCCAACACTTGGTTTCCGAAATCATGTTATCGATGATGGTACCTGCTACTCGATGGATGACCCTATTTTCTAACCAATGCAGTGTTGTTAGTAGCTGCTGCAGACGAATCAACGCATAGTTTCGGTCGCTTCCATGGTGTAAATAATAGTTGCTGCTATATCTCTAGGAGTTAATAAAACGTGCTCAATTCGTTCAGGTGGCAACAAACATTTTCTACCACTCCCGAGTCCAGAGAATAATTGGTTCTAGCTTTCACTGCATGATTTCTGTTTTCGTTTTCATCCTCGAACAATCTTTCGAACCGACGCATTTTGTTGTAAAAATAATTTTTTTGTTTAATAAATTTCAGTTTTTGTTCACTAAAGTTGTTATACCTATATAGCTGATAGTTTTGTTATTAATTTTAATATATCGAAATCAACTATCATACGTCTTTGATAAATCGAACAGAATCAAATTGTTCTTACTTATTAGAATACAATAAAATAGCGGTATAAAATTTGAAATTATAGTTATTATGCACTTGAAAACACATTGTTACACGTATTATCACTATCATTAATTACTTGATTAATAAATTATTTTATTGAAAAATGTGTATGTACCCTTTGAAAATTGAACAAGCTGTTTTTAATTTTATTTTTTATATTGAGCCCAATGTCCTAAATTGCTGAAAGCCTATAACAAGTAGAGATGAACAAAAGTTCTCATCTTACAAAAACAGCAAAAAAAGAGTAACGTTTTTAACAGACTTCCGTCATGCCATACAATTTGTAGCTCTTATCAATTTATTTGAGTAGTGAAATTTTTCTTATTGATATTTTGGATAAGTTATTATTAAAGTAATCGATTATTGATAAGTTAAAACTTTTTAGGCCGAGAGAGAAAATTCTTGTATATATTTATATACATGTACTTAGGTATATAAAGATGAGCACGGGAAATACGCGCGCAAAAACCTAATCATCAAGACGAATTGCATGTATATGTGAATTCGTTTTGTTCGGCCCAAATATTAGAGAAAATGACAGTAATGTGCCGAATGATGATTGGCCAATAAAATATCACGCGATATGTATTCGAGAGAGTGATCAATATGTACGTAATATAAAATTAAATTGTACATTGAATTATCGAATACTAAGTAGATGCAAAACTTTCTATATTCATAGTATAAATATAAATTGTATATAGAAGGTAAATAAGTTTAATGTTAACGCGTTGCTTACCAATGTGTGGAAATAAGCAAACGCGAAATTGTAGTGATTTTGATACAATTGAAATTAAGGCTATTGCCAAATTAATTGTATAGGTCGCTACAGGACTCCCCTGCAAGTGAAGATCCCCCATAATGAAGCTGAAATAATTTTAATAATTATAGTGCTATACGTACTGATTTTCGAGCTCTTGGTACTGATATTTGATCAGACGAGGCTAGAATTCCGTAAGCTGGCTTCAATCGATCAATAGAAATATTATGATTCTTATCTTTGATCGAAATAATGAAATGTTTTCGAAGGCGTCTAATGACTTTAAATGGACCTTCGTAGGGTGGTGACAATCCTGTGCGAACCTTGTCCGTGCGAACAAAAACAAAATCACAAGTGTCTAATGGTTTAGGGACAAAGATTGTGTTCTGATTAGTTGTTCGAGTTGCTGTCGGAACAAGATTTTGCATAGTGGTACGTAATTGGTCGACAACTGTGTCTGCTGTTGGTAAAGGTGGAAGAGGATTTTCTACGAAGAACTCACCGAGTAACTTGATGGTTTGACCATATACCATTTCCGCAGGTGAGCACTTCAGATCTTCTTTCACTGTAGCTCTAATTCCGAGTAAAACAATGGGAATCTCAGCCATTAATGCTGATTTAAGCTGGCGGTGAAAACGTTCAACCATGCCATTTGCTTGAGGATGATAGGCCGTAGTGCGTATACGATTTGAGCCAAGGAGTTTCGTTAACTCGCTAAAAAGTTTGGACTCAAATTGTGTTCCTTGATCGGTAGTAATATTGAGAGGAACCCCAAATCGGGATGCGTAATTATTAACAAAAGTTGAAGCAACTGTGGCTGCAGACATATTGTCCATGCAGTAAGCTTCCGGCCATCTAGTAAAACGATCGACACAGGTAAGAATGTAAGAATATCCATTGGATTGTGGAAGTGGTCCAACAATGTCCAAATGGATATGTTCGAATCGACCTGGTGGAATTTAGAAATGTCCAAGGGGCCATTTTGTATGCCTTTGGACTTTAGATTTTTGGCACGCTAAACAGGATTGTGCCCAATGGGTCACATCTTTGTTCATGCTAGGCCAAAAGTAACGAGCAGTAATCAATTTTCGAGTAGCACGGATACCTGGATGTGAAATGTTATGTAATGCATCGAAAATAGTTCGACGTAATGATTCTGCGATGTACGGGCGATTTGCACCCGTAGAGATTTCGCAGTAGATTTTAAAATCAGGAAATTCAAAAAGCTCTAATCTGTAGTGACTATAGTGCGACATTCGGAACCAGAAAATAAATTCTGAAGTTCTAGGTCGGCTTCTTGGGCTTGGCTAATTTTATTCAAGTCGAAGTGAGCCTCGACTGTGGCAGTTTCGGTGGTGCGAGATAAAGTATCTGCGACCACATTATTTTTGCCTGTCACATGTTGGATATCCGTGGTAAATTGCGAAATTAAATCCAAATGACGAGATTGTCTCGGATTTCTCTCAGTTTTTGATTGGATTGCCCGTGTTAGAGGTTTATGGTCGGTATATATAGTAAATTCCCGACCTTCAACAAAATATCTAAAGTGTTTAATTGCTAGATAAATTGCTAATAATTCCCTGTCGAATGCGGAGTACTTTTTCTCGGCATCGGATAGCTTCTTGGAGAAAAATCCCAATGGTTCCCAAATATTATTATTAAGCTGTTGCAGAACCGCTCCAATCGCAGAGTTCGATGCATCAGTCGTAATACTGAACTTTGAAGCGTCCAGTGGGTGTACTAACAAAGTAATGTTAGACAAATCACTCTTTAGCGAGGTAAATGCATTTTGGCATTCCTCGGGCCAAGAAAAGTTCTTGGGCGTCTTGGGCTTTTTAACAAGAGCAGCCAAGTGCGCGTGAATAGGGGCAAATGTTTCAGCAAGTTTCGGAATAAATCTATGGTAGTAATTAATCATACCAACGAAATGCTGAATGCCCTTAATTGAACTGGGAGGAGGGAATTCCTTGATGGCATTAATCCTATCTTCAGCAGTTAGAATACCATCAGGAGTAATTTTATGACTGAGGAAGTCAAGTGTGCTGGCGCCAAATACGCATTTAGCACTATTGATGTGAACATCAAACTCCATTAACTTTTGGAATAGTTGATCCAAGTGCAGTTTGTGTTGTTCCTCAGATTTTGAAGCTATTAATATATCGTCAATATAGACGAATACGAAGTCTAGACCATCAGTGACTTCGTTCATATAACGCTGGAACGTTTGAGCGGCATTCCGTAATCCAAATGGCATTCGTGTATATTCGAAAAGGCCAAATGGAGTAGTGATTGCCGTTTTAAAAACGTCCTCAGGTGGGACAGGAATATGGTGAGAACCTCTAATCAAATCGATTTTTGAGAAGATTTTGCATCCATGCAAATGCATGGAGAAATTTTGTATGTGGGGTATCGGATAACGATCCGGCGTAGTAACAATGTTAAGTCGCCGGTAATCCCCGCATGGTCTCCAATCATTATCTTTTTTCCTGACCATATGTAATGGGCAAGAAACAGATGATGCAGATGGTCGGCAAATGCCTAATTCCACCATATGTTGGAATTCGATTAATGCCGCTTTATGGCGAACCGAATCCAGTCTTCGTGGTCTTGACACTGGTAAATGACCTTCAGTGACAATATGATGTACCACGGAATGTTTAGCTGGTAAATTGTAAATTGGCTCGTCAATTAGGGCCGGATACTTTTTGAGTATCGTGCCATTGGCGTTGTCGATTATAAAATGGATCGGTGAAAATACGTCAGAGTGATCCATTGTGGCAAAGGTTGACAGCTTTGTCGCTGAATCAACTAGCCGTTTATTTTTTATATCGACTAAAAGGCCAAATTTACTCAGAAAGTCGGCGCCAATTATTGGACGATTCACAGCAGCTATTAAAAATGCATGCGTGAAGGTTCGTCTAAGACCGATATCAACCTGGAGCAATTTAGTTCCATAAGTTGAAATGGTTGAACCGTTGGCGGCCGAAAGTACCAAATTTGAATTTTTGTTTTTTAAATGTTATTGATTTAAAACTAGTTGTGTTGGAATGACTGATAAATCAGCTCCAGTGTCTATTAAGAAAGTTAGATTATTTCTAGTGTCATACAGAAATAATCTGCTCGCGTTGAGGGTGTTTTGATTCGATGAATCTACCCGTTTATATGCGAGTTTTTTGATTGATTAGACTTATTTTCGCCGTCAGCGGTCAGTGTACCCTTGAAATTGCAAGGGTTAATGCACTTGTGTGCGCGGGTACCAAATTTATGGTGGTACCAACACTGACTATATCTCCGGTTTGTTGACGGAGAACGAGACCGCTGACGCGAGCGCGACTTTGATCGAGATTTTGATCTTTCTCTCGATCTGTTGTTGTGACCGCTTAAAGCTCGGTCCATTTTCGCTTCCAGTCGAGCCAATTGGACTTCGACTGAGTCGCGCTGTAATTGTGGTCGAAATTGCCTGGTCGATGTTGATGGTATGATACGCTCTGTCGCTGCTACATTGTTTTGCGGACTGATGTGTTCGTACATTTTATCCGCCGATTTTGCTAGCGTTATTATTTCGACAGTATCGGGATGTGCGAGCATTGCAATTTGTATGATCTCTGGGAGATTTTTTAGCCACAGTGATCTTAAAACTGATGCGTTTAAGTTGCTCTCAGCTAGCGTCTTTATATGACGCAACAACTCTGTTGGACGCATATCTCCTAATTTTAGGCCACTCAATAACTGAGCTAACTTCCGTTCCTGTGACGGGGCCAGCCGATCTAAAAACGCCTGCTTGATTGTTTGGTAGCAGTTTGTTACAGGTGGATCGGCTAGGATATCAGAAATTTTCTGACTCGCCTGGGGAGACAATGCGTTGAGCACCAACAGATATTTCGTTTTGTCGCTCGTTATGTTTTTTAGATTAAATAGTATTTCCACTGTATTGAACCAGTTTGATGGGCCGTCTAACCAAAATGGTTGTAGTTTGAGGCTAGTTTCTGCTAGTTCAATACTAGTTTGCTCATCAGTTTCCATGTTAATATGCACTTGATCCAAGGTTGTTTCATTAGTATCAATCTTAGGTGGCATTTTATAATCTGTACTTCACAGAAGATGGAAACTGGTAATTGTGTTTTCTTTATTTCTTTACGGTTTTATTAAGCAAAAACTGCTCGGCCAAGCGTTTTCCCTTGTAGGTACTTAATCGGACCGAACAAAAAAACTTTCAGTTCACCAATATGTGGTGCTGTTTAAAAATAAAAAAATTGTTGATGAAATTCACGCAGAATTTCAATACCCAAAAAAATGTACTGAGTATGATAAAACAATTTTTTTTTTTTTTGATGATTTTGTGAACTAGCACTTTGATTTAATTACCGTCGTTGGTGTTTTAATCTTTGGTATATGGTTTTGTACCAACGATGGTGATGATGGGAGTTTACGCAACGAGAAACGACCGGGTGGAAAATATTACAAGGAAAGTAAATCGCGCAAGGCGGTGAGAAAAAGAAATCAATATATATGTAAAAAAATTTTACAAAATGCTCTACTCTACGTTATAAAAAATATTTTACGTTAAATGTTGTTAAAAAAATTTTAAATTTCAACTAAATTTGCAAGAGAAAAAAATATTTTTGTTGTAATATATGTAAAAAAAACTTGCCAATTGTTTCGCTGCTACTGCTGCTGCTGGTCCCGGTGTAGCGGTGAGGGTCAATCGCTTCACCGACATTCCCTCGTTGCATGGGAGGGGTTTGTGCCCTACACAAGTCTGCAAATCCCTCGTTGCGTGGGAGGGGTTGTGCCCTACACACGTCTGCAAATCCCTCGTTGCGTGGTATGGATAAAAAATGTATTTTATATTTCTGAATAAAATTTATTATTTTAGTGTGTTTAGCCGTTTATTATACTTGTTTTTTTTTATAACTATTTATTTTAACTATATTAATCGGTAAAAACCGACGTCGGGATCACCACTTGTTGGTTTACGTCCTAGTCCGGACTTTTTAATAAAAGAAAAACACACACGTTGATATAATTTATTAATGGTTTTCTTTAATCAGTTATTTTAATTGATTTATTTAATTTATTTATTTAGTTAATTTATTAATTCATACATTAATTAATTTATATAAATTTTATAATTTTATTATAATAATAACAGTGTTAAAGGCCATTACTGGCCCCTTACTGAACCAACAATCTGGCTCCAACGGTTTCGATCCTGAGCTTGGTCTTCATACTGTCTTAGACAATCTGAAGAGGCCAAGTCGTTCTCTACATCGTGGAGCCATCGTCGCCTGCAACGACCTCTGCGCCTACCATATGGTGGCTCTCCTTTCAGAGATCGCTGCACAATTCGTTCCGGATCAGCACGCAGAACGTGACCGAGCCAGCGTACTCGCTGAGATCTAACTTCATGTACAATATCGGGGATCTTCATCAGATCTCTGATCTCGAAATTGTACAGAGCTCGGTATGTACCATCTATTTCGCGTTTAGGGCCGTAAATCACACGCATGATTCTTCTCTCAAATGTAAGGAGCCATCTCTCGTACTCATCCGTCAGCGCCCAACTTTCACATCCAAACATAACAACGGGCCTGATCAACGCTTTGTAAAGCTTCAGCTTCACGGCACTTGATAAGTGTTTAGATTTTAGCAGTGGCCTTAGAGGATACAAAGAACGACTGCCAGCTGCCAGCCGCACTTTAATATCCTCACCCACACTGTTATCGTGAGTGATAAGAGAGCCCAAATATTTGAACCTCCTCACTCCCTCAAACGTGTGGTGGCCACTACTAAAATCTGGTGTGCCATTGTCTCTAAAACCAGAGATCAGGTATTTCGTTTTGGACTCATTGATCTGGAGTCCAACAGAAGCTGAAAACTCTACAAGCGGATCAAGTATTTCTTTCACTCCGTTGTTATTCAGTCCAATCACGCATATGTCATCTGCATATGCAAGCACTTGATTGGACTGGCGATATAAGATGTTACGCTGAGGTGTTTCAGTTTTACGAAAGATGTACTCCAACATGAGATTAAAGAGTATCGGGGCCAGAGCATCTCCCTGCCGAACACCCGAGTTAACTGCAAAAATTGTCGATAGCCTGTTCTCAACTTTAACACAGCATTGAGACTGCGTCACTGTCATCCTACACAGTCGTACCAATTTTGTTGGCATTCCTAGGTATTCCAGGGCAGACCACAAACTCTCTCGATTGATCGAGTCGTAGGCCTGCCGGAAATCCAGGAAAACCTGATGTACGGAGATGGATGTCTCATAATATTTAGATAGAATCATCCGCAGCGAAAAGACCTGATCAGTGACTGATCGATTCGGACGAAATCCTCCCTGATAGTCACCAACCAAGCCTTCCGCCAGAGGAGTGATTCTATCCAATAAAATGTATGACAGTAACTTGTATGCTGTGCAAAGGAGAGCTATACCGCGATAATTCTCACACTTCAAGCGGTCTCCCTTCTTGAAGATGGGGCATATCGCGGCCACTTTCCATTCATCAGGCATAACTTCGGTTCGCCATACTAATCGAATAAGGTCGAAAAGACAGTTCCACAAAGTATCCCCTCCGAATATCAAGAGCTCCGAATTAATGCAGTCCACCCCAGGTGAGCGGTTTCGTTTCATTCTCTGCATGGCCTTAGTGAATTCCTCATGGGATGGCTCCTCAGTGCAAATCTCCGCAGACTGTTCTAGAGGTGGCTCAACAACAGTCTGTGATGCATGATGAACATCAAGCAGCTCAGTAAAGTGTCCACTCCATGCGTCAAGTACTGCGTCGATGTTGACACAGAGGTTTCCATCCCGGTCCCGAATGGCGGTTGACGAAGGCCTGAAAGTATGGTGCAATCCAGTAATTCCTTTAAAGAAATTACGTGAACTACGCTCATTGCTGAGTTGTTGTACTTTCAGAACCTCGGCCTTCCACCATTCTCGCTTCTTCCGTCTACAAATCCGCTTAGCTGCCCTTCTTGCAAGAGCTGCCTTGTTTTTTCTTGCGATTGTGAGACGTTGTTGCACTTCATTATGGGCTATATTTTGTTGCTCAACTGCAAGACGACACTCGTCATCAAACCAATCATTCTTGGGTCTGACTTTCACTATACCTAAAGTCTGTTGAGCAGCACTGACAACCGAAGTTTTCAGTACCTCCCAGACAGAGTTCACGCAGTCAGACTGGTAAATAGCTCCTTCAATGTTGTCACTGACAAGATCCTGATATCGTTTCTTTTGATCTTCATTTATCAGACCTTCACAGTCGAAACGTTCCATCCGTTTCGCTGTGTTCCCCGACCTGTACGAAAACTTCCACCGTAGCTTTGCAGCGACCAAATAATGATCGCTGCCTACGTATTTGGTTGCTGACCGATAAGTTCTCACATCCTGCACAACCCGAGCTCGCCCTTTTGAAATTAACACGTGGTCAATTTGGCTCCGGGATGTTTTGCGAGGATGTGTCCATGTCTCTAGGTGTATCTGTTTGTGAGGGAAGAATGTGCTTGCTACTCTAAGATCATGAGCAATTGCAAAGTACATCATTCTCTCACCATTATCGGTCGCAGTTTCGTGTCGGGAGTACGGACCTATGTTTTCACACAAGTCGGCCTGATTTCTGCCAGCTCTAGCATTAAAGTCCCCAATTACCATTCTAACATCGTGTTCGGGTATAGATCCCATCAGATCGTCCAAGTCATTATAATTTTATTATATGTAACTAATTTATTATTGTTCATTCACATTATTTGTATCAATATAAAAATTATAACTTATTATATATATATATATATTTAATTTGTTAAATTCACAACCACGATTATCGTATAAAAATTTTAAGATATTTAAAAGGTGTGGTGTGCACAAAATTGTAATCGAGAACTGAATAATTTTTTAAAGTGCATTTCCAAAAAATGCAACCGGCGAGAAATAGGCCGAGAGAGAAAATTCTTGTATATATTTATATACATGTACTTAGGTATATAAAGATGAGCACGGGAAATACGCGCGCAAAAACCTAATCATCAAGACGAATTGCATGTATATGTGAATTCGTTTTGTTCGGCCCAAATATTAGAGAAAATGACAGTAATGTGCCGAATGATGATTGGCCAATAAAATATCACGCGATATGTATTCGAGAGAGTGATCAATATGTACGTAATATAAAATTAAATTGTACATTGAATTATCGAATACTAAGTAGATGCAAAACTTTCTATATTCATAGTATAAATATAAATTGTATATAGAAGGTAAATAAGTGTAATGTTAACGCGTTGCTTACCAATGTGTGGAAATAAGCAAACGCGAAATTGTAGTGATTTTGATACAATTGAAATTAAGGCTATTGCCAAATTAATTGTATAGGTCGCTACATTCCTTTGTCTATTTGCTTCAAGACTATCGGACTTTTTTTTCAATAGTATCGTTTTGAAATGAAGTTTGTTTTCTACGTCTGTCTGCTTCAAGCTCTTTTTCTTTCAGAGTTTCTGAAGCATTTTTGCGTGATACTTTATCCTTTTTCGTATCAATACGGGTTGGATTAAACACGCCACGTCGCTTTCTGGGCATTTGTCGTTTTTTCAAGTTTTATTTTTAATGACTTGACTGTTTACTGCTTCACTAAAATGTGAATTGCATTTGAAAATTCATGTCAAAAAAAAAACAGACATTTCCGTTCACCGTATCATAGTAACCTTTTCTTTTTCTTTAAGACCGCAAGCAAAAATTAATCGTCAAAATTCAATAATACTTGAGTAGCGTTGACCTAGAAATCAGGAGACCTTTCCAAAATGTCCAAGATCACCTTCCTAGCACGCTCCGTCTAGGCGGAGTTTAAGGGACGGAAATCCAAACTTTAAGAATTATAGTAAAGATATTTACAGTTGGCCAATTTAGGCCTATTCTAGTCATTATATAGTTTATGGCAAAATAATTTAGTGATGCACAATGTGGCACAACCGAAATATATTAAGAAATGTAAGTAAAATATTAAAGGAATAATATGGGTTTTCTGGTGTAATAATCACGTCAGAAAACCCTTCGTATTTCTTTAAGTGTATGCATACATTTTTTAGCGAAAGGCACAAATTGGCACAATCAAATCCAAGTATAAAAAATATAAAATAATTGGGTTTTCAAAAATGCGGTGTCTGGCGTGATGCTCGCTAAATTAATATATATTTTGCTTAATAATTCAATTTATTTGCTTTGTATAACCTACATAAGGAATATCTGTGATATACATAAATAAAACCCAATTAATTGAATATAATGAAATTTAATAATTCTGACATTGTTAAAAAATTATACTTTGCTTTTGAAAACAATAATTATCATTACCTATGTATATACATAAACGTAAATACATAATGTATAATTCACGATTGTTTCTCATTAAATCATTTCAAATGAACAAAATATAACAACAACAAATAAAAAAGTATTTTCGAACAGACCACACAACATTAAAAATCAATTTCCAAGTTAATCGATTTCATTATTACAGCTTTCCTCATGAATAATGGATTAGATATCGTATAGCAATATTTGTATACCAAAATTTAACGGTGTGTATTTAAACATGTGTGGTGTATTCTTGCTGCAAGCTTGAGTAACATTAGAAAAATTCGACTAAATTATTCACGGCATTTTTAGTAAGTCACTTGCATTTAAGATGCATTACTTTTTAAATAATTTGAGTTTAAAATATCGCTTAAAGTAAAAAAATCGGAGATATGGGCTGTTTTCACACGTTTGGACAAACCGATGAGATCTGTATGTAAGAATACATACATATATATGTACATCAGTGAAGTGTTTTTAGAAGTGTTCAGTGCATGTGTGAAAGTGTTTGGTTGTTTCGTTATAGAGTCCAGTGCTCTTTACCGTGCGATTTTACATAAACCGCGTGTATTTTATTTTACAACGGCAAACTCTGCAACGAGCTGATGCAGCTAAGTGAACGGTTTTCCTTTTCATTATCTTTATCATTTTTTTTCTTTTTACTGCAATCCACAATACTGAAATTCGTAATATCTAAAATAAAATTAAATTTCATTGTTTTGCTTTCTACGTAGCAGATAATTAATTACAACAATAATTGTTTGTTACGAGTATCCCGCTAATTTTGCATTCCACAGTTGCATGTTTTCATTTTTATACACTATTTGAATCAGTTTGGAGGCGTACGGCCTTGTCAATTTATATTACGTACCGAACTTTGCTTCTTTGTACTTTTCATTCTGCGAAATTTTTATTTTTTTTTTTACTTGTCTGCCAGTTAAGTTCAAAATGGGCACCGCTGTGTCCGATGTGGAGCTTGAACACCTCGACACTCTAAGTGTCAGTGGTTTCAACTCCGAATTAACGTCGGGTTCTGAGGAGGCCCTACTTAATTCGGATGCTGAGGTGACCCTTGAGTTAACCCCATCCAAACGCGGAACTATAGGCGAAAGGGCAAAAGGAATCGCATGCGCTTACGTAACAGAATGGAACGTAAATTGCTTGACCCGATAGCCGAGGTGCCTGGCAATTCCTCTTCTGTGGCTACACCGAAACGTCCCCGTGTCCAATCTAGGATTACTCCAGAAATGGAGGCTAAACAACCACGCACGTTGGCTCTTGTTGTTGCTGAGTCCACGCTAAGGAAAGCCGCGATATGCGAGAACAATCCTGATATCATTCTGGATGAGACTAAATTCGACATCTTTCGTTTTTAGCTCCACCGAAAGGTACTAGGGTAATTTTATTCCACAACTAATGGGGTGCTACCTATATGATGGCTACATTATCTGTAAATGCGCTAACGACGACTCATACAAGTGGTTGTGTGAGGTCGTCTCGAGTACCAAAGATATCTGAAGTGGTTGTCAACTCTCCGTTGGTGATCCTCCTAAACCTTTTCTAATATTCACTTCGGTTCCCGGTCCGCCGGAGGATCCTAAAGTTGTATTGAGCAATATTGGTTTAATGAACCCGTCAGTGTCGACAATTGGATGGAAGGTTGTCCAATATAAGCGTGAGGCTAAGCGTCAAGCTATTGCATTTCGGGTTGACCTAAAATCTTTTGAGACCATTATTGCTTCCAGATACTCTTTGCAGTATGTATAGGACATAATTATCTTTAAGATTATCTCTGGCCATTAGAATATTCGTTTCTTCTCTGCTGGTTTCTTTTATGATGTCCATGCTTGTGTTTATACAGATTGAACTGCACAGCTGCAAGTCAGTTTTTTTTAATCTAAGGAAACTGCGTGCAGTATCGCAAACAAGTTTTTATGTGATTCAGGATCTTTACCTTCTTGATGCTGTAGTTTCTGGATTGAGATATGTTATTTTTATTTTATAGAGAACTACAACAAGCACTGTATTTCGCTATATAGAATACAAGTTCTGAGAATCACGCTCACCTTGTTAGAAACCTCCAGTAACCGACCGCGAGTCAGTGATCAATTCGATATGAACAATGTCGTTGGGTCCACCTCGGGTCTAGCTTCTTGTTTAGCTTGGGTGATTCCGATGTTGAACAGCAAACTGGCTTCCAGTTATGACCTTCGTCTAGGTTGTATCAGGAACGTGAGTTTGGTTCCCACCCTCGATTGTTTCCTTAGCTTGTAATCATTATTATGACTTCTATGCACTGAAACAGGTCAACTTACACCATAGCAAAGCTGCATCGTTTGAGCTTAAGTTGCTGCTCGCTAATTCGCAGGTAGACATTTGCTTAATTCAGGAATCTTATCTGCTAGACGGGGTGATTAATGGTGTGGATCCTGTAGGTGCCAGAATCCTCTACAGAGGGTCCAATGATAACATAAGAGCCTGCGTGTTTATTTCAAATAATCTGAGTGCTACCCTAATTCATGAAAATTGCTCAGCGGACGTTGCAGCAGTGCCCGTTTCTCTCAAATCATCGAACTCAGTCGGATCACTGGTGATAGCATCAGTGTATCTGCCTTACGATTCGGTCTCACCTCCTCCCTCGGAGGGCCAACCATGTTTCGTGGAGCAGGACAAATCATTTACCTTTAGTGGTAGGATGCGACGCTAATGCTCATCACACGCTATGGGGTAGCACGAATATTAATGATAGGGGTTTATCTCTACTTAATTACCTGAACACATCTGATCTTGAAATCCTTAACAAAGGGTGTGAGCCTACCTTTATCAATTCAGTAAGGAGAGTAACCAATGACATTCTCACCTCCGACCATAGGTGCATCTCGTTTAATTTAAATCTTAGAAGACCTATACTCTTAAATCTTATCGTAACAAGAAGCTTACCAACTGAGAGTTATTCTCTCTTGAGTTGGAACCTCGGCTGGTTTCGTAGGGTGAGATAAGTTCGGCTAAGCCTCATCTTTAACGCATACAATCACGTCAGCTTTCGGAAAATCTTGTCCTCTTATTACCAAGCAAAATTTCAGAATAATCCTTTTTGGTCGTCTGATCTTAAAAAACTGAGAAAAACTGTTAGGAAACTCAAAAACAAAGCCAAAAGGTCTGACCTTCAGGTTGATTGGAATATTTTTTTGGCAGCTCAAAAAGAATATAAGAAAGTGGTAAGATCCGCTCGTAGGACTTCTTGGATTAGTTTCTGCGAAGAAATTAATAGTACCTCTATGGGATCGCCAGACTTAATAGGCCCTTGGTTAGAAATGATTCCTGCCGACTCGATGTGCTGCGACTTCCTGATGGCAGATTAACCTCTTCCAGGAATGAAATTGTCGAACTACTACTTTCTTTTCATTTCCCTGGGTGCAATTTTATCAATCATGATTATGTTGCTGACGCCCAGCCCAATGGTATTGATTATTCACCTGACTGGAACTTAGCCTGTAGTCACTCTCAGCACCTTGCGCTGGAGCGTTTTCTCCTTCTTACCTTATAAATCAGGTGGTTCAGATGGAGTTTTTCCTGCTGAATTATAGCATGAGTTTCCCCTAATTCAGGAACATTTACTTCGACTCTGTCAAGCGTGCTTTACGTTTGGATATGTTCCATGACCTGGAGCAGGAGTAGAGTTGTGTTCATCCTGAAAGACGGATTATACCGATCACAAGGCATTTCGCCCTATTAGTCTTTCTTTAACATTTCTCAAAGCTCTGGAATGAATTATTGACACATATATTAGGGATAATCACTTATCTATCATCCCACTTAGTAGCACTTAACATGCTCACAGAGTTGGGAGATCTTGTGAAACTGCGCTGCATGAACTTGTTACGAGGATTGAAAGATCGCTTAGTATTAAGGAGTTTTTTGTGGGCACTTTCCTAGATATTGCGGGTGCCTTTGATAGTACTTCTTTCGCTTCCATCACTGAAGCCATGCTCAAATTTTGGAATTGATCAAACCATTGTTACTTGAATTGGTTCTTTGCTGCGGTCGCGCATTGCAGTGGCCGAGCTGGACTCCCTTTCCATTTCAGTTAAAGTTACTAAAGATTGCCCACAGGGTGGGTGTCCTGTCACCTCTCCTGTGGCTCTTTGTTATTGACGAATTACTGGTAAAACTACAGCAATCCGGCTTCACTCCTCAGAGTTATGCTGATGACTTAGTCGTTCTGGTACAGGATAAATACCTTAATGAACTATCAAAGTTAACGCAACGCGCTCTCCAAGTTGTAAAAATTTGGTGTCTAGAGAAGGGATTGTACGTTAATGCATCGAAAACTAGTCTGATAGTCTTCACCAGACGTAGGCATACTGGAGAGCTGTCTGCTCCTTCTCTTTTTGGAGAGGGTGTCTTTCTGGACAGTAAACTCTCCTGGTAATCTTATATTGAGATTAAAGTGCAAAAGGTCACTTCCATTTTCTGGCAGTGTCGAAGAGCATTTGGGAAGTCGTGGGGTTTGACCCCCAAAATGCTGATGTTTATTTACAAATCTCTATTCTTTGGTGGCCTGTGGTTCAGTCAGTTTCTGTCATTGCAAAGCTTAATAGCATACAAGAAATAGCTTGTCGAGCTATTACGGGTACTATGTTCTCGCCTTCTATGCTTGCTATGCTTTCAATCTTATTTCATTACGAAATCCTATGATCACTTCCAAACTGGTCAAGGACTGTAAACATTTTATTAATGTCCTTTGCTCTAATAATTGTGTCAGAGTTATGTGGGTTCCGGCTCATTGTGGAATTGAAGGTAGTTGATGTTTTAGCTAAAACAGGCTCAAGGATGAAATTCATTGGACCTGAACCGGTCATGTTTTTGCAGGCTAAGCGTAATTGGCTAGCTTCCACTACATGCCAAGTGGTTAAGTACTTCATTTGTGAACCTAATCTGAGGTTCACAAAGTGTGCTCTATCATTGAAGAAAGACCAACTGAGAGTTCTGGTCGCTACTCTGACCGGCCATGGTCATTTTAAACTCCATTGCGCTTGTTCAACATTCCTTGTGTGACAACTGTCTTGAAGATGACGATGACAGCATTCACTTTGTCTGTGGCTGTCCCGCTTTCGAGGTAGCTAGGTCCCGATTTCTTAATCATAGATCTTTAAATGTAGGTCAATTGTCATCCCTACCCTGGTTTAAACTGTTATAGTTTGCCAGAGTAGCCGAGCGCATTTGTGAATTGTGATAGAATCCTCGGTTTGCACCATGGGCCCAGAGTGGCATTGAGTGCGGACCCTGCTTGGGTTCCAGCCAAGTTTCATAATAATAATAATTATCACTTTGAAAACATTGAGAATGATATTATACCAATTAGCTTTGATTTCAAAAGTTGGAAATAAGTGTATTTTAAATTAATTATACACTCGTGTGTTCAATATATATAATTTCCAAAGAATTTATTTAGATATATTTTTCAATTCGCAAGAAATTTCTCTTTCAACTATTTCTTGTTGCCATACAAATGTTACAAAGTATTAAAATAAATTGTATCTTTCTTATAATTTTATATAGTTTATCATCCTTTTGAAAAAGAAATTAAATTTATTTTGTGGTACAATAAGAAATACAAAATTACCCTCAGGATGGATATTCAATCGAAATGGTACAATGTGAATATAGAAATGAACAATCCACAGAGGAGCAGTAATAAAACAAAACCGATAACCTTTTTTATTTAATTTTAAACTAAAATCAAATAAAAAAAAGCTTAACAAGATAATTTGTGTACTCATAAAATTCGAATTGATTTCAATTTCGAAAACTGGTAAATCAAACAAGAATTAGAATATTGTTTTTTCAATTCAAATAGCGATCCTCTGTTGGAATGACTGCGTGAAAACCATGAGTACCTTTTACTGTTTTTAAATTTTCAAACCAGTTTGAAATTAAATTTTCATCAATTTGCAAGTTTGATTAGCTTGGATTTATGTTCTGCGTATGAACAAAATCCAAAATTGATATCTGTCCTCAACGTTTTAGCCCATTTAAATAATTCATCTGCATTGGTTATTGTACTGCCGTATTCTATTGTGAGACTGGCTCTGGATGCTATTCTTTTGATGGTACCCCCTACTCCATCACATGGACCTTTCCATGGACTGTTGCATGAAAATGCTATTCACACTCGACTCCAAAATCCTCTTTGTGATTTAGGAGGTTCTTAAAATTTTTCTTATTTTTATAGTGCGTGACTGCAAAAAATCCTGTTCTCGCAAAAATGCTTTTTTTAAATATTGCTTAAAGTGTCATTCTAGAAGGTAACATGTTGGTGTAGACTCCGCACATAATATAGGTAGATGAAATACAATCCCGGTAGTGTGATATCTTTCGTTGGTAATAGTTTCCATTTTGGTGCCATAAATAATTAATTTTACATTTAGATGTACGGCTCACACGCAGACTGTATGCGTTCCACTACTTCCTACACAGTACATAGTATTTAGGATAAAGTACTGAAAATTTGGAAAACCCAAGTTTTTTTGACTCGTCGCCCTGGTGCAACGACTTATATCCTTCGTAGTACTCTTTCAGTGTACACATTATTAGCCGCTTTTGAACTTTAGCTTTATCGATAGTTAAACTATCGTTTTTACTTAGCATTATACGACAACAACATCATCAGTATAATAAGATAATACTGCTTACTTCAGCTCATCACTTATTCGCTTCCCTACTTTAGTTGCTGGACGATTTAGTGGACCGTTCTTGTCCCGTAGATCTTTAGCTGTTTGCTCCATATGTTGCATTGCGTTGAACTCGCCCTGATAGGTGATGTTCCTGATGGTCTATTTTATATCGTTTATATTTATATAGCACGTTGAACCAAGATACAATTTATCTTGATTCTCAACCGACTGTGGCATAAATTGCTTAACTTAATCCGTAACTGGTTTTATTTTACTCGAACACTTTGATTCGCGATATGGTTTACAACACTTTCGAAATTTATCCATTACCAAATTTAATGCACTCGTACTTATTTATCACTCACTTTAACACACTATTTTTTTTTTAAATTTTTAAAAAATGTTGCTCCTTATTTAAATGTTGTTTACAAATCACAATTGTTTAACAAATCTCCAATCCCCAGTCTTTTTATCTTCCATAGCAAAATTTTGTGGTTGACCAAATCGAAGGCTTTTGACAAATCCAAAAATATACAAGAAACATATTTTTGCTTGTCTATGGCCTTACTAACGAAGTCTGTAAAATTTAAACAAGCTGCTAATGTATTAGATTGTTGACAAAATCCGTATTGGTTGTTGTTAATAATACCATTTTTAGTTAAAAACGAATCAATTCGTAAAGTTACAATTTCTTCAAAAATCTTTGTAAATGAAGTAGGAATTGAAATTGGTCGATTATTTGTTATGTCAATCAAACCTGGTAATTTCGGTACATGGATAACTCTGGATATTTTTAATTCGTCTGGAAATCTTGATGCGGCTAACGATCTATTTATTAAGTTCGAAATACACTGTGATAATTTTTTGTTAAACATCATTAGTAATTTATTCGAAATTCCATCAATCCCACAAGCTGAATTGCATTTTAGTCTGTTTATAATAGTTTCTACTTCTTCTTGGTTTGTTTCATGTAATGTGAATGGATCTATTATATTACAAACAGTCTGAAAATCGTTTTCATTTGGATCAGTCATTTGCTTAGTTATATCTGTAGTTAAATTAATAAAATAATAACTATTTTCAGAAGTGTTCAGCAATCATTTCAGGTTGCGACAACGTTACATTTCCAATTTTTAATTTTGGCTCGTTTACCGTTTTTGTTTTATTAAATATAACTTTGTTTAAATGACCCCAAAGCTCTTTTGGTTTCCCCAAACATCTACTACATAATCTATTGTAATATAAGTTCCTTGCTTCTGTAATTTTATTACGTATAAAATTGACGTATAGCTTGTATTGCGATAAAATGTAACTATCTTGCGGATGTTTCATTTTGTATCTATAAAATCACTCTCTCTGTTTCATATTTTCCACTATCTCTTTGTTTACCCAAGGGTGTCTAATCTTTTTTTTTTTTCATAAACTGTGATTGTATTTTGATTTATCATGCATTTAATATACTTAATTAATTCTTCAAATGTTGTAATATCGTTAAGTCTAGACCAATCATTACTCTTTTCCATTTTATCATATCTAATTACACTTCTACATTTAAAATTTTCACTGTGAGCTTTTTCCACATTCCTTTTAAATCTAAACAATACTGCTTTATGATCAGACAATGAAATATCATCCAAATGCATATAATTAATAATGGTGCTAACAGAATTAGACTGCCTAGTTGGAAATTCTTTACAAATTTTATTAACAACGGAAAATCCATGAGATATCAAATTTTGTTTATAGGTTGCTGTAATATTATCATTAACGAGAAGATTAATATTAAAGTCACTCACCAATTATTAGGCTTTGAGGGAACTTTATAATTACTTCATTATGTTTACTTAGAAAATTTTAGGAGGTCGATATACCGCCACAATATTTAACTTGAGATCATTAAGTTTCACTACCATGAAATTGTTATCCTCATAACATTCACTGTGTATCAAATTTGAGTGTAAACGATTTTTAATAAATATACTGCATCCACCATAATTACCGCTATCTCCATTGCAATGGTATGATTGAAAACTATCCAAATTGGTAATTGAATTACCATTTTTATTTAGCCAAGTTCAGTTAATACTACTATATCTATATCACACTGTTAGGTGAAAAATGCTGTTGCATATGCAATGCGGAAGGCGTCATTGACAATTTTTTCATATGTAAGGGGATTATGTGTAACAGTGTGGCACATTATTCCTGTGCTGGCATTAAAGGCAAATCCGTCACAACATTTAAAAATGCCATAGCAAATTGTAAGGGTTTATCATGGTCCTGCCCAGATTGTGACGTGAACTTAAACGATTTGATAATGAAAATTGCCGCTTTAACTAATAAAATATCGAGTGCCACTCCAAGTCCCCCCACAGAAAAAGAAGTACCTGGTCCATCCACGGAACGACGTGTAACTAGGTTTCAATCTAAAAAGTTACACCTAAATATTGAACCTAGTGAAACAACAGATACCGCACCCCAAACAATTAAAACACCAATCAACGATGGGGCGCTAACAAAGGAACCGGTTACTATAAATAGTGAAAAAGTTAATGTAAATATATCGGATAAAGAGCTGGATACTATTGTTGTGGTAAAACCAAGGCGATGGTTATTTATCAGTAGAATCGATTCATCAGTCACCGATTTACAGTTCAAACAATTCATCAAAAACAAATTCCATCTAACGGATGTAAATGCTTTTAGAATGATTCCTAAAGCCAGGAATAGAGGCCACTATAACTATGTATTATATCGCCTCAGTGTAGATGATGAATCGTTCTCTACAATGTTGAATTCAAAATCCTGGCCTCCGGGAATTTTCGTCAAGGAGTTTGATTTTACACAAAAAAAACTTTTTTTTGGAATACCAGGGTCACCAATCCGGAAACTTAACTAAATTAAACAGAAATACCGTAGCTTCATGTAATAATCGTATGACCTCTAAAACCGTTGATGTAGTCGATGGCGTAAATGGAGGCTTGATGTACTTTTCATGCCCTGAAAATCTCACCAAGATACCGATAATGATTGAAATTCATAAACTTCAACAGTTCCAAGCTTTGAATGCCGATGATGTTAGTTTTGTTCCCTCAGAAGTAACAGCTGATTTTGGAGTTAATATAAACAATAACTCAATTCGCGATGCAATCTGTGACACTAATGGTGGCTTGCTGCATTTTTCTTGTTCCGGAAAGTACAACAAGACGCCTAGGCTGTCAAATATTTTTGAATTTCAACATTGTGATACGCAGACTGTGGATGATATTAGGTCAACTCCTACCAAAACTAAATCATTCATCTCATCTTTAATATCTAAGTTGCAAAAGAGTGGCGTTGGTGGTGATTACTCTGAAGACTACTCAAATGGGTATGACTTTTTAAAGCTTATTCCGACTCAACAGATTATGTATGCTGAACCTTAGATCTCAACCTGGATTAATGGCAAATATCTACCTAAATCATCAATCATAATTTGTGTGGCTATGACGAATAAATTAGATAAATGCATTATAAAAGAATTTCTTTCGATTAAGAGAGCTAAACTAAACAATTTCTACATGAAATCTATAAACAGTGTCACCAAAGTTTATCAAATTGAGGATAAGTTTGTAATGGTGATTACAAATCAAGCCAAAACTGATTGCAGTGATCTAATATATGCGTTTAACACCTTAACGTTTTACTTACAACAACGTAAAGAAGAATCTTTTACCATCACTTTGGATAGTAACTGTTCAGTTAACCAATTAAAAGTGGGCTTAGATTATATCACAAACTGTCCATGTCGTAACATCAAATGGATCTTAAGTATTCCATTCAATATGGCACCGCAATACGAAAGGTTTCTATCCTCACGTTGGATAACTGGCGAACCTACCGAATTTTTAAAATCTAATCCCATGGATGAGCTTCCAGTAGTATCTCCGACAATCTATAAGGATTCATCTGCTGAATACTACTATAAAAACTCAATAATCGAAATATAATGTTTTATTTTAAGCATTCTAGTAACCTTATAAAAACCCACCTGCATAAATATTACATCAAGCATATCCACCTACTGCCTTATGCAGCTTCTTCATTGCGGCCGGTAAATATATTTGTATTCGACAATCATACCAAACATTATATATAGAAAAGCCTATTATTAAACATCAATTTGGCTTTGATGGGGAAAATCTGATTAAATTCTGTGAGGACTCCAATAACTTTTTAACATCACACAGGTACATATTCTGTTCATCGGGCACGGAAATCATGTTGGATCTCCTGATTTACAACCATTTAAACATTATGTACAAAAAGGAAAACATCACAATACCAACTATTACAAATGTTCAAGGAGTTCCTGGTTGTGGTAAATCTACATGGATTATAAACAACCATAAACTAGGTAGTGATCTTGTTCTATGCGCCACTAAAGAAGGACTAGCTGATCTTAAATTAAAAGTTGCTTCTCGTTGCATTAATGAAAATATGGATTTCAACAAAGTTAAAGGCAACTACAAAACGATTGCTCCTTTTCTGATAAATGGTTGCCTCGAGTATGAAACGGTATTCATTGATGAGTACATGATGGTGCATGCTGGTTATATTGGACTTGTGGTTATTTTAAGTAAATGTACAAAGGTTTTCCTTCTGGGGGATAAAAATCAAATACCGTACATTGACAGATTACACCATGTCAATATGCGGTTTTCCGATGCAAATTCATTTTTAACAAATGAAGAACCGTTAAATGTAACATATAGATGTCCTGCAGATGTTACGTTTGCTCTAAAGGAATTTTATCCTAATATCAGCTCTAAAAATTCATTGGAAACCTCGGTTGAATTTCTTAATTTGCCATCCACATTATCGATGCTACCTGTCTTAGATAATACATATTATCTAACTTTCACAAAGGCTGATAAACAATTAGTTTCTCAACTCACCATACCATCAACTAGTAAAGTCATGACGGTCCATGAAGCGCAAGGTTTAACATCACCAAATGTGATTTGTGTAAGAACTAATCCGAAACCGCATGAATTATTTGACAATGTGCCTCATGCTATAGTAGCTATATCACGACACACACGTTCTTTTAAATATTTTTCACCAGTTAAGAATGACAGACTATACTCACTTGTGGCGAAGGCTCGATCTTACACAATTATAAATCGACACCAGCCTTTTATTTCCATGCCGTCGGAACTTTATCACAATCAACAGTCAGCTAAATCAGTAAAACATAAGAGATCCGAGAAATTTACGATATACTTCCAGAACGTGAACAAGATGGCATCAAAAGCTTCTAAATTTTTCAATTTTGTTCTGAAAACTAATTATTTAATTTATGTATAATTGGTGAAAGTTCATTGAATCCTAACATTAACAGTAAGGAATACTTTGGAAATGATTACGCTGTTTTTAGATGTGATCGTTCATCAACAACAAGTGAAAAAGTGAAAGAAAATCAGGTGGTGGTGTACTTATCGCAGTGCATTCAATGGTTTCCAGTATTGCCATAAATTTAACTCCATCATCTATCGAGCACGTGTGCGTAAAAATCAAAATAAATCAGACGAATCTGTTTATTTATACAGCCTACATTACACCGAGTTCGTGTAGTGAAATATACGGCAGATGCAGTGATGCAGTTGACGAATTAATTAATCTCACAAAACCAAATGACTTAGTGTTAGTACTCGGTGATTTTAATCTTTCAAATGTAATGTGGAATTATGATCAAGATATGGATTCCTTTCTACCATGCAATATCACATCAGAATCGGAATATGTCTTTCTTGATGCTATGTTTGGTTTTAACCTAAAGCAAATCAACAACATAGCCAATGCTCTGGAGAGAATATTAGATTTATTCTTCACAAGTGATGCAGATATATTTAAAGTGACAGAATCACTCAGTCCATTTGTTGTTAATGATGTTAACCACAAATCTATGGAAATAGTTTTTGATTCAAATGAAATTAAGTCAACAACATCCGGGCATCATATGCATACCACCTATAATTTAAAAAAATAAACCACACTGGACTTCAGCAGTACTTAGAAGGTATACGTTGGGACGCTGCTTTAAATACTAATGATGTAAACCAAGTTGCTAACAAATTCTACCAAATTTTATTACAAGGTTTTGAAACCCACATTCCATTGTGCCGGAAAAAATCTAATATTCATCCTCCTTGGTTTGACGACCATCTGATTAATCTGAAGAACCGTAAATCTAAAGCCTATGTCAAGATGATTAAAAGTGGTTTAGAATCGGATAGGACTGTGTTTCTCCAATCTAATGAAGAGTTTGATACATAATTCAAGGAAAAGCACCTCTCTTATATTGCAGATGTACAACGAAGCATTACAACCAACCCTAAACAATTCTGGAAATACTTTAGATCCAAACGAGTAATTGATGGTTATCCAACTAATATGTATTTGCATGATATTAGAACATCAGATCCTAAAAAAATTGCTGACATGTTTGCGGATTTTTTTCAATATGTATACAAACCCAAAAACAGTAATTGCTTTACCTCTCAATGATGAGGATATTTTATATGCACTTAATCAGTTTGGTGACGGATGTGGGCCGGATAATATTCCAACGTCTATATTAAAAAAATATGCTAATATTTTAGTAAAACCATTACGGAATATATACAATCTCTCGTTAACATCCGGAATATTCCCTGATTCATGGAAAATATCTAAAGTTACAGCTATATTTAAATCGGGTAAAAGAGAAGACATCACCTGTTATAGAGGGATATCAACCACTTCAACCATAGCAAAATTATGCGAACAGGTTGTATGCAACAGCTTTAAAGGAATCCTAGCTCAACAAATATCACTTAATCAGCATGGATTTATGCCTAGAAGATCTACATCTACTAACCTTGTTGAATTTACCAACAAAGTTATTAATGAAATTGAAAACCGCAACGAAGTAGACGTAGTGTTTACTGATTTTAGTAAAGCATTTGACTCAATCTGCCATCACAAGGCTCTAGAAAGTCTTTACACCTTGGCTTTGCATCCAACTTCATTAAATGGTTCAACTCATATTTGTCTAGTCGCGTACAATATGTGTCAATTGGAAGCGAAAAATCTAAAATAATCAATGTAACGTCAGGAGTTCCTCAGGGTTCCCATATTGGACCATGGATTTTTCTCGTTTTCATAAATGGAATAACTGAAGTCATAAAATACTCTAATCTTCTCATGTTGGCAGATGATGTAAAAATCTATCATACAATTAAAGATATACATGACACAAAAGTATTACAAGAAGACATCGAGAGATTCAGTGAATGGTGCCACAAAAATTCTTTGCTGTTGAATATTGACAAATGCAAAGTAATGTCTTTTCATCACAAGAGACAACCGATTAACTTTGTTTATAGCGTTAATAATACGGAACTGCAAAGAGTTAAAGAAATAATCGATCTAGGTGTCACATTCGCTGAAAATATGAGTTTTAACAACCACATTGACAAATGCATTGCTAAAGCAAATTCTATGTTTGGCTTTGTTAAGCGTTGGACTGGTGAATTTACAAATTTGTCAACTTTATTTTGCGTATATAAGATCCCAAGTTGAATATGCATCAGTAATTTGGAGCCCGTATTATGCTAACCACATCAAAAGGATTGAAAGCATTCAAAAGAAATATATGATCTTCATTTTAAAGAAAACTGACTGGGACTATGACCATAGCTTACCGTTTCATGAGAATATAGCCCTCCTTCCACCATACACGACAAGATGTTTAGAGTATAAAATTTGCACTCTGGAAAATAGACGCTTATTTTTAGACTCAGCTTTCATCGGTAACATCCTGCTTGGTTTTATTGATTCTCCCTACATATTGGAAAATACAGCTATCCATGTTCCAATCAAATCGGTGCGAAATCATCGGTTTTTGGAGATAGTACGCCACTCAACCAACTATGGTGAAAATTGTCCAATCAACAGACTGGCAAAATCATTCAACATCGCTGAAGAAAACTTTGACTTTCATCTCACAAAGGACTCCTTCAAAAGGAACTTGAAGAACTATTTTTTAAATTATAAAATTTAATTTATCAGAAATTATCTGGTAACATCTTTTCAGTTTATTTTTTGTAAAAAATATACTTTTTCAATCTAATTTTTTTGACAACTTCTAATCTGAAGTACTTAACTTTTAATTTTTAAAATTGTAAAATTTTAATTTTTTAATCTTGTGTGTAATAATCAATACTGAATTGATTATTTTTTTGTATATGAAATCATACTTGTAATGTACTAAATCGATTTCTTTAATATAAATAAAAAAATAAAAATAAATCACAAATAAATGAATTAATTAATATCCCGACATCTATTAATTTATATCGTAAACTTTGAATATTAATGTATAGTATGTTATAGAGATCTATATTATCGACGTTCTCATCTATGTCAAAATAAGAAAAATATTTATTTCTATATCTCCCCAAATGTCAATAACATCCAAACAATTCATATTGAGATAAGTATTAAAAAATTTTAAAGTACATTTTAAGAATTAAATAAAAAGCTAACCATTTACGAGTACCATTCTATTTTCCAGATCCAGTAAGTCGGCCTTGTTGCGAATTTTATAGATTTTGCTGTTCTCATCCTTCCGAATATGTATTTTTTGTTGATTAACCCAGACATATTTCAGCTGAAGTCGATTTTTCAAAGCAATCGATTCACGAAGTAATTTTGCACGAAAACTGGTAAGTTGATCACGCACAAAGATCCTATGGTCGGTTTGGTAGTTAAGTCCAACTTCTTTCGTAAATAATGTTTTTTTTCTTTCATTTTAAAATGTATTTTGGCTGATGAATTTGTAAACGCCACTTCGATGATACTGGATACGATCGCTTTATTGCGCAGAGGTTGTGAGCTTTCATTATTTTGTGTTTGATTTGCGTTTATAAATTTTATGTTTTTAATATCCGAATCTTTTATTTCTGCATTAACTTTGTGAAAATTTGTTTGACGAGATCTTCCGGCTCAAAAGATTTATCACGGAACCCATCTCATCAACTTCACCCTCCAATCTTGACATTTTTAAAATATTTACATGTTGTTGATCCTTAAGATCAATAATCATTTTATTAAATTTTATATTCTCGGCTTGTAAAGTTTTTATTTCTGCCAAAGCGGTATCAAACTGACGCGATAAGAACTCCTGAGATTCTTTAATATCACTCATGGTTTTTTCCAAATTATTTATTGAATACTGGACAGATAAGTTTTGTTCACTAGTATTTTACATCATCAAATCTAATTTATCGGTTATGTTGGTGTTTGGTTGTGACGATGACGCTAAGCTTCCTTTTTGAATAGTAGGTGATTTTGTACTTTTACCATCGATGTAATTAGATAAATTTGCCCCACAATTATTTGAACAAAACCATGTTGGTATGGCTGCAAACCTTCGAATGTGCTTACCTCTTATCTCCTTACAAGCACAATGGTAATATTTATGGCAACCATCGCACTCGAAGCCACCTTGATTTTCTGCAAATTATTACGCGCATTCCTTCCGGAACATTGCCTTCGAAATGATACGGCACTATACACACTATATTCACTACTGGTAGTTAGTTGATTTCAAATTAATTAAGAGTTTACTCAAATTACTAACTTCAACAAAGCAAATCTTTACAATCTATGATGTTGGTGTTGTGACTTTAAAATTCAAATTTATTGTTCGGAATGCACAATTTTTGCATATTTAATGCGGTTTTAAAACAAAATGTACGAATACCACGCGACCAAGTTAAATTTTTATGTAATTTATATCAACAATATTCTTTTGTTTGTTTTCAAAAGAATTACTCCACGTTTAACAGATACGCTTGTCAAGTAAAAAAAATCAACCCCCCAATGAAAAAGGGGAAACAACATATTATTATTCTTTTATAAAATAACCAAAGAAAGAAAAGGGATTTATGGTACTATGATTAACCAATTTTTAAACGATATAAACCAGGATGTGGCACCTTCCAATTCGGCGACTCATATTTAAATGTGACGCAAAATTGTATATTAATTAATAAAAGAAACAAAAAATTTAACTAAACTATATCTTTATTGTAAACAGTTTCAAAACACTGAGAAATATCTATTCAAATATAGTTTTTCTATATAAAAATGAAATAATGCTCTTACTAATACGTATTTTGTAAGAATACAAAATATAACGGTGGTCCTGTTTTTTTTATATGTTGTAAAATATTATTTGTCCAAAATTTGACACTCTGTATCTTTAACAACAACAAAAAAACAGCATTTCAAAATTTTTCTTTTAATCAAGGCTATGCATTCAAAACATAAAAATCATAAAATTTAAATATGACTTACAAAAATTTGTGATTCCACATTTTTTCACCAAATTGGTCATTTCCATCAATGTTTGATAGAAGATCAAGTTATCATAAAATATTAGTATTCGCACGTATTTCAAATTCTGACGCTCTTGCAAAATTCTCAGTCATATAGTTATTCCTGAATGTACACTATTTTTTAGTGTTCTTAACAATATTATATAGAACAAAATTATGAAACTCCCTTATATTTAAACTACCTAATATTAATAATAATAAAATATTATCCTATGGGTGACATTTTGCTAAAAATTAACACTAATTGGTATTTCGTTTGATATAATATTTTGAATCTCCGGTTTTGTTGTATATAGGCGGTATACCTATATATTTCTCAAGAAATTAGAAATGAAAAATTAATACATTTTTCATTTTAAGCACTTAAGACAGGATAACAATATTAAACGAGACAGAAGGTTCCTTATAATTAGTTTTATGGATCACCGAAAGATACCTGCTAAGCTTTATGATTATGATACCAATTTATATTCATAATTGTCTTAGAGTGTATATATACTGTTAATATATATGTATATATACTTGGGTGAATATAAATGTGAAGTTCATCTTATTAATTTAAATTAAATTAATGCTATTTATAATATTTAATTTACATTTAACTTTGTTTGATGGATGATACACTGTATATATTATGTAGTTTTAGGAAAGATATACTTGCAAATTACCTAACGTTTTGAATATTTTTAGAACGATAATAAATAACAATTTTTCTTTATTAATTTTATTTACTTTGCAAGGTTATATTACGAAATTTGTTCGAATTTTCTTGGAGAAAGATTTTTTTTATTAATAACAATAATACTGTAACAAAGAACCCAGGTGTGTCAAATTTCCAGATAAACACCATACTAGAGATTGTGTCAAACCCACAGATGTACAGCCTAGATGTGTACATTGTGGAGAAGATCCAGCTAACTACAGAGGATGCAGTTGTTGGATCGGTTCGGTATATTGAATAGCTATATATACAAAAAAAACTACCTAGTTTTACCACAATCTATTTATTTTTATATTGATACTACGACTTGTGATGTTCATGAATGATTAGCAAGTGTAGTATTTTATTTTCAAATATACTTAATTTTACAATAATATGTAGCTTTTACAATTAATGCTAGATGGCCTATATTATAGCTTAGCCATAAGTTTTAGAACGCATTCACTGTTGAGAATGCATACTAAGTAAAATAGATTTCGAATATTAATCTATCAATACATAAATATGTAATTAAAATCTAAACATTCGTTAGGTTTTAGCCTTTAAGATATAGAGTTTAACATTTATGTGGTTTTGAATTGAATGTCAAATTAAGTTGGAATTTGGTAAATAATATAAAAGTAAGTAATTAATTATTATTAAATTTAAATATAAATTATAAATTAATTATTAATTATTTCAGACTACAAATATTTGTAGCATGTAATTGTAAATATACTGTATAAGTTATAATTCCAATTGAAAGCAATTAATTTCCACTAATATGAATGGAATTGGTTTTATATGATTTCATGCAATGTAATTTGACAACAAATAATAGATATAAATTCAAATATTAAAGATAGTATCTTATTATATAATATAAATAATTATAATATTAATTCTCATTTATGTGTTTCCTTGTAGCTGTTCCTGAAGGTGGCTTGAACAAGTGCCACTCGAACAGCAGTGTTGCTATTGAATTACAAAATATCATAAATAAAAACATCTGTTGGAATAAACAGGCCTGAATCATTTAAAGGAGAGTTAAGGCGTAAAGCGTTGATAGCCTCTCAAGCAGAAGTGGGCAAAAAAACTTAAGCTCAAGTAATGATGAGTAACGAAAACAAACAAAAAACACCTCAAACAGACGACATAAATCAAACGCTTAAGCTGATATTAAGCAAACTTAATACTTTTGATCAGCGATTACAGAAACTAGAATACAGTACCAATAGACTCCAGCAACATCAACAGGAATTGCAAATGGTTGGACGCAGAGAAAATCGATGTCTGTCTTATCTCTGAATCTCAGTTCACTAGGCAATCAATTATCAAATTTAGAAATTATAAAACATATCACACTATTCACCTGGGAAATACTGCCAAGGGAGGTAGTGCTGTTATAATTGGAAATAGTATTAATCACTTCGAGGAATTAAAATATGAAACAGAACAAATACCAGCAACAGATGTTTATATCAAGACTAAAATAACTCTGTTAGTGTTATTGGAATTTACTGCCCATCGAAATACATTTTCTTATTGGAATTTACTGCCCATCGAAAAAGAAAAAGATTATCTTGAATTTTTCAGTAAACTAGGGTAAAGATTTGTAATTGGAGGAGATTTTAATGCAAAAAATATCCACTGGGGTTCTAGACTAACAACAACCAAAGGGAAAGAGCTCCTCAATGCTATCAGAAAATACGGTTGTGAACCGTTATCAAATAGTACACCGACTGGTACTGGCCAATTGATCCAAATAAAATACCAGATCTGATTGATTTCTTTATAGTGAAAAATATATCTGTAAATTATATACATATAGATGAAAGTCTTGACTTAAGCTCTGATCACTCCCCAATACTTTTGACATTAAGTGTAAAGGATCATCCAAAAAGAAAGCTATCCTAGTTTAGTAAAGAAGCACACAAATTGGGAATACTTTAGACTGTCTTTAGAAAGAAAAATTAACTTAATGGTTCCGCTAAGGAGTGAAGAGCAATTAGAAAAAAAAGTTCACAAGTTCATATGTGACATAAAGCAGTCAGCTTGGGAAAACATTCCTGAACTTAAAAAGAAAATTAAGGGAAACAACTACCCTAGCTAGGGAAATTAGAGAGCTTTTGGCAGAAAAAAGAAGGACAAGGAGAATATGGCAACAAACTAGAGCTCCTCAAGATAAAACTAAGCTAAACAATCTGACTCAGCTACTTAAAAGGGAAATCAAAGATTTGAAAGACGAATCTATCAGTAACTACTTCAGAAAATTATCTAATGGTACTAGTACTGATTTTTCTCTCTGGAGAGCAACCAAAAGAATTAAAAGGCCATTAATGCAGATTCCTCCAATCAGAACAGAAGATAACAAATGGGCCAAAAATAACGAAGATAAAGTACGAAGTTGTGCTGAATACCTGGAAAAAATATTTGAACCACATGATGACCAATCATTGGAAGCCGAAATAATAACTGGAGAGGTTGTACAGGAAAGTGAAGAAATCCTACCAACAACACCAAAAGAAGTCATGTATGAGATAAAAACAAATATGAATCCGAAAAAAGCGTCGGGTTATGACCTTATCACAGCAGAAATTGTAAAAGAACTACCAAGGAAAACTTTATTAAAGCTCACCAATATTATAAATGCCGCCTTTCGAATGAAATATGTACCCAGCCTCTGGAAAATTGCAGAAGTAATTATGATTCCTTAACCTGGGAAACCACCACACAAAATTGGATCTTACAGGCCAATATTGTTGTTGCCAGTTATGTCTAAACTCTTTGAAAAGTTATTAGTATAAAGGCTAAATCCGATAATTGCGAGGAAAACCCTGATTCCAAATCATCAGATCCGTATTCCCAACCAACACTCAACATTAGATCAAGTACACAGAATAACTAATATTATTGAAAGAGCATTAGAGGAGAAAAAATTCTGCTCAACGATATTCTTAGACGTTGCACAGGCCTTTGATAAAATTTGGCACGAAGGACTTAACTATAAGTTAAGAACTGTAATTAGAATCATACTTGAAAGATAGATTCTTTAGAGTAAAATTAGACGATTCCTATTCTGAATTGAAAGAAATCATGGCAGGAGTACCGCAGGGCAGTGTATTAGGTCCGGTCCTATACCTATTGTACACTAATGATCTGGCGCTTAAATATAGAAAGATGTATTGGCTGATAGGAAGGAGCTCCGCTCTATCAACATACAACAAACTTCTATTATATAAACAAATATTAAAACCGGTTTGGACTTATGGTATACAACTTTGGGGTTGTACCAAACAGAGCAACGTGGAAATCATCCAAAGATTTCAAAACAAAGTATTAAGGAACATCGTTGATGCACCATGGTATGTTAGAAACAGACATAGGGACCTTAAAGTGGACACTGTTTCAAAGGAAATTCGAAAGAATGCAGTGAGACATAGGCAAACGCTCGAACAACATGTTAACACTGAGGCAACTAAGCTGTAAAATCCACAATAACGATGTGGTTTAATTCAATTAATCAGACACTATGGAACACCAGTGGGAAGAAGCCATAGATTAATACAACACTTGAATCTATATTATACAATTTATAGTATTTATCTAGTCTGGCCACCCCACACTCCATAGTATTAATATTTAATATAAAAATTAATTAATTACAAATTTATAATTTCCCTTCAAGTCACCAGTAAAAACATTAAATGAGGGATCCATTCCTCTATAAAGGTACATATAGAAATTCCCGGGGTTCTTTTTATTCTTAAGTAAGTATTACGTTAGATGAGTGGACGAGTTTAAGAAACCGATGCTACCTAAATGTAAATATACACTATAATAGTGGGAAATACACAAATTTGGGGCCAATTCGAATTGTACGAAGTTGCACAGCTGACGATGTACAAAATCTTTTAAACGAAACATTAAAAGAGTTTAATTTACAAGACATCAATATAGTCGTAGCAACCACAGACGGAGCATCGGTGATGACCAAATTTGGAAACAATTTGTTGTATATTCACCAGCAATGCTATAACCATGCAATACATCTTGCTGTGCTAGATGTGGTATATAAAAGACCTACTAGCTTAGAATTAGAACTTGTCGATTCAACTGATGAAAATGAAGATGAAGATATTGTTTCTCAGTCTGACTCCAATGCAAATACCAGTAATATGGATCAGGATGGTATATTTGAAACGAGATCAAATGAAATGATACCTATTGCTGGTATTAGTGCTGTTTTGGCAAATGTTCGTAAGTCAATTTTGTAAAAATATGTTGTAGGCAAAGAAATTGCGTTATCACTGGATTCTTGGAATACAATTGGTTCAATGTTAGAAACGGTACTTAAGGTAAATTACAGCATAGTACACGCTTTAAATAATTTGCAAGCTGCGGAGTTATACAAACAAGCGAATAAGGTAAAAATACAAGAAATATTAAGCATATATGTAACACATACACCTTGCGGTAAAGGCTCTGAGAAGAAGAGACGCAACCCTAATCTCGAGTGATGGCATTTAAATTTTTTTATTTCAAACATTAGAAAATGACTGTGTGGGGGAATTATCGGAAAACATATTGCATGCTTTGAAAGTGCGAATAAAGGAACGACGAAACAAAGATCTTGTACCACTAATTAGGTATTTACAAAACCCACAAATTTTAAACGAAAAAAACTCCGATGATGCAAAATATGCAATGGCCAATCTAGCAAAAACTATAATGGATATACTTTTTTCATATGAAGACGAAGCTGGCGTCGATCAACCATCATCATCCGTATGAGATTCATCTAACGCAAGCCAGGCATGTCATCTATGGCAACAAAATTGTAGAATGAAATTGATACAACCATGCTGTTAATGCCCGCCATAAATGATGGCAAATCAGTCTTAAAAGAGTTAAACATTTACAAATAACGCCTAAGCTAACCAATTTATTGTCAGCATTAAAATCAATAAAGCCTACATCCATATTTTTTAAACCAATGTAATATTTTTAAATAATTTTAATAAATAAGTATAAATAATGATTAGTATTTTATTTTTAAATAAAATTTTCCATTATGATAAGGCATCACAGGTAAGTTATGAGTAAAAAAAACGGCTTTTTGTAAAAAAGAAAATCACGAATCCCGGAATTTTCTTCCATAATGAATCCCGGATCTCAGAATTTAAAAAATGGCCGAGAAAATAACTCCTTAAATGAAATTCATTGAATACGAAAATTATTTAATATTATTGAAAATTTGCCGAAATGGTGCTGGTGTCATCTAGCGGTGAAATAAGGCTTTAAAATTATTTTTCATTCAATAAATAATATTTCAAAAATACTAATCATCACATCAATTCTATTTTGTGTATAGGTTCAGCAACCTGCGGTTGACTGCAAAATCCCATCTGAGAAAACTTGTTTGATTAACCATTTTTGTTAATCAGCTCAAGTAGAATGCTGAAGCTGCTAAAGGATACTCCATAACCTCCATTGATTAATATCCATGGCATATAATTTCACAGTATTATATAATGAAGTGTGAAAAATATCATAGACTCGGACATATGTATTTTATGTTAACCATGATGCTAAATATTGATGGATGCTATAGATCTATAAAGACAAAAACAACCGCCTCATTAAAGTTATTGCTTACTCAAAGATTACAATCAACCTGCTCCAGCAGCAATATAATGGAGGATTTAAAAATTAAAGATTTCGAAATATTGAATGCTATAAATATTATGAAAAATAAACAGAATACGAAAAGAAAGTGTAAATTATATCATCAACAAACGAGGATTTCAACTATTCATGCTAACATTCGATAATAAAGAAAAGATCCAAAACGTATACAACACCAACGGAATTTTAAATTAACAGTCGAATAAAATACAATGTAAGTTACAAATATAAATGTGCAAGGCAATGACATGACTTTATGTCAGAAGATTACACTAAACTCTTCAAATCACCAGGTCCTAGTGACTAGGACGCAGTTTCATTATTGAACGTGATTTTAACGCAAAACATATTTAATGGGGATCCCGAATATCCATAACAAAAGGAGGGGAATTATTTCATGCCGGACGTCCATTAACGTGCAATTTTTACTCCAACGGCGATTGACATCTCCAGACACAAATAAGATTCTAGATGTTATAGATTTCTTTATAACAAGAGCAATATCAGACAACTTCATCCACATAGAAGATAACGATGGACTCCCGACAGACCATTCATCTGTCATTATGACACTTACTGAATTACTAATCAGGAAAGCACATGTGCCCAGGCCAACAAATCAGAAAACTCATTGGGATCAGTTTCTGATGCTCCCGGTAGCAAACATCAATAAGAAAACCTAATAAGAAACAGCTGGAAGATAACCTAAAACTACTTATTGAAGTATTTCAATTTGCAGTCCATGTGAGTTCGTCGAATAATTAAAATACAAAGAATTTCGATAAAAGGACTTAAAGGAATTGGCCAACGAAAAATGTAGAGCACGCAAAATCTGGCAGAAATAAAACAAAGCTTAATAACTTAGAACAAAAAGAAACGATTTAACCTGACCCAGAATCGTAAACAAAATTGAAGGCGCAAGAGGTTTATTCTAGAGTTTTCATAGATTCGTAACACAAGCATTCGATAAGAGTATGGCAATTCGCAGAGCAAACTATATACAAAAACTTGCTCCTCGACCGGCAACATTTTAAACCTATACGTATGGTGTTCAACTATGGGGTTGTTAATATGATACATGAGAAATGAGGGTCTTCATAAGGATATAAGAATGAAATAAATAAGCATGCTTTAAAACACGCAAACCGTCTGCAACAACACGAAAACACAGAAACGAAGCCGATGGTAGACAGGCCAATTTAAAAAAATAAAAATAATTACAAATATAATTGAAGAGGCATTTTTGATACAAAATGTTCTAGAAAGGTTTTGGATGTAGTATCGAGTATCTTTTTGTTGACTTTATAAACACTTTTTTTTTTTACGGAGGCGGGTCGTCAGCCCAGCGATCGAACCGTTTAGTCGCCTCCTACGACAAGCAAAGGATACTGCGGTGGTATTCTTTGGAATCATGTTCGTGCAATTTAGATTTACGAGACATGTGAGTACCTCCGACCACAGGAGCCACAGGTTCTGCGTGCTGATCAGGAACGAATTGTGCAGCGATCTCTGAAAGGAGAGCCACCATATGGTAGGCGCATAGGTCGTTTCAGGTGACGATAGCTCCACGATGTAGAGAATGACTTGGCCTCTTCAGATTGTCTTAGACAGTATGAAGACCGTGCTCAGGATCGAAACCGTTGGAGCCAAATTGTTGACTCAGTAAGGGGCCAGTAATGGCCTTTATAAACTGTATATTATTATTATCAAGTATCTGACAAGGTACACGGCAGCTATAGGATTGGAATATAAACTATACACAAGATCGACAAAGTTTACACCTCTTCAGTAAAATAGGTTAGTTTAATGGATGCATCCCTACGGTATATTAAGTAATCCTTGACAGAAGGTCAGAGTAATTTGGTTAGTAAATTTCAATTTTATTTATTCATATATTGGTTGTGATAGTTGGAAATAGCATCGTTGTTGTTAATGTATCATTCTTGTTTGCCACGGGACGGAACCATCTTCAACAAAGTAATCTGCATTTGTTTCCCGAAGGTCTGCAGATCGTCGAGATGAATGGTTGCTTAAGTAACTTAGTATTTACAACCCTTGAGTCACTGGCTCATTCCTCCAATTACCAGAGATAACAATTCCTGGATCTAAGTTTTCATTGTCTACTGTATATTCTAACTGCCTGTTCTGTAATTTTGATTGTCTGTTATACCAATTATGTAAAGCGCAACACGCCTAACCAATGCTGCAATGGACTATTCTCCTATAGCGCGCGACAAACGATAATTAAAAATATTATTTTCAATGTTAGTTGATTTCCATCAGGGAACGGCTTTAATAGGTATTCTTTTAAGGGTAATGCATTGTCTCCAACTACGACGTGCGACGTTCGGTAGAATCCCGCTCTCTATACTGCTTGATACAAACTACAATTACGAAATACACCTCCATCGGAAACCCGTCCATTACATCCGATGTCTATATAGGTATATAACTGAAGCAATATTTATGATCTACAACTGCCATTAAGACAATGCTATTTGTGCTTTAATAATGATGCTCCACAGCATCCAGAAAAATGCCATTCTTTTCGAAAACCATTCTTAATTGCCTTCCAATCATACCTACATGTGGTAGGCACCTGAAAAGAAGGATTACATATAGATTCATACTTTAGAAATCACTATATTTTTATAAAACGATAATTTATACGATTTAAACGATTCATAACGATTTTTTCGGGATATAATCCGTTTAAATCGTTTTATTTAAATGAGTGATAACCGCGGAAATCAGAGAGTTTATTATAAACAATATTTTATTTATTTTTCAGCCTTGCGAAAATAATTCACATGCTGATAGTAATACAAATACTGAGGAACAGAACACCGCAATGGATAACTTTCCTGAACCCAAACCTATTTCACCTCTACTCAAACCACCTATTACAAAAAAGAAAAAACTTCCTCAGCTTTCCAGTATGGTCACTGAGTTAAAGGAAATATCTGAAGCTGCTAACTCTATAGAAGAAGAGAATGGAGTTTGAGGTTTTCGGTAAACACGTCGGTCTTCAACTTAAATCGTTGCCATTGCTATTGGCACTAGAAGCCCAAGAACACATTTAATTGTACATATATATAATTCGACGACAGCATCTCCAAACATCATCTGTAGCAGATATAGGTTCACTACGACACCATTGTTGCCGTACGTTTCGCGAGCATCGCCATTTTTATTTTTTATTTTTATGGGAAAGATGAAAATGCATTTACCAGGACGTGCTGGACTCCCGTTTCCTTCCCCTACTACTCAGCACTAGCCTAGGACTTTGAATTTATCCTTAGACTGAGCTTGCACCTATATGTTAAAGACTCCTGTCTAAATCAAAGGTTTTTGTTTTTTAAGATACCTATTCAACAAACTTTGTCACGTGGCGCCAGGTATCATATTCACGTAGCATAATCCCCCCCAACGGTCTCCGGTAACCATGATCCCACCTCTCCTTCCAGCCATATCCTTTGCTGGGACCAATTCGTACACGAAAAAAGGTATGATCGGAAATATCCGTGGCCGCTAAGAAATTGAATCAGATAGTATCCAACCTCTCTGTGGCCCCTCTCCATCCATGGACTCACACGTGCGATGAGTATCGCGGTCCTTAGCCAGAAGGTCAATTGGGATGACTCCAGCAATTACTAGAAAAGCTGTTTAAGAAACAATGCGGTAGGCCGAAGCTACTCGCAGAGCACTACAACTCTGAACCTGGGCCAGTCGCTTTCAACACATTTCCTTATTCATGGAATCCGCCCAAACCTCAGCCCGGTACAAGAGAACCGTTTGGACCGTGGAAAAAAAATAAACAGACGGCGCCTGCTAGACTTCGGGCCACCAACATTGGTCATATGTCTGCTTAGGAGCCTCGCTATATAGTAGTAATGAAAGTTAAAATAATTTTCGATCATTCCCAAAGTTACAAAGTATTCTTTAGGATCTTCCAATGCGTTTTCCGTTAGAAGAGAATAAGTAGCTCCTAGTTCATGTCTTCTCTGAATCCATGTTCATAACCATAGCTTTTTCTTTTTCATAACGCTGATTAGTTCTTCCACTTCTTGTAAAATAACCATTGCAATAATTTTTATCAGCGCATTTGCGTTGTTGCGTATTTTTTGCATTTCGAAATACTGCTCACTGACTTGTAACTTGCGTGCTTGACTGTAGTGCAAACGTTTTTTGATCAGAACCAATTTTAGTTACTAAAATACTCGCTACTCGACTAAATTACTAGCGTAGTCTGAACAAGGTTTAAGCTGAAGTGGATATAGAGCACGTAAAAAAGAAAATACTTGGAGTTGTGCAATCGCTATATTTATAAGCAGTAATATTAGTAATTTTAAAAACACCCTGTATAATGAAAAACGTTAAATTTCCCCAATTCCAATCGTTTCAACGGAAAAACCATAACGTATAACGAAAACTCACATTTAAAACGAAAATTCTCCACACTTCCAATCAATTTGAGTATTCTTGGAACAAAAACCACAACTAACATTAACGAATAACGCTTTTAACGACTTGTACATACATATGTATATACATTATTTTTGTTGTAATAGTAATATAACGGCGTCGCGTCATTTCGTTATGAAAGCTTAAACGCACCACACGTGAATTGAAATAAAAAAATAAAGAGTTTGAAACAATTTCTATTGTAGAAGGCGGAGGAAAATATTTTGTGAGAACTGAGTGAAAATAACATTTTTGAGTGAATTAGAAAAAAACAAAAGAAAGTAAAAACAACTCACTTTTAAAACATTGTCCATTTACAATAATTGTGTAAAATATAATTGTTGATTGGAAATGAGTTTGTGATTTTTGTCGTATTTGTTACCGTTATGTATGTACTCGTATGTATAAAAATATTTAGTGAAATAACAACGAACTACTCGGAAATTTATTTTCCAAGCATTCCGATAGTGGCTCGGTGTTACATAATTTATGGAATAATAAAGGCAACATGTTAACAGGTAATATGTAGTTAGTCAAATTTAATTTTTTTTATTGATCTACTAAATATTAAAGTTAGTATATATTTATAAATGTAGCATTTTAAATTCAAAATGAACACAGAAAATTCAATTTCGATCAGGTAGATTTTCTCGTTTTGTTTTCTAGTTTTTGTTTAACTGTCGATGGAAATTTGTATCACGTATTTAAGTGAAAATATATAGAGAAAGGTTTTAGAAGATATATGTATGTATTGTTGTAGTACAACACAATCATCCAAAAAGTAAATCAATAACAGTATTTCTGGCACGTATACCTATTTTATTTTTCATATTTAAAGTTTTACCTTTTCTAGAACCGCACTAAACAGTTGTTCACTAAATAATATTCAAAGCTATATGCACGCAGACAAATATATGATTTGAATGATAATTTCTTATAAATGGCATTTCCAATCAATCCGATTATTATTTTTGGTTGGTCGCGTTCTTTTTCTATCAGAATTTTTTATTTTCCATATTTTATCGAATTCGAATCGTTTCACATCGTATTAACGTCAAATGGGCAGTTGTTGATTTGTCCATCGATAGTTTAATTAAATTTCTGTTTTTAAGCCTAGATTTTGGAATGAAAAGTTGATGGTTCGAGCTAGTGGCTCGAGCCAGAGGCTATCTTGGCTCGTGGGGTTTATAAGATAGGTTGATGGGCGCCGCAATTTGTAAAACACCATTTTGCCGGGCAGATTAACCGATGAATTGTTGGAAGATTCTCTTGACAACACATGTTGTCAAGGGCGGATTTCAGTGATGCGCAGGAACCTATTCTTCAATACATTATTTAAGTCATACCGTTCAAACTTTTAATTTTGGTTTCTTCTATAAAAATTTATTAAGAGCACCTAGTTTGTGGGAATTAAAATATATTATTCCACCAAATTACAGGACAACGGTCTATTAAAATCATCGTGGTATTCTTGGGACAGATATGGCCACGTTAAATAACAGTTAAACTCAAAATTAAGCTTTTTACTGCCGCGTTTACCATTAATATTAGGTAATACATGTATACCAGGTAACGACCGTTTTGTATTTTTCCTCCAAATTCATATTTATATTAAAAATTGTTAGGTCGCTGGCTCGCTGGAAATACTCACTTCTGGAATTTCTTAATCTTTTTCCTTTAAAGTTTTATGTACAAAATACATTTTTGTATAGGGATCTCATAAGCCTATACCTCTAAGCTGGTATATACACCGTTTGGAGTGTACGCTGTCATCCTCGTTTTGAATGTCCCCCCTTTCTATATGTATGTACGTAATGGTAACTCCAAATTTTCGCTCCATAAGTGTATACGACAGCAGATGAAAACGATACTGCTTTTGTTCTGACCTATTGTCACTTGTCGCTTCAAAAGACAAATCTTTCACTCCTGTAGTAACTGTTTCTGACAGAAATTTCCATAAGCAACTACACAGTTCGTTTGTACAATTTGGTTGTTTATCAAAATTATTCCACTTTCATGTATCTGCTTTTTTATTTCTCGCGCCTTTTATTTTGTTGAATATGTGCTGATTATGTTGACTGTAAATGTAATTGTTCACGTTTTCGTTCATATTTTCTGCTGTGCAATCATTATTGACATCTTTTTTAGGAAACCCAAAACCTAAGTTGAATTGATCGTTAAATAAAACGAGGTATTCCCGCTGGGTTACAGGTGGGCATGAAACATTATTTGTTTGTACCAAATCCAAGAATAACCTGCGTATTATATTGCCGACATTCAAGCTTGAATCAAAATATTTCCGCTTAGTGTTTCCTGTTTAATAATGTGATGGTAGACGAGGAAGTGTTAGAGTGAGAAATTCGGTAAAAATGAAAGAAGGAATAATATTTTCCACCAGAAAAAAAAACCTTAAAGCTCGATACACTTAGTCCAACGTTTTTCCAATATTTCGATCCCTTCCGAATAATATGATTTCTTCAACCCTTCAAAATAGGCGATTGTTCCATTGATGAACTCCTCAATAGAGCCGAATCTCTTTCCGGCGAGCCATTTCTTCAAGTTAGGAAACAGGAAAAAGTTGCAGATGGCTAAGTCTGGAGAATATGGTGAATGTGGAAGCAATTCGAAGCGTGATTCATGGATTTTAGCCATGACAACTATACACACGTGTACATTGTTTTGATGGAAGAGAACTTTTTACTTCGCCAATTTTTTCTTTTCTTTCAAAACGTCGTTGAAACGTTCCAATAAGTTGGACTAATATTCACCGTTGACCGTTCTCCCCTCTTGAAGGTAATCGATGTGGATATGCCGCGTACATCCCAAAAAACTGTGGCCATGACCTTGTTGGCCGTTAAAACCGCTGTAGCCTTCTTCGGCGCAGATTCGCCAGTAGAAATCTACTGTTTAGTCTGTTCTTTAGTCTCCGGTGTACAGTGGTGAATCCATGTTTCATCCACAGTTATGTAACCACACAAAAACTCCTTTTTATTTCGCTTGATTTTGTTGGCGACCAGCAAGAACATAATCTTCTATTGTCTTGCACGTTGAGGGGGCATCTATTGTTTGATATTTCGCTTGTTGGATGTGTCGAACAGTGTGCGGAAATAACAAACGTTGCTGGTGATACCAAATTTTGACGATTAGGGCGCTTAATTCTTTTTAAATTTTTCGTTTTGTATACAAATGCAAACCAGGCTGGAATAACAATCTATGATAGCACATCGCGTATCCGTCATTGGTATATTCGGCGAACTTTCAAATTTTTGTTAAATGTTTGACTTAATTCTCGACTAAATTGTGCTAAACTGATAACACTGTACGTTACTTGGAACAGTTCCTTTTAAGTCTATTTTCATACTAAACCTAACCAAATGTTACCATATACATAAAATTAATTATTAACATTTTATTTGATATATAAACGATACGAATCGGTGCCAATTAAAAACTTAAATGAGAACACCACCAATTTGGTTAATGCAAATTAAAAATTCTTATTGATCTTGTGATATTCTATGACAACACGATTTAGGGTTTAACGATTTAAATGATTTCCAGTGAATTTCAATTTTTATGTTCAAAAGAAAACCAACACATTTAAGAAAAGTTGTTGTCTATCAATAATTAAATGCTGTTTTAGGACCACATAAAATGAATTGTAAGCAAAGTGTATGAAATATACTTTGAAATAAGACCAGTTGAAGTGAATATTAATAAAACTGAAATTAATTTATATCAACAAACTAATATTTATAAATGTTTGTTATTTTATTGTGCAACAAATTATTTATCGATTTGTTTCATGTAACAATGAAAATATAAATAAAACAATACATTTTATCAATATTGCAATCAACCGCTGCAAAAACTAATCAAATGGAAATACGAACATATATTTGCATATAATATAGTTTTTGCGCTTCAGTGCACACATGTTATTTCGTTTGATTTTCATAAAACTGAAAATATTCAATTAATTAAAAATAATTGGAATTTGTATTGAACCATTATTTTATATGTTACCACGTACATGATTGGTAATACTAAACGTTAAAAAAAAATCAATTAATATCAAACTTTGATTTAACATTAAATAACATAAATTGGTTGGCGGCTACTTTAATGTTTAACTCACAGACGAAAATATTGATAATCATAATCAACCAACAATGCAATTTATAAAAAAATATTCAAATGAAAATGTTGATTACAAATAATTATTATGTCATGGAGAAAAAAACTAGGGCGTTATTTTTTTTTTCATAATAGCCATTGATGTAAAAAAATTATAGAAAAAATTTACTTACTTGAATTTGGATTACCAATAAAATGGAAACCGACAGTTTTTAACCTTCTCGGATTATCGAATTGGGTTGATTTTACACAATAATCCAGCTGATTCAACAACCCTTACGAATGCATGTCGTACACATATAAATTAAATAACTTAACCATGTATTTTTTAGTACATGTTTTATGTAAATTTTCGCCAATGATTATTAAGAAAATATAAAATCAAAGCTCATATTTAAATATTTAATGCACAATAATATTACAAACAGTATTTTGGGGCTGAATTATGCGGGTAACAAATGAACCTTTAATTAATATAAAAATTTTTTTTTTTCAAGAAATCTCACGGTATTCATTTTACTTTTATTATTTTAAACCCATCGTGAGATATGAAAAGTATAAACTACAAAGAATAAACATAATTGCACTCTCCACTAAACCGTATGTTTTTCTTTATGAAAAATATAAAAATTTAAAAAAAACGGGATCACACGCATTAACCAAATTTTTACAACGTTACAGTGAATGCAATTTGCAATTAGATCGTCTTTGACCTTTGTTGATATGTAAGAAGTAAATTTTTTTTTTTGCGGTACCTTTCAAATCATATAACAAATTTCATTTTACATATAAATGAGATTTGGTATATTGGTATACCATTTATATGCTACGGCATATTATTTTATGCTCAAACAATTAACTTAATGTAAATGTTTGGTACCAATATTGCTACAACATATCCATTACTAAATAAATTAAATGAGGCCCTGAAAGTTTTACAAAATAGTTTTCCCCATCACATGCGAGCATAATTTGTAAAAACATTATTTTATGCTCGAAACAATTAATTTAATGTAAATCTTTGATACCAATATTGCTACAATATATCCATTTCTAAATGAATTACATAAGGCCCTGAAAGTTTTCCAAAATAATTTCCCCATCAGACATGAACATATTGGAGTAGTTAACATAAATTGTAAAAACATATTATTTTATGCTCAAACAATTAATTTAATGTAAATGTTTGACACCAATATTGCTACAACATATTCATTACTAAATAAATTAAATATGGCCCTCAAAGTTTTCCAAATAATTTTCCCCACCATATACGGGCATAATTTATAAAAACATATTATTTTATGCTCAAACAATTAATTTAGTGTAAATGTTTGACACCATTATTGCTACAACATATCCATTACTAAATAAATTAAATAAGGCCCTCAAAGTTTTCCAAATAATTTTCCCCACCATATACGGGCATAATTTATAAAAATATATTATTTTATGCTCAAACAATTAATTTAATGTAAATGTTTGACACCAATATTGCTACAACATATCCATTACTAAATAAATTAAATAAGGCCCTGAAAGTTTTCCAAAATAAGTTTCCCCATCATATACGAGCATAATTGATAAGCATAAATTATAAAAACATATTATTTTATGCTCAAACAATTAATTTAATGTAAATGTTTGACACCAATATTGCTACAACATATTCATTACTAAATAAATTAAATAAGGCCCTTAAAGTTTTCCAAATAATTTTCCCCACCATATACGGGCATAATTTATAAAAACATATTATTTTATGCTCAAACAATTAATTTAATGTAAATGTTTGACACCAATATTGCTACAACATATTCAATACTAAATAAATTAAATAAGGCCCTCAAAGTTTTCCAAATAATTTTCCCCACCATATACGGGCATAATTTATAAAAACATATTATTTTATGCTCAAACAATTAATTTAATGTAAATGTTTGATACCAATATTGCTACAACATATCCATTACTAAATAAATTACATTAAGGTTAAAATAACAAAATAACGTATTATCAAATAAGCTTTACAAAGAAATTTGGTTTAAGAAAAATTGTAGAAAGCTCATACATGGATTAAATATTAATGAAATATATTTTCCGTGAGCTTTTTTAAGCGACATTTTTCATTTGGTGTTAAACAGATATTTAAATTTAAAAAAAAATCGTTCATAGCTTGATCAAAATCGGCTTATTTTAAAATTTTTTAATATCATCGCAAGCTTTTATTTAATTAAACTAAATTAAAGATTTCAAAACTGAATTTCCTAGAATTATTTAACATAAGTCACAATTTATAAATTTTTCAGTAATATTTTAAGTATATTATAGTTTAAACCTTATAATGAGGATGGCAACTCTTTTAATATTCAAAAAGCTCGATTATATTTCAGGATTAACAATTTTTAGTGTTAATTAGTTTTTATTGTTTCCTAATTTTGAAAAGATAAAAGCTCACATAATTTATAAGGTTTCGTACTTCATAAAACATTTGAGGAATAATTATTAAAATGCTGTCGCTTTAGATGGTTTCTAATGCAGAAAACCTTCAATATTTATTATATTTTAAATGAAATAAAAATATAAAAGCTTTTATAACAATTTAAAACATAAGTGTGCGCTTTCGAAATAAATTCCATAGTTTTTAACTATTTGACTTAATTTAAAGACATAACTTTGATTTTATAATTTCAAAAGTAAACAGCATTAAAATCTATAAAGAACATTTGTTAACACATACACAACTAAGAGCTTTTTATATATACTTGTTATCATTTAGATTACCTTGTTTTCCCTATAAAGTGAATATACAAATCGTGTTAGTAATGTATCCAATTATTCTTGCTATTCCGCAAGCGGTCAGTTCTTGTAAAAAGTATAATTTAATAGCTCCAAAAGAAACACATACTGATAATATAATACACAACACTATATTCATTTAGTGTTCATACATAATTAATTTACTCGCACCCACTTAAAATAATTGTTTGAAAATGTAGAGTCGCACCGCGGACAAGAAAACGAAAACGTTTTTCACCCATGAATATAAATGGTCTGTTTTTCTTTTTTTTTAAATTTGGCTGGAACCCATTAACGTTCCGCACTCAACAAAGAGACAATGGTGCAAACCTTAGATTTTACAAATCACGCACACGCGTGAGCAAATTGAGCAAATTGAAGAAGTTTGAACCAAGGCAGAGAGGATAGTAGATCCACAGGAATTGTCCTGGAATTAAACACATGAAACCTAATATAATCGAAAGCAGGGCAGCTGCCGATGAAGTGTATGCTATCATATTCAAGGCATTCATCGCATACGGCATTGCTGGCTAGTACTATGCGATGGAGATAACATGCAGTAAGAATCGATACTAGTATTCTTAAGTTATCCTTTTTTAATGACAGAGCGTAATTAGTTAGCTTCGAGTTGGGGTCACTAATAAATCATTTCGCCTTATGGCAGGTGGGGTTGGATGACCACGCTTGCTTTAAGTGAAGTAGGGCAGCATTTTTGATTATTTTTTTACCATTGTCAAGAGGCAACGGAGCAGCAGGTTCAGGTTTAATGAAACATGAACGTGAGGCAATTGTTGCGCAGGTACCCACAAGACCGTAACTTTGTTATTACGGCAGAGAAAATTCAAAAAACTCTTACAATCCTCCACCAGTTTTGAGTTGGACAAAGGTTTATTTAAGGAATTGAGGACAGATTTACTGTCAGTACAGAAAATAATATCTTCACCATTAATCGCCAAATTAATAGCTGTAATGGCACAGTAAGTAACCGCGATTAATTCCGCTTGAAGAATAGTACTCTAAGTACCCAAACTGCCAGAAGTTATCAGATCCAGCGATGGGCAGCAGATACCGAACCCAGCACCCTGTTCAGAAAGCGAGCCATCTGAAAAAAATGCTAGTGGTTCAGATATTCGCTTGAGAAAGTTTGGTGAGAACATATCTCTCGATGGGAAAACCACCTCGAATGATTTGTAAAAATTAAAATCAGGCAACAGCCTATCATTAAACATGTCAATTTTCGGCACAGTTGGTTTAAAAACACTAAGAATTAACCTATATATGTCCCGTTACAGTACCGAATGCGTTCTACGCCTCAACACATTTCATGCGAAACGCCGCTGAGCAAGCTGTGCTAATAAATGACTGTAGCTGGGCAAAGATGAAATAGACTTCATAGCTAGAAGGGGAGCCGAAGACATGGCTCCAGTAACAGCCCTACATACGATATTTTGCAAACTGTAGAGTTTGGTACGTGATTATTTAAAGTTGATACTGGCCACAGATGAGTTTGTTAGCATTGGTAGAAACAGTTATTTGTTTATAAAAAAAAGCATTTTGGGTAACAAGCCCCAAGAGTTACCAAAAGCTCTACTGCATTGCAAAAAATCGCTGTGGATTTTTTCAGTTTGTAATCCAAATGATACTTCTAGCATAGTTTATTATCTAAAATAATACCAAGGTTTTTCACGTAGGCTGAGCTATTAATCTTACACCCAAAAAGAGATGGCACAGAAAATGCATCAGTATTCCTACGTCTAATGAATACAACTAAGTCAGTTTCAGAGAGGTTCACATGTAAACCCTTATCAAGACACCATTGATCTACAATAAGAAGAGCGTGTTGCGTTAAATCAGATAAGACATTCAAATGCTTACCAGAAACGGTCAGAACCAGGTCATCAGCGTTTGAGCAATGATACCGTATTCCTGAACACAACAGAGGGGAAAGCACCCCTCCTTATGACAACCCCTGGCAACTTCGACTGAAACCGAGCATGCATCTAGCACGGAGATAACGATGCGAGATTTAAGCATAAATTCAATCCATTGGACAATGGTAGATTCGATACCGATTTCGATTTGGTACAGGCACTAGTAATCGTATTGACCGATGTAATATCGAAGGCTCCTGCAATATCTAGGAAAGTGCCTTCAAGAATCTCACTATTACACAGTGATCTTTCAATCCTAGTTACAAGTTCATGTAGTGCAGTTTCACAGGATTTGCCAACCCTTAAGCATGTTGGATGTTATTGATCGGAGCGGTAATTAAATGTTGATCTCTGATGAATCTATCAACAATCCTTTCTAAAGATTTGAGAAAGGTTGATGACAGGAAAATAGGCCGGAAAGACTTGTAGTCGGTATAGTTCGACTTGCCAAGTTTCGGAATAAAAATAACTCTACTCTTGCTCCAAGATTGTGGAACAAAGCTAAAAGCAATGCAAGCCTAGAACTGATGCAGTAAATGTTCCCTTATAAGAGGAAACCCATGCTGTAATTCAGCAGGACAAATACCATCAGGACCGGCAGATTTATAAGGTGCGAAGGACATGATTTCTTAATCTGCAAGCTAAATTCCAATCGGGAGTTTCAACAATAACGTTAGTGGTTTCGACAATATTATCGGAATTTAGAGTGCTACAACCCGGGAAATGAGTAGAAGTAGTTCACCTTCCTAGAATGAAAGAAGTAGTTCACCTACATAAATGGTCCTACTAGACTGAAATTTGTTTTGACAAAAAAAACACAAATTTTTAAATTTTACATCACTATAAAAATAATACCCCGCATTGGGTTAATATCTCTTATCTGCAGTCTCAAATTACATATTTTTCTCTTAGGATTTTAATATTTTTCCTCGTTGTCAGAAATCTTACCACCCATGACGTCACAATTTTTGTTCAAGGTCATTTTTTCCCTACGCTGAAATTCGAGCAGTATCAAATTTCAGGGTCATTATTCCTATATTGTAGAATTTCAATATTTTCTCACGAGGTCAGAAATTTACCCACCACAAAGCGCCATAATACCTACTGATGGATTGGGGACAGATTCCATTAAATCAGTCATCAATTTAATTTAAACGTAAATTCTAACTATTAGATTTTTTGGATATAAATTAAAACGATAATCACGATTTGGGAAATATGTTGTGTCAATGAATAGATTTATTATTGGATTGTATATTAGATCACGTTTACGATGCGATTTTTTGTTAAAGAATTTTACGTTGAAAAATTACAAAAGCTTTATAATTACAACATAACAAAAAGCCCCTACGTTAATCGGATCTATATAAACTTCGTCCATTGAAAAAAAGGAAATTTAAATTTTTCCTCCTGTTAACCCTTATCTAAATATTACTGGCACAGTCTTTATTCAATTTTATTCTTTCTCATATTAAATATATTCGCCCTGTTTATTTAAATGCGAATATAAAAATAAATAAAGTGATGATGAACACAACAATGGTACACCGGTAAATAAAGATAATAAGATTTTTTTTAGTATATATGCGTCTTATACGGTACCTACTACTAAAAATTCACTAAATAATAAAAAATAAAAAAAACAATAACTTTAATATTAGATGCGAACAAGTATTTATTTACTTAAAAAGAAAAACTTTTGTTAACAAAACAAAAACAAAAGCACACAAAAGAAAGAAAGAGCTTAAACCATTTTTTTTTGCTGTGAATAAATTTTTAATGTTTATACTTTGTCTGTTTGTTTACCGTATATATCGCATATATATTCTGTGATTTTTTGAATCTTAATGCTTGTCTATAAATAATTTGATGTACATTGTACATACATATATGTACATATATACACGATGGGATGTACTATAAATAATAATCAACATAAATAATCATTTTGTGTCGGAAAAATCGATATGCCAAGAAGCAAATTGTGCTTTTTTATGAAAAATAAAATGTGACTTACCGTGCCAACAATTTTATAATCTGTCGAATTTTATTAAAAACGACTTTATAAATCCGACCTGCACACTATCTATCGGTCTATATTATATGTAGTTAATGTTAATATAAACCAAAACTGCAAAATTGAGATAAAACCGATTTTCAATATTTACATATTTTCTTGTGATGCTGGATTTTAAAAAAATCACATAGTCGAGTAATAATTTGTCTTGTGTATGATGATGGTTTGCGACTTGAACTGCATCCAAAAAACTATTATAATATATTTTCTATGGCAGATCATGAATAAATAGGTGAACTGTATAAAATTATATATTCTTATGTTAGTTTTGGTGAAGCATAATATGTTTAGGGCTGAGTATGAGTTGGAGAAAAAGTGTTTTGAATGGTTACAGAAACTTAAGTGCCCGCAAACGGTTTATGTATCATTCAAATTAAAGGCATTTATGTGTATCGTGCCACGTATTATCTATACATGGCATAATCTCACAACATTTTCAGTTCAGTACAGTTTATTACTATATATGAATGGTTTTCCAATAGGAATGATATGATTTTTAAGTGACGTTTCGGTCATTTGTAATATGTCATGTTCTGTCGTTTTTTGTTTTATTGTATTCAGTAATGTTTACAATTTCATCATGGTGAGATCGTTCTCCAATTGCAACTTTTCGTGCGCTTTTGCCATTGTGGTGGTGCGGTAAATAAACAAAACTGTCGATTCTGGTGCGAAAAAAATCCACAAATTATTCATGGAAAACCATTACATTCACCTAAATTGACAGTTTAGTGTGGTTTTTGGTCTGGTGGAATCATCTGCTGGTAACACCGTTACTATCAATGAAGATCGGTATAGATCGATGATAACCAACTTTTTATGGCCGAAATTGGAAGAAGTTGATCTTGAGAACATTTGGTTCCAACAAGACGGGGCTACGTGCCACACAGCAAGTGCAACAATTGAATTATTGCGAGAAGAGATTCTATTATTTCAAGAAATTGTGATATTGAGTGGCCTCCAAGAAGTTCTAATTTAACACCATTAGACTATTTCTTGTGGGGTTATTTGAGTCATTGGTCTTTAGCAATAAACCAAACTAAGCTTTACAAGTCAATATTGAACGTGCTATTGGACGTGCATGACATACGACTTGATTTAGTGGAAAAAGTGCTAGAAAATTGAGTTCATCGAATTCGTTCCTGCAGAAGAAGTCGTGGAGGCCATTTGAATGACGTTTTATTCAGAACTTAGTTGTATCGATTGTACTTCACATTAAATAAAAAACATTTCAATTTCCTTAACAATTAGTGTGTCTTTTTTTAAAGAAATCATATGACTCTTATTGGAAAACCCTATACTATACAAAATTAAAAAGTTACATTACATTTATACTTGCAGACGTACAAATTACAATAAATATAAAAAAAATACAATTCATTTTTATACTAATTATACATTTTTTTTTATAAAAACTCAAAAAACTGATTAATAAAATAACACAGTACGATTTTAATTTAATTATTTTAAATGTCACATTAAATTAACTTTAATTATAAGTTTCAGCTTTTTGTTTGTAGTTCACATTTAGGCCAAAATCAATTCTTTAATTACAAACTCGAGGAATTAAACGACATAAATCAATAAAATCTAATCTAAAATCTTAAGAGTTTACTAATTTAAGCGAACAGTTCTTGGTTAATTGTTTGGTAATTACTAATTAGTAATGAATTAATTGAATTAGAAGTTTTTAGCGAATTTCCGTTTTTAGTTTTTATGTTGTTTAATTCTGAAAATATTCGCTCGGCGGCTGCCCTACTATGTGGCAAACTTAATAAACCGCCTATAAATAATTTTAAATTGGGAAACATTGGTCCAAATCCTCCAACTTTGTTGAATTACCGACAATTTTTTGGTAACGCAAAGTTCGAAACTCTTCTTCGGTCACTTCAAAATTTTCATTAATTTGCAAAAATATTTAGCAAAGGTATTATAGTTTCACCTAGTTTTTGAGGAATTTGCGAAGCCAAATCGGAATCGGTATGAAAGGCATTTAATAAAAAAAAATATTGTAGAGCCCGCCATTGCTCTTTCATTCGATTGACAACTCGTTTTAGTAACAGCCAACTAGTAGTGTTCGCTACTTTGTGAAATGGAATATTAAAGTATTCCCGAAATAAAGAAATTCATTTTGCCTTTAATCTTTCGCATTCTTGTGGAAGTTTTTCCGATACTGCTGAGGAACATAAATGGAGGGAACGGCATGTACATCCCAGGGAGTACAAATAGGGATTTACATGTTTTACTAAAACCTGAACTCCACCTTTTTTACCTATCATTACGCTGGCATTGTCCGCCCCAAACCCCAAGCAATTATAGTTATTGTAATTTTTTGCAGATCAAAAAATGTTATAATTTAATTATGTACCGACACAAAAAGCTAACGATGGTTTTATTTTGGTTAAAATCAAAATATCGCGCTACTAAGGTTACGCATTTTTTGCTACCGCATTCGGTGGTTCCATCAATTATGATTGAGAATAATGTTGAACTTTTAATATTTCTGCATTCTACCAAATTTAATATGTTGAATAATTTTCGAACCAGTTCTACAATTTCATCAATAATCAATTTTACAATTTCATCAATGTTCGAACTTTGAACCTTCAAATTTTAAGTTCGGCAGTTATCCACACTTTTTCCCAATTTGGAAAATTTTTTTTGTCTTCGATTGTTTGTTGATTTTTTAAAGACATCCAAATTGTCAAATTTCAGATTTTGAAAATGGTTGAGTAATGATTGTTAACATAAACTACAAAAAGCTGGGCCTACCTTTACGATGGCCCAAAGGAATTCATGAGCCATTTTGTCTGAAATTTTCTTTTTTTGCTATGGGTTTCCTCATACTCGTTCACTGATAGAGGTTGTCTTTCGTGTATGTTAGGTAGCGTTAAATTGAATGAGACTATGATGTGTGTTGAACACGGCTTCCTATTAAGTATTCCAATCTTCGATCTACCGGAAGGCGTGTACAAAAAAGAATTGAGAAAAGCACAAAGGAGGTCATGGAGACACTTCTGTGATAAAATGGAAGAAGTCTCCGAGACCTCTCGTCTTAGGAAGATACTGTCTACTAATCCTACCAGTCCCAGTTATTTAATTAAACCGGAAGAATGGACTGATTCTAGAGTGAGAAATCTTTTCATCGAAACCCACTTTTCAGGAATCTTCGACGACTCGATAGAGACTAGTACTCATCGAGAAGCACATTCACGCACATTCCAGCGGAGATACAGAACAACTCGTTGATTATTCTTCCCTGACTGGAAGTAATCTTCAAAGAGTGTTTAAAGCTGGTTTGTATTCCGCGGGGGTGGGCAGAGGACCTTTATTCCGAAAGTGGGTAAATGTTCACATGGCTACCCAAAGGACTTAAGACCCATAACTCTATCATCCTTTCTACTGAAAACCTGGGAAAGGCTGATGGATATCTATATACGTTCAAAAATAACGCCTAGTGACTGGGCCCAGTCTCAGCTTGCTTACTGTAAAGGGAAATCTGTGGACACAGCTCTGCTCGCGCTGGTAAGTACAATCGAGAAATCAATATTCTCGCAAGAGTTTTGTATGGTGGCGTTCCATGATATTGAGGGCGACTTTAACAATGTAAAGACGAAGGCAATTCTGGAGGGATTGTCGTTCCTAGGGGTGGATTACCCTGTAAGTGGGTTAATCAATCACATGCTGGGGTGCAGGATGGTTAACTCGGAGCTGGGGGAATCCATCATCAGGAGGCGGGTAGCTAAGGGAACCCTTTCTCACCGTCGATATTTACGGTAAGTAAACCCGACTATCAGCCATGTCGCGGAATGGTCCTCGCTTTACTCACTGGTAGAACTATTTGTTTGTGGTGTATACCCTAACAAGTCAGTGCGGGATTCACTAGTTCGTTTATTTATAAACTGACGTCCACATGAAATAGTTTGTCAGATTTTCATCTTGATAATTTAATAAATTAATATTAAAACTCCCAAGCACTATGCTATACGTACTTTAAATATTTTTCTAATGTAACAAAACAATTTATAGGAATGCTATTTTTTGGGAACGTTACACACCGATAATATGAATATTACTATCAATAAGTTTTATAAGTTTTATACCCGCAGTGCTTGACAAAAATCATTATCAATCACAAATATTTTAACGACTCTCATATTTGGTTTTGCAAAAATTGCCACCCCACCATAACCACCTATTCTACTCGAGTAGAAACCATTATAATGTTTTAAATTATAATATTTATTTTCGTGTTCCGCTATCCAAATTTCCGTTAGGATTAAAATATCGAGATTAAACTATATATAGGGTCAAGCATGGTTTCTATATTCCATCCATTTTATTTCGCATACTTCGAATATTTATGCATATGAAATTTCTAAATCCGCTTTATCGACTACAATAATACTTTCGAGAATTTTAATAACGAGAAAATTAATTAGAAGTATCTGGATCGATATTGTTTGCCAATAACAGCTGATTGATATCATTATGTGATACAATACGAAAGGCTGAAGATTTTTCTTTTTTCCGAAAGGGGATTATGGATTTGCTTCTAGAGACATTCTAAATTTATAATCTTGTTCACTTTATGGGCGTTAATCTGCCCTGATTTAGTCTGAACTGTGTCAAGTGATCTCTAAGAAAATTTGTTTATCAACCGGTAAATTATTCTGTAGGTTCCTATCGATTTTATCTCCACAAGGAACAGTTTAATGAAGAAATTTTATCCCGTTTTTGACCTTGGATGATCTTAAAAGTTCCAATAGTTCCTTATTCGCATCAACGTGTCTTTTGTATTCTGCTGTTAGTTTTTTTAACTCGAGATGAAATAGACTCTTGCGCATTTTTAATCTCTGTCATCGTCGCCTTCATTTCACCAGATTTGTCTTCATGCTTTTGTAGCTTACAAATAATTTCTGCACTGTGGGGTGTTACCAGAGCTACTGGTACTTCTTACATCAATATTTGATTTGTTACACATATTAGAGCAAGACCAACATGGCTAAATGAATTCTTACAATCACTGCAATCAAATAAATGTTGCTTATTTGTAATACTTCTACCGCAATTACTCGCCGAACCGGTTAAGTTTGCTTTGTATTTTGGATATTGTTCCGCAAATTCAAAATAAAACTTTTTGTACAAAAACTATTAATTGATAATCTTTTAATAACCGTTACAGTCATATTTCAATCGAAATGTGAATTCAGAGACTATGGCATGATTTATATGTATGTCATTTGATACTTGCTCTCAAGATTTCATTTAAAAAAACAATTTTATTTATATTTTCAAATGCTTCAAAAGCTTCATTTCCAACCAAACCTTAACTCATCTGATGGCCTGATTAGAAGCTTCTAATAACTCAATAATAGAGAATTTATAAAAACAATCATTAAAACCCATTGGGAATAGAGACAAAAACTTATCTGTTTAAAGACCAAAAGAAGTTGAGGTCCAGAATCAAGGACGTTTTGAAAATATTAATAATTTAAAATTTTTTAAATGTTAAATTAAGACTTTTTAATAAGAAATCCATCATTGAATTTCTTATTTCATATTTTCAGAGTCTCGGGACACGTATTTTCAGAATTTTTAATATCTCTTAATTCAGAGTGATCTCAAAACTGCCTAATTTAAAAAATAGTTTTTGAATTGTATTTATTTTATTTCTGCAATAGTGTTGACTGTCCAGTTTAAATTATAATTGCACTATAATACGTAATATTCTGTACATAAGTAAATGTAATTCAGTGATTCTAACACTAGAATACATAATCCGCACATTCTGCTAACTTTATTAAATGTGTGGAGTGAATGGAGTTTAAAATTTTCCTCAACTGTACTCTATGGCATTAACCTTCCGTGTTATAGTTTTTCTTTTAAAGCCTATTAACAATTTGCCGTGAAAATATTGAAAGCTCATTTGAACTCTATACGGTTAACCAGTTCGTGAGTAGTGATAGATTTTTTTGAGCAGTTCTTTAACAATATTTGTCTAACTAATGTTCAGGTTATCTGAATGATTTATGTAAATTAGAGCTCTAATGATTTGTAAAAACTGATTTTGCCGTGTTTATTATATAGCTTAGATATTGAAGATGTATACTTATGTACAACTTAGTTGTATATATGCGCTTAGTTAAAGTTGCGCTAGCTTTTCGAGCTTTTAAGCACGTTAATTTTTTGCCAAATTGTATTCTCAGATTATAAAATGAGAAAGTTAATTTTACAGATCTCCTATTGGAAAGTAGCTAGTAATATTCTGTTGCGAAAGTTTAATTTTGCATTTGTTTTTTTTCTCAAAAAATTGGACTTCAAACTTCTCATTCACTTAAATTCTAGATAAGAGTAAAATTGGCATTTTGCGAAAGCTTAATTTTGTCGCGAGCTTTTAAACTGTCAGTGAACAAAAAAAAAGTAAATCGTATTATGTTATCAACTCATTTAATAAATTATTATACAATACAAAAAGTAAGCTTGTTTAGAGTTTTAATGATTTAAAAAGTAGAAGGCGCAGTTGATTTGCTCGATCATCTTTACGGAAACCAGACTTTAGATAAAATGTAAGAAGTTTAACGAAGCTATAGTGTCCTGGGTCAAGAACATTCTTGAAAAATAACATAAATGGTAAATTAAAGTAAATCTTGTCGTGTGCAAATCTTAATGAAAATATTTCAAACGATCTTAATTCAAAAATATAGAGCAAAACTTGTTACGTTTTTCAAAATACAGAGTTGTTAGAATTACAATTGTAGAGCTTTTCAAATATCCTAGATATGTATTTTGACAGCTCGATTTATTTTATAATTATATTTATAAGTTGTTAAAGCTTTTACATTTTTGGTGCAACCACGTGTTTAGAGCTTATAAATTGAGGGAGATTTAAAAGTAAAATTGAAAGCTCCAGTAGTTTGTGTGCCTACAAATTTTGAAATGCTGTTAGAAAATCGCCACTCAGCTCATTAGGCTGTCTTTTCTTAAAGTATTTGCATTTACTTATAATCACGTAATATAAGCTTAGAACCGTTTAGCAGTTTTTTCCATTTCTTTAAAAGCTAATAAAAGCTACGATATGTTTAAATCGGCTCTAGTTATATTTTATAGAAATTGATTTGATACATGTGAAGCTTATACTAAAATCAACAACGATTACAATATTAAATTTTGTTATTTTCTAAAACTGATGTTCCAAACTTAATGCTGCCAAATTCTGATTAATTTTTCTAAATTTAAAAATTTGATGAAATCTGAGGTTTAGGGAATTTACGTACGTTATTTTTAACATATTCACAAAAACTAGCAATAATTCTAAAACTAAATTTGAAATTGTATGTTATTCTAAAGTCGATGTAGTTCTTTGTCTATGCACTGCTGAGAGTCCGCCATTCAGACCAGTATGATAGGTATTTCCGCGCAAATTTTCTTTGTGGCCTGCTTGTATTGCATTTGTAATAGAAAGTATTGTCGAGCACAGCATCGAAATTCTTTATATTGTCAGACTCGTCCAATTTGCACCAACGTGCAACAAACATATAGCATATTTACGACCATGGTATATTTGGCAAACAATACACAAAACTTTCGGTTTCATTTATAAGGATAATTCTATTGTTTAAAAATCCGTATTATTATCCCTTATTGTTATTGTTGGATCAATTTGAATAATAAATGTTTAAATAAAAAGTTTAATAATTTTTTTTTAGTCCATCATGAGTATTAAAATTTATTAAAGTAAAGATTTTATCGAAAAAAAATAAAAAATAAAAAACTTTTGAAAATTGCTTCATAAATATTCAACTGTACGTTTTTATCTGTATAATATAGTAGATATTGCAAAGAATAGACGAGGGTGGATTGCTTTTTAATTTTAGGAGTTTATTAAAGTTAATAATCTTTAATCTATACGATAATCATCTGGTATGGTTATTGTTATGTGTGTGTGTATATATATAGAAAAGACGGTATATATGTATAGTTAAAAATCATTGTCTGAAATTACATTATTTTTGTACTAATGCATTGTTCGCTCAAATGTTTCATTCAAGCGGGATAAGAATAATTAATGAAATTATAATGTTTTGCTTTCAATTGATTTTAGATGCATGGCTCTTGGCAGATGCATTTACTGAGCAAAACTGAGCAAAAACTATGACACACAAATTTGACAAAAAATATAAACTCAATATGTATTTGCAGCTTATCATAATTTATACTTTTAATTTTAATAAATTTTTAAAACAAATTGTTGAGCACCCATAATTTTAAACTAAAATTGCTTCCCTCATTAATAATTTTTAGCAACATTTAACTTATTGAAAATGTCATTTTGCGTTTGTTAGCCATTCAGTGTCGCAGTTAGTGTCCATAACTGATTCAGCTAAGTAGTCATGAATTTGCCATTACTCCATTTTACCCTTTGACAAATGCCCAAAACACTGTTCCGATTGAATTTCGTTAATTTTAATATTATATCTGGTATTTGGGCCAAATGGTTGAATGTCAACTATTATGCAAAACCGTTACATGCTTAAAATTGCAGCTCTATAGTATTTTAAATAGGTGATTTGTAGTTGCTATACAATTTGTAAAGTTTTGGGATGTTGCTCGTTAAAATTAACATAATCAATTGCAATCAAATCTCATAATACTCGTACATTGCAAATTATTTGTGAAGCATAAACAAAACCACATGTGAAGGAAATATTGATTTTATTATTGCTCTCATCTTGAAAAGAACGGCCATTCTTTAAAAGCAGTTTATTGGGTGGCGGCACATGCACATGCATTAACTTCTTCAGGGTTTTGAAATAATTGATTTGTGGAATACATTTGAATTACACGTTTGCCAATGGGCCTTGCAGATTTATATATTCGATTTTTTTCATTTTTGTTTTCAGAATTATTAGGGTAGTCGAATTTTCATTAGAATTATGGGTCTCTATAGAAGTGTTTGAAGTTATCCCAGGATTCCATCCCAGTAACATAAAAAAATGTTCATCAGGCAATACTATTCTCATCCCATACCAGGATTTTGAAAATCATCCCAAAATTTGGTATGATAGCTTATATACATTGTTGTTGTACAAATTAATTGACACAATAGGGGGCCATATATACATATGAGTCCATTGCGCCAACTGCAACGTACGGCGGGTGTTGAACGATTTTCCCCAGCAAATGAACATTATGTCAAGTTGTAAAGAAAGGAAGGTTTTTACCGCACTCAAGGTTCTCGAGAACAATTAATTAAAATCAGTATTGCTTATATGGGGCCAAATACATATATGAGCCTATTTTGCCAATTACAACATACGGCTGGTGATCAACAATTTAACACAGCAATTAGAGACCATATGCCAAGTCGAAAACATAGGAAACTTTTCACGGCGGTCATAGCGCTCGAGAACCATTAGTTAAACTTCTAGTTTTGTATATGGGGCCAAATTCATATGACTTTTGAGCCTTTTGTGCCAATTACTTCGTACGATAAGAATATATAAGCTAACACGTTGTTTACACATTTTTAAATTGGTCATATCAAATTTTAAGATGATTTTGAAACTAAATATTGCCTAATAAACATTTTTAATTTTTCTGGGATGAAATCCTGCGATAACTTCACACCCTTCGTCTCTAGGGTCTTTGATGTTGGTCTAAGTGCGTCAGAAACAGGTATCAAATTTACCAGAAGTTCGATTACGCTTTAGTAGTGCCACAAATCACCCAATTCTAAAATATTTGTTTCAACGTAAATATTTTTAACGTGACTGAACCATAACTATACATTACTGTTGGACATGCGACCTTCTATATTCACATACTTGGAAAATCAAGTATTTCAAAGTGGAATATGTATATATGCAAAATATCGCTAGATGGTGAACATAGCTAAATCTCCTCGCTCATTTGAATGAATAACTTGATAAATCACAATGCTTGAAATGTTTGAACACAAACATTTGGTTTAGCACAAATAACCATAAAATGTATGTACAACATGATGGCATACTCAGAGTTTGGCTGTCACTTCTGCGATTGTTTGTTATTGGCAATCAAACGCATAATAACACTTATTTAGTGTTGGAAATTTTTTTAATTTCAAGAACGAAGAAACAAGTGTTCGACGGGTTATGAAAACATTTTTTAATGCAAATATTTATGGGTAATTCATACGATTTGTTTTTGGCCGTCACATTGCTATATAAATTTACCAACACATACAAATATATTATATATAATAGGGTCAAATTTTTCTTTACACTTTTTCGTCATTTGAAGTTAATCACAATTAGTTCAATCTACAATTTGTGAATGAAGCTGTTTGGTAACACAACCAGTAATCAACACAGTCAGTTCCTTGTAAGGACTATAGGAGAATTCTTATAGTCTTTTTTCAAGTCTATTCGAGTCGTTCATTATTTCGATGGTGGTCAGCGATTTGACTATGTACGCCCGTCTACAATAAATAGACAAAATAAATATATACGTACAGCGCTAAATATGTAAATCTTTATCGTTGAAACTATGATTGATAAAGATCCTTAGCCAGAAGGCTCCATTGAATTTTCCGGCTCCATAATTCATTCAATACCGAATTTACTTAAAAGTATCTGTAATTTTTAATACTCAAGCAGTCATTCTATTCTGGCGAATACTTTTTTTTAATTTATACGAAAACTATTAGATTTCCCAAAATGTATCCTCAATTTACAAAGCACGTTCTCGATTAGTACTGAGTAGTATTTAATTTGTGTTCACTACATTTTTCGTGATAATGATAAAAACTTCACATCTCTCCACCTCTCCTCTTTAATAATTTTATTTTCTTACTTTTATTTGCAGATGATTAACTGGGCTGAAGCTATCGAATTGTAACAAGTTGATGATAATCTATAATGATGAAGAATAAACAATCCAATAACCATAAGAATTACATATACATACTATGAATTAAATGGGAAATAAATGCGCGAATGGTAAACTGTTCTAGACGAGATAGACTTTAATTTTCAAATTACTATCAAATAGCTTAATAAAAAAAATTTAAATAAATCGAATCAAAATTCTGTTTGTTTGTTGTTATTTTTTATGACTGAAAGATCCTGAAATGAGCCAATGTAAGTATCGAACTCGCTATAATTCGTCTATATTTGAATGCTCCTAAAATTCGGTATGCCTTATAAGAGTATGTATATATATATAAATATATATCCCAGTATGTACGCGTATACTATAATGTGTGCGGTGCGGACTATATTATTATCAAAAATTGTCAATTTAAGTCACGTTTTTATAGTGAAAATAAGAGGCAAGGCAGTTCAAGGATTATAGAAAAAACCAACAAACCTAATAGTAGGATTTTTGTCACGTACTCTTATACAATGCATGTATGTGTATCTAACATTTTTTTTTTTCACTTTTCTAGTTCAAAACAAAAATGACCATTGACTATTATTCAGATCTTGAACATCTCATTTCATGACCTAAATTCATTTAAAGTAACTGACTAAATATTTTTGTTGTTGTTTATTTTGTGATGATATACTTTTGTAAAATATATGTAAATGTAACAACAAAAAATCCTTGTTGTAATGTTTTTGTTTCAATAATAATTGCTATAGCGATGAACACATAGGAGTCATTGGCGTAGCGTGACATTTTAGATCAGGTATTTTAAAACACCAAGAGTGAATTTCAAAACGTGCGAATCCCTCTATACGAAATGCGATTCAGACATAGTTGATGTGCTCATGGCATAACAAGTTACCAAACAAAAAATAAATTTGTATATTTCTACATTTTCATATTCTGAAAATTTCGAATTACGATTAGGTGCAGAGAATATTACGTATAATCGAGATTTGAAATCGCATTTTTACAACTTTAAAATTTCTTAATTAAAATTTTAAAATATTCTGAAGATAAAATTTAAAATTCGAATTATTAAGTTTTTTAAATTTTAGCATTAAATTTTGAATTTAAGAGCATTTTGCAATATTCAAAATTAACAAATTTAGAGAAAATTAACTAGATATCAGATATTTAGCAAATCTTGAATTTTCATTCGAATTTCAGATGATTTTTCGATTTTTGGAATATCGCACCCGAAGTATAAAAATGTATACGAAATTTTGGGCGTTTTTATGGGATTTATCAAAATGTTCAAAATTCCATATATTTTAGAAAATTTTTCGAACTTTCATTTTATATACTAAAGGTAATTATCACAGAAATCGGACATGGCCCAAAAAATATTAAATTTCCGAGAAGTTTCGAAACCGAATTTCGCGTATTGGTAAATGTTAAAAATTTCATAATATTAAATGTTTAAAGTTGGGCTATTTTCCAAATTATGATGATTTATAGAAATTCGACATATCACTCGAATTATACCGAGCAAATAACACAGTGGTTAAAGCTGGGATTAAGAAGGGATTTAAATTAAAACGAACCTTAAAACAACAATGGTTGTACTTCATGATATATGGAAGAAATTTGTTGTCAACAAATATAACACTTTTATCCAGAAATTCAAAAATGGAAAAATTTTGATGATAGGTTATAAGTGACAAAAAACCAGAGAATATGCCTTTAAGTTTTAAAATTGTATTAATTGTTGATACCACTCCATGCCAGTCAGCTGATTTAAGGAATGCCTGATTTAAGTAATTTTTCACCTGTTACACCGATTCAGCTAGTCAAATGCTAGTATATATACTTTTTTCTGGTTACATATAACATTTTTACAGGGGACCTATACATATACAATATAGTCATCATGAATGTCGAACTCCCAAAGTTATAGTTGTGTCCCAACTATATTTAAGTGGAAATATAAATTAAGATTTGTTGACATATAATTTTTATTTTATCCTACAAAGCCACAAGGAATGATGCATACAATAATGTCAAGTCGCGAGATTTGTGGTATCCAAAAAGTAAAAACTTTATGGATTGGAGTTCTGGTATGCAATAACTATATGAATTCTTTCGTTGTTTGGAAAGTTGCCTCGTTTTGTTGGAACTACTGTTACACTCCCTCATTTTGAGAGTTCGCTACTATGTTTTTTTTCAACGATACGACCGAAAAAATTAAATAATTTGTTCTTGATGGTGTGGATACAGACCGGGCAGTTGCTGTGAGATCAAGACGATACAGTTTTTAAAGTAAACGATTAAAAAGGACAAAAGTTGATAACCTGGCTTTAAAAAAAAATTGAACTTTATCAGGTTGAACCATATTAATACGTTAAAGCGTACTGCTTCAATTAAATAAATTGTATCACCATACCATACAAATAAAATTGGTGGAGGTTCTGATAGCGCAGTGGAAAAAGTTTGTCTTTAGTCCCAAGGACCGACTTACAATATATTCCCAACCAACTCTTCCTTAAAGTGTAACCCGAAAATCGAATTCATTTAGCATTTCTAAAATAATTGAAACCTGAATACGTCTTTAAGTTTGCTTTCATATAGGGATGCAATTCAGAAAACTGATGATGAAAGGGAATGAGGTGGACTAACACTCTCACATGTATATAGTGCGCAAGAAGACAAGTCATGGCCAAAGCTAGACTTGAAACGCTCAAAGGCAGTGATGTCCCTACGTATATTCATGAATTATAAACGGCAGTCTACTTCCTAAATCCGGCTTTGGCACACAGAATATATAAATATATGGGTAGATTCTAAATGAACCGCCTCTCTGATCTCGAAAATTGTAAGATGCGAGATATATCACGCTACATAAGTAGCTTAAACTGGTTCACATAAGAGTAACAGGGAAGTAAGATCCTGTGGTATCACAATGGACCGTCACCGGTCTAAGTGTGCCATAGCAGCCACCTAACCTAACCTTCACATAATATTGTTGGCGCGTTGCAATTTCCTGAATTTATTTACCTAATACATTTCTGCTCATAATACGAAGAATTTTATAAATTTTTGAGGTTGTTTCGCTGCGTCACATAATGTCCGTTTAGTATAAATTTTGAGTCGAAGAAATATGTTTGTCGGTGTAAAATGAATGATAATCGACAAGGTTAGTATGATCGGATCGGAGGTGTTACACAAGATCAACTTACGTCTGCAGGAGATCACCAGCGCATGATCAACCCTTTGGCGGCATGAATGTTTCCTTCTGCGGTGACTTTCGCCAACTCCCACTAGTTGCTACACGCGTTAAACTACTATATACTACAGCAAGCAATTGACGTTGAGGATGGTATAGTGAAGAGCGCGATTGGTGTGTTAAAGAATTTAGATTTGCTCCGTGAAGACGGGTACTTTGCAAAGTTAGAGGCACACAACGAACCGTTGACATCTGTGTTCACACAACACACAGCGACTATGGATTGAATTCCCGCTCGAGATGATGGGTCAACGATGTCGACTCAAAGCTGAGCCACATGTGATCTGCAAGCGTGAGGTTCTCGACTTCAAGTGGACACCGATAACAACGCGTAATGCCAACATACTGCTCGGTCCGACGATCAAATGCAGCCGAATATAGTTTCCCATCAAGATATACAAGTTTCAAGGAGGAACTTTCGATCGAGTCGTTCATCAATAAGCCAAACCACACCAAAACCAACTAGTTTATGTGGCTTTGAATCATGTCACATCGTTAGATGGCCTTTATATTATCAATGTTCGAAACGATTTCACATTTTATCATGGATTTGGTCAGACGTCTCAGTTAGAAAGATACGAAATGAATACCAGCGACTGGTTCAACATCCGCTGTTAACATTAGTCGCACACAAGTAAAAAAATTTTGTGATTATATGTCAGGGTTGTTTTATACACATCACCGCCATTAATACACAAAGCTTGGTCGCGCGCTCCTAGACCCCTGCCTTCTTCTGAGGTCACATAGTAACACTGCTAAGCGCAGAAATATTACAACTACATCATCAGCGGAGGTATCATATATCGCAACATCAATAGCCTCACCACTGATTGTAACAGAGTTAACATTCAAATATAACATTCACATTTTCGAGATGAATTTGCAGATCCAAGACCAAAGGTTGGTTGATGTCTGTCTAGTATAATCGCAGTCAATGGCATCTTCAAACTTATACTTGGCTGTGTGTACATCCATCCGTGCACAGCGTTATAACACAGTAATTATTAATTTTTTACTTGATTTCTTTCCTGAACCGGACGAACGTTAATACACTTCATGCTAAGTGAGTTCAATCTTTCTTCTAACATTCGCCAGAAATCGCGGTGTATCGCGTATGCCATTTCATTCCCGAAACATTGTACGTACACGATGTCAGACACCCGATTTTTTTCAAATTTTTTTAGAAGTTAATTGATCGATAATTATTAATCAGTACCTAATCATTAATCATCAAAGGATCACCGCAGTCGAAACTTTTAGTGATTGAGCGCACCAATTCCTTCCCTCCAATCCTTAAATTATTCTTAATTTTACTACTCCTTATATACCCTAACTGTTAAATACTTGCAAATAACAACACTCAAAAACTTTTATTGTTACAATCCCAATTCTAATTTGAAAATTGCTATAAATTCGTAAAATCATATTTTTGTATAATTTACTATCTATAAAATATAATCCGTGTTGTGTGTACATATGTATATACATAGCTATATGAATAATCAAATAGAGCGGATTAACACAATATAAATGACTTAAAATAAAACACGCAGATAACAGAAGGTTTTTTTTGTTATGGCACCGTAATAAATTGGATCTAACTAATCCGATCATAAAACATTAAGGTTTTATTTTTGTGGTTTATATACATATCTATGTAGCAGATGAGTATATATCTAGTTAACAGTATGTTATGTTGACACACAAGAAAAAATATAAAGTTTCTTCGTAAATAATAAAATTTTCCAAATTTTGTAAATATTTACGGCTGATTACAGTTTGGGCTATTTCAATGATTATCTCAGAGAGAATGGTAAGACAATTTATGGTCTCACCGGATAATTATATAAATTTATTCGTTTGCTGCAGTAATCACGTCGATTATAGAACTCGCGACGCGAATGCGGCGGGAATCTCGAAACTGCATATATAGAAGAAACTTAAAACAAATTCTCTATATCAAAGTAACCATAGAAAACTCATATGATTTTCACTCGATTCGTTATTAACCATTCCTCGTACAAACGTGAATATTTTACTACGGATTTCAATCCCAGTTGTACGACTGAGTGCTCCATGCTCGCTCATTGATCAATCACGGTGATCGCTCCATTAATGTTCACCGTGAGCATCACTTTACACCATATTAGATAGAAGAACTTTACACCATAGAATAGAATAGAAAATAGCGTGAAATAGTATTGGTAATACCTTTGTGTATTTATATATAGAGTGATTACCAAAATAAAATAAAAGTTACAATGTTACCTCGCTCGAATTGTAGAGCGCGACAATCGACTATAGAATTGTACATAGAATGAAACGAAAAAAACAAAAGCAAAATAACCTTACAAAGGTACAAACATACAAACAAATTTTTTATCTTTTGTTTTTTAAATTTTGTTTTTATTTCAGTTTTTATTAATATTTTTTTATTAAAGTTAAAGTTGAGAACAGGCTATCGACAATTTTTGCAGTTAACTCGGGTGTTCGGCAGGGAGATGCTCTGTCCCCGATACTCTTTAATCTCATGTTGGAGTACATCTTTCGTAAAACTGAAACACCTCAGCGCAACATCTTATATCGCCAGTCCAATCAAGTGCTTGCATATGCAGATGACATATGCGTGATTGGACTGAATAGCAACGGAGTGAAAGAAATACTTGATCCGCTTGTAGAGTTTTCAGCTTCTGTTGGACTCCAGATCAATGAGTCCAAAACGAAATACCTAATCTCTGGTTTTAGAGACAATGGCACACCAGATTTTAGTAGTGGCCACCACACGTTTGAGGGAGTGAGGAGGTTCAAATATTTGGGCTCTCTTATCACTCACGATAACAGTGTGGGTGAGGATATTAAAGTGCGGCTGGCAGCTGGCAGTCGTTCTTTGTATCCTCTAAGGCCACTGCTAAAATCTAAACACTTATCAAGTGCCGTGAAGCTGAACCTTTACAAAGCGTTAATCAGGCCCGTTGTTATGTTTGGATGTGAAAGTTGGGCGCTGACGGATGAGTACGAGAGATGGCTCCTTACTTTTGAGAGAAGAATAATGCGTGTGATTTACGGCCCTAAACGCGACATAGATGGTACATACCGAGCTCTGTACAATTTCGAGATCAGAGATCTGATGAAGATCCCCGATATTGTACATGAAGTTAGATCTCAGCGAGTACGCTGGCTCGGTCACGTTCTGCGTGCTGATCCGGAACGAATTGTGCAGCGATCTCTGAAAGGAGAGCCACCATATGGTAGGCGCAGAGGTCGTTGCAGGCGACGATGGCTCCACGATGTAGAGAACGACTTGGCCTCTTCAGATTGTCTAAGACAGTATGAAGACCAAGCTCAGGATCGAAACCGTTGGAGCCAGATTGTTGATTCAGTAAGGGGCCAGTAATGGCCTTTAACACTGTTATTATTATTATTATTTAATATTTTTTTATTATGTACCAATTTTTTATTCCGTCTAAGGTGAGCGATTGCGTTGCTTCGAAACCAAAATTTCGTTAGGAATATTTGAGTAAATTGCGCTGGTTGAATAACATACATATTTTGTATTTAAGAAACAAAATTATATTATACACACACATCTGCAAGAGTTTAAAGCCTCAAATCTGTTATAATGAACAACACTTCAGAATTTTGGTGAAGATTAGAATGGTGGAACTGTTGGCACTGTATGTAGTAAAACTTTGTTTTGAGATCTGCGCAGATTTTATCAATCGAAATATTTACAAGAAATTAATTTCGATTTTATAAAAAAAAATAATCAAAATCCAAAAAAATATATGCCAAATTTTAATAAAATTTGGATAAAAATTTTGAGAATTCATCTCACCGCAAAATAATTAAAATAAACCGAAAATGTTGAAATTCACACACAGATTTTGTGCAGAAGGGTCTAATTTATTCAATTTATTTAAGAAAAATTTCCTCCATCATTTTTATTTCATCCCATGCTGTTGTACTGTTTGTGTTTTCGGTCCCACAAAGAGCGCCTTTCTTCCACAAATTTTATTTTTCAAAATCCATATTAGCCATTTTTCAGAATGCACAGTACATAGTCGATTTTGAATCGGAGACGTCTGCCAAAAGTGTTCCGATAATTCAAACGACAACTGATCAAAAAACAAAATATTTTGTTGCTATTGAAATTCAGTTAAAATTCAGAGGGTTCGTTCCAATTAGACGAGCTTTTAGTTTACTTTTGATGATTTCGTACAAATTCATAAAAAGAAATTTTCGTAAGAATTCATATCAAATGTAACCCCAGCTTAACTTGACCGAGCAAATAGCGCAGTGGTTAAAGCTGCGACGTTTGGATCGGGCGGTACCTCCCAACAGAGGCGGGATGCAAAAGGGATTTTTCATCTCCCGATTACGATCGGTGATTAAATTGAAAACATCTATGACCCTCTGTTGGAATGTAGAACTCATGGGCCGACCCATCTTTCATGTCACTGTACAGGGTGACATGGAGCTATGCAATGCGCAGATGGTATACTGTACTTGTGTGAATGGGATGAATGAATGGTTTGAATGAATGTTGTGTGAATGTAAGGTAAGGCTATGGACCAAAAGAGTGTCTATGCCCAATACCTTTTTTAAAAAAAAAAAAAAAAAAACCCCAGCTTAATTCTAAAAGGTTTGTACTAGGGAAAGGGTATTTGGACACACTTGAGAAATCCTATGACCTCTTTTAAACTACAGCGTTTAATGCAAATGATTATTTTTATTATGTATAAATATGTACATTTTTAATAGATGAGTATAGCTAGAGTTTCGTTTTAATAGATGACGCTTTCGAAATGCCGTTTGACGAGTAGGATATACCAAACTTTTTCGAAATAAATTCATTTAGAAAGCAGGTAAATAAGAAAACAGCATGCATTTTATTATTCCAGAATCGATCTCTATATATTTGCTTCCAAGTTCCAACGAAGCGCAGCAAGCAGTAATATAATGAAAATATCAAGAAATATAATTTTAATGACTGTGATTTGAAATAAGGAAACTTACTAAACAATTAAGACGGGTACATGTTTTTTATTCTAATAAAAGAGCCTCTTTTTCTTTTTACCTGGAATGTCCAACCAAGCCGACTTCGCTTTACTTTCTTATTATAAACACGGTCTATAAAACTATTAAACACGGTTTTTTCAATTGAGTTCAACATGAAAGAGTATGGTGGTAGATACTAGAAACCTTAAATGACTTCCTGCGGTTTTTATTTTATTCATGAAATGCGCAGTTTTATAGATTTGGGCATTATTAGTTTTATAGATTTGGGCGCACAAATCCACAAAACTGCGCAGATCAAGGATATAATAGAAACCTCAGGAAACGGTTTAAGGTTCCTACCGCCGTACTCTTCCATGTTGAACGTTGAACCCAATTGAATAAGCCTTTTCAAAAATAAAAGCAATGGCCAGAAATTTATTGGGTTCAACGAGAGAACAGAATTGTGGTAGTGTGAATTCAGTGCCATCTACGGACTCTTCGAGTTTCATAATGAACCTTTATGTTTAACACTTACCGGTCGGTACGGTTTTATAGATAATTTTTGCAATAAGTCGATGAAGGAACTGGGTAATTTCTTACCCGATTATGATGAAATTCATCATGTACGATGAAATTGGGATTATAATAATTAAATAATATAATTTGTATACATGAAGTTCTGGAATATCACCAAACACTAAAGAGCAGTGCAATTTCTTAGTTGATTTTTGGGAAATTCGAAATGTGCACTGCCAAAAGGAATCTAAATGATTTTCACATGGAGTTCTAGAATATGGGCAGTCAAAAAGGAACTTATTTATTTCATAACCGATTATGATGAAATTCGAAATGTGAAATGAAAATGGGTTTCTAAAATGATATTTAGCAGAAGATGTGAAATAAAGAAAATTATGAAGGAACTTGGCTATTTATTAACCGATTACGATGAAGACGATGTGAAATCTTTTAAGAAACACCTGAGTACTTTCGAACATGCCGAATTTCATTATAACCGGTTAAGAATTCTATTATAACCGGTTAACAAAGTTCTTTCTAACTGGCCATATTCCAGAACTTGTAAAAATAATTTTAGAATTCCACTTGCATCGTACATGCTAAGCGCCGTCAGAATCGGTTAAGAAATAACAAAGTTCCTTCCTAATTGGCCATATTCCAGAAGTTCATATGTGAAAATTATTTTGGAATCCCGTTTTCATCATTCTTGCTGAATTTTATCTCTATCGGTTAGCTCGTTTTGCCCGAAAATTTTTGAAAATTGTCCCCTGCATTTTGTAAACAGTTCAAGTTGCAAAAACAAAAACAATGATAACAAAATAATTAAAATTACAATAGACAACAGTTTTATTGTGTTTTTAATTACGAAAAAGTCTTGGTGTTTATATATTTTTATGGTAAAAACCATCAGCAACTGAAAATCTGCAAATAGCGAAAAACAAATGAAAAAATGAGTCCTCCTATCATATCGATAAGGATTAATCTTGTATTGTTAATACCAATTAAAAATTAATTTTGTCGAATTTTAAATTATCGAAAACAGCTATGTTACTGTTTATTACAGATTAATCTTCATAAATCTCAAGTGTTAGATTCAAAGGCGATCAACTTAATATAAAAGGTTTCATTGGATTTGTAATTAGTATCATTCTAATTGAATAAAGTTTCATTCCAATTGAAAACGGTTTCATTCTATTTAGAAATGTTCTCGTTTTATTTGAAAAAGGTTTCTGTTAATTTATAAAAGATTCATTCAATTTGATCTGAAAAACCTATAAACATTGGAATATGCGTGAAATCGTTTCACTTGCAAACTTCATTTAATTAACTACTTGTTATATTTTTCTACAAGAACGTACATTTAAATTTATATTTCGAAAATCCTAGATAGTTCCGAAGTTAAATTTCCAAAGATTTTAAAATCAAAATCGGGTCCTTTCTGTGTGATAAAAAAAAAAAAAAATCTAATTCGTCTACCTTAGTTTTTAAATTGTTTTGTTGTTGTTTTGGTGTATATAAGAGCGAAAAGAAATAAAGTTCGAATGATACTCAAAACAAAATATTTCAGCAAAAAATCTTACTGTAAAGTTCGATACATTGCAACCTAAATATACTATGCACAAAAAATTTAAAAATCATTCAAAATCGTGTATGTAACGCTATCTATTGAGGTAACATTGTAATTGCTCATGATTTCTCTATTTATATATACTCAAAGGTAATACATAAAATAGGACATTGTTTGATAGGTGGCGTTTTTTAACGAAGTAGGAAATGTCGATAAGGTAGTTTTTATAGTATTTCAAATATATTTTTTTTCACAATAAAAGAAATAATTTTAATTTTAACACGTAAAAATCATTTAATATAAAATTATCATATATTCTATAAGAATCGTTTACCGATATGACGGTTGTGGTGGAACAATAAATTCTGAAATATTACAAACAAATATTAGCAGAACTACGAGTATATGGACAACTACAATAATTATGGCAATAAAAAACTAAGCTAATATTATAATGACTATTGATTAACATCGAACTATTTTAATTAAACTTTCATTTAGAATTGAATTTTAATGTGTTTTTACCACAACCATATTAATTTTATAATAATATTCAATGTTAGTAAAATATTATCATACTGAAAAACGCCATGTTATTTCAACAAGGGGCGGATTTCATTACAACATTAAACTTACAAAATAACACTAGGTAATATCTATAGTCAAAATAATTACTGGGTACTTACATAATTCTTTGTTCATCTGTATATATTATATTATATTATTATTGTTTTTGAACAAAGTTGAGTTTATTTTTAATTTAATACAAAAATAAAATTCACATCACTTTAACGTCTGGAGTGATCATGAAACAAAATAAAACAAAGCAAATATCTTGATCCAGTATCGCTATTTTTCACCAGGATCGTGTACGTATATTCAGTGTTGGGATGTTCTAACATCACTTCGATTCGCTTCGATAGACACTTGTGTCTCTTTTTTCACGAACAAAATTGTATTCTATTTCGCAATTTATATTGTGTCCATAGCCTACTCGATTCTATTTCTATAAATACATTCGATAAAATATCACCAATATTTTTATTTCCGATGGCAAGTAAAAAGAGGAAAAAGAGATAGTTTGGAAATTTATTATAACAGGCTGAGATCGCAATAGACAAAACGTAATTCAAAATACGCAATGGAGCATAATTTTGTTCATTAAAAAAGAGACACAAACATCTATCGAAGCGAATCGAAGTGATGTTAGAACATCCCAGCACAGGTATCACTTAATACTCATACACATTTAAAAACCCGAATATTTAGTTTTTATACTTTTATACGTTTGTTTCAAAATTTTTGTATGCCGTTTCACACAAAAATCTTCGGTCGCTCACGCAAAGTACAACTGGGAAATGATAAATTTTCAATGAAGTAAGTGAAAATCAATTGATTTTTCTATGACACTCTGATTTATAGAACTTGTTTTAATTTTTTTTATATACAGTTTCGAGATTCCCGCCGCATTCGCGTCGCGAGTTCTATAATGGATGTTATTATAAAATCAAAAATATCTGCCAGTTAATAATTAAACCTATCGGAGAACAAGTGAACTCGAGTAAAATCGATTTTTTTTTTTTTTTTTTTTAAATTAAAAATTATTGTTTGGTTTTGCTTGTAGTCCGAATTTTTCATTTTTTAACTCGTTTCCTTTTTGGTTTTTGTTTGTCCGCGTATTCACTTGCAAAATTTCAAGGAAACTCAAGCTATCTCGCAAGCATAGAAAGAGATATTTGCTGTACTAATTTTAATTAATTAATGTCATCACCTGTAAATTAAAATATCATAGAACACAACTAAGAACGAAAACCACAGAAACAAAGGTTTTGTGACGAATTATAATGAAATGTGTAGAAATTTCTATGAAACTATTGACATGAAATTTAAAAACGAGGTTTTACATTTTTTGTATTTAAGCAGTCTTTGATTCATGCTTGGTTCTGTCTGTTTTATGATTTCAATAATATATAATTTCCTGGTTTGAAAGATTACTTCCTTCAGTTAGTATAATAATATTATCGAATAAACGGACCAATTTGAGATAATATTACCAATAACATTATTATTATTTTTTTTTTTTTAAAAGGACTTGGCATAGACACTCTTTTGGTCCATAGCCTTATTACATTCACACAACATTCATTCAATCCATTCATTCATCCCATTCATACAAGTACAGTATACCATCTGCGCATTGCATAGCTCCATGTCACCCTGTACAGTGACATGGAAGATGGGTCGGCCAATGAGTTCTTCATTCCAACAGAGGGTCATAGATGTTTTTTTTTTTTTTTTTCAATTTAATCACCGATCGTAATCGGGAGATGAAAAATCCCTTTTGCATCTCGCCTCAGTCGAGACTTTGTTAGAATCTCGGTTAATTGAGTCTAGTTCTTTTATCAGTAATTATATTACCAGGCAGTGAAAATACTCGCTCCGACGCTGCTGATGTTGCATACAATCAATTATGCTATTAAATTTTTATAAATATTTAAAAATAGTTTTGTGTTGCGCCCACAAATCTATCATGTCAATATCAGCATTTGGGAAGTACCAAATATTTAAATATTTTCTTATTTCTATGTCAATAGCACTTGAGTTGTCTGCCGGACCTGCATTTTTTGACGAATTTATAAAAACATCGAACAATAATGAAGACCGAGATAAGTTGTGGGACGTTTCACTAACTTCTTCTAATTCACTCGAAGGTAAAATATTTCTTTTTATATATGTGTGTATTTCATCTTTTTCCGATTGATCTAATAATTTCATATCCTTGCAGATTGGAAATAAAAATGTAGCTGATCTATGCACTATTGTTATGTTGGGTAAAACTATTTGGTTTAGAAGTTGAGTAATTTTTAGTTAGAAATTTTGTATGTTACTGAACCCTGAACGGCATAACTAAATATAAAATCGGTTTAACGATTTCATTGATATTTTGATTTATAGAATCGCACATTTCGAATTTCGTATTCCATCTCGTTCTGCATTCAAACTTCACAGTTGTATTTAATTTTGATAATATATTAGTTGATTTTTTTAAAAATCCCATCAATTTTTTGCATGCTATAAAAAATATCGCAACATCTAGAATATCAGTTATGGCTTTCTTGAGAATATTGCAGTGTTGCTAATTTAGCAATTTCAGTGCCAGGTTTAGCACAATCCAATTTATTTTAGCCCCATCAAAATCTGTTTTGCACCCAAGTGCAATTTGGCACTATATAAATCTTTTTAGCACTAATTCTAGCACTTTCCAAATTTTTTATAAAATGTATAGATCCGTTATCGAGATTAATTTTTCATTTCTAAAGTTTATTCTTTTTTGTTACGAGTCATAAATTCGAGGGAATAAACCCACCTTATTCGAATATGTGTACTAAAAAATCTACTACAGTTTTCTACATTTTCAACAAATGTACGAGTACAGTTAAACTTAACGTTCTTAAGTAATGTATATGATTCATCATTCAATAGGGATTTTTATGCGAGCGAAGGTGGCAGGTGATTTTAAATATACAGATAATGAGCGCCAATTCAATTTTCGTTTTCTTCTACCTTGTTTTTCTGCCGAGTAAAGTAACCTCAATGGTTTAATCTTCGGATCAATATCGGTTATAACTTTCCGATATACGTAGATCAAAATATTTGAATAGTGTTGAATAAAGCATTTTAATAGATTCTGATCCGACATAAAAGTTCTATTATGAAAAATTGAGCTTTTGGCAAATAACTTTCACAATTGGAAATTACATTTTTGATATTTGTAAATTATTTGGTCCTTTTAAACTACAAGTGTAAATATTTTAATTGATCCCGATCTAACATTAAAGTTATTTTATTAATAGCTTTTTGATAAAAAATTTGACCACTGGCCCTAACAATTGAAAATAAAATTTTTTATATTTATAACTAACAGCGACTTTAATTAGAGAATATTTATTGTAAATATTTTATTTGATGACAAAAATCTCATTTTATGAAAAGCTAAGCTGTTTTTATAATTAAAAAACTTTTAATTATCGTTGAACGTTTTTGCTTCTATAATTAAAGAACAAGTGTAAATATTTTATTTCACTTTGATCTGACATAAAAGCTATTTCTTGAGAAAATGAGCTTTTAAAAATAAGTTTTACATTATTGTTGTTCAACATAACAGTTATCTTATGAAACAATGAGCTTTTTGAAAAAAGTTTCATATCTGCCCTTCAAATTGAATATTAAATGTTTAATAATCATAAATATTTGCGTCTAAATTAAAGAACAAGGGTAGTTATTCTAACTGATTCCGCTGTAACATAAAAAATATTTATTAAAAGCAGAGCTTTTTAACAAAATGTGGCCCTTCCACTTCGAAAACTTATATTTGAACTTTGCGACCATGGAATTATTTAGTTAAAGCACAAAGTGCTAATATTTCTACTGACTACAATCCAACGAAAACTTTATTTATAAAAGATGAGCTTTTTGTCAAAAAGTTTCACAATTTTCATAATTGGAAATTTAATATTTGTTGATCATCTCCTTTTGTAATTAAATAACACGTGAACATTTTTTATTAAATGACGATCCACCATAAAAACTCCTTTATGTAAAAAAGAATTTTTTGAAGAAATCTTTTGCAGTGGCACTATTTTGTAATTATCTGTTTCTCTAAATGAATTAACTTAAAAGTTTTTTTTATGAAAATCTAAGCTTTTAAGAATATAGGTTTCACAGTCTCTTCCAATTGGAAATTTTAATTAAAGCATAACTGTAAACATTTTAATTGTTTCCGATCCAACATGCACGTTCTATTGTGAAAATATGAGGATTTTTAATTACAAGCTTCTTTTATTAAAGAGTAAATAAAAATAGTTTGTTAAATACATTCCAATTCGATAAGTCAAGTTTTTTTACGAAAGGTTTTACAATATTGTTCCTTTAGAAGTACACACATTTTGATATTTGTAATCACTTATCTGGTTCTTTAATTAAAACACAAGTGAAAATATTTTATTTACTCCTGATTTCCTTTAAAAGCTATTTTATGAAAAGGTGAGCTTTTTCGAAATAATCTTCACAATATTGTCATTCGAATTGGACATTAACTTCTTGATTTTTGTAATTATCTATAACGTGTGTGTAATTATAAAACAAAAATTTGCTTCCGATCTGATATAAAACTTCTTTTATGACAAACGGAGCTTTGTGAAAACATTTAATTGTCCTTCCACTGGGAAATTAAAATTTTAATATTTGTAATCATCGGCTTCTTTAATTAAAAATAAAGGTGAATATTTGATATGATTTCGATCTGACTTAAAAGTCCTTTTATAAAAAGATGAGCTTTTTAAAAAATATTTTCATAATTATCCTTTGAACTGGATATTAAAGTTTTGATTGGCTTTTTTAATTAAACAACAATTGTTCATTTTTATATTTTGAAAAGTTCTGTTTTATGATGCAAAAATCATAAGTTTGACCTTGGCGTGTGTTTAAAAATTTAAAATCAAAACTGTATTACGAAAAGTTTATAATTTTTTGAAAGCTCTGCTATATGGGCATTTCAAACAATTTTTAAAATGGTTTTTCAACTGTTTGGGGTCCAAAATAATGATAACGAAAAGTTTATAAATCAGCTCAAAAAATAGTTGTATAGGACGAAGCAGGTATATATATTATAGCCGCTAGTGGCTAGTTATAAGTGAAGAAACTCTTTCTAAACATGGTTCGTTAAACATGGGAAGATAAGTACATAGTAATGTTTTATCCACAAACATTTCAGTGAAATTAGGGATATACAATTTTTACATTTGGGAATGAACCAGGGCCTAAGTTTACGGATTAAAATTATTTTGCATTCTATACTGTCAATCTAGCACTATCTTGACATCAATCTATAGCACCCACCAAAAATAATAGTTGGGAACACTGGAATATTGCTGTACAGGTGGTCCATTCAATTGTATCTTTCATAACTTTCCAAAGCTTTGACAATATTAGATCCTCTATCAGTTAGTATAAAATCCTCCAAAGTATCAGCTAAAACTTCATGCAAATTGCTGGCCGTTGGTCGATCACTTATCTCCCGATTCGCGAACGCTAATTTTCTTAATTTATGTGCTGTTACTGCCAATTTCGATGTGTTAGCCAAATTATCAATAATTAAAGGTTTGACTTCATCCATTATATTACATATTTTATTAGAAATAGTTGATGGATTGGGCAACATCTTGGTAATATCTATGTGTTTGCCATATTTGGCTTCCATTTTAACACAAGTTTCAGCCAAATCTTGGAATCCTTCCCCATTTACTGCAGAAAATGGTCTAAGACCTTTATTACAAAATTATGTACATTTATTCAAAATCATTTTACGGTCGAAACTTTCGATTATTATTGTATTGCTTGATGATAGTATAATTGCCTTGACGCATAAATGTTTCATTAAATTTGCGTGATATTTTAATACTAGTTTGGGAATCTTCTCGTTTGTGTGGGTTATTATCTCACCGAATTTGCTTCTGGTTTTTTTTGGCCTCGATTTTATAAATATCAGGTTTTTTTATCACATACTTGTTCAGGTTCCATTTTGTCTCTGTCATAACAAATCAATCAATAAAAAATTAATTAATGTTATACTTATTTGCAGATCAAACGATCTTTATTAGAGTTTATGTAGAGTAAATAGTAGATAATTTGTTTGTTGTTATATAACTTTCATAAGATTAGTTTTTGAATTCGAATAATGATGAATCAAAATAAATATTTGTAGTAAACAATTTAGACAATACTAACAGGCCCTTAATTATTTAAAATATAATGACTGCGGATCAATACTCGAGTAAAAATCAGCTTTTAAGCTAATTTGCGGTAAATACATTTAGCCTATCTAAATGTTAATGAGTAAAGCGACTACACAAAAGTAAATATTTGAAGTTTAAATGTTCATTTTATATTCTTCTACGTCTACGAATTGAATGAGTTTAAAATAATACACAACACTTATTTCAATAAAGTGGTAAAAATCGGCCCTTACCATAGTAAATGTTTTACCCGACTATTGGTTCGCGGCCAATAAATGAATATAACCCAAACTGCACAGTTAAATTATCTAAGATTAAGTAGGGTTTACATTTAGTTTGTGCTTGTTTCCAATCTCTGGTACCTATGTTATGTATACAACAATGTAGTTGGCTATACGAAACGCCTTGAAAACGCCTACATATATATGTAGCCGTCATCTGTTTATCTGATAAAGATTTCTGTGGCAAGCTTTTCGTCAGTTTCGTAACAACTATTTTGTTTATCTGACGTTTGCGGCGATTTACGAAAACAAGAATATTTTCACATACAAAACTCGTTAATCCCGCCATATTCTATTAATTTAATTTTTTATGATATGTACAAAATTTATTACCCACTTCAGACCAATTTATAAACTTGACGCATTTTTTTTGTTGTATAAAATAAGCTTATTAAATGTTTTATTATATATACTGTCATGAAATATTAAAAATGGTTCCATTTAATTTTGTATAATGCAATATTTTCTCGTGTTGTTTAGAAGGCATTAAAATGTACGAAAATCTCATTAAATCTTAAATGTATATATTACATTACAAATTCATATATGGTGTGCGAGCTAATTTTTTAATCTGCATACGACGAATATTAAAAGCTAATTATGAATTTTAAATGTGCCTTTCCATCTCTTTACCAGTGCGTGGTGTCTCAAGAGGAAGAAAATTATAAACAAATTTAACTAACATAAAATTTGTTTTATTATTGGTGTCAGTTTGTGCAAATAAACTCTATATGTTTGCTTATTTAGCCATACAATTTTGTTAATACCAACAAAAAATTAAATGGCCCCAAAATCCCTTTTGAACTTATTCATGAAAAATACGATGATGGCGAAACCAAATAAGTATATCTCGATAATATTTATTGCATGTAGGTATATGTCGCCAAACAATTTAATAATTTTGTAAGTAGAAAATTTGTCACAACTCAATTAAAACCATCAGTGTAAGTAATAAAAGTACATGAAAAGGTGCTATAAAAATGGAGTCGCAAATACAAGCAAGGAAGTTAGGATGAATAGTAATGATAAAAGTTGAGTCGCAAGTCGTTTTAACTTTCATTAAAAAATTGTTTACTTTCGATCGAGTATATGCCCATTTGAGTGGTTATAATTTTGCGATATTAAAGTATTTGGGCATTAATTCATCGAAAGAATTGTTGCACCGCCTATTTTTGTTGCGAACTGTTGCCCCTTAAATAAAAAAAAATAAAAAAGAAATTAGCTATGTAGGCCAAACGAAGAAGAAAGGATCTTAAATTATCGATTAAGCAGAACAAGCCAAAAATATTCGTGATATTTGTGTATGTACATTATTTTTAGACACATGGAAATGTTTTGTAACGTAAGAAATACCAATTATTTAATTAAAAATTAATTCCAGGAACTTGTCCTCATGCAGGTATTTATAACTTCACCAGGTGGGTAAGATAAAAATAAGAAATCAAGGAAACCAAGACAATTATTGAAAACCAAAATAATATTTTTCAATGGACGTTAAACAAAATTTTACAAATAGCTTAAATTATACAACAATTATACGCGTCTTAGCAATAGTTGCACCGGTACGCTTTTCGTTTCGCCTCTGCCGAGGTTAGCCTACTACATATGACATGAGCCACCTCGGGCATGTTGAAAACAGGAATCAAGTCTATATTTATGCTAGACAAAGGTCATCTTCATTGTCATCATCTGATTCGCAAAAACTTACTGATGTTGAGGAATCTGAGGTTTATGTGGAGGAAATCCTACTATGTATTAATGTGGTTTCCTATTCATAATTTGACGGCATTTAAAGTCACATAGACTACGTGTAGTGAGGAATCCCTGGAGCTATTACATAGAAATGCATTTCCCGGAGTCCTCGGTGCTAGCTCCGGAGAGACCCATGATAAATAATGGTGTAGACTCCGTAAGTCATATAGTAAATAGGCGGAATATCCTATGGGCAATAAACAGTTTTAAGCCATACAAGTCGGCAGGACCTGATGGCAATATCCCTGCGGATATCCAGCGAACTATTGACTTAACCTTACTCTGGCTGGGAGCTATCTTCAAAGGCAGCCTAGAACTCTGTCACATTCCTAGCAAATGGACTGAAGTAAAAGTTATATTTATACCTAAGGCGGGAAAAGCTCTCACTGCTATCCCAAAAACTTTAGGAATATAATCTTTTCTGTTAAAATCACTGGAAAGACAAATAGAGGCTTACATTAGAGGCTCAATCAAGCCGGGTGAGCTATCGGGATCTCAACACGCATACTGTAAGGGACGATCGGTGGAAACAGCTCTCCACTCCCTTATAGGTCCGATTGAGAAATCACTTGAATATAAGGAATATTCAATGGTAAAACGCTACAATCATACTCCCTGACGTAGGTAGCCCAGAACTGTCTGGCATCTTGAAATGAGATGCCTGATCAGTTCAACATCCGCTACGTGGGTGCCAGGGCATTTCAATATCCCAGGGAGTGTAATGGCAGATGAGTTGGCCCGCAAGGGTACAACACGTCTAATAACTCAAACAGGCGGGATATATAAAGATACCGCTTGCTTCATGTAAACTGCTGCTTCAGGAAGAAGCCATAAAAGAAACGAACGTCAGATGGTCTAACGCGTGTGTAATAACCAGGCAGATCTGCCCTGGACTAGAGCGGTCCAGATCAGGCCAACTGATATCGCTTCGACGGCACCAAATTGGTATGGTCGTGGGAGCTATAACGGGAATATTGTCTCATTGGGATACATGCGAGCAGATTGGGTGTGCCAGCCCACGATTTCTGCCGCAGCTGTGGTGATGAGGAGGAGGGGGAAAATGTGGTCCATCTTCTCTGCACCTGTCCTAGTCTAGCGTACAGCAGAACAAAATGTATGGGAGTCCCCTTTGAATGGCCTCTCGGATCTTAGTAGGATCGATGTCCGGGACTTTAAACGCTTCTTGGTAAGCTCAGGATGGTTTAGCGAGTGAAGAGGAGGAAACTCGAATGTGGTACAGCTACGGACCATTTTTGTGTCTATGCTAGTCCTTTAGGACGGCCACCCTTACCTAACCTAACCTAACATATGAGACGAATGGTTGTCCATAATTAAAACTAAAGAATTTTCGTATAGCTACATATATGTACTCGTATAGGCCGTACATTTTTTATGAAATGGTTTATCCATTTTAACCATTGGGAAAATAAAGAACTGCAGAGCGAAATTACTAGCAGCACTGAAACAATACACTATAGGCTTATGTTCGTACCTCTTAAATAACTTGATATAATCAAAGAAAGCCTTAACATTTGGCTTATTAAAAGACGATTATCTGGCCGCAGAGTTAAAGGAAAATTTGAATTTAGCCATAAAACTGTGGATAACATTTTTCGAGCTTTTTCCGAGAGCTCTTTCGTACAAATCGTGAACAAATTGTTTGAGTGATATAAGCTGCTCCTCAGTGAACGTTGATTTGAACCGTCTTATAGCTAGCGCTGTTCAGTAAAGATTGAAAATCAAACTATATTTATAATTCAACTATTCAATTACTCAAGGTCCTCTAGGAAGGTGCATTGATTTACGTGACCATCCCACGTATGTAAAATTTGTCATAAATCAGTCCTAAAAAACAACACAAAAATTGCCTCTTATATGTGTTAGTGTGCAAAGCAGAATGTAACGAAATAACGAATTTTATCATAAGGACAATCATATTGGTACGACGAATACATGATTTTCTGAATTTTCTTTGGAAAATCCTAGGAAGCTGCCACCATAACATTATAAAATACAAGACATCATTGGGTTTGAGCTAACCGAAAAATAATTCAATTTTGGAAAAAGTAGGGGATTAGGGGTTTAGGACAACCAAGATTGGTTAGACCTCATGTATCACAAACATATGATTTTTCCGAATTTTTATGGAAAAATCCTAGGTAGCGGACACCATAAAGACGTGTACCCTAAGATTTCTTAAGGTCAGCTTAACCTTAGACCTTAACCCTTTCCGACCGAGCCAATTTTTTTTTTGGAGCTTATTTGAGACCGAACATACACATTTGTGTAGGCAAATTTTTTTCTCTTTTTCGGCAAATTTTTTTCTCTTTTCCGGCCGAGTAATTTTTTTCTGGCCGAAAACGTCAAAATTAATTATCTGGGTTAATTAGGATGTGTTTTCTAACAAAAAAATAAAAAATAATAATTTTCCACTTATATTTTTCCTGGAAAACTACATACACAATTATGTGCTCGGTCTCAAACTTGTTCAAAGAAAAAAAATTGTTCGGTCGGAAAGGAGAAAAAATTTGCCTACACAAATGTGTAGGTTCGGTCGGAAAGGGTTAAGATATCTAAATATATACACGATTATTGTGTCCGCTTCCTATAGGACTTTTCCAAGAAAGTTAGAAAAAATCATATAATCGAGATACACGAGGTCATATCAAACCTGGTTGCCCTAAGCCCCATATCCCCTACTTTTTCCGAAATTGATGTTCGCTTCCTACGATTTCCCCAAGAAAATTCAGAAAATCATGTTTACTTTTCCAAGCAAATTTTGTTGTCCTATAGATAAAACTCGTTATATCGACACAATCTGCATTGCACATATAAAAGAAATTTTTTTTGAGGATTTTCAGTACAATTTTAGGACTAACTTCACCCGTCTATAGAATTGTGAATTTTTTCCTAAACAAAATCCTAATTTTGTTATTTTTTTAGGACAGATTTAGGGCAAAATTCACGTAAATCGCCATCCCTGCCTTTTTGTTTTCCTCTCTTAAATTTTACCTATGTTACACTACAAATAAAATCAAACACCTATCAAAATAATTTATGAACATTACGGGTAAGATGACAAGTTTGTCATCTTGTTCACCTAGTGAACTCATCAACTTGTCCGTTCGCCATATTTAAATTTATTACTATCTTCCATGGCAAAAAGCGAACTAGTCCGAACTAATAAGAAATGTTTAATAAATTCGGTAAAGACATCTTCAAGTACGACTAATTGTGACAATTTGAAGTTCCAAATCAGATATTTCCCAATATATGGTTATTATTGATGAGCCCCTATTACCACTTCCAAATTGTAATGATTTTATGTTGCAACTGTTAAAAAAATGTTTTGTTCAAGTTGCATTTCATATTTGGAATAAAGTATGACCACAATGTTTATTTTGGAGTTATCTTCACTGAGCTGCACTGAAAATCTCCTGAATAGGCCACTCTTTCTCTATATCCATCCTGTATGAAGCTACGCGTCATCGAAGCAGCACAATCCAAATAAATTTGTAATCTATTTACTGATAGAAAACAACACTTTCTGATTTAAGTTCCGAAGCCGCCCTCGTTAGCACAGTAAGTAGCGGGATTGCTTTGTTGTTCGAGGGTCTCGGGTTCGATTCCCGGTGGTGACCAAAAATCACGATTGGGTGTTTTTAATGTGTCTGTCCGGGTAAAGCACCGTGGGCCTGCTAGTGGCATTAAGTGCTGGAGTAATCCGCCCAATTTAAAAAAATAAAAAAAATAAAAATCCGAAAGAGATCTTTTAAAAGTTTTATTAACTCTTAATACTAATAAAGCTCCTGCTGCTCCCGACAACTTTTCTAACTATTATTAATCTCTCGATTAATGAAGCTTGTTAGATCGCATCAACATTGCTTTTTAATTTGCCATTTGAAGAAGAAAATATTGGTTCGCATTAGAAAAAAGCCCATTCAGTTCCTATCTTCAAAAGGCTTAAAGGAACTTCAAACTTAATTTGCACGTTACAATATAGGATTTTTCCGAAACATTCCGTTATACCATCAACATAATTAATCCTCATTATAGACATGTAAAATTGATTGCCTTTATTTAGATTTTGTATAGGCAGTCTCCCATTTTGTAAAGGCAGTCTCCCATTCCGTTTTAATTAATAAGTGTGCTAAAGTTGGACTGTCTGAGCTATTTCTGAATTAACTAGAATCATATTTTTCCGATAAACCATAGTTTTTAGCTTAGTTGCAACCAGTGAAATTTAATGGGAAATCATGAAAAGTTATTATCGCAAAGCTCTTCTATTTTTTATCCTTATAAACGATTTGCATACAATTTTGTATATTGTAAACATTTTATGTATATACTGGTGATGTCAAAACAACCACATTCATCATACTGATGCGTATAAGATTTCAGAGAGAGTTGCAAAAGGTTGTAACATGGTCTTGTATAAACAAATTGAAACTTATCAATATTTAATACCGAGCTAAATATTGGTATTCATATGGTACGTTTGGGGGAATCATAAGGCCTTCGAAAAAATAACGACCATCGTGCAGGGTCATTAGTTGCAGCGGTATTCTCATTGAGGTAATGGTGTAAGATGAGGTTGCTAAAAGCCAATAGTGAACGAGTTGAGTGACCCTTGAGAATCTCAATAGTTTGCTGCTTTACGATTTGAACTTAATTAAATTTACACAGTGTTTATGCATATATGCGTAAATAATAACATTTCTGCTTCGTTTGAAGGAACAGATAACACACATATATAAGCGAGTGGATGTCAAGTGTTCCGCCAAGTATAGTATCATCAATATTATTAAAAGTCAAAGCCAATAGCATTATTCTGTATCTGACGTATTGTTAGCATTTTAGCAAAGTATTTGTCGGGGTTTCCATTTTTAGACAGATTTGAAGACTATATGATTGAGATATGCATGGCGGTAGTATCATAACTTTTGCGACTTAATTCGTTTAAATTTTAAACTGTAATCCTTATATTATGTCAAATACTTTTAGATGTATTATCTATATACATTTTAAGAAAACGTTTCAAAATAAATTTATGAGAACTAAATTTTACAGTTTCAAAGAAGCTGAGTGGTTACCGGAGCTAACTTTTAATTTTTAGTTTTCGGGCTCCTCACTTTATTTTTTTTTAAATACCTACACATTTCTTAAAAAATGGCCACCTGTTACGATCTTAACTAAAATAAGAGGTGCACACATCTACACATTATATAACTTGCATACATACATAAACATTTTTCAGAGCTCAAGTTGTAGGATTTTGGGGACCTACATACATATATGTATGTATAGAAATACTTTCGGTGTGTACATTGTGTATGAAAGAAGAAAACATCTATAAATTTTGAAGATGTTTAATCAACTACTACTAAGTAGTCTTATATATACTGAAAATGTAAAACTTTTTACATTTCCCACTTACCCATTTCCGTTTTATTTTGAGTGTGTGTGTGAATTGGATGAATAAATTATTATTTCAATTTCGTATAAAATTTAAAGTTTTGTTACGTATTTTGTTAGTGCTGAATAGTAAAAAGTTTAAATTCTATTCAGGTTTGGTTACTGTTATTTAATTTAATTCATTTCGAACTTTTTTGAATTTTCTACTATATGAAAGTAATAAATGCATAGTTCGGTTTGGTTTGGTTTTAGCTTTAACACTAATCGTGTTTGAAAATTTTGTATTGAATTGAACTTATGTATGTACATTTGTATATAGTTTCACTCAGTACTGTATTGATATAAACTTTAATTGTACAACTATAATTGTTATAGTGTTATGTTCATATTTGAATTTATAATTATTTTTTGAACCCATCAAATGTATTGGTCAGCGTATACGTTCAAAAAGCAATATAGATTAAAGCATCAACGAAAAACATGTCTAAATTTTTTTACGTCAAAACGTTTCAAATGATTTTATGAAATTTGTATCCTCAAAAAATATTGGATATGTTGCAAAAGCACAATAAACACATATTTAGGTGAAGACGTTCGTTCGTCTTTATATTTTTTTGTTAAATGTATATACATATATCCAAATGCATTTTTGTGAAATGTTGAAATGTCAATTTTGAACTCAAACTGTAATAAAATTGTCTATACGTGATAAAAAAACATTTATGTTCGTTTATTATGTACCATTGCTGCATATATACAATTATGCAACATAGGTACAATATTTTCATGTCATAAAAAGGTGGTATTGTGGCTCTATCGTATTGCTAAAAATCACACTTACCTAAAATTAATAAACAAACGTTATAGATGCTGGAATATCTGTTTCTGATTCATTTTTAGAACATTTACTTGTACATATACACTAAATAGAACATGTTCCTGAAAAATTGTCTTCACGAAGTGGTCCGCACTTCTATATGAAAACAAACTAATTTTTTATTGGCATACTCCTAAACAATCCAATTAAGTATTCTTCTAAGTATTACTTTTTAATCTATTACTTTCTGAACTTTTATCACTTCTTGAATTTTTTTTAAGGTTCACCCTACATAATTATGTAAGAAATTAACGTTAACCATCGACCAACTGAAACATTTGTGTAGGTATATGGAAACATTTTTTTTAGACGTTTTACCTATGGTTTCCACTTGGATGCCTTACGAATGTTCGGAAAGGGAAATTTTGTTTTGTTTTGTGCGATTGTGTGACTTTTTATCTAATTGTATTAGTAAATTCTTTAGAATTTCTAGTCATGAAATGTGGGTTTGACGAGTCCATGAAATGGATTCGACCAAATTTCATGGAAGCTGAAAGGACAAATCATGGGGATCAAAATTTAGTACCAAAAATACGGTTGAATAACTATGAGCCTTTTTTAATTCCACTAGGATGGCGGCAGAATCATTAAATAATTTATTGAAAATGGTAGGTCCGAAAATTGTGAAACAGGACATTAAATTTAGAATATGTATAAATCCGTCCAGTAGATTAGCACTTACGTTAAGGTAATTCTATTATATCAGAAAAATATTTAATTGATTTCATTTTAGATATTTGGCTAGTGGCGTTAGCCAACGAGCCATTTCATACAATTTTCGAATTGGCAAAAGCCCAGCTCGCAATATTATATCGGAAACGTTAGAAGCCATAAACCAAAAACTAAAACTGATAGAGCCCTAAACTTAAATCCCTACATTGGTTAGCAGTTGCAGAAGGATTCAATCAAAGATGAAATTTCCTGAACTGCATAGTATCTGCAGATGGAAAACACATTCGGATTATTGTACACAAATTTCATTAAATATATATAAACTTCAGCGAATATACTATACATTTCTGAATATTCTTTTACAGGCACCACCCGATTCCGTTTCAGTGTAAAACAGTGTTTAAAGGCCATTACTGGCCCCTTATACTGTGTCAACAATCTGGCTCTAGCGGTTTCGATCCTGGGCTTTGTTTTCATACTATCTTAGACAAGCTGAAAGAGTCAACTCGTTTTTTACACCATGGAGCCATGGTCGCTTGCAACTGCTTCTGCGCCTACCATATGGGGGGTCTCCTTTCAGAGATCACTGCATTCTTCGTTCCGGATCAGCACGCAGAACATGACCGACCCAGCGTTCTCGCTGAGATCTTATTTCATGTACAATATCGGGGATCTTCATCAGATATCTAATCGCGATATTGTACAGTGAGTACCATCTACTCTAGAGTGCAGTATGTACCATCTACTTCGCGTTTTGGGCCATAAATCACACGCATAACTCTTTTCTCTCAAATGTAAGGAAATCGTACTCATCCGTCAGCGCCCAACTTTCACATCTCAAAATAACAACGGGACTGATCAACGCTTTGTAAAGCTTGAGCTTCACGGCACTTGATATAACTGTTTAGATTTTAGCAGTGGCCTTATATGATACAAAGTACGACTGCCAGCTGCTAGGGGCACTTTTATATTAATATCCTCACCCACACTGTTATCGTGAGTGATAAGAGAGTCCAACTATTTGAAGCTCCTCACTCCCTCAAACGTGTAGAAACCACCACTAAAATTTGGTGTGCTCATTGATCTGGAGTTCAACAGAAGCAGCAAACTCTACAAGCGGATCAAGTATTTAGTCCAATCATGCATATGACATCTGCATATGTAAGTATCTGAAGGGACTGGCGTTATAAGATGTTGCTTTGAGGTGTTTCAGTTTTACGAAAGATGTACTCCAACATTAGATTAAAGACTATCTGGGACAGAGCATCTTCCCCCCGAACACCCGAGTTAAGTGCAAAATTCCTCGATAGCCTCTTCTCAACTTTAACACAGCATCGAGAAAGTGTCACTGTCATTCTACACAACCGTACCAGCTTTGTTTGAATACCTAGGTATTCCAGCGCAGATCACAAACTCTTTCGATTGATCGAGTCTTAGACCTACCGGAAATCCAGGAACAACTGACGTACGAGGATGGAAGTCTCGTTATATTTATAGATAGAATCATCCGTAACGAAAAAACTTGATTATTTACTGATCGATTCGGATGAAATCCTCCTTGATATAGTCTATCCTAGTCTATCTAATGTAGTACAGTAAAATGTATGATGATTCTTGATTCTTCTTGAAGATAGGGCATATCGCGGTCACGTTCCACGCGTCAGGCATTACTTCGGTTCGCCATGCTATCCCCTTCGAGTAATATACGCGGTCCGAATTAATGCATTCCACTCCAGGTGAGCGGTTTCGGTTTAGCCTCCGCATATAGTCCTAGTAAATTCCTCATGGAGTGAATTCTCAATGCAAATTTCCGCAACATTTATTTGAGGTGACTCAACTACACTCTGTGGCGCATGATGAAAACCAAGATAGTAAAGTTTCCATTCCATGTGTCGAATACTGCGTCGATGCTGACACAAAGGTTTCCATCCCGGTACCGAACAGCAGTTGACGCAGGTCTGAAAGTATGGTGCAATCTAGTAATTCCTTTAAAGAAGTTACATGAACTGCACTCATTGCAAAGTTGTTGAACTTTTAGAACCTCGGCCTTCCACCATTATCGCTTTTTCGTCTAGAAATCCGCTTAGCTGCCCTCACAAGAGTAGCCTTGTTTTTCCTCGCGATTGTGAAATGTGTTTGCACTTCACTATGGGCTTTTTGTTGCTCAACTGCAAGACGACACTCGTCATCAAACCAATCATTCTTGGGTTTGACTGTGACTATACCTAACGCCTGTTGAGCAGCACAGACAACCGAAGACAACAGAGTTCACATAGTCAGACTGGTAATTAGCTTCCTCAATGTGGTCGCTGACAAGATCCTGATATCGTGTCTTTTAATCTTCATTTATCAGACCTTCACAGTCGAAACGTTACATGCGTTTCGCTGTGTTTCCGGCCCTGTACGAAAACTTACATCGTAGCTTTGCAACGACCAAATAATGTTCGCTGCCTACGTATTTCATGGCTGGCCGATAAGTTCTCACACCCTGCACAACCCGAGCTCGTCCTTTAGAAACTAACACGTGGTCAATTTTACTGCGGGAAATTTCGCGAGGATGTGTCCATATTTCCAAATGTATCTGTTTGTGAGGGGAAAGTGTGCTTGCTATACTCTTAGATTGTGAGCAATTGCAAAATGCATTATTCTCTTTTTCGCGAGGATGTGTCCATATTTCCAAATGTATCTGTTTGTGAGGCGAAAGTGTGCTTGCTATACTCTTAGATTGTGAGCAATTGCAAAGTGCATTATTCTCTCACCATTATCGGTCGAATTTTCGGGTTGGGTGTACGGACCTACGTTTTTTTTACAAGTCGGTTTGATTTCTGCCAGCTCTAGCATTAAAGTCCCCAATTACCATTCTAACATCCAGTCTTTATCCTGGAGCTGACTGCCTTCTGTTGGCTCGTTTTCACAAATTATCGACAGGTTGGCTAACTTCAGGCGCAAGTGAAGCTTACACAATCGGTTATTGACTGCTTGGAAATCCAAAATAGCCTTCTTTACCTGTGGTCGAAGATGAAATCCAACTCCTAGATTTCCGAGATCATCTCCATTGTATAACAACGTTTAGCCCTGGGACACACGGTCTCCACTTTTAGGTCAGCGAAGAGCAACGAGTTCCACCCGATACTCCTTCATGAACGTGATTAGGCCGTCTAACGCTCCTGGTTTCTTAAGTGACTGCACGTTTCACGTGCCGATCCTAAATCTCATGTATGGGTACTTCAGTGGTGGTCCGGTGTTGTTTTGGCGGTATCCAATTTTCGTTTTGTTGAGTTTATACAGATTATTTCTTTTACGAATCCAACCGTTTAGTTGCCTACTACGATAAGAAAAGGATTCTGTGGTGGTATTCTTGGAAAACATGACTGTGTAATTTAGGTTTACGAGAGATGTATGTCCCCTGACCTCAGGCGGTACTCAAGGGCGCCAAAGTGATGTAGGGGTGTTTCAAAATTCGACAATAAGCAACAGTTTTTTGAATAACACCAATGGACGTTCAGGTTGGTAATCAGGCATTTTGTTTAATGATATGGTTAGTCATACCGTACCCTGGTAAGTCCAGTGGAAACTTGGATTTCGAAAAAATTTATTTTTATTGCCAGCTCGACGTATAATTGAGAATACCTTCGGGATATACACGGCTATATAGAGGATACTAATATCATGCTAATGGAGACTTCCGTAAACACAGCAGACAAAATTGTAAAAGCAACCGTATGTTTGCACAACTTTTGTCTCATAGAAGAAGAAGAAAATCTAGTCCAAGAGTATTCGTGGATCGAGACAATATACCGAGAAAAAGAAACCGTATTTGGTGATTGGCGAAAAAACTCGCAAATATGGCCACAAATTTCCAGGCAGGATAGCTATAATTCTTTTTTGGCCGCAGCGGAAGTGCGCAATGTTCTTGCAGAACATTTTATGACAGATGATAAACCTTTATTTATTTGTTTTAATTCTCATTATTTCGCACATATGTATATGTCGTAAAATATAACTGGGCATCGTATTTCTCTTGAGTGTTCAGCTCTCTCACAAATAAAGTAACCTGGTTAACCATTAACTGCTCTATGGTTACAACCAGCGCAGAAGCATTGCTGCTATTGGACACATTGATGGCTAGCTGTTGTAGCGGTACTAGGAACTCTGCTGCGGATGGAGATGGGGTTGGCGTAAACCATTTGTTGGAGCTTAATATCCGTGTCCTTTTCTGTCAGAATATAATAAACGTAATTTATTTAAATTTTTTACCTAAATTTTCATTGAGTTGTACTGGACACGGTATTATAGATGAGTGCTGGGAAGGAGCTGGTATGTCAAAATCCAAACTGCCTTTTTTGTTGAAGACTAAATCCAACATATCTGCCTCGAAAGCGAATTGTCTCGTCCCTTGCAGCATGTCATTTACATTTTTAATAATTTTGTAAATTAATTTTGACTTTGTGTCAGCATTCAATGACCGTTTCTTTCTTTTGGCTTTATTATTAGTCACGGAAGGAGATGTAGTCTCTCCGAACTCAAGTTCACTTCTAACTCATCCTCCTCTAAAACATCAATATCTTCATAATGTCCAATGTAAAATGTATCGTTGTTCATTTTGATGTAATTGATCTAAAATATATTTTTTTGTTATACAAAACTTCTTTACTTTATATTTATTTTTCAAATTATTTAGATTATTTAACCAAATCATTAGCCAAATAATTTATTTAAATTTTAAAAGTTTAAACTTCTGTAACGAAAACCGAAATATTTTTGTGCAGATTGTATTTAATGCAGGGTTAACCAAAAAAACCTTGTAGTATTATCTATCATTTGAAAGTTCCTGGCACAGAACTTAAAAGTTCGTCAAACACTCGTATGATTCATCTCCCAAATGTAAGGAGCCATCTCTCGTACTCGTCCCTCAGCGTCCAACTTCCACATCCATACATAACAACGGGCCTGATCAGCGCTTTGCAAAGCTACAGCGGGAAGTTATACACTTTGATGAATTTTTAACTTGAAAATGGACAAAATTATGAAATGTAAAGGAAAGTAAACGGAAAATCGAGATCTTTTTCTTTCGTTAAGTTAAAATGTATTTGAAAAATCCCACAGAAATGCGCAGTTTTAATCTACTCGTCCCATAATTATAAAAAGTTTATTGTAAAAGTTCGATACAAATAAATTATTATTCCATGGTTAAGTTTCCTTAACCTAAAAACTACTTTTATACTGTAATAAAATCCGTTCATACATTTATATACATACTTGTATGTATGTATTCATAAATAATTTGCAAAGTCAAAAAGTTCATGAAAAATTGAAATTTAATTCGATATCGAATATATTGAAAACTATTAAAACTAATCCTCGACTACAATATTGCTGCAGCCATATAAAAAATCATAATCCAGATCGAAAATATTAAAAAAAAAAAAATCTATAATTTCACCAAAACGAAACTAATAAAATTGAAAACGGAAATTCAGCAAAAAAAAATTTATGTTCGTTCTTTCTCATAAATGGAAGCTCATAGTATGTATTATATATAGTTAAGCCAACGTAAGCAATAACCATTTTTTGGATTATTACAAACTATATAAAGTATAAATATCTAATATGTATTATATGTATAAATATATGTACATGCATGTACTCGATTATTGTATTTAATTTCATTTTCACATCTATAGAACAAAATATTCATAAGAGTGTTGGATTTATGCTATTTATCATAAGCAATAATCTCCTAAAGAGCGTAATAATAATTAGGGATCGACACACATAATCTGCACTATGCTTATAGAATTCATCTTTATATGCTACATTAATACTTGTGCTTGAATAAATTACAAACTAATCTTTTCGACGGAACATTACGCTATATTAACCACCAGGGTCTGGCGAAAAGTTTCATTTAATTATCAAATTGTATAATTTCATGTAGAAGTATGGTGCAGATGGTTTAAAATAAATAAAAAATAATGTCAAGATGTAAAATAACTTGTTTTATTGCGTTTGAACTTATCAATTTAAATAAATAATTGTTTACAATCTATAGTTGAGGCACCGACTGGTCAAGACACTGAAGACAATGGGCCAGGACCCTTGATGTGACCTTATTTCGTGTTTATTCATGATTAAGCGGCTGCCCATCATAATATAACTTCTCTCATATATATTGTTGATTGGTATTATATAACCACTTGCAGGGATGGGCAACTACGCACCATTTAATATTTTCTACGTCGCCGTGTCGACAATACGTAGACAATGTCGACAACACGTCAACAACGTCGACATTGGAAAAAAATAACTAGTAGCAGCTCTTTCACGATGTGATTATAGAGCTCTTTAGAATCACTGCGATATCGGTGGTAGCAGTAAAAAGTAATTATATAATATGTATTATGTACATATGTTATAAACTATTTGTATTTCATTATTTATATATTCAAAAATTTTAGGCCAAATACATACAATAACTTGTTCGCTCTTTTCATATACGTATGTATATGTATATAATGAAATAGTTCTCTTTTAACATACATCATTGTATATGACCATTTCATATATATCATTTCAGAAATTCATCGTTTTTTAATAATTAATTTAATTTCAAACCAAAATTCGATTTTTATGAACAACCAACACTTATTTATATGATCAATATAAATTGTAAAGCAATTCGACGCATAAATCTATATACTTTAGAATGATCACCCTAAGATGGCAATAAAAGTGCTATAAAATAAATGATCGGTTTTGAACACTCAATTTAGTTTATAAATACCCATGGGTTTATATAAATTTTGTCTTTTAAACCAAGCTTATTTTACACAGAATGACAAATTTATTAACTAATAGAGAATTAATTAAGAGACACCTAAACTTTTTTCTCTTTTTACTGTAATCGGAATGCAATCTAATGTTAATTATTTCATCATTGTAATATAATTATGTAAGTTTTGGTGTAATGAAAACAAAAACTAAATATATTTTCTTACTAAATGTATATTATTTTGATTAAACTATTGAAAAAACTTAATTTTATTAATCAACGTTAATACAAATTATTAATTCAATGTGTTTTAAAATATAAGAGAAAAAGTGCTGACAATTTCGGATGCTCCCAATATGCAATTTGTCACAAGTGCGACAAAAGAGCTATGTTTCCGTACTAGTTTCCGTCCTCCAAATTTAGCAAAAATAAATTAGACTTTGAATATATTGTTACGTTTTTGCCTTGTCAAATTCAAGGTTCGATCACTGGATTGTGAATAAAACAAACGATGTAAATTCTAGAACACACTAAATTTATTTATTTCCGATTAATCAGTAATTTAATTAATTCACTTATTTAACTTAATTGTTACGTTTTTGCCTTGTCAAATTCAAGGTTAGATCACTGGATTGTGAATAAAACAAACAATGTAAATTTTAGAACACACTAAATTTATTTATTTCCGATTAAACACTAATTTAATTAATTCACTTATTTAACTTAATTATTTGACTTCACAATAATTATTTTACTACACTTTAACAACACATCTATGTGGTGACATCTATGTGTGAATAGCGACATTAATGTAAAACTGTTATAAAGTAGAACAGTAGAGGTGTTTAGACTAATCTAAACTAATCGAATATTGTAGAAATTTCTAGAATGGTTAGAATATTTGGTATAAATACGCGACAAATATTTGGGAGTAAATCAGTTATGTTTTAACCGTGAGAGTGCTAATAGTAATTAAAAGGAAAGTGTTTATAAAGTGTTATTAAAGTGTAATATAGTGTTGTTAAAGTGTAGTAAAATAATTATTGTGAAGTTAAATAATTAAGTTAAATAAGTGAAATAATTAAATTAGTATTTAGTGTAAATAATCGGAATAAATAAATTTAGTGTGATCTAGAATTTACATCGTTTGTTTTATTCACAATCCAGTGATCGAACCTTGAATTTGATAAGGCAAAAACATAACAATATATTCTATGCATTTTGGTGTTTATTGGTTTCTTTTGTTAGAAGATGAGTATTGGAGTTGAGAAACAACATAACTCCACAATTTTTCACTCTCGTACGATATATTATACATTTTAAAATTCTTTAAATTATTATTAAAAATATAGTATATATTTTGTACTATATTTTAAATAATAATTTAAATAAATTTATTCTATTTCATTTACGTTTTGTCTATTGCGATCTCAGCCTGTAAGAATAAATTTGGACAATTTCCCTTTTTCCTCATTTCGCTAATGTCTCGATACAAGAATATGTGATGATAACGAGCGAATATATGTACATATTTATATAGAATTATGGTTTACTCGAACAACCGTTTTACTGTGATCACAATAAAAAATCGATATTGAATAAATGAAATAATGTACTAATTTATTATTACAAAAAAGGGATTACCATATAAGCATCAGTCTACCGAATAAAAATTGTGCGGTGTTCCGAAATCCTAGCCTAGTTGTACCAATTTATATATATATATATATATTTATATATATATGTATATATATATATATATATATATATATATATATATATATATATATATATATATATATATATATATATATATATATATATATATATATAAAATAAAAAAGATGCATCTTTTTTGGACTATTGATGGTTTTATATAAGCTCATTTTCTAATCTTAGGACGCTGTTTATGTGATTCGGATTACACGTAAATATTTAAATTATACTTAAATGTATTTACAAATTCAATTATGTATAAAATTTTAAGTATCATACAACTGGTCCACTCGTTCAAAATGTGATTTCTACCACACAATTTGTTGCGTGTGGTCTCCTTATCCTGAATGTCAAATTAAATTATATAACCTTAAACAATTTATTCGTGATTTGCAATTTTATTTGCAGTTTTGTAGTGATTATGTGTAGTGAAAAAATGTTGAAAATTCGTGGTGGGCGCCCAAAAAATATTAATTTCGAAGAACTAAAGTTCATTTTAACAAAAAATAAAGGAAAATATGAAGTATTTAAAAACATACACAGTAAAACTAGTGGACTAACTACTAGAATTTTCAAATGGGCAAGTTTGCCGAAACTTTTCACGTGAAAATACATTACATGTAAAAAATGCATAGTTATGTAATATTTAATTTTGTAAACCGTAAATTTACCAGAAAACTCTTGTAACAGTTTATATGAAAAAATTGTAAATTTTCAAGAATTAAAATTTATTACAAGAAAACATGTGTACTAGTTTGCAATACAAATAATTAAATTTCACGTTCTTCTAGTATTTATACGTCTTAAACCATATAAAAATTTGCATGAAATAATTAGTAAATTTAAGAAATCTAGTAAAAGAAATCGATTTTGGATGAAAAGGTTTAATAATCCCAATTTTCATAGAACTTTATGTAAGATAAAAATATCAACTACATCACCCCACCCACCTATGTACATACATGTGTAAACACATATATTTGTTTTTTTTATATACATTTCTTGTAATAAAATATTAAACATACAGCTTTAGGTGATCAAAATTAATTTATTAATTCAATTTTTATAATAAAATATAACAATCAATTTATTATATTAATTTTATAACAATGTTAACTTTAAGAAATTATAAATAAACTATTCCAATATTTTATAATAAATTATTCCAATTTATTATATTAATTTCATTTAAATAAAATTAAATAAATTTTCATTTATATATTAACTAAATTTTTAATTTTTTTTAAGAAATTAATAACTTTTGATTTGTAATTCATTTTACATTTTTTTGAACGGGCAGAATTAACGGTAATATTTAAAAATGCTTAGTGCATGACTTCTAGAGATTGCGATAACTCAATTGGATACTGTATGTTAAAACAAAATATGCAGCCATTGTCACCAGCATTGCAGTTTTGACACAACTGCATTTTTGGTCTAGCAAGGACCCCTCAACAAACACATGAATTATTATGTTATTTTCGGCTTGATCTGAAAAATATTGGTTATTATTTAAGTGCATGTTTTAATTAAGATTGCACTTAATTACCGATTACAGCAAAGCATGGAGTGTTTTCGAATTTGACTTCGTTTAATATTGTTCCAAACTGGAAAATAATTAAAAAAATAAATATATTTATAATCGAATTGATAATTTAGAATAATAAAATTACTCACAGGATATTTTTTGAAGAGCAGGTCTGATTTTTCTTTAAAATACGTAGTTATAATTAATAATATTTTAAGGTCTTCATCATTTTCATTATGTCCAGATACATTTTTAAGCTTATCTCCAAATTTTAAAAGTGTACTTTTGATAGAATCCTATTTATCAAAAAATAATAGTTCACTTATGTTCATAAGTTCATAAAAATGACACAGTAAAAATTTTTCCGATAACAGATGTGGCCATTGCTCTTTTATATTATTAATCGTAGGATTTGCATTCAAAAATTTCCTTTGTTGTGTAAAAGTTTCTTTAAAAAATGCTTCTTGATTTATATCATCAAAATTACGTCCGTAGTTCTCCTTTAGCCATAGATGTTTGGCATTTGCCTCTTGATCTGGTTAATCGCAAATATGTTTACCGGTACTGTCGACTACGGATAAGCTCTTCGGATATAGTTTTAAAAAGCGAACAGATATGGTTCGGAGAACTTTTTGCGGAATATAAAAAGATTTGCGGCGCATATCATTCACAATACAATGGATAAAATCCGAGTATATAAGTGGCCAAGTTCCTTTTCCTGATTAAGCAATTCTACTATTTCCTCCGATAGTTTGGTGATGGGTAATTCGTAATTTGCAAACAGTTTTTCGGCTTGTTTCGAGCCAATATCGGAATTGGAAGTAAAATCAGAACTGATAGCTGTAATTCGGCCACTCGACATAGATATAGTTGAGAGAGGACTCTGCGGTTGTTGAACATCTTCACATGTCACTTTGTATCCAAGTAACAACATTATTTGAATTTACAGTTGAAAATTGTTGGGTAGAAAAGTTATAATCGCAAATATATTGTTGGGTTTCGGTTAGTGCTACCGCAGTCAAAGTTGAAGGTGGTGATACCCACAGAGATATATTTTCAAGTAACTGGAAAACTTCATTTTTCTGAATAAAATATTCTAGAACATGGATGTCATCCACCTCTGTCCCATCAGACTCGCAAACTAATTTTGTGCCGGGAATCCCGCAGAGTCATTTGCTAAAAATAAAATTATAACAAATGAATATTGAAAAACAAAATATAGAATTTTATTAAATTTAACTGAACTTACCTTTTTTATTAAACTTTGAATACAGCTACCCAAACAACTTTTTTTAACGAGGCGGTCCCGATCCCATATTTTTACAATAAGGCGTTGTTGAGCTGACATATCGTTGTGGAAATTTACAAAAAGTTTTTAAATATAAATTAAATAGGTAAATACATTTTATAATTTTTGTTTTCTTAGCATTAATTTAGATTCTCAATCACAGAACATACCAATAAATTGGTATAGTTGATTGTAACGTGATATACATTGCTGATCCATCATTAAATGGAATAAATGGAAAAGGAGAGGTATAAGATTCAATATAGAAATGATATTTAGCGAATCATCGCTTTCGGTAATTTCAAATATTCCTTGTTTATAGTTAAACATCATTCGAAAATAATTGCCTATGAATCCTACTTGAGAAACGTTGGAATTAACCAATATGGTTTTTATTGTGAAGCACGTAACATATCCATTTTCAATATTAGAAATGGCTAATGCTCGCCCAGAAAAATATTCAATGTTATTATATATTAATTTCTTTGTTTGAAAAACAAAACTTGGTGGAATTGGAATTGAAAAGCTTTCAGGTTCTACCCTCTTAAATTTCAGTTTTGGAATACAAAAACGTTTTCCGGTTAGGGAAGATGAGAGCATTTGATGCCTGTCTGCAGATGTTTTTAATAAGTTAGAATAATTTCTAGATTTTAATGAAATTTGCTTGAAATATTGATGTTTGCTTTCAAAACGAACTGTCGAAAATTTAATTAAAGGCCCAAATAGTTTTATTAATTCAGGATAATGCTGTAAGTAATGATGCTTAGGTCTAAGCGGCAGACTCGGAAAAAGCAATGTTCGCAGTTCCAAATATCTATTAATAAGACCCTCTAGAATATGAAATTGTGTCAATGTTATCACATGTGAAGAAACAATCTGTGATATTTCCAACAAATGGGTAACCATTTCTAAAACACTGTTATTTGGATCTATAGTTTTATGTAATATTGCCAGTGGTAATAAAATAAGAAAATAATAGTTTTGTAGTGCATGGCCACCTAGCTTTTTATTATTATAATTAAATTCAGGAAAACTCACATTATACTTTAAAGATTTTTGCAAATGGCCTAAATTAATATTTAGATAATCATATGAAAACCATTGATTATTGACAAAATAATGAATAGCCAAACTAATATCAAATGCAATGACACCCTCATATAAATCATCAGCGGTGCATGGTGGCAGTCCAGGATTGTTGTTATGGAAATGCTGCAATTGATTGAAACAAGAATTTGCTTTAATTCCATGATAAGAAATTTGCGATCTTAAATTTTCGACGATTATTTTATGATGCAGACGCATAAGAAGAAGGAGATCTTGTTTGGCTTCTCGAACGAAAATTTTCTTTGAATTCTTTTAGTAGATGGCAAAATCTGCAAAAATATTCTGATTTACTAAAGTTTTCTAAAAAACCCCCTATTAACCCTATTATCTTTCTAAAACCCCCCCTGTAGTATACCTACTCCATCGGGCGAGCTTATGTCTCCTCCATCTGCTTCATCATCATTAACAATTACACCTGAAAAGGTAATATATAATATACGAATACCAATAATAATTCTTAATTGTATTTCTAATAAACAAAAATATTTTTAGATGCCGACACCGTCTGCAAAAATTAAAACTGTGTCGAAAACAAAAAATATGACAAATTTTATTGAAACAGTAAGCGGTAAAGAACAAGCAGGCATAAATAACGCTCTAGCGGATTTTTTTTTATGGTTGCAACATCGCTAGCAATAGTTGAATCGGATCATTTTAAAATGATGATAAACAAATTACGACCAGCTTACTCATCATGCATTCCTTCCCGCAAACTTTTATCAACGTCTTAACTTGATAAATCATACGAGAAGTGTTTATTAGTTAAACAGATGTTTGATGAAAATGAATCAGTTATTTTAATAGATGGTTGGAAAAACTCATCAACTACATAATTGCAAAACTATACTTAGTATGGTTCATATTGCCAATGGAAATAGAGCATTTATAAATGCTTGCGGGATTTATCGGGTATATCAGAAAATGCCGACAAACTAGCAGATATAATTTACGAATCGATGGATCTTGCTGAGAAATTATATAAAACCAAAACTTATGCGGTATGTGGTATCTGACAATACTAGTGCTATGATAAAAATGGGAAAAAATGTTAGCCATGTACTATGGCATACAACGTATAATAGCCATATTGGTAATTTACTTGCAAAGGATCTAGCGGATGAAAATTTAATTGAAAAAGCCAATAATGTATTGATATAATTCAAACATTGTGATTTTGAAAAAAATATTATTTCAAAAGGGGGTAAACGAATTCAATTAGCGTGTGAAACTCGATGGAACTCTTATCGTGATGTTTTCGTAAGTTTGTTGGCAAATCTTCAATATATGAAAGAAATTCATGAGGATGCGACGCAATCTTTTAAAAAAGTAAAACCAAATATAGTTAAGAAGATATTTGATGAAGACTTTATAGATGAAATAAAGCAATCTGTGGAATGGTTTAACCCTATATGCCATTTAATTAACAATTGTCAATCAAGTGATGCGTCTATTGCTGATGCTGCTGATTTGTGGTTGTCGATAAAATTTCCATCAAAATTTAAAAAATTCGAAGACGTGCTTAAAATTAGAAAGCGAAAGGCCACGAACCCGTACGCGCTTGCAGCATTTTATTTACATCCTCACTATGATATCTCGAAACTAAATAAAGCTCAGTGAACAACGAATGAATTGAAGAATGGGATTTATACAGAAAGAGGAGTGGAATCTTTACTGTATTATTCAATATAAAAAAGAAATAACAGAACCTCTATTTTTTTGGAGTATGGCTGAAGTGGAGCACAAAAATTTGGCAAATCTAGCTATTAAGCTTTTAAAGGCTATTTTCTAATTGGTCTTTTATACAACCCCCAATTAGAAATACATAGATTAACTTTTGATAGATCGAAAAAACTTGTACACGTATATCACTTCTTAAAAAATATGCAAAGCATAGACTTTAATGGCTCAGTCTTAGAAGATATTGTTTAATTTTTTTTCCACATGTACAAAGTTTTTCAATTTTTATTTTTAATTGAACTTGAGTTTTTTTGGTAATTTCTGTTTACATATTATAATTTTGAGTTTGATTAAATTTTTATATACTTGGTACATACCTAATATGTATAGATGGATTGTGAAATAGGTATAACTATACTGAATATATTTTAATACATGCGATGGACATGTGTATGTACGTATGTTTAGTTAATTTTGTATAATAAAAATATTTTGTTAAAAACCATTATTAAATGATTTTATTTATTTAAATTAGTCGTTAAAATGAATATATAAACATTACATGCGAAAACCTTATATGTACTGGTATGAGCGAAGCATTAAAGATTATTATACCTTTGGCAAGTTTGAAATATGCCGAACCTTATAATCCATTTTACACAGAATTAAAATTTCCATACAAGAAGTGTAATACAAATTTAATTTTTTTTAGATTATTTTGAATTAATCACTTAATGTTCAATGAAAAGAATATTAAAATGTAAGTATGTATATTGAAATCACTTTATTTGGTATTTTAGCTTTACCTGAGCTGAGATCATATGTTTGTATCCAATGTGCATTCATTGTCTTATATAGTTTAAAGTCAAAACTATAACTTTATGTCCCTCTGTCCATGATCAGGATTCAGGAAATAGATTATAAGAAATAATTTTAAAATCAAGCCAAAAATCCATTACATATAATACTAATAATACATGTATAAAAAATAACTTATGTAGATAACCAAAAAATATATCTATTTTCATTCTACTTGCGTTGGGAACAATTTGAAAAAATGCTTTAGCATTTACGTTTTTCGTATGTCTGAATGCTTCTTTACAAAATTCAAATGTAAACTGGCGCATTCCTTGATGATTTTTAAACCAAGTTAACAAATGTGCAAACCAAATTAACTAACTTTCAAATGAAATTAATAATTTTTCAAACCAAGTTGTTGAATGTTCAATCAAATTAATAAATGTTTAAATCAAAATAATACTTTTTCAAAACAAATTAAACATTTGTCAAATAAAATTAACAACAATTTTCAATTCAAATTACCTAGTATTTTTTTTTTTTCAAACTCACTTGAAAATAATAAAAGAACAAGTTTATGTACAATATATCTATCTATAGTATTTCAGTGATGAAATGATCGGTGTAAACAGACAAATTCGTTGTGAAATATAACTTTCCCAAGTTAAATTAAACCTTTCCCGCATGTTAAACGCATGTTATTCCAAAGTAAACGAAACTATTTCCAAATTGAATGCAACTTTTGCCATACTAATTCAGTATAAAAAAAAGTTGCATTCAATTTGGAAAAAGTTTAATTAAATTTGGAATAAGTAGTCATTAATTTGGAAAAGGTTGTGTTCTATTTTAAATAGTTTCGTTTACTTTGGAATAAGTTGAGTTTAACATGGACAAGGTTCAATTTAACCTGGAAAAGCTATAATATATACATATTTGTTTAAGAATAAAAATAATAAATTATTTGTAACGTTCGGTCTTCGTTGGGCCACTCTGTTTCAATATACTTTATTATTTGTTGAAGATGCCCAGTATAATCACTGTTACATTTATAATTATATATAATGCACATGCGCAGTGACTATACAGATCACGATCAAATACGCGTGCAAATTTAGGAGTACCTACAGTGAGAGGCCGAAATGTAGGTCTAGTTGGCACGATTACCATAGCTAAGGTCTTGTACATCATAAAATATTCAGTAGTTCGAACTTAAATTTTCATAGATTCTGTGAATTTTTATTGGAACTTTTAGAAGTACATATTGAATAATAGAAATATTACCGGTGCTTGGTTGGTATTAGATAACTGTACCATACATACGACAGCAGCAGTTAAAGATCTATTACGTGGGACTCAACATATACATAGTGTTTTTACAGTGTTTCAACATACATGTTTTTACCGCCGTACTCCTCAATGTTGAACCCAATACAAAATGTGTGATCTTGTAGCTAGACAATACTTGGGTAATCCAACAAACAGTCGAACATTAGTTGAGGAAATAGAACTATCGTAGGCGCAGAGGTCGTTCCAGTCGACGATGGCTCCACGGTGTAGAGAATGACTTGGCTTGTTCAGGTTGTATAGGACAGTATGAAGACCAAGCCCCAGGATCGAAACCGTTGGAGCCAGATTGTTGACTCAGTAAGGGGCCAATAATGGCCTTTAAATACTCGTTATTATTAATAGAACTATCTTTAAATTCGGTTACTGCCCCTGATTGCTCAAATTATGTATAATGAATAAGATGTTAAAATTGACCTCTGCATCAGCGGGCGTTGCGTTGGAATAATTTTATATTCATATATAATTTACGAATTATGTATATGCCATTATAGGCATTAAAAATTTGAATTTTGCTGAATTATATTGTGTGAAGTATTAATTTTTCGGATTAAAAATATTTTAAATTTGAAAAGGTTTATTAATTTATTTTGAAAATAATTTAATTTGTTTTGAAAATGGGCTAACATTCGTTAATTTGTTTTGAAAAACTGTCAATTCCATTTGAATGTTCGTTAATTTGGTTTGAAAATTTGTTGACTTGATTTGAAAAACATTTAACTTGACTTGAAAAATGTATATATAGCTCAAAGTTCTCAGCCGATGGTTTCCAGCCGATAGTTTCCAACCGATAAATGTCGATAAAGAAGATTTTTAATTCTTGGTTAAAAGTAATAAGGTAAATTCGATTTTGATACAATTGTGAGACAATTTATAATAATACTACAAGGAAAAGTTCCATGTGGGGATCCTTAACTTGAGCCATAGCTATTGGAAAAACACTTCAAATCAAACCGTCGCCATACATAACACTCAGAGGCAGAATTTTTATAAATTTTCAATTATTTGCATTTGATTTTGGAAGATCTAAATTTCCCAGGATCCCACAAGAAACTTTTCCAACTAGTATTAATAAAAAATATTTCACAAATGTATCGAAATAAATCTTATCTCCTTTGTACAAGAATAAAAAATCTTCTTTATCGACATATACCGCCTAGAAATTATCGGTAATTTTGGTAGTATGATGGAAAGAGAAAATATACTTCAACTCTAACGTTCAATTGAAAACAAAATATTATCTTCATTATCGATTTTTTCGGCTGCAAATTATCGGCTAACTTTAACAGAGTATATTGACCTCCATCTCGTTTTCATCCAGCCAAAAGCATTTTCAATAATACGACGTGTTCGACTCTGTATAGTTTATTAAATCTTTCTCCTAATTTGTTAATAGGCCATTATCATAAAATCTAGATAAACCAACCGTTCTAATTACTGTGTTGGACCGATAATCTTTATTTTATAATTAATAAGCTAAAACAATAATACTCGTAAAACGAAAAACGATTAATTTGTTTAATTTATGTAATACATGCCTGTATTATGTACTCAATTTCAAAAACATAGAACTCCAAATATAAGTTCATGTAATTAGCTGGCTTAGAAAATATATGAGCCGGGACTAAACATAATCTTGGAAGGGGTCACCAATAATACAACTAAATCTATGTTCTTTTCCAAAGCGTGGCTTGCGGGGACTAATAAATCTGCAATTCTTGCATGTATGCTCCTGTTGGTATAATAACCAGGAGAAAAATGTTATGAAGAATAAATTTGTGCAGCTTACATAGTCGATGTTCTGTTGGTTTCCCCATTTGAGTATGGGTTTAGTACAATACAATACAGCACAGCACTGCTTTTAAGCTACATTCAGTTTCTATATATATATATACTGTAGCAGCTCGAATATTCGACTCACCGATATTCGATTCTGCCACAAACAAAATAATTAGTGAAATTCAAATATAATCCAACTTATTTGAATTAAGCGTTCACTAACCCCATCACATATCAATCTATCCAACCAACACTATCCAATAACCGAACCATTACTATAAAACATTTATAGTAAAACCATCGCCATCTAACAACATCACCACGAACAACAATGTTCGGTGATGCAATAATAATCCACTGCACTTAACAAAAGTGCAATGTCGACCGTCGCCGGCGCATGTGTTCCCTCTTCACAAAACGAAGACGAAGGCGACGTCATCACTACAACAAAACAAAACAACACAATATTGTCGTCCATTGCGATATTGAATTTTGGAGTGTCAAGATTAACAACCAAGTGTAAAAATAAAATTAATCAGAATAACGTGGTGGTGAATCTAAATTAAAATAAATATAAATAAAAATGTATAACAATAAAATTTATAAATAAAAATTATATAAATAAATAAATAGCAATTGAAATTATAAATAAAATATATATAAATAAATAAATAAAAATATATGTTATAAGATAATAAATAAAATTATATAAAAGGAGACAAATCCTAAAGTTTAATTGTTTTATAATCACAAAAGTGGTGACCTCCGATAGCGGTTTTTACCGCAACAAGAAAAAACACGCATCCGCGTAGGAAAGCAGTAAAAACGTGGTGTAGGGAACGACCCTCACCGCAACGACGGGACAACTCAAACGGTGAAGCGATCCACCCTCACCGCAACGGCGGGACAATTCAAACGGTGAAGCGATCCACCCTCACCGCAACGACCAACAACAACAGCAGCAGCATCATCAGCATTGTACAAAACCCAGATAAGAGTTTTTTTTTTTTTTTTATTATTAGTAAATATTTTTTCTCTATTAAAATTTTTCCTTTTTTATTTTTTCATTAACAATATTTCAAAAACATTAACGTAGAATCACTTTTAATTAAAATTTTTTAACGTAGAATCACTTTTAATTAAAAAACTTTAACGTAGAATCATTATTTCTGTACAATTTTATATATTTTTTTCACCACCACGTGCACACCCATCCATAGTCTCACACCCTGGTCGTTTTCTCGCTGCAAAAACAAAATTCACCTCGCATGAATTAAGTTTATTTTTACATTTATTTTTTTTAAATTTTCAACGAGCCCCCCCAATATAAGGTAGGACGAAAAGGAACTCCATATTCCGGGGGTATCTCGCATCGGGCGTTAAGAAGAAGGAACATCCCGGCCTTCAAACCATTCATTACACGGTAACCATTCCGCTTAATTTTTCATTTTTGGTCAATCATTTTTTTATACGGTAACCATTCCGCTTTAAAAAATTTTTTCACACATTTTAAAATTTAAAACGAGCCCCCCCAATATAAGGTAGGACGAAAGGAACTCCATATTCGGGGGTTTCTCACAGTATAGTGTTGTATTGTTGTATTTTTATTGTTTTATTGGTTTGTGCAAAAATGTCGGATGATGAAAAAGATCAACCACAAAAAATGGACACCACGCCTCAAGGCGCTAGTCCACAAATAGAGATCGCGGCATCACATCAGCGAATTACAATACAACCTTTCTGGCCACAAAGAGCAAACACATGGTTTCAGCTCGCCGAAATACAATTCGGACTGCAAGGTATATACGCTGATAAAACCAAGTACCTGCAAACATTATCAGCCTTGCAACCAGAAACGTGCGATGTGATCTCGGATCTCCTCCTCAATCCGCCGACAACCAATCAATACAACACATTAAAGCAAACGCTGCTAGAACGACTAGCACCATCGGGCGAACGTCAACTAGAACAATTGCTTTCAGGCCAGCAATTAGGCGACCAAAAACCATCTGACGCTTTACGGCACATACAAACACTGGCTAACAACAATTTTAATGAAAATATCATTAAATCTTTGTGGGTACGTAAAATGCCGGAGTTGATTCGCATAGCGCTGGTAGCACAGCCCGAATCCTCCACGACACAAACGTTAGCCAAGATAGCCGACAAGATGTATGATGTCATAAACATCACATCTCAAAGCGTCAGTCAAGTCAATGCACCATACCGGCAATCAAGAGAACGCAGTGGAGACAGAACTCCCCGTTCAGCAACAGCACCAAACACACTCGAACAAAGACTGTCAAGAATCGAGTCCAGACTCGACGGGCTACTCAGAGGTCGAAGCCGTTCGCGTGGACGACGAGCTCCCTCACGCAATCGAACCCGCAGTCCCAGCAACAACACGTACCAACATGGTAAATGCTGGTTCCACACAAAGTTTGGTAGAGCCGCCAGAAAATGCACGCCACCGTGCAATTTCACCACGTCGCAACCATCGACGTACGCGGCCGCCGTAAAGATGGACATTGACCACCAAAAAAACTGTTAGAGTCACGGGTTGAGAGCAACATGCCTCCCCTGACCACAAACACACCCTATACGTCACGTTTGTTTGTGTACGATAAACACAACAAACTCACCTACCTAGTCGACACTGGCGCTGACCTTTCGGTTATTCCAGCTATGAATTTCAAAATGAATTACACATTAGCTAATCGAAATTCAAATCTAGTCTTATCGGCTGCCAATGGTTCAATCATCCACACGTACGGCACAAAATTGCTTAACGTGGATATCGGACTCAAACGAACCTTCACGCATGCTTTCATACTAGCTGCAGTGAACCGTCCGATCATTGGCGCCGATTTTCTAAGCAAATTCGGACTTCTTGTCGATGTCAAACACAAACGGCTGATTGACCCAGCTACAAAGCTGCCAATAAACGCCACAATGGTTCGTGTTAACACACCAACACCGATCCATTTTAACATCGACAACGGCTACGGCACTCTGCTCAAAAAGTACCCACTACTTACAGCAGAGCCGAACTACAAAATGCCAGTCCGACACAACGTGGTTCATCACATCGTCACGGAAGGCCATCTGCCCGTGTTGAGACCACGCAGACTAGATCAGGTGCGTCACAAAGCTGCACAAGCAGAATTTCAACACATGGTGGAATTAGGGATTTGTCGAACATCGACATCTTCCGTTTCTTGTCCATTACACATGGTCAAGAAGAAAGATCAAGACTGGAGGCCATGTGGGGACTATCGGCGTTTAAACACGGTTACGATACCGGATCGCTACCCGATACCCCACATTCAAAACTTCACCATGCACTTGCATGGCTGCAAAGTTTTCTCCAAACTTGATCTCATCAGAGGTTATCACCACATTCCCGTGGCACCTGAAGACGTTTTCAAAACGGCAATCACCACACCATTTGGCCTCTTCGAATACACCCGAATGCCATTTGGATTACGCAATGCCGCACAAACGTTTCAGCGCTTCATGAACGAAGTCGTTCGAGATCTCGACTTCGTTTTCGTCTACATAGACGACATTCTTGTGGCATCTCAAACTGAGGAACAACACAAACTCCATCTGGAAACACTTTTCCAACGACTTGTCGAGTTTGATGTTCACATCAAGAGCTCAAAATGCGTCTTCGGCGCATCCACTCTTGATTTCCTCAGCCACAAGATTACCGCTAATGGCATCCTTCCGTCACAAGACCGAATCAATGCCATTAAAGAATTCCCAGCTCCAACCTCAATCAAGAGTATTCAGCGATTCATCGGCATGGTAAACTACTACCACCGATTCATACCAAAGCTCGCTGAAATACTCAACCCAATTCACAGCCACCTGGCAGTACTTCTACGTAAGCCCAAAACCGCCAAGAACTTCTCTTGGCCTGACGAATGTCAACACGCATTCACGTCACTCAAGGCTGAATTGGAACGCACAACACTCTTGTCTCATCCACTGAGCGACTCAAAGCTCAGCATAACTACTGATGCATCAAACACTGCTGTCGGAGCAGTCATGCAACAGTACAACGACAAGTGTTGGGAGCCCCTGGGATTCTTCTCAAAGAAGCTCTCGGATGCCGAAAAGAAATACTCTGCATTCGATCGGGAATTACTCGCAATATATCTAGCAATCAAACACTTCAGATATTTTGTCGAGGGTCGGAACTTCACAATTTACACCGACCACAAGCCTCTCACTCGAGCAATTCAGTCTAAAACTGAACGCAATCCAAGACAAGCACGCCACTTGGATTATATTAGTCAATTTACCACGGACATCCAGCATGTTCAAGGTACCGACAACGTTGTCGCGGATACACTTTCGCGCACAACATCAAACGAAACGGCCACAGTCGAGACTCACTTCGACTACAACAAAATCGCACAAGCACAAAAAGCAGACTTAGAACTTCAGAATATACTTTCTGGTTCCACAAGTCACGCCAGTTCATCACTGCAACTGGAGCTTTTCAAACTACCTGGCCTCGAAATCTACTGCGAAACATCTACGGGTGCAAATCGCCCGTACATCGTAGAGCAACTACGTCGAACCATCTTCGACACACTACACGGTATCTCACATCCTGGTGTCCGCGCAACTCGTAAATTGATTACTGCTCGATACTTTTGGCCCAGCATAAACAAAGACGTGACCCATTGGGCACAATCCTGTTTATCCTGCCAAAAATCAAAAGTCCAGCGACACACAAAATCGCCTCTTGGACAATTCGCCATTCCACCTGGTCGATTCGAGCATATTCATTTGGATGTCGTAGGACCACTTCCTCCATCCAATGGATACTCATATCTACTCACCTGTGTCGATCGTTTCACTCGATGGCCAGAAGCGTACTGCATGACCGACATGTCTGCAGCAACCATTGCCACCACATTCGTACAAAACTACGTATCACGATTTGGCGTTCCACTTGACATCACCACTGATCAAGGAACCCAATTCGAGTCGAAGCTTTTCTCGGAGTTAACGAAACTCCTCGGCTCACATCGGATACGTACAACGGCTTACCATCCGCAAGCCAATGGCATGGTCGAACGCTTCCACCGCCAGCTCAAAGCTGCCCTCAAGGCCCGAGGCAACACAATTCACTGGAGCTCCGAAATACCAATCGTTCTACTTGGTATTCGAGCAACGGTCAAAGAAGATTTGAAGTGCTCACCAGCTGAAATGGTTTACGGACAAACCATCAAGCTACCCGGTGAGTTCTTCGTCGAAAATCCTCTACCGTCTCCATCCACAACCGACACAGTCATCGACCAACTCCGCACCACCATGCAAAATCTTATCCCCACGGCAACAAGACCAACGAATGAAAGCAACATATTCGTTCCAAAATCGCTCAACAATTGCGATTACGTCTTTGTCCGGGTTGATAAGGTTCGTACTGGATTACAATCTCCATACGACGGGCCATACAAAGTTATACGCCGCTTACGCAAGCAATTCATTGTCTCAATCAAAGACAAACACCACTCAATCTCAATAGACAGATTGAAACCGGCGTACGGTATTCTCAACACGGCTGATCAAATATCAGCCAGCAAACGATATAAAACCGTCCGGTTCACCGTATAACGTCTCAAAACCTATGGTTTCTCATCTGGAGAGGGGGTACTGTAGCAGCTCGAATATTCGACTCACCGATATTCGATTCTGCCACAAACAAAATAATTAGTGAAATTCAAATATAATCCAACTTATTTGAATTAAGCGTTCACTAACCCCATCACATATCAATCTATCCAACCAACACTATCCAATAACCGAACCATTACTATAAAACATTTATAGTAAAACCATCGCCATCTAACAACATCACCACGAACAACAATGTTCGGTGATGCAATAATAATCCACTGCACTTAACAAAAGTGCAATGTCGACCGTCGCCGGCGCATGTGTTCCCTCTTCACAAAACGAAGACGAAGGCGACGTCATCACTACAACAAAACAAAACAACACAATATTGTCGTCCATTGCGATATTGAATTTTGGAGTGTCAAGATTAACAACCAAGTGTAAAAATAAAATTAATCAGAATAACGTGGTGGTGAATCTAAATTAAAATAAATATAAATAAAAATGTATAACAATAAAATTTATAAATAAAAATTATATAAATAAATAAATAGCAATTGAAATTATAAATAAAATATATATAAATAAATAAATAAAAATATATGTTATAAGATAATAAATAAAATTATATAAAAGGAGACAAATCCTAAAGTTTAATTGTTTTATAATCACAAAAATACCTTTACCTCTCAAATGGGCCAATCCCAAGGGTCCAGGCCAGGTTGATATTGAAATTTCACGTAGATTTTTCAAATCTTATAGTGCAACGGTCGTAATAGCACTTTGATCATGTTAATTTATGATAAAAAAGTTTATGATACATTAAAAAATCATACACTGTGTTTCAAGAGTAGCCAATTTGTATTTAGAATGGCAAATACGACCAAATAGCGCAATTGTTAAAGCTGCGACGCTTATATAAGGGGCTCGAATCTTATCATAGAGGCATCAGGATGCAAAAAGGATTTTTCATCTCTCGATTACGATCGAGGATTAAATTGAAAACATTTATGACCTAGATGGCTAAAGTTAAAAGACGAACCTGTAGCCGTGTTCAAAATAAGACTGCTCTTCAACTTTCAAAAGATAATAAAATCACTAGGCGATCAGTCTCATGTATGTTTGTGTTGGTATTTAATTTAAAACAGCCTTACACTCATGCACTAGTATCGAACATCAGCCTCAGTGTTATACTATATATATATATGTACATGAAACTGTGATATTACCTCTCGGAATATAAGTAATATTGCATGAGGCATCGGTAATACATCGATCGTATCCGACATGTTGTTATGTTTTCCTCTAATCGGCGGGTTTGTAACTCTAGACGTTGGCTAAAAACCAGTTTAAGAAACTGTACATTGTTTTCGGGGACTACACAATACAAAAAATCTTTGACAATGGCATACACCAGCTTTTAGCAGTGGTCACTACACATATTTGAAGGAGTGAGGATCAAATATGTGGCCTCTTTTATCACTCACGATAACAGTGTGGGTGAGGATATTGACGCGTGGCTGGCAGCCAACAGTCCTACTTTGTATCATCTACGACCACTGCTAAAATCTAAACACCTATCAAGTGCCTTGAAGCTGAAGTTTTACAAAGCGTTGATCAGGCCCGTTTTTATGTATACATGGATGTGAAAGTTGGGCGCTGATGGATGAGTACGAGATGGTGACTTACTTTTGAAAGATGAAAAATGCGGATGACTTACGACCCAAAACGCGAAGTAGTTTTACAAGTAGTACAGTAGTTTTAAACGCGATTTTATGATGCAACAACAAGATACAACAATGGTAACAAAGTTTATGTTCACATTGACTATATATGTACATTAAAATTTGTTAAAATATTTAAATATGTACTATATTTGGGTTGGTAATTTAATGACAGATTGTTAACGGTACAAACAGTAGCAAATTATTTATTAATTAAAACATTTATTGCTAAAATTTGACGTATATATTGATGTTAATATAATTATTGTATATGCAAAATACATTATATAATAAATTATTGCAAAGGCCGCCACATTCTCATATTTAATTTTTACAATGCAAAATGTCAATTAAAAAGCGTCAATCAACTGAAATTGTGATTGTGATTGTCAACCGCATCAAATTAATTTTGTTACAATGTTGTTTGAAACAAGTCACTTATTCAGCAGTTTAGATAAGATAATTCTTAAAACTTGATTTGCTTGTACGCGATCAATGTAATATGAAAAACGATTTTGTTTTAAATTACTTTCAGCTTAACGAAAAGGTTAAATAACTGTTTAAAAAGTTGACTTAAATATGGTTTAGAGACTTTTTAATATTTTTTGCTGAAATTGGTTCAGAACCATGTAAACTGGAAACATGGATAAATATGTAAGAGACGTTGTGTTGTTTACTGATGACTCGATTTTCCACTTGTATCAATCCGATCGTCATCCACGATTTTTGCAACGCTCAAATGAGCGTTTCTGTCAAAATAACATTCGCCGAACCACAACATTCGTTGAATGATCTGGGTAGATATTGTGAAGGAGAATTTGTACGAAATGGTCATTAAAGGGCGCTCCGTTTTAGTTGCACAGCATAATGTTTATCCCACTGTAATCGGTCAAGTCAACACAGCCATTTAAAAAAAAAGATAATTACATTTTGCAAGCAGACATTACAATAAATTTACAATTACATTTTGCAAGCAATTGTTTTAACCACTCATTTTTCTTTTTAAGTTACTTTAAATCACAAAACAATTATGTTTCGTTGTATAAATACCTTCAAACAAAAAACGGTTAAATATAGTTGATGTCTTAGATTTTTAATGAAAATATACAATTAAAATCTCAAACAATAGGTACCACCTGGGGGCCAAACACAAGTTTTACATTGTATTGTTTTGGTGTTCGTTGAAAATTACACGTTTCAGTAAAGAAACAAAATATTGTAAAGTTTTTTTATTAAATGAGAAACGGTAAATTGAAGACACTTAAGATTTAATTAAAAACTAAAGATTTGTTGTACGAGAAGTTTTTATTTTTTAATTGGTATATGTACGTCAAAACATTTTTAAACGCTTCCAATTACGCTTTTGACAATATACCCCTCAATATTTTATGCCTGAACTTTTTCACAATTGTAACCCAATTTTTTAAACACATTCTTCGAATTCCATTAACAAATTCTACACAAATATTTTCTTATGTGTTGACTGCAAAAACAGGGCTTCAAAATTGTCATTTATACCCTTATATATGAGTGTAATTGATAAAGGAAAATTCTAGACTACAAAAACTTTTGAGTATACAAACTGAAGGAAAGCAGAACTCCTTCAAACGAAATTAATTCAAAATAATAAAACAAGTCGAGGAAAATCGATCAGGATTCCATTTATTTGCATACATCATGCCTAATGAACATTTTTATGGTTATATCGTTAAGAAATTCCGTAAACATGTTTTAATATGGCTTATCCGTGGATAAAGAATGAACAATAAGCTCTGTTTTCCATAAAATTGTATACAAAATTTAATTAAGAATTTTTCATACCACATGCTTCTGACTAACGTTTAAATGAAAGAACATCCAATGTCTGTGTATGCGAATAAATGATTACCTGTAAGAATATACGTAAATACACATATCATGCAAACATAACAGAGCATAAAGAAGATAATTGAAATCTCTCATATACATACGTATGTACGTACATATATAGTTATAATGAAACATTTTTATGCTTTCATGATTCAGCTCTTTACAGTTCTGCAGTTTTAATTTTGCTAGCACAGATTAGGATACTATCTTAAAAGTTAATTACAACGACGAAAATAAAACAATTGAAAAACATATAAGAGGTAATCATGAAATTAAATGTTATAATTGGTTCGCTATTTACGAGTATGATTTGCTTCACATTCCATATTCTTTATATAAAATCTACTGTACTCGAGCAAGTGTGACATTAAAGTTATTTAAGATCAATAAATTAAAATTGAGTCTGCCGGTCAGGGATGGGCATTTACGCGTCATCTGTTCAATTCTACGTCGACGTGTGGACATCCCGTAAGACCATTGATAGTGTGATTTAGTAAACTAAAGTTCTAAGCTACGGTAAGAAATTTAGAATTATATGTATATTGTAATCTGAATGTTCACAAAATTAGTATGGTCTGTTAATCTGTTATACATATTTTTGATTTCACAACTATAGTGGATATAAAATTAAAACGAGTCGGTCAAATTATTATATCTCATACGGCTTAACTGAATCGCTATTTAATAAATTAATACAACACTGTGAACTGTGAAAATTTAATTTCAACATGCCAAAATATCGTAGTTTGTTAATGTTGTCATAACGTTGTCGGCGTTGACAAAAAATGTTGCCCAGTAATCTACGCCCATCCCAAATTCAAATTCACTAATTAGAGACCAAAATAATTTGCGATATCAGCGTTTTGTGTCCGACCTACGTTTGCTTACAGTAATCCGTTCCTACTTTGCCTAGACCAGACAATTTTAAGGGTAAGTAATATCGGTTCAAACTAAAAACAATTCATTTCAAAATCTTACCAACTCTAAGAGATTCTGCAAACTATCAAAAATCTTGAAAACAATTTCACAATTAACTTCATTCATTTTTGCTTTCGTTCTTCTCTCATTTTGTGAAGTTCCTTAAATAAATTTTAAAATTGGAATGAGTTAGAAGTAAACTAATTTAAAAATCGTATATTGACTTTTGAACTAATGTTACTGACCTAAACTCAAATAAAATCAAAATAATCTGAAACAAATAATTTTGCAAGACAATTCGGCAGATTTAAAATAAAGCTTAATGTTAGCAATGCCTGCTAAGCTTTTAAAATATTAAATACATTGAGAAATCGATGAGCATCACTAAGTGACTACGTTTCGGAGAGGAAATCGCAAACAGCACAGAAAACTTCGAATTACCCAATATTGCTCTTAACGAAACAATCAACACCCATCCACCAACGGAACGAGAAGTTAGCAGTATCATTGAGAAAATGAAGAATAACAAAGCCGCTGGAATAGATAACATACCATCCGAAATATTATAAGGTGACGCATCTACAACTGTGAAGACTAACACCGATCATAACGGAAATATGGAATTCGGGTAAAATACCACATAAATGGAAAGAGGGATTAACCATAATGAGACCTAAGAGAATGTAAAAATTGGCGAGGCATATCACTACTCAATACAAAAATAAAGGTGTTAGCAATGATAATCCTCGACAGAATATCACCTGCGATCAATTCGAAATTGAGGACGAACAAGCTGGCTTCAGACCGGGCCGTAGTTGCACTGACCATATAAATACGATCCGCATCATCATTGAACAGTCCAATGAATGGAACTCCCCACTATACCTCCGCTTCGTGGACTTTGAGGATGCATTCGATACAATACATAGAAACGCAATATGGAAGACACTTTGTGAAATGGGCATCCCAAATAATATTATCGAACTCGTACAAGAGATGTACCATGATGCAGGTAACCGAGTTCAATACAAGAGCAAGCAAAGTGATGCATATTACAATAGCAATGGAGTAAGACAGGGATGCGTGCTCTCCCCACTACTGTTCCTACACGGTCAGAAATTTTGGAATAAATTTTAATATTTTTTGGTGTACATATATGACAACACCAAAAAAAAATTGAAACTCAATACTTACGAAATATTAAAATAATTTTAGTAATCCTGGTCATATTACAATTTAATATTAAGCATATTACCTGTGAATCCATCAACGGTTATATTAAAGGTTTTTAATATATTAAATATTAATAAAGTGGGAGTAAAAATTAATAAACATAATATTAAAATTGTGAATCCTCTCATTAAAATGCAATACATTTTATATTATCGTTTAATAAAACTTCGGATTAATTTTTAATATTTTTTGGTGGTTGTTTTAATCGGAGTGGGGTTAAAAATTAATATTACTACAGGTTACATTATAATGATATTATTTATTATATTTTAATAAAATAAATATTGGAATATAATATTAAATTATTAATTTTTATTTTAAATTTTCTTATATATTTTAGTACAAAATAAGTACTAAAAATGGTAAATTGTTGTTTGTTTATAATTCATAAAAATTTAATTTATTTATCACAATTTGTTTACATTATTATTGTTTTAAATATAAATAACTTATAATTCAATTATGTAAAATATAAAATTAATTCACGTAATACTATATCATCTATATGGCATTATAATATATGTCTTATTACTAACAATATATGATTCCAAAGGTTTTTTGTTACACAAATCATCATATTTTAAAATTAAGTCATTCGTATCTTTTTCGATTACAAAGCAATTCAAATTTTCGTCAAATTCGGTAGTTCTATAATAACAGCAATAAAAAAATACTTTCTTCTCTATAGAATATATTTGTTCAATTTTAAAAAAATTTTTGTTAGTGTCGTAAAGAAAACATCCCGCTTTATAGTGAAAACCATAATTAAATTCAATGTATTCAGTTAAAAAAACATTTCCTTTAGCTAGCGCCTCAGAAAATGATTTGAAAATATTTATTTGGTTGCTCAGTTCGGGTTTAAATGGTTTTAATTTTCCAAGGGCGGGATTTTGTAACATCACTTTCGATACTATCGAAAATGATGGTCGAATCGAAAATGGTAAGAGTAGGTATATTTTACCATTTTCGACTGATAAGCGAAATTTATATATGGCAACCCATTTTCGAAATTGAAATGACAGTTCTACAAATATTTTTTTTATGGCAAAAATTGTTTATATATGTCAAAATTTGTGTTTTTTTAATTCAGTTTAAGTAGTCTGTAAATTAATTTCAACAATTAAAATGATTAATTTTAGTGCAGTGTTTTTGAGTGCAAATGAAGAAGAAGATGGTGATAATGGTTCGAGGATAAATTATATATATATATATATATACTAGGCTGATCTTAAAAATAAAATTTAAAAAAAAATTAGAAAAACACACGTCGATATAAACCGAACCGGAGGTGGGTCGAGAACCGTGTTTATATATATATATATATAAACACGGTTCTCGACCCACCTCCGGTTCGGTTTATATCGACGTGTGTTTTTCTAATTTTTTTTTAAATTTTATTTTTAAGATCAGCCTACACCTGCGATATAAAATAATTTATTTATTAATGCGATTTCATTAACTAATTTGTACAAGTAACATCATTTTTTCCAGGAGTCATCATCTCGCACAGGGGGGCTTTCACCGTTTAAACGGTTTGTTAGCTCGCGCCAACCGTCTTGCATATTTTGTCGCGTGGATGTGTTGTTGAAACTACCGGTGACAAGTTGCCGGTGTTCCTCTAAATAATCCAACATTATTTGAAATTGTTTTGTTGTGGTAATTTTCTTTTGGCTGTATTAGATAAAATTAATTTTAGGTTATGTCATTTTAAATTATAAAAAATTTAAATGTATTTATTTATTTTTATTTACAAATTGTTGTACATGATCATTTATCTACTCACCTATTCATTCTATTTATATTTATACTTATATTTAAGTTAAACTTTAATAATTATACTTTAATAAAAAACTACTATCAAATAACATCACTTATTATCACTTAGATTTTCTTGAGTGATGAAGTATCGAAGTTATCGCTCGTCGATAATGATACAAAATGCATACTTTTCGATACTATCGAAAACTGTGATGTTACAAAATCCCGCCCCAAATTTTGGTATATTGTACTCAAACTTTCTATGGTGCCAATTATTCCAAGCCATTTGCTGATGTCTTTGTGCTAGAGTTTTGCAAAAATTGACATAGTTATTCAAACTAGCATTAAGTTTACTAAAGTACCTATGTTTTGACTCATATCTGCAAAATGATAAATTAATCGGAGGACCTACTAACTTAATGACGTGAGAATAGTGGGAGAGGTTGTAAACTTCCAAGATACATTTAAGATGAGTTTCTACGAAAATGTCAAGTTGTTGAAGCATATCCTGTGAAACTTTAGGAGCAAATACTATGTTTATGATTTGCAGCATACTAGTGATTCCCAGCCATAGCTGTGACATTAAACCTATGTACTCATAGAAAATAAATGGAAAATGTAAAATTAAGTTAAGATTTTGACTGGCAGGATTTACTATAAGTAAGGATTTCCTATATATATAACCAAATTTATAACTTTGAATTTTATTGTTTATTTGATTTATGTCTATGGAAGTAACTTCAATTAATTTTAATAAAAATGCTCTCATAATAAAAGGAGCTGTGTCCTCCAGTATGTCGTGCATTGGATCTATACTTGGGTTACAAAAAATAATAAAACTGTCTAATTCATTTAAATAGCAATATTTCTTAATACCTGTAGATTCATTGTAGTCATTAAATATTTTATTCTTATCATTTTCGAATTGGATTTTATATTCAGAGTACGACCTAAGGGGTTCTTTATGTTGTTTTAAGGAACTTTGAGTATCAACACGACACATCTACAAAAATAGTTAGCACGGAACAATGCCACAAACCCTAACGCAATATTTGCTCCCAAATTATCATGACTTAAGTTAACTAAGGTTCCTTTCAAAAGTCGATCGTTAATAGAAATACCGGAAGTTTCTAATATTTTTATATCCTTAATAATCACTTTTAATATACTGTTGAAATCATAATTTTCATTTTTTATATCATTAACAAAAAACAGAGCAACCAAATTTATATTATCTAATCGGGAATTAAAATTAAAATCTAAATTAGCTATTGTCATATAAATAGCACCAATTTTATGAATTTTGGTTTTGCTACCCAGTGGATTAACAATTTCAAAATCGTCATAGAATAATTGTAATTGAATTGCATTTTTATTTAAAAGAAAGAATTCATTGTTTTTGAAATTGTTTGTGCAACAAAACTTTTCTATGCTATTATCACTACACTCGTGTTTATTATGATGTAAATATAAATTTAAAATTGATTCGTTCTGAAAAATGGATTTTAGCGTCTTTAAAATAGGAATGTATTGAAATTGGCACTGAACAAATTTATTTTTGTACGATTTGGTTGATTCCTCATATTTTCTTTCCCATCTTCCTCCTATTCCTATTGACTGAGGGGCAACAAAAGCCGATTCATAATATAACTGTTTCTTTCGTTTATAAGACGTTTGAAAATTTTTAAAAATTTGTAAAAAGGAATTTTTGCATGATATCAGAATTGTATCTAATAAAGAATTGTTAGCAATTGGTTGACTTTGGGAAAATTCTACAACTTGATTAAAAGCTGTTTCAAAAAGTCTACTAACTGATGATAATACCTCAGTTACGTTAGCTTCAGCAATTCCCATAGAAGTAATTTTATTGTAAAATTCTTTCACAAGTTCTTCAAATTTAATCATATTTGTAGCATCGTTTGATATGTTAGTTTTTTGTATCGGTGGAGTTTGATTTTCCAAATGGATTGGAATATTAAATGTATTTTCAGATTTATCTTCATTTTGCAATGTTCTACAGGAAATTGAAATAATGCAGTTTTCGCCATGACGACGCAATCCGCTAAAGGTATTTAGTTCCCGATTACATTGTTTGTTTGAAATACATTTTAAAATTATGGGTTTTGGCAGATGAACAAAATAATCATTCCTTATATGAGAAATAGTCAAGGAGATAGATGGAAAATTTTTAAGACATACATAACAAAAAAATATCATTTTAATCTAATGTACTAGTCGAATCATTTACAAACTTATATTCAAATTTTGAATTAATTTCTATCATCCGGTTTGTTTTAACATTGCCTATTTTATAAATATAGGTGGCAAAAAAATAGAAAAATGTCTGCAAACAGTTTTCAAATTCTATATTAAATACGTAGAATATTTTAAATAGTAGATCGAAAACTTCTTTAAATGAAAAATGAAACGGAACACCAAGAAGTTTTCCATCTACTACTATATAATATTGCGAAATAGCCTGTTTGTTTGCACCCACCGCTATTATATGGGGTTGTTTCATACACGCTATGTTAAATTGCTCAGTTGGTTTATTTAACTGATAATAAAAATAAAAGTAATCAATTGAAAAATAACAAATACGAATAAAACAACTTACTTCTTCAAATTGAATAAGTCTTGTTTTCGTGACGTCAAAATTTGGCCTTCTTTTTTCTTTCGATTTTGGCCCCTGAGCAGTAGTAGGCAATAATTTAAGTAAAATTAGAAACTGTGCTGGGATGTTCTAACATCACTTCGATTCGCTTCGATAGACACTTGTGTCTCTTTTTTCACGAACAAAATTGTATTCTATTTCGCAATTTATATTGTGATCATAGCCTACTCGATTCTATTTCTATAAATTCATTCGATAAAATATCACCAATATTTTTATTTTCGATGGCAAGTGAAAAGAGTAAAAAGAGATAGTTTGCAATTTTATTGTAACAGGCTGAGATCGCAATAGACAAAACGTAATTCAAAAAACGCAATGGAGCACAATTTTGTTCGTAAAAAAAGTGACACAAATGTTTATCGAAGCGAATCGAAGTGATGTTAGAACATCCCAGCACTGGTTGATTTCCGTATTCCATTCTGAAAATAATTACACAAATATTTATAAATTTTCAAAAAACATTTATTAATTTTTTACCATCACATTGTGAATTGCTTCCTCCTGAAAGTTCCGAATTAATATTTGATATATGTTTGGCATATTGCACCCATTTGTCGCAGAATAATGTGTTATTTTGTGGGTAACGTAATTCGAAATCATACAAGATCTGTGTAAAGAGGAAACATTTATGAAATATATAATATTATTGATCGTCATATATGTATAATGTATATATATATAAATAATACTTACCAAACCCGGATTAAAAAAGAAAAATGGGAAGTTATAATAAATATTAGTCAACTTCTGTGCTGCCCTTATGCGAATTTTTAAGGTTTTGCTTAATTTTTGTTTAATTTGAGCCTCTTGCTCAATAGCTAAACAATTTTTAAAAAATTCTTGGTCTTCCGCATCTAGATCTGATTCGTCTTCTATTCGTCTGTGATTCGTCTTCTTCTCGTATTTGTTGTTAGTTTTTGTTGTTTTTTTTTGGGAAAGTATTTTCATTTTTATGACGTTTGATGTTGATATTTTTTATTTTTGAAACCAAATATCCCGTATTCAGGTCAGGGTTATAAAATAAGTCCTAAAATATAATGATATTATACATGATACAATAAATCATTAATAACTAAACTTACAATTCCTTCGCACTTGCTCTCCGATACTTTATAGATAGAGATTAGGGAATAGACTTATAATACTTTTAGCGCATGCAATTTTTTCCTCTTTTGTAGGGTAGTTTCCACATGTATGCCTCAAGAAATTTGTTGCAGCGGACACAAGGCACCTACGAGAACTATCCTTCAATGATCCCGTATTTTCGAATTCTGTTAAAATGAACGACTGTTCGCTATTCTTGATATGCGACTTCAAAGCCTATAAAAAATAAACTCAGAAATTAAGTTAGTAAATGAAAATGTTGAACTCAAATAGTTAGGTTTTGAAACTCAATTCAGTTGGTTTGTTAATTTAAGCTGATAAAATATATTATAAATACTTCGTAAATTACCTCGTCGTACAATAATATTTGTGAACCGATAAAAGCGTTGGCTCTTTTCACAGTACTAGATGGTTCTACAATTTGTTCCTCGATTTGGGGTAACACTGGATGAACTTCTAAGCAAAAACATGTGCACTTTGAATATTGTGAGACTATCTCCACTAAGTTTTCGGTTGGTATTTCCGCACCGTCTTTGTCTCGAAGATTGTATAAATTAAGTTCCTCTGATGGAGGGAGAACTATGAAAATATTTATATTCACTTTCTACATAACTGATTTAAAACCACACTTTTAAAACTCACCTGACATAAGTATATCCGTGGAACTTAAAAATAATAAATTATCATCCGTACTTTTTTCTAATTTTATAAATTTGATTATATTTTGTTCAATCCACTTCACTTTTACAAAAATTTCAGATTTAGAATCTAACGGCATTTTTACAATACGTTTGTTACAAAAGGCAATTAGAACTGTAATGTGCTAACCTAAATTACAATCTAATTAATTGTTAAAAAGTAATATAAAAAAGAATACATCGTATTACATGTGTATTCAATTTTAATAATTTTGTATTAACTTTTAATAGGCATATATTAAAATTTAATATATACCTATTAGATTTTAATAATTTTCTAAATGAATTGTATTAAATTAAATAATATCTTTTTTCAGGAAAAATATTCCTTTAATAATAAATGGATTAAAATATAACAAATGAAGGTTATAATTTATTAGTAATTCAATTTATGTTATATTTTAATAATAATGTATTAATTTTGGTAGTCGTATATTAAATTATAATATACTTGGTATTATAACACTCCAAATATACAAAAATATATTATATTATAATACGTAAAAATTTAAGTTTTTCAGTATTGAATACGCCTGTAATACAAGTCAAGTATTAAAAATAACTCCAAGATTTTGGACCGTGTAGTAGTATTAGATAGTCTCATGCGGAAAATGAACCACAAATCGCCCAATGACATCCAATGGGGACTAACAGGAAAACTTAACGATTTGGATTACGCTGATGATATATGCCTGCTAACACATAAATACACGGACCTGCAGCAGAAAATAGAACAGCTATCGGACTTAGCGAAAAAAGTTGGTCTAAAAATAAACATTACGAAAACCCAGACGATGAGGATAAATACTACGATAACCACACCAATAAGCGTCAACCAACAAAATATAGAAGATGTAAAAGAATTCGTATACATAAGTTGTACACTAGCAGAAACAGGTGGAACTGAGGAAGTCATTAACAAGCGAATAAACAAACCCAGAACGACATACAACATGTTACACAAAACCTGGAATGCATCTGTCCTCTCCAGTAACACCAAGATACGAATGCACAATTCGTGTGTAAAATCAGTACTCCTATATGGCTGCGAAACGTGGAAGCAATATCGGCAGATTACGAACAAACTACAAGTATTTGTCAACAAATGTCTAAGAAGAATACTAAAGTGCTTCTGGCACAATACCATATCAAATGCGGAACTCCATAGAGTAACTAATCAGGTAAATATGGAAAATGAAATAAGGAAACGTAAGTGGAGATGGATCGGACATACACTAAGAAAATCAGCAAGTAACGTAACACGCATGGCCTTAGAATGGAACCCTCAAGGGAAAAGGAAGGTTGGACGTCCACCTGTAACGTGGAAACGAAAGATGCTAGCGGAAGCGAAACATCTTGGCAAATCATGGAAGGAAATTAAAACAGTAAAAGCCAATAGAGTTAGATGGTCCCACCTAGAAGACGCCCTATGCTCCTAAACTGGAGATAAAGGTTAAAAAAAAAATAAAAAAAGTGACTATACGTTAGGTAGCGTGTTAAGGGTACATTCTATATCGGTCGCCCGATGAAAACGAGCAGAACGTAGAATTATAATATGAATCTGAGCTAAAATCTGTAATTGTCTTAGATTAATTATACGAGTGACAATTAAAATTATTATCCTCTAGATTTGAACGAAACTTGTGTGCATTTTAAATATTAATTGTGTTTGAATTCAAACTTTGATTCGAAAATAATATTTTGTTATATTTGATTGTGATTGAATAGACTTTGAATTATATATTTTGAGTGGATTTGCTTAAGTGAAATTCCAGAATAGAATTCCAGTATATGAATCAAAATGTTTAAGGTGTTTTTGATGAATTGTATGAGTGAGTGAAAATAAAGTAATATTTCAGTTTGACTTGAACAAAATTTGAGTGCATTTTAAATTAAGTTAAACATCAAACATTGAGTTGAAAAAACTATTTTGCCCTATTTGAGTATGCACATAGATTTTGAATTATACGAGAATTTAAGGGATAAGAATTTGAGTCAAGTTTTATAGCTTCACTTTAGAGTGATATTTAAGTAGATTTGAAACAAAATCTTTAGTTGAATTAATCGAGTGAATATAAATTAATATTTCAACTGAATATGAACAATATTTCATTATTTGTAACTATGTTGAGTGAATTTTCTTAAGTAAAATTCCCGCTAAAATTCTAATATTCGTTTGAATCAAATTTTAATTAAAATTTAAAGAGTATTTCAACGTAGAATTGTTACGCATACTCAACTGATTTAAGCATAATTTGAAAAAATTAGAATTTGTGTTTGAACTTGAGCAATTAGTTGAATTTCAGTATAGACTTTGATCTCTGTGGCAGTGTCGTTAATGTCTCCCGTATATGCGCATTCAACTTATTTCTATAATGATTATAATAAGAAATAACGGTTTGATGCGTGACGTGACCTTTTCTTCGATGGCCTGGTCACAACCATTATGGCTAGGTATGGGCGAGGTAGATTACGCTGTATAATCTACGCGGTTGACGACACGTAAAATATTACGTAGATTACTTGGCAGTATTTTTTTTTGACGTCTATATGTAAGTCAATGTCAACAATCTACGATATATTAGCAATTTGAAATAAAATGTGTCGGTTCCCAGTTTTATTATGTAAAAGGCCGATTCCATTAAGCCGTAAGAAGAAACTAAAGAATGATTCAAATTAAATCGGAAATAGAATCCCACACTATAATTTTGGAAATATTTTGTTGAAATAAAATAAACAATAGCTTTAATTAAGAAAGTTTATTGCACTAACCGCTCGGATTGATCTAAATTTCAAATTTTATTATTACGGATAAAGTCAAGCAAATGTGGTTCGATGTTCTCCGTGATTCTACAGAACTTCCGATATGTATTTGGCAGTAATATTATTCCATTCGAGTCGCACATTTACAATAACCATATCGTATCCGCAATTCTTCTTTTCACTATTGCTAAATATTTTTTGATACGTCGAAAACCGGTCGGCTTAGATTCTTTAAGATAACATTGATTTGGATTAGTATCATACCAATTTATTGCGTCTTTAGAGTTATAGTGTGAACTAGTTTAATCAGGCCAAAACTGAACTTCTGAATCGTGTCAAAATGCGTTTCTGAATTATTATTTTATGTACATATTCAATGTTACTGTTTAAGATGTGACAGAAACTGTGGCTCCAGTGGCGGTTTTAAGCAAGGGCAACCAAGGCAGCTGCAACAAATAAAAAATGACCTTTTAACTCTATAAAGTCTTATTTTTTAAACAAACAAAATGTTAAATAAAATAATTAACAAATGTTCATGTATATTTTGATTCAAATCAGATGCGGCCCGTCATATTGGGGATTGGGCAAGATAATCGTTCATTTAGTACGCATAAGTTGCATTTCACTAACCAAGGAAAATTGTTTTTACAAAAACATAAATACCCCTTTCCCAAGTACTCACATAGTAAAAAACACGAAAAATTGTCTAGCTTTGATGGAAGACAATTTTTCGTGTGTTTTTATATGAGTACGTGGAAAGGTCGATTAAAATTTGGTGTCAATAATTTTTATTTAAAAAAAAAATCGATACCAAATTTTATTCGACTTAACCGTTTTAATAGTTTTGTTAATTATTATTGTGTTGATTGTTGTTTATCATTCTGACTACAGTATGTTGCTTAGTCTGGTTTAAGACCCACAGGCCGCTATTGCATTTAATTACTATCTAAGTATTCTAAACTTTACAGAAAGCTTTATTATTTAATATGTTCTCTAGGCTAAGAATCAACATCGATGGTAGCACTTTGTAGTGAACGATAAATCGATATCCAGGATGAATAAGTGTTTACACCTCTTAAGGATGGAAAATAGGTAGGATAAAAAAGGTACTGATGAGCGATACTAAATCTAAGCCAAATTTTTGTGTAGTTTTCAAATTGAAAATAGAATAATGAACGAGATCCTTTTCATTTTGATTTATTTTGTTGCCGTTTATAAAGACGTTTTATATCAGAGAGGTTTAATATTTTCTATCGGCTTCGTACTTCACGAAAAATTATTCCGTAATCGGAAAAATTTTGTTTTGTAAATATTAGTATGAAAGGCACAAGAAATTTTATTTCGAATGAACTGTGAGTTTATTGATGTGTAATTTTTTTTCCGTTGCCACTAATTGTGGGTGCTGAGAGTGCCTAGCTATGCTACTGGCTCAAACACTACCAATCGAAAAGTTACATAATCTTCCATCAATTTTTTGCCACAATTTTAATACTGCAATGTATCGATTGTATTTCTCATTTTTAATTTTAACTTTCCATATTAAAATACTGCCTTCTCTGGTTTAAGTCCCATAGGCTTCTAATGAGTACAACCATAAAGACCACCACGGGCCTTCTCAAAATGTGGAGGGTTTGATTTCTGGTTGTTACGATACTGCATTCCCTAAGTTACTATAAGAATGGCACCTGAGGGGCACGTAATATCTTATTAAATATGTAAGTTTTTCGCTAAACATATGTATCTTGCATACTAAAAATGGCCTGGCATGAAATGTTACCCATGGCCTCAACGATCCTAAAACTGCCACTCTCTTGCTAATCTGTTTCAAATCGAATTTCACTAAATTTTGTCCAAACTTGATCATAGAGTAGTCTGGTACGTTTATAGTGGACAAGTTCTGATTATTTGAACGATTTGGCTTTTTAATAACTCGGTTGCTCTCTAAATATTCCCAAGCTTATTACTTAATTTTATGGCATGGTCATAGTCAAATATCCCTCGATTATTTTTAATGGAAGTTATTGTAAAGATCTTATTGTAAAGATTTTTATCATGGTTGAGCCATATTTTGGGAGCTGCTGTTCTATGCTGAGACCTTCTATTTACCACTTTATATCGTTGTTTTGGGGAAACTTAATAATGTTGCAATCTATAAACCTTATTGGAGAAAGTTCTATTAAATTATCACCACCCGTATCGCATTGAACCTATAAAAAATTTGATAAAAGTTTAGAACTAATTAACAAAATTATTCCAGGAATTGTCTACATTATCGACGTTGTCTACGTTTGTCGACGTTGTCTACAGGTTATCGACACGTCGATGTAGAAAATAACAGATGACGCGTAAATGCCCATCCCTGACTATGGCATCCAAAGTAGGTAACAATGCTTTCATCATTCGGGAGGAAAAGTTTGAGCACATTTGATGTTGAGGTAATTGGCCACATTTTCCAAATTATATCACTTAGATTGGTTTAAGTGTTACCTTTAAGATTATTCAAGCGTAAACGATTTACTGGACACAGTAAACAGGACAGTTTGTAATATTATCCGACGCAGAGGTTTTGGTCAATACCGTGGAATTGAAACTAGTGCGAGATTGATGTATCTACAGGAAAGAAAGTCGAATGGTATTTTAATTCAACAGAATTGGTTTTACGTTCCACATTATTTATATGTCAAATCTGCGTTAATATTTGGTGTAGGATTATAGATGACAAATTGGTATTCTCTATTATATTGCCATGTCGATTACCCATATAGAGAACATAGCGTATATGGCAACATTTTTTAACCGTTTAACCAGGGGGCCTACTATGATTTTCGACTACGATTTTCGACTACGATTTTCGACGACGGTCGTTTTCCTATTTGCAAAACAAAACATTGCCAAGTAATCTACGTAATATTTTACGTGTCGACAACAGTGTAGATTACATGGCGTAGTCTACCTCGCCTATCCCTGCTGCCTATTAGTTAAGCCGTTTGAGCTATTTAGGACGCGCACAGACACACAATCAGATAGACATAATCCCTATTGGTAAATTACATTTTCCGATTCAAAAAGAAGATTTTTATGACTATTGTATTCTCTTTATTACAATCCAGGAAATAATAAAAGTAAGTAGAAATGCAATTGAGTATAGGTGAAGCATAACATCGCTTTCACGAACTATTTAAAACTAGCTGCTATTATTTTTCATCTTATGAGATCTTTTTTTGTTGTGTATTATACTCGTATATATACAAAACGTATAATTACTTTTTTTTCTTATATACTCGTATAATACATAATTGAAAAACTACAATAAAATAAAACTTTTGCGCAGTTTACAGTTTTTTTTCCCGAACTTCAATTGTTTGGTGGATGATAAACTAAAAATTGCATCACAACTTAAAACGTGCACCTTGTGCGCGCTAAACAAAAAGCAAATTTCTTTTCTTGTTTCAACAGCATCGTCAAGTTATATTAAACGATAGTTTTAATTAAATTTTTGTGTACATATTTTGTAGAATGAAAAAAAAAACATCTTTCCGCGAGTATCATGCATGAACTTGTTGGTGCGGTGTTGTTTGGAAAATTTAGTTATCGAACAGACAACCAATTAAAACTTTCAACTTTCAAGTGTTTTAGTAAATATTTATGAGCACGTCAAATGTAGGTTAATAAAGAACTATATATACATCACCATGAAGTATTATCGTAAACGAATATGTTTACCCGCGGGTTATGTGGTATATGTGGTGAATGGTATACAGTCTCGTATATATGTATATAGTATAACTATATAGCTATGATTATAACGACAGCAATTTGTTTTATCAGTGCTGGGATGTTCTATCATCACTTCGATATACATTTGTGTCTCTTTTTTTACGAACAAAATTGTATTCTATTTCGCAATTTATATTGTGATCATAGCCTACTCGATTCTATTTCTATAAATTCATTCGATGAAATATCACCAATATTTTTATTTTCGATGGCAAGTGAAAAGAGGAAAAAGAGATAGTTTGCAAATTTATTCTAACAGGCTGACATCGCAATAGACAAAACGTAATTCAAAAAACGCAATGGAGCATAATTTTGTTTGTAAAAAAAGAGACACAAATGTCTATCGAAGCGAATCGAAGTGATGATAGAACATCCCAGCACAGCAGAGATGGGCGAGGTAATAGATTACGCCGTGTACTCTACGCGCTTGTTGACACGTAAAATATTTCGTAGATCCCTTGGCATTATATTTTGTCACCGTCCACAAATAAGACAATGTCAACAACCGACGATATTTAAGCAATTTGAAATAAAATACACCAAGGTCCCGTTATGCGTCTATTCTATGTGCGCTATTCGCTCTTGAGTCGGTTTAAAAATTAACCAAACACCCGCTTAGAATCGGTTCTTTGTTATGCGTCATTATATTTTTTCTTGTAATATTTGGTTTTTCCATACAATTAATGAGAATTATCATTGCCATGAGAACAATTAATGAGAATAATAATGCATATGTATATGTATCACAACAATATACACCTCAACACTCAGCAAAAAAACTTCCATAATGGTTAAAATGGAATGACGTCTCACAAAATGGATACAAGAACAAAATTACCGGATGATGCCGTTAAGTAAGATGCTCATCGAAATGAAAGCAAAACTAATCTTTGACAGTTTAAGGTTCCAAGAACCCAGCACAAGCACAAATGATAGCATTTTTAAACATAAACGGGGAAGATGACAGTTGAGATTCTGCTGCAGCAGAAGTTTATCCAGAAAAATTAAAAACCAAAATAGTTCAAGACGTAAAATACTGTTCGAAATAAATTTATAATGTTCATGAGACAGGATTATTCTGGAAACGCCTGCCTAGTTAAATCATTCATTTCAAAATGAAAAGCAATACTCAAAGATTTTAATTCGGTAAAGAGAGGCTAACACTTCAATTATAAGTAAAAATGAGTCGTCACTCATACAAAAGAGTCGTCTTTCTGTACATGATGGCAGGAATAAAAGAAGCTGGAATTTTATTTGGATAAAGCTGCCGTACTATACTTTTCTGTCTAATATAATTTAAATTGTTCGTTATGCGTTTAATTTCAGTTTGCGTCTCTACCTGTGGAACCGAATAGCGACGCAAAGCGGGATCTTGGTGTACGCTTAATTGCACTAAACATTCGGATTGGTCTAACTTGCAGATGCTGTTATAATGGAAAAAGTTCCCATAATGGTCCCCACCCCCATGAGATTCTACAAAACTTCCGATGTGACTTTGGCAGCAATATTGTTGAATTTAAAACGAATATTTTCAGCAACATTATCGCATCCACCATTCTTGTTCAGCATTCTCTTTACCATTGCCAAATATTTTTGGATAAGCTCAGCCCAGTTACTTTGAGATAACATTGATTTGATTAGTCTCGTACCAATTTATTGCCTCCTAAGAGTAGTGTCAACTAGCTTCTTCAAACCAAAAATTTTGTTCTAGGCTAGTTTATCGCTAGAAATTCATCGCAAGCAATTTATCGTTACTCTTGCTAAACCATTGCTTTACCCAGCGGCGCCGGGTGTTATCACGATAAAGTTGTGAAATTTGAACTATTAGATGAGGATTACGCTATTTCTTCTTCTCCGATTATGATGAAATTCGACATGTTGGATGGAACTATAAATTGATTTTTGGATGTAGTGCTGGAATGGCCAACTGGAATGGATCTAGGCTATTCCTGTAAAAGCTAAGTTAAGGTTTTTTTTATGTAATTTTAAAGTTTTATTATTATGTTTGTTTGTTTTTAGTAGATGATAAATCCCTCCCGGATAATATGTACAATTTACTATTAATTTATAAAGACAAATTTTCACAAAAAGTATTTATTTTGTTATTTGAAGAAAGGCATATTCCAAAACTTACCTCAATAATAATGTACACGTTCGTTATTGTAGAGGACCTGACAAAGACCTAGCTGTTGAGTCGAGAACTGAAGATCGCTTGACGCATCTTAAATCTTGTTTCAATTTTATCTAAGTTTAAGAGCTTATGTATAGCAGGAGCGCATTGTCACTATTTTTGGAAAGATATACATATTTTGATCTGCTAACTACATATAGGGATGGGTGACGTAAATTACGCAGGGTAATTTACACGGTTGTCGACACGTAAAATATTACATATAGATTACTTGGAAAACTTTTTGTCAACGTCAACAATTGTCGACAATCTACAATATTTTAGCGATTTGAAATAAAATGCGCCAGTTGTCAGTTGTAGTTTGTAAACCGCCGATTCAGTTAAGTCACATAGGAAGAAATTAAAGAATTCTTCAAATTAAATCGGGTATCACACAACATACTATAACTTTGGAAATGTATGTTGAAATAAAACAAACAATAGCTTTAAATAAAGAATATTTATTGCACTAAACGTTCTAATTGGTTTAAAATTCAAATTTTGTTATTATGGATGAATATAGCGCAATACTTTTCCATTTAGAATATATTTGGCTTTGAGCATATTTTCAGCACCCTTATCGCATCAGCATTCTTTTCACTATTGCCAAACATTTTTGGATAGCTCGGAAACCGGATTACATTTAACAATTTTTTGTAGGTTATGTTGTTACGCTATTCAAATTTTAACTGTAATACTTTCCCATACAAAATTAAAATAAATGAATTCTTTGGCTTTGTTGCTCTAATGGAACTTTGTTTCTATGACCCTCTTTTTTAGTAAACTCAGTTTTCGATGGAATTCGCGCTGAAACATGCGCAGCATTTCTATACAAGCAGGGTGTGCGGTCCGTTTGTGGGTGTCTTCGGTCCCAGAAACTTGGGTTTTCTTTCAAATTTTCTAAACCCAAAAACCAGGGTTTTCCACTTGAGCCCGGGTTAAAAAATAGTCACGAAAAGGTCAAAAAAGAATCTTTAGTTAGTTTTACTATAACCAAATTCATAAACCTGGCTTTGAAAGAATTAAACCCTCTTGGAATGCTTTCATAAATCGAGAAACAGTTGTTAAATATTGTATGCAATACACTGTCACCAATTAAATTGAGCAGTTGAGGCGGAACACTATGTGCTTATTTCAGCAGCAACTGTTACTACTTTTATGCTGACCGCGAAACCGATAGTTTGGATACAAACAATAATATATATGCAGCTTATTAGATGCACTCAGAAATAGGACTATTTCCCAAAAAATATTAAATTAGTTTCTTTAATCAATTATTTAAAATACTCTGCTGTTTAGCAGGAACAAGTGCTCTATGGGAATGACCTGTTTGTATTGAATGTACATTCATCTCATATAAATAAAAATATAAATAAAAGTGATGAAGTTCTTTAGCATATGTCAATTGCCGAAAAGTTAACTTGACTTTGGAACCGAAACAGCCAAGAACTTTAAACAATATAAATTTATCCAATAGTGCGCTGTGGTTGATTTGTCGGGTGGAAGAACCCAAAACTAGGAAAGGCTATATATACATAAGTGTACGTACCTACAAAAAAAAATTTAGTTAGAAGTAACAACCAAAATGTACTAATGCCGAGTGCTTTTTGGGTGTTAGTTTTGCATTAGTTCCAAAATATAAAATTTCCTTCAGGATATTTTCAAGTCTATTAAATAGCCACCCTTCAATTTGGTGTTGACATTTTAATATATTGTTTTGCATTTTTGTTGGGCACTTTGAATGTTCGGCTACTATAATCATTTCAATAGACATCCAAAGTAGAATTTAACTAATTGTGCGTGTTTGATAACTTAGAATGTTAAACCGCGATAAGAACAACGGAGAACTGGATTGGAAGTGGAATATTGGTGTACAAGCGTGAATCATTTAAGCTAACGAAAAATATGTAGATTTCCAAACGTTTAGTATATCATTTATTACAATTGGTATGTTCTAAATAAATCCCCATTACCAAGGTTTGACCCGTCCGTCACAAGTGATTTGCCAGCACATGTCAAATATTAATCGCAATTGATGAAGAATTATGCCTAAAAACGGAATGTAAATCTCTAATTTTTCTTCAGTTTCCAGTGATTTAATTCTATTCGCAAAGTTCGCGGTCGACACCTACACTAAAGCTTTCTTAACAATAAAGTCAACATCGACTGAAGAAGAATACGTTTGGGGGATTACTCAATAAACGCCTTAGTCTTCCTTAAGTAATATTTTTTTATTTGTTTACTTTTTTTTTTTACTCTCGAATAAAATGGAATTGTTTATTTGTTGTTATGGGTTTTTTAATTTCTAATAGTTTTGTTTAAAAAAAAAACGGGTTTACTCGGTTTCGATGCCTTCCAAACTCGAAACTCTGGGTTTCAAACATGTCCGGGTTTTGCTAATCCACGTTTACAGGCCACAACATTATTGCTGAATCGTGTCAACGAATTAGGGGATAAATACGTTTCTGCTTAGTCATTCTTTAAGTATACATTCGACGGCATAGTGCAGGATGGACAAAACCTGCTCTTGAGTTCATAACTCTTTTGAATAATTTATCTAAATTGAAATATGAGATTATATTTAGCAGGAGTATCGAATTATTGGCAAGATAAAACTGTTGACCTCCTAACCGTTTTAAATTTAACTTCACGTATGTTTTGTCATCATTGTAGATTAAAATACATTGAAGGAAATTGTATAAAATTATCATCACCCGTATCGGATTGGATTGTAAATAAATTTGGTCACAATTTGGTAGTTTAGAATTAATTTACAAAATCATTCTAGGAATTGTCTACACTATCGACATTGTTGGTGAAGAAAATAATAGGCGACGCGCTTAAACGCCCATCTCTGCTGCTAACACAAAATCACTCTAGGAATTGTCTACATTATCGACGTTGCCTACGGGTTGTCGATACGTTGACGTAGAAAATAATAGATATAGTGCGTATATGTCCATCCCTGTTTATCACTTTCACTAGCGGGGTAAAAGGTTGAAGCCACCATCTTCATAAATTTATTTGATACCGTTTTAATCCGTTTGATAGTTTTAGGATATCTGCAATTAATGCACGGGATACGAATAACCATAGCATAATTTATCTTCGTGTTTTTACAAATAACATATAGGAGTACTCGAATACTCGTTTAAATGACAAAAATGTTAGAAAAGTTAGACATTATTGGTTGGTTTTAATTCTTTGCAATCTATTATGTATCTTTCTTTCCCCCAAAGATAAATTAGTGCATTTGACTCCATAGAGCAAATTAGTAATGTGATGGTGACTGATTCAGTCAGAATACACAATAACTAGAAATCATTTCATATAACAATGATTAAATTTCTATTAAATTATATTAATGAGAATTTAAATGATGGAGATTAACATCCTTCTAATGTTGATGTTGCAACAAATGATGAACAATTAATCGAATTTTTATTTTTCTCATAATATATTTCTTAACCGCATAACGATGAAATTCGATTTGTTGAGTATAATTGGCATTATACAATTATGTTTGGATGAAGTTCTGTAATTGGCCAACTATACAACGGAATTAAACCAATCGGTTAAGAAATAGTATAATTCGGTTACAGTTGGTCATATATTACACGGCATTATTCAAAAATCATAGATACTATGTACTGTTTAGTACTTCATCCTGTTTCGTAATCCTATTTCATAATAACGTGCTGTCTAATATCCTATTTTTTCAAATTATATTATAAAATACACTGTTTCGCTAATTTCTGTTAATATCCCACAATATATATATATATAGTTTGACTCGTGATGACTTTCCGCATTGTCCACATTTTTATATTTAATAGTCACCATTATTACTTTTAGATTTTTCAAAAAAATTTTGAGATAATGTAAACAAAGCAATTACTATAAGCACAAAAATATTACATTGTCATTGTTGTCAAATAGTATTGTTGGTGGATAGAGCAACCGTGTTTCAATCATCGAGAAACACCACAACTAAAGTTGGCCGACTGTCTGGATACAAAGTTTCCAGCGATTAGTTGGAAAAACATGACTGCGCGTTAATTGTTAATTGTAGGTGAACCTATGTACCACGTAAATGTCACGATTTCATACAAATCGCAAATGGTTGAGATAGTTTTGTTCATATTAAAAGTCAATTCTCAAGTATTTAACTTATTATTTTATTATTGTTACATTATATACATATGTATGTACATAGATAAAAACCAATTTAATGCCTTTTTTAACACTCAACACATAACATTTTTATTGAAACGAGTGTTAAAAATTTCTAGAAGCGCAATGTTTAGTAATTTAATTATTTGTGTTCATTTTTTTTGTTGTTTGTTCGTTTCGTGTTTAGCGAATAAGTTGGATACAAAGACGATAAAAAGAGTTTTAAGAAACAAGCTACATCGTTGAAATGGAATTATTTGTTAAACAATGTACTTGCAATGGTTTTCTTATCCCTCCAGATACTAAACATTACATTATTAATTTTCGTTCTGAAAAACAATCTTCAACATAATTATAGATTGTAACTCTATGTATAACTCTATTTATGGAATATTTAAGACCCCATGGGCAACTGGTATGTTTATAGTTTTTTTTCCGTTGAATTCTTGTTGTTTACAACATAATAACGAATTTCTTCTGTGGAAAAACATTATACAAATGGAAACGAAAATTATAATGTCATTAGTCTAGCTGTTTTTGTATTGTTACATAAACAATTATTTTCATTTACAATTAATTTTATTCGATGGGAATGCCAAAATTATAAATAATTTTTTTAATTATGCGATGATTATGACATGAATGGAATTAATTTTAGTTTTGTATGGCCATAAGGCTATATACAATATAATTAAATAGTTGTGTACTGGGTGCATAGTTATCATACTGCGCTCTGTTTCACGGTCTGGGAGGATGTTCAATAATAATTATACATATACCACCACCTACATATACAATGTATATGGTGATACGTATAAATGATATGACAATACCTGCGTACTACATGTCTTATGAAATCGGGTTTTATAGTCAGCTAACATCATAATAATTCCACAACTGGAAGATTTCTTTCGATTCCTGGAGAGAAGGTTTCAATCTTTAGAAGCCATGGGCAATCATAGAGCAACAGCAACACGACCACACATGCAGTATATACCACCATTGAAAAGAGTGAATACAGCCATGTTAACTAAAATATGTTGGGTGGAAGGGTGTAAAGAGCATCATGGTTTAAATCAATGCCAGCAATTCAAAAAGATGTCAACATTAAATCGGGCAAGGCTAGTTACCTCAGCCAACTTGTGCATACGATGTTTAAGCCAGCATCAAGGAAGAAACTGCCAAGCTGAAACATGTATCGTATGCAAAGGGAGACACCACACACTTCTGCACTGCGATAATGCAGCATCAACTACCGGAAGTAGTGTCAAAACCGCCAAAACATTCGTGATCAATCAGCAAGGACAAGTTTTATTACCAACTGCATTAGTCAAAGCCGCAACTAGCACAGGCGATTTTTTCACACTAAGAACTCTAATTGATCCAGGATCACAGGCCACATTAATATCCTCCAAGTTGCGGCCTTCAGCACAAAACAACGATGATTGCAACCAAAAGTATAGAGGATCAGCTGAGATTACTGGTAGAAAACGACTCAATACCTGAAGAGAGAGATACCACTGAAGAAGAAAACATGATAGAAAAACATTTTGAGTCAACTGTATAGAAAAAGACCCAGACGGCAGATACTGATAGAATTAGAAAAACGATTCAAGAAAGATGCGTCGTTCAAACAATTATATCATCAATTGATGCAAGAATATATAAATTTGAGGCACATGGAACCAGTACAGGAAAGACCAGAAGATGGTAAATCAACCAATATCTATTGTATACCGCATCATGGCGTAATCAAGAAGGACAGCACTACCACAAAGCTAAGAGTAGTGTTTCATGCATCATCCAAAACAACAAACGGACTATCTCTATACGATGGCGAAAACACAAAATCGTAATGGCAGCAGACATATTATGGCTAAGCAACCCCTCCAAGCCAATGGAGGCATACAGATTAAAAACGGTGACATACGGAACAACATCCGGTAGCTTTTTAGCTATAAGAGCTATAACTGGCTACCGACGGAGACAATGATTATCCATTAGGAGCAAGTATCATGTTGACCGATTTTTACGTAGATGATCTGATAACAGGTTCTAACAACATATACAAGTAAAGAACAGAGGGGTCGTCAATCATCTAGTGTTAGCCACATTATCCATTTGTTGTATTTTGGGAATTGTGCAGGCCAACGTACACATAACCCCTTTCAATCACTCCACAGGGATTTACTTCGAAGAAATAGGTAAACTCAAAGTGGTAGCTATGAAATGTACATTGGTAATATATTACAACATGAGCAATTACTGGGAAGAAATTTAAGCATTTAAGCAAACACAACATGAATTATGAAGCACAATTTGAAGCCATAAATAACGATGAGCACCAATTAGAATCATTAATAAAGAGTCATACCACCTGTAACGCATGCGTATCAACAGCATTATTATTTTTTATTTGTGGTACACTGGAGGGTCGGCTCGGCGGTCAATGTGTTGATTGATACGTCATTTGTGTTGATTGCGTCATAAGCGGGATGTTAATATAATGGCGTTAGGATGATGGATGGTTATCTTAGTTTTTTTTTGATCGATAATGATCAGTATATAGAAGTTTTTTGGTCGATAAAGACCATCATTAAATGATATTATCTTATATTAAATGATATTATCTTATATTTTTTTTGTGTAATTCGTATATTAGTTTTGTAAGTTTAACAATAAAAGTTTAGTGTTAGTTTAGTATAAGTTACCAAATAATAAGTGAAAATAAAATAAAAAAATATATAAACATTAATAATAATAAGTTAATTTAAAGTAAAAAAAAAATAAACGTGTTCAGTGACGATATATAGTAGTGCTTTTTTTTTGAATTGTCGTATGTTTTTTTTTATTATTAGTGCCGTATTCGAATCAGGCCTCCACTTCGCGCGCGTTTTTTTATAGCGGAGGAGGGGTGGTTGGGCGGAATAATAAACAATTTAAAAACAGCTAAGTGTTCTTATTTTTTTTATTATATATAATTATTAAACTATATATTTTTTTTTGTGTGTGTGTGATATTAATTTGTTATTAAATATGAATTAAGATCTTGACATTTTTGGCGTGGAATAGGTTTGCAGACGGCTACATGTTTTTGGTTTTGCAGTTATCTAAGTATCGGATGGACACCACTATTGACCCCCCCAAGACTGAGCAAAAGTCGGCAAAAGCTGCATGTGGTGACTCCGATACAATCTGTTAACAACCGGTTGACCGTGAGGTCGAACGATTGTTACACACCATAATAGACAACACAATTAAGCTAGTAAAGCATAATTCAAATCTCACCTTGGAATCATTAAACAACCTGATAGAGCAGCAGAGAAGGCTGAATGCTGAAATGGAATTATTAAATGAATACTCCATCAGAGAAGAACAAATTCGCTCGATACTAACCTCAACAATTAAATTGATGTTAATTCTAAAAAATCTGGAAGACACCCAGCAATCGTTACCTAATGTGGTCTAGCACGCACACAAAAATATATTGCATCCCTCATTAATTGCTCCCGCTCAATTAGAACAAGAGCTCGAATTAATCAAACGACACATACCAACAACCATAACCTCTCTAATCTCCTTCACATATATCACAGCATGATATTACGTAGTAGAGCACGCGGGGCAATATCGTAATAAATATCACCATTCCTCTATCGTTTGCGCAGGACTATACCCTATTGGCAGTATTTTCTGTACCTAATATTGAGCATAACAACACGCAGTCGTACATTATCACCAATTCGGAATACTTAGCAGCAGATAATCATCGGGAGCACTTTACATTATTAACAACAGATGAAGTGAAACAATGTCAACTATTTCAAAATAAACGATTTTTATGTGAAACATCGCCAATTTATAACGCAATGACTGACTAAAATCAATTAGCGATCTTACAACGAGCAGCAAATCTCGAAGGGGCATGTACCATTAGGTCAGTTAAGAAGGCAAACCATTGGATTAAGCTCCATGCGACGAATCAGTGGATATACTCCATTCCAAATGAAACAACATTCGATATAGTATGCGGCCATAGCATTAAATCATTCAGTCTCCTAGGATCAGGAATGATAGAAATCGAGGCTGGATGTGTGCTGCGCGACACAAATTTATACATCGTGGCAATCGGTTCAGCTTCCAACCACATCAATGAATCATTCCGTAGACCACTCAACACATTAAACGGAGCCAACACCTTAAGGACATTTATCACACGGGTTCGAAATAAAACGATAGGATACGATAAGATTCAGTTCGTAAATCTTCAGGATACGACGCAGCTAGAACAAGAAATAAAAGCGGTTAGGGAAAAAGAAGAACGACTACATGAAGGGAATTTTCATCACATACATCACTATACCATGATGCACACAATATTTTGAATTGGTATAGCCATATGTATTATTTGGGGCATCAATTATATTAAACCTTCACCTCTTCAACGTACGGAAGCATGAAATCTACAACGGCAGCCCTGGCATATGTTAAATTTCTCAGTATAATAATCTAAGTGGCGGCACAATGACAACAGGGTAAAATACACAAATAGACACATATGTTGACGAAATATGATTTAATTCAACATAAAGGTGTAAACAACAACAACAATATAAATGCAATTCGGCAATTCTATATTAGTGTAATTGTTTACTACAAAAATGACTGAATTGCAAATTGTTTGTTGTTAGTGTAATTAGTATATAAGATTTTGTATATATACTGGAAAAATGAAATAATAAAATCAGAATAAATTCAACCTTAACAACGTGTTAATTCTCGATTACTTAATAGACCCCATTCGTGGTAATCTATTAAGTAAATTCATAAATCGAAGCGAACTTAATTTTAGAATTAAGGTACAAGCTGAGATTTTACACTATATATCATGACATGTTACTCTTCAAAACACGTCACGAAAAATGACACAAAATGAAAGTAGAAGAGTTTATACCTTAATTTTATCGATTGGATAAGGGACCAAATTGATCAACATTTCGTGACTCAAAAACAATTATATGGATTTTATAAAGAAGTGTGCAATGAAAACCAAAACTAATGTCTTGCAATTAAGATATTCATAAAATTTTACAAAAACAGGATCAGTGCGACATATGTATTGAGTCGAGACGATAAAAATATCGATGACAGTTAGTTGCAGAAACACATTGAAAGTAAGGATGGTGCATTGAAGGAGCATTCAAATGAAAAGCATGATTGAATGTATTATATGATATGTATGGTTCAACAGGCTGTTAAAGTAGCCTCATCGTTAAATGCTACAAAAATTTATTTTACAACTAAATTGGGATACCATAATTTCACAATTCTCAAGTGTGCTAGTCATCAAGCCACCTGTTACGCAGCCTCCACATTTGATTTAGGCTATCTCGAAAAGCATTGCTTTGGAAAAAATCCAGAATCTCAAATGCTATACCACATTCCGATCAAACAGAGATGATCATGTGACATAAACATTTAAGCATTTGCTTTTGAACCTGATGGTCAAATACGGGTTCAACTAAATTTAAATAATCCATTTCAAAATGATTGAACGCACATGATTGATCCTCTCGTGAAAAAATCTGAACAAAAAAATTAAGTAATTTTCAGTTCTGTTTTAAAATAATTACAGAATATGGTTATAGATGTTAGATGATTTGAAATAAAAAATTTCATTTTAGTTTTTAATGTAACAGTTTGAAATACATACAGATGTGAAACTGAATGTTCCTTAACTACATATTTTTAATTGTATCTTTAGCTTATTTCTTGTGAGTGTTTTACAACAATGATTGTCGACGATATATGTATTTTGAAATATTAAAATCAAACTTACTTTTAAACAGTTTAATATCGCGTAATACATCAATAAAATTTACCTACTGCCGGTTAGTTTTGAGTTTGGTCTAAACATGGATAGAATGTTAAGCGATAAATTTATCTGTGGAGTACGAATTCGTGGTTTGATAGAAAAACAGAGCACAATATCATCATCAAAATATCATACTTGCAAGCAATTCCTACACGTTTTTGTGGGGTTACCACTGCTGGGTTGCAGTCTTCGGGTATAAATCTACACTGAAAAAAAAAGATACGCTAAAATAATAAAAAAAATTATCTATTCAATGAAAAATAGTTATGAGTTTGCGCCAATAAACAGATTTATCAATAACATAACCATAAAGTTATCATTTGGTAAATAAAGTTATCAATTGATAAACTATTTATTAATTTAATGAAAATATTCATAAAAATATTTTTAAAAATTGTTTTTGAATTTGAATGTATAAGTTTATTATTCCCATGAATAACATTTATAAAAACAAAGAACTTATTAATACACTGTAAATAAAAGTACAATTTATTTCCATTAATTCAATTAATGAGATTATCATTTCTATAAACCAATTAATCGAGTTAATGAAATTTTTAATTAAATCTATGAATACCATTTATAGATTGAAAGAACTTATTAACATACTTCAAGTAAAATTCCGAATTATTTCCATTAATTCAATGAATGAGATTATTATTTCGATAAACAAATTAATCGAGTTAATGAAATTTTTTTAATTAAACCTATTAATTTGATAATAAACTCCAAAAATAATTATAAATGATGTTCATAAACTCAACGAATATCTTAATAAAATTTATGAATACCCTTCATAAATTGAAAGAACTTATTAATACACTTCAAATGAAACTACGAATTAGGTCCATAAATCCAATAAATAAGATTATCATTTCAATAAACGAATTATCATGTTAATGAATGATATTAATAAAAGGTAAGAATTTTTTAATTCCCTCCATGAATGACTTAATAAAATTTATAAATAATATTCCGAAAACTAACAAACGTAGTTTATAAATCCTTATATATATTATATATGTATATATATATATATATATATATATATATATATATATATATATATATATATATATATATATATATATATATATATATATATATATATATATATATATATATATATATATATATATATATATATATATATATATATATATATATATATATATATATATATTATATGTATATATATATATCCTCAAATAGCCAATTTTCCGGGAAAGGTATCACCAACCGGGTAGGATAATATATTTTGAGCGTACTACAACTTCTGTCAAAACATATTTTTTTTTTTTTATTTCTCTCATTTTTTTTTTGGTTGATTGCCATAGTCGTACATAAAATTATTTAATTTTTCATAGGGTTAAAAAAATGGATTTTTAGAAATTTATGAATATGTAAAATGTACATAATTATGTACCACAATACAAAATTGATAAATATTTTTTACAATATACTTGTAGAAAATAATTCCATTTTATTTTAGATAATATAATTTAATTTTAATATTTTTTTTAAAGGGATGAATAATCTTAAATCTCGTTTACACGAGAAGAATAAAAGTATGTACCAAAACAGTACTTTTGTGTAAACGCCTACTAAAATTCTTAATCATGGCGAAATAGCATTTAGTTATTAGTTTTACCTGGAAAATTCATTTACAATATAATTATAGTAATATATATTAAAAAACTATTTTTTATAAAAACATTTTATTGTATTCCAGGTACAAAAATAAAATTAGATTTAATTTTAATCTTCGAGCATAAAGATTTAATGCTACAAATCTTACTCTAAGGCGTTTCCATATTTTTATCTGGTATACATACATAAATAGATCATAAGTTCAAGTACAAAACTACATAAAATACATAACTTATAACTATATGCCTTGGAATATCACAAGGCGATTTAATTTATTTCTAACACCATTTGTCTTTTTTGTTTTACTACAAATATAATAAAATCGAATATCCATATATTTTTTTATAATACATTTTATAATAAGGTTATAATGGTCATGATATGGGAAGTCAATAAAAAGACTCTTTTCTAATAATCTATTTTGTACATTTATGAGAATTTTTGTAAAAATAGATTCCCTTAAAATAGATATTTGATTTGTACTATGTTGGAGGGTAAAATAACGAATTTCCTTTTCAGTCAAATTACATATAACTACGACATCGTTACTTGGAATTCGTAGTCCTCCTCTATTTTTATACGCTATAAGTGAGTTTGGCGAGTCATTTTTTTCAAGATATGAAAGGCATTCAGAACAGTGAAGAGTTTTTTTCAGACGGAAAACTATGAATCCTGCTATATACTCTACTACGTTTTCAACAAACTCGGACAAATCGGGATAGTCAAATAAATCTTCATTATCATGAAGTAAGTAAGTATCTTTGTCTGAAATAATATTATCAATGTTAGATAAATTACTAGTTGGTTGAAGCAAGAGAGCTCTTTCGGTTGTTAAATTTATGGCGGTTAATGGATTTAATATTTTAAGGTCCTCTAAGGGTAAACAATTCCCTAATCCGGTTTCAGAAATTTGTGTATGCACAAGTAGTCTCTTATAAGCCGCAGAGAATTGGCGTACTGTAGGATTATTATTTGATCCTAAACGAGATCTAATACTGGCAAAGAAAAGCTCAAGGTGATCCTGATTGAGTTTGTAGAATGGAATGAATTTAAGAAGTTTGGTTTTAATATAGAAATTAAAAAGGAAATCAATACTTTTTAAGCATAAAATCCTACCAATAAATCCAGTTTTCCGAGGAGACATAATGATCGGTTGGAAACTATTGGGAGTTTTGATTTTTAGCGAACCTAAATAACTTATAGCAGAATCAACGAATTGTTTTATTTCTTCCCCGTTTGCTTCACAAATTGGTCGTTTCAGTCCCCTCTGAGCCATATTTCTAGAATTCAACACATCAAAACAATTATTTATAATTCTTATAAATCGTATGGTTGCTAAGCATCCTTTAAATTGTGGTAAAGCTAGTTTGTTTAAACAAAATTCAAGCGCATCCGCAACAGAATTACTTAAAGCTTGAGTGGCAAGTCGTACATTCATTTTTTGATTTGAGAAATAAACATGAGCTGATCGCAATTTGTTTCCCAAATGTAGTTGCTCAGTTTCCTGTAATTTCAACAATTGTTCTAAGTAATGCCATGCAATCTCATCACCATTTTCGTCTATTAAAGGACCTTTCTCAGCAAATGTGTTTCTAATTAATTTTAGCATATGACACGGATCGGGTAATATAATTAATTTTTGGGGGATTGACTCAAAATTAAATATGAATTTCGGATCTAAACTATTAAAATCGGATTTTTTTATTACGTTGGTTTTACATCCTAATAAGTTTCCTACTGAAAAATTTACCGGGCAACCATCAAAAGTCACACCAATTACTTTGACACCGGTACGGAAAAGATTGTTAAGGCACATATGAAGCAAATTATTTTTTTGTTCGCTATTCAATGATGCGATAGGAAAATACCCTAGAGGTAACTTCCATCGCTTACTAAGTCCCACAGCCATAAAAACGAGAATCTGAGTCGCCACTTCCTCATTTTCATCATTATTTCCTATATCTACACAACCTACAGACCTTTTACCATTCCACTCTACCTGACTACGAATATTTATTTCGTCGAAGACTACGTTACAATACACATCTTTGTTGTTAACCCGCTCGTTGTTGACAAGCAATCGCAGCGTATGGAATGATTCGTCAGTAAACCCGGCTTTCCCATCTACACATGTATACCACTCAGCAATTGTCTTCACATGCGGCATTTGAAGGTTGAATACTTTGCGGACATACTCATATCCTTTTGGCGAATAGAAATTGAGATTCATCGCGAAAGCCCTTATTTCAGCTGGATATTTTTTTGGAACAGCCAAACCTTTAGATTTCTGGAGTTGACGTTTTAGAAGCTCTTTAATAGGTTGCGATATAGCTAATAAATTAACCATATGCTCCTCTTGAATTAAATTTTTGTTCCGTAAATCCTCTAATACGGTCTCTAAATTTACTATTTTCCTATCTCGCCGAACAATTCGTTGGTTTAACCTATTTCTGGTTATGGTCATGTCACGATAAGCTGATCGGAGTATTTGTAGTTTTACTTTGCGACGAATTTTCTTTCTTGGTGATGAATTTTCTTCTGATGTCGATGTTTTTAACGAGTTTATCAGAGTTATCTTTTTTACAGGCTGTAATTAAAAGTACTATTATAGAAAAAATTACGAAAATTAGTAATTTAAACAATAAAACTTACTTTTCTTTGTTTAAAAATTTTTAATTTTCTTTCATTAGATTTGTCCATATCTTCGATTACTTGTGAAGATTCTTCGGAGCTAAGTTCGGTAGTACTGATCTTTAGTTGAACACCTTCACTTTCATTTGGCTCGGTTTCGGGAATCATTTTGCCACTTGAAGAGGATGAACTACTGAGGGTTTCTTCTTGTATAGCAACATTCGGTAATGAAATACTTGGGTCATTCAAATTTGAACTCATCAAGTCTATGTTCATTTCTAATAATGGCTCTCGTTCTGCAGTGGCTCTAGATGAAGATGCAAATATTGTTGGAATTGCTTCTAAACTTAAATATGTGCAAGGTCCCTTTTTACGTATGAACCTATTCTCGAAGTGGTCCGAACAAATTCGGAGCGTACTTTTCATTTTGGTTAGTTTAATTATTTTAAGCCACTCTTTTCGAAAATTTCTATCGTTCGGAAATCTATTTAACAAGAAACAAAAATAAATAAATAATTATATATCACATATTCTATAAATAATTAAATCTAGACCTTATTCACAAAATATAAATAAAATTTTCACGCATTTTAACAACAGAAAAAAAAAACCCACAAAAAAAAAATAGTTTCGCCGGCTATGAACGTTTTTATATAAACATCAAAAAAAGCAAAATGGCCGCGTAATTTTGTTCTATTTTTGGTATACAAACAGTTTAGTTTTAATTTTTTTGATAGAAAACTAAAACTGCTTTAAACTAAAATGGGTGGCCATAATAAGGATTAAATACACTTCAAAACTGCACAATTATTTTTAATTTTCATTCGTGTGAATTAAATTGCGATCGAAGGGATTAAAAAAATTTTGAAAAAATATGCACTTAACACTTACCTAAAAAAGTTAATTAAACACTTTTTATTATTGTTTTTTTTTGTATTAATTTGCTTCGTATTGGAGCAATTTGACACACAACACTTAATTAATTTAACCATCTTATATTTTTCACTTATAATTTTTAATTTTATTTCGATGTTAAAACACACAAACACAACACATCAAATAAACAAAAAAAAAAAAATTTTTTTGACAGAAGTTGTAGTACGATTTTCTTATTCTCTTTTCATACATTTTAAGTTTTACACTCTCTCTATATATCTTTATGCTCGAAGGGTATCACTTAATTAAAACTAATAATTTCACTCATTTTTTTAGTTTAAAATTTTATTTATTACTTCATCACTTAATTAAAACTAATAATTTCACCAAATTTTCATTTTTTTAGTTTAACATTTTAGTTATTACTTCAACAATTGATCTTAACATATCATCTTAAATTGATCTTATTTTAAAAACAACTATAAAAGCTAAAGTAGCCTATACCAAATGTAATTTATCAGCCAAATTTAATTAGAAAATTTATTGTAATTTTATTTCTTTATTATAAATTATTTATTAAAGAAAATTAAAAAATAGTTTATTTATTTAAGCTATAGAAAAATTATATTTAACTTAATTTATGCTTATTATATATGTAACATTCAAAAATAAAAAACTTAAATTAAATTATACATAAAATATAAAATTTTAAAAGATATTCTGAATAATTCGTATATTGTGTAATAAAATGTATTTACATAATTATTTTTAAAATAAAAATTATAATTTGGTTAATTAACCAATAATTTCACCAAATTTACATTATTTAGTTTAAAATTTTAGTTATTACTTCAACAATTGAAAATTTTAAATTGATCTTATTTTAAAAAAAACTATAAAAGTTAAAGTAGCCTATACCAAATGTAATTTATCAGCCAAATTTAATTAAAAAATTTATTGTAATTTTATTTCTGTATTATAAATTATTTATTAAAGAAAATTAAAAAATAGTTTATTTATTTAAGCTATAGAAAAATTATATTTAACTTAATGTATGCTTATTGCATATGTAACATTCAAAACTAAAAAACTTAATTTAAATTAATTTTCATGATTTTAGAATTATGTTGACTGTTTTGTAAACATTATTGTTTCCTAGAAAAAAACGTAAAGAAATTATTTTTAAAAAATGAAAACTAATTTTGGTTCCTGTTTAATTTTAAAACTTTTATCTGGTGATAATTTAATTAAATTCTACAAATTAATATGAACTATACAAAATTTAAAAAATATTTAGAATTAATTTTTCATACGTTTTTAGTTTGTATTTTAGTTTTTTAAAGCTTAACATACCTAATTGTCCCTGTGTAATTCTGATATCAAAATAACTACCTTTGTATTATTCTCTTTGTTTTTGGCTGGCATCTGGTAAAACATTTCTTGAATAAATGTGTAAAAGTTTATCGCCGGGATTGGATAATGCAAATTAAATAAATGAAAAATTTTGTAGCAAATGTCAACTGCTCTCAAAATATTAGTGAATGAATATTTTATTTTATCAAAATATACGTAAATCTCTTGCAAATCAAAAATATTATCACCAACCGCAATTATGAAAGGCTGAATAGCATTTCCTGATATAAAACTTAAATGATCATTCAATTCTTGAAATGATTTACCAACAAAAAGGAAGGCATCTTGCGAGTCTTTTATTGTATGTTTAATAAACTTTTTTTTTCCGGAATTATCCTTTTTTACTGATTTCTGGGATGGTGTTAAATAACCATGTAGAGCCCATAATAGAACTGCACATTTACCGCCTATAGTAAAAATAAATGAAAACAAAATAAAAATAAGGAAGTCTCATTTCTACATAATATGCACTTACTATCTGTGACGTTTGGAAGAAGTTTCAATTCCCGTAGCTTTGATTGAATGGTTTTGTCCTTTATATTATCTTCATTACATAAAAACTTTGACAATTTTGTCGAATATGTTTCCCATTCGTCCAAAATGCTTTTGGAATTATATAAACTGCAAAAATCCATGTCGATCTATAAAAAGGAACATTTAAATATTGGTTATTATGATTGATTTATTTTAATTGATATGAATTACCAATCTAAATCCCGAAGGTGTTGAGTAATATGGCCATTTTTCAAGAATTTCGTACGTTTCGTTCATTTCAGATATCTGTTTTAACCGGTATTTGCTACATGCCTTCCAAACTCTATCGAAATCTTCAGTTGATAGGTTATCAAATTTCAATGATCTCTCACATATTTCAGCATCGGCTTCAGGAACTATAATAATCAAATTTAACATAAATAGTATTGTAGATGTTAAGTGAAGAATATAAAGTATAATATTGTACAATGTAATATACCTAATTGTGATGGGCCTGATTTAACTTCAGATGACATGATTGCTTCTAGACATATTGGTTTGAGGTGTGACTTCAAATTGGAACATCTGTTAAATAATTTTCCTCGCTTTCCCGTTCTGTAAAATTCCTTTGAAAGTTTATTTTAAAGTTAGAAAAGCTACATAGGAATATGATATAAATTTAAAATATATTACAATCTTTTCAGATGTAAATTGTCCACAAATTTCCTTTTCCAATTTGTAACTAGTTGTTAGAGACATATTTAAGTTATTGTCATTAAAATGTTGACAAATTAAATTTATTAAAATGTTGCGCTGCGCTTCTTGAAATTTACCATATTTTTCGTAATACCTTTGAAGCATATCTCCCTTAACCGATTCATTCATAATTTGCATAACCGTTATTCGATTAAGTGTTCCTGCTTTTTCATATGGTGAGTATCTGCCAGAGATTGGTGAATCAATTCTTGACGATGATGGCGAAGGTAAATCAATTACATCATATAATTGATTATTAGAAAATATATATTTCTTATCAATTCGCCATTGTTCCAAATTATGTTTAAATAATACTTGAGTTCCTATTGGAAAACTACTCATTAATCTGTCAATGTCTTCAGGTTTGATTACTTTTAAAACTTCAATATATATTTTTTCATCTGAAATGCCACAAATAAATAAATAATATATATATATATATATATATATATATATATATATATATATATATATATATATATATATATATATATATATATATATATATATATATGTATATATATATATATATATATATATATATATATATATATATATATATATATATATATATATATATACCGGGTGTTTTTTTTAAACTGAGACGATCAAATATCTCGAAAAATAGCCACTCTACGGAAAAAATGTCCATAATCAAAATTTAATCATACCGCGGGGGAAATACATTAGTTCAAAAAAAAAAGTCCCCCCACCCCCGCTTTGTAGGTGGGGCGGGGGTAACTTTTAAACTAAGATAGGAAGCCATATTTTTTATTGCAGATACGGATTCTACGACTAAAAGTACGTATGATTTGAATAAAATATTTTGTTCGGTTCATGATAGATGGCGTTGCAATCGACGAAATTCAATTTTTTCAATTTCTCCTTCTTAGAACACACGCATTCGATTCTGCAATACGTTTGAAATAAAAAACATCACGTTTTCATTGGAAATACTCGAAATTCGTCATCAAAACAATTTATTCAGTTTTGTAAATCTAAATAAGTGTTCAAAATGATGGCCTGAATTTTGTATTTTTGAAATTTAATAATAAAACTTGAAATTAATTTTGAACACTTATTTAGATTTACAAAACTGAATAAATTGTTTTGATGACGAATTTCGAGTATTTCCAATGAAAACGTGATGTTTTTTATTTCAAACGTATTGCAGAATCGAATGCGTGTGTTCTAAGAAGGAGAAATTGAAAAAATTGAATTTCGTCGATTGCAACGCCATCTATCATGAACCGAACAAAATATTTTATTCAAATCATACGTACTTTTAGTCGTAGAATCCGTATCTGCAATAAAAAATATGGCTTCCTATCTTAGTTTAAAAGTTACCCCCGCCCCACCTACAAAGCGGGGGTGGGGGGACTTTTTTTTTTGAACTAATGTATTTCCCCCGCGGTATGATTAAATTTTGATTATGGACATTTTTTCCGTAGAGTGGCTATTTTTCGAGATATTTGTTCGTCTCAGTTTAAAAAAAACACCCGGTATATATATATATATATATATATATATATATATATATATATATATATATATATATATATATATATATATATATATATATATATATATATATATATATATACGAGTAGATAAAGATATTCTGTACCTTTGAATCGGTTAACCAAAACTTCAAGATCCCAAATCTTCAACAAATCTTTAATGTCTTCAAAATTGTGATCAAGAGGTATTTCATCAACATATTCAACTTGAATTGTCCCTTCATTTATTAGGCAATCGGTTGAATTTAACCAATCAGAGTCCATTGTAAAAATTTGTTAGCTAATAATAATTTAAACATAATATTTAGAATTATAAAATGAAGTTTAAATATTTATGTATTTATATATACATTAGAGACTCTTTACTTTTTACTAATCAAATGCCCATTGTGTTATACATACTATTTTATATAATTAAAACGTAATATTCTTTAACTTTTATCATTTCTTTCCCTTTTGCAGTTCGTATTAAAGTTGATGGAGGACCAATAATGTCATTAATTAACAAACATGAAAATTCTCCAACTTCATTTTTATTTATTTCAAATGTCAAGATTTCTGGGTTAAATTTAATATTATTTAATTTCTGGCAAAAAAGGTAAATCTGGTTTTCATTACGCAACACTATATTTATTATTTCATGCAGTTCTATATCTTGATTAAAAGTACCCACATAATAATGCTTTTTGTATTCTATTCCATTGTATTTTAATTTGTCTAAAAGTTTTAATTCGCTTATATCTGTATTTAACTTCTGGCAAATTAGGTCGCAATAAATTGTGGAATTTTGGTTGTGCGTATGATACTCCAACTCATTAAATATTGTTTTCTTATTACTGGTTTTAGTGCACATTACTTGATTTGCAAATTTTAGTTGATACTTTCTTGCTAGTGTTAGACATATGTTCCTACGTGATGTAATTGCATGAGCGTACACTTTGAATTCTTTATGTTTTGCTTCGAATTTGAAACACCAAAGTCTCCTTAATGGACCTGACTGTCGTATAATTTATGGGTAATGTATTAAATTATGAAATTTAGGTTTTAAATTTTGTTTGAAGATACTGGTAAAATTTCGATTATGAGACGATATTTTGTTAGATAAATGACTAACGTAACTTTCTGATACTTCAAAGCATAAAAGCAATTCGATAATTTCCACTAAATTTATCAAAAATTTCCAAACTTCATCGTCATAAGGAACAAGATCACTTATCATAATTGGAAAATGAATTACGAAGCACATCATCTCGCGTGCTGACATTTTTAGATGATTGCTCAGAAGATGTGATTTTTTTATTTCTCCAGAAATATTTCCGATTTCAATTGGTCCATACTCAAAATTCTGCTTTCTCAAATTAAGAGTTTCAAATCAAAATAACTCATTTTATCTATGAAATGCAAAATTATTTGACTTAAATCATAATTACAAATCCCTTCAAACACGTCATGCATTACATCAACTGCAAAATTATTAACTACGTGAAAAGAAGGAATATTATTAAAAATACAATATTGTTCAATTCCAGTTTGTTGTGAATCTTGAAGTTTTAAATCATTGCTGTAGTTATTAATGTTGCGCATTTCCACTTGAGCTTCTTCGTAAAATCTTGTACAACTTTGTTTGTTTGATTTACAAAAGCGACAATATGAATTACTGGAAAACGATTTCTTAAAATCTAAAATTGAGTTTAATCCCAAGTTATCACCTAAGATAAGCCCTAAAATAAAATGAACGCGTGTATTTTTATTATTTTCGTCTTTGATATCTATTCCAGTTTTTTCAAGAAAAATAAGCTCATTACAAGCGCTTCGAAACATTTATGGTTTCGATACTGTTTTATATCTTTTGATTTAACGATACCCGCTAAAAATATGTGTTTCAGCTTTGATTCGTTCCATGGAAGTGCTGGAAATGAATAATAAATATTGCATATCGAGTGACACGTAGCGTGTGCTCCTAGGGGATTATTCACTTCAATATCATCCAAATACAAAAAATAGGGAATTAATATATTTCCCGGGTATAATTTTTTTTTATTTTTCCACAAGTTACCCTGAATAAAATTTGTGAAACGAGTACTATTTTCTATATTATTCATATGTTTTCTGGTATCATTTAATAAAGAATTGCTTTCAAAAAATTCTTTGAATTGAAATTTAAGCGGCATAAGAATGCCCGTAGTTTTTTCTTCATCGTAACATAAATATCCACTTTTAAATACATTATTAATTTGTGAATTTATGGTAAACTGTATAGCATCTTGAATAAGTTCTTGTTCTCTTAACCATTTATGCAATTTATGATCTGTAGAGCAATTTTCAAAGATCCCTTCATATTTTTTTTAAAATAATTATAAACTTATTATACACAGAAACTGACTGGCGTAACCTACATTCGGCGAATGATCTAAGTGTTTCGATCAAAGGTAAAAGAATACAATTTTCCGTATTTTTTATTAATTCATATACGTCTTTTCGTGAAAAATTATTGTTTTTATGTAAATTTAATGCAAATTTTGCTGCCGAATTTGCCATATTTTGCAAACATTTTTCAAAATTAAAGCAATCAGGCATGCAATCTTTTGAAGGTTCTGAACACTCGAACTGCTGATTAAACGTAGGTGAGCATTTTTGATTAATTGGATTCTTAATATTTTCAGTAACAGGGTCCATTAGATTATTATTTTTTACAATTTCAGGATACTTTGATTTATTCTGATTTAACCCGGCACTTTTGACCGTATTGGTTTGATTGTTCTCCATGTTGTTATTAAAATGTTTAATCTTTGCGTGTTTTTTAAAACTTTTTAGGTTGAAATTTCCCCCGCAAGACAATTCTCTACACTTATATGTACTATCACTATTTAATAAATGTTCTATTTGAAAATGAGACATCATAGTATTAAAATCGTTATAAAACTTGTCATTGCACAAAAAACAAAACATTTTGCTAAAATAAATTTTTATAAAGTGTCAGAATGACGATTTCAGTTGATCTCCAGGTAACAAATGTTAATTTAAAAGAGATTTATTTTAAAAATATGATTAGGTTATGTTTAAACGCTTTTTAAGCTGATTTTGTGATTCTACAAAAAACCGAAGATTTCAAACAAAAATTGTCGGTGCTCATTTAGAACGCGTAGCTCGGATCGAATAAGTTCAACAATCATATGATTACATTTGAGATTATATAATAATAATGCCAAAGTTGGAGAAATAACATGAACTTTTTTTTAAAAATTCCCGAATAAAAAGGATACATTTTAAACATTAGTTAGTTCAAACAGAATCGTTTTAGTTCTAAAAACTACTAAATTTTCTAATTGTCGTGCGCAAAAATACATATTTATATCTAAATCTAACTCATTTTGAATTACCAACTAGCTTTCTTAGTTTAATTTTGATATTAAAAGTAGTTAAATTATAATAAAAATAAAATCTATAGTTTATTATTATATTTATTAATGATAAAAAAAAAATTTCATTCTCTTAACTTGTTCTTAATGTACACTAACATAAATAAATTTAGTTTTACAAATTTTTGTACATAATAAAATAATTTTAGATCAAACTAAAACAACTAAATATAAATTTTGATCATAACAATCACTTCAATAATCACCACTTTGGGGTCGACTTCAATCGTCATTGTTATTTTTACAGGAAGGAATTATATATATATATATATATATATATATATATATATATATATATATATATATATATATATATATATATATATATATATATATATATATATATATTAATTTATATATATTTAATGAAAACCACATGGCCAACGGCCATGTTTGATGATGCAATAAATATTCTTAAATATGTTTATTGTTTTATGATATATTATATTATATATTTTATTATATTATATATATATATAATATATATATATATATATATATATATATATATATATATATATATATATATATATATATATATATATATATATATATATGTATTTATATAATAAAACAGTTACACGGTTTTTTTAAACACACATTTTTTTACTTAAATTGTAATATACATATTTGAGAATATTTATTGCATCATTAAACATGGCATAAATTATTTACAAAATAAATATTTTCAATAACATACCTGTTATCAATTTTGCCAATTATTAATTTTAATAATTATTAGTCTATGAAATTAACAATTTTTAATTTTAATTTTTCACTTTTCTCAACACTTTTCTCAACACTATATTATTGCACTACTCAGTTGATCTTTGCAAACTAAATTGAGATATCTAAAAAAAAATACAATAACATTAAAATGCATTTACATTGTACATGCTGTGGATCGAATTGAGTTCAACTTACGTTCAATCTGGATGTCTCCCTTCATACAGAATAATTGAGTAATCTTGTAGTTAATTCAATGGGTCCTAAAAATTTTGTTGACTTACTTGAACTCTAAAAAAATTTACGATACATTAATATATTATCATATATATATATGGTGAAAAATACGTGAACTCACAAATTCACTATATGGAGCCGTAAGTCATGTTTTAATTTTATGGTTTTTATGTTTTCAATGCATAGCCTTGATTAAAAAAAAAATTTAAGAATACTTAATTTTTTTTTATTGTTGTTGTTGTTAAAAATACAGGGTGTCAAATTTTGAGAAAAATGATAATTATGATGTTGTATTTATGGCAATAAAAAGAAAACTAATTGTCCGATAATTATGATTTTGGACTCACTTTAAAGATAAGTTAATAGCAATTAACAAAAAAATATAAAATTAGTATGTTGTTTAATTTCTTCTTCTTTAAATTTCCCGCCAAAATGTTCTTTTTCAATTTTCTCAAAAACTTATTTTTTTTTTTTTTTTTTTTTTTTTTTTTTAAATTTGGCAACTATTATTTTACAACATATTAAAACACTGGACCAGCGTTATTTTTTATATTCTTGCAAAATCTGTTTTAGTAAGAGCATTATTTCATTTTTATATGGAAAAACTATATTTGAATAGATATGTATATCTCATTGTTTTGGAATTACATATTTACAAAAAAGACAGTTCAGTTAAATTATTAGTATTTATTTATTTTCGAACCCAAAGATAATTTTACTTTATTGTTTAAAATTTAATCTTATTCTAATTAAAAATCACAATTTAAATTTAAGATAATCATCAGAATTAGAATATTTTTTACAATTCAAATAGCCATCCTCTGTTGGAATGAATGCGTGAAAACCGTGAGTTCCTTTTACTGTTTTTAAATTTTCAAACCTAGTTGCAAGTTTTATTTGCTTTGATTTATGTTCTGCGTCTGAACAAAATCCAAAATTGATATCTGTTTTCAACGTTTTAGCCCATTTAAATAATTCATCTGCATTGGTTATTGTACTGCCGTATTCCATTGTGAGACTAGCTCTGGATGCCATTCTTTTGATGGTACCCCCTACTCCATCACATGGACCTTTTCCATGAGCTGTTGCATGAAAATGCCATTCGCAGTCAACTCCAAAATCCTCTTTGTGTTTTAGGATGTTCTTAAAATTTTTCTTATTTTTATAATGCGTGACTGCACCATCGGTAATATAATAAATTTTAGATAAACTGGATATTTTAGTTTTCAAAAACTGCATTAATTTCTCAATAAATAAGTGAACCGCTACAGTATCGTGGTGAAGACAATCCGATATTATAACGAAGGTGTGCTGATGTAATTTGCCTTCTAAATTTTGGTAAATTACAAATGGATGAATAGTCGCTTGTTTATTATTCCAATGAAAACCTTGTGCGGCATTTTGCATTATAAATGCATAATTTTCTGCAAAATCACATAAAACTATCACCTCGGTAGACTTCAGCGCCAATTTTTTATTTTTTAAGAAACTGGACTGCTGAAGTGAAATGAAGTAATGAGGCAACAGATTCTTCATCTTATTTATGAAATAATCCAGAAATACATCTAACGGTTGTGAAAAAGTTTCCAAATTGCATCTGTCGGTAGAAACCCACTGATTAAACTTTAACTCAGCATCCTCGCAGCCATGCTCCAGAAATGCATTTTTCAAATATTGTTTAAAGTTATCCAGTCCTGGGCAGCTTTCGCATTCTAGAAGGTAACATGTTGGTGTAGGCTCAACACATAATATAGATGAAATACAATCCCGGTAGTCTGCTATCTTTCCGTTGGTAAAAGTTTCCATTTTGGTACCATAAATAATTAATTTGACATTTTGATGTATGGTACACACGCAGACTGTATGCGTTCCACTACTACCTGGTTGTACACAGTATTTAGGACGAAGTAGTGAAAATTTGGAAAATCCAATTTTTTTTGACTCATCGCCCTGATGCAACGACTTATATCCCTCGTAGCATTCTTTCAGTGTACACATCATTAGCCGCTTTTGAACTTTAGCCTTATCGATAGTTAAACAATCGTTTTTACCGGGCATTATCCGACTAACATCATCATCAGTGTAATAAGATAATACTGCTTGCTTCAGCTCATCACTTATTCGCTTTCCTACTTTAGTTGCTGGACGACTTAGTGGACCGTTCTTGTCCCGTAGATCTTTAGCTGTTCGGACCATATGTTGCGTTGCGTTGAACTCGCTCTGAATTTCTTGCATGGTTAATGATTTTGGCAATATAGTAAGTAACTGAATCTTATCACTGGTTTTCTCCAGTTCTTGGAATTTGGTTTTTAGGTCACCAATCAATTCATCATATAGTTTAATCTTCCTTTGGTCATCGGTTGACTGATTAAAAAGCGGCACGATTCCCGAAACCAAAGATGTTGATAATGCCATTGAAGTTAAACCGATTAATTTTTGCTGCTGCTGTTTTGGCCTGACTTCCAATGTACTCGGATATATAGGAGACTTCCCAATAACGGGTAACACCTCATTTATTTTTTCCAAAACAGCTATATTTTTGAAATAACACGCTTCACTATCACTACTATCATCGTCATCGGCTATTTGCGGTGTTATAGGTGATGTTGCTGATGGTCCCGCAACTGGTGACAATTCTGGTTCTATTTTTCATCGTTTGCAGGTTAGATTTATATAGCACGTTGAACAGATATACAATTTATCTTGATTCTCAACCGATTGTGGCATTAATTGCTTAACATAATCCGTAACTGGTCTTAGTTTACTCGAACACTTTAAGTCGCGAAATGGTTTACAACACTTTCGAAATGTATCCATTATCAAATTTAATGCACTAGTACTTATTTATCAGTCACTTTAACACACTGTTTTTTTTACAAATTTTAAAAAATGTTGCTCCTTATTTAAATGTTGTTTACAAATAATCACAATGTCAACTAATCAAAATTTTAAATTTTAACTGTTATTTATATCGACAATATTTTTTTTTTGGTTTTCAAAAGAATTACTCATCGTTTAACAGGTACACCTGTCAAGTAAAAATAATCAACCCCCCCAATAAAAAAGGAAAAAAAACATTTTATTTAGTCTTATAAAATAATCTAAGAAACAAAAGGGATTTATGGTACTATGGTTAACCAATTTTCAAACGATATAAACCAGGGGGTGGCACCTTCCAATTCGGTGACTCATACTTAAATGTGACGCTAAATTGAATATTATTAATAAACAAAACAAAAAAATTAAACAGTAGCAAAACACTGAAATATCTATTCAAATATAGTTTTTCCATATAAAAATGAAATAATGCTCTTACTAAAACAGATTTTGCAAGAATATAAAAAATAACGCTGGTCCAGTGTTTTAATATGTTGTAAAACAATAGTTGCCAAATTTAAAAAAAAAAAAAAAAAAAAAAAAAAAAAATAAGTTTTTGAGAAAATTGAAAAAGAACATTTTGGCGGGAAATTTAAAGAAGAAGAAATTAAACAACATACTAATTTTATATTTTTTTGTTAATTGCTATTAACTTATCTTTAAAGTGAGTCCAAAATCATAATTATCGGACAATTAGTTTTCTTTTTATTGCCATAAATACAACATCATAATTATCATTTTTCTCAAAATTTGACACCCTGTATTTTTAACAACAACAACAATAAAAAAAAATTAAGTATTCTTAAATTTTTTTTTTAATCAAGGCTATGCATTGAAAACATAAAAATCATAAAATTCAAATATGACTTACAAAAATTTGTGATTTCACGTATTTTTCACCATATATATATATATATATATATATATATATATATATATATATATATATATATATATATATTATATATATATATATATATATATATATATATATATATATATATATATATATATATATATATATATATATATACATATATAAATATATATATATATATATATATATATATATATATATATATATATATATATATATATATATATATATATATATGAATATATATATATATATATATATATATATATATATATATATATATGTATATATATATATATATATATATATATATATATATATATATATATATATATATATATATATATATATATATATATATATATATATATATGTATATATATATATATATATATATATATATATATATATATATATATATATATATATATATATATATATGTATATATATATAATAAAACAGTTACACGGTTTTTTTAAACACACGTTTTTTCACTTAAATTGTAATATACATATTTGAGAATATTTATTGCATCATTAACAAAATAAATATTTTTAATAACATACCTGTTATCAATTTTTGCCAATTATTAATTTTAATAATTAATTAGTCTTTGAAATTAATAATTTTTTATTTTAGTTTTTCACTTTTCTCAACACTTTTCTCAACACTATATTATTGCACTACTCAGTTGATCTTTGCAAACTAAATTGAGATATCTAAAAAAATTTACAATAACAATAAAATGCATTTACATTGTACATGCTGTGGATCGAATTGAGTTCAACTTACGTTCAATCTGGATGTCTCCCTTCATACAGAATTGAGTTTTCTTGTAGTTAATTCAACTCAACCGGGTAGGATAATATATTTTGAGCGTACTACAACTTCTGTCAAAACATATTTTTTTTTTTATTTCTCTCATTTTTTTTTTGTTTATTGCCATAGTCGTACATAAAATTATTTAATTTTTCATAGAGTTAAAAAAAATTGGATTTTTAGAAATTTATGAATATGTAAAATGTACATAATTATGTTCAAAAATTATGTACAAAATTGATAAATATTTTTTACAATATTCTCGCAGAAAATACATGATTCCACCCATTTTATTTTAGATAATATAATTTAATTTTAATATTTTTTTAAAGGGATGATTAATCTTATATCCCGTTTACACGAGAAGAATAAAAGTATGTACCAAAACAGCACTTTTGAGTAAACAAAATATAAATAAAATTTTCACGCATTTTAACACCAGAAAAAAACCCCACAAAAAAAAAATAGTTACGCCGGCTATGAACGTTTTTATATAAACATCAAAAAAAGCAAAATGGCCGCGTAATTTTGTTGTATTTTTGGTATACAAACAGTTTAGTTTTATTTTTTTTGATAGAAAACTAAAACTGATTTAAACTAAAATGGGTGGCCGTAATAAGGATTAAATACACTTTAAAACTGCACAATTATTTTTAGTTTTCATTCGTGTGCATTAAATTGCGATCGAAGCGATTAAAAAAATTTTGAAAAAATATACACTTAACACTTACCTAAAAAAGTTAATTAAACACTTTTTATAATTGTTTTTTTTTGTACTAATTTGCTTCGTATTGAAGCAATTTGTCACACAACACTTAATTAATTTACCCATTTTATATTTTTCACTTATAATTTTTAATTTTATTTCGATGTTAAACACACAAACACAAACCATGAAAAAAACAAAAAAAAAATTGATTTTTTTTGACAGGTGTTGTAGTACGTTTTTCTTATTCTCTTTTCATACATTTTAAGTTTTACACTCTCTCTATATATCTTTATGCTCGAAGATTCAACTGGTCCTAAACATTTTGTTGACTTACTTGAACTCTAAAAAAATTTACCTATGTATATAGTTAAAATAATTTTTTTTGCATTAATTAGAAGAATTTTTTATGATTAGGTTGTTAAAGCTTATATGTGAGATATATTTAAAAAATAATTTTCTGTGGTTTTAATTTCTTAATTTGATATTTATTAAAGATAAATTTCAACTCGATTTCAATCCCTTTGAACTCGATTCTATAAGACCGCTGTAGTATATACCACCAAAATCGATATACATACGTAAGATGATACAATGCAACTCTATTCAACTCGACCCGTAGGCATACCATATACAAACTAAACACAACATCAATTTTTCGTTTGTTCGATTTTCTCATTCTCTAAGAATTGTAATAACATTCGTTTTTTAAACAGAAACAATTATTTGATTTTGGATTGATTTTGATGATGTTTAATATTAAGAAATGTAAATTAGCAACAAACCCTACCGAATAAAGTTAATTGTAACAGTTTTAGATCGCTAGATTATTGAAATATCGTAGGAATTAATGATGATTTTAGAACGTACAAAATAAGCGTAATTATGTGCATCATTTGATTTTTCATTAGTATAAACCTATTCTGTAGTTATATATTTTTGAATTTTTATAAACGGTTTACATACGAAACTAATTTTATGCAATCTAGCGTTTATACTCATCGGTTAGAAAAAAACATAAAGAATTAACCTTGACCGTGATTTTGTTTTTCTTGTTGTCTATTTGCTCTATTCTCGCTATTTTTGTTTTTTTGTTATTTCAAATTTTAATCTGAGTAACTAGATTGATTTTTTTCTTTAACCCCTATATTTTTGAAGCGCCTAAGCGATTATGAATGTGATGCCGATAAACTGAATTTGAATATATGTATGTAATTTATATCTTACTTCTTTCAAAAATTTATGGAAAATAAGGAAATTGGGAATTATGGTTTGAGCAGGAATGAATCTTGGAATGAGCTAAATCTAGATTTGTTTAATAGAATATATTTCTATATGATTTTATATATAATAATAATTCTATATGATTTTTTAAATAAATGTATCATACAGGAGTACTAAAGTAAATATATCCGTCCTCTAAATATATCTACAATCCATAAGTCAAATTTTCGGTAATCATCTATTATTTGACAACATTCTAACTATTTCAATTATTAAATTTAAACCCTTTGTGTATATTTTACAAATACCCATAACAAGTTATTTAACAATAGTATATTGTTGAAATTCATAACATAATGTTATTAAATCAATCAAAGAGTTTATAGAGTTATTCATAAACTTAAATGCATTTTATTTTCTTGTTTTGATTTAATTAATTAAATGAAAATGTTTAATAGCTAATAAACAAAGTTTTAAAATCAATGAATTTGTTTGTGAAATGTATTTACAAACGAATTATAAACATTTCGATTACTTTATAAACGGTTTATAGGATGATAATAAAATTCATCAAATATATAAATGGGCAAGAAATTATCTATTTTCGGTTTATAAACGGCTGTTTGTATTATCAATCAATCGGTTATCAACCAATAACTTGGTTCATACGATAATTCGTAATATTAATAAAAAAAATTATTTATAATACGAATAAGCAGGTTATAAAATTTAATAAATGGAGTTTATAAATAATACGAACGATTTTTTTTTCAGTGTATGGTAGTTCGTAGTGGAGCACTATTCAACATCTCAATTCTTAACAGCGCCAACATTTCTGTCGCCTGTAAATGGTTGTGAGGGTAAGTAAAGTAAATGGTAGTCTCGGTTAAAGCTCATTGAACAGGTCTACTATAGAAAGAGTTCACACGCTTAATAGAAGAAGCAATACCACTAAAACATCGCACGCAATTTTATATGTTCGAGAAAAACGGAGTGAGAACCTACTCAAAGGATTGGCGGAGTCAATTAACAAAAATTCAAAGAGTAGAAAATATTATTGAATATTGTTGTTAAAGCTATTACATTAGGCAAATTTGAAAAATTTACCGGCTGTCTCCCACTAAAAATGAGATTCTCCAGTATTTTGTCAAATTTGAGCGCTGAGATGAAGAACTGACATGTATCATGGATACCAGAAAGGGCTTGAACCTATGATCTGGGCTATGAAAGGGCTTGAACCTATGGTATGTGTGAGCGTTTTTTGAAACTGAAATCCTGTATACAGAAGGCGCCCAATTGCTATTAAATCTGATATTAAATATATAAGAATTGAAATTTGCATTCAGTTCAAAATTAACATCATCTCTATTACCAGTAAAATTGTATGTAGAAGCGTTATATCGTGAGGATGGCAATCTAATTACCACGTACACAACATTAACGTTTATGTTTCAAAACTTGGAAACAGATCCATTTGGAAAACAAATTCGAACTCAAACTCATTCAAACCAAAATTTTCGGAGCGTTTAATAAACCAACTAAATTCCTCATTATAACAATTAAAAAACTTTTGAACCGGCTGATACTCTAGCTGATGAATCACGGGACAATTACCGAACAAATGTGGGATTACGATCGGGGATTAAATTGAAAACATCTATGATCCTCTGTTGGAATGTAGAACTCATCGGCCGACCCATCTTCCATGTCACTGTATACAGGGTGACATGGAGCTATGCAATGCGCAGGTGGTATACTGTATTTGTATGAATGGGATGAATGGGTTGAATGAATGTGTGTGAATGTTGTGTGAGTGTAAGGACCAATAATGTGTCTATGCCACGTCCTTCTTAAAAAAAAATAAAAAAAGTTACAATTGCGATCAAGCAGAGAGTAGCGATAATGATTTGGAGGATATTGCCAAACATACTATGCAGTTACGGTTGGAACACCTCAACATATTGAATTAAATACCATGAAGCAAATGCTACAGTTAAAAATGTTATCCGGATTTTCAAACAAAAATTTCAAATCAATTTATGAAATCTGACACCACTAAAAAAAAACGGGATGTTATGAGTATTTCTTAAATATTTTAATATATTTTCGGGATGGTGTAAAATTTACCATAGAAACATACCATAATTAAGATGGGCTTTTTCGGAATGGTTTTTCGGGTTAACTGACTAGTCTCCACATATATATATCCATGATAAAAAATAAGTCTGTGCATATGGTAACGAATTTTTTAATATGCATATGAATAAGCAAACATTTTAAATTGAATCCATATACAAGCAATCATTTTGTATGAAATTACAACTGAATTGAAAGCACAAGATGTGCCATAAGTTCGCTTAAGACACCGTTAACGGGGTAGTACGATTTTGATGCATGTTGCGATTTTTAAGTAAATCTCGTGATACTAAATCTAACCTTCGTGTCACCACGATATGCCTCTTATGGACTATGTGCAAATGCTGTTTTTAACTGCGATAATAAAGCGAGTAGCACGATTTTTAATGCATATATTAATATTACACTTAACCTTCGGTTTACCAATACCCACCCGGGTGACCATTTCGATTTTTATTCGCTAATAACCTAGCGGGCTTTTATTGAATCTAAAAATGCTTTAATTTCTCTGACCAAATTATCGATCTGTTTCTGAAAAACTTAAAAAAAAAATTTTTTTTTTAAAGCAAAAAACAAAAAAAAAACAAAAAACACTATACGGTGGTCACCCGGGTGGGTATTGGTAAACGACGTAGTCAAAAACCCCTGGGAGACCGAAGGTTAAAATGTACCACAACATCCAGGTTAACAAATAAAATTTCAAATATCGAATTGATTAATCTGGTATTCTTAATACATATTCATTTATGAATATAATCAAATAAAAATATGAACGTAATATTCAAATTTAAAACGCTATAAAAAAACACTGTAAAACCTGTATACATATACAGTCGATACGAATTTATACATTACATTCTAAATAAGGATAAAAAAGCTTTAAAAAATGTAAATAATAAATTTTTATATTTCGAATTGGAAATAATCGTTCATGTAGAATTATATCTTTAAACTTTTAAAGGGATATGTAGATTGGTAAATTACGATACTATACACCAAAATACATAACATTATATGAATTGCGGCGAACAACACTAAATTATAATATGTTTTATTGATTTATTTCCGCAGGTGTACAATTTTAAACGATCTCTCAGGATCGCGCTTAAATTAATTGTATATAAATTTACCCTCACTCGAAAAGATTTACGACCTTAATTTATCGCCAGCTATAAAACAGGTTTATGTTACCACAACGAAAGATATAAAACATTAGGTTATAGGTATAGACCAATCTCATTAACAGACCTCGATAAAATTATTTTAAAATATATAATTAGTCGTAAAACCGTTTTAGCATTCTCGTGGATGTGTTAAAATTATTTATATTTACTGTTTTTGACTTCCAGAAATCGTGAACATATATGGCTCCCAGCCTCAAGTTCATAAATTTTATTTTATATGTACGTATGTTATAAAAAAAATTTATAGCCAAAATGACTTAAATAAATGTATATGACCTTTTCGTATACAATAACATGTGAAACATATATTTTATGTAATTAAATCCATAACCACAACACGAAGGATATTAAATCTGAGAAAATTTGACTTTTGTTATGAAAACATAGTTAATTTATAATAAATAATTCTTTTCTGATTTTGGACATGATTAAACGTTTTCACAAAATTCTACAAATACTAAAATTAAAAACTCTGCGTTATTAAAAAATTAGTTTATTGTTTGTCGAATTATAATAAAATATTTCAAAACTTTAAATAACATCATTTAAATTAAACACCTTGAATTGTAAATAGTTGCAAACAATGTTAAGCATATAAATACTCTTTTCAAGAGTATCAGTACTCTTTTTGTTCCGTTTTACTCTTTACTCTTTTGTTAAGCATAATTCATCAAAAAATACTCTTTTTGGGTTAAGAAAAGATATACATATGTATATAAATTTAAGCATGTGAAGTTAGCCCAGTTTTTCATCCCAGAAAAAATAAAAACGTACATCGCAGGCAATACTACTCTGTCCCATCCCAGTTATTTTCTTAAACAAAATAAAAGTATGAAATTTTTCATTATTTTTGTTCATTAAATGATGAAATATCCCAGCCCAGCTTTTGATAAAATAAGTAAATAAAACATATATTTATTATTTATTTAATTTATATATGTAGAACATAAATAAATTATCTAGGAATATTATTATTAACTCCTAAGATCTTCCGAGGCCGGAAATAATTCTTTATGTTTTGAGTTGGCCATAGTAAGGACAAGCTCTGGTAAAATTCCCAACACCAGCCGTATGGTGCAATTTGCACATATCATTTAATATGAAAAAAATTCTAACTCCTAAGAACTTCTGAAGCCGGAAATAGTTGACAAAAATCAATTGACAAAACAGGTCCAGCTCATAAAGACGTGGAATATTATAGTCGCCAGTTAAATGAAACGCTTTATTTACAAAGCAAATTTTACCAAGAGTCTAAATGGGTCTCTGAGTCTATTACTCCAGAAGTATAATTTATAATAAAAATTTTTCTGTGAACTTAAATTTTAATCCGGATTTTTTACAATTGTTTCTAAAAAAATATTTAACGTATCTACCGTTTTGGTCGAGTATTTTTAACCAAAAAATATATAGCAATGGAAACGTTGAAAATTATTTTGCAGTTATCAAACGCCGTGGTGCGGACTATGAAACGTGGAAATCTTCCGGCAAAGCCACTACGGTTTATCAAGGATATTGATAGCAGTTATTCTTAAACGGAAACGTATTGGGATACCGAAGGTTTTCGACAGTAGTTTAAAATCAGAAAAAAATTATGGAAGAGGAAGAAATGTGACGTAGGCAGCCTTAAATTTCTAAATGTCACTTTTCTCTGTCAAATATTAAACAACTGACTGACTATGGAGACAAAACAAAAAAAGAAAAGGGTCGATCATTGAATATTTAAGTGCTAAAAAAATACAATCGGAAACCCCCAAAAGAGATAAAAATGTAAATAATTTAAAAAAATTAAAAATTTAGAAACTGACCACTTATGTTTTCTTAAGAACGGAAGAATGAAAACAGACCACTACCATAATACGTGTGCATTTGATGCGTTTATGCAATGTATTTTAAACATAAATACACCTGTGTTTAAAAATAAGGAAAGGCATTTTTCCAATTTGATTAATTCCTTACTTAACTGGAAAGCCGATTCGGCGAAAGTGCATCGTAATGCAATATTAGCAAAATTGTATGGATTACAATGGGACTGCACTGCAAATATCACAAAAATATCAACATATTTTATAAATGAAATACAATATTCCAGCGTAATCACAATGTCAACTTGTCCGGTTATGTGGTATAAGTGGTCATGACCAGTACAAATACGTTTCAATTAATTTTGAGATATTGGATCAAGTTGGTGTACAAATGATACAAGATTGCATCAAAGAGCCGGAGCAACTTTATTGCATTTGTGGCAAACGAAAATATATTGACCAAATTGATTCTTATTATATATTGACCAAATTAATTTTCATATATTGCAAAGCCAGTATCAAAACTATCAAAAGTCTATCTATTTCAAACACCTACTGACCTGAAAGAATACAACGAGTATTTTAAATGAACCAGCTTCTTTAATTATATAAGTGAATCGGCACATTATGTTGCTTATTGTTATCATAATGATAGATGGGAAAAATACGACGATTTATTAGAAAATTCCACTAATATAAAATTTCCGAACACACATAATGTAACCCCGCAAATGCTAATGTACAAAAAATAAAAAAAATAAAAACCTAAATAAGTATAGATATGTAGATGTGTACACTCAAAAAAATAATTCTGTTGTGACAAACATTTAAAGCAGGAAACATTTGAAGTGTTTGGGAATAGCATTTACGGCAAATACTCAAACTGTTTATGATAAACTATAAATACATTTACAGCAAAAGCACATTGTTTGATTATAAAACATGAAATATTTGTATTAAATACTAATTATTCGTGTTTAACAAATTCAATTTTTGTTGGAAAGATTTATATTGTCTATTGCTAATAATTTGTCAGTTCTAATAAACTATCGGTGATTGTTTACTGTAAACAATTACAATTTTTGTCTGAAATACTTCTTTTGAAGCTACACTATTTACGTGTAATTTTTATGTATGATCCTCCTACTTACTTTATCAATGTTAATCCATAGTTGCATTCATAGATGAAACACTTACGAGTAAATTAGAAAATTATACTTATTATTTTTAAGATATCAAACTTGATAGTATAACATAAGTAGGACCTATGAATACATACTTATAATATGATTACTCCATTAATGTATAAACAAGTTTCACCATTGTAACAATTAAATCACACTATTAAATTTTGTTCATATAATCCTTTTTTATTGATCTTTTTATATTACATGTACATTACATTAATAAATCTAAAAAAATTATAATAATACAGAATAATATTTAATTCATATTTTTAGAATCTGTTTACAACTAGTTCACCTTTGAACGATAACAAATGGTAGATATTTCCGTTTTGTAATTTATCAAATAAAATAGAACTAAATTACAAAGAAAAGTTGCAAGTGAGGATCAAATGTTATAGTTTCTAAGATTGGGTTTGAAAGATATTAAAGTTTTGTTTTAAAATTTCTAACATTTTTTTCCTTGATATTGAGTTTTTATTATAGATATTTACGATTAGTTTAAGAATATCTAGTTTTATTCCATAAATGTCATTTTCAAAATTTATTGGTGAAGTAAGTGAACCAAAACAAATTTTAGTATCATCTGGATCAACAAGAACAAATTCATTTATTCTAGTTTTTAATAATTCTTCATTAATTGTGGAGCTTGGCTGGTTCAGATGATACTTATTTAAATGATAACGTAATGAAAAATCAAAAGGGAATTTTCTCATATATTCATAAACCGGGCAAGAAAATTCCACTAAATTGTGATGTTTTAAATGATTAATATAAATATTAACCGTTGTGAATGAAATTTTGCAAATTTGGCAATCAATCATTCTTAATTTTTTTGCATTATTCGCCTTTTAAAATTTTTATAATTAAATAAATATTTGAAAACACTTTTTTTGAAATATTTACATTAAAAAATACTTGTTCCACTAATACCCAAATATGATTTGATTCCTCAGGGTATGAAATATTCAATCCACAAAAAATGTTAAAGCACGATTTGAATGCAGACAATATGTTGTCTGTATATATAGTCTTATCTGCTAGTGAAATTGCAGTTGTAGGATTTATCAGGCTCCCTAATAATAAAATCCTTGGTTGTTTGAATGTCCCTTTTACTTTTTCAGCTTCGGCTTCTGACTGTAATAAAACAAATTAATGAAAATATTTAGCTTTAATTTCACTGTTTTTGTAACTACCTTAAAATGTTGAATAAAGGTTTCTTCGACCTCCAACTAGCTGGGTTTCTTCTTACCCGTAATGAAATATGTAGGTGTAATGTATGGTAGTAATAAAAGGCAAATTGCCGCTTTTGCTTTTAAATCTATTTGTGTGATTGATAGAGAAAAATTATTAGAATACGTTCCGGTAAGGTTTAACTATAGGTTCTAACATAATAATATAATTGTAATGTTTCGCCTACTTTCATCGGTTAATACATCTAGATACTTCTTGACAACTAAGCTTTTAAAACCTCTGGCCTTGGCAATAATTTTCTCTAATATGGTTTTAAAGTCCTCTTCGGAAAACGGCCTAATATCCGGGTATCGTAATTTTGTGTCAATTTCAAGCTACATTTGTTGGAAAAATTAATTCAAATTTGTAAAAATAAGTAAATTCATTAATGTTATTATTATAAATACCAATTCCAGCCCTTTGGGTTCGAGTAAACATAAAAACTTATTTATGTATTCGTGAGTGCTAATTTTCGAGTTAAGTAATAAAGCTCGTCTAGTGTGTGTATTTTTCCAGTGGTCAATTATTTCATTCCAAGGATTTACATTTGCTTTTAAAAATGCAATGCTATTACTTATTTTGAGCCCATTCTCCTCCGTATCAAGAGATTGTGATGTATTCGTAGATTCGTCTTCGGCTACAAGTTTGAATGTCAATTTCCGTCGAGTTATAACACCAGCTTGCGATAAAATATTTTTTTTATTATAATAAGCGTCGAAAAGCTTTCCCCTTGCCGATCTTCCTTTCTCTGCTGGAGTATAGTACACACTTTTGCACTCAGTATTTTTATTGAAAATACTCAGTATTTGATCGGCTAATTGATCAAAATTATCTCTTTTTAACCTTAATTGACAATGACAAAATATAATTAATATTAAACTTTAAAAAATACAAAATTCACTAAATAATGCTTACACCGTTCCTGGGTTATTGTCCAAAATATTATGAATTATGATCTAAGAGAGTTTGACTCTGTCATTATTATCCAGGGATGCAGGATTTTTATTATATTTTGATATTACTTCCGGCATCGATTTGGAAAGTAGAATGCGCAAATCCTAAACAAAATATAAATTGCATTATAATATATAGTACATAGATAATTTATATAATTCTTAATATATTACATCAATATTATATCTATCATTGCGTTATTTTGCTGAAATTTAAAAATTCAATTTCTCCCAAACATGAAATTGTTCTTATAATTTTTGATGGTGGGGCATCTGCATCATCTTCCATATCATGGCAATCTAATACTGGGTAACTATTGGTATTAGGATCAAAACTGCTGATTACCGAATTATTGTTTATTAAGGGAACTACTTCTGAAATATTGATGCCTGGAATTTCATTCCGGGTATGAAATTGAGTATTAACCAATTCAACAGCGATATCGGTATTTTCTTCTTCACGCTGTGGTATGTTACTTTCACACACTACTAAAATCAAGTTTTGTTGATACCGTCTCACGTAAGGAACAAAAAATTCATGTTTTATTTCAGCACCGCTTTCATGAGTAAATTTAAAATCATTTTTAAGTTTGAAGTGAAATCGGACTATGAAAAACAATATATACATGTAGTTTCAATTTCAGAATAACTTGCATACCAGCTTTATGAAATATTGAAATATATCATAAGAAAATTCACCTACTCCAGAAACTGGCACTATCTCACGATTTTTATTATATGAGATTTGTATGGCTTCAAAATACTCCATTATACGTAATTTTAATTATGTTTATTACTCACCAGTATAAATATCAAAAAAATCAGTATATGATCTTTGAAATAAGATTTGAAATTCACTGAACCTGTTTAATTATTTATAAATTCACTTTTTATTATATTTCATTTACTTCTATCTTATAATTCTGTATAGCAGTAAATTCACTTAAAGCACGTTTTAATTTGATTAGTTTTTTACACTTCCCAATGTTCAGTCTAAATTTCATCTTTATTTTCACTTTCCAATTTTATTTATTGATAACCACTGAAATTTTTTATAATTACAACTTAAAATTATGCACACATGTATTTTTATAAATAAAATTCTCTAAATTTATAATACGCACCACAACTATTCACTGTTTCATTTCTACCTTTTCTAAAAAGACCAACGAATAAAATTGTGCATCAATTTTTTAACTGTACTTTTTGTTTCACACAACCAATATATTTTGTTAAAGTGGTTGTCCGAAACAATATATGTTTTAATAAAATTAGCATAAACAGTAGGTTCTTGCTGGAAATAAGAATTGTTTGTACCAAACTCTACATTCGCATACTGTTTGTTACACAAACTTGAAGTGTTTGTATAAACCAATTTTTATATTTGTGAACACTACTTCTTTCAATTTAATTAAAGCATTTATTGGAAATATTCTTACAGTTTGATTGCAACATTAACGTATTTTACACCAATACTTTCCATAATCGCGTGTTCAGGTCAAACATTAAATGGTAGGTACAATTAATAATTATTTAATACAAATATCAATGATTTCCTATAAAACATTTTGATTCATCTCAACTGATTGGTCCTTAGTCACAAATACTTTCCAAACACTAATTTTTTTCAGTGTACCATACAAATAAATAAACAATTATATGCAAACCTTCTTATAAACAAACCATCCGCAAAAGATAAATTTATCAATTGATAATAAGTTACCGATAGTCTACCATAACTAAACATCAATTTGAATTTATCCGTTTAATTTATGATAATATGATGGTTGGCCGATTGTGCAAATTGCACCATATGGCTGGTGTCGGGAATTTTACCAGAAGTTGCCCTTACTATGGCCAACTCAAAACAAAAATAATTATTTCCGGCCTCGGAAGTTCTTAGGAGTTAGAATTTTTTTCATATTAAATGATGTGGGGCCATATGATGGTTGGCCGATTGTGCAAATTGCACAATACGGCTTGTGTTGGGAATTTTACCAGAGCTTGTCCTTACTATGGCCAACTCAAAACAAAAAGGATTATTTCCGGCCTCGGAAGTTCTTAGGAGTTAGAATTTTTTTCATATTAAATGATATGGGGCCAAATGATGGTTGGCCGATTGTGCAAATTGCACCATACGGCTGGTGTTGGGAATTTTACCAGAGCTTGCCCTTACTATGGCCAACTCAAAACATAAAGAATTATTTCCAGCCTCGGAAGATCTTAGGAGTTAATAATAATATTCCTAGCTAATTTATTTATGTTCTATATAAATTAAATAAATAATAAATATATGTTTTATTTATTTATTTTATCAAAAGGTGGGCTGGGATATTCCATCGTTTAATGAATAAAAATAATGAAAAATTTCATACTTTTATTTTGTTTAAGAAAAAAACTGACATGGGACAGAGTAGAATAATTGCCTGATGTACGTTTTTGTTTTTTCTGGGATGAAAATCTGGGCTAACTTCTCATGCTTTATAAATTTGGAATTTAGTAGAATTAATTTTACAAAACAATAAAAAATTTAAGTATTAAAATATTTATAATTTTTAGAATTTCTGGAATTTTATTTAAGAAGTTATTGTATAAAAATGTTTACAGTTTACTCGAAATTATGAATATGGATAAACTTAAAGAATTTTTAAATTTAACATACGTAATTTATAAATCTTAATTTACACCGATCAGTTAATTTTTTAATTTAAATGATAATACAAAATTGAAAATTTAACAAATTTAAAAATACATATTATTAACTTCCTAAAATATTTCAAACTTGTAAACTTAGAATATTTTAAAATTTGAAATTAATCCAAACTGTGTTAAGTAAAATTTAAATTCAAATGTCCTATAAATTTAATATTTATTTAAACAAAATCAAAGACAGTTGAAATACCGGATTCAAGTTTGCAAAATTTGGTTAAAAATCTAAAAATAACAATTTAAATTGAATTTACAAATTCTGAGTTTCGTTCAAATTAAATCATTTTTTTTGGAAATTTTGATTTACCTGAAATATAATTTTCAATGTTCGAATTGAGAGTAAATTTTACAAGTCTGAACATAAACTTCAAACTGAATTACAACATTTTATAAAAATTTAGTGAAGAATTCATTTTATTATTTGGAATTTAGCGTAAAATTTTAATTATCAAACTAAATTCGAAATTTCTAATTTTAATTATTAAACTTTGAAATTTTGGTTCATCAAAATGACAAATTTTAATGGAGTTAAACAAAATCCTAATTTAAGTTTTATAATTCCAGAATAAAATTTTAATTTTGTAGTCAAAATTTTAAAAGTTTAAATATTTTCAAGTGTATTTTTGAATGTTTTAAAAATTCAACATGTAAACATCTAATTTTTTCAAATTATGGTTACTCTATTGAATATGTATATTGATCCGACTTGAAAATTCGAATTCATAATTATTAAATGTAAATTCAAGTATCACACAACCAATTTAATGTTTAATCCAACAATATATACAACAGATAATAAAAATTGGAAATTCGTATACAGAATTAAAAAGTGACACACTTCGAATTCCACATTTCTAAAATATTAAGAACATATTTAGTTATCCATTTCCAATTTTGATATTCTAATATAAAACTTAGCAAATCTGAACTTATTCTTCAATTTGAATGCAGTAGCATTTTAAAAATTGTAAGTGGTACTAAACACTTATAATTTTTAAATGCAGTATTAAAATATAACAAAATTCGAATTTTGCATAGTCAAAATATGTTTTAAAAATAATATAAATTTAAAAATTAAATTTGTTCGTAATTCAGAAATATTACTTTTAACTTGAATCTTTTGAAAATATTATAACTCAAAATTTTCACGAGAATTATAAAAAATTTTAGTTTTCATATCGTTCAAATCTCAATTTTAAATTTTATTCCGAAATTATCGAACAATAAAATTCTTTTATTAAATTTTAAATTTCGATGTACGAGTAGCTTGGTGAAATTTAAATTCCGATTGATAGTTTTTATTTAATAAAAATTGTAAATATTTAGAAATTCGAATTTTTAAAAGTTTCAAAATTTATAAAAAAAACTTTATGTATAAAAAATTTCACCGTTTGATGTAGAACTTAATAATCATATTAGGCTTGTAAAGTAGTTTAAAAATTCGAACAAATTCTGAATTTAATTTTAAAATTTTAATTAGTACAGGTTCTTCGATCGAATTGATGATGATGTTTTTCGTTACACAATTCCCAATCTGATATTCCATTTTGAATAATTAAATTATTAAAATTTTGCCTTTTTCCAAATATTAATTTCCAATGTAACGAATTTAGGTTCAATTTTATAATTCTGAATTCTTAAACTTAAACAATTAAAAGAAATACCTGAGGTTTCAATTTGTAGTGAGTAGCATAAGAAGTTAAGTTAGAAACTCAGTGCATCTGTGCTGTGCTGTACTAATATATTTGTAGTTGATCGCGTTCAATACAATTTAGAATGGAGAATCCAAAAGTAAAATCTAAAAATAAAAAATGAAACAAAAATGGATATATGCAGTGTGCGCTTTTTTGACATATCCAAGCTAGTTTGGTTAGGTCTCTAAAACTTGAAATTCTAAAATAAATGTAAAATTTTTTAATATGATTGGTTTGCCAAATTTACTATATTTAGTATATACCCACTCTATGTATTTATCTAAGATTTGCCTTCAATTTCTATAATCAAATTTGATTAACATACTGAAATGTCAAATTATCATATAAAAAGCGACTTTAAATCGTCATTTAAAGGTCGAAGTGGATTTTAGGAAGCCAACTTCTGAATTTGAAATTTGAATCCAAGTTTAGTTCGATGTAAGGTTGATAAAATATTGAATTTTTAAATACAATGTTTGTATCGCCGCAGTACGAAAATTTAAAATTGTCAAATTTTTAAAATCGAATTTTGATGTGTTATTCGTTAAATTTTGAACCGGAATCTTATTATATTTAAATTTTGAACATTTGACTAATTTAAAAACATTTTAAATGATAAAATTTAGCGAATATGAAATTCTTGAAACTTTTGAAATATTTTGGGTTTTGGATTTATTTTTTTTGTCTATTTACATTTATGTAAATAGATAAAACAAACAAATTTAATTTTAATTCGAACTTTAACAATTTTGTTTAATTCATGTTTCGTATAATTCTGTATGTATATAGTTGTAAAATTTTAATTCGTTTTATTGAATATGAAAATTTTAGATGCAGGAATGAATTTTGATAATTTATAATATTTTTTAGTTAATCTGTGGTCTGATTATGATTTTTCTAATAAAGCTCGAAAATTAAAAAAGAAAATTTTTCAGTACACAATCAAATTAATCGGAAGAATGTATCCGCTGATATGGAAGCAGGATGATTATACACTCTTAAACTGCAATAGATCATTGAAGATGATGACTATGTTGCCAATCAAATTGCTATGCGTTCAGGATCATACTTAATTAGAGTGGCCACATTCTTTTCAATCGGGTATATGTTTAAGATATGCCCGATAGAAAAGCATTAAGATTTTCAAGTTTTTATTTTCCGCAAGCAAATCTCGTTGATTGCTCAACTGTAACTAATTTGATAATCATGTTATCAAAAATATCCATCTTCTCGGTTTTGTCAGATTTTTGATGTGTCAGGTATATGCACTTTACTGTCTCGTAATGTGGATGCTATAAAGTAAATATATGCATTATTATAATAGGTCTACTCGTTCATGTAGAAAAAATAATAACAAATTAGTGTATATAGTATAGCGCTAAAATTATAGGTATGTTTAGGTTCGCGCTGACTTCTGCTGATGAATTTTTACAGGCCGAAGGCTCGAAGAACTTGAAATATACAAGGGCACCCAGCAGAGTCATAACACATTATTATTGAACGAACAAATATCAACGAAAACACATAAAATATATGACTTGATATTATACAGTAGGTAGACAAACTGTATGGCGATACCGAACGCATATATTATTCGTTAATGATCTTAGCATAAATCAACAGTCAATTAGGAACTGAAGAAGGATGAACTAACAAAAACCGGTCATCTAATATAATTTTTATTATATTATCACAAAAACTGAAAGATTTGTTTATTTGTTATTTTACTTTTTTATTTTATAATAATTTTTAATGTGTTTTCATTTCTATTTATTGTGAATAAAAAAGTTTTTTAAAAATAATTTAGTATCTATTTTATTAATAATTCAAAAAGCTTTTGATATGGGTACTCAAATGAGTGATTTATAGGAAAAATATACACTTATTCAATCATAAAATAATAATATAAAATGAACTTGCTTTTAAAATTTGTTGAATCACGTTCGCGGACCCTTTATAAAGCGTTGCGCTACTCAGATAAACACTTTTTTTTTTTGTAGCTTTTAACTATATTTATATTTATTAGCTATATTTTTATATATACATATTTATATATTTTTTCAATTTCTGGACAAATGATTGCTATGGCAGTCTTGAATGTTAGAGCAGTCTTTTGGACAGCCACAAATACTCTGTCAATTTACTATGCAATTAAGTGCTGTAACAATAAATCATTGACTCTTATCAATTTAAGATTCAAAAAATAATACTAAAATACATATTTCTAAGTTTTATTTATTGAAGGTTATTGGAGACATCTGTATAAAGTTTGCTTTCTTTTCTAGTGGGCGTAAAATCGTTTGCAACGTATAAAAAGTACGTTTTTAATTTGTAACCAGAAGGTGGCGGGATTTTTTCCATTTTGTGATGATTCTGATCCAAAGAATTTGTTGATGTTAATTTCATTTCATTACTATAAATTTATTTGAAACTCTAAATTCCGAAAAGTTGTAACAGATAAATTGATCAGTTTCGAGCCGATTAGTATATGAAAAAATGTAGTCCATGGCGAAATTAGCTGTATGGGTTGAAATATTCTCCATTCGAAATATAATTATATCAAAATAGACTTTGGTAATAACGAAAATAATATGACTTTTGAGTGAAATTTTTGTTAAGCCATAAAATATTAAATTAAAATTGGGCGGATTACTCCTAAATGCCCCTAACGGGCCCACGGTGCAATACCCGGACAAATATACATATAATTACACATTAAAAACACCCAACCGTGATTTTTGGTCACCACCGGGAATCGAACCCTAGACCCTCGAATAACAAAGCAAGCACGCAACTTACTGTGCCAACAAGTACTATTTTAGAATTTTTTATAAAGTAAATTTTTTTTAGACAAAATATGTTCCATTGGCGAAAAAATAGCAACATAAATATAATTTTTAATTTTGATAATATGACTAGCCTGGTGAAATTTTATTCGAGTTGAGAATAGTTCAACCCATATATAGGTTATAACAGTGAAGTTGATACTAAAAAAAATAATAAAAAATAAAACTGTTAAATTTGGCAATTCTTCCAATTGGAATTTTATTTATTCGAAAATATGAATTTGAGGCCGATTCTAGAGATAATCACATGCTCTCGAGTACATATTCGGATAGCTATGACCAAGTGCCACCGTTGCGTTCATATATAGTATTTAAATTAGATTGAGCGGTTAGATTTTCACAGAATTTTGAAGTTTCGTGATTTTAAACAAATTTTAATAATTTTTAGTGCCTATCCTATAGAGATGTCCACGGCTATATTTCCTAATAGTTTAGACCACTTAGAATTTTTGTGGTTAAGCAGATTAAATTATGATGAACTTTTCTATATTTGTTTATGGAATTTAAAAGTTACTTTATTTTTAAAATTTTGTATCACCGATCCCAGAAATGTCTCCAGATACTGGTCTATCTTTTCAGATAGTTTGGGCTATTTTAAATCTGTATCATCAAAAAAATTAAATTCTGATGAACTTTACTATTTATTTTACACCATTTTTATAATTTTGTACCGCGCATCCTAGAGAGGTTAATGGTTACTTGCTTATATTTTCAGATAGTTTAGGCTACTTAGAATCTTTGTTATCAAGGAAATTAAATTGAACTTTACTATTTATTTTACACCATTATAGAAGTTATACGTAAATAATTTCGTTTTAAACGATTTTACAAAATTGTATACCGCAGATCATAGAGATATCCACGGGTAATGGAATATTTTCAGATAGTTGAGGTCATTTAGAATATTTTTGATCTTTACTATTTATTTCCTATGAAAAATAGTAAAGTTCATCAGAGTTGAGTCGCTTTGACCACAATAAGATACTAGTTGGTTTAAGCTATTCAAAAATGTAAACGGGAAAAATGTGAACATCTCAACAATTTTGATTATTTAATTATTTTAATGTACAGATTTTATCGCCTATTTGAGCATTTCAATTGGAAACCATAATAAAAACATTCAAAACACTGAAACTCTAAATGGTGTAAAATAAATAGCAAAGTTCATCAGAATTAAATTTTCTTGATCATACAGATTCAAAATAGCCTAAACTATCTGGCAAATAATAAACCTGTACCTGGAGACATCTAGGGGATCGGTGGTCTTAAAAATCAAGTAACTTTTTAATTCCATAAACAATTAGCAAAGTTTATCAGAATTTAATCTGTTTGACAACAAAAATTTTAGGTGGTGTAAACAATCCGGAAATATAGAAATTATTAAAATTTGTTTAAAATCGCAAAATCAAATTTAATTCAACACGCAAAAGTGCATGTAATCGAGAGCATGAGATCATCTCTAGAAACGGTCTCAAATTCAAGTTTTCGTATAAATAAAATTTCAATAGGAAAAATGGCTAAATTTAACAGTTAGTACACTGTTATTTTTTGTTTTGTAATTTTTTTAAGTATTAACTTCACTGTCATTATAGCTTTCGTGGTGAATTTTTCTGCACCAGAAATACATCCAGTGCTATTTAAAGGGTTTTCCAATAAGGGGTTTCATTTTGATATTTAAAAAAAACGGTGCGGATGAAGTTTTTCCTCAATTTGTCCTAAATTACGTCATTTAAAGTTAGGACACTTTTAGTACAAAATTCACTCGCCTATATAGGCGAAGGAAGTTTTTCCTAAAACTGCATTAATTTTTTTATTTATGTAAATGCATTAGTGTTAATAATAAATAAATAGTATACTTTCGGGCAGATTAATTTTATCGTTTATTTTAAACATTTAAATCTATCCAATTAGTAAATCATCATTACATAATTAAATATAAAATTTGTTTTAAACTAATTAAAAAAATTACATGGCCATTTAATTAAAATTTGGTTTGGATATCACCAACCAGCTTGGCTATTTACCAATTTAAGATAGTTCGAAAAAGTACGAATTTTGTAAGAAGTGGGCAGTTTATGGAATAATTTTTAATGAAAATGGCCGTGACCGCACCTGAACTGATATTTTTTTATTAGGCCATTGTGTTCTCCATTTTCTGGCCGCACAACAGATTTTTAACTTGGATATTTCATATCCCCATGTGTATAATCCACTTATGTGTGGTAGCTGCAATAAAACAGAGCATAGATCATGCAACGGAATACAAACAACTATTTTCGTTAATTAGTATCAATTTTGAATAACTGGAATGAAAATTCGCATTCAAAAAGCAGCTGTGTTGGCCAATTCAACAAAGGTATATCTCCATCTCATATTTGAGTCACCTCAAATACATACTGCGGAAATTTATATTGAGGACCCTTCCCATGAGAAGAGAGTACTAATGCCATGGAAAGAATTAAACGAATCCGCTCAGCTGGAGTGGGCTGCATTAATTCAGACCTCTGGATATTCGGAGGGGATACTTTATGTAACTGTCTTTTTGTCCTTATTCGATTAGTATGGAGAATCGAAAATATGCCTGATGAATGGAACGTAGCCGATAAGCCCAACCTTCATAAAGAGAAATAACTTGAAGTGTGAGAATTATCACGGCTTAGCTCTCCTTTGCACAGCACACAGGTTACTAACTTACATCATAGTGGATAGAATGACTCCTATAGCTGAGAGCCTTATTGGTGACTATCAAGGAGGATTTCGTCCTAATCAATCAGTTGCTGATCACCGCGGATGTTTCTATCTAAATATTATGAGGCATTTATCCCCGTACATCAGGTGTTCCTGGATTTCTGGTAGGGCTACTACTCCATCAATCAAGAGAGTTTGTGGTCTGGAATACATAGGAATGCCAACAAAACTATTAAGCTTGTGTAAAATGACAGTGAGACGGTCTCAATGCAGTGTTAAAGTTGAGAAGAGGCTATCGAGAATTTTTACAGTTAACTCGGGTGTTTGGCAGGGATATGCTCTGTCCCCGATACACTTTAATCACTTGTTAGAGTACATCTTTCGTAAAACTGCAACACCTCAGCGCAACATCTTATATAGCCAGTCCAATCAGTTTGAGGGAGTGAGGAGGTTCAAATTGAGCTCTCTTAACACTCAGGATAAAAGTGTAGGTGAGGATATTAAAATACGGCTGGTGGCTGGCAGTCGTGCTTTATATTCTCTAAGGATGCTAAAATCTAAACAACTATATATCAAGTGCCGTAAAGCTGAAGGTTTACAATGCGTTGATCGCAGGCCCGTTATTATCTATGGTGGTGAAATATGGACGAAGAGTACGAGTGAATGCTTCTTACATTTGAGAGAAAAACCATTCGTGTAATTTACGGCCCAAAACGCGCAGAAAATGAGACATACCGAGCTCTGAACAATGTCTAGATCAGAGTTCTGATGAAGATTCCCGATATTGCTTTATATGAAGTAACATCTCAGCGAGTACGCTGGCACGGTCTGCGTGCTGATCCGAAACCAATTGTGCAGTGATCTCTGAAAGGAGAGCCACCACATGGTAGGCGCAGAGGTCGTTGCAGGCGACGATGGCTCCACGGTGTAGAGAACGACTTGGCTTTTTCAGGATCTCTAAGACAGTATGAGTACCAAGCTCAGGATCGACACCGGTGGAGCTAGATTATTGACTCAGTAGGGAGCCTATAAATACCATATATTATTATAATATCTCCATGTCGCCACGAAAACCCATGATTCCGGTCACAAAAGATTAAAACAAAAATATAGGCATATAAAATCTAAAAGCTACAAATCTGTGCTGTTTCCAGAAAATGGCCATTTTCATTAAAAATTATTCCATAAACTGCCCACTTCTTACAAAATTCGTACTTAGTGTATGGTTTTTATGCAATATTATGATGAGTGGTATGTTTTCCAAATTTTAATTTTTTTTTTCATATTTACGTGTGCGTTTAATATACAAATCTTTTGGTGATGATTTTTGGTGAAAATATTTCCGCCGTAATGTATGCAACTTATATGATCTTAACACCAATACATTTACCATAAATTAAAAGTTAGAACACTTTTAGGACAAACTTCCACATCGTAAAAAACGGGTATTTTTTTAAGGGAAATCAATGAATATTTATTTCATTGTAAAAAGGGAGGTATGCCGTTAAGTTTTGAAAACGATATCAGCCAAATGGCCGCCATGGCTACGCTTGCAGCACTATATCATTTTCATGATATTTTCCATGACCAATTCGCACATTTGCGGCTGTATATCTTCGATAACTTCACGAATTCCATCTTTAAGGTGGAATCGATTGTAGAGCATTGGCATAGACCTTATCTTTCACGTGCCCCAAAAGTAAAAAATCTAAAGGTATCACAAGATAAATCACAAGATCTCGGTGGCCAATTGTTATCACCTCTTCGAGAAATAACACGGTTAGAAAACTTTTCTTGCAAAAAAAAATTATATAAGAAATCGAATTAGCACTGTTAATACACGCAGGCGCTAGAGAATTTAATAAAAAAATGTTAACTGTTGATTTATAAGTATATTAGAAATAAATTTATTTCAATTATTAAATTCAATACTTGGAACAGCTAAGTGTGCAAAACAACTACCTATAATGTAACTTAGCATCAGAAGTAAGGTCATGCCAAAATATTAATTGATGCTGATTTCTTAAAGTATCCGTCACTAATAAAATGTATATTTGCAACTTAAATAAACTATTTAAGTATTACTTTATTTTTATAATAAAAATTCAAAATGGGTAGTAATTTTCTAAAATTTAAAAATTAAATTAATACTTTTGTTTATTTATACGTAACGAGTTTTAATTTCATAAAGTTGTTTGTTTGTTGATACAAAATTTCAAGTTTTTTGTAAACATTAAAATTATATTTAAATAAATAATACCTTAAGGGAAGAAATTTGTTTATAATTTGTAATTGGTATCATAATTGATTTTTTCTACTTTTTAATGTTTTGATTAGTTGCATTCATTGCCTTTGAAGTCTTCTCTTTTTTTCATAATCACTGTTGTTATCTCTATATATAATATACATGCATACATACATCCTTATATTTTATTCAAGTGCTATTCGGATATAATAACATTTTGACTCAAACCCAATTATCCGCATACAAATAATAAAACATTAAATAACCATTATATTTATCTATAAACAACATGAACTCAAATATACAATTTTAGACATAAGAAGACAATTACAGAAAATATAACTTGCAACCTAGATAATAGTCTATACAACATAATACTTAGATAAAATGTATAAAATAATATAACCTAAATAAAATCCATTTCTTATGTTGAGGATATAAATAGAATTTAACAAACATAAAAGGTTATTATTTCAGAGAAATATTCTACAGACAATAACATAACTATTTGTTTTGTATTTTATAAGTGTGTGGATTTTGAAACGAGGAGGAGGGCTGACGCAAAAATTCAATTTATTATGTAATTCTCATCTAAGAAAACAATTTTTTTATACAGGCTACAACAAATATTTGATTTCGTTCGCAAAGAAAAGTAACGATTTTATACGAAAACGAATATGTAATTATACATTGAAGACTATACTGCTCCTCACAATGTCTTATAATAATAAAAGCTTTTTCATATTAAATCTCAAAAATAATTGTGCGACGCCATTGTTCAAATTCAAATTAAATGAATTATGCGACAGTCAAACAAGAAAGTTATTATTTGTCTGTATAAATCAACTGATGAGCATTAATAAATTTCTATTTTATTTCTGCGTTATATTATATCGCACACGTAACCGCACTGTTTGACTTTTGTGATCTCCCACACAAAAATTTGTGCCACTATCACGTGTACAATTTGGAGGTTTTTCTCAATTTGAACGTATACATATATGTACAAACCACAAACAAAACGAATGGAATTGTTGTAAGAAAAATCTAATTTTCCAAAGCAACTGCGGTTAAAAGCTCATACCATTGATTTTATTAAATCGTATACGCATTTGTCTGGCACATGTATACAATACATATGTATATATAGAAAAACTCATTTGATTAAATTTTATCTTATTTATGTTTTGGATGTACTTGTGGTATAGACAGATAAAGGCGAAAGTTTATATTGTATACACACACAACATAGCATTTCAGATATAGAAATAAGCTTCCTTGTACAATTTAAATTTAAATTTTTGTTTTGTCTTATATTTCAATCGTATAAAAACACACCACATTTGATTTTTTTTTTCTCTTTCTATCTATTTTAGGAAATAAAATACTTTCCGTGGACCAAACGCAAACAGTAATGTCATGGTAAACACAACAGTATTTACCTCATGGTGGCAAACCTGCGGTTATAATCTGGAAATTCCTCTCTTCTCAAGCTCAGTACATACCCGCGGGAGTGAGTCGAGAAAATCACTGTAGTATTCAGTTGAAGCTAGTCATTGTTTCTTTATGCACAAAATATTAGTATATTTGGTAAGTAATTTTTAGGAATTTGCGCTTGGTTTTACATTTTGAGAGATTCTAAAAGTGTTTTTAAATTTTTGTCGTCTTTGATAATTAATTGCGAATTAATTTATACTAAAATGTCTTTATCAAAACAAAACTTTGTAGATATGTTAAAAAATAACATATCAATACATGAACATGGTATTAGAAACGTACCTAAAACAGAAAAGGAGACAAATCAGCGCCGTTTTGTTAGACAGTTTCACGATATTCCATTTAATCGCAAAAGACGTTCACAAAGATTTTACAAAAACCTTGTCGGAGAAATGAGGTTAACGGATATCAAACGTTCGCAAATTACTATCGAATGAATCCACAATCATTCGACGAGTTGTTAGCATTGATTAATGTCTTCTAATTCAGAGAATGGATATTGGAGAGCGATCTGTCATCGCGAGAGAACGACTATCATATGAACGCGGGACAACGAATATCATAAAACCTCTACAGGAGAAGCAATTTTGAACGTACAATAATAAGCGGTGGTGAAGAATTTAATTTGTCACCATCTGAAAATCTCCGTGATCTTAACGTATACCATTATTTATTCGTCGCAGTTGAAGCATCCCCATTATCCTAGTACTGTATCCTAGCAGCAACACATCAATTCTCCCGCAAAACAAATATATATGTGATATATACATAACAATGTGATATTGTGAGCACACAAGTTTCCCTTGAGGGGCGGGGGTAGAAGTAATTTCCTTCAGTAATTCCTGCTGCTTCCCGATTGTCTCGCATATCATTTTTATAGTAAGATCTACATCTTCCACTTTCCCGTTTTTTTTTTGGTAGTTGTCGCCGCGAAGTCCCCTCTGTTATGCTTGGTCCAGCTGTTCTTGGATCTGCTGAATTTGCTTCTACAGGATCTGGACGTGCAGAAGCAACACTGGATTTGTATTTCCTATCGTTGGTGAAGACACGGTATACATATATTGAAAATCAACTATTTTTTCCACAGTTGAATCGAATAAATTTTGATAATCTGCTCGATTATTCGAAACTAATTCGAAACTGCTTCCAAAGTTAACCATTCATCCTTCTTAGTTAACTCTATAGCAGCATTTCCGCTTTTCGGCTGCTGTGTAATTTTCACGTATCTGCTACTCGTAATTCCAATCACTGCACTGATTTCTCTCCAAGTAAGTTGCTTAATGCAATTATTTCGATAATTTTGGTGAGCTGGCCCATCATACAAATACTTCCTTCCCTCTTGCCAATATAAATTATACCAATATTACAATCAAAATTTTAAAACGAAACATTAATTGTTTGTTTATGCTCCAAAACATATTTTGTTATAGTAAACCTAATTATTATACATACATTCAGTATTCATTATATCACGTTTCTGAAACGCAAATGAAATGTTTTAAATTTCGCAAACACAATCGAACTTTTTAAGTCGCTGTCAAATGAAAAACACAAATATTGCCCATTATTTTCATTTTTTTAAGTTGGTAACTCTGCTGTATCATTTTGCACAAAGTAAGAAAACTTTCAACGCGAGTGTGTTGAAGAGGAGGAGCTTATATAAAAATGGCATAATATAATTGGTAGATAGAGTATAGTGTGATGATTTTCTCGACTCACTCCCGCAGGTATGCACTGAGCTTCAACAAAATTCAAAAAACTCTAAAACCGGGAACAGGAGGAAGAGCTGGTCGCTGTAAAATGAAAGAACATATCTTGTACTAGTCTTTCAAGTTAGAAATAGCATAACTAGCAGTAACTTGTTCAAAAAACTAACTCAGAAGATCCCAATAGTTAAGTCGGATGGTTATATTCCAAAAAAACAAACGAGGGAAAAAGCGGAAAATTTGTAAGTTTCCGTTATCTTTTCCCAAACAAATCGGAGAAACATAGAACACACGAAGTTGATCGAAGTGAAACGTTACAGCAACCAGCAAAATTACCACCAATAGTTGTTAGCATTGTTAAAAGCTACCGTGAGCTAAGAGATATAATGGATTCAAATCAGATATAATATCAAACAACGGTGCTCAAAATCGGAGATGTGAAAATCAACGTCACAGATGTAGAGAACTACAATTTAATTTTTAGACTTTTACAATAGTTATAAAAATACATAAATAAATGTTTACAATAGTTATAAAATACTTCTACAATATATACAATGGTTACAATTTCTCCTGCTCAAACAATATCATATCGTCATCACTCAGTTCTCTAAATAGTGTTATATATTACCCCTTCGTCGTTCATTTCTTTTCAACTTAGCTTCTGCATCTAATATAATAGCAGCTAGGATTAAGTTTTCATCTGACGACATTTTGTCGCGCACGCGTTACTAGACGTAACGAGATGGATCAAGAACGGGAAATGTGGATAGACAAGAATTTAAGTGAACGGTAATGGAACGGAGACGGTGAGTCCCAACCTATAATCAGATACTAAGTCCTATCTCGAGCCAGAAAGTTTTCTATAATTACCATTGAACTATTTGTTACCATTCTCAACAATTTCATCGTTTTCCTCAAAAGGTGTTTTATATTTTGTATGTCAGTTATAATATTGTTCAGATCTCTTATTTATAAATTTATATAAAATAAATAAATTAATAAATTTAAATTTCTGTAAAATTCTTCTGGTAAAAGGTTTAACTTGGCAATTTTGTTTTAGTTTTACGAATCACAAGTATAGTTGAGCATGCGAAACAATTAGATATAGTTTAATGGTTTGTTTTTATAACTAAGTAAGGCAATGAGAGAATGAGTAGACTTCTTTAACTTATTTCTGGCGGTTTGGACAGATCCCTAACCAAAATCATATAATAATTAACAACGCAGCGCTTCGTGATTACAACAATTTTTATTTCGGTAATTTAACAACTTTTATAATTATCGAAAATTTTACAAATGGTTTTGTTAAATTGATTCGGGTTTCGTAAAATGTCTTACAAATTTTATTGTACACTGCACAGAAACCATTGTAATATTAACAAAGCAGATTGCAAAAACATAATTGATTTCTACAAATTTAATTTGGAAAATTACAATTATGCTTTGTATTATTAACAAATTTTGTTGTAAAATTTAGAATAGTTGTTTCATAAAATAATTAAATGCAATTGTAAAATCTACGAAGCTTTTAGTGGAATTTACAAAACGAGGCGTATTTTTTTACAAAGATTTTGTATAGTATTAACAGAAAGTAATGTAATTTTTACTAATCATGATTGTAGAATTAACAAACAGTGTCGTATTATACTTATATATTTATATATATATATATATGTATATGTATATATATATATATATATATATATATATATATATATATATATATATATATATATATGTGTATATATATATATATATATATATATATATATATATATATATATATATACATATATATATATATATATATATATATATATATATATATATATATATATATATATATATATATATATATATATATATATATATATATATATATATATATATATATATGTGTATATATATATATATATATATATATATATATATATATATATAAATAATTTGTAAGAGGAAAAGTGTCTATATTATTAAAATTAATTAAGAACGCAAAAATAATATTGTTTATTTATAATTCATTTTTATTTTATTTAAAAAATTATATCACTATTTTCATTTTTTTATTATAAATTTATAATAATATTCAATATAATAAAAATATAGAAAATTAAAAAATTCAAATGAAATTATGTTTAGGACGCAATTATCACAAAACTAACAATTATTTTAATTAATTAATAATAATAGTAAATAATAATATACATATAAAATGAAAATATTCAAAACATCATTCCAATTTAAAATTATTTATATTATTTGGCACAGTGTTCACGCTCGGTCCATCTTCGTCGAATTTTGTTTTAATGCTATAAAAATAGTGTTAGATAAAAATCTAAACATTTTAGCATTTCTTTGGGTACTAAATAATAGTGGCTGTAATTTTAAACATTCGTTTATGCAAATGTTATTTATGCGTTTCAGCTGCTTTGGTAGCTCATCGATCGTCTCTATCAGATTGAAGAACCACATTTGGCTATCTTTGATGGACGATTTGCCATATTTCACACCATTTAATTGTCTTGGTTTATTTTTCACAAACGGCGGTATTATATATGTAAATGATACTATTTCCATTATTTTAATGTTATACGTATCTGGTATCTGAAATTATAATAATTTTTTGTTTTAATTATAATTTTATTTTTAGTTAATTTTAGTTATTTCTTTTAAATTTGCAAACTGAAAACTCCATTTAACAAAATAATTTGTTTGACTTATACAATATAAAATTGTATTTCTTACCAAAGCAATAAATACACTTTATATATTAAATAAATATAGTAAACAAATAATAAGATAATCAACAATAGTTACCTGCATTTACGTTTGCTTTATTTTTTTATAAGTCAAATAATTGTGCTATTTGGTCATTTTGTTTTAGACTCCTTTGTAGCACGGCCGGTATATTGCCTTGCTGGACCGCGTAAAAGACTAAAGAGCATGTGCAGACTTAATTTTTTTTATTTTATTAAAACGGTTGGAACCTACTGAGGTTCCGCGCTCAATGCCACGGTGCAACGTAAAGACATAAATACTTACCATAGAACCTATGGATGACCTATGCCAATCCCATCCTTACAGTAAAAGTTTTCTAACCTCTCATCATGAGTCTCAAAATCGACCGCGAAAACGATACCAGAGGTATAACGAAAATAGATAAATTTAATTTACTAAAATAAATTGATTATACTTTTCGATTATGACGTCATATAATGTGGCAATATTTAACTATTATGCTATTGTAAACTAAATTAAGAAACTAAGGAAGCAAAATGCTATGAATTATATATAAAAAAAACTAAGCAAAATCATAAAAATAATAGTTAAATATTCCTCATTTTTAATTAATAAATATAAATATAATACAAAATTAATTTTTAAAAAAATAAAAGCACTTGTCGTATGTTTTTGATACTTGTCCAATACACTAATTTTAACCCTCATCCATTTTATTTTATTTTATTTTTGTTTACTTATATTCATTTTTATTATTTTAAATTCATTAATTTAATTATATATAAATATATCTTAAAATAATTTTAATTTTTTTGTAAAAGTTAACTTAAATTTTTCTAATTGTTTTTTGTTTTAATCCGTACTGAACACAAAAAGAAACTTTTAATTTTTGAAAAATTAGAAAACTTTTAACAATTAACTATTTAATTATTAATTTTTTTTTTTATAGTCTACCATTTATTAAAAAAAATTAATTTCAAAACTGACCAAAGCATCTGCCCGGTCCGTGTCCACCACATCAAGAAAAAATCAAGTTATCATTTTCTCTTTTTCGGTCCATCGAAAAATATCGATCTTATATCAGAAAAAAGTAACGTTAAAATAAAAACAACACAAAAAAAAACACAGTAGCGAACTCCCAAAAAGTGGGAGCGTTACATTAGATATAGGTATATATGTATATATATATATATATATATACATATATATTTATATATATATATATATATATATATATATATATATATATATATATATATATATATATATTATATGTATATATATCCGTCCGTACTCCCGACACGAAACTGCGACCGATAATGGTGAGAGAATGATGTACTTTGCAATTGCTCATGATCTTAGAGTAGCAAGCACATTCTTCCCTCACAAACAGATACACCTAGAGACATGGACACATCCTCGCAAAACATCCCGGAGCCAAATTGACCACGTGTTAATTTCAAAAGGGCGAGCTCGGGTTGTGCAGGATGTGAGAACTTATCGGTCAGCAACCAAATACGTAGGCAGCGATCATTATTTGGTCGCTGCAAAGCTACGGTGGAAGTTTTCGTACAGGTCGGGGAACACAGCGAAACGGATGGAACGTTTCGACTGTGAAGGTCTGATAAATGAAGATCAAAAGAAACGATATCAGGATCTTGTCAGCGACAACATTGAGGGAGCTTATTACCAGTCTGACTGCGTGAACTCTGTCTGGGAGGTACTGAAAACTTCGGTTGTCAGTGCTGCTCAACAGACTTTAGGTATAGTGAAAGTCAGACCCAAGAATGATTGGTTTGATGACGAGTGTCGTCTTGCAGTTGAGCAACAAAATATAGCCCATAGTGAAGTGCAACAACGTCTCACAATCGCAAGGAAAAACAAGGCAGCTCTTGCAAGAAGGGCAGCTAAGCGGATTTGTAGACGGAAGAAGCGAGAATGGTGGAAGGCCGAGGTTCTGAAAGTACAACAACTCAGCAATGAGCGTAGTTCACGTAATTTCTTTAAAAGAATTACTGGATTGCACCATACTTTCAGGCCTTCGTCAACCGCCATTCGGGACCGGGATGGAAACCTCTGTGTCAACATCGACGCAGTACTTGACGCATGGAGTGGACACTTTACTGAGCTGCTTGATGTTCATCATGCGTCACAGACTGTTGTTGAGCCACCTCTAAAACAGTCTGCGGAGATTTGCACTGAGGAGCCATCCCATGAGGAATTCACTAAGGCCATGCAGAGAATGAAACGAAACCGCTCACCTGGAGTGGACTGCATTAATTCGGAGCTCTTGATATTCGGAGGACATACTTTGTGGAACTGTCTTTTCGACCTTATTCGATTAGTATGGCGAACCGAAGTTATGCCTGATGAATGGAAAGTGGCCGCGATATGCCCCATCTTCAAGAAGGGAGACCGCTTGAAGTGTGAGAATTATCGCGGTATAGCTCTCCTTTGCACAGCATACAAGTTACTGTCATATATTTTATTGGATAGAATCACTCCTCTGGCGGAGGGCTTGGTTGGTGACTATCAGGGAGGATTTCGTCCGAATCGATCAGTCACTGATCAGGTCTTTTCGCTGCGGATGATTCTATCTAAATATTATGAGACATCCATCTCCGTACATCAGGTTTTCCTGGATTTCCGGCAGGCCTACGACTCGATCAATCGAGAGAGTTTGTGGTCTGCCCTGGAATACCTAGGAATGCCAACAAAATTGGTACGACTGTGTAGGATGACAGTGACGCAGTCTCAATGCTGTGTTAAAGTTGAGAACAGGCTATCGACAATTTTTGCAGTTAACTCGGGTGTTCGGCAGGGAGATGCTCTGTCCCCGATACTCTTTAATCTCATGTTGGAGTACATCTTTCGTAAAACTGAAACACCTCAGCGCAACATGTTATATCGCCAGTCCAATCAAGTGCTTGCATATGCAGATGACATATGCGTGATTGGACTGAATAGCAACGGAGTGAAAGAAATACTTGATCCGCTTGTAGAGTTTTCAGCTTCTGTTGGACTCCAGATCAATGAGTTCAAAACGAAATACCTGATCTCTGGTTTTAGAGACAATGGCACACCAGATTTTAGTAGTGGCCACCACACGTTTGAGCGAGTGAGGAGGTTCAAATATTTGGGCTCTCTTATCACTCACGATAACAGTGTGAGGATATTAAAGTGCGGCTGGCAGCTGGCAGTCGTTCTTTATATCCTCTAAGGCCACTGCTAAAATCTAAACACTTATCAAGTGCCGTGAAGCTGAAGCTTTACAAAGCGTTGATCAGGCCCGTTGTTATGTTTGGATGTGAAAGTTGGGCGCTGACGGATGAGTACGAGAGATGGCTCCTTACATTTGAGAGAAGAATCATGCGTGTGATTTACGGCCCTAAACGCGAAATAGATGGTACATACCGAGCTCTGTATAATTTCGAGATCAGAGATCTGATGAAGATCCCCGATATTGTACATGAAGTTAGATCTCAGCGAGTACGCTGGCTCGGTCACGTTCTGCGTGCTGATCCGGAACGAATTGTGCAGCGATCTCTGAAAGGAGAGCCACCATATGGTAGGCGCAGAGGTCGTTGCAGGCGACGATGGCTCCACGATGTAGAGAACGACTTGGCCTCTTCAGATTGTCTAAGACAGTATGAAGACCAAGCTCAGGATCGAAACCGTTGGAGCCAGATTGTTGATTCAGTAAGGGGCCAGTAATGGCCTTTAACACTGTTATTATTATATATATATATATATATATATATATATATATATATATATATATATATATATATATATATATATATATATATATATATATTTATATATATATACATATATATATATATATATATATATATATATATATATATATATATATATATATATTTATATATATATATATATATATATATATATATATATATATAATTAACTAAATAGTAAATACAATTTAATTTGTAAATATTAAACGCAATTATTTTGAAAAACATTTTTATAAATTTTACAAACAATCAATGTAATTGTTACAACTAAATTTGTAAAAATGAAAAAATAAACTATAATGATTTTTACAAAATATCTCGTGAACGTAACGAATTTACATAGTAAATTTCAATTTGTGTTGAAATCGAAATTACAAATTGAAATTTGTGCGATTTACATATATGATTTGTTAAATTTACAATGAAAATCATTACAAAGCAGGTGTTAACTTAACAATTTTTTTGTTAAATTAACAATTTTTTTTTACGCTTTAATATTTGTAAAAAAAACAGATTAATTTTTTTGGGTGCAATTGATCTTGCCCGATGTTTGTACGGTACTAATATTACCCTACCGCCAAAGAATCTCAAATTATTTTCAAATTAAATATTGCTTCTTAATTTGTAATACACTGTTTACCTTATATTGCTTATTTTTTTCATTGAATATTTAATGTTCCACTGTCCAGCTCTATCGATCGATAGTTGCTGATATTTATAGATCGTCTTTGTATATAATTAAATCCTCGATATCTCCGAAAGACTCTACAAACCAAATTTATATAAACACCAATAAAGTATTCTTTAGTGTTTCTCTTGTAATAAGAGCAGCACCCTTCGAGCTTGTTTTATAATGGGTTTGGTGGTGGCTTTTAGCGGTGTAGTAGTCCCACGGAAAGTACTCCTAACATAATTTTTTCCCAAAAATTGCCGAATGGTTTCCCTCATTTTAACTTCTTTTGTAAAACACATACATATATATCATAAACCAGGTTCTTCTTGGGGTTATAGTATTGGTTGAATTTCGCCAGCACGTAATTAAATTTTACGTCTTTCGCAGATTAAAATTATTAGAAATAGATATTTCATCCGGACAGCCAATGTTCAAAAATTTTGCTCATTTCACATCCTCAGTTTTAGCATTTGATTCCAATGCAAACATGTATTTACATATATTAAATTGCTTTGAATTTAAAATTAATTAATATTCGAGCCACGAGCAAAATCGATCACATGTATTTGTTAATATTTTATTATGACTTATACTTATTCTAGATTACATACTGATCGCTAAGTAGTATTTAGGTACATCAAAATGAACATGATACTTGTACATAAAATATTGAGCATTCAGATGTAACTATATCTAATACAATTATTTTATTCAGATCTGACCATCTGAATATAACATGGACAATAAGATATTCTACAACAAATAAAATTAATTTGTCAAATTACTATTAACGCAATGAATAAATTCTATTATTCCTGTATAACAGATTCAATTGGATTTAATTAAATTATTTAAATATAACTGTTCAGCCCTTTAAACGATCAATTGAATGAACCAGATAGTTATTGTTTATTCACTTAATTTCATATAATAGTCGTGTTTTTTAATTCAAAAAATTTTCTTATTGGAATGAAGTTCTGGATAGAATTTTCTCATTTTTTCAGTTAAAATCCAAATGAATTTAATATTTTATCAATAAATAAGATTCATTTAATGTTAAACTACACATTTTAATTCACTATTATCGAAATAAAATCAAATTTAACTTTATTTTTCAATGTTCTGGATAAAACATTGGTTTTTTCAAGTTCGCGATAAATTCATAGTACACGAACTCGAAAAAAAAGGGAAATTTTAAAAGGAAATATTTTAAACAAATATTTTTCATTGTTTTATGCTTGATACTTGTATTATTTCACAATAGACGTCAAAAAATATAGTTAGAAGTTGAAATTTATTCAAATAAATAGAACTTAAATTAAATATATTGGTTAAACTAAAAAAAAATTCCCAGTATTATTCCCGATGTTCTTATAGAACTTGAAGTTCTGTTAATAAAAAAACGCACTTAATATATGATATAAATAACAAATATTTTGTCCACTTAGTTAACCAACCTTCCCACTTAACCTAAACATAATAAACAACATAATTCTATTATTTTCTCATTAATCTGTCAGCGTAAAAGATTAAAACATTTTAAATCCACAAATTATTCTATGGAAGGACAATTTAACACAGAACACAAATAAAATTAAACAAAGTACAATATTATAAATTATAAAAACGAAATCAAACAAAAAAGAACACAACATTTTAAAAAGTTCATGGACCAATTAAGGAAACTTCACAAAAGATCAACAGTGAATTAATTTTTTTTTTTTTGTTTAAATTACTTTTGGCTGTTGTTGTTTGCGAATTGTTTTCGTGTATATTGTTTATGTTGTATGTACACACGGCTAAAAGATTGACTGGCCTTTTCGCAACCAAATATACTCATTATTAATTGTATGACCACGAGCGGTTTTCTTATGGTTTTGAACTTTTACATTTTCTTTTTGAGTTTGATTTTTTTTGTTGCTTTGTTTAGATTTTCGTCTGCTACTCGTTCAAACAATAATTGTTCGTGATAAGAATTTCAATTAAACTGGGGTTTATTTTCAATTGTGTTTAATTTGATTTGTGTGTTAAATTCTTAGTCGTTGTTTAATAAATCAGTGAAGGATTAGTGTTAAACGGTATAATTTAGTTAGCGAAAATCGTTTATCTTGTTCTAGAAAGTCTTAATTATAGATGGTTATTAATATGTGCATGCATTAGGAAATCATTAAATGTTTGACTCTTATTATTACAAATCGTAAAAAGCAAATCCAGCTCTTAATTTTTATATGTATATTAGAGTACTGAACAATGAGAAATTCTAAGATGCTTTGCTTTACTTACTATATTATATTCTTCTTGATTACCTATGGAAAGAAAGATAGACTTCAAAAACAATTAGTCGCTAATTATAATTTGCTATCCTCAAAAACAATTAAAGCCTAATTTAAAAAAAAATTAATAATGCAAAAATAATGTTCTATACACAATGTTTAAAACCACAATTGCCAACTCCTGTGGGAAATTCAAATTATAATTAACAATAAATAAAAATTCTATTAAGTTGTTATTACAAATATATGATTGAATATACATATACATATGTATATATATCTAACGTTTAAATATCGCAACCCTTCGATTAAATTCGACATACATATGTAGGGGTGGTAGATTATGTGGTTTTTCCGCATATACGGATAGTCTAGAAAATTATATTTAATACATGTATTACTTTTTCATAGTATTTTTCAACGTAATTTAATGCATTTTGGCATCTCGCAAAATAGTTAATTTTTCCGTTTCGTTTTTGTATGGATCAGATAACCACAAAGTTCCAGAATTGAATTCCCGTTTACTTATAATCTAAATTAGTTGGTCTTTGAAAATTGAGGAAACTTTAATTCGACTATTCAGATCGAAATAAGTCCATGTTAAAAAAAGCCAAATAAAAGAATACTTAAAATTATCCGATTAAATCTTTAGAGTGAAATTTGACTAATTGTGAAATGGTCGAGATAGTTTTGAAATTGTATTTAGTATAGAAAAATATCTCTATTCATGCAAAGAGTCGGATATCTCTGAGAATTCGTGAAAAATGTCCCCGAAAATCAGAATTCTCAGAAATGTCGTCAATTCTGAGCATGCAAAAAAAGCTGTGTTGCCATATCAAATATAAATTGAGAACCACCTCGATCAGTATGAACAGCGTTAGGAATTTTCAAAAAATATTTATTTCAAATTTCACTCAAAATTGGCCTTACGGATTCCTTTACACCAACGTCATTTATGCGTTTTAGTTGCTTTAGTATAGCTCATCGACAGACTCTAATAGGGTATAGAAGAATCACATTTCGCTATCTATTCTTCGAATGTTGGAGCTTATTTTTGACTGACTGTGTTATTATACATGATAACAGTTCCATCATTTGAATATTAAAAGTAATTTTTTGTTTTTAATTAGAATTTTATTTTTAGATATTATAGAAGTATTGCAGGTTAGTTAAACAAAATTAGTTGATATACCTGATTTAAAATTTTCCAAAGCAGAGTAAAAAAAATAATTGTCATATTTCAGGTGGCAGATATCGTAACTAAACATTTTATTTACGTAAATCTAAATTTTTTTTCGATTTACCTAAATTATTTTTTGATTTATTTTGAGTGAAATTTTTGTTGTAAATTTTTATTTTTTACCATAGCAATATACATACCTAAATTTACATTTGCTATATGATCAGATTATCTTAGGCTCCTTTGAAGTATGGCAGGTATAATATTAATAAAGAAATCCCAAATCGAATGAACAGGTGGGTTGCTGAGATAAATGGAGTTAAACTAGATATCGGTTTGTAAAATAAATTGGTTAGATGATCAAAATATTAATAAAGATGGGTTAAATATTACCAAATCTGGCATAATCGGGTGATTAAAAATAAATCATTAAATATATTTATGATTGACTATTTAGCTGTTCCTTCATTCCAAGGGACGATGTGGCCATCGTTCGTATAGTGTATAAATTATAAAATAAATAATTATTTTTAAAATTTAATGAATTTTGTAATTTTTTGTATACCTATCGCTTCAATTGTATAGGAGTTTCATTGTAATTTTTTTAAATCAAATTTCTTCTATAGCTTGCCGATTGGTCCGGAGATTGTTGGAGAGTTATATGCGCATATTTTGAAAATAATTTTCGTCGCCGTCATAATTATTATACATGATTGTAATTTTTGTTCGTCGTATTTCTCAGAAATACGTTTTGTTATATATGAGTATTAATAGTTCATATATGGATTTGGAAAATAACTTGCACAGATAAATTTTGCTTCGATTAAATTATTTAAACTTTTTTTATGTTTAGAATAATAATTACTAGATTACTTTTCTTTATTTATTTAAAATAAATGTATTAAATTTAATAAATATTATTTATTGCTATATGCTCCACTAAGTGGTAGTTATTTTGAGGAAGTATCGATATCATGTTGTAATATGTCAAAAAAGTGAACGCTAAGATATATTATTTTCTCTAATTCTCCGCCCATGAGTGCTTGGTAATTTCCATTTTGTACCCTACCACCTCTGAGCACTCAGGTTTGATAATAAAAAGCAAGCAAATGATTAACCCACATTCGTAAATGTATAAGTTCATAATTTCAAATATAGTAGACTTATTTGAAACAACACGCGAAATATTATAAAAAAGTCGGACAGAAAAATTTATTTAGTTCAAATAAGTTGATTACAAAAAATTATGAAACAAAATTTTAAGCAATTATTAAAAATAAGGAAACAATTAATTAGAATAAGAATGAAGAAATAAATTGTAAGCCCTATTAACCCAAAAAATAGCAAATTAAATTAGTATATACTTATATACATAGTTCAAAATTCGGTCTTCACCAGTATTTATAATCAATTAGGTCCTTAAAATAACAATCGTTTTGGGTCTTCAATAGGAACTAAATAAAATAATTAAAGTTGCTATCAGAATTCAGAAAAAGTAGTAAGTACAGCAACAATTCAATAATCTCTTAAAATTAAAACCTATTTGCACCCACAACTTTTTTTTTGTCCAATGAGCTCGTATTAACATATTTGGCTCAAAATTGATTAAAATTCAATATTCTATGATTAGTTTTCGCCAAAAGTATTTTGGCGCTGAAATATGGGGGAACCAAAAATGGACCTATAAGATAATTAGTATACGAGTATACAATTTTTTTGGGAAATTTCGTTTATTTAAAAAATAATTTATAGAATCAAAAACCATTTGATAAATAAATAAAATCATAAATACAATTCACAAATATAATAATAATATCTTAAACTATATCACAAAATATAAATGTGCGTATATAAATAATTATTGGTGGTATGCTACAAAGCATTTGTTGTACAATGGAATGTGACATGTTGAACAAGCCGTATTATAGCACGGGTATGACATAGTGCACATTTTCTTCTGCTGTTGTTTTTGATGGCTAGATGATGGCATGATGAAAATAATACAGTATCCAGATTTTGTTGCTAATATATGTACACCTTAAACCCATCCGTGTCGCTCAAAACATTAAGTTCAATAGGACAGTAATTTGAGAAAACTTGATTCATATGGATAATCAATGGTCTAACTTTTCCCATTTTGTCATGTTGGGGCAAGTTACAATTGAATGAAAATTACTCATAATATCATCGAATCTGTTCTTTCACATTGTGTTAGAAATCAAGGCGGTTTTAGTATGTAATTCATTTGACCAATACAGCCCTCGTCTTGATACCGGCGAATACCCACTTATAATCAATATCCCTACAAATGCGTAAAATTATACCTAACTTCAATAAGTCCAACATAAGCTCTCTGGTGAAATAATAATAATAATAATAACAGTGTTAAAGGCCATTACTGGCCCCTTACTGAATCAACAATCTGGCTCCAACGGTTTCGATCCTGAGCTTGGTCTTCATACTGTCTTAGACAATCTGAAGAGGCCAAGTCGTTCTCTACATCGTGGAGCCATCGTCGCCTGCAACGACCTCTGCGCCTACCATATGGTGGCTCTCCTTTCAGAGATCGCTGCACAATTCGTTCCGGATCAGCACGCAGAACGTGACCGAGCCAGCGTACTCGCTGAGATCTAACTTCATGTACACTATCGGGGATCTTCATCAGATCTCTGATCTCGAAATTGTACAGAGCTCGGTATGTACCATCTATTTCGCGTTTAGGGCCGTAAATCACACGCTTGATTCTTCTCTCAAATGTAAGGAGCCATCTCTCGTACTCATCCGTCAGCGCCCAACTTTCACATCCAAACATAACAACGGGCCTGATCAACGCTTTGTAAAGCTTCAGCTTCACGGCACTTGATAAGTGTTTAGATTTTAGCAGTGGCCTTAGAGGATATAAAGAACGACTGCCAGCTGCCAGCGGCAGTTTAATATCCTCACCCACACTGTTATCGTGAGTGATAAAAGAGCCCAAATATTTGAACCTCCTCACTCCCTCAAACGTGTGGTGGCCACTACTAAAATCTGGTGTGCCATTGTCTCTAAAACCAGAGATCAGGTATTTCGTTTTGGACTCATTGATCTGGAGTCCAACAGAAGCTGAAAACTCTACAAGCGGATCAAGTATTTCTTTCACTCCGTTGCTATTCAGTCCAATCACGCATATGTCATCTGCATATGCAAGCACTTGATTGGACTGGCGATATAAGATGTTGCGCTGAGGTGTTTCAGTTTTACGAAAGATGTACTCCAACATGAGATTAAAGAGTATCGGGGACAGAGCATCTCCCTGCCGAACACCCGAGTTAACTGCAAAAATTGTCGATAGCCTGTTCTCAACTTTAACACAGCATTGAGACTGCGTCACTGTCATCCTACACAGTCGTACCAATTTTGTTGGCATTCCTAGGTATTCCAGGGCAGACCACAAACTCTCTCGATTGATCGAGTCGTAGGCCTGCCGGAAATCCAGGAAAACCTGATGTACGGAGATGGATGTCTCATAATATTTAGATAGAATCATCCGCAGCGAAAAGACCTGATCAGTGACTGATCGATTCGGACGAAATCCTCCCTGATAGTCACCAACCAAGCCCTCCGCCAGAGGAGTGATTCTATCCAATACAATGTATGACAGTAACTTGTATGCTGTGCAAAGGAGAGCTATACCGCGATAATTCTCACACTTCAAGCGGTCTCCCTTCTTGAAGATGGGGCATATCGCGGCCACTTTCCATTCATCAGGCATAACTTCGGTTCGCCATACTAATCGAATAAGGTCGAAAAGACAGTTCCACAAAGTATCCCCTTCGAATATCAAGAGCTCCGAATTAATGCAGTCCACTCCAGGTGAGCGGTTTCGTTTCATTCTCTGCATGGCCTTAGTGAATTCCTCATGGGATGGCTCCTCAGTGCAAATCTCCGCAGACTGTTTTAGAGGTGGCTCAACAACAGTCTGTGACGCATGATGAACATCAAGCAGCTCAGTAAAGTGTCCACTCCATGCGTCAAGTACTGCGTCGATGTTGACACAGAGGTTTCCATCCCGGTCCCGAATGGCGGTTGACGAAGGCCTGAAAGTATGGTGCAATCCAGTAATTTCTTTAAAGAAATTACGTGAACTACGCTCATTGCTGAGTTGTTGTACTTTCAGAACCTCGGCCTTCCACCATTCTCGCTTCTTCCGTCTACAAATCCGCTTAGCTGCCCTTCTTGCAAGAGCTGCCTTGTTTTTCCTTGCGATTGTGAGACGTTGTTGCACTTCATTATGGGCTATATTTTGTTGCTCAACTGCAAGACGACACTCGTCATCAAACCAATCATTCTTGGGTCTGACTTTCACTATACCTAAAGTCTGTTGAGCAGCACTGACAACCGAAGTTTTCAGTACCTCCCAGACAGAGTTCACGCAGTCAGACTGGTAATTAGCTCCCTCAATGTTGTCGCTGACAAGATCCTGATATCGTTTCTTTTGATCTTCATTTATCAGACCTTCACAGTCGAAACGTTCCATCCGTTTCGCTGTGTTCCCCGACCTGTACGAAAACTTCCACCGTAGCTTTGTAGCGACCAAATAATGATCGCTGCCTACGTATTTGGTTGCTGACCGATAAGTTCTCACATCCTGCACAACCCGAGCTCGCCCTTTGGAAATTAACACGTGGTCAATTTGGCTCCGGGATGTTTTGCGAGGATGTGTCCATGTCTCTAGATGTATCTGTTTGTGAGGGAAGAATGTGCTTGCTACTCTAAGATCATGAGCAATTGCAAAGTACATCATTCTCTCACCATTATCGGTCGCAGTTTCGTGTCGGGAGTACGGACCTATGTTTTCACACAAGTCGGCCTGATTTCTGCCAGCTCTAGCATTAAAGTCCCCAATTACCATTCTAACATCGTGTTCGGGTATAGATCCCATCAGATCGTCCAAGTCATTGTAAAATGAGTCTTTATCTTGGGGCTGGCTGACTTCTGTGGGCGCATGTACACAAATTATCGACAGGTTGGCTAACTTCATGCACAGGCGAAGCATACACAATCGGTTATTGACTGCTTGAAAATCCAAAACAGCCTTCTTTACCTGCGGCCCAAGAAGAAATCCAGCTCCAAGATTTCCGAGGTCATCTCCACTGTAGAACAACGTATAGCCCTGGGACACATGGTCTCCACTTTGAGGCCAGCGAGTTTCTTGAAGAGCAACGAGTTCCAGCCGATACTCTTTCATGCACGTGATTAGACCCTCCAACGCTCCTGGTTTTCTAAGTGATTGAACGTTCCACGTGCCGATCCTAAATCTCGTATCCGGGTACTTGAGCGGGGGTCCGGTGTTGTTTTGGCGGTATCCATTTTTCTTTTTGTTGATTTTATAAACAGTTGATTTTTTTTACGGATGCGGGTCGTTAGCCCAGCGATCCAACCGTTTAGTCGCCTCCTACGACAAGCAAAGGATACTGTGGTGGTGCAATTTAGATTTACGAGACATGTGAGTGCCCCCCGACCGCAGGGGTATTTATTAACTACAATACGGCAAAAACGGCATTAAACTAATGCACATTATTAACTTGCATGTAAAATTATGGGATCCATTTTAATAGTCAAATTTATTTTTGTTGAGTAACCAATTTTGGTACTTCGGATTTAAATGGGTTATTGACATATTGTGCGAAATTCATTTAACGATAAAATTCAAGATTGCTTTATTAAAAATGGAAACTTAAAGATCGATCATCAACGATCGTAGGGTTTTTCAACGAGAAGAAAGTCAATTATCAAAAATTGTTGACTGGCTTTAGGGCAGTCAATCCAACCGATTCGGTCGAAAATATGGTAACACACGCCACATGAGCAAAACAATAATCCGACCGATTTTTACAACAACAAAATTTTTTGTTTGTATGTGTTTAACAAAGTTATCACCGAAGTGAGGTTATACTTCCAACGAAACTAAATATCGCCGATAATTTGTTTTATTGGGAAGCGTTCGGAACCGACAAAATTTATACCATTTAAGTAAAAAATCGGTTGTCGGACCGACAGAATAGAAAAACTCTAATTATTCAATTATAATTATGTTATATTATTATAAATTTATTATTTTAATTACTAATTGCAGTTATGTATTTTATATATTTTTTCAATAATTTAAGCCAAAAATATTTGACGATTTACGATTACGCATTAAAATAGTATCAGGAAAGAGAACCAACCGTAAAGTTTATACGAACTATAAATTTAGCATTCGGTTTACTGAACTCTTAGTATAAAAATACCATGATGCACTGGATGTCTGTAATCATAAAAATTACTAAATATCTGTCCTCTATAAAGTTGAAAAGTTGAATTCAGAAATTTCAATTAAAGGGTCCATTCCATGCGTCAAGTACTGCGTGGATGTTGACTGTGAGGTTTCCATCCCATTCCCGAATGGCAGATAACCCAGGTCTGAAAGTATCGTGCAATCCGGTAATTTTTTTAAAAGAAGTTGTCGATCTGCGCTCATTGCTGAGTTGCTATACTTCCAGTTCCTTGGCCTTTCACCATTCACGAGTTGGTATTAGGTTATTTATAATAACTAGCAAAGTTTTATGCAATACAAATCTCTGTTTTGAACTTAGCTCTGTTTTTATCATTGGATTGGAGAGTTACTAAAATTTGATTTAATTATCTAACCACTTATCTATTGATAATGCCTAGGGTTTTAACTTATTTTAACACGATTTTAATGTGTTATTTTGATTTTAATTATTTATTGTTTTTCATGACGTGACCGTGGTTGCTTCGACGATAGCGTAGTTATTTACCTCGTTTAGGTATCATGATGACTACTTTCACAGTTGATATACATGCTTGACCTTAACCTTTATTTTCTTAGTTCAGCTGCGGACAGGTTAAAGCAATTTTTTAATAAATTTGAACAGACTTATAAGTTTCTTCATCCTGTCTCATATTCGGTTGAAATGTGCTTTCTAGATGCTCCGTTAATTTTATTGCTCTTTGTTTATTGTTTCTGGCGCAATCCCTACCCGTTTATCAAAAAAGGGAAGTACCTCACCATATGTACGAATAGATTCATTTTTCAGTTGATTTCATCTCTTAAGTGTTTTGGGAGATAGTTCAGTTTTGTCTCAAGCTCTAATTTAATACCACTTTCTTCTTGCTCATCTGTTTACAATAAGCAACTCTTTAATTTCTCTACGGTAGTTATTTCCCGATGCCTTGGTTTTGATTTCAGTAGTGTTTTTCCATGTAGTATGCTGAATGTTATTAATGAATGTCTCTAGTTCATTGTCTAGTGGCTCCGACGTTTTTAAAGAAACGTTTACTTGAATTTTCTTTTCCAACTTTACTTTAAAACTAGCTCAGTCTGTTCGTGCATTAACTATAAGAATGAATTATTAATTTTTCATTATTATTTAAATGTAACCTAACAAATTAAAACATATTTGTTTACAGTAATATAAATAATTGTGTTTATGATTTTTATAAATTTTTAATGAAAGATTGTTTTTTAATAAGATTGTCCTTATACTGGTGACCAAAAATCACGGTTGGGTGTTTTTAATGTGTAAGTATGTGTTTGTCAGGGTATTGCACCGTGGGCTCATTAGTGGCATTGAGTGCTGGAGTAATCCGCCCCAATTTTTTGAGGTTATTCTATCCCGCAATAATCTTATTTTCATTGCGAAATAACAAAACTTGCCAATAAATTTTAATCGCAAGACTTAACCGAGATAAAAACCCATTAGAACTGTATGTTTTACAGAAACTATATATAGAGAGATTATTGCATAACATATAAAGTTGTAAAAATTATTTAACGATTATTACATGAAATTAAATAAAAAGACAAAATTCCAACATAAATATATATGTACATACATATAGAAGGATTAACACAAAGCCCTAATATACAAGTGGTATAGTTTTTTTTTAGTTCTTAATTATTCGATAAAAAAAATATATTTAGGTTAACTTTAAAGCACCCTCATTATAATTATTGCTATATTATTATGCAAATTTATGGTAATACAAAATTTACAAAAGCATCGTGGTCAAAATTATAGTTCAGTTTTTATTCTACTTTACATAAAATTTAACATAAAATAGAATTAATTGTCTACACACCACAAAAGGGGTTAAAGCGTAATCTTTCGAAACTTGCTACGTGTATATATATGTACATATGTATGTGACATACTTTAAGGGTGCGGATCAGGCTTCAACCACCCCCTATAAACATAACGTGTGGGCGCTTAAAAAATTGTACTGCTTTAACGTGTTTAGTTTGACACGATTGTTATTAATCTTTCTACTTGGGGTGGTATAGGTCTCTAATATTTACTCACCATGTCTAATGGTGAAGCTTTTGAAGGAAAGAGCCTTGTTGCACTTATTTAATTGAAATCTGACAAATTCACTATAATTAGAGTTCCCGATTTGTCGACTAAAGCATAGGAATAATTGCAGGCGCAATTTTCCCAGGTGGCTAATGAATTTCCGTGAGCTGGATTTTCTCACGAAGAACAATAAAAAATCAATTGACTCATCATCTCAGTGCGTGACCGCCAAAATTAGAACAAATACTTATAATACTGGTACTTGCATGTGCACTATTTTTACGATTAATGTTACGTTTAATGCCAATACGATGCTAATTAGGGTAATAGAGATTTGTCGTTGACTTATATGCTCGATAAAGTAGACGGAGCGTTATTCCTTTTATCATGAAATTTCAGAAATGTTCAGTCTTATTCCTCCCAGTATAGTACTATCACCAGGAATATTAACTTGACGTATTGTAGTAAACCGCAATTATATTTGTATATCAAATCAATATAATATAACACCTCACTCAAGCACAAATAACACCAAACAAATATTGAGACAGAAAAATAAAATACATTCCACAATACAATTAAAATATACTATCATCGAATTATCCCAGAATTCCATCCCAGAAAAATTAAAAAATTGCATCGCAGGCAATACTATTCTTATCCTATCCTATAGGATTTTTAAAATCATCCCGAAATTTGATATGACCATTCTAAAAATTGGTAAACAACGTTCTTGCGCTTATGTAGAATGTGTCGTACGAAGTAATAGACACAAGATGCTCAAACAGTCATTTGAATATGGTCCAACCCATGTCAGTTTATTTTTTTCCCGGAAAAAATTGCATTCAAAAAGGATTTGTTGATTAAGTGTGTTAACCCTCTCTTCAAATTTTCATGGACAAACGGTGGAAGCGGTCATATTCCATCCTAGTGTGGCTGTAGCCAACCCTTCAGATTTCAAATGACTAGGGGTCACCTCTTCTTTGTTTATTTACATTGTTCAAATTAAATAATGGTTCAAAATACTTGGCCAGGGACAATCAAATTAACATGCAACCAGTAAAAGTCGCACATGCATGGACGAAGCACAATAGATTATAGCAACACCTGCTGCGGTTTATGGATTTCTGAACCAGGCTATGGTTCTCGTTTTTTATTATAATTCGCCATTAGGTGCAAGAATTTTTGGTGTTCCCATTATAGATTGTCAATTTGGCACCGAAATTCCTCGTTAAGCTTTAAGCACAATCGTTTTTCTGTTAATTTTTTTTTATTGTTTTAAATATTTCAACTGATTACATATATCATCTAGAAATTTGTCTATCTTTCTTATGTTCATTTTGCAGAGATATAACCCATTAGTTAGTCTCTAAAAATTTCGCCACCCTATTGTGGTCTTCCTAAATCGAGTAGTTTCTTTCTTTGGAGCCTTCGTACTCTATTGTTATCTCTTCACTGACAAACGATAACCTATGTAGGTTATCGTTTCTTATGTACCAAGTAGAGTTCACTATTACACGTAACTCTTTATTTTGAAAAGCTTGTATTATTTTAAAATTGGTTTTTAAAACTTTTTGGTATAGTAGCAACTTATTAAGTATTGACAGCTCTGAATATCTTCCAGTTATCTTCCAGTCAATTCATATTTCTATATTTAATGTTAAGTTCCTCCTTTTTCTTTTTAATGTGCTCTTTCCATTTTAACTTAGCATCGAGAGTCATGCGAAGATACTTAGCTTCGTTAGCATAAGGAACTTGTTTGGAATTTAGTTCTATTGGTATCCACTTAACTACATATTTGATTGGTAAAGTTAACGTGCGTTGATTTTTCTTCATTTATAGTTTAATGCACCATTTTTTGGTCCAGTCACTTAATTGGTTTGTAGCCCGTTGCAGTTTTCTGATTGCTTCGTCTACTTTATAGCCAGTAGCTAAAGTTTGTAGTATCGTGAGAATGTTGCTATTGTTGTTCCGCTTTTGTTTGTTTAAATACAAGACTAACTCCAGCACGCTACCTTGCAAAAACCCTCTTTAGCTCAGAAAATTCTTCTTCACATCTAACGCGAAAATATCTGTTATCAATATAAGATTTCAATATCTGAAATTATTATTTTGGCAAATCTCAATGCATTGAGATATATTGTTGAGCATATTTTCTTATTTTCAAGTGCATCTTCAATAATACTTGTAATCCTGTGAACTTGCTCTATGGTGGAGTGGATTTCTCTAAATCCGAACTGATGTGGTGGTATTAGCTTTTTCCCAAGTATTATAGGTTTCATCCTTTTGTATAACCGTTTCTGAAAAGTTTTCGAAAGTACTCGAAGCAGAGAAATTGGCCTATATGAATTTTTATGAATGGATGGTTTGTTCTGCTTTGGTGTCATAATTATTCCTGCTACTTTCCATTGCAGTGGTACATATTTCAGTCGACATGAAGCGTTGATTATATGAAGAAGTTTTCGCTCCCCTTCTTCAGGAAGTGCTTTCACTATTTCACCTGTTATGGTTAATTTCATCTTTCAACTCTCGTAGAGTTCTAGGTGGTATTTCCCTATAATCCTCCTCGTGCACTGGTATTATATTTTCATCCGCTGATTGTCTAGCATATTGTTGGAACGTTTCTTCAAGATGAGATTCGAACAGTGCTGTTTTCTGTTTGGCACTTGTTACCCAATTTCCCTCATCATTTTTTATTGGCGGTATTTGATAATTTGGTGTTTTTAATGCTTTTGTAGCTTTCCATAGAGAATACTGTTCCTTTATTGTCTGTAAGACTACGAAGATAACGGGTGACCGATGCATTTTTTAGTTCTCTAATTCTTTGCTTAAGCTTATTACAGAGGTAATTAAAAATTATTTTGCTTTGTGGTGCTCGGGTTCTCTGCCATCTGTTCCTTGCTTTCCGTTTCTCACTAACCAACTCCTTGATCTCGACTGGATAAGTGAAATAATTACGCTCCTTGTTTTGGATTACAGGGGTTCTATTCCATGCTGCTTGTTGTATTTTCTAGTAAGAAGATCGGTGTTGTCTTCAACCAACTTTTTTTAAATGTTATACCTTTTACTTTACGCTTGTATAATTTTTCCTTATAGTTCCAATATCTTTCTACAAATCGTAGGTCTTCCACAGTTGCTTAATTTTACACCTGAGCTGCGATCTTTATGCTCATTTTATGTGTAAGGCTTAAAGATCTTGTAGTTTATTGTATTGCGCGATGTTAGCCCGAAAGATATTTTTTATATATAAGTCGTAATAAAAAAATGTTTACATCCTGATCCGGCTCGTGTTCCAGATTGTTTTAAAAGGAATCGCACTTTGGTTAGAAGACGATACATTGTCCAGTGAAATGCTATGTAGTAATCCAATCTAATTCGATACTGGCAGATTAAATCTATCGATAATTCCTGAGATGACTAGTTTAAGATCAATTTTGTGTAATTTTAAGTTATATCTATCTGAATGAACTGTAATACCTGTTTTAGTTTTGTGTTTTCCCCGACTAGATTTGATATGTAATCTCGCCGCTCCGACAGTTGCTCTAGAAGAGTCTAATATTTTTTCATGTCATGATTTTATATAAAAAAAAAAGGTATTAGTTGATAAAAAATTAGTTTTAATTTGACAGCGCGCCAAACGGAATTGTGTGCCAAATCTATTGATGAACCTGGGGAAGAGATGTTGCTTCAAAGACTTTGAGGAATAAGATGTGGTAAAATTATTAAAATTCGAAATATTCCCAAACTATTTAAAGTTTCCGATTTTAAAATTCTCAAAATATTGCATAGACTTAAGATTAATAACTAAAGCTATGTATAAATTATGTAGTCAGGTATTCGTTTTATTTTACTTTTCATTGCATGCAATGTTTTAACATAATTATTTTGAATACTCTTACAAAATCCATAAAAACCAATTTCCATCCTTATACATAGGTTTTATTATTTTCATTCTCTGGCTTAACCTCGCACGAATTATATAATATGCGCGATATATACATAAATAATAAGTGCGGTAAAGCCCTCAATTAAGAACGTATTAGACGCAATTTTTATGACATATAGTTAGTACAATACAAACGTTGTTATTATATGTTATAACCATAACATTTATTATTAAGTCATTTGATTTTTCTTTATAGTTACGACTTACGAGAATAATATGTTCGTATATTTTCTATAATAACATCTTTTTATGTTTTCATGTTTCTGCTTTTATTAACGTACATTATTATTACATGTATTTAATGTTATTACAAATTAGGGTACAACCCTATAATACTAATTTACTGAACTTTTATTATATATAACAAATAAAAGCTTAAACTTATAAAACTTATCACCTTTATTATAAGGGTATATTGCCATTAGAAATAAATAAAATGTTAATTGCTTTGATATTCAATCACAATTATCACAAGATATATACCACTTCTTTAGACATCGAGACACCCAAAACATATATAAATTCATAATAAAAAATTTGGTCGGGATATTATAAAGCAGGATGTTGTATACGAAATATTAAAAACGGGGATTTTTCACATTTCAGTATACGAAACTGAAAAATTTGTGATAACAGGACTTTCACACTAACACAAATGCACATAAACATTTATTGTTTTTGTTTTAGGTCAAACTTACGACACAATTAAGACATATACATTTAGGACAAACTTCACCGGCTTCCAATAAACTATTTTGGGGTTTCCAATCACTTAGTTTTGCATGTGAAGGTTTCGAGATGTGACGTCTTCAAAATCAAAATTTCCAAAAATCGATTCCAACATATTTGACTTTTGAGATATATGTACAGCATTATCTCAGTTCCACCAAACTGAAAAAATCAGCTTAGTTTAATAGAAACGTACTATTATAATGTTCATTGAAAAAGGCCAAAAGATCGATTTCATGACTTGTATAATACACTGGTATACCATATGGTGTAACCATTGCTGGCCAATGGCCATTTCAATTCAAAATATGGTGGCATAGTTAATTATTACAAGAGATAAAATCGACATTTTGGTATTTCTTTAATTTATAATAAATTATTCCCATCTCGATATTACAATTACGTTCTATAAAAGTTACAAAGTATGGCGGTGCCGCTTCAATTATAGAAGTTACACTAACCGCATACGTTTCTCGCGAATGGCAAGAAGTGTAATAAAGTTGTGGGTTAGGTTTCGTTATGCCGTGCCTTCAAGGCACTCATTATCGCTCGCCTTTACTTCAATTTCCAGAAACCTACCAATCTTGATCGTCCGATTCTTGCATTCCAGATTTCAATACACTGAAAAAAAAATGCAATGTTTTATTTACAAAAATGACATGTAAAGTCAAAAATGTAAATTTTACCCCTATTTTTGTTAGAACAGCATATGCAATGCGTATTTTTCTTATGTAAAATTGACCATATTGCCAGGCTAATGTATCAAAAATTGACATGTAAAATATAGACTTGTAATATCTACTTAACTGCCTTGTAAAGTTTGTATAGGCATTGTGAAATGTTACATATGCTAGGTAAAATACAACTATAACATTAGTTCTCACGTTTATTCTTTTAGTATAACCTAAAAATACACATATCACGAGCTCCAGTCAACAACGACTATTGTGTTAAACGTATTATATTTCATTTATTACTTATTAATAATTTGTTCAATGCCAGCTAGACGCAGAGGAACTTCTTTAGGCCGGCAAGATAATACTAATGTACGTGTGAACATGGCGCGATTGTGCCGATTTGAATCAACAGATGCGCGAACTGAACGAAATGAAGAAAGAAGATTAGAACAGAGACAAGCGCACCGTTTTACAATCAGCAGATGCAGAGCAAATGATCAACAACGCCAACATGTCCATCGATCATTTACATCTAATTCATTCCTGCGTCTAGCATTCGAGTATGAGCCCGATATTGAATATTATGCTCATTCGAAAGTGGTAATTGGTGCTATGGATAACGAATGTCCTCATTGTCATGCTCTTAAGTTTAAAAACGAGCCAGCCGGGATGTGTTGTTCGTCAGGAAAGGTGCAATTAGCAGCAATTGGGACACCACCTGGACCATTAGATGGTTTACTTATCGGTACTGATCCAGATTCTAATCTGTTCCTAAAGTCAATTCGAACATTTAATTCATGTTTCTAAATGACATCGTTCGGAGCAACAGAAATAGTTAACAATAATGCTATCAATGGTCAACAATTCAATTTAACATTCAAAATTAAAGGCCAAATTTATCACAAAGTGGGTTCATTGCTGCCAATGCCAAACGAATCACCTAAATTTTTACAAATTTACTTCATGGGTGGTGAGGATGTACGCGTGGATGCACGTTATGGCTATAATCAACTTAATTCACTTTTTGCCAGGCGTATCATCGGCGACCTGGATGCTCTATTGAATGAGCACAATGAATTGTTAAAGATATTCAAATCACACATGCACAAATTACAAATTGATAATCACGGTATTGTAATCAATCCTGATAAAACACCTGCTGGAGAGCACATTCGTAGATTTAATGCACCTGTTCTTGATGATGTTGGTGGAATCATGGTCGGCGATCGTACCGCTACGCGGGAAATCGTGTTTCGTAGAAGAAATAATAATCTACAGTTCATTGCTGATACACACCGCTCATATGACGCTCTCCAATATCCGCTAATGTTCTGGAAAGGCCAAGACGGGTATTGCGTAAATATTAAACAACGAGATCCCGCAACAGGTGCTGAAACAATCAAAAATGTTACTTCGAAGGATTATTATGCGTATCGGTTGATGATCAGACGTGATCAGGACTACGTTATTCTACGATGCCGTGAGCTTTGTCAACAATTCATGGTCGACATGTATGTGAAGATAGAGAGCGAACGACTACGATACTTGCGAGTTAATCAACAAAAACTACGTGCGGAAGAGTACCTGCGAGACGCTATTGTCAACAACGCCGATGCCGTCCAAATTGGTAATTCTGTCATTCTACCATCATCGTATATAGGCAGTCCACGTCATATGCATGAATATATACAAGATGCCTTGACTTACGTGCAAGAATATGGCTGGCCGTGTTTATTCATCACCTTCACATGTAATCCAAAATGGCCGGAGATCACATCCTTACTATAGGCCAAAGCGCAATACACCGTCATGACATTACAGCACGTGTTTTCAGACAAAAATTGAAGTCTCTAATTGATTTCATTACAAAGTTACATGTATTTGGTCCCACACGTTGCTGGATGTATTCCGTTGAATGGCAAAAGCGCGGATTAGCTCATGCACACATTTTGGTATGGTTAATCGATAAAATACGTCCTGAAGAAATCGACAGTATAATTTCTGCGGAAATTCCAGATCCGTCTACTGATCAAATGCTGTTTGATATTGTTACTGCAAATATGATTCTGAATCGTTCATCGCCTTGCATGGCAGACGGGAAATGTACTAAAAGTTTTCCAAAAAAATTTACTGACGATACGATCACAAATGTTGATGGATATCCAATATACCGTCGAAGAAATCCCGATACTGGAGGACAATCTTTTGTTAAAAAGATCAATAACATAGACATTGACATTGATAACCGTTGGGTGGTCCCATATTCGCCTTTGCTGAGCAAAACATGCAATGCTCATATTAATGTCGAGTTCTGCATTCAGTGAAGAGCATCAAATACATTTGCAAGTATGTGAATAAAGGCAGTGATATGGCTGTATTTCGCGTTGAAAATACCAATGTGAATGCTCCTCCGGTGAATAACAACGATGAAATAACGCTTTACCAAATTGGCCTGTACGTCAGTTCCAATGAAGCTGTTTGGCGTATCTTCGGATTCCCAATTCATGAACGAGATCCAGCAGTCAATTATTTAGCCGTCCATCTTGAAAACGGCCAGAGCGTATATTTCTCGAGCGAGACAGCATTGTGCGGATGCTTTTGGTACTTTTGCACGAACATTACTCTAGTCAGAAGTACCACGTTATTTCACATGGGCACCAACAAAAAAATGGATGCCCCGTAAGCAAGGCACACCAATTGATGCATGTCCCGGTTTATTCAAATCAAACATCTTGGGACGAGTATTTACAGTTAATCCAAGGCAGACTGAGTGCTTTTATCTCCGGCTGTTGTTGGTTAATGTCACCGGCCCATTGTCATTTCAAGATATACGTAAAGTGAATGAGCAACAGTATCCAACATATAAAGATGCATGCCTTGCACTAGGTTTACTGGAAGATGAGAAACAGTGGGAATGTATGCTTGCTGAAGCAGGACTGTGCAGCAAGACAAATCCGTCTACTGTTCCCTATAGTGTTGACTACATGTTTTCCGGCCAGAGCAGAGACATTATGGGATAATCACAAAGATTCAATGACTGATGATATATTACATCAACATCGTACACGATGCAATGATCTAACGATAGCATTCAGCGACACTGTGTACAATGAAGCATTGATTGCTATTGAGGATCTTTGCATTATTATTACCAACTTACCTCTCAGTCATTTCGGTATGCATTCGCCAAATCGAAATGCATCTGATTTAATTAACACTGAATTTAATCGTGAAGTACAATACAATACTACGGAAATAACCGCGATTGTTGCTCGCAATGTCCCACTAATAAATGACGATAAATACCCATTTACGACCGTATCATGCTCGCAGTTGTGGCAGGACAACGTGGTTTCTTTTTCTTGGATGCACCAGGTGGAACTGGCAAAACATTCGTTATTTCGTTAATTCTCGCCGAAATACGACCAAATAATGGCATCGCATTGGCTGTTGCATCATCTGGCATTGCGGCAATTTTATTGGATGTAGGTAGAACAGCTCATTCAGTCTTTAAGCTGCCACTAAATATTCAAAATAACCCAGACGCAAACATAAAAAAACAACCTTCCATGGCCGCAGTACTGAAACAGTGTAAAATTATCATCTGGGATGAATGTACTATAGCGCACAAACATTCGCTTGAGGCATTGAACAGGACATTGAAGGAAAGGACATTCCACGTTCAACATACGCTGATGAGATCAACGCGTGCTTAAAATCATCGCCACTGTGGCGTAATGTTGAAAAAGTACAACTGAAAGTAAATATGCGCGTTCAAATGCTTCAAGATCCAACAACTATTAGATATCGGCGATGGAAAAGTTACTACAGATGAAACTGGATGCATAAAATTACCGATCGGATTCTGCACAATCATTGATTCGCAAGATGCTCTCATTGTCCAAATATTTCCCGATGTTCACAGACAATACACAAATCATGAGTGGCTGGCAGAAAGAGCAGCAAAAAATGTGGACGTCAACGAATTGAATCTTAAGTTACAAGATTTATTGCCAGGAGACTTGGTGTCATATAAATCTATTGATACAGTTTGCGATACTACCGAAGCTGTCAATTATCCAACAGAGTTTTTAAACTCATTGGATTTACCAGGCATGCCACCATATAATTTACAACTGAAGGTTGGATCTCCGGTTATTTTGCTGCGTAATTTGAACCCAGTTGTGCAACGGCACGCGATTAGTTATTAAAAAATTAATGAAAAATGTTATTGGAGCCATCATTTTAAATGGCAAATTCCGAGGTGAAAATATATTACTACCGCGAATACCTATTATGCCCAAAGATGTACCAATTCAATTTAAACGACTTCAATTTCCAATTAGAATTCATTTGCAATGACTATCAATAAGTCTCAAGGCCAAACGATGTCTGTCTGTGGTTTAGATTTGAGCACATCATGTTTTTCACAGGGATAATTATACGTGGCGTGCTCTCGAGTGGGCAAACCATCCAGTTTGTTTGTGTTAGCTAAAGATGGGAAAACAAAAAATATTGTACACTCTGTTGCATTAAGAGACTGATATTGTTTTTTAGTAATATTGTCATAATTAGTGATATGTACATAATTTTAAAGAATTAATTTTAATAAATTTAAAAAATAAATGTTTAGTGATTTGTGTTTTTTATATTCCGTTATCATCGACAGTGTTCCATGCCGTTTCCACTCATATACGGAAGAGATATGGAAGTTTTCGTACACAGCAAAACATTAAATTTTTACTTACATTTTACTCTGGCAAATCATCATGAATAGTCTCATGCTTGAACAACGCTAAGATATTTTTAAAATTTACTTTGAAAATCAGTCGTCGATTCGCGCAACTTATAAACGAGTTCGTGAATTTTGAGGCGCACATAATCGTCCATCTGAGCAAGCCATCCGTCGAACTGTAAACAAAAGTGTGCAAGAAAATCTAAATTTATTGATTTGTCTTCGTTCGCAGGAATTGGGGCTCTGTCCGTCGGCCTACACCCGTACAAGATCCAGCTGGTACAGGAATTGGATCCACGAGACCATTATCAGCGTCGTTCTTTCGCCGATTGGACTCTAGAGCAGTTGGCAAATTATCGTCAAATTATGTTCAGCGATGAGGCTCATTTTTGACCTAACGGTTTTGTTAATAAACAATATTACCGCATATGGAGTGAGACCAATCAATTCATCACCAATTGATGCCTTGGAGGCCAGCATTGTTCGTGTTATTCGTGACATACGGCCAGCAGTGCTCGAAAAAGTGGCTCAAAATTGGACGTCCAGCATTCGCTTCGTCAAGAACAGCCGATAAGTCCGAAATCATTTTCAAATATTAATGCCATGTAATTGAGCTTTCTAACAAAAAATAAATTTTGATTACAATTTAATTTTTTGTGTTATGTGACAATGACTTAGAATCAGGTTTGCATAATATTTATTTAACGCACACGGTTACAATTTTATTCGACGTGTGACAATTGATTGATTCAGATAAAATTGCGAAAGTATTTTAAGCCTATATATAATGCCGTCATATGAAAACTATGATTCTGCTAAGTGACAAAGATACTGTCGACTGGATTACCGTAAGGTAATGATAACTTGGAATCTGGCGAACCGAAGTATAGATATTCATCGTGTTAAACATGATGACGGCTTTAACGTTTGCTTTGATGGGCTGAATCGAATGAAATTCCAAAAGAGTATGTTTTGGTTTTGATAAAACTCGAAAAAAACTAAAGCTGCGTAATTAAATATAAAAAAATGAACATGAAGATCCGTGAATTACCTCATAATAAGTTTTATTTGTTTCATATGTATGCTTGCTCATTCACATACATATGTTGATTGATAAAAAGAATCGAAATACCTTGGAATGCCAACAAAATTGGTACGACTGTGTAGGATGACAATGACGCAGTCTCAATGCTGTGATAAAGTTGAGAACAGGTTATCGACAATTATAGTCTCTTTAATCTCATGTAGGAGTACATCTTTCGTATAACTCAAACCGCAACATGTTATATCGCCAGTCCAATCAAGTGCTTGCATATGCAAATGACATGCGTAATTGGACTGAATAGCAACGGAGTGAAGGAAATACTTGATCCGCTTGTAGAGTAATCAGCTTCTGTTGGACTCCATGATCTCTGGTTATAGGGACAATGGCACACCAGTTTTTGGTAGTGGGAGTGAGGAGGTTCAAATATTTGGGCTCTCTTATCACTCACGATAATAGTGTGGTAGGGGATATTATAGTGCGGCTGGCAACTATGGCAGTCGTGCTTTGTATCCTCTAAGACCACTGCTAAAATCTAAACACCTATCAAGTGCCGTGAAGTTGAAGCTGAAGATTTGAGAGAAGAATTATGCGTTGGTTTACGGCCCAAAACGCAAAATAGGTGGTACATACCGAGCTCTGTACAATATCGAGATCAGAGATCTGATGATCTCCGATATTGTGCATGATATAAAATCCAAGCGAGCACGCTGAAAGGAGAGCCATCATATGGGTGGCGTAGAGATCGTTGCAGGCGACAATGGCTCCACGATGTGGAGAACGATTTGGCCTCTTCAGATTGTTTTCGACAGTGTGAAGACCATGCTCAGGATCAAAACCGTTGGAGCCGTATAGTTGACTCAGTAAGGGGCCAGTAATGGCCTTTAAAATCTGATTATTATAATTTTTATTACAATTTAGTTTATAAAAAAACAAAAACGTTAGTTTTATTCACCGCATAAATTTGTACTCGATAATTGCAACTTTTCGCAACCAAAGTTTAACATTAATAAGTGAGTTTGTACTGTATACCATAAACATATTAACACCCGAAAAAACACTAATCTTGCTATGTTTGTTCCCATTTTAATTCGAATCCTTATTAAAACTATATATGAAACGAGATAAATACCTATACCTAATAGTTTTGCCTATGTCAAACGCATGTATACATAAAAGGTAACTTAACATATATGTATATACAAAAATGGTAATTTAACACCCCATTTCACAGTGGCAACAGACAAAAACTTTGGTGTTTTTGTGAATCATAAAATATATTAAAATCAATCGTACTGACATGCAATTGAATAATCAGTTATCTATAATTAAGATTAAGAAGTTTTATACAGGACAGGCTTTGACAATATCATGAATTGAAATCATAATTAGATTATATGTATAACAACATTATATTTATAAAACAAATAAATAATCGAATAGGTCTTAAATGAACATTTATATTATTTAAGCAAGATATATATTTTTTTTAAAAGATTTACAAAGATTAAATGGTGATCTATTTCCTTCCTTTCGAATTAAGATTTTTTTTTTGATTTCAGTTCCATTCGAAAGCGAACGACATAAATCGTATTTTTGTATTTTTCCCGTCTCTCGAGATATTCTTTATTCGTATCTATGTATACATATGTATGTATGTACATATTGTATGACGGACAATGCAATCATATTCTCTGTCAACCAAAATCGATCGAGTTTTAAAGTTTATTATCCTGTTTACTTATGTATATATATCCCTTATTATGTATTTATATTAAAATGAGAATATGTTATATGGATTACAGGTAATTTCTAAAATCAATAGATTACCTACTTTGTATTTAAGCCGAATACTGAATCAATTATGTACAATTTTAAGGTTAACATTATTATTAGTTACAGTTTTTAAAGACCACAGACCTTACTGAATTAACAATCTGATTCCACTGTCATAGGTCTCTCCATATAAGCGCTCGCATAGTAAAACGCACAAAAAATTGTCTATAGCAGTGACGTAAGACAATTTTCTCGATTAATTTATTAATGTAAATATGTTATGATTCATGCGTTTGAATATTTTACACAAAATGCATATCAAAAATTTACATTGCAACTAACATTTGTTTGATGTTTTGTTGGTTGGTGAAATGAATGGAATGGGCCCAATATGATGGACCGCGTTTGCAAATAAATATATTATAACTAACTGACATGGTTCATGTTCCCACCACGCAAACATATCAAGAATGTTAGTAACAACGATATTAAGACCATATATAGCGTGTGAATTTAATGCTAAAATTAAAACTTACATTTTTCACTCATTCGGAAGTAAATGTACGACTATACGAACACAACTGTACGCAAATATAGGCAACGGGCGATGGATATATAGATAGATGGGGCCCGACCGTGCAGCGGCAAAATTCTTAAATGGAATGCCAGGCAGAGGAAAATCTGTAATTTCTATTTAGTTTAAAGGAGATTTCTTTGTTAATTCTCTATATAATATGGTAGACGAGTTTTGAAAGAGGTCGGATTTCTAATTAAGAGGATCCTTTGTTCGATGTATTTTAATTCTTCGAATTGTTATTAGCAGCTAGACAATTTAGAAGTAGGTATATCGAAAATCAAGTATTTCCATTCCATTTTATTTTAATGTGTATACAAACAAATTACCCCGATCATAACCCTTTATTGTTTATAGAGATATATAGTATTGTTGTGAATAACTGCTGCTGATGCCGGTCAATGGACTCAAAACATATTAAAGCATTATTTAATTTTCATATGTTCCCATAAATGAAAGGTCAAATTCAACATTCAGACATTTTAAAAGTGAAAGTGATTTTTGCCATACAATGGGCGAAGAGTAACTTTATGGTGGTATGAATAAACCTGAGTAAAAGCTCATGCTCATAAAATTTAGAGTTTATGAATCGTATATGAGTAACAATTCTAAGTTTATACTCAAAACTGAGTTTAAACTTTATGGTTAAAATAAAATGAAATGGGGAATTCTTACTCAACTATATAATGTAATACAAGAAGTACTTTTAGACCGAATTTCTACTCTACTAATTTGAATTCTAATAAGTCGTATAGACTTAGATCCGTTGTGTGCACATGTGTACAAGAGAACAATAAATAAATTTTCAGAAATAAATTATAATTTAAAATGCGTCGCAACGTTGGTGGAAAGGGGTGGGAGTCCTAAAAATGGTTGAGTGGTTTTCCAATAATTTTCTTGACAATATTAAGAAATGTTGCCACTCACATGTCTCGTAAATATAAATTGCAAGAACATGTTTCCCAAGAATACCACCACAGTATCCTCTGCTTGTCGTAGAAGGCGACTAAACGGCTGGATGGTTGCACCCGTAAAAAAATCAACTGTTTATAAAGTTAACAAAAATAAAAGTGGATACCGCCAAAAAAAACCCGGACCTCGCTCAAGTACCCGGGCACGAAACTTAGTATCGGCACGTGGAACGGGCAGTACTTAGAAAACCAGGATCATTGAAGAGTCTAATCACGTGTATGGCTGGAACTCGTTGCTCTTCAACAAACTCGCTGGCCGAAAAGTGGAGACCATGTGTCTCAGGGCTATACGTTGCTCTACAGTGGAGATGACCGATAATGGTGAGAGAATGATGTACTTTGCAATTTCTCATGATCTCATGATCAAGGCTGATCTTGCAAGGAGGGCAGCCAAGCAGATTTGTAGACCTGCAGAAGAAGCGAGAACGGTGGAAGGCCGAGGTTCTGAAAGCTCAACTACTCAGCAATGAGCGCAGTTCTCGTAATTTCTTTAAAGGAATTGGACTGTACCTTACTTTCAGGCCTGCGTCAACTGCCATTCGGGACCAGGATGGAAACTTCTGTCAACATCGACGCAGTACTTGACGTAAGGAGTGGACACTTTACTGACCTGCGTGGTGTTCGTTATTCGTCACAAACTGTTGTTGAGTAGCTCTAATACAGTTTGCGGAGATTTGCACTGAAGATTCTGCAAATGGATATTATTCTGAGGATATTGCAAAAGTTATTATCCTACGTTATATTGGGTAAAATCATCCCTCTAACGGAGGGCGTGGTTGGTGACTATCAAGGAGGATTTCGTCCGAATCGTTCAGTCATTGATCATGTCTTTTCGCTGCGGATGACTCTATCTAAATATTATGAGACATCAGATTTCCGCCATACCTATGATTCCAATAATCGAGAGAGTTTGTGGTCTGGCCTGGAATACTCAGGGATGACAACAACATTGGTACGACTGTGTAGGATGACAGTGACGCAGTCTCAATGCTGTGTTAAAGTTGAGAACTGGATATCGATAATTTTTGCAGTTAACTCGGGTGTTCGGCAGGGAGATGCTCTGTCACAGATACTTCTTAATCTCATGTTGGAGTTCATCTTTCGTAAAACAACACCTCAGCGCAACATCTTATATCGCCAGTCCAATCAGGTGCTTGTATATGCAGATGACGTATGCTTGATTGGACTGAATAGCAACGGAGTGAAAGAAATACTCGATCCGCTTGTGGAGTTTTCAGCTTATGTTGGACTCCAGATCAATGAGTCCAAAACAAAATATATGATCTCTGGTTATAGGTGCAATGACCAGATTTGAGTAGTGGCCACTACCCGTTTGACGAAGTGAGGAGCTCCAAATAGTTGGGCTCTCTTATCACTCACGATAACAGTGTGGGTGAGGATATTAAAGTGCGGCTGGCAGCTGGCAGTCGTACTTTGTATCCTCTAAGACCACTGCTCAAATCTAAACCACTATCAAATGCCGTGAAGTTGAAGCTTTCCAAAGCGTTGATCACGCCCGTTGTTATATTTGGATGTGAAAGTTGGCCGCTGATGAATGAGTACGAGAGATGGGTGATTTTTAATTATTAATGTTGGCTGGAACCCAAGCAGGTTCCGCACTTAATGCCTTTCTGGACCCCTGGTGCAAGATGGCTCCTCACATATGAGAGATGCAAGTGATTTACGGCCAAAAATACAAAATAGATGGTATATAACGAGCTCTGTAAACAATATCGATATCAGAGATCTGATGACGATCCCCGATATTGTATATGAAATAACATCGCAGCGAGTACGCGGGCTTGGTCACGTTCTTCGTGCTGATCCGGAACGAATTGTGTAATGATCTCCGAAAGGTGAGCCACCATATGATAGACGCAGAGGTCATTGCAGGCGAAAATGGCTCCACGATGTAGAGAACGACTCGGCCTCTTCAAATTGCCTTAAACAGAATGAAGACCATGCTCAGGATCGGACCCTTTGGAGCCAAATAGTTGACTCAGTAAGGGTCCAGTAATAGCTTTTAAAAACTGATTGTTATTATTATTATTTATTATGAAACGTCAGGAGGAACCATTTCAAATGAACCGCGGTTTACAAATTTTTTGATATTAGCCGTGTTTCTTGACGTATGATCTGATCCAAAAAATAGTACTATTTTTGTGTTAATTTTGTAGCGACCGATACAATTAATTTGGCAATTGCCTTAATTTCAATTGTATCGTAATCACTACAATTTCGCGTTTGCCCATTTCCACTTATCGACGAGGCAACGCGTTAACATTACGATATTTACTTTCTGTATGCAACTCTTACTCTTGTTATGTATACAGAATATTTTTGCATTTCCTTATATTCGATATTCTATGTACATACAAATTTTATATTAATGTACATAGCGATACAAATTCTCTCTCGAATATTTACGCGCATAATAATATTACGCACGAGAACATTCTATGGCGTGATACTTATGTACCAATCATCTTTCGTCGTATGTTTTTTTATGCTCACCAATATTCATGTCGAACAAAACGAATTAACATATACATGTTATTTCGTCTAGATGATTGAGATTTTTGCGCGTAATGACCGACGCATACTTAAACATTTTTTATTATACATATTATGTATATATGTACATGCGAAGTTAGAATCCTCTCTCTCTCTCTCTCTCTCTTCATTTTTTGGTTGGCGCATGTGGTGCGACAACTTTTTATTACAAACAATGCGTTTAGATTTTCTGAGACAACCAGTGGTGGTGAATCCAAATTAAATAAAAATTAATTAAATAAATAAAAATTATAATAAATAAAATTATAATAATTAAATAAATTATAATAACAGATAACGAAAATATAACAATAAAAAATGTATTTGTGTTAACGAAACATTCGTGTGTGTGTTATTATTATTTATTGTGGAAGTCCGGCTGGACTATAAATTTAATAGGAGTATACATCCTAAAATTTCATGAAACGCGGCTATACAAATGAAAGGGAAACAGATATGATCTGATCCGGATCAGATCATACGAGTCATGTCCGCCACTCAAAATACCCGCTCCGGCACCACAGATCGCGGATACCGGCAATAGTTTATCACCATTCACATTGCTGACAGACATAACAACGCATAGCAACAAAACACCAATCGACAACATAAAACTTCCATCCGGTAAAATAAAATTCAATCCGTCATAAAACTAAAATATAAAACGCAGCATAAAATAAAATCAGCATAGAACAAAACCATAACATGAAACTTCCATCCGGTAAAATAAATTTCAATTCAATGTCATAAACTAAAACATAAAATTAGCATAAAATAAAATTTTAAAAATTAAGCATGATATCAATTTGATATCATGCCACCTTTTAACTAAATAAATAATTCTATATATATTTTGTTGCAACGCCTTATGCGTTGGATTATTCATAAAACACTCGAAGAAGCACCAACGTGCAAATTGTAATTTGTTTTACTTATATTATATATTGTATAACCATTGTATAACCATAAAATATTAAATAAAGAAAACTCATAGATTTTCTATGAGTTTATAAAAAATTATAAAATAACTAAATATATGATTATAACTTACGTCAAGAAACACGGCTATTTATAGGTGATCTGCGGGTTTTTAGATTGTTATTGTAGTTGAGGACTTAGAAGTAGACACACTGGCCTATAGGCCATATAATATATTATCAGAATATACCTTTACCATAGAGTGTCCGAGTGCAACATTACTGCAAACGATTTAGACGAATCTTAAAATGTGATACTTTCGGATGAATGCGTACGATGTCTCACGCAATTAGGATATTTTAAAACCAAGCAGCAAACCTATCATTTATTTCAACTTTGAAAACATTTAAAACAAAAGTATTTGACCACTAACATACGAGTTTATCTGTAAACGAATTCTTAGCAAGATTTTGATGCCACTGCAGCCGCAAATTTTAAGCTTCTCGTCCATCAGCAGTTTTGGGATTGGACGCTTGCCTATACTGATGAAGATATATTTGTTGATTCTTTACAACCAAAACACACATTCAGAACTATTTTAGCTCAATTATTATATAGAGTAAAATGGATTTTAACAGATTTAATAATTAATTAGTTGAGACCTAGGATAATAAACATTAATTTGGTATATTATTTCATAAATACCACTTGTTGCACTGTATTACAAACGTTCATTATATAAATCGATATTATACCGGCAAAATTGTTATTAAAAATTAATATAATTGGATTATGCATAGTCCGCAACAAGTTTATTTGTATCACAAATTAAACAATAATATATAAGTCCTTATTATTGCATTGCAAATATAATGGATTTTATTATTAAAGGGCCTCGAGGCTAATTTAATACAAATTACTTAGATTTATCGAAATTATTTAATACTTTTGTTCCTTTCTACATATACCTGCGCTACCAAAAATAGAAAGTAGATAGCTGATCAAATAATTTGTATTTTCATCACAACATAAATTAATATTGTGTAAAACATTAAAAAATGTTTACAACATAATGTCTAATTATGTATGATGCCTGAATTTATTTTTTGAACCGCTAAATCAATTTCAATTTATAAATCAATTTTATTGTGCTTTTGGATCATTAAAATTCTTAACATGATTCAGAAACACAATAAAATAAGAACAACGTGGGAGTTGAAAATGAGAATTAATGAAGTTGACAAATTTTTGTTATCTGTATACATGATGGCTGTGCAAATAAGATCGCGTGGATTAAAAAAATAGATAGCGACAATAAAATAAAATATTTGTTGTATTGCGGATATATACTATAAACGTCCATCATTGACTCCAATGTACTCGTACAAGATAATATTAATCTTGATTAGACTAAAATAGAATGCTGCTTTTGATAAAATGATAACATAAAATTTATAATGATTATATATATAAAGCGGGTTTCATAGAAAAGTTTCAACGTATACACGTAGTACTTCCTCCGAGTCCCTTCGGCCGTGTCTCTGTTCGTCTATTTTTCAAACCCTATATTATAAAATATTATAATGTTTTGACCGAGGACCCGGAGGAAGGACTACGTGTATCATACTATTTATATACATGTCACAGTTAACAGTAAAGGAATACATCAAAATGTGTAGCTCCGCTTGACGTATACATATAAAAAATATCATTTTATAATCCCATTTACATTCGGAGTGGCCAAACTTCCGAATACTGTCTTAAAACTAATTTCAAGAGTTTTTCACGCTCTTCCAATCCGCAATCGACATCATTTTCTTTAAGAATATGAATTGTTTTGTAAAATTACAATCACGTTATTGAAATATGGTTTTTTGAAGCCAAGTTCAGAATAAACGAATTTAAAATACTTTAATTTAATTGTTAAAAACCAATTGAAATTATTGATTTTTATATACATTTTCAAAGTACAAATTTTTCGAAATATCGAATTTCGTATTTTTATAAATCTAAATTTGAAAAAATTATTTTTTAATTTAATTTATAAAACTACAAAATTAAATCTTTTACTTTCCAATTAACTAAATTCCGATATACTCGTAAGTTAAACTTATAAATTTTTGGAATTTCTGAATTTTGAAAACTTCAGATTTTTTTGAGATTCTAAAATCCGGCCTTAACGATTCATAACATTTTATATGGTTCTTTGAATTTTCTGTGGTTACGTATAAAATTCAAAATTTTTAAAATATTAAATCTTTTGAAATTTCCTTTATTTGTAATTCTGAATTTAACAAAATTTGTGCGAATTTTCGAATTTTTGTATCTTTCAATGTATTAAATTTTGATATAATCTTAAAATATGATTTACATTTTAAACTCGCTCAAGTTTTGGCAAACTGTAGGATGGTTAGGTTAGGTTAGGTAAGACATACGAGCTACCTCCTCTTCACTCGTTAAACCATCCTGAGCTTACTAAGAAGCGTTGAAAGTTCCGGACCTCGATCTTACTAAGATCCGCGAGGTCGTCCAAAAACGATGTTCCCAAAAATGTTGTTCTTTTGCACAATAGACTGTGACAAATGCAGAGCAGATGGAACACAGTTTCCTCCTTCTCCACATCACCGCAGCTGCGACAGAAATCATGGGCAGGGACATCCAGTGTGCTCGCATGTCCTCCAATGAGACAATGTCCCGTTATAGCTCCCACGGCCATACCAATATATTACTTTCGAAGGGATATCAGTTCGCCGGATCTGGGCCGGTCAAGTCTAGGCCAGATCTGCCTTGTTATTACACATGAACTAGCGTTAAACCATCTGACATTCGAATCTTTTATAGCTTCTTCCTGAAGCAGCAGTTTACATGAAGCAAGCGGTATTACATGAAGCAAGCGGGTGTTGAATTGATGAGCCATTTCATTTAAAGATGTTGGACAGTTCTGGGCTACCTTCGACGTCAGGGTGTATGATTGTAGCGTTTAATAGCAGCCTAGCAGTCCGTAGAAACACTGCAATTGGGAAGACGAAAAGAGAGGTTGATCTCTGGTACCTCACATAATACCCCGCAGCCAACCCCCCTATCTCTTTGGGAAGCCACCCGTAAAGAAGCTTAACACCTCAATTTCCATAACCGTTTCGTTCACCAAGTCCTCTCTGGTGGGAAACTCAGTTTGGAATCTCAGCCCATCTAAACAGGTGGCAAAGGGATAGCCGAATGGCTGTGCAAGATGCAAGCTGCCGGCCGCAATGTCCAAAGGAGTGAGATGAAAGAGAATCTTCAGAGCTTGAGAAGGTGTGCTCCTGAGAGCCCCACTTATACACAAGCTGGCCGTTCCTTGCACTTTCGTCAATAGTTTAAGGTTGGCCATAATTTTTAACGCAGGCCTCCAAACCACAACCCCATACAGCAGTATAGGCCTTACCACTGAGACGTATAGTCAGTGTACTATGTGGGGCTCCATACCCCATCTTTTTCGAATGGCATTTTTGCAGGAGTAGAGCGTCATAGTAGCTTTCTTTACTCTCTCTAAGATGTTTGGTTTCCAGCTTAGCGTGCGGTACAAGAGTAGTCGGAGGTATTTCGCTCTATATGTAAAGATCAAACGAGTACCATTTAATATTGGCGGATCATACAGAGGAAGTTTGTGCTTCGTGGTAAAGAGGACCAGCTCCGTTTCCTGTGGGTCGCAACTGCGTATCCTTTTCACTATCCATTCTCTGCTCCAACGGAATGTTGTTGATCTTGGAGACCATGAGCCAGGCTCTCTTCCTGGTCTGACAATGTGATACTGGAGGGCCAGCATTCTTTAGTGCCTTTGCCCTTTGGTTTCGAGGGGGCAGCCTTCTTCGTGCTTATGCTTCTTATTGCGCCTTGGAGACCCGGGCCTAAATGCCAATGTCCTCGCAGTACTAGGTTCCCATTTTTTAAGAGTGCCGGTTTCTTTTTGTTTTTGATTTACACTATCCATAATAGGTCCCACGAGTTGCGGAGACAAGGGGGGTTCACCTGTGGTCCACCTGTGCAGAGATCCACAATACACCGGTAAGGCTACATTATCCTATAGTTTTTAGACTGAGCCACCAGCTTGGCCGGTTATCAGCATGGTACGGTTAACACCTTAACCCGGCCCAGTTGTTTAACGCCGTGTTTTCACTTAGCGTCTTCACCCCACCAAAAAATTGATTCTGGAAATAAAATTTGAGTTAAATTTGAAATTTCGGAATTTGCAAAATTTCTAATTTTCACAAATACATAGGATTACATTTTGATGTATAGGCTGATTATTTTTATTTCGAATCAATATTTGGAGCAGAGGAAGAGGAGTTAAACAGTTTAAACAATTTATGAATGTTTTAAAAACCAAACTTTAAAACAATAAATTTAATTAAATTCAATTCAATCAACTGTCGAATTTTACCACTCTTGATTCCTTATCGTAGTTTCGTTGTATTATGTAAAGTTTCAAAATTCAACCCATAGACAAATTTCGAATGCCACAATTCCCCTTCTGAGTGGAAGGAATACCGTAGCCAAAACGATCTATAAAACTACAATAATAATTTTTAAAAATATATAGAACATACGAAAAATTTTCTAGCACTAATGTGTTTTACATATACTTATCTGTTATAAGCTCAAACTATATACTTATATATGTAAAACGAAACAATAAATCAACTTAAATCGATAAATTGACGAGTATAATCGAGAGCTTGCAGCCACTTTTCAATTATATGTCAGAAAATATCCATAATAACTCAATGAAAGCACAAAAACAGGTTAAGTTTAAAACAAAATATTTATTCTTTCAAAAAGATCAAAACCGCACACGAGTACAAAAAACAAAAATATGGAAAAGCTTAAATCAAAATGTACTTATAATTGTGTTTTATAAAAGTTTGGAATATTTCTTTGTATATATGAATGCACACATACATATGCACAAGTAAATAACGAACTATTCTAAATGCTTGACATTGAAGTTTCAACCAAGATAAATTGCTAGTGGCAAATTCAAATAACAAAAAGAATTTTCGGTTTGTTATAAATTTTTCGTTGAACTTACATTACATCATTAGTTATTATTTTATATCCTTCAGAGTAACAATAACAATATGATTTTTATTTAATAAAACCTCATAAAAAATTATAAATATTATATTTAGCTTTTGAACGACTTTAATGTGATTTTCATATTGTCTCACTGGAATTATTTATGTCATCTCATTGCCTTCAATTTAATTTAAAGCTTGAATTTTATTACATATCTAAATGGAATAATTATTAGAATTACGAACCGCAGACGCACGTACAATCTTGCATACATCTTATGAGTGTGAAAGTATTTTCATGTTTTATTGTATATAACCTTAATGGGAAAAGTATATTTCATTTTTGAAGTTGATTCGAAGCCCTTGCGCACACAAAATATAAATATTTTGTTTTTATTCTAATAAAAAAGTGCAACGATTGTTTAACTATAATCAAAAAGGTAAAATTGAATGTAAAAACAGAATATTTGTACGGGATCCCGAACGTTGGGATAAATATTGAATTATGGAATTCAATAATAATCTTTACCTTAACTAAAAAATCTACACCGGAATTTTTAAACTTCCTGGAAAATAGATTTAAATCGTCACTGCACATTAATTACGAGACAGACGGGCAGCAGAAATCTATCTAAGATCTAAGTTATGTAAAGAAACAGGCGAGTTCAGTGATAATACATAATCGCATTAACAACAAGTGAAGGTGTGTTCTTCAGAGCGTTAAATGACCCAAGCGTCAGTCTACAAAAGCATCAATTCATTTTGAAGCTAGGCAGAAACAGGTCAACATTAAAATATCGGGAATCACATGAATGCCAGCTGGGAGCCGAACACTGCGATCATAAAGGAGTACTACAGATATATATTTAAGAAATTAACCGAGAATATGTTTCAGATATTGACATTGATACTAGAAAATTGACACATTTGCAGCATTTACCACTAGCGGATTATAATCGGCGTTGACTACAAGATCCTATGGCCCAAGAAATTGAACTTGATTGGATCATAATGGGAGACATAACACACAGAAAAAAAATCAAAATGTTGACAATGGTCACCACAAAGAAAATTGGACAACAATGCAAGATAGGACACTGTGAGGAGGAAGTAGTCGCTGATAAGCTATTCACAGAAACAACAACGCGTCACCAGATGGAAAAAATGATGAATTTACTATTTAAGGTAATAGCAAGATTACTGCAGGTCGACAGAAGATTTATGAAAGATAAACCGCATTCGCCAGACTTTATCACGAGTTCATGGAAGATTATGTATAAGACAAAGCCACATGCCGCATATGTGCAGGACAATATAATACATACAGGTAAATCTGGAAGATTCCAATCAAGAGAACTTGCAAAGGATATTGTGGAGAAATACTCTGTCACAAACATTAAAATAATAAAAACTAAAAATGGTCAACTATGGAACATAATGAAACATGTTTCTCGGATAATGGTAGCAATAAACCTATTAAAGCAACAAACCTAGAGAGCTGATATACAGTAGAATGATAAGCTACCAGAATATATAGCGTGCGTAAAAGTGGATCAAATATAAAGCTGAGCTAGGTGAAGCAGATAGAATAAGGGTAGTATGATGGGCTAAAACATCAACAGCTCTAAAATTAGAATTACTGGAATTTAATGATGCTTCACAACAAGCCTATGCAGGAGTAGTATATGTAAGAACTATACAACCATTTATAGTCTTGAGCTAAATAAGCGAAGACGCCACAAAGTTAGAAACTTTCGTGGCCAATCGAGTATATCTCAAATTAGAGATATATGATTTACCTCAACTATACCATCGAATAATGTAAGCAGTAACAGTAGTAATTTATGTGAACGCACTACTGCACTCTCTTAGTATAATGCACAAACCAAATTTAGATACAAACTTTTAAAAAATACGTAGTCCTTCCTTCCCTATATAAATTGCAGGCCGCTAAAATTTGGTACGTACCATTTTACTAGAAAGCAAACATTTGTATAGCTGTTCAATTTTAAAACACATTAACAATATCGAAGCACAATTTCATCAGACAAATTTTTAGTCTACCATTTACTTCTTTGTTGAGGATTAGTAAGATAATCCAAGGGTAGTCTTTTCCATATATGTTTTGGTTCATTTTTTGTAGAATTTGCCATCTAGATTAATTTAAAAGTTTGACATCTATCAAGTCTTCCGTTTAGGCAGTTGAGTTATGGATCAGGTCATTGCTCGAGAGAACACTTAACATTAACAGAGAGATTAATAGTGTTGACATCTCTTCTATTGTTACATTATATGACCGACATTTACTTGCCTTACGAGTAGAATTCATGCTCTTTACTGCAACATTTCGCATTCTGCCAAAATGCAGTGAACTTGGTGGCATATACATTTCAACTGTCCTTGATCTGACAATACAAATTTCAAAAATTAGGTAGAGTTTTTTTTTAAATTTATAAAATTCATTTAGGTGATTTTGGGCCCCAATAAAAATTGTTCTGATATCGCTGTTTATTTACTGCAAATTTTTTTGCAAGTAGCTATACATATGAAGGACTTATTGAACCTTTTGTAAGTTTGCGGGCTACTTTTTCTAACAGAACGTGTTTGGATTGGCTTTAACTTTATAAGGAATGGTTGTGTTAGATCGATACCCTTTGCCTGGCAAGATCGCCCATGATTTGATTAAGTTCCTTTGTTTTATACTTCGCGCATTTCACACAACTGTGAATAATTTGTTAAATTAAATTGCGGCAACCAACGACAATTATCCATTTGATAATATCGCCATCATCAATGTTCTTATATGTCATAATAGCGCCATATTCTCTATAAGAATTACTTCAGCTTGTTTGACGTTATGTGATGTCATTTAATAATCTTCCGCTAACTCGTAGAAGGCCTAATCCATTAATTAACAGTTTGAAATATATGTTAGCCACTTGAGACTGGTAATTCTTTATTCAATATGTGACTGATTGAATTTCGAGTTTAAAATTCTGGGATTGTATGTTGAAAGAAATCGTCATTGTTGGAGTTCTGATCTGAGCCGATGTGTAATATAAATATAAATAATAAAATATTCAGACTATTTAACTAAAATTGGGGTGTGCGTAAACCCAATGTAAAATAATCGGGAACCCATTCTACGCGGTAATCTCTATCCTTCTTAAAGGTTTGCTTTACGGTTGCGAACAGTTTACTTAATAACAATGCTCCACGAAATTCAAAGCGTGGAATGGATATTTATTTTACAGGTGTTACTTTTATGGACACGAGTGTCCATTACGTATTGTTGTCTGGGTGATGGAGCGTCATAAAATCCATGCAGAAGTTTTGCTAACATATTTGGCTATTTCAATGTCTTTTATATTTTCATGGTATTTTTAACCATTTTCTGCTAAATAAGGTGATAGTTGATTTTCCGATCCTAAATTCTCGAGTCAGAATGTTTGGAAAAATATGGTTGCTCTTAAGGGAACAACCCAGCCCAATGACTCCTGCCCTGCTTCCGCCACGATTTTCCTCCCTTAATCGTAATGAATTTCCATACTGTGAAATACCGAAAACTGATGAGAATAGCATACAGCTTGGATTGTAATGTTGGTGCGAGTGCAATACAATCGTATAAAAAAATTCTCATAGTTGTTTGTGCAATGCCATCAAAAACGACTCTTAACATATGATTGTGCCTCTAGTGACACCATAATGTATGGTAAGTAATATTCGCTATAACTATTGCTGCTTAATCAATTTTTTATCTCATATACGTCCTAACGAACAGCCCCTGTGGTCGGGGAGTACTCACATGTCTCGTAAACCTAAAGTGCATGAACATGTTTTCCTCGAATACCACCACAGTATCCTATGCTTGTCAAAAACTCAACTGTTTGCAATATCAACAAAAGAAAAACTGTATATCGCCAAACTAGTACCCGCTCAAGTATACCCGGACATGAGTTGGAAGGCTAATCACTTGCATGAAGGAGTATCGGCTGGAATAATTCGCTCTTCAAGAATCTCGCTGGCCTAAAAGTGGAGACCATGTGGCAGAGCTATATGTTGCTCAACAGTGGAGATGACCTCGAGAACGTTGGAGCTGGATTTCTTCATGGGCCGCAGGTAAAGAAGGCTGTTTTGGGTTTCCAAGCAGTCATAATAAGCGATTGAGTAAGCCTCGCTTGCGCATGAAGTTCATCAACCTGTCGATAATTTGTGTACGTGTTTGGTAATTGCGGACTTTAATGTTAGAACTGGTAAAAATTTAACGACTTGTGTGAAAACATAGGTCCGTACTCCCGACACGAAATGCGATCGATAATGGTAAAAGAATGTTGTACTTTGAAATTGCTCACGACCTTAGAGTAGCAAGTACATTCTTTCCACACGAACAGATATACATTTAGAAACATGGATCCATCCTCGCAAAACTTCCCACAGCCAAATTGACCACGTGTTAATTTCAAAAGGGCCGGCTCTTACTTTGAAATACTTTGAAGGACTGTTTTTTTCGACCTGGCCAAGATATGCCCCATTTTCATGAAGGGAGACCGCTCAATGTGTGAGAATTATCGCACTATAGCTTCCCTTTGCACAGCATACAAGTTACTGTCATACATTGTAGTATGGTAGGCTTGCTTGGTAGCTTTCAAGGAGGATTGGCAGTCTGTAAAGCGAAACCACTCACCTGAGGTAAACTGCATTAATTCGGAGCTCTTGATATTTGGAGGAAATACTTTGAAGGACTGTTTTTTTCGACCTGGCCAAGATATGCCCTATTTTCATGAAGGGAGACCGCTCAATGTGTGAGAATTATCGCACTATAGCTCCCCTTTGCACAGCATACAAGTTACTGTCATACATTGTAGTATGGTAGGCTTGCTTGGTAACTTTCAAGGAGGATTTCATCCGAATCGATCAGGCACTGTCCAGGTCTTTTCGCACTGGATGAATCTATCTAAATATTACGAGATATCTATTTGCGTAAATTAGGTGTTTCTCAATTTCCGGTCGGCCTATGTCTCGATCAATCGAGCGAGTTTGTGGTCTGCTCTAGAATATCTAGGAATGCCAACAAGTATAGAATGACAGTGATGCAGTCTCAATGCTGTGTGATAGTTGAGAACAGGCTATCGAAAATTTTTGCAGTTAACACAGTTAACAGGATGTTCGGCAGGAGATGCCCTGGCCCCAATTCTCTTTAATCTCATGTTGGAGTACATCTTTCGTAAAACTGAAACAGTTCAGCGCAACATCTTATATCGCCAGTGCAAGCAAGTGCTTGCATATGCAGATGACATATGCGTGATTGAACTGAATAGCGACGGAATGAAGGAAATACTTGATCCGCTTGTAGAGTTTCGAGGTTTTGTTGAACTCCAGATTAATGAGTCCAAAACAAAATATATATGTTCTCTGGTCATAGGGACAATTGCACACCAGGTTTTAGTATTGGCTACTTCACGTTTGAAGGAGTGAGGAGGTTCAACTATTTTGGCTCTCTTATCACTAACGATACCAGTGTGGGTGAGGTTATTATAGAGCGGCTAGCGGCTGGTAGTTATGACCTCGAGACAATTATGGTCCTGTGTTACGCTGAAGTCAGATCTCAACATTATTATGCTGTTAATGTCTGGTGTCCTTTTTATACGACGAACTTATCCGTAACATTGAAAATATCAAAAAAAAAAAGTTTATACGCTATATAACATGGAAAGATGGGTAAAAGCTATCGCATGACAACACTGGATAATGGACAAGAGCTTTTAAAATGTTCTTTTATTGGAAATATTTGGCTTGACCAAATCGATGCATAATCCTATACTGGAATCAATTAAAATAAAGGCACCGTGTAGGAATTTGAGAGATCATGAGTTCTTTCATCTTTACCAGCACAGAACTAATTATGGTGACAATGAACCGGTAAACATGATTTCGAAGAGTTTTAATAAAATTGACGATCTATTCAACATTTGGTTCAGTAACATTATGCGCCAACATGAAAATATTTTAATGTTAATGTTAATTTTTATTTTTATTCACTTTTCTGGTCATGTTTATTATTTTAATGTATTTACCCAAGTCAAATTAATAGACTTTTTTCAGATTAAATAAATAAATAAAAATCTAAAAATAGTTGAGCACTATATGGCTCCTTACATTTGAGAGAAGAATCATGCGAGTGATTTACTGCCCAAAACGTGAAGAAGATGGTACATACCGAGCTCTGTACAATATCGAGAACAGAGATCTGATGAAGATCCCCGATATTGTACAGGAAGTAAGATCTCAGCGAGTACGCTGGTTCGGTGACGTGGACGAATTGTTCAGCGATCTATGAAACAATAGCAACCGTATGGTAGGCGCAAAGGTCGCTGCAGGCGACGACGGCTCCACGATGTAGAGAATAATTTAGATTCATCAAATAGTCTAAGACAGTATGAAGACATGCTCAGGATCGAAACCGTTGAGGCCAAATTGTTGATTTAGTGGCCTTTAAAAACTGTTATTATTATTATTATGTCCTAAGTTGGATTTTAATCGTCTTTCCACAGTGCGAATACTTCAAAATTGATTTTGGTTCGAGGTATCATGTATACTCGTACTACATCAGTTGGTATTAGAGAAGGGCCTATTTTGGTATTACTATACTGCCATTCGAAGAGTTTGATTATTGGTTGTATATTTAGCACAACAGGACAACATGTTTTTCATTATATTTAATATCATGTCCAAAATTCTATGTGATATATGCGGTATTGAAATATCGAAAACTGTGACATAATACAAACCATACAGAAAATCGTAAGCTCTGGGGAATACTAAATTATTTTTGACCAACTGTTCATATAAGCCTCAATTTTTTTTATTTTAGACCATATCACATATATAAACATGTATACGTATATATGTATAGTATAATTTGATTTTTTATTTGGACATTTAACTTAAAAATATATTTACAGATCCCCGTTTTGCAACTGACCGCAGAAACCCGACAGTTATTAATATATGTATAATTCTCAGCTAAAAGTATATTAATCCAAGTTAACTGAATGTGTCAGCATGAAACAAATCAAGTTCATTCTCACATGCCACCTCTCTTTTGATTTATATTAGAATTGTCAAATCATCCTCGATATCTTCCATAAAAGTATAGAAGGTGCAGATTTTTTGTCCAGCATCTCGTTTCCAATTATTAGTAACCACACAAAGTGAGTTGTCACTGTGGATTGCTTCCGCTATTAGCAGAAATGTTGTACCTACAAAGTTATTTTAGTTCTGAGATATAAAGCCAAAATCGGACCACCAACCAAAAGTTGAATATTCAATATCAATCGACCACAATTAAATTTAAATAGGAGTACATAAAATATATGTATATAGGTTCATCTGAGATTAATTGTAACAACATTTTCATATTATCTAGATTGTAAAATTGTAACCGCACTATAAATTTAATGGAAATTCAGAAACGAATCGATTCGTAATTCAGAAACAAAACGAATATTTTTTTCGATATTACTTTTTATTGTTCCCAATTCTGAAAAAAATACTATTCTATTGTATACGATTTATATATATTATATGTACATTGTATGTACATATGCGAGAACTTTACATAATACATGTTATGTACATTGTAAATAAAATATATAAAAAAAACTTCATTGTTATTTATTATATTAAGTGATGTACACAAAAGAATCACATATACTGCACGAATAAATAAAATTGAATTCAATAGAAACATTATATTGAGCAATTTTATTGATATTTTTAATAAGCTTTGGAAATAGGGCGGCATTCCAAAAGAAAATAAATTTATTAGATTTGAGAAAAAAAAAACTAAGAAAGTAACATTCTTTTTACCTTATCGGTATTCAACAATTTGGAAACTAAAATTGAGAGAGAATCCAGTGATTGAACTTGGCTTTGCAATATAATATACACATTTTTTTACCTAATTAGTTACGTATTTTGTTGTCATGCTCTGTTGAAATAAAAATAAATTTAGCTACCTTAATATTGGTATATCATTGTAAATCTGCAATCCTTTCATATATACATATACGTCATACAAAGATGAAATTGTATAGTAATTTTGTAACAACATTTTGTATATATAGATAAATTGAATTGTGTTCACAATCACAATATGCTCCCAAAATAACAACTCACAAAAATATTTTACATCTAGATACACCTAAATATTTTATTCATATTTGTTCGTATATACATATAAGTGAAACTCATATTTATTTGAAAAGTAATCGAAAAATCAATTTGAATTCTAATCTAAAGACATATTGAATCTGTATACATATACATACTTACATACATACATATGAATATTCCTATATATAAACTTTTTTGGAATATTTTTATCGAGTGAAGCTTCTAAAGAAAAATACATGTTTCAAAATGTATTATTCGGTTTCTGCAAGCAAGTTATATAATTAAATTATCATTAAGTTAAACATGCTGTTGTTGTTTTTAATGCTGTGGCTGTTTTTGCTATTTACAAGTTCACGTTGATAGAAGTACAACTATGAAACCAGATTCGCCGATAGCAGTATTGTGAAGTCATCAAAGTATATTGAATTGAAATGAAATAGCAAAGAAAGCCGACACCAACGAAGATTTACTGACATCGCAGATTACGGAACTCAAATTTAAATTGCGCAAGCGCAAATTTAATCTTTTGTTAAGATTAGCAAAGAAATTTGAAAATCTGATCACTGAATAAACATTTTGATGATTGCCTTAAAGATATTGGAACTCGCCTTAATTCTCGATTGGACTGAAATGAAAGGCGTACAATTTCAGTAGACCTATAGTTGTACGTGGAATCCCGAACTTCAAAGAAGATATATACTAATAGTAACACTATTTGTATGAGAGAAATTTACCGAACTAAAATAATTTCACATTCATGCCTATTCTGTAACTCGGAAAAAATTCCATTGGACTTTTTGTTATTCTGTATCGCTAATGAAAAATTTTCAACGCGAAGGAATTTTAACTCCGAATTTAATTTTGCTGGAATTTTGCTATTCTGTAACTCGATTTCATTGGGTTGTTTGATTATTTTTGGGGAAAAGTCTTCGACAGAAATTTTTTTTGAAATATATAGTTTGCTTTAACATTATTTGTTGGCGACTGGTATATATTCGTTTCTTGGTAAATTTTTATTTCTAAACTATGAAAATAAAATTTAAAAAATATTTCGATACATGTATACGTAGCAAAATTCATTGTAACATTCGTCAATTGCCAGCTATCGTAAAGTGAGTTTTGATTATACTTTGGAATATTTAAAAAGATTGCAGGGACAATAATAATCGATCGCCAGTGCTTACGAGACGGATAACAACGATCCAGCGTAGATTTTGTAAACATTATACGCTTATGTTTGTCAACATATTTTACATAAAAATTGTACGAGGTAAAAATAGATGACAAAAACACAAAATCACACAATCGCTAGTAATTTATGCATATATTGATTAAGTTAAAAAAAATTGAAAAATTTGTAAAATCGTAGGGGTCGTCAACAGTTTTTTTTTTTTTGGATATGTATACTATTCACGGCTGACTTAGGTAAAATAAACTCAACAAGAATTATGTACCGATTTGGAAAATACAATATAAATTCGATTTTTTTTAGTTAAAATTTGTTTAATTGTTTTAAATCAGTATAGTGAAGTAATACATGCTATGATTCCAAAAGTTTATGTCGAATACAACAAATAAATTACATCAACAAGAATTGTTGGATTTAAAAGACACCAACAATAATTTATCCATATTACATTTGGAAAACGAAAACTTTACTAAAATAAATGTAGGATAAACTTACCCCTATATACCTAAAGTTATCCTCACCTTTCCCGATTGTGTTTTAAATTTAAATAATGAAATGAAAACAAACATTTATATATCTTAAACAAATCGCTACTGCAGACTCATTTCATATTAATGATAACATGGTCGAGGCATTATACAGAGTATCCATACCAAGCATTTTCGCAACAGGAAAATTAAATCATCATCCATCATCATTAGGTACATACTTCCAATGCAATAACCTATAAAATTCGGATTTATATTCATGAAAGCTTAACCAATTGTAATCATGACAACTTTAAACAAGCAATTAAATTGAAATTTGATTATCAGTTAAACAATGTTTCAACACAAAATGGATTTGTATGTATTCGAAAAAATGAGGTGCGATCTTATTATTTACTATATTAACAATGCTCATGTACTTGAACAAATCCGTTTTCAACATCAATTACGTTACGCAGCGCATGCATCAAACAACTCTAGCAATGATAAAAATGGTTCGCGTTTCAAAAATTAACATTAATCTCTGTAACACTGTTTTAATTTTAACTTTATAGTTTATGCTAATTGTATCTCTATTTTATTCATATCTAAGTACCATTAAATAATTTCGGGCTTTCCATTAATTCACAATGGCAGATTGATTAATGATTATTCTTCTAATTCTGGTAGTGGTGTAGCTTTTTACATAGCTAAACACTTACAGTAGAAAACTATTGATGTCTACTAACGATGAAATTGAATATCTTTTTGAAGAAATATCATTCGATATGAATAAATTGTTGGTTGGTGTAGTTTATAATTCCCCATTTAAAATGGTTTTTGATGAAATTTTAATTAAGTTTTCAGATGTTGTATGTGAAGTCTTAACTACAGGTGGTTTTCACTTGAATATTCTTAAAAATTTCAAAACTATGTTGTCATCATTCGATTTAAATATTGTTTCGACCTTGCCAACTTATTTCTCTTCATTTCATCATTCTGCTTCAGTGTTGAATTTGTTTCTCACTTGTGATAAAAAAAAGATATTGAATTTAAATCAAATGAGTCCCTCTATCTTGGATCACGATGTTCTGTATTTATCACATTCACTTAAATTGAGTTCTATAGTAATAGTACCACTATATACTACCGAGATTTCTAACATATTTATTATCTGAAACTTATCGATGACTTGGCTATGTTCACATCAGAACGGATTTATACGATGAATGATATAAACGAGCAGGTTGTTCAATTTAATACGCTAACCCTCTAGTTATGGTTTTCAAACAAAATCGAAAAAGCTATTATTAATCGTGGTCTATATGCTACAGACAATGGAAACCGATCCAGTTCACATCTGAATAAATCAATTTGATTTCTACACTACTACTGCTGCAATTTGTAGCAAGCTTTCTATATGACTGATCTCAACATACATAATTGAAAAACTAGGCATCAGTACAAACTTAGCAATTCCGCAATTTATGCAAAGCTACATCTCTAGTCGAAAGCACACTGTTGCATATAATGGAATTATTTCACCAATTATTGATATTTGGAAAGGGATACCAGGGAGGAGAAATAGGAGTACCTATTTATATAAGTGATGTTTCAGCCGATATCTTATTATATGGTAGTTTTAAACTTTATGATCTATCTATCTCGATCTAACAACTAAACTCAGATCTTGAACGTGGATAAATATGCAGTGGCCATGCGACAACCATCTAATGTTAAATTCTCACAAAACAGTAACTCTATACAAATGTGCAAAAACAAAACTAACTCAGGTCATCCTTTTGTTTATCTTGGTGTATACCTAGCTGCTAAATTAACTATGTCGACCATGTTAAAAATCTTGGCTTCTGTATAATAAACTCTACTTTAACTTAGTAGCATTTGTTAGTCGGAATAATATGGTTTAAAGAGATTATACATCTTTCTTTTTTTAACGCATAAAATGTTGATCATTTCTGTCGTTTTTAGCCGTTTTTCACTTATTCAGATCGGGTAATGTACCAATTAACGTATTTAACAGACGAATCATTTAACTGTTCAATGCATGTATGAGGTACTTATACAATCTGTCGAAGTTAGATTATATCAGTCTGTGCTCGCACAGGAAGTCAATTTTAAAATTATTTATACTATGGAATTTATTGATATCTCAAAATTCGTGGAATTCGCCGTCCAACTCAATTCAAGAAAATTGGTTTTGATTATTTTGCAGCTTTATAAAGTACTGTACATTTACTTCCGTATATATTTCAGACGTATTTCAGACTCCGTTGAAAGTCAACTGAAGCTTAACGAATTAAACATGTTCTAGTATTAATATTTAGTTTAATATCAGTTTTTTAAATGTGTATTTATATGTACATATTTAAATTTATATTTTTATTTTATTTTTTAAATTGCTATCTATATGTTGGTGCCAGTAACCATTTTGTTCAGTAAATTAAATGCCAAGGAGACAACATGAGTACAATTCTTTGTATTGTTCATCTTCTTAGGGATGATATTTTGTAAATGAAAATTATCATAAACCACTTCGAATTAATATTTAAATTTCTTATTGCTGGCGACGGCCGACTGCTTAAGGTAAGGACACTTAAAAGAGTTGAGCCACGTATGACTGCAAAATCCCTTTTTTCTAAATTAATTTAAAGTATCACTAAATACGAATTATTTTGCCACAAACATTGTGATGGATTATTTTTGACAAAAATAAGCAAACCCTGTTTCGTGATTTAGCCATCTACTCAACAAGTTTCTTTTATTATAACAATTGTTGTTCAGATGCTATATTCATAATCCATTATACAATGGGTTATAAAATCGATAATGTATCTTCATCCTTCTCATAGTCATTATCAACACAAACACACACGTCAATAATCTAAATCCATTTAACATTAATACAATGAATAACTAATTTAACAGTTGGTCATTAAACATAACAATTTAGTAATCGATCAAAGTGGACATCGACCCTTTTCTACATTTCGACACCGAATATTTGTATTTTATTATACTATATACTTATACGTTGATTAAATCCTTTTTAAAATATGTGAAAATTTGCAGACCTAAGATAAAATTGAACATAATAGAGGTTTGCGTTCGATAATATTGAATTACCATTTAACTCCTATTGTACAGAAAAATTAATTTGCCTACAAATTTGGGATGTTACTTTCGCCTTACAAAAAAATGGTTAAATACTTTCAACGTGTGATATTGAAATAATTCAACCCGCATACATAATATGAAAAACCTTAAAATTCAATTTAAATTTAAAAGATACCCGTATACCTATATACCTATAGAAACATATGTTTATCGAAAATAATGCTAATTTGAATATTTTGCACTCTTAAGTCATATCACAACTATCAAAAGCTAATCTAGCCTGTAAATGTTGTAGGTGAAATTAATTCAAATCCCGTTTTTGTTATTCGTTTCCCGTTGTATATTTTCTTATCATTTTCATCTATTCCTTATCTTTAATATTCCCATTGGGTATCATTGAAAATAATTCGTTATTGAGTTTTTATAATCCTATATATTTGATAGATTCAGTCTAAATGTATGCTCTGGACGGATATTTACATATTTTAATTCGTGTATAGTGTTGTGTATATAGGAATGTATTATACATGAGATGTGGTGGAGTATATAGGTCGTATATATTTTATATATTAAAAAAACTGATATTAAGTAAACATCCGCAGTATAAATTTATCAGAAAACCTGCTGATTAAAATTCGTGATTTAACGCTTCGCGTTATACCTTATACCAATACATATTACAGTTATTGCTCGATATATACGGGAAAGCCGCAAAAATCCAAAACCGTGTATATAGACGTGTCCATATTTAAAATAAAAAATAAGCAAATCATAACAAAACAACAATAATAGAAAATATTATGTTTTCTATATGATTGAAAAACACTGACCAAATTTAAATTCAAATTTCTCGAAAAGCCAAAACAAAAGTCAATTTTTTTTCATCTAGTATGTAGGTATACTCGATTTAAAAAATTTATTTCAGTTACGAGCAGGGTGTTTAGCAACGCGCTACAAATTGTAGTTTTTATACGTTTATATAATATATAACAAAAATGTAGTTTTTATGTGCCTGTGATACAATAAAAGTAAATCTGTGTCAATCAAAATCCAAAGTATGTATATGGAGAACAGGTAATATACAAACAGGTTTCATTTTCGTTCTTTTTCGCGTATCAGTCAACATGGCGGCGTTAGTCATTAGGAAAATTTCGTGATTTTATTTGCGTTTCAATGTTTACATTTTTGTTTTAATAATTTTTGATATAAATTATAATAAAATTATTGAATAAACGCGCTGTGAATGTTTTCGTGTGTTTACAAAAAAATATTGTGTTCAAACTTTTATATTTCGGTGATTTTTTAAGTAAAAAATTAACGCTTTAAAATTGGTTTGTAGTGTTGTTTGAAGAGAAGAAAAACCATTTTTTACAAAATTGTATATTTTGGTGATTTTAGATTGACCAGTAGTTTTTTAATATGTTCGATTAGATTGTGTTTGTAGTGAAACAATTATTTTCCGCAAAAAAATATTGTTTAGTGATTTTTTTTAATTGACTATATTGTGGTTTAAGTGAAAAAAATGTTGTCAGTGTAAATTTCCTTATACATAAAACAACAACAATATAGTGTGTTTTTTTTTACACCAAGCAAACACAACTTGAAACTAAATATTATTACTTAAAAATGCATCGAAACATAAAAGTTTAAAGAATATATTGTTACAATACATATGACACAATTTAACATTCACTGTTGAATAAATTTTTTTTTAATTGTATAAATAATTACCGAAAAATAAAAGTTTTACGAAAATATTTTTTTGATACAAACAGACTCATTTTAAACATTAATATTATCAATTAAAAACCCCACGAAACACAAAAGCATGAATACGATGTGTTAGTCAAAAATTATCTAAAAGCCGAAATTTAATTTTTTTTTTTAAATTTAATTCAAAAATAATTTATTACCAAACGTGAATATTAAAATTGAAACGCAAATAGAAATATATGCGACTAGGTCCGCCATGTTGATCAATTGTTGTTGCTTTTTGAATATTTAAATTTTTGACGAATGCGTAATATAATGCCATGCAGTCGATATATGTGATCAAAATCAATGTTTTCGGAAGGTTATAAATTTCTAAAAAATGGTGTTGTATATAATTCTGGAAACCAGAAGAAAGACAGTGGCAAATTAACAGCAATAAAGAATCCTTCAACACTTTAACATTTATACTTAACGCTCATGAATACACCTAGAAGATATTACATTTCTGAAGCAAATACAACAACAAATGGCCAACGCTCTGGAAGTTTTATGAAAAAAAATGAAAAAAAATGATGTATAATGAAAAATCTAATAAATAGCATAACAATATATCTATACATATATCACAGTTGATGAAGCAATGGTTTCACGAGCCAAAAAAATTTCCTTGAGCCCAAAATCCTTGATTTAAAATGTGACAGAAATGACATCGCTCAGTTTAAATAAGGTTAGTAAGCGAGAGATCACACAAATTACTCCAGAAATGACAGAATGATTTTTTAATTTATTCTATATATTGTCACATAGGAGTAGGTATGTATATAGTAAAGATAAGCACGAAAGACTTGAGAGCAAATATTAATTACATTTGTCTTATCTTATATACAGTCGCTCACAGCTTATTTCGACCAGCACGTAAAAAATCTTTCAATTGCCTATAAAAACTAAACTAAAACAAAAATAAAAATTTTTTAAAATTAGTCTAATGTTTAAACTAATCAAATATGAGTTCATTTATGTTTATATATTTTTTTAAATATACTAAAACAATTTAAAAGCAAAAATGCAACTATATAGAACGTCACTGCTTATTTCAACCACCAAACTGTACAGCTCTGTAAAGATCATCTTGCCTTAGTAGCGGTTATTTCTTTTTCTATGTTTTAGCCATTACATTATTAACTTGTTTTAGTTCAGTTTTGTTGATTTGTTTGATGATATCGTGCAGAGAAATTAATTTTGTGAAATGGGACCACGTACGACAATTCAACAGCAAGAGTAAATTTAAAATGGCTATTCGCGCAGGGAAATTGGTGAGATAGTCGAACTAAGTGATTCTACAGTGCAGAGCATCATATATCGATTCATCCACGAAAATAGAACGGACGATAAAGGGAGAAATGCCCCCAACAAAATTTTCAATCCAACGAACGAGCGCTTTGTCGTACGGAAAATCCGGGATAACCCAAAACTATCGGCTTCAAAAATTACAAGTCATGCCACCCAGAAACTATTCGCCGTGTGATGCGAGCACATGAGTTCAATGACAGAATAGCGCGCAAGAAGCCCTTTATAAGCGTTAAAAACCAGAAATGCCGTTTAAAATTTGCCACGGAACGAAGAAGAGGTCTGGATTTTGGAACACCGTCATATTCGCCGATGAGTCAAAATTTAATATTTTTGGGTGTGATGGCGCATCCTATGTTTGGCGTAAGCCAAATTCAGAATTACAAAACAAAAGTTTGAAAGCTACAGTCAAATATGGAGGTGGCAGCGTTATGGTGTGGGCCTGTATGTCCGCAGCGGGAGTTGGAAATTTGGAATTTATTGAGACCACAATGGATAAGTCTCATTACCTTGAAGTTTTGAAGTCAAACTTGCTTGAAAGGGCAGAAAAACTGGGCATTCGTGAAAACTTCAGATTTTATCAAGACAATGGCCCGAAGGCTAAGTCGGGTATATTCCAGACATGGCCGATTTTTAACTGTCCACATATTATGGGACCACCGGCACAGTCGCCCGACATCAACGTTATCGAAAATTTGTGGGCCATTTTGGCTACAAACATCCGAAAACGTAAAATATCCAACAAAAGCGATCTCAAAACTGCATTGGTTGAGGAATGGTATAAAATTACCCCAGAAATGGCATAAAAACTTAAGGAGGGAGACCGCTTGAAGTGTGAGAATTATCGCTCTCCTTTGCACAGCATATAAGTTACTGTCCTACATTATACTGGATAGAATTTAGCGGACGGCCTTGTTGGTGACTATCAAGGAGGATTTCGTCCGAATCATTCAGTCACTGATCAGGTCTTTTCGCTGCGAATGATTCTATCTAAATATTATGAAACTTCCATCCCCGTAAATCAGGTGTTCCTGGATTTCCGGCAGGCCTATGACTCGATCAATCGAGAGAGTCTGTGGTGTGCGCTGGAATATCTAGGTATGCCAACAAAAATGGTACGATTGTGTAGAATGACAGTGACGCGGTCTCAATGCTGTGTTAAAGTTAAGAACAGACTATCAAGAAATTTTGCAGTTAGACCGGGTGTTCGGCAGGGAGATGCTCTGTCCCCGATACTCTTTAATCTCATGTTCGGGTACATCTGCAATAAACATATCCGTGATTGGACTGAATAGCAACGGAGTGAAGGAAATACTTGTTCCGCTTGTAGAGTTTTCAGCTTCTGTTGAACTCCAGATCAAGGAGTCAAAAACGAAATACATGATTTCTGGGGTTACAGGGACAATGGCACACCAGATTTTAGTAGTGGCCACTACACGTTTGAAGGAGTGAGGATGTTCAAATAATTGGGCTCTCTTATTACTCACGATAACAGTGTGGGTGAGGATATTAAAATGCGGTTGGCAGCTGGAACCGTGCTTTATATTCTCTAAAGCCACTGCTAAAATCTAAACACCTATCAAGTGCCGTGGACCTGAAACTTTACAAAGCGTTGATCAGGCCCGTTGTTATGTTTGGATGTGAAAGTTGGGCGCTGACGGATGAGTACGAGATGGCTTCTTACATTTGAGAGAAGTCATGCGTGTGATTTACGGCCAAAAACGCGAAAAAGATGGAACATACCGAGCTCTGTACAATATCGAGATCAGAGATCTGATGAAGATCCCCGATATTGTCCATGACATAAGATCTCAGCGAGTACGGTGGCTCGGTCACGTTCTGCGTGCTGATTAGAAACGAATTGTGCAGTGATGTCTGAAAGAAGGCCTCTATATGGTAGTTGCAGAGGTCGTTGCAGGCGACGATGGCTCCACTGTGTATAGAATGACTTGGCTTCTTCTGGTTGCCTTTGACAATATGAAGACCAAGCCCAGGATCGAAACCGTTAGAGCCAGATTTATGACGCAGGAAGGGGCCAGTAATGGCTTTTAAACACTGGTCTATTTTATTATTACAGGAGGTATAAGATAGAACACACAATTATGGTTCTCTTCAGGAGCAATTTTACAAAAATCTTTAATATTGTTGGGAGTATGGATATCGGTCTTTCTTCTTTTAGCTCTTGTAGAGATACACAGGTATTTCAAGCTCACCAGATCTTTTCAGTATGTTAACATTTTCATTCGCAGTTGGTCTGAGTAATGGTTGAAACGTTTCTTCTAGGTGTCTCGGAAACAAATCAGCTTTTGGTTTACCGCTTCGAGCCTAGCTCCACGCTCAATTTGTTGGTTGAATCTTTGTATCTTTTTGGCTAGGAAGTGACGGCAAATATGTACTTATTAATTAATTCTTAACAGTTCTGATCAGAGATTTCAACTTGTTACATAGGTTAATAAGGACGGTTTAATTTTCTTTGGTTCAATTAATTTTCCAAGACATTCGAGCTTTACGTTTCTTTTGCCACAAGCTCTCTTACTTCAAGTGGATAGTTTTTATAGTTGATGTTATTTGTTTATTTGAAAGTTGTACTTAGAAAGAAGTAAGTGATTAAATTGAAAACATCTATGACCCTCAGTTGGAATGTAGAACTCATCGGCCGACCCATCTTCCATGTCACTGTACAGGGTGACATGGAGCTATGCAATGCGCAGATGGTATACTGTACTTGTGTGAACGGGATAAATGAATGTTCGTGTGAATGTAAGGCAAGGCTATGGACCAAAAAAGTGTCTATGCCACGTCCTTTAAAAAAAAAAGATGTACTTTGCCACTCAGCTTGTTGTTTGTTTTCTATTCTAGCCTTTCTACTTCCGCTTCGACTTGTATGATGTTCCTTATTGGTACTTGAACATTGATGTTTTGCTCTAATAATCCTCGAAAAATTCGGCCCGAAGTAAGCTCTTCTTTATTTTTCAAACGAATATAATTATGTTACATAAAAGTCTAAAATGTCCAGTGTTTTGTTTAAATATGTTAGCCAGTAAGTTGGTGAGCCACCAGATTGAAAGTCACATTTTAATTATTTGTTCCTGCTTCAAACAACTCTCTCCCTTTTGGTGTAATAACTCTTGGGCCCCAGAAAAGAAGAAACAACCTCCCATGATGTTAAAAAGTTCTTCATAATCGTCTCTTTTCAGATTATGTCGTGCTATAGACAGTATATTGCTGACATATTTATTTAATTGTATTTTGTGCGAGTTTTGATAGTTGTAACTTGCAAAGATTCACTTTAAATTTTTAATTCTTCGTTGTTTTATTTTCTCTTTAATAAGAATGGCAGATGGCTCTTGCACTATCTCTCTCTGATGGATGGATGGCATGGTAAAATCTGTACCAATGCATTCTGGCATATGAGGAGTTAGTGAAATGAGTTTCAGAAATTAGAGAAATATCAATTTTTTGTTTAAATAGAAATATTTGCAGATCGGGGATGTGTTGGATCAGCCCCTTCGCATTCCAAATTACTATTCTGAACTTTTGTAAATTTATTTTTATTTTTTAGTCGCGTTGGGTAACGTAGATGAAAAGTTTTTCAAATATTCAAATATGAGTTTATTGGTCTCAGCCTGCTCGTATGCTTATCAAATTTTTTATTTAAAGGATCTATGCATTTCACGACATATCTCAAAATTTAGCCGTCTGCTATCTTTTGCTTTTGCTTCTTGACCTTGGGTCACCTGTGCAAATGATTCTTTTCCTCGTAATTTATATGATTCCCGATTTATCTGTCGATTGGATTTGTTTTTTTTACACATTTGAATTTTTTACAAAAGTTTTTATCTGCAAGCGGGTGTCGAAATTCAATTTTTAAATGTATGAAATTTAATGAAGTAATACAGATTTTTAAAATTTATTTCTAAAGTTATGTCGTTATAACGAAACAAGTACAGTGAAATTATTTCAGTATGACAATTCTGACAGATATCGTGCATGTAAAGAAACAAGTTAAATCGAAAAAAAATGTTCACGAAAAAAAAAGTACGCGCATTAAAAAATGTTTATTTGTTCTTTTTGGGATTTTTCGATGTAGGCCAGCTACTTTAAAGAAAGTCTCAATTTTATATTTGCTAAAATGCGGACTATAAAAATATCATTAAGTTCGAATTCTAATGAATAAAATATGAGAGACCTGTCAAAACTCATGATTTTCCAGAACAAACAACAATTATTATTCCAAATATTATTTTGTAAGGAAGGTATAAATGATAAGTAAGAATTCAAAAAATGCACATTAAATACTGTCAAAGTGTCTATATTATTAAAAAAATAGTAAATTCAATAAATAAATTGAACATATACAGATGCAATATAACCAAATAAAATTTTTAGTGGATGCAAGCGAATGTTGAATATAGAAATTTATATTCCAAACGTTCATTTTGTTTTGTTTAAAAGTCACAACTTAGTTTTGATTTATACATATACATCTATGGTTGAATTTCCATTTATCGTACTTAAATGTTAAAATTCCATTTTCACTTTGTATACTCTTGTTCTATGGTAGGTACGTATACTTATGTACATACGTACGTATTCCACATTCTATATATACAGAAAAAGTATGCAACATTTCTATGCTATAGGATGATGACGATACACAAAATATTATTTGTTAATGCCGAATGTCAACCAACATAAAAAACAGTACATATATGTAGTACATACTCGTATATACATGCAAATATTTATGAAGACATTTTGGTTGTTGTTTTTATTTTTATTTCATAAATAAGCCGATTGATTTATGGAATGGAATATGTTTCTATTGTTGTGTAGATTTTTTGTTCACAATTTGTTTATAAATGTCTGGTGAAAACAACAAACATTCAACTTGCAAATGTTTGTCCTATATACAAACTGAATCTGAACATTTTTTGTTAACTATTTTAGAATTTGTGAAGTGTATTTTTTGAGTTTTGATGAAAACATCCATCTGAATTACTATCAAATTTTGAATAGATATGTTCGTGTTTCTACAGAACATCTTTGGATCACGTTTTTGGTGAATTAGTTTTATAATCAGAGTTGGAAAATGGAAAAAATTTAATGCCAACTAAAGTTAATTTTTTTTATAAAATTCGTCAATTTAGCTAAAAATAGCAATGTTTACAATGTTTTCAAATATTGGTCGTCGCTTGCAAGGAACGTATTAAGAATTGTTGAAAATTGTTAAACTAATGGTTTCCGGAATTCTAATGATTTGTTAATCCATTTACAACTGTTTTTGAATAGGTGTAATTAAACTTCCAGCAACTATTTAACTATAGATTTTTTTATTGCAGCAATTTATTATTTTTTGTTTATATTTTATGGATCTAATGTATATAGAAATAACATTAAGTAACTTGTTGATTGGATTTTAAAACTATTTTTATTACTCATCAATATTGATATTGCTTTTATATTTAGTAAATTACTTCTGATTTGATTTATAATTAACAATCAATTATTTAAAGAAAAATTGATTAAATGTCATATCATACAATATCACCGCAGTAATTGTATTGTGAACATTTTAAGAACCAACGAAACCGGTTATATAGAGACCACCTATACAGTGTACCAAAAACAGTGTACCACCAAAAAAGTCAATGCATAAAATTGAAATCCTTTTATTATGAAAATAAGTTAGAACCCATGATGGTTGCCAGCTTAATTTTGAAAATTATCGGATTCTATATAACTCAAATACGCGCACCCCAAAGTATAGAAGTCAACGGGCCTACAGTAGTACCAAGATTTATAGCTGGTCTTTTAAAAAAACGGCTGATTAAGGAATTCTAAGTTGATTTTAAATTGGGCTGTCTAATAAAGTTCTTCGTTTTCCGATAACTAGAAGTAGCAAGCCACTAGGCTTAAATTGTTCAACCTAGTTGAATTCAATCCAAATGCCATAGGTATAATATGGTTAAAACCAAAATTGGTAAAGGCATTAAAACAAATCGATGTGTATGCGTTGAATATTACTGCAGGTGGGGCGATAATAAGGTATCGGTCTGTAATAAGTCTGTTGACGATTCTTCCCAGACCACTGAGATAAGTTGAGGATAGATAAGCGCTAAAAATAAATGATACCTTTTCTCCAAGACTTTGGAAAAGAGCTACCCATTATATATGTATTAGTTGTAATAGTTTTGTTAAATGGTGCTGTAAAGGATAGTTGTGAATTAAGCAAAAAAAAAATACATTTTTGCCCGCCAGCCTTATAAAACACAAAAGAGAACCGACCTCATCACAGAAAATCGTGATTTATCAGCTTATGGGCTAAGTCTCCACTGGGTGTTGAAACATCAGCCGAGTTGACTATGACAGTCAGGAAAGTGAACTGAGTATTTAAAATTAAATTAGGGGTGTCTGGGCTTTATTCGTAAAATTAATCATTTTGGAAGTTTTTTAGGCTGTTTCGTTTTAAATAAAAAACATTGTAAATGTGCGCATTATATTTATAATAACAGAGGAACTATTAATTATTTTAACTATTTAGCCAAGGAGCTTGACGTGACTTTAAATTTATTTTATATATTTTATCCTTTTTTACCATTTTGAAATTTTTCCGCAATTAATCGGTGTTTTTTGTTTATTTTTTATTTTTCTATTGGATTTCCGTAACTTTTAGGATCAAAATTACAGAAGAAGAATTTCAAGCTCCGAAGAGCTTATATACTTAAAAATAAACGCATCCTTATGGGTTGTGTTCATATACTAAATCAAGTGATAAGCTATAGCGTCAGATCCAGTCACAGAAGGGCGATGTTCTTATATTTATATATACTGCTCCACATCGCGAAGTTCTTTCTATGAGGTGCAGAAGAGAAATAGACAAATAAATTGATAAAACTATACACTCTTGAAGCACTAATATTATTACATAAAAAAGGTACTGAGTTTTCTTGACAGAGCTGTTTTCTAGCTGAAACCATAAATTGTATTGCATCCAGAAACAGTATACCGTTAAGCATAAGTACTGTTGAATCTGTTTAGCTGACTTAATCTGTTTCATTTTATAAGCGCACTGACTTAAATAGAAAATTAATAAAAATCTTTTCGGTTATTCTGGAAAGAGCGTCTCATCCAAAACGTATTGTAACATAAATTAGAATCTTTTCGTAAGGATTTATGGTCAACCCTGGAGACAATCGATTAATGATTCGCCTCTCGTTCAATCGAATGAATTGGATTCATTTGCTTGATGTTGGTAGTTGCGACACAAAGATGATCTCGCTGGCAATAAGGAACCCACGATATAATTTTGTATTTTTTTATAAACTGAGTATTACTGACCTATATGCGATAAGCTTAGAAGTTATTAGACAAAATGTATATCTATATAGGTGTCAAATCGAACAATTTTACCCCATGTCCACGAACAATATTTTTTACCATATATGTGTTAAAGCCACAAGTTTTTGTTTGTGCAGATGTTATCTTTCTTGGCCGAAGAATGGATAACGTCAGGATCAGATAAAATCAACGGCATTATAAAAAAAACACGTTGATTATATTCCGGAGATTTTCCAAACCAAACTTTCGGAATTACTGACTAAAATTTGGACATTTATATCAACTATTTACCAAGATAAAATTATATCGTAGTTATATTTATACTCAAACAGGATATAGACATACAATACACCAACAACACCCGTGCTAATTTTGAAATATGAAAAATATGGTTTAAACTGATAATGAATACACTTAAATGTTGGAGTGCAGAGTCACTGGCCGGCATACATATTTGGGGACAAACCATTTTCAGTAACAATTAATTTCCGCCTATATGCGAAAACCGTAATTCTATATAGTACGTTTATTTAAAATGCTACGACGATGTAAGTTTACCATGTTAATAATTTACAAATCAATCAATCAATTCGATTGTGCAAGTACGTGTGATGAGTGAAAATATGTATCTTCACTTAGAAAAATTTGTTAGAATCATGCCATAACACGAATATTTAAAATATCCACAACAGAATCCTGAATCATACAATAAATACTGATTTATGTTATTACACCTTATATATAAAATTGATTATTCAAAAATTTATTTTTTTGATCAAGATTAATGTTGCTACTCGTATACGAGTAAGTATACGCACATCGAGAATTTACTCTACGTATATATATCGAATAATACGAGTGTGTTTCAAAAATGTTTTTTTAATGGAATTTGAGGTGATGTATATACCTATTCTCTATATATGTATATACCTATGTATATATCTTAATATATGTTTCATCAAACATTTATACATGTGTGATGCATAATGTATATAGTAATTTCCTAGCAACATAAATCAGTATATGGTATTTCGTGCGACACCATTAATTCTCATTATCATCGGCAGATTTTTCCATAATACATTTTCCTTCATGCCGATTAGAAGCGTGGATCCATCATTATTAAGCAACCGATATTATTCTGTGACGATGTAAAAGGAAGAAAGGGTTTTAACGTTCCGACAACCAGTTATATATGTAAATGTAAAATAATTGATGAACTTTTAATGAATATTCTGATGTGTGCATCACATGACTTTATCACACAGATGTGTACATAAGGATATTCATTGTTCACTGCTCAGTAAATAAATATTTCAGGCGTTTCAGGAGACAATTCCCCTCGGTCAAACGCGAATTTATTAGAGCGGCCAAAATTAGCACTTCAGTGCCTCGATTTTGTTGCCTTTTTGAGACTATGAGACTATGAGACTGCCAAATATTTTGTATACGTACACTGTGTAGGGTATTAAATATTGTTGTTGTGTGTTGTCATTTTTTGTATGTGTATTTGTTTTGAGAGTGTACAATAAGCATCAAAAATTATCGAATCGGTATAAATCGGTAAAAAAAACAAAAATAATACAAACATTTTTGGTGCTTACACTCCGTTTTCTCCTGCTATTGCGACGGAGAACTGACGTTTATGTCATTAGTATAGTACATAAATTATTATGTTTACTTATTATCCTATTATGATATTTTTGCATCCGAAAGCTTTTGAATTTTTGTCAAAATAAAATATAAACAAATTGAACAGCGCATGCGCACAAATACACACATACTCACTAATATTACTATTTTCCGGTAATTTTTACTCTCATAGTCCCATAGTCTCAAAAAGGCAACAAAATCGAGGTACAGAATAATTTATATTTCTAAATAACCATCTGGATGTAATTAAGACAAGGTCCTTTTATATCATGTCGTTACAGCCTTAATCTTACTTTAGTTTTTAATTATAAAAATGTAGCGTAGATTTCTACCAACAATCTAACAGACCTAGCATTTTAACACAAGTATGTTATAGAGGTAAAAAAAATTTAAACATCTGAATTAGATTTTAAGTTATCGCTGACAGAAAAAATAATCACGTACATACAGCCAGAGATAGAGATATTTAAAAAACCAAAATCTTGGGAACAAATTTTTTTTCGATTACTTCGATCTTTACTTTGTAAGTGAGATAAAATTAAAATATCTATAGATATAGGTTTCCATTGTGTAAATCATGAGTGAAATTTCAAAATAGTCAAAAGTATGTTTTATGTTAAACAACTATTATAAACTAAACTTTGGTGATGCTCTCAGAAAAATCGAAGACAATTGTGACAATATATAGTAAAGTTCACTGAATGATAGAGACACTGTCAGGAAACCAATTTTTTTGAAAACTGTGACAGCTTTAAGCAAAGTTCTTCAATAAATTTGTGTCTTAATCATTTTTCTGGAAAGCGATATTGCCATATAAAACTGAAGTAGGTGACTAGAAATAAGTGATTGTATAGTCTTCTTAGAATTTAAATGAGCTTTTATGAAACCATAGAAAGGGATATTACGGTATGAATAGAAACGAACTCGAATTGCTTAAAAATGTTCTTCAGTCAATGCAACAATTATATATACCAAACATGATAGTTTTTCATCTTTGCTGATATAAGAAAAATCTGGGTGTATCACAAGACTCAACACTTTGGTCATTGTTATTAATTAATTTATATATAGAACCTGTCAAATAAATTTGTTCACAAACGACCCGTTGATAAGTTTATGTGTTCCTTGTAGCACAATTGGTTCTCCCCTTGATTGTTTTTAACCTTGTTCTGCCTTAGTTTGACGTTGAGCCGTAATATTTTCAGCGAAATTTAAAATTGCATCAGTTTAGGTATATAAGGAGTTTTGTTTCTATATGTGGATGTTAAATAGTTTCTAACTTCATTTTTATAAGATTTAAGCGAATCCTTGGAGCAGTTTACTAGCAACATTTATTAAATTTATTTTGCTTTTTTATAGTGTGGGTTTTCATGTTTCGATTCGATACCGCAATTTCATTGATGGCATTTACATTGATGGCATTGTTGATGTGTACAAGTTTGTATACAAAATTTTAACAAAAGACTCAAGCAAGGTTGCTACATTTAAGTTAAGATAAGTCTTATTTGCAAACTATTATATTTTCTTGACGCATGTTGGCGGTGTTATCAGTCAATCAGATCTTTGACGTCTAACAATGTTTTATTTTGATCCCCAATGTTTCCGATTAATTGTCTTATTCAATTTTCACCCATCATTTTTAAGTGCTTACTACTGATCCCTTTCCTATTTTCTTTTAATTAATCGTAAACGAGGAGCAAATACAAGAAACTTATTTAAATCACCCTTCAGCTGTATCGAATATAATTTTTCATGATTGAGAGTATCAATTAGTTTCCAATGTACTAGGGTTAGAAAAATCATAGGAATGAACAAATCTTTATCATTTAAATCATTAGCAAATCTTAGCTTCTTTCAATAACTATACACACACATATATATGGTATCTATATGTACTTGCACACCATTAATTCTGTCTAACTCACGTATATCTATAAAAGTGTAACCCTTATACGTATTTTGAAATTCCCTCCATTAGCAATAAAACATAATCCCCTTGAGTAACCCCTTTTGAATTTCTGCATCTATAATTTATAACAACTGGATGAAGGAACATTTTTGTAATCCCTAAAATTATAAATTCTATTTTACAATCGTAAATAACAAAAAAAATTTAACACGTTTCTATTTATAATCAATAATTGTACGCACTTCAATTATAATAAATTGTTTAAAAATTGTCATGATTATGATTTGTTGTAGTTGTTAAAATTAACAAAAAATTCTCGATAAACAATTTTAAAGTTAACTATTCTTATTTATTTTTAATTTTTCTCAAAAATAAATGAGTGACACAATTTTAAAAATTCCTTATATTTTAAGAATATTCCATTGATTTCTTTCCATGTTCGAATCCTAACAGAGGCGGGATGCAAATGGGATTTTTCATCTCCCGATTACGATCGGTGATTAAATTGAAAACATCTATGACCCTCTGTTGGAATGTAAACTCATGGGCCGACCCATCGTTCATGTTAGTACAGGCTAGCATGGAGCTATCCAGTGTGCAGATGGCCAATTAAAAGACGGACCTGTAGCCGTATACAAATAGGGATACTGTTCAACTTTCAAAGGACATTAAATCCACTAGCCGAACAGTCTAGTCTCTAAATAATGTATGTATGCGTTGGTATTTATTTAAAAAAAAAAAAAAATCAAAAGAGCGCTCAAATAAAATTTCGCGCTTAGTGCTGAACTTTATTTATCATTGAAACCGATTTACAAATATCGCAAACTTTTATCCTGCAGGAAATGTAAAAATATATATATGTATATAAATGACGAACAGACAAACCACTTTTCATCCTGCCCCCATTGGGATTCTAACCCGGTACCTCCCGATCCAAAGGTCACAGTTTTCACCACGTGCTATTTGTTCTTCTCCCACTATTCAACCGTTATCATCGATTTTAGCCGGAATCTAAACGAACCTTTCTATTTATTTCCACAAAGCTCTATTTAGCGGAATGAGAACCAAATTGCAAGAAGGGAATACTTTAGTTCTTTCCATGGTGGGCTACTGTGCCTTTAGGTACGGTAGTTTTTCGGTCTCTCAATCAACGGTGTTAAGCGGTAGTCTTTTGGTAGCCGTCTCGAACGATCTACAGTGCTGATGTGATCGATTTAGGAAATGGCGATTAAAGGAGATCCAGGTTGTTAAACTATCTTCCAATATACTTAGCTGGTACTGACAGTTATTGTCTATAACTTGCTTTTTGGTTTCCAGCTGAAATATATAACAAGCTAAATCTGCTCGACCAAACTTCCACCTGCATAACTTAGCAGCGGCTGTTTTCGATTCAGTGATAATTTTGGGGCATGTTAATCTCTCGAAGCTAAGATGGATTATTGTTGACTGTTATTTAGTTTTCTGTGATTTAAAATGGGGATCAAATTTCTGATTATGTGAACTTAACCCACTCGAGTTGTTCTTTTAACTGTAGAAAGGAAGACTATATATGACGCTTTAAATTACACTTCTTGGTTGGTTTTATGAAATATTGGGCATTATATAATTTAATATAATTTAAAAATTTAATCAATCGTCCTTGAAAATTGAAAAATCGGAAAACTAAAGCTCAAATAACATATATACATTCAGTTAGTGGATTATTTCCTATAAACTGTCTACCTAAATATTTAGTTTTATCAAGCCTTTATATTTTCAATAGTATGAACGTCGACCTGATGTTGAAAATTGCACCGTGGTGTGTCTATTTTATTGGCTATTACAAAATTATTCCAATCATTCGTGAAGGGCCGTAATATTATCTATTGTATTCATAAACAATGTGAAACTGTGGTTTAGACGTTGTGAGTTTTTGATGTATACAAACGATATTCAGCTGTGGATAAGAGGATTACAAATAATGACTTGAAGTGTGTTTGAAAACTCTGCAAAAATAAATAATCAATTAATAAATAATAAATTTAGCAATACGTTTGCAACTGCTTACCTGTAATCACCAATGTTATGTTCTTGTAGCAACGGTTGTCATTACCTGTAAAAATAATTTAATTATAGATTATTAATATACATTTTGAATTAAATTAGCAAACTGATCTTGTATACAGCTACTAAACAGGTAATGATACTAAAATGAATTAAAATGATTTATAATTTATCTATTTATTATTACAATTTTTATATTCAAAACAAAGCAAGGGAAACACTTACCTGTGCATGTCATTTGGTCTCGAAAATTTGTTTACTATAAATTGACATTTATTGGCCCATTGATAAGTTTATGCGTTGTTTTTCGATAATAGCTCGTATACATAATTACTACCATCTATTGGTAAGCTCTACTTAATTATATTGCAGGAAACACAACTTCACTCACAAATGATAAGCCCGACGTTTTTGTACATTTGATTCAATTAAAATGTAAAGAAAATTTTTAGTGTAAGATAAATTGTCTAATAAAACACAAGTGCCTATACCGAAGAAAACAATACTTTTTATTTAAAATCGCAAGGATTAAAATCCCATATTGTTGATTGATCAAATAACTAATAGTGATCGTAAAAATAATCAGAAATTAAATTGAATTTATAATTTCACAAAACAAAGTGTGTCTTGATCAAGGATTGGTCTTAAAGTCTTTGAATGTAAAGTTATGAATTTTTCTAGAAGGCGAAATGGACTTGAAAATAATTTTTTTTGGGGGAATTTTGATTATTATTAAGTTTTTTTAATAATTCGCTTTCCCAAAATCTTCATAATACGTACACGTTAAAAGTTCTTTTCGTTTCCTTCGTTAGCATTTATTTTATAACAATTCATCTGAATATCGAAACATTGCACGGTCGTATAAATAAATTTGTTGTGCATAGTTTTTGTGCGTGAAATTGTAATGAGCCGACTTGATTGTTCCCGGCTATTGCCTTTATATTCAAGACAATCTGCATTCAATCGATCTCTCGCAGAGCTTGAGGCCTTATCGACATATGTCAGACCAAACTGATAATTCAAGTTGTATTTTTTTTGATAATGTCTCTGTTGTATTCGATTATGATTTGCCAAGGGATGTATTTAAGAGTGTTGTGATAATTTTGTATGTATTTTGTGTTGTACAATTTAGGAATGCTGGCAAAATGCTCCCAAAACCCCGCCAGTTTCTATAGGGTTTAAAGGAATGAAAATTCTATATATAGAACTGTGCTTTTAATTATTTTTGTATGTATGTATATAAAAAATTAAAAATGCAGTCCACAAATTACAGACCCAAAATGTACGATAAGAAATTCTTTACTCAATATATTGCATATAAAGTTATTAATCCCCGAATGGACATCCCAAATCGCAGATTTCTGAATTTTAAGTTGCCATCAATTACTATAGAAAACACTTACGTTTTAGTTTTTCAACGATAGCTCTGTACAAATATAAATAGTTGGTATTAGTGGCCATTGAACTTGATTGCTTTATTTTAAATTACGTTTGTGGAATGTCTACTCGTAGTTATGTATATATGGTATAGATCTATAGTTTTATTGTAATACAATAAAATGGCTTCGCCTTTCTAACACCTTCACCTATATATATATGTACATCTATATTTTTATTTTATATGGATGACATTATTAATTTCAAAAAACATTTCAAATAATATTTTATTTGGTATAATAATAGCCAAAATAAAAAATAAATAAAAAATTCAGTTATTTATAGCACATTTTAACAATTGGTCACAAATATTTATATATACCATAACTCAAATTTAATATGAGGCAATTTTATATTACGTCATGGACATATAAAACTATAAATTTTATTTATTTTTTTAAATTCATTTTTATATATTTTGATATATATTTTAAAAATAAAATTTAATGGCCCTTGTATATCTAGCACAGGGGTATATGTGTGTATAAAAAAATAAATAAAATTGCATTATTTTTTGTTGTTTTTTATTTTACAAATTTGGGATACTCTTGACAATATTATGCAGCCAACTTCCACTTACACAAATAAATAAAACAATATATTATTCATTAAAATGCTACAAAGCATTCCACCTATGTATATGTATAGTTAAAATTGAATCGAAATTATTTTTCAATTTATATAAAGCCATAATCTATAATATGTATTATCTTTGGAAAATAGTATCTCCCGCACATAACAAAATGCAAAATAATTTTTAATGGAAATTATCGCATTTAATAAAAAACTCTGTTGTGGGACATCACATTTAAAAATAACCAAAAAATAATATAACTTTACATACATTTGGAGTAATCCTTATGGATTGAATTCGATGTATGCAGGAAATTTATGACAAGGAACATAAACAATACGACCGTTCACGTGCCCATTTATCCTTAATGCACTTCCTCGACTATCTGCGTAAATGATTCTGCTAACTATGGGCAAATCCAACCACTTACTAAACTTTATTGGTATCCGATTGATTCTGACCAACGGGCAGACCAAGTTGCAGACAGACCAGATATCGATATATTGTTCCAAAAGTACTCAAATAATATTCGGGTGATGTTAAAACGTAAAATATTCATTAAAATCTTCCAATTGAATTTTCAGTATACGTATACGATCACAAATATTTCACTTGTATAGTATGTACGTATAATTGGAACAAGAAAACAATAGAAATTAATTGGTTGTTATGGGAAAATAGAACAAAAAATCATTTCTCAAGTTGATATTGAATCAAAATTGCACAGTATGTATGATAAGAGGTATACCTATACTATAGTTTATACATACTCGCATAATATAAACAGAGAAGAGCAGCAGAAATATTTATTCTATTCAATTGAAATTCAATAAAAATTATTATCTGGAGCAATCGAGACGTCGAAAATTTAATACCCCGAAAGCATATAAAATATAATTGATTTAAATTTCGAGAAAAAAAAAATCTTTTTCAATTTTCATTCATTGAAATCAATTCTCGTTCATTGAAACGTATACGTATAAACTTTTCATTGTGCATTTGTTGAGAATATTTTAGTAATACCATCTCAAAAAATCATTGTAAAATGGCTAAATATATATAGGTTAACATACTCGTATATACATTTTTATTATTGTGACAACATTTTTTATAACTTGAATTATCAAAATTGTTATCAGCCTCACTGTAAAGGCATTTTGGGACATTACATCAAACGTGTTGCATATGTTCTAGTGCCTTTTATAATTCAGCAGATTTTAGCCCGGATCAATCGCCCCTCTATTGAATTTATCACCATCTCGTCAGCAGCGTGTCGAAGATCTTGATCTTCTGGATTTGACATCACAAGTTAAATTAATAATTTTCAAAATTGGAAAAATTATGATAATGTTTGTAGAATCCAAATCTACATAAGTTTGTTTTTTTGGGACATCAATCTAACTTAAAAATATCTAAACGCGTAATAATGGTATATCGCAATCTCAACTACTTCCAAATTCTTCCAATAGTGTAGTACAAAATAACTCAACTGTTTCTAATAATCTAGATGTTCTAAATTCTCGGCATCTTCCATGTATATATGTATATCTCACCTATAGTTAATGATATTTTATCACATCGACCACTCGACCAGTTATAATCTGCACCGGTAATTTGGTTGTGTCACGACTATAGTAGTTCAGCCTCGGAAAACTATATTCATATTCCGATTGCATAAAAACGTCTCTGATCTCGAAGCTACATAATATTTAAATATTTAAAGAGAAATTCGATATCGATGATGACAATTGTCAAGGTATATATGTATATATATTTGAAACTTCGACGGATATATATATTTGAAGAAAAAAACAAACGCTAGTACAGGGCTTCAGCATATAATAATGCAACTTTATAGCTGAAGCCTCCACAATTCCGAAATTCCTTTTATTCAACAGACTTTTAATTTTATTCTATTAAGTTGAAACTTTATTTCACAGTGGGATTTTTAGTGCTGATTTTATTCTAATGTTGCATACACATGTGAAAAATAGATCCAGTCTGAATATAGAACAAAATAATGGGAAGGAGGTTTGCTTTATGCAGCTCACTCTTTACTTCAAAGTGAACTATAGTTATGTGCCAGGTTGTAAACCTATTGAATTTATTTAAATCGCATAAACTGTATAAGTGAAATATATGAGAATAGTTGTCTTTGGAATTATATCCATCTGATGTTCTGTCTATTATATAATGGCTCTGTTATAATAGATTCGTTATTTAGTCTCAATCTCAAACAATTTAATTTATGTTCTCATAATAATAACTCATTCTAAGATTTGTGGTTTGTGAACAATACGAAATATCTTACTGAACCATTAGTGTTTTTCAGAAATGATAATAATAATCTTAATTCTCTTGACGTTGAAATTTGTATTAATGGCCTAAATGATATTTCTCTACTCTACGTACTATTTGAAGCTTTTCAACTATTCGTACCATAAGAGATGAAATATAACTACAGTTACTCACCATGAGTTTAAATGAATGTTATTCATTTTAATGTTTTTGTGTAATCTTTTGTCACTATATAACTTATTTTAAATAAAAAACTTTTATTTTTGATTTTATAGTTTAATTCTTCCTTATGGTGACAATTTTTATTTTTGATTTTTTCGGTAAATCGATTTCGACTTGCGTCTTCCTCAGTACCTTGTTAACTATATTCTATATATAATATAGTTAACAAGGTACTGAGGAAGACGCAAGTCGAAATCGATTAACCGAAAAAATCAAAAATAAAAATTGTCACCATAAGGAAGAATTAAACTATAAAATCAAAAATAAAAGTTTTTTATTTAAAATAAGTACTCACCATGATTTGACTCTGATTTAATAAACCTATGCAACCTTAAGAAGAAAGATTATTGTCGGTTTAGAAATAATAATTTTGCATATATAGTACCTAAATTTATTTTTATAAAGCTGAGCTGTGAGGAACCCAAAATGTTTTGGAAGTTTTGAATGATATAAGCAAGGTAATACAACTGGTTTTCCATCAGTAATGAAATATTATAATTCACAGATAAACACAGCATCCGAAATTTTATTCAGGATTTGCATAATTTTCCAATTAGTCACTTTTAGATTTTAATAATTGATATGGATCTGCTGCGGGATACCTTCATATATACAGAAATGTGTATCATATATTGCGATACTTTTATGTTATGTTTTCAACCAATCTTTAGTTCGTAATTACTTTCCAAGCGCTTGGAATATTGTACATATTACTCCAATTAAAAAAAAAAAGGCTTTCGTTCTGATATATGTAATCATCGAGGTATTTCAATTTTATCATCATTACCGAAATCCTTTGAACTAACAGTATCAAGGCATCTGTTATACCACACCAAGAAAATTATTTCAACTTTTCTGGATGCGGTTACACTAGTTGAAGATCCACGACTACTAATATTTCAATTTACCAAGTTGGTTGTTTAATCAATTGAGTCTAAAGCCCAGGTTCATGCGATTTATTTTGATTTTGCTAAAGCTTTTGATACGATTGAACCAAGGTGTTGAAAAATCGGTTTCAAAATTCGAGTTCAACATTTAACATTTCTTTCAGAAATTAAAGATTTTTAAAATTAATCTAAACTTAATTCCCAAATTTCGTTAAATAATTCGATTCGAAGTTAAGAATTCAAAATTATGATCGGTTTTAAAAGTTTAAAAATATTCACAGAATCCTGAACAATTTTCAAAATTCGAGTTCACAATTTAAGATTTCCTTCTAAGTCTTAATTTAAATTTTTTTAAATTAAATCTAATTTTGCAAATCTCCTGAAATAATTCAATATTCACAGAGTTATTTAAAGTTTTCATAATTCGAGTTCAAAATTTAAAATTTCTTTCTGTCAGAAATTACATTTTTTTAAATTTAATCTAAATTCGCAAGGAAACTTAAGTAATTCTATTTAAGGTTTTTGAATTCAAAATTGCAATCGGTTTCAAAAGCTTAGAAATATTCACAGAATCCTCAACAATTTTAAAAATTCGAGTTTAAAATTTAAAATTTCTTTCTAAGTCAGAATTTAAATTTTTTTAAATTTAATCTAAATTCGCAAGTTTCCTTAAGTAATGCTATTTTATGTTTAGAATTCAAAATTGGAAACGGTTTCGAAAGTTTAAAAATATTCACTAAACAATTTTCAAAATTCGAGTTCAAAATTTAAAATTTCTTTCTAAGTCAGAATTTAAAATTTGTCCAATTTCAGAAATTAAATTGTTTTAATTTTAATCTAAATTCGTAAGTTTCCTTAAGTAATTCTATTTAAGGTTTAGAATTCAAAATTGCAATCGGTTTCAAAAGCTTAGAAATATTCACAGAATCCTCAACAATTTTAAAAATTCGAGTTTAAAATTTAAATGTTTTTCTATGTCAGAATTTTAACATTTTTTAAATTTTTAAATTTTTTTAAATTCGCCAATTTCCTTAAATAATTCGATTTGAAGTTTAGAATTCAAAATGAAATCGGGTTTAAAAGTTTAAGTAACAGTATTCCTTAAAATTTTCAAAATTCGAGTTCAAAATTTAGAATTTCTCTTAATAAGTTGGAAATTAAATTTTTTTAAATTTAATCTAACCTGTAAAATTTCCTTAAATAATTCGATATTCACAGAGTTATTTAAAGTTTTCAAAATTCGAGTTCAAAATTTAAAATTACTTTCTATTTTAATTTGTTTTAATTTTACTCTAAATTCGCAAGTTTCCTTAAGTAATTCTATTTTAGGTTTAGAATTCAAAATTGAACTCGGTTTCAATAGTTTAAAAATCTTCACTAAACAATTTTCAAAATTCGAGTTCAAAATTTAAAATTTCTTTCTAAGTCAGAATTTAAAATTTTTCCAATTTCAGAAATAAAATTGTTTTAATTTTAATCTAAATTCGTAAGTTTCCTTAAGTAATCCTATTTTAGGTTTAGAATTCAAAATTGAACTCGGTTTCAAAAGTTTAAAAATATTCACTCAACAAATTTCAAAATTCGAGTTTAAAATTTAAAATTTCTTTCTAAGTCAGAATTCTAAATTTTTTTAATTTTAATCTAAACTCGCCAATTTCGTTAAATAATTCGATTTGAAGTTTAGAGAATTCAAAATTGTTATCGGTTTGAAAAGTTTAAAAATATTCACAGAATCCTCAACAATTTTAAAAATTCGAGTTCTCAAATTAAAATGTCTTATAAAATTCAGAAATTAAATTTTTTTAAATTTAATCTAAATTCCCAAGTTTCCTTAAGTGATGCTATTTTAGGTTTAGAATTCAAAATTGGAAACGGTTTCGAAAGTTTAAAAATATTCACTAAACAATTTTCAAAATTCGAGTTCAAAATTTAAAATTTCTTTCTAAGTCAGAATTTAAAATTTTTTAAATTTAAATTGAAGTTAAAAATTCAAAATGTAATCGGTTTTAAAAGTTTAATTATTCACAGAATTCTGTAAAGTTTTCAAAATTCGAGTTCAAAATTTAAAATTTTTCTTAATATGTTGGAAATTAAATGTTTTTAAATTTAATCTAAATTCGCAAATTTCCTTAAATAATTCGATATTCACAAAGTTATTTAAAGTTTTCAAAATTCGTGTTCAAAATTTAAAATTTCTCTCTAAGTTATAAATTCTTATTTAATTTTAATCTAAATTCGCAAGTTTCCTTAAGTAATTCTATTTTAGTTTAAAGTAGAGTTTAAAAATATTCACTCAAAAAATTTCAAAATTCGAGTTTAAAATTTGAAATTTCTTTCTATGTCAGAATTTTAAAATTTTTTAGTTTTAATCTAAATTCATAAATTTCCTTAAATAATTTGTTTATAATACAGGCCTAATTGTTAAAAGAAATAATTCATTGGGCTTTCGATATAGATACCAAAATGAATGTTTTGTATGGAAATCGCACTTTTTCACTTATAATTTTAATTCCACCGACAAATTAAGCTACATATTAGTAAAATAATTAAACATAAACGATATACCTTTTGCACATTTTTCCTGAAATTTCTAATTTTCGTTGTGCTCCTATACATATATTTTTAAATGATAAAAGAGTTTCAAGATATTTTTATTTCTTTGGTCAGATCTCATCTTGAGTATGGTATGGTTATATGATATCCTCGCCATGAAGTATGTGTACATCAATCGGTTTACTATTTATATTTATAGAAAGCTTGGTTATTTGGATATTGTGAATATAAATCTGGAACATTTATGTTCCAAATATTATGAATATAATGACCGCAAAAGAAATTTCGGTTTGTTTCGTTTTGTTAAATTACTATTCAGTAAGAATCAACTGTAGAATAGTCTGTAATAATAAATAATGTGAATTTAAATTTTTTAAAAACCAGTTAGGATTATACGAATTTTGAATTTATAGCAATTTGCAAGTTATAATCATTTTCATTTTCAAGAGTTTACAGAAATCCTTAAAGATTTTTTAAAGATTTTATTGTAAATAAACTTATGGAGTTACCATTTCTTCGCTTCAACATTCATTTAACTTTTATTATTTTGAACATTTGCAGAAATAGATAATATCTTAAAACATCCCAAATCATTAAAATTAATAGCAAAATTGGAACAAGAATATTATCATTCTTACGTCACTCATTTATTCCATCCCAAAATTATGTTGTACCTTCATATATAGGATATGTCGTAATCAATAAAAAATACATTACAGCTGTCGTTGAATATAATGCTGTAATTTATGTCCCTATAGTTATCTTATTCAATTGAATATATGTACATTAACGCTTATATCAAAAATGAATTTTTTAATTTTGAGTGCTTGAAAGAGACACAACCAGAGGTATCGAAAAGTCATCAATAATAATTATTATATAACCGGGTTCCAATTACATATACATATATAAGTATACATAGTTTATACGTATATCAAAAGATAGAACAAGAACAGGAACTAAAATAATGTTATATTTATTGCTATTGGAAAAATGCTATGTGTACGTAAAATTGTAAGATTGTCTTAACTAAGATGTATTTTTTTTGCTAAAACTCTTTCTTATGTGACAGAAAAATTTATTGGTACATATATCGTATTCTGAACTAGTACAATTACTTTACATATGTTTTCCATGAATAAAAATGAGGTAGACATACGATCTACATATATACAGATGATCCAATTTATCGTCACGTATCATATGTATATACACGGATATGAATTTTTATAGCTAAATCCCAATGTTGGCAACAAAGTTACACTTATCCTGGTAAATTCATTGCATTGCCGGTATATGACCGAGTATCAGGAACTTGTGTTAATGTTTGTATTCACTTGGGTTTATATATATACATATATATATAATATATATATATATATATATATATATATATATATATATATAGTATATATATCTATATATATATATATATATATATATATATATATATATATATATATATATATATATATATATATATATATATATATATATATATATATATATATATATGTATATATATATATATATATAAATATGCATATATAGAAAGAAATTTTTGTGTTGGCCTGGACCCGAGTCACTACAAAAAGTTATATGTTTCCAAGTAATTGGGACCAGGTGGTTATAAAGACAGTCATCGATTTCATTTTCACCATGTTTGCTTATTTTTTCATATCACTATTGGTCGAAACCATTGACCCAGCATCGATTTTACCTGCCTTCAGCATTGTTGATAAATTATTATTATCGGCTGTGCAATTGAAAGGATTATTTTATTTAAGGAAATAAAAGACACGTCCTTTCTGATCAATTACACAATATCAAGTGCATGACACACTATTTATTTAACATAGTATTATATACGAGTATAGGGCGGCGCTACAAAGTAAAAATATTTAGAACACCCTCACTCATTTAAATATTAAATTTAATTTAAATACATTTCATTTAATTTTCAGTGCATCTCTATTAACCCCATTTTTACCGAACACAGTTTCGTCTTGGGACCACTAACAGCTTTGGTTAAAATATTCGCTGCATTTTCTTCCGTAGGCACGTACTCGAGTTGAATTGTACCATCTTCAATCTTCTCACGTAGATGATGGTAACGCACATCAATATGTTTTGTACGTTGATTATAGCCATCCGTCTCTGACAATTTAATTGCACTTTGATTGTCAACCCAAATTTTGATTGACTTGGCTACCTTTTTATCAAGTTCTTGAACGAAATTTTGTAACCGTATTGCTTCACGAATCGACCAGGAAACAGCAATATATTCCGCTTCGGTACTTGATAAAGCAACGGTATCTTGTCGTTTGCTATTCCATGAGATAGCGCCGTTGCTTAATTGAAAAACATATCCAGTACATGAACGTCTTTTGTCGACGTCAGATGCCCAATCAGCATCACAATAACCAAATAATTCATCGTCGACATTGGATTTCTTGAACCTTAATTTATAGTTCATCGTTCCCTTTAAATAACGAAGAATTCGTTTTACTGCAACCCAGTGAGGCCGACCGAAATTAGTGTTGAATCGGCTCACATCATTCACTGCGAATGCAATGTCAGGCCTTGTGCCCCCAGCAATAAACAATAAGCAGCCAACTAATGACTGATATGGTACCTCAGAAACATCTTGTTTTTCTTCAGCAGATACCGGACACATTGACACTGACAATTTTTGATTTGTGTCACTCGGAGTTGCACTTGGATTTGCATGTTTCATGCCAAAACATTCGATCACCTCTGATATATAGGCTTTTTGATCAAGAGCAATACCCCCAACAAAGTATGTGATATGTAGACCAATGCATGACGTCGCAACACCCAAGTCTTTCATTTTAAATGCATTACACAACGCCACTTTCAAACTCTTCAAAGTTTCCTGATTTTTCCAAAATATTAAAAAATCGTCGACGTAGATCGTAATGATTAATGATAGATCACTTTTGAAAAATACACACGGGTCACTTGATGACTTCTTCAAACCGTATGATTTCAGCATTTGCGTTAGCTTAATGTTCCACACTCGTCCACTTTGTTTTAAACCATATATAGCCCTCTTTAAATGGCAAACCTTTTGTGAACCGTCTGTGAAACCCTCTGGCTGGACCATGTAAATGTCTTCGTTTAAATCACCCTGCAAAAATGCAGTCACAGCATCCATTTGTTCAATTTTAAGTCCATTTTTAACTGCCAACGCTACAATGAACCGAATTGACGAATATCGAACTACCGGTGAATACACTTCTTGATAATCAATTCCATAAATTTGAGAGCAACCTTTGGCTACTAATCTGGCTTTGTAACGTACAGGATTACCGGATTCATCACGTTTGATTTTGTAGACCCACTTAGACTTTATTGGTTTACGTTTTGCCGGTAATTCAACCAACTGCCAGGTTTCATTTTCCACCAAGGAATTGATTTCTTCACTCATAGCCGCCTTCCACTTTGAATTTTCTTCATGTTTAATTGCTTGATTATATGAAGACGATTCTTCAACAGCAAGAAAACCATAGGCCTTATACATAACATACCCATCAAAATTTCGCGGCTTCGGTACTCGTTCGGATCGTCGTAATTTTTGAACTGCTTCAACATTGTCGTCTGGGACAAACGTTGTATCGTTAGCATCCTCATACGTAGTTTCAGACTCATTTATTGTCGGATCATCATCGCTGAAATTTTCATTTTTTGACTAATCATCCCGACCTGAAGCTTTTGTTGGAGTACTCGTAACGATTTTCTCGTCGTTGTTTGATAATGTTAAAACATTATCCCTCACTTCAGCTGATACAACTGATTCATCGACTGCAACTGGATCTTTCCATGAAACACTCTTCTCGAAACCATTTTCGTAAAGAAAAACAACATCACGATTGATTTGAATTTCTTTTGTCTCTGGATCAATGCAACGATAACCTTTAACGCCTTCTTGGAAACCAACAAAGACCATCTTCTTTGACTTCTTGTCCCACTTACGGCGTTTTTTTTACTTTACTTCCGAACAATTCTAGATGACCAATTTCGACCTTCTTACCAAACCAAACTTCTTCTGGTGTAACTTTATCCAAAGTTGCATTGGCAGAGCGATTTAAGATGTATGCGGCCATATTGACAGCTTCGGCCCAATATGATATGTCTAAGTTTGCATCAAATAACATACATTTAGCTTTCTCGACTAACTTGCGGTTGGCTCGTTCCGCAATACCATTTTGTTCTGGAGTATATACAACGGATTTTTGATGTTTTATTCCGTGTTTTTTGAAATACTCTTCAAACGATTTGTTTATGTATTCGGTGCCATTGTCTGACCGTAAAGCCTTCAGCTTTCTGCCTGTTTCGTTTTCAACCATCGCTTTGAATTCAACAAAACGATTAAACACTTCGGATTTTTCTTTCAAAAAATACACATAAATTTTTCTGGAGCAGTCATCAATAAATGTTAGGATATATTTAGCACCTCCGATCGAACGATTTTCCATGGGTCCATTAAGGTCAGAATGGATGAGATCCAATATATGATCGGAGCGCGTTGTGCTAATCGGAAATGGTCGACGCGTTTGCTTTCCTTCCTTGCAAACCTCGCAATCATTTATTTCAATTTCATTTCGTTCGTTGAAAAATATACCGTTTACGAGACCGTTTTTCATTTTACACATGTCGGCGAAGTTAATATGGCCTAATTTACGATGCCACATTAAACCACTCTTCGATTGAGCCATCGTCGAAAAACATTTCGAACGTTGAACGTTTAACTTGTATACACCATTTATTTCTTTGGTTTCAGCGACCAATTGTTTCTTCTCGTTGTAAATATGACAGCCTGATTGATTAAACGTGACCGTATTCCCGTTTTTAACAATTTGCGCCACTGACAATAGGTTTGCAGTCAAGTCAGGGACACACAAAACTTCTTTAAAGTCAATTTCACGTTCACCAATTACTACCGGCACATTATCGACTCCTTTGACTGCAATTTTATTCGAACTTGCCGACGAAATCTGCTTAATTGGCGTTGACTTTAATTCTGCAAACAATGTTTCAAACGGTGACATATGTTGAGAAGCCCCGCTGTCAATAAACCATTCGTCCTCATGACAGTGTTTGGTGTAATACGCTGTGTTAATATTCGTTTCGGCAGTTACAATGAATGCTGATTTTTCTGTAGCATTACCTATTTTATTGTCTTTACCGTTCTTGTTAGGATTTTTACCGTTTTTCTTGGAACCGGATTTCTGTGGACACTTGTCTGCTTTATGACCACGTTTATTACACGAAAAACATTTTATGTTATTGTTCGTTTTTCCACCGTTTCCATAAAATGCCGAACCACTACCGTTTGATTTTGCGTTATACTCCGAATCAAGTAATTTAGATTTAATAAGATCTGCCGTAATCTTAGTACCACTACTTTCGAGTCCCATAATCATTGGAGCAAAGTCGTTAGGCAAACCGGCCAATAAAATACTACCGAGCCATTCATCATCAACTGGAAACCCGATACCGTTCAATTTATTTGCAGTTTCAAACATTTGAGAAATATATTGATTCATGGAGTCACTACTTTCCAATCGAATCGTCACCAATTTCCTCAATAGTCCAATACGACGCGATAAGCCTCTGTCCTGAAACAATTCTTGTAATTTTGTCCATGTTTCAGCAGCTGTTGTTGATTTTTCTATGTGAACATATACTGATGGATCAACACTCAACTCAATTCTAGCCTTCGCCCGACGTAATTTAGATTCATCAGTTTCTGCACCAGTACCGGACACAATACACTTTTCATAATCACTTAATTTTAACAAGTTTCTGATTGTGTATTGCCACGTATGATAATTTTCACTACCCTTGAGTTTTTCAATTCCATTCCACGCACTGTCATTCGACATTTTTAATTAATTTTCTTGTTTTAAATCGACACAGAAATTTAGAACGATAATTAATTTTGAGTTTCGTTGTGTTTAAATCAATTTTTGACTATTGATTTCCAAAACGACACACGTTTATTGGTCCGAAACACAATTTCACAACTCGATTGAATGACTCAACAAAAAAAAAAAAACAAACGAACGTTCTCGAACAATGCGAATATTCACTATTTTCTTTTTTTTTTTATTTGCTTTAATGTAAAACTTGCTTGAGCGTTCCTGGGCCCATAACCTGTTGATAAATTATTATTATCGGCTGTGCAATTGAAAGGATTATTTTATTTAAGGAAATAAAAGACACGTCCTTTCTGATCAATTACACAATAGCAAGTGCATGACACACTATTTATTTAACATAGTATTATATACGAGTATAGGGCGGCGCTACAAAATAAAAATATTTAGAACAAGCATCAACATGATGATTTTTTATTGCTTGGTTAAATTTTCTTTTTCTGGATCTTCAGCTATAATTCTATTTGAATTTTGAGCTTGTCACATTCACGTATCCAATTAAGGTGTTAAACTTGCAGGATTTACCGTTCGCGAGAATAATGTGAGATCTGATTTTATTTGCGACGAGGCCTGTCAATTTACTAGCTCTATCATATTTTCCACGTTTATCCGTTTAAACACAAATGCTTGGAGACGTAACTTTCTTTTCAGCGAATGCGTATTAACACATTGCGTGCCAATGTGGTAAAAACATACACATCAAAATTTATTCTATCCACGCCAATGTTGTTCTAGACATATGTATGTACATTCCAAAATAACTTTGTGTATGCCAGTATATTGATAGGCGTGGAGTGAGTTTTGAGTGTAAAGTTTTTACATAATTTTCACGCAACGTGTTAATAAGTTTCAGGTATTTGATTGTTTATATTTCCGTTCAGGCACAAGATTTCCGCTTATATTGACGTAAGTCTTACCCGAATCTCTTTTAAAAGCAAATTCAATTTGTTCAAACCCTGAGTATTGATTGTGGCAGGCTTCATTCTGCTCTAAAGTTTAGCACGTTTTTATCATTTCCACCATTTGCTTGCGCTTAAAAGATGGATACAGTAAAACAGTCCACTCGTAATGACGGTTGAACTAATGCTAATGAAAATTTATAAAATATTTTCATTTTGAAATGATAAATGGAAAAATAACATAATTTTCCATATACAAAATAAATAACAAAATGATAATACAAATTGTTTACTTATCCCATAAGTCAGTGCGATTAAAATGTTCACATTATTTATACTTATAGTGTGAATAATTAATCGGATTATAAAATATTTTCATTTAATTGTCAAAAATGGTATCAGTATGATCAGTATGATTTTGAGATTAAATAATTTTTCATTGTGGTTAAAGATAAATATATACATGCGGCGGTCTACCACACCGCATATTATTTTGTTTTAAGCTTGTATAGAGTATATATTACAATATTGGTATAGTACAAAGCTGATAAAATTAAATTATTATTGTTATCCTAATCCAACAGAACTAAATGTTTACCAAACATATTTCAACAATCAATGATGTTAAGTTTGATGTATTATAAATTTTAAGCGTATGTGATGTGTGGTGACATGATCTTGTAATAAATCATGTTCCACAACAACAACCTACATCTTTTGCGTTCATCATGTATACTCACTTAGAGTTGTATAGCATATAACCAACGGATGAACACAGTTGCAACTTGCAACACAAATACAATCACGTAATGACCGGAATAAGAGAAGCGGAGGAGAAGTTGTTCTGACGACCAATTACTCACCATTCGGTACATAGCAGACAGCTGTATCATACATATATATATCTTAATAACAATTCTATACACACTATATTATAATTACGTATAATACTAATTTGAGTATTTCAATTAGTGTAGTGGTATAGCATTCTAATAAAAATTATTGTTTGAGTTAGTCAGTTAAGCACAGCTTGTCGATTTGCATGTATGCACATGATATAAATAAATATCATAACATTATAATAATATAAATATATTTTATGAATTAAAATCAACTTAAAATAGTGTGTATTATTTAAAATAAATTGGAGGATTATAAAAGTTCACATCCCATCCAATATTTGGTGACCCCGATATTCCCTTTTGGGAAAATAGTGATAAAAAAAAAATAATAATAATTTAAAAAAACAAAAATAGTCAAATAAAGCTGTGTGAGATAACAAAAATTATTACAAATGGTGTTGTACACACTTGTATTGTGCAATAAAGTTAAAAAAAAATAAATATCCAAACACCAGAAACCAATAATTACAACGGAGAAAGAAATCAAGATCCCGTACTTAACAAACACACAACTTAAGCATTAAGTTCAGCTGTAATCTCGCATAACGGATCAGCTATTTCACACCTGCATGTAACATAAAAAGAGCTGCATATCCTATTCGGGAACAAAATAAATTCCAAAGTTCAACATTTATCATACATCAAAAACGCAGAACAATTATAATAAAACGCAGAACTGCAACCATCATCTCCAACAAAACAAAAACGGTTATAAACGATTTTTACTTCCAAGTTAGCAGTACCGTAATAAATTATAAGAATTAAAACGTGGTCTAACTGGACTTAATAACAAGGAAAAATTAGCCGCACCGCAAGTAGCAGCTGGATATAAAGTTCACCGCTCTAATCGAAGGTCATACGCTCCAATTTTGAAATTTTTAATTAAAAAAGAATTTAATACTTTGTATTTTTTTTAGAAAATTCATACTGTAAACAGTGATCTGCTGTGGCATCCGATTGGAATCAGAAAATAGTACTCGAAAGAACAACTACTCCAACGATTTCAAACGGTAAGAACAACATTTTTTCGCCTTCCGCATATCTTTATATAAAAAAAAACTCTTGTTTCATAAATTAACGTGATTGCAATTGTGTTAAGTGTGCAAAACAAAAATCGATTTTCATATTTTCCGCCAAAATATTTGTTGCACGTTATTAATAATATTCGTTTAAAAACTTGATTGAAAATTGAACGATAAAATCGTGAGTGATGTCTGACAGTGAAAACGAGCCAAAATCAAATAGAGAACATGATGCCGTGACATCCGTTCCTATGGTTGATAAAGTATCCATTCCTTTTCCACCATATTGGCATCAGATGCCCGAGGTTTGGTTTGTTCAAATTGAATCTCTTTTCGCCATTAAAAAAATTAAACGCGAAAACCGGTACCACCACGCATTAGCAGCACTACCTGGTGAAGTGATTTATAGCGTTCAAAACGTAATCAACGATCCCTCTCTTGACCCTGATGAAAAGTACGAACTTCTCAAATCAACCCTCATAAAAAGCAAATCATTATCGAGCTACGAACGAATAGAACAATTGCTAAGCACGACCGAATTAGGCAATCAAAAACCATCGGAATTATATAGTAAAATGAAAATAATGGCAGGCAGCTCTAATCTTACAAATGATGAACTATTGAGAACTCTCTGGTTCAAGCGACTACCGCAGCAAATTCAAACAGTCCTTGCTGCGAGCGATGGAAGTACAATAACAGTACAGTGTGATATAGCTGATAAAGTTTGGAACATTATCAACCCCACTAACCCATTCATAAATGAAGTGGCAGCACCTTCCACTTCAAACAATAGTTTCAATTTGCAATCGCTGGCACATTCTATTAATGAACTAAGGTCGCGGTTCGATAAATTTACAACTTCTTCCTGTAGTTCAGGTTTGAGTGACAGATCGCAATGGCGTGGTCGTTCTAACGTTAGGTACAATAGAACTAGATCCAGGTCTAAACGTTCGGGTTCGAATAGCCGGGTTGTCAATGGCTTTTGTTGGTACCATCGTATACATGGACGTAACGCTAGAAAATGTGGAGGCAACGGATGCACATACAATAACAAAAAAACACCGTCGAATACAGGTTCGGGAAACTCGAGCAATCCAATGTCGTAACGGCCGATATTGGAACTGTTCGTAATCGACTCATTATAAAATAACCCAAAACTCGACTTAATTTTCTGATTGACACAGGAGCCGATGTATCAGTGGTTCCACAGTCATACTTTCGTGAATTGTCTCCTGAATCACAAGATATCCTAGTTATCGCCAATGGCACACCAATCAAAACCTTTGGCACTAGACTTTTGCAAATAGATTTGGGCTTTCGCAGAGCATTTAATCACGAGTTCATATTAGGTGAAGTTAAACGTGCCATTTTAGGAGCCGATTTCCTCACTAAATACGGTATTTTAGTAGATCTTAAAAATAAGCGTCTTCTTGATACAAATACATCGCTTACAGTCTCAGCCGCAGAAATTTTAGAAGAATCTTCAGCTCCCAAATTGTTTTCTGTCGACGGAAAATATGGTGAACTCCTCCGGCAATTCCCACAACTAACTCAAGCGCCAAACTATGATAGTCCAGTACAACACGGCATTATTCATCACATAGTTACTGAGGGACACCTTCCTTTTTCCCGTCCGAGAAGACTTTGTCCAACAAAACACAAAATCATTAAAGAACTATTTAGCCATATGGTAAGATTAGGACTCTGCCGCCCGTCATCGTCATCTGCAGCGTCGCCACTACATCTAGTGCCAAAGCGAGACAGTAACGACTGGCGACCTTGCGGAGATTACCGACGACTCAACGCAATTACAGTGCCAGATCGTTACCCTTTACCGCACATCCATAATTTCACAATGAATCTGAATGGTTACACCATATTTTCAAAAATTGATCTAATTCAATTCGGACTTTTTGAGTTCATTCGCATGCCTTTCGGCCTAAGAAACGCAGCACAGACCTTTCAGCGTTTTATGAACAAAGTAACTGATGGCCTGGACTTTATTTTTGTGTATGTCGACGATATATTAGTGGCAAGTCGAAGCGAAAGCGAGCATTTCGATCACCTTAAAATTCTTTTTCAACGACTTAATAAGTTCGACTTAAGAATAAAAGCATCGAAATGTGAGTTTGGCGCAACCAAGTTAACATTTTTCAGTGATGAGATCACCAAAGATGGCATTAAGCCATCTGAGGCTAGAATCGTGGCTATCCGTGATTTTCCTCCCCCAACATCTATCAAGCAAGTGCAACGATTCGTCGGTATGGTGAATTATTATCACAGGTTCATCGAACACTTAGCTGAGATGCTTGCCCCGATTCATCAACTTCTCGCATACTCACGAAAACACAAAAAAAGTCCATTTATTTGGCCTGCAGAATGCTCATCCGTTTTTGACCGGATCAAAGAAGCGCTAGTTAACGCCACCCTTTTGGTTCATCCATTAGAGAACGCAAAGTTAGCAATAACTACTGACAGTTCTGGTATCGCAATGGGTGCTGTTTTGGAACAACACTACCAAGGACGTTGGTACCCTGTAGCAGCTTGAATATTCGACTCACCGATATTCGATTCTGCCACAAACAAAACAATTAGTGAAATTCAAATATAAACCAACTTATTTGAATTAAGCGTTCACTAACCCCATCACATATCCATCTATCCAACCACCACTATCTAATAACCGAACCATTACTATAAAACATTTATAGTAAAACAAGTCGCCATCTAACAACATCACCACGAACAACAATGTTCGGTGATGCAACACTAATGCATAAGTGCAATGTCGACCGCCGCCGGCGCATCTGTTCCCTCTCCAAAATACGACACGTATTTTGGAAGACGAAGGCGACGTCACTCTACAACAACACATTCCATCTTGCACAATCAAACAAATTACGCGTGGTATCATTTTTTTAGTGGTAATAATAATGGTGGTGTTTTAAAAAATATATAAATAAAATTGAAATACATTAATAATTATAAATTTTTAATAAATATAAATATAATTTACAAATAAACTAAAAACAATAGATAGTGTATTCATTTACAAATAAATAAAATAAATAGTTTTAAAAGTTAAATAAATAAATTAATTAATTTATTGTGTTAAATTGTGTTCCTGTTAATTTGAGAAAATCCGGATCAGAATAAAGATTTAAACGGAACAATACATCTAACAATTGGTGACCTCAACAACGGTTTTTACCGCAGAATACGCACAAAAATAAAAATTTAATAAATTAACATTTGTAAAATAATAATAAAAATACACATAACAACAAAAAAACCATATAAAACAAAAAAGTTCACACCACCGCAGCGAACACCACAATCAGAAAACGTGTGTTAGTAAACAACGCTACCCACGCAACGCGGGAGAGAAGAAACGTGGCTAAGGGGACGGCCCAACCACGCATCGTGGGAGTAAACGGTGAAGCGACCGACCCTCACCGTAACGCACCAGAAGCAGCAGCAGAAACAACAACATACACAAAACCGGTACCAAGTTTTTTTATATATAAAATTTTTTTCTTGTACATGTAAATTCAAATTATTTTCATACTTAACGTACATCAAAATTTTTTTTTAACGTACAATCATTTTTATATTTCACAAATTAACGTAGAATCAAAATTGTAAAATTTTATTTATATTTATTTCAACATCACTCCTCCAAAATAAGTTCGTTGTTTTCTCCACATTGTTCGTGTCTCGCTGCACGCCTTCCCGCCATCACCGTTGTGGATTAAAATAAAAAAAAGAATAATAAAAGGTTTTTCTCAAAACCGCAACCACAACGGTGACTACACAGAATCCGTCGCAAATATTTTTCTTGCATTTCTTTTTTTTTTATAATTTTTTTGTTGCATTCAAATTTCAACGAGCCCCCCCAATCGCCTGGAAGGACACAAGAGGCCTCCTCTATTCGGGGGTATCTCGTCAAACCCGGGAGTCAAGCCGAGGGAACATCCCGGCCCTCAAACATAATCATTACACGGTAACCATTCCGCCTTATCATTATTTGTTAATAATTTTTGGTCATTTATTTACAATTAAATTGTGAATAATGAGCAACGACGCGCATTCACATTTTAGACCAACAAGGCGTAGAATAACAGGGCCTGATGTTACTGTCGAGGGTCGATTATCGCGAATCGAATCGATACTCGATGGGTTGCTCCGACGCAGGAGCCGGTCACGCAGACAACGATCTCAATCATGTGCTCGAACACACAGCAACCCGCGGCAAGGTAGATGCTGGTATCATGCCAAATATGGAACGGCTGCACAGAAATGCACACAGCCATGCAACTTCCATACGGCACAGCAATCCTACCCATCTACCTCAAACAATTCAAAAAACTAGGAAAGTCACGGGTAGAGAGTTACGCAACTCCCCTGACACCCTATACAACACGTTTGTTTGTGTACGATAGACACAACAAACTCACCTACCTAGTCTACACTGGCGCTGATCTTTCGGTTATTCCAGCAATGAATTTCAGAATGAAATACTCATTAGCCAATCGAAATTCAGATCTAGTCTTATCGGCTGCCAATGGTTCAATCATCCACACGTACGGCACAAAATTGCTTAACGTGGATATCGGACTTAAACGAACCTTCACGCACGCTTTCATACTAGCTGCAGTGAACCGTCCGATCATTGGCGCCGATTTTCTAAGCAAATTCGGACTTCTTGTCGATGTCAAACACAAACGGCTGATTGATCCAGCTACAAAGCTGTCAATAAACGCCACAATGGTTCGTGTTAACACACCAACACCGATCCATTTTAACATCGACAGCGGCTACGGCACTCTGCTCAAAAAGTACCCACTACTTACAGCAGAGCCGAACTACAAAATGCCAGTCCGACACAACGTGGTACATCACATCGTCACGGAAGGCCATCTTCCCGTGTCGAGACCACGCAGACTAGATTCGGTGCGTCACAAAGCTGCACAAGCAGAATTTCAACACATGGTGGAATTAGGGATTTGTCGAACATCGACATCTTCCGTCTCTTGTCCACTTCACATGGTCAAGAAGAAAGATCACGACTGGAGGCCATGTGGGGACTATCGGCGTTTAAACACGGTTACGATACCGGATCGCTACCCGATACCCTACATTCAAAACTTCACCATGCACTTGCATGGCTGCAAAGTTTTCTCCAAACTTGATCTCATCAGAGGTTATCACCACATTCCCGTGGCACCTGAAGACGTTTTCAAAACGGCAATCACCACACCATTTGGCCTCTTCGAATACACCCGAATGCCATTTGGATTACGCAATGCCGCACAAACGTTTCAGCGCTTCATGAACGAAGTCGTTGGAGATCTCGACTTCGTTTTCGTCTACATAGACGACATTCTTGTGGCATCTCAAACTGAGGACCAACACAAACTCCATCTGGAAATACTTTTCCAACGACTTGTCGAGTTTGATGTACACATCAAGAGCTCAAAATGCGTCTTCGGCGCATCCACTCTTGATTTCCTCAGCCACAAGATTACCGCTAATGGCATCCTTCCTTCACAAGAACGAATCAATGCCATTAAAGAATTCCCAGCTCCAACATCAATCAAGAGTATTCAGCGATTCATCGGCATGGTCAACTACTACCACCGATTCATACCAAAACTCGCTGAAATACTCAACCCAATTCACAGCCACCTGGCAGTACTACTACGTAAGCCCAAAACCGCCAAGAACTTCTCTTGGCCTGACGAATGTCAACACGCATTCACGTCACTCAAGGCTGAATTGGCACGCACAACACTCTTGTCTCATCCACTGAGCGACTCAAAGCCCAGCATAACTACTGATGCATCAAACACTGCTGTCGGAGCAGTCATGCAACAGTACAACGACAAGTGTTGGGAGCCCCTGGGTTTCTCCTCAAAGAAGCTCTCGGATGCCGAAAAGAAATACTCTGCATTCGATCGGGAATTACTCGCAATATATCTAGCAATCAAACACTTCAGATATTTTGTCGAGGGTCGGGACTTCACAATTTACACCGACCACAAGCCTCTCACTCGAGCAATTCAGTCTAAAACTGAACGCAATCCAAGGCAAGCACGCCACTTGGATTATATTAGTCAATTTACCACGGACATCCAGCATGTTGAAGGTACCGAAAACGTTGTCGCGGATACACTTTCGCGCACAACAGCAAACGAAACGGCCACAGTCGAGACTCACTTCGACTGCAATAAGATCGCACAAGCGCAAAAAGCAGACTTGGAACTTCAGAATTTACTTTCTGGTTCTGCTTGTCACGCCAGTTCATCACTGAAACTGGAGCTTTTCACACTACCTGGCCTCGAAATCTACTGCGAAACATCTACGGGTGCAAATCGCCCGTACATCGCAGAGCAACTACGTCGAACCATCTTCGACACACTACACGGTATCTCACATCCTGGTGTCCGCGCAACTCGTAAATTGATTACTGCTCGATACTTTTGGCCAAGCATCAACAAAGACGTGACCCATTGGGCACAAGCATGCTTATCTTGCCAAAAATCGAAAGTCCAGCGGCACACAAAATCGCCTCTTGAACAATTCGCAATTCCACCTGGTCGATTCGAGCACATTCATTTGGATGTCGTAGGACCACTTCCTCCATCCAATGGATACTCATACTTACTCACCTGTGTCGATCGTTTCACTCGATGGCCAGAAGCGTACTGCATGAGCGACATGTCTGCAGCAACCATTGCCACCACATTCGTGCAAAACTACGTATCACGATTTGGCGTTCCACTTGACATCACCACTGATCAAGGTACCCAATTCGAGTCGAAGCTTTTCTCGGAGTTACCGAAACTCCTCGGCTCACATCGTATACGTACAACGGCTTACCATCCGCAAGCCAATGGCATGGTCGAACGTTTCCACCGCCAGCTCAAAGCTGCTCTCAAGGCTCGAGGCAACACCATACACTGGAGCTCCGAAGTACCAATCGTTCTACTTGGTATTCGAGCAACGGTTAAAGAAGATCTGAAGTGCTCACCAGCTGAAATGGTTTACGGTCAAACCATCAAGCTACCCGGTGAGTTCTTCATCGAACATCCTCTACCGTCTCCATCCACAACCGACACAGTCATCGACCAAGTCCGCACCACCATGCAAAATCTTATCCCCACGGCAACAAGACCAACGAATGAAAGCAACATATTCGTTCCAAAATCGCTTAACAATTGCGATTACGTCTTTGTCCGGGTTGATAAGGTTCGTACTGGATTACAATCTCCATACGATGGGCCATACAAAGTTATACGCCGCTTACGCAAGCAATTCATTGTCTCAATCAAAGACAAACACCACTCAATCTCCATCGACAGATTGAAACCGGCGTACGGTATTCTCAACACGGCTGATCAAATATCAGCCAGCAAACGATATAAAACCGTCCGGTTCACCGTATAACGTCTCAAAACCTATGGTTTCTCATCTGGAGAGGGGGTACTGTAGCAGCTCGAATATTCGACTCACCGATATTCGATTCTGCCACAAACAAAACAATTAGTGAAATTCAAATATAAACCAACTTATTTGAATTAAGCGTTCACTAACCCCATCACATATCCATCTATCCAACCACCACTATCTAATAACCGAACCATTACTATAAAACATTTATAGTAAAACAAGTCGCCATCTAACAACATCACCACGAACAACAATGTTCGATGATGCAACACTAATGCATAAGTGCAATGTCGACCGCCGCCGGCGCATCTGTTCCCTCTCCAAAATACGACACGTATTTTGGAAGACGAAGGCGACGTCACTCTACAACAACACATTCCATCTTGCACAATCAAACAAATTACGCGTGGTATCATTTTTTTAGTGGTAATAATAATGGTGGTGTTTTAAAAAATATATAAATAAAATTGAAATACATTAATAATTATAAATGTTTAATAAATATAAATATAATTTACAAATAAACTAAAAACAATAGATAGTGTATTCATTTACAAATAAATAAAATAAATAGTTTTAAAAGATAAATAAATAAATAAATTAATTTATTGTGTTAAATTGTGTTCCTGTTAATTTGAGAAAATCCGGATCAGAATAAAGATTTAAACGGAACAATACATCTAACAACCCTTTATCATTTTTTTCTTGTAAACTCTCTCCATCCGAGCAAAGATACTCTACTTTTGACAGAGAGCTTTACGCAATTTACTGTGCAATCAAATATTTTGAGCATTTTGTTGAAAGTCGTCCTTTGACTATTTTCACGGATCACAAACCGCTAACGCATGTACTGTATTCCGAAACGCCAAGAGACTTTTTACAAGCTCGTCGGTTGGCATACATTTCTCGCTTCACAAGTGATATTCAGCACATAAAAAGTGAGAGTAACGTCGTGGCAGATACACTATCGCGTCCAGAGGATAATCAGATATCCCCAATATATCATACTGCCATCGACTTAGAAAAATTGGTCAAACTACAAGAGTCTGATCCAGAACTCAAGAGTCTTATCGAAAACAACAAAAATCGTCAAGGTTCCACCTATCAATTAAAAGTTATTCCATCAGATCTTTCGCAAGAAAATATTTGGTGCGAAATTTCCACGGGTAAGAATAGACCATACATTCCAAGTGAAATGCGCCGCACGGTCTTTGAAAAATTACACGGGTTATCTCATCCAGGCATTAGAGCAACACGAAAGTTAGTAACATCCAAGTACTTCTGGCCTAGTATCAACCGGGACACAGGGAATTGGTTTAAAAGTTGTATACCATGTCAAAAAGCGAAGGTAAATAGACATACTCGTACCGAATATGGTCGATTCAATCTACGTTCCGGTCGATTCGAAAAGATTCATATGGATCTCGTTGGACCATTGCCTCCATCAAACGGATACTGTTACATTCTTACGATAATCGACAGGTATACACGATGGCCCGAAGCTATTCCCTTGTCAGACATGAAGACTACCACAGTAGTGCGTGCCTTTATAGACCACTATGTCTCAAGATATGGTGTTCCATTAGAGATAACGACCGACCAACGTGGTCAATTTGAGAGTAATTTGTTTTCGGGACTGAGTAAACTATTAGGATCTCACAAAATACGGACCACTAGTTATCATCCGAGTTCAAACGGTATGGTAGAAAGATTCCATCGAACTTTGAAATCTTCACTATACGCGTCACAAAACACCCTGAACTGGAGCGAACAAGTCCCACTCATTCTTCTTGGAATTCGTACAGCCATCAAATCGGATCTAGAATGCACGCCAGCGGAATTAGTATACGGTCAAACACTAAAAGTCCCGGAGAACTTCTTTTGCAGTCGCAAACTCAAACACCCGTAGATCCAACGTTGCTCGCAAAACAACATTTACGTTCCTAAAGATCTCTCTGATTGCGATTTCGTATTCCTCCGTGTAGATAAGGTTAAAACTGGTTTAACATGTCCATATGAGGGACCTTACAAGGTGATCAAACGGCTGCGCAAATATTTTATAATAGATGTAAATGGCAAGAACACATCAATCTCTCTCGACCGACTAAAACCCGGCTTATTTTACAAATGATATAGAAAATCAATTGGACAAACCAAAACCACACGTACATTTTTCTGCATACGAAAGAGATTTCTATGATTATTAACTTGCAAAACAAATAATATTTTTTTTAAATAAAGGGGGGACTATTGTGGTGACATGATCTTGTAATAAATCATGTTCCACAACAACAACCTACATCTTTTGCATTCATCATGTATACTCACTTAGAGTTGTATAGCATATAACCAACGGATGAACACAGTTGCAACTTGCAACACAAATACAATCACGTAATCACCGGAATAAGAGAAGCGGAGGAGAAGTTGTTCTGACGACCAATTACTCACCATTCGGTACATAGCAGACAGCTGTATCATACATATATATATCTTAATAACAATTCTATACACACTATATTATAATTACGTATAATACTAATTTGAGTATTTCAATTAGTGTAGTGGTATAGCATTCTAATAAAAATTATTGTTTGAGTTAGTCAGTTAAGCACAGCTTGTCGATTTGCATGTATGCACATGATATAAATAAATATCATAACATTATAATAATATAAATATATTTTATGAATTAAAATCAACTTAAAATAGTGTGTATTATTTAAAATAAATTGGAGGATTATAAAAGTGCACATCCCATCCAATAGATGCGTCATTCTATATATTTGACTATGACCTGCTTTTCTAAATCTAATACACTATACAGCTTAAAGATATAAATTAGTTTAATTGTTTCTTACTTACAATAATACATAATTATTTCCGCAAATAAGGCGACGATGGTTATTACTCAACTTACATATGTACATATATAGAACCATTTTATTCCACCTATTTCCTTATCCCACTCCATATTTTTAGTTGCTTTTCCTGTAATGGTTAGTTCTATTTTTGTTGCTGAAGTTTAAGTGCAAAAAGTTAAATAGTTATCGTGCACATTTTAATTAACTAGTTTTTTTTACAATAGCATGATATTATTCATCATAAATAACAATACATTTAAGTAATTATGTATATGTACATAGCTATATAACAAAAATAAACGTTTTCATTCTATGTGGATAATATTTTAGTATAGGCGGAATCAAAACATAAAACCAACTAACTATTTCATGCAAAAATTAATAAATTAATTCCATCGACGTATTGAAGGGGTAAATATATTAAATAAATAAATGTATACAAGCTTTCTATATACCGTTTATTCATACCGCCAGGAACTCCACTTTAAAAATAATTTCACATACATAACTCTGGGAACTAAATTCGTAAACCTCTAATCTATATACATATGTACCAAAATTCTGTTAAATGGAATGGATTGTACCGGTTGGATTAATTTTGTGATAAGGGTCCAGCCAATTAATGTTATCGACATAAAAAAAATAGATTAAACGTCAAATCGACCCATTTATAGATAAATCTGTTTACATGTCCTCTTGTACAGTATATTTTTAATCTGTAAACGACATGGTTTTCGTATCGTTAAACCAATTAAATCAGATTGGTTTGTTTTTGGATGATTCTTATGTGAATTGAAATAAAAATATTGATACATACGATTATGTAGAAATTGGCACGATTATTATGCGGCTAACCAGAAATCTGTGCAACTGCAGATTTTTTTGAAAAGTATCATAGTTTGGAAAATTCAATTTTTTTTCGAAAACCGATTCAAATTAATTCGTAAAAGTTAATTTGTATGCTCATACAAATTGCATGACCGCTTTTGGAAATAAAGCCTATATATATGTATATAGCCACAAACCTTTTCTTAATGAAGTTTTTCTTATTGACCAAAGATACCTTAATGAATAGATTGGTAGAGATGCATGAGATGCATTTCGTCATCATCGTTGGTTTTTTTCTGAACTTCAAATAAGAGATGGACGAAAAATCGGTCGCATCTTGCCCAGTTCAAAAATTTAAAACGCATATCTGCTTCGCTTAGTCTATCTAAAGAAGAAATAACTTGTTTCAATATATGCTTACTAAAAGATAGTTCCAAAAGTGGCCAGATGGATCATTTTAATATGGCAGAATTTTATAGAAGCATATTATGCTTATACTGTCTTTTAAACAAACAGACATGTCAGAAAAAACATTACTGGAAAAGAAAGAGCTATATTGGAAGTTGTGTCACTACTATTTTGTTCAATTGAAAGGTATAGGTAAACAAATAAACATATGGTTAAACCACAAATAATTAAGTAATTATTTGTGGTTAAACGCTAAACATAAGTTAAAGTGTCGACCTATTTGCTCTAGTGGTTAAAGCTACGACATTTGGATCGGGAGGTACCGGGTTCGAATCCCAACAGAGGCGGGATGCAAAAGGGATTTTTCATCTCCCGATTACGATCGGTTATTAAATTGAAAACATCTATGATGGAATGTAGAACTCATGGGCCGACCCATCTTCCATGTTGTTCTACTGTACAGGGTGACATGGAGCTATGCAATGGGCAGGTGGTATACTGTACTTCTGTGAATGGGATGAATGGGTTGAAAGAATATTAGTGTGTGAATGTGGGTATTGCACCGTGGCCCATTAGTGGCATTGAGTGCTGGGGTATAATCCGCCCAATTTTAATAAAATAAAAAAAAAGTCTGCGCTTAATTTAAAATCTATTCATTTGGAAGTTATAAATTTTTAAACTGCGTTTTATCAAATTTCTCAATTAGGTACCTATTTCAAATTTGTAAATAGAATTTTAAAACAGTATAAATTGTTTAAATTTTGCACTAAATTTTTAAGGTCGGAGCTTATAAATTTGGAATTTCTAGTTCGAAAATCTTCAAAATTGCATATTTCTTAATATAATACAAATTTTTAAATGTGCAATCAAATTAAATTCTACTTTGTCTTTTAAACTCTACATTCCATGACATGGAATTATTTTCTTCGATAATTCTCATTCAAATTTGATAGGCCGCTGATGGCAGAGACGTTGTACATACTGTGGCTAGTACTTGATTTAAACCACTATATCATCTGATACATTGATAAATTCTAGATAGTTAAAGTATCTGATGCAGAATAAATTTGGGTAATCTTATGGAAAGTTCCCACGCCCTTCGCTATTCAAAGGTAAAGAAAATCTAAATTGATGGATTGGAGGCTTGTCTTTGGTCCGATTTAGCATTTTACTTAAATTAATTTAGAATTTAAACCTGTCACAATTACAATTCACAATCAGTTTTACCTTCGCCTGTTAAATTAGAAATGTAAAGATTACCAATATTAGCCAAAAAATAGAAAGGTTTATCATATAAAAATTATTGGTGTCGTTAAACTAAAATCATTGGTATAGAGGAATATGCCGCAAGATACAATATCCATATACAGTTCAAAACCACAACCTGTTGTTGTAACGTTTCAACTTATGATACACTTTACAGTAAACAAAGTAATAAAACAGCAAACCTGAAAACCGTCTCGTGTGGATTGTTATTTAAGCTTTATATTTTGTTTATCAACGGAAGTTAAACCATCACAAACTTTTTACAACATGTTCATAAAACATGAATAAACTGTATGTGAATATGTACATATACGAGTATATACATAAAAAAAAGATAAATCTCGGTTATAGAAGAATTTATGACTTTTTGATTATATAAACTGTGAATGATGGTTTACTGTAATCTAAGACCATAGCGAGATTTATCGTAATCCTAGTTTGAGAATGTGCAGTGTATATGCGAGAGACCGAGAGCACTTCATTTTACGATAATGTTAGATTCCCTTTGCATATTTTTGATTTTATATATAAGAATACATTAATTTATACTGACATTAATTTAGTTTCTTTATTTTCATTCACATTTAGCGTATAATAAGGCTAAATTATTTGTCATAAATATCATTCAAATATAGAACTATAATACACATTATTTACATACTGAAGAATAGGAAGGTCTTAAAAGAGAATTATTTTCAATTGCAAGTTATTTAAGAAAGTATGTTTCGTCAGCACCCGAAACAAATCGCAGTTGTAGTTCTACACACATAATCAGTTTTTACCATTTGCACGGCAAAAGCGACAAAAGATTTTGTGACGCGGAAACTATTGAAACTTATTATGCTTGAAACGCATTACAAATATACTGTAAAACGGATGGTGATATTCTAGGCACGCGTGTATGGCAGAGCCCACTATTAGTCAAAACAATTAGTTAAAACAAATATTAGTCTAAATTGTTCTGTAAATTTAAGCTGGACCCTATGCGATCCGTTTTATTAACTTTCTTTGTTATTATTTATAAATTAGATAGTAAATGAAATTTTACAAAGAAATAAAGTTTCGATGCCAAATGTTAGTTGACCTTGCCTCTCACATAGTAAAACACAAAAAATATTATCTAGCAGTGATGTAAGTGTATTTTACTATGTGAGCGCTTCGAAAAGTTAATTAAAATTTGGTATCAAGAAATGTTAATATAATTTTTTATTATTATTGTATGGCTTGTATTTTTGTAAATCGTTTTAGTTACTATTTCCTTCTACTCAGGCGGTACTACTAGTTTTACTAACAGTTTTTGCATTTTTTTATTTGATTGATTAATAAAATTAATATTGAACAAAGCTAGATTTGTGATTTATTTTTGAAATTGAATTTCTGTGATTTGAGATTTTGTATTTTATATTAACTACACATAAATGGTATTGTGTTTTGCTGGAAATTTTTTGACTCTACCAACAATATTTAAACAATTTTCGCTAAATAATTTTTAGTCCCGTGAGTGCTGACATTTAGTAAAAATCTCGTTTTACCCCGTCTTGAATTGAAATTACATATTTAATTAAATTAATTTATTATTATTATGTTTATGTCTTTTGGAATAATCTTAATAGTGAAAGTTTAAATCCAAAAATGTATCTACATACATTAAGCGAGTTAAGTGAACACTTGTGATTTTATTAAACCATCTTTCATTTCCCAAATAATTTGTCTCTGCGAGTTTCTTTTACAGTTATAAATAACCCACCTTAAACGAATAAGAGGTCGTATACCCAATTTAAAAAGTCCCTGGTAGAAGTATTTGTTTAATTATTTCGGTTGTGAGTATGATGAAACGTTTTCTCGTAGTTACGTGTATATTAAATAGTTTTAAATTATCTGTATTATATACTATATATAACACTAGTGCATCCACTAAATTCTTTCCAACTGCAAAGGGCGTCTGCCATTCGCATGTGGTCCATGTTTTCTCATTTTCCTATATAGATCAATTTGTTTCTTCATCCAATTGTCACTTGGTACCGGTTCTCATAATAAACTTTTCGATTTTTTTTTTTCGGGGGGCAACTAGGAAATTAAAATAGGAACCCCTATTTTTTAGGGCAGATTCGGATTCTTCGGCTAAAAGTAGTAAGATTTCCTTGAAACATTTTTTTCGCTTCATGATAGAGCTGTAATAGACGATTTACATTTTTTTCGATTTCTCCTACTGAGAACATTATCCACACGATTCTGCAATATGGTTGCATTAAAATTAACACGTTTTCAATGTAAATACTCGACATTAGTTTTAAACAAATTGTATTTCTTAAATTTTTAATTACTGAAAAATGTCTTGTCAAGAAACTACTTTTAGCATGTAACCCAGGAACAACGACGTATAGACATCATCTTTTAATTAAATTAAGTGCTCAAAATGATGGCCTTCGACTTCAATGCACTTATTAATCTGCATTTCAAATGAATGTACACAACTGAGAAACGTGTATGCTAGAATTTCGGCACAATCATTTCTTATTCGCTCAATCATATTCTCACGTGTTGTTGGTACTTGTTGGTATACTTTGTCTTTGAGATAGCGCCACAAAAAGAAATCGGGCGAAGTAAGATCTGGTGATCTGGCAGACCAATTTACCGAACCTGCTTTACCAATCCAGCGACCATTGAAATTACGAATAAGTACTTCACGTGCTACCAACGAATAGTGTGCTGGACAACCATCTTGTTGAAACCACATGCGCTCTGTCGCAATTCTAAGCTCAAGTCTTCAATTAATGTTGGCAGTTTATTTTCTAAAATGTCTCGGTATATTTGACCATTCAAGTTGCCTTCAATAATATTGGGGCCAATTAGTTGATTGCTAATTATTCTACACCACACGTTGACAGTCCAAGGGCGCTGATGTTCTACTTGGTGAAGCCAGTGTGGATTTTCAACACTCCAGTAATGTATGTTATGTCGATTAACCGCTCCATATGATTTATAAAAGGCGACTCGCGATTTTGCTGTATTTATTCACGTGCCTACTTCTATAAGCTACTGAAGCCAATATAGCAATTTCAAGACCGGCCAGCTTCTTCATAAACCAGGACCATTTCAATTTTGTCTTGTACAGTTAAAAATTCCATTTTGAATTGTAATAGCCTTACGCAAACAGGTCTTATTGTTTTCGAAATAATCTTTGAACTGAATCGATATTTTAAAAACAAACAAAATCATTTATTTGAAAGCAAATTTAGATGCATAATCATCGCAGAATCGTATGCATGTTCTCAGTAGGATTAATCGAAAAAAAATTAATATTGTCTATTACCGCACCATCTATCATGAATCGAAAAAATGTTTCAAGGAAATCCTACGTTCTTTTAGCTGTAGAATCCGAATTTGCCATAAAAAATAAGGGTTCCTATTTTAGTTTCAAAGTTGCCCCCCACCCCCCTTACAAGGAGTGGTATTAGGTCCTAATTTTAGCACTAATATATTTCCTTCCCGGAATGATTTAATTTTGATAATGGTCATTTATATCGTAGAGGGCTTATTTTCCGAGATATTTGAAAGTTTTAGCTTAAAAAAATACCCGGTATGCTATAAATGGGCTCGTAATATATAAATTAGACCCGTCTCTTCCACCGAAGGTTTTTTTGAATAACATTCAACTATTTATTTTTGCGGGCTCATTTAAAAGCATTTAAAATTGTGACCTGAACATCAAACATTGTCATACTAAGGATTTTTTACGAATGTTGGCCATTACATCGCTCAGAAAGTGGTAATCGCAGCATTGAGCATAAAACATTACAATTCGATATTGTCATCCATTTTAATTTGGAATTTTTTAGAAATTTTTCAACTGGTTTTTTAAGCGCTGTAAGAATTGAATGAATATAATAATTCGGTTTCCAAACGACGATTAGGAGTCACATTAGTTTTAAAAGTCGACCAACTAAAACTTTATTAGACATTTTAAGAACAAGGAAAACTCAACATTAAATTTTATTGAAATTTTATTTTACATTGAAAAATCACAGAACAACATTCCAAAATCGGAAATTTTTTTAAATTAGTTTAAGCTGTAAATATTAATTAATCTAAATTTATTAATTTGAAAAAATCTAAAATTTAAAATTCAGAATTAAAATTTCAGTTACAAAAAATTTGATTACAAAATTTAATAAAGTTTAAAAAACTAAAGTTTAAAAAATTTAACAAATATAACCATTTTTAAAGGATTTATAGTTTTCAAAATTTGAACTAAAATTTCGAACTTTGAATTACAAAAATAAAGCATCGTTAAATAACGTAATTTAAATTTGAAAATTATAAGTATTTAGAAATGACATGAAACTTTAGAAAATTTTATTATTCATATTCATAGTTTCTAAAGTTCATAATTTTTCAAAACGTGAACTTCCAAATGATATTAAAAATTTGGACGCGTGGACACTGTACAGTTTATCAATTCTAAAAAATTATTATAGTTAGAGCTTTGAAGTCAATTTAATATTTTTTTCTCTTTTTAGTTTTGCAATTTGTTAAACTTGTAAAATCGGCATTTGAAAAACAACCCTTCATAATTAAACTGAGACAAACACTGGACAGTCCACTTCGAATAAGAAATTTTATGAATTTTTAATTAAATTTTACAAGGCCAACAAATTTGAGGCAGTGACAAGTTTCACCAGATAAGAAATTACGAATTTTACAATCTCTTATGAAATTTGGAACTTTTGAAATTGTCTTATTGCATTGAAATTCCTAAGAGCTAAACTTGTAATCTTTCAAAAATTTGGATTCCAAAACATGTATAATTCAAAGTAGAGCATCGATCACCTTTACCATCTAGATATTCATCGGTCACCAAAAGACATGACCGTCAATGTTCTGTAAAGTATAAAGATTGTGATGTACTCGCTACTGCATTGCTGTTGGTTCTGAAATCAGATTGGGTAATATTTAAATATCGGATGTTAAAATAGAAAAAAGAAATAAAATCGATACAAAATATTTTAATTTTTATATTTTATATTCAAATGTGCCCAACATTATTGCAAACAAATCTAAATGTAATAATAATAAATTATTTAATTAAAATATGTAATATTTGATGACATTAAAGTGAATTAATTAAAATTTGGTATTGATATTTTATTTATTATAAAATTTCATGTACTATAATTTATAATTTATAAATAATAATAAAATATTATAAAAAATTCTCAACATCAAATTTTAATCGACATTCCCAAGCAATCAATAGTGAAATACATGAAATATGTCTTGAATTAGGGTTCAACATTTTTCGTGTAGCTTACTAAGTGCTTGGCAAGATCGACAAAAAATTTGGTGTTGAAATTTAATTATTTTATGTATTTCTATTAACTATTAATGAATACTTATATTGGGTGGGGCCAATGTAAAATGTTTTCGAGAGGGCTTTTTTATCGTCTGATATATGAGGTTTTTGTATGTAAGGTTTACGACCAAAATCACAATTTGATTTTCATGCTTCAAAACTATGGAATTAAAAAGCAATTAAAAATATACATATTCACTTATACATGTTAATGTAGAAGAATGTATAGACATTGGTGGCAATAATAATGTTTTCTTCTGTTTTCAATTACACAAACAAAAATATGCTAAAAGCTAAAACAACTATAGATCGTACCCTCTTGTACAATACGCTTTATAGTAAAGCTGTCTTGTCATGCAAAACATAAAATCATTTCTTATAGTTTTTAATTATGTTTTCAACATTTCAAACAAACAGAAGCTTTTCATTTTTCATTTTATAATGTTAGAATATATGTTTAAGATTTTTACGGAATGAAAGAACATACAATCAACAAATAAAATGTTTTTTTTAAATCACAATCAACACAAAGAACTGAATACGTTAATTTTTCATTTATTTATTTATTTACAGAGACAGATAAATTTACAAATGGCTGCATGTCAAAAGGTGAAAGAAGATGTGTCGCAGGTTATGTATTTAATTTCAAACTCACTCACCTGAAATTTTATATAATTAAGTTAATTTTTATAATATTATTTAACGTTAACAAATCATTTTTGTATAATATGCTATATACTGTTCTTTATAAATTAAATTCAACGAGATCAAAAATAATGTGTCGCATCCGTGTTTAAATTTAGCATAACATTTTAAACAGAAAATCAAAAATTAAGAAAATTAAAGAAACAATTGTTCATACTTTGTCAGTAACTGTCACGTAAATTTAAAATAACATCTGCTCCTGACTTTTCATGAAATATATGCATACATATACCTATACCAAACCTACTCATGCAATAAACTAAAAGTATTGTATACTTTTACTTAATATGCGTTATCAGATGTCTTTACAAAATTTAATAAGGCGTGTACACAATACACATCCAGGCCAATGAAACAATCAAATATTACAGAGGTACTGAAGAGTTAAGAATATACATAATTAATGTCTATATATTTATATGTATAGATGAATTGTCTGTTATTTTAGCTGTATGTTGTCAACCGAAATATGCATTTAAAATTAAAATTTTATTTTGCTCACCGGAACATCTTGATTAGAGATTTTGGTTTCTCGAGAATCCGAGTTTTAAATTTTTTTCTCGAAATTTCGGGAATTCCCGGGAAATTTTATATTTTTCAAATCACAAATTACACCACGAAAATATTGTTATTGCATTGATTTATTTCAAATTTCCATTCTCGGTTAACATAACTAATAATATAAGACTTGCCTTAATGCTTTTATTTCATTATTCAGAGAAAGCAAATTTACACGTAGCATAAACAAACATTTGAAACTGATATACGATATACCAAATCGATTCTAAAAAAATATCGTACCTCGGGTATTTCTAATCGCAGCCAGGCCAAACACACAGTCAGACAGACAGCACTATTTATTTAATTTTAAAAGATATGAAATTTTGAAAGAATTTATTAAAACCGAGTGGTTATATAACATTTATTTGTATAATGCAGGTGATTTTACATTGGTAATACATATATATGGCAAATGAATGATTTAAGTATAAGTTTGACAATTCATTACTCTTTGTTGATAGTTTAAACGAACTGGCGTTCATTTGATAGTTATAACGGAAATATCTTATTTGTTAAAACTTTTTCTTGAAATAAGCAAAATTCTCAAATATTTTGATGATGTCACTTTGTCTTTTCAGTACATTACTGCGGTATTTTTGGGATTCAATCTGACGATAGCGTATTTGATTTTAAATATTATTTCAAATACTTGCAGCATTCGTTCTGTAGCAATAAGGTCACTCACTTGTGATTTTATTGTATGGTTAGAAATTTGAAACTCAAAACTTGTTTATGTTTACAGTTTACTCATGTTACGAACACCGTTGAATTAGTAGACTTATGTGTTGGAGTTTCAAATTGAACCTAACATCAGCTATACCATAGCTTCGTTTTTCTTAAATTCGTAAATATACAAACCGAAATATACATAATTAGAAATTTTATAAAAATCAACTGTCAATTAAATCAAAATAAATCCTTCTTTCTGATGTATTTTTAACACTTACATCATTTAACATTCGCAATCCTGATTTAACGTTACAAGTGAATAGCGATCATTCCAAAATATATAATGAGATGTGGTGATCGTTGGATGAGCCTTGTCCTTTGCAATCTAATTATTTGCAGTCTGAAAATAAATCAATCAATTTAAGACGAACAATGCAAATTTGTAATTTATTCTACATTTGAGTTTGATTTGTTTGTCGTATGTGTATGGTTTTATGCACACCGTACCGCACCAATTGAAATTACCGATTTGATGGGTTGCTATATCCTCAAAAACGCAAACAATTTGTGGTAATGAATAGATGTAGCAACTCGTCGATCTAACTTTCTAAAGTTGGGCATATAGAATATACTAACGACTTATTAAAAAGATCAGAAAATGTTTTCTAACTATAGAAATTACTGAAAATTATTTGGCTGTGTTTGTTGAAAATTATTTGTAATTTATATGCCCTGATAACATAATATGGCTGTATAGAAGGTTTCAATTTTATTAATTAAACCACTTTTGAAGGTGAACATATAGTGTGTAGCGATATGCTTCCCATTTATTTCTATACCAAACAGTTATATAGACACGTTCCACATATCCTAATACCAAACAAATACTACAGAAGTTAGCAGAAAAATTCTACATTATCGACATATATCAGTAGAAACATTTCTGTAGAAATTTTCCGGCAGAAAAAAAATTACTTTTTCGACATAATTTATAATTATATATTTATTTGTTTAAAATAGCAATTAATTTAGAAAATAAAATTATTTGTTTAATAATAATATTTTTATGATTTTCTATGGTGTTGAATTAATTATTCAAATTAATTTTTAGAATTACACAATCCACCCATTTATAATTTGTCGTGTAAGCGGTAATTCAATTTGGATTAAAACTTAGTATATATATAGATGTTCCAAATTGTTATGTTGCATATCTGGTTAATTATGTGGGATCAGGTTGAAAATAATTAAAATCCCCACCCATATTTTATTCGTATGAAATGGCCCATATTCAAAAATTCGGGTAGCTGGCATATATAGTTTGTCGTGTAAGCGGACTATTAATTAGGGTGATAGAGAACTTCTATGCCTCGTTTCAGTCAGACAGCTACTCGGATGTTTGAATATGGGCTATTTCATATACGAAAAAAAATTATTTTCATCCCGAATTAATATGAGAAAGTAAAAGATGAATTATTTAAAAATTATTTTCCATTAATCTTGTGTTAATAATATTAACCAATAATTTAAATAAAATTCAAATTCATAATTATAAATACATCTTACAAAAACAATTTTAATTTAAAATTATATTTAATTTTCATAGGTTACACTATTAAACTATGTCGATAAAGCAGATTTTTTCTGCTGAAATTTTCCTGTTAACTTCAGTATAAGATACCAAACGATGTTATTCAGTATTTATACTAATCTTTTTGTAATTCGTGCGTAGCGATAACTATTATCATATGAGCAACGGATTAATACTGAATTTGAAGAAGACCCCATTCTGTTATATATACATACTGTAAGGGCAAGGACTGGAGGCCTTACAATATTACAATACACACAATAAAATTTATAATTCAATAATTAAAAATGTAAACTAAACAATTGCTGTCATTGATTTAAGAGAGAGAGGGGAGGTAAACAGCGTCGTTTTAATAGGTCAAATAAACCAACCAAAATGTTAACCTATTAACTATAAACTCTTGGGGTACTGTCAACTTGACAGCTTGATACCAACCACCAAGAACTTGATGTTTTCTTGGATGACAAACTACCATTTTAAACTGATACAATCAATTGGTATAACAAACAAGAAAAGTAAGACGCCAGGTGGTATACCTGCTGAAAAGCTGGAAAATCCACCATATATGGAGGATACACCAATTGTATAAGCCTTGGGGTGAGGTTCCAAAATTTCAAAATCACTAAAACTTCTTTATATCTAGGAAAGTTCTTTCTCTCTCATGTTTAAATAATGACGTTGTCATGCTTAAGAAAGAATATAACCAGCTAAAAAACGTCTCAGACTATCAATCAATACACGGTAATAATAAGATTTTTTACTGACGCAGGAGACCTGGAATAAGAAACAAAATGGATATTTAAAAAAAAAGTAACACTCTCCAGAATTGGCAGAATACCTTCAACCGAAATAAAATAAAAGCACAAGCAATCAACAACAAAATCGGCAACAGGAAAAGGACGTTTTAAACCTAAAGAGATAATATATTGGAGGATCTACAACAACCAGTACTACGTATAGCAGGTGCAGCTAGTAAATTCAAAATGAACAAGTTAAATCAAATGGTCCTTCCAATATTTATAAGAACTTTAAATAATAATTTAAGTAAAGCTGGAGAATATTTTCAATGATTTTCAATGATTTATTGCATGCAATCCTTAACATAACAATTAACATAGGGCCATTGATACCATTAGCTTGACGCATCAATGCTACCTCTGGATACATCAAACGGTAAAGGACAACATCTTGTAAATTACTAAGGATGTGAGGTAGCATAAGAACTGCAAAAATTAAGAAATAGTACGCGTCTAATTGCACAAAACTCTAAAATCATAAAATAGAGATAAAACCTACTTTAATCCAGGTATAACCAAAACTCCTAGCAAACAGTATAGATAATCTTAAAACATACAAACAACTTTTTCAATACGAACCAGTGATTTTAAAAAACAATAATGACCTGAATTTTTATGTTTTTAAAAAGATACTGAATATTTATATATATACTGTTTAATCAACAAAGAAGTCTATATAGAAGCCTTAAACAAGTAACAGATAAACAATAAACAGTATATATATAGAATACCTGCTGGAGGGGGATCATAACTAACAACCCCCAAAGGGTGTTTGAAACATGACGAATATCTATATATTGGATGTTTCTCAAGCTGAATAATAATGGCATTTTGAAAATTGCTTTTCGTAAATATTTAAATATTTTCAAAAAATTGTTGGCCTGCTCAATCAAATTTTAATACGTTAAATCCTTTCCATAAACATTGCCACTTATTGCAGTTTATCATGAAATGGCATTTGCAGATATACCACCGGGTAAATTGTATAGCTTTGTATAAATACTTTTAGGAGGTTGCTCCTAATTTTAAAAATGTCGTCCGGTCATGACTTCTCAAAATGAAATACACACACAATAATTTATTTGTTTGTTGTAATATTTATTTATTTATTTAATTTATTATTAAATTTATTAATTTAATCTTATTTTATAATTTCATTTTTATTATTTAATTTCACAAATTTATTTATTATACATTGTTTAATTTATTTATTATACGTTGTCAGTAGAAAATATTTGTGTGTTGCTTTTGCTTGTGATTTTGTTCTTGTACTGTGTTGTTGTTTTGTGACGTCGGATTCGTCTACCAAAATACATGTCGTATTTTGGAGAGGAAACAGATGCGCCGGCGGCAGTCGACATTGCACTTTTAAGTGGTGCATGTGAATGTGCATCATCGAACTTTGTTAGTTCGTATGATGTTGGTTGGATGGCGACATGCTTCACTATAAATATTTTATAATAGTGGTGGTTCCCCTATTGGATTTGTGATGGGGTTAGTGAACGCTCAATTTAAATAAGTTGATTTATATTTGAATTTCACTAATATGTTTTGTTGTGGCAGTATCGAATATCGGTGAGTCGAATATTCGAGCTGCTACCATCTCAACAAAGTCCGTTAGCATAAATGATTGATTCATATGTTTTTATATCTAACAGCTTTTCGATATTTTCAGATATTACTCATAAATCTGAAATATTATGATACATATAATTTTTATATAGTCACACCAAAGTATCAAATTCTTTAAAAAAAACTGGGTCACACAAAAATCATTATTTTAGAGATGGTCTACATTATCGCGGTTGTTGACACATCAACGCGTAGAAATTAATAAGAAGGTGCTCTAACCGTACCGATATTTTATTGATGATGAATTGAATTGGTGTTGATTTCATTTGAAACCTAATAAATCTCAGCTGCAGATAAAACACTTTAATACAATTTACTCAAAAACCATTAAAAAGATGGAGTGATCAATATTTTGACTCACTATAAAGTAATGCTACATGCAGTATAACAATTTGCTTCATCCAATTTGTTAAATACAAAAACTAGTCAGTTTGATTTGAAAAGGCTAAACTTATTGTAAGTTATTGGCATTGTCTATAGGTTATGCTATAGCATTGTCTACATGATGATAAATATTTTAGGGCAATCTACGCAATACTTTACGTGTCGTCAACAGCGTAGATGACTTGGTGTAACCTACCTCGCCCATCCCTACTGTTAGAAAACGAGCTAGACCTTTTAAAGATCAATAGTCAAGCGAAAATGAACAAGAATTTAAGGTTTATCTACTGGAAGTCAGATAATTAATTAAAGAAAAACGGAAAGCACGAAAAGCTTGAGAGAGAAATTGGGTTTCACAAACCAAAATAATACTCAATCATTTCAAGGTACATCAAAACCAAACATACCATAGTTTTACCAGATTTTAAAACAGTAAACACTGCTGATCGATAATTCGGATAAAATATGAAGGTAACTTTAAATGTAAGAAAACAGCTAAACTGCAGAGAGCCATAAGACAAAGAGTAACTGGACGAAAAGATGGTGAATTAAGGTAAACAACAAGAAATTAAAACAGTTTAACAGTTAAACAATTTTCCAGTTCTACTTAACAGACATCAATTACGGACAAATATTTAGGCATGGCTTTTAACGCTATAGGCTCAAGTGGAAAGAGCATGTGTAAAAGATAGAAATTTTCTTAGAAAATCCGATAATATCTATATGTTGTGTTCCGAACGACCAACGCACTATTTTTCTTATACTGGATAAGAGTCTATGTTATGTTTGCATGTCAGGACCCTATAATAGGAATTATAAAATACATAATGTAATCTGAGTCTTGCATTTTCCCAATTGGATTTTGTAAAATAAAAAAAGCTAATCGGCATAATTTCTTCATAAGATTTTATCCTTGAAATATGTAACAGCTTGATTGTAAAAATCTAATTGCTGTGTTGTGCATATATTTATATCGATTTTGATATACCGTGAAGTTTATATAAACATACACTTTTTAAATATATTAATTGCATTATTCAGTCTTGACAATATTAATTAAGTTATAAAAAGTATATTGTACTATAATAAAATATGTAATATTTTTTTAAACATTTTTGTATGTAGGTATGTCTAAAGTGACTGACATATTTGTTCTATATATTCCATATATGAGTATATGGTGAAGATTGCGTGTGTATAAATTATATAAAGTATATGTAATGGATGTTTGTTGTTTTATAAATACACTTAATTTATATATTTGCTTAAACAAATTTTTCTGTACTTCACATGAAACGCCAACTGTACATCATGATATGGAAACTACGTCATGGTATATGTATAATAGTATAGCAATATATGAAAATTGAAAAACTATCAACTCATTGTTATGTATATATAGGTATATTAATTATAATTAATGATCAAATTGTGAAGTTTGAAACTTTCGTTGAGAGGTGTATGCGCTTCTGTGATTTATACAAATAAGCAGAATAAGAAATATAGGCAGGGATGGGCGTTTACGCGTCATCTATGATTTTCGACGTCGACGTGTCGGCAATCCGTAGAAAACGTAAACAATATCAATAGTGTAGACAATTCCTAGATTTTGTAAATTAAAGATTTTGGATCCAATGCGAAGTGATGATAATTTTATAGAATTTTCTTCAATGTATTTTAATATACATATATGTATATACTATGATGACAAATGTACGTCAAGTTAAATGACTATACGTCGTGTATATAAAATAATGACTACATTTTACCCCTAATGCGTTGACACGTTGGCCTGTATATAATAGCGTTAGCAAAACCCGGACATTTTTAAAGCCCGGCTTTTCGAGTTTGGAAATCTTCGAAATCAAGTAAACCTGGGTTGCTTAAACAAAATTATTAGAATTAAAAATCTCATAATTTAACAAGAAATAAACAATTCAGTTTTATTCAAGAATAACAAAAAACAGTAAATAAATTATTTAAAACGTTTATTGAATCATCCTCTCTTCGGTCGGTGTTGCCTTTATTGTTTATAAAGCATTAGTGTAGGGACATTTTTTGAATCTCATTGTGTTAGTAAATATGGTCAAAGTCAAGGTGACTGATTTCTTTCATGGTTATAAAGAGTTTGATGATATGTAAAGAGGATTTGTTAATAAAACGAAAAATGGATTCTAGTCAATCGAATTTAAATTACTCGCTGGAGAATTTTAAGAATTAGTTTAGGCACTCAAAGAAACTTTGGATAGATTAAAATCACTGGAGGAGTGACTGGAGAAGGACTAGCGATTAATAGTTTCTAGGTATAATTCATAATCAATTGCGATTAATATTTCACATGTTCTTGCAAACCACTTGTGACGGACAGGTCAGACCATGGAATAGTGGATTTATTTAAAACATTATATACGCACAATTAAATAAATATTACTTTTGAAATCAATTGAAACGATTAGTAGCCGAAAATTGCCCAATAAAAATGATTTTGGTTGTAATTTGCTATGTTTGTTTTACAATTTAAATATTTGATAATGTAACGCTTTTCCCTGCTAAACAGTAGAGCCTTTTAAATATTTGATCAAATAAATTAATTGAATAATTTTTTTAGAAATACCCCTATTTCTGAGAGCATCTAACAGCTGCATCCTGCATACAAATGTTTGTATTCTGATTTTCAGTTTTCTCATCCTAATGCCTCAACTTCTAATTTAATTGGTGACAACTTACATTATTTAAATTTTTCTAACCCATTTTTATAAAAGTAAAACTAACTGAAGCACTGTTTTGAATTTTTCGTGAATATTTTTTAACCCAAGTTTTCAAGTGGGAAACCGTTCAGCAATTTTAACGGAAAACTCGAGTTTTTGGAACCGAGTGAACCCATACCCGGCCTGCAAATTCTACCTGTATAGAAATTCTGTATATAGGTTCCATAAAAAACTAAGTTTACTAGTTTTACTGTGAGGATGATAGAAACAAAATTCTATTAGACTAACAAAGACAAAGAGTTCATTTAGTTTAATCAAATGTTTCAATTTGACTCGAACAGATGACGAGGTTTTCTTTACATTCGAATGAAAAAAAATTTTTAGTAAAATATTTAATTTTATAAATCGGGTCTATCACTATAGTTGTTTACAAATGGCAAATTTTAGTAGACCTGTAGGTGCAATAAATTGGTACGAACCTAATTAATTCAATGTTATCTCATTTAAGGTGAACCCAATTTTCGAACTATATCTATAAAAATATTAGGCAATTGTGAAAAGAATGCTGATGCAATAAGGTTATGTAAAATATATTCTAAATGGAACAGTTTTACTGTCAAAGTCACATCGGAAGTTATGTAGAATCTCATCTCGCAAAAAAGAATATTTGAAATGTAAACCAAGTTGAAAGTTTAGTGCAATAAATATTTTTAAACTAAAGCTATTGTTTGTTTTATTTCAACATATATTTCCAAAGTTACAGTATGTTGGGTGAAATACAACTGAAAACTGGCGCAATTTATTTCAAATCGTTAAAATATCATCATAGGTAGTCGACGTTGACAAATAATTTTGCGAAGTAATATACGTAATATTTTACGTGTCGAAAACTTCGTAAATTACACGGCGTAATCACTAATCTACCTCGCCCATCCATGTATATAGGTATACCCGTGGGCGTTTGCCATCTGTATGTTTTAATGCTATATAAGCTATATATCGAGATATCTTTCAAACGCACTAATTTGATCGGCTATAACTTAAGTTATAAAAAGCAATTTTAAAATGTATAGAAATTATTTTCTGTTAATCGCATTGTATGTGCTTGAATTATATTAACCATTTATTTTTATAGGAAAAAAGGCATCCACTTCAACATTTCTGTACAGCAATAAATTGTCTGCATTTATATACATTTACTAGTATTAAATATTATTTATTAATTTGTGAATCGTCCGGACTATCTAAATTATATGTATGTATTACACGGGAAAACGTTTATGTGTGCGCCGTTCTATAATGAACGACTATAGCGGCCACTCTTATTGAATGAGAGAAATCTTTATTTTCAAGCAAAATCTTTTTTATTATAGAAATCACATTTATATACCCTTTTAACTGGACAATCTATTTGATTTATGTTTAATGTTTTCGAACCCTTGCCTATATATACATATATGTATATACATACATATATGTAATATGATTGGAAAATATGTAATTTTGCTGAGTTCTCTCAAAAAACCGATACAACCGATTTATATACGAGTATATATATGTATGTAGCTATCGTAAAAGGTTTTAAAATTATTATCATATTGTATAGATAAATTTTTCATTTTATCTTGGGTAGTTTGGGAAGCCGAATGAAAACTACATTAAAATTACATATTATGTATGTATGTATATATATGTTTATTATATAATATGGGTTTTCATTTTATTATTATTGTGGCTGTAAGGTAAAATATTCGTATATCTATCTATGTACATATATAAAATGTTGTGTATATAAAACATCATTTTCAAGATTTAAAAACGACATTCTATGGGTTTCATAAAAATTCTACCTGCAATCTTTAATAGATATATTGTGTGGCGTCATAATGAACTTGATCGCTTTTCTTGTATAGTTAAATACAATACACAGTGAAATATGTATTAACTCATCCAATGCTCTATATATAGATTTACTAATGTTTGATTATTTGTTATACGCAATTTGTAAACTTTCGTAAAATGGTGCATCGATGTATGATAATAGTATATCTGCCAGAGGTCGTTATGCCTCGGTAATAATATATAGATTGCACCTTCCCCATAATAAAAAAAGAAAGCTGATATTCGGATATAAAAACATAGACATTACAATTAGAAACAATAAATCTGTAATTTAATCGAAATCAAATTTGTCAACAGACTCTATCTCAATAATGATAAAATGAAAATTGCTAAACTATGTATAGACGTGCTCTTCCATTGACGTTTTTAAATAAGATAAAATTGATTTTAACTGACTAAACGATCGTATACAGCTCACGATTGAAACCCCAATTGTTAGTCAAAATTGTACTTCAAGGCGAGTTTATACATTTCTATCTTGCTGCAAAATATTCACCGACCATATATGTATAAGCCAATCAAAACTAGACATTTCGTAAACAAATTTCCCCTTCCAAATTAAAATAATTTCAAATCGATGCAAAATGTTCAGCAGGCTGTCAACTGCTACAAATTAAAAATATGCTCAAATTTTCACTCATTATTTCAAGTTTAGCTTTTTTTCAATTAATTTTTTTTTTTTTTGCTTTATCTTGGCGAAACCGAAATATCATTGGCGTCTTGACGTTGTCAATATAATGACATGAATTTGCTGAAACTACAAATATTTGTATGTATTTAATGGTAAGATTAATGTTAATTTTAATTTGTAATTACTAATTATATTGTGTTTTCATTGTTTTCAAATATGTACTGCCATTTCATAAAAAATGGCTAAACAACTTTTTGCGGTCGGTGCAAATAATTTTAATCAAATTTAAAATGTGTTTTTATAATGGTGGGTAATGGATGTGATATTTATTATTTAAGATAAGTATATTTATTATTTATTAAAATTTTGGTTGTTTATCTTGATTGTACATTTCTAGATTCATGTGATGGATGAACTTCGAGTTGAAAGTAAATATTTCTGGCAAAATTTTGAGACTAAATTATATTATAGTGGTAAATCATATACACAATCGAGTCATTTGTGGCAACAGTTAAGAATTCACCGAGGCGTTAAGCCATTTGCTTGCAGCTTCGAACGATGTACCCGAAAATTTACGATTCACCCTTATCTGAATAATTATATTCGAAAATTCCACACTGGTGGACGCGACCGTATCGGTGCCTAGTATGTGGAAAACTTATTCTCATACCAGATCAGTATTTTATCAACACAGACTTATACACCGTGGAGAAAGTCGATACCCTGAAATTTTAGGCTTATAATTTCATTAAACATTGACAAGTAATTTACGGTATTTTTCTCTAAATGAATTAAATCATGAATCAATGAAATTATTGATTCATGATTTAAAAAAAAAACACAGAACATGCAATGTTTGGGAACTCTGATTTTAGCATATGCAAATTAAATTTTGATCAGTTGTAGATCAGAAGTCTAATTGCACTCCAAATATGGTAAACATAACTTTTAAACAATCTGATTTGTCATTCTTCAACCTCATAAACTTTGAGTTTATCATTCTAGTGATTAAATTAAGTTGGCCCATTCAACTAGTTTTAATCAACAATAACTGAATCTAATTGGGCACATTTGATCTTCGGAAGTTGTAGATTAACTCAGTAGTTCCATTAAATAAATGATGTGAAGATTATTTGTAACTAAAAATGTATAATTTGTCCAGAAATTATCCCCGCATTCATCACCCTCGCCTCGCCTCTTCTAACCGACAGGTCGTAAGTTGTTGCTTAGAGAAGCACACAATATTTTATTAAAATTGTGTTCCTATATGATTTCAGCGGGGATATAAAACAGGGTATATATGGCTAACATGATCTTACAAGATTGCTAGCTTATCTCAATAAAGATCACTCCAATAATAAAAAACGAGACATGAAATATGAGCGAGATCTGAATTCCCCGGACATAATATTAAGAATATAGTATATGATATTATTTGATAATTTTTAACGAGCAGTGAACAGCTGACGAAGCTAATATAAGCTGAAAACGACATTCTATAATTTGGCTCGAAAATTTAGGGAGATCCGAATGATTCTTAACCTATTATGCGATATAGACAAAACCATACCTGTGCATTTTTGTTTTTAAATTAATATCTCCACGTGTTCTGAGACTCGCGGCTCTGCTATATAATTCTTTTGCAGTATTAAATATTTAATAAAAATTTAATTAAATCCAAGAAATAAATTTATTATTATCAAAATTCGCATTTTTAAATTCTAAATACGATAACATAATATCAACTTTAATTTTTACATTGAAATTAAATAAATTAAATAAGAAGAAAATATTTAAAAAACATTGACTCAAATTTTGAGACTTTTTTATAATTAAATTGGAGTTCATCGACTTTTGACCTTTGGAAACAAACTTCTATAATTGTGAATTATACATTTTATTGTGAATTATCGGAATTTGTACAAAATATTGGATTTCAAAATTTGGTTAAAATTTTAAATTCGAATCAATATTTCCTGGCTTTTGCAAAAGTTTACCAATATAGAAGATATATGTTGATGTATTTGCTGCTGCTACGTTCTGTGGTCTTGTATAAGATGCAACCTCCTCGATTTTAATTGTTCAATATAAACTTACCAACGACTACTATTTCATACTTGTTTAAAGGATAAGTCTAATTTTTTAGGAATATTTCTTGAAATAAAAATTTATAAAAATTGAATAGCTTTATGACATTTAATGTTTGAAAATAATTCCTTTCGTCCCTTTTCGTCCCATTCTTAATATGATGTTCTGATTAAAATTTTCTCTCAATAAATCGATGGTTTGGCATGCTATGTGGTACGTTGCACCATCTTGTTGAAACCACAAGTCGTCTACACCACAATGTCTTGAATTTTTGGCAATAAAAATTCATTGATCATTGCTCTATAGTTTGCGCCATTGACGGTTACACGTTGTCCTTCCAACGTACGTAAACCTCACCAAACATTGCATATTTCAGGATGCATTGGAAGCTGTTGAATCTCTTCGGGCTGTTCATCAGCCCAAATACGGCAATTTTGATTGTTGACGTATCCGTATTCAGCCAAAAATGAGCTTCATCGCTGAACACAATTTTTCGATAAAAAAACGGATCACGTTTTAGCTGCATCCAACGCCCATAAACCAAATCGATGACGCAGAGCCAAAAGCTAAACCAGCAGCTTCAATTCTTGAACAAGCTGTATTTTGTATGGCTTCAAACCAAGATCTCTCTTCAAAATACGCCACATTCTGCCATATGAGACCCAGAGCTTGAGAACTGTGAATTGTCAATGAATACTGAACAGAAATGTGATACGAACATGTGACAGTTGTCACGCATGTAGCGGTGTTCTAGGTTAAATTACTTAGTTTCGTATTATTTAGCCATATTCAAGAAATTTATCCAAAAACCAAAAAAAATCCCTCCAACATATACCAAGCATCTTAATAATTTTTTTTTTTTTTTTTTCAATTTTGTTTAAATATTTTAAATAAACAATTACAATTAAACTTAATTTACTATGTTGTATTAATCTATGGCTTCTTCCCACTGGTGTTTACACACTGCCCTGCGGAACTCCTGCCTTGATTTCTTTCAATTCTGAATAGGAATCGTCTAATTTTACTCTAAAGAATCTATCTTTCAAGTATGATTCTAATATTGTAGTGAATTGCATTGGCAGTACAGTTCTTAACTTATAGTTAAGTCCTTCGTGCCAAACTTTATCAAAGGCCTGTGCAACGTCTAAGAATATTGTTGAGCAGACTATTTATCCTCTAATGCTCTTTCAATAATATTAGTTATTCTGTGTACTTGATCTAATGTTGAGTGTTGGTTGCAAAAACCGAACTGATGATTTGGAATCAGGTTTTTCCTCTCAATTATCGGATTTAGCATTTTTACTAATAAATTCTCAAAGAGTTTAGACATAAATGGTAATAGTGATATTGGCCTGTATGATCCAGTTTTGTGTGGTTGTTTCCCAGGTTTAGGAATCATAATTACTTCTTCAATTTTCCAGAGGCGCTGGGTACATATTTCAATCGAAAGGCGGCATTTATAATATTGGTGAGCTTTAATAATGCTTTCCTTGGTAGTTCTTTTAAAATTTCTGCTGAGATAAGGTCATCATAACCCGGCGTTTTCCTCGGATTCATATTTCTTTTTATCTCATACATGACTTCTTTTGGTGTTGCTCGTAGGATTTCTTCACTTTCCTGTACAACCTCTCCAGTTATTATTTCGGCTTCCAATGATTGGTCATCATGTGGTTCAAATATTTTTTCCAGGTGTTCAGCAAAATTTCGTAATTTATCTTCGTTATTTCTGGCCCATTTGTTATCTTCTGTTCTGATTGGAGGAATCTGCATTATTGGCCTTTTAATTCTTCTGGTTGCTCTCCAGAGACAATAGTCAGTACTAGTATCATTTGATAATTTTCTGAGGTAGTTACTGATAGATTAGTCTTTTAAATCTTTGATTACCCTTTTAAATAGCTGAGTCAGTTGTTTAGCTTAGTTTTATCTTGATGGGCTCTAGTTTGTTGCCAAATTCTCCTTGCCCTTCTTTTTTCTGCCGAAAGCTCTCTAATTTCTATAGGGTGGTTTTTTCCATTAATTTTCTTTTTAACTTTTTTAACTTGGGAGTGTTTTCCCAAGCTGACTGCTGTATGTCACATATGAACTTGTGAAGTTCATTTTCTAATTGCTCCTCACTCCTTAGAGGAACCATTAAGTTAATTTTTCTTTCTAAAGACAGCCTAGCTTTCTTTTTGAATGATCCTTTCACTTAATGTCAAAAGTATTGGGGAGTGATCAGAGCTTAAGTCAAGACTTTCATCTATATGTATATAATTTACAGATATATTTTTCACTATAAAGAAATCAATCAGATCTGGTATTTTATTTGGATCAGTTTGCCAGTAGGTCGGTTTACCATTTGATAAGGCTTCACAACCGTATTTTCTGATAGCATTGAGGAGTTCTTTCCCTTTGGTTGTTGTTACTCTAGAACCCCAGTGGATATTTTTGCATTAAAATCTCCTCCAATTACAAATCTTTTCCCTTGTTTACTGAAAAATTCAAGATAATCTTTTTCTTTTAGAGAGTATTTCGGTGGGCAGTAAATTCCAATAACACTAATAGAGTTATTTTTGGTCTTGATATTAATAGCTGTTGCTTGTATTTGTTCTGTTTCATATTTTAATTCCTCGAAGTGATTAATACTATTTCTAATTATAACAGCACTACCTCACTTGGCAGTATTTCCCGGGTGAATAGTGTGATATGTTTTATAATTTCTAAATTTGATAATTGATTGCCTAGTGAAGTGAGTTTCAGAAATGAAACAGACATCGATTTTCTCTGCGTCCAGAACCATTTGCAATTCCTGTTGGTGTTACTGGAGTCCATTGGCATTCCAGCATAAAATTCTTAAGTCGTTAGACATAGTTTTGTTTAGGGATTGCTCCCTTGGTACTGTATTCTAGTTTCTGTAATCGCTGATCAAACGTATTAAGTTTGCTTAATATCAGCTTAATCGTTTGATGTATGTCGTCTGTTTGAGGAGTTTTTTGTTTGTTTTCGTTACTCATCATTACTTGAGCGTATTTTTTTTGCCCACTTCTGCTTGAGAGGCGATCAACGCTTTACGCCTTAACTCTCCTTTAAATGATTCAGACCTGTTTATTCCAACAGTTTGGTTCTTTATTACATTTGAATTTTTAGCATGTATGTTTTTATTTTTGATGTTTTGCAATTCAATAGCAACACTGCATCCTCTGCAATTAGCTGGATGATTTTCTCCACAATGTATACATCTAGGCTGTACATCTGTGGGTTTGACACAATCTCTAGTATGCTGTTTCTTTGTTACAGTATTTTTGAGTATGTCCATATGCTTGACATTGTTTACATTGTGGTATAAGCCTAGATCTTCTTAGGGGCTCAATATTGACTTTGCATCCCAAGATGTACTAGATTTGATGTATTTTTTCAATATCATCATCTGCGCTGATTTTCAGCATGTACATGTTCAGAGGCTCCTTACTTCTCCGTTTTAGCTTAATTGATGCTTCAGTTGCATTAAAACCTTATCCTTTCAGGTCCTGAATTTTGTTTTTCTGGTGTACATGTACCCTAATTGATCTGATTTGTTTGATTTCAAACGTATGCCGGGAATGTCCCCCTTCGCTTAATATTTTTGTCATTTCTCTGTAGGTTTCACCATCTGCTAAGTTTATTTTGATGTTGATTCCACTCATCAATTTTGTATTAAACTTATCTGTTTTAGTTATTGTTTTAATTTTCTCATACAGTAGATCATAGTTTTTAACTCGATCACTCCGTGGTGGAGGTAATTTTTTTGGATTGTTTTGAATTATGGGGAGTTGGTGTATCATTCCTTCTCCTTTTTTTCTCTGGCTTTTGACTCTAATCCACTCAGTTTCGTGAGCTAATTCTTCTTCATCCGTATGGTATTGTTCCATTTCTTTTTGGGTAGGAGGAGAATCAACGTTTTCCTTTGCTTTAAGGGTTCTAACTTCGTTTTCAAGAATCCTTATATGTTCCTGCATACAAGCAAATGTATCATTTAATTGCTTATTTAAATTATTAGATTCAACCAATGCAGCATTGGCCTTACGCAATTCCTGATACAGCATTTCTTCTTTTTTAGAACAGTTATTGTCCTCTAGAAAAGCATTTCTCGGTAACTCCACAAGTTCTGTAGGTATTATTTTGTTAATCTTCGTAGTGAACGTGCTACAGGCTCTCGTAGGAGACCTCGGTAGAACCTGATTCTTTTGGAAAGGATCGATATTATCCATTTCCACTTCACTCATTCGAGTATTACGATTCCTCAACGTATCTTGGGATTTTTTCTGGTTTGATGTTCCCTGGTTTTGCACCAGATTGTCCTCGTCAGAATCCATAGAAGCCAATCTCCATAGAGCGTGGATTTACCAATGTTGATATTGGTGTACCATACCTTAATTTAAATTAACAAAAAACTCATCGACCCAATCATTTTGGCCGGGAGTGTATATAAAATAAATAAAAAAAAAAGCTAACACTGCACTTTTAATTTTTCCACTATGTTCAATATGTAGTTATATAAAATAATTAAAAAGAAACTACTATCACTGCACTTTTTGATTCTTTTTATTTTATCGCTTTAAATTAGAAATTGAAGACAATTTTAAAATTTGATTTTACTCCAGTACATCTAAAAGCAGTGTCAGTCTTCATAAATGACAATGAATGGGCATCATTGAACATACATCTATTCCATTTCAATTGGCCATATTCCACAACTTTAGCGAAAAATTATATAGAATTCTATTTTCGTATTACAAATCGAGTTACAACTCAATCGGTCAAGGTATATATATATATATATTGGATGGAAATGGGATACTTCAAAAATGGAAATGGCCTACTTCAGAATTTTTTTCAAAAATCATTTACGAATTTTATTTCCATCGAACATACTTAGTTAAATTATAAAAATCTGTCAAGGTTCCAGTTATGATCAATAATTTTGCTCCACAATTTTATGGAAAAATTATTTTAAAATCTCATTTCCCTTTAACATGTTAAATATCGTCTTGCACCATGTGTATATGCATATACATATACACACACATATATATATATATATATATATATATATATATATATATATATATATATATATATATATATATATATATATATATATATATATATATATACATATATATATACATATATATATATATATATATATATATATATATATATATATATATATATATATATATATATATATATATATATATATATATATATATATATATATATATATATATATACATATATATATATATATATATATATATATATATATATATATATATATATATATATATATATATATATATATATATATATATATATATATATATATATATAATAATTCTTTCTGCGCCTTTGCGTAATGAAACAGGGTAAATTGCAATTTGCTAAGTGCGTACAATATTTGTATCGCGAACAATGAAGGTAGAAATTTAAAAGATTTTTCCCAATCCCCCTAGGACCGTCAAAAGCATTTTAACCTACAGATTTTCCTTTTGACAATTTTGTTATTTTTATTTACATTATGGATAAATGATTCCACCTGTCTATATAAAAGAGTAGATATGTAAGAGATAAACAAACATTTTCGTTAATTTTCATGGATAATTTTCCATTATCTGTATATACGAGTACATGTACCAAAATAATCATTTTATGATTTTACGTTAAAACGGGACAATTTTATTTTCAAAAATCTTATTTATGTAGGTTTACTGTTCGTATACAAGAAAATTGAAAAGAAATAGAAGATATAAATTTAATTGTAAAAAATCGTGATGTGAAACATTTTTTTGGATAAAATCAAATTTTTATGTCACGGGTCATATTATATTCATAACGTCATGTGAATCTGGATACTCTTTATATACTTCCTGTATACTAAAAAATTAAAAACTTGATTTTATTTTGAGTTTGGACAATCGATACAAATTTATTTATATAAAATTGAAATTTAATTTATTATGTTAGCTCAAATGTATAGTTGGAAGAATTTTGATCTATTATGCCATTATAATTTAATTTATGTAGTTCTCTGTTATTATTCCAGTGAATAGAATTTTTATAAAATATCTGTTTCATGAGCAAAGTTATTACAACAAATTTTAAATTTTATAAAATGTGCAAATGTTTTATTATAAACGTTATAATAGAGGTAATCGAAAGAATTCAGCAAATTATTCAATAATCCTTTGAATATCGATCCTTTTGATTAGCCAGAGAAAAATATATTATACATAATAAAATCTTGTGCATCCCTAAATTTTCAATTACCCTTGTTTTGTGAGATGTAGCTATATACAAAAAAATATTGCAGAAAGATCTATTCAATAGTGAAACGTCAAAATGAAATCCTTAGAAAAACTACAACAAAATGTTTGGTTTTTGCACCAAATTTTGCGGGATGTAATTTTTATTTGCTACAAGAGACAGTAATGATTTGCCTGGAAGCTTATTTTACGTATCCATAATATTTTTTATTTTCTCGTAATATTATTACTGAAAAACTTATTTGAAAAATATAAGAAATAATGTATTTTTGAATGATGTAAACAATTTTGTTTGGGAAGTTATTATAGGAAGGTTAATTTTCTGGAAGAAGTGCTGAGGAAGATTTTTCTGTTTATGTGATTTTGTTATTCTTATATGTGATTTTGAGTTTCTTATATACTATTTGACTTTTTCAATGGAAAATTTCTCATGGAGCCAGAACAACTCACCCCTTGTGTTTTGCAATGTGAGTGCTTGGAAATTCGACTCAAATTTGCTAACGAGAAATTTTAATATCTTATTTTATTATTATTGTATAGATTATATTGTTGTTTATCGTTTTGGCTACTGTAGTATTGCCTGAGTAGAAGGAATACCCTTCTATACTCAGGTAATACTACAGTGTGAGTAGAGTACGTAGTTTTTGCAATTTTTATCTATTTGTGAAGTTTTGTTTCTGTCGCTGAAAGTCAAATGGTGATGTGTTTTGCTGATGACAGTGAACATTTTACTAATTTTGTTCTAAATTACGTCATATATAGTTAGTAAGCTTATAGTACAAACATCCGCCTATATAGGAGAATGAACACGTCAAAAACAACAAAACTTTAAAACACCGTTTGAAAGATGTTCCACTTAGGTTAGGTTAGGTTAGGTAAGGGTGGCCGTCCTAAAGGACTAGCATAGACACAAAATTGGTCCGTAGCTGTACCACATTCGAGTTTTCTCCTCTTCACTCGCTGAACCATCGTGAGCTTACCAAGAAGCGTTTAAAGTCCCGGATCCCGATCTTACTAAGATCCGTGAGGTCGTTCAAAGGGGAAGTCCCCATAAATTTTGTTCTGCTGTACGCTAGACCAGGACAGGTGCAGAGCAGATGGAGCACATTTTCCTCCTCCTCCTCATCACCACAGCTGCGGCAGAAATCGTGGGCTGGGACACTCAGTCTGCGCGCATGTATCCCAATGAGACAATGTCCCGTTATAGCTCCCACGACCATACCAATATGGTGTCGTCGAAGCGATATCAGTTGGTCTGATCTAGACGGGTCAAGACCAGGCCAGATCTGCCTGGTTATTACACACGAACTGGCGTTAGACCATCTTACGTTCGTTTCTGTTATAGCTTCTTCCAGAAGCAACAGTTTACATGAAGCAAGCGGTATCTTTATATCCCGCCTGCTTTGGGTTATTAGGCGTGCTGTACCCTTGCGGGCCAACTCATCTGACTTTACATTCCCTGCGATATTGAAATGCCCTGGCACCCACGTCAAGCGGACGTTGAACTGATCAGCCATCTCATTTAAAGATGCCAGACAGTTCTGGGCTACTTTCGACGTCAGGGAGTATGATTGTAGCGTTTTAATAGCAGCCATGCTGTCCGTAAAAATGCGAATATCCCTCGTAGATATTACATTATACTTCAACCAGTCCATGACTTCCATTATCGCGATCAGTTCAGCTTGAAAAACGCTGCAAAAGTCGGGAAGACGAAAAGAGAGGTTAACCCCTAGTGCCTCACAGAATACCCCGCAGCCAACCCCTCTATCCCTTTTTGAGCCATCCGTGAAGAAGCTTAGCGCCTCATTGTCCATAACCGTTTCGTTCACCCAGTCCTCTCTGGTGGGAAACTCAGTTTGGAATCTCACCTCAGCAGATGGCAAAGGAATAGCGTAGTCGGTAGCTTCCGGAATACCCCTGTTGCATAGGATAGACGAGTGCCCTGCATTGTTACAGGTCCACATAGATATGGATTTGAGACGAATGGCTGTGCAAGATGCAAGCTGCTCGGCCGCAATATCCAATGGAGTAAGATGAAAGAGAATCTCCAGAGCTGGAGTAGGTGTGCTCCTGAGAGCCCCACTTATACACAAGTAGGCCGTTCTTTGAACTTTCATCAATAGTTTAAGGTTGGCCATAATTTTTAACGCTGGCCACCAGACGACAACCCCATACAGCAGTATAGGTTTGACCACTGAAACGTAGAGCCAGTGTACTATGTGGGGCTCCATACCCCATCTCTTTCCAATGGCATTTTTGCAGGAGTAGAGCGCTATAGTAGCTTTCTTTACTCTCTCTACGATGTTTGGTTTCCAGCTTAGCTTGCTATCCAAAAGAAGTCCGAGGTAAGTTGCTCTATCCGTAAAGATCAAGCGAGTACCATTTAATGTTGGCGGGTCACACTGAGGAAGCTTGTGCTTCCTGGTAAAGAGGACCAGCTCTATTTTCTGTGGGTTTGCGTTCAGTCCGCAGCCGCGTGCCCACTCAGAGAGGTAGCCAAGCGCGCACTGCATGCGCTCACTCAGCGTACAAGGATATTTACCGAAGACCGCAATAGCAACGTCATCCGCGTAAGCAACCACCTTGAAGCCTTGCCCTTCCAGGTTTAGTAACAGGTCATTTATGACCAAGTTTCAAAGAAGGGGGGATAAAACCCCACCTTGAGGTGTCCCTCTGCTCACGTATCTGGCGGCAGACGTCTCACCCAGATAAGCTGTCACGATCCTGCCTCTAAGCATATGATCTATCCAGCCTCTGAGTGACCCGTCTACCCCCAGACACGCAAGGGCCCCAGTGATTGCCCCCGGTCTGACGTTGCTAAAGGCCCCCTCTATATCCAAGAAGGTTACCATTGAATATTCTTTATATTCAAGTGATTTCTCAATCGGGTCAATAAGGGAGTGGAGAGCTGTTTCCACCGATCGTCCCTTACGGTATGCGTGTTGAGATTCCGACAGCTCGCCCGGCTTCATTGAGCCTCTAATGTGAGCCTCTATTAGTCTTTCCAGTGTTTTCAACAGAAAAGAAGATAAGCTTATAGGCCTAAAGTCTTTGGGATAGCAGTGAGAGCTTTTTCCCGCCTTAGGTATAAATATTACTTTTATTTCAGTCCACTTCCTAGGAATGTGACAGAGTTTCAGGCTGCCTTTGAAGATAACTTCCAGCCAGGGCAGGGTTAAGTCAATAGTTCGCTGGATATCCGCAGCGATAATGCCATCAGGCCCTGCCGACTTGTATGGCTTAAAGCTGTTTATTGCCCATAGGATATTCCGCCTGCTTACTATATGGCTTACGGAGTTTACACCCCTATTTATCATGGGTCTCTCCGGAGCTAGTACCGAGCACTCCAGGAAGTGCGTTTCTAGTAATAGCTCCAGGGATTCCTCACTACATGTAGTCCATGAACCATCCGGTCGTTGTAGATAACTCGGGATGGAAGGACTAGAACAAAGTACTTTGCGTAGCCTAGCCGCCTCCGAGGACTCCTGTATATTGCCACAGTAGAGTTTCCAAGCCCTCGTTTTGGCTGCTCTCAGCTCGTACTTATAGATTTTGAGGACTTCCTTGAAACAGTCCCAGTCTGCAGCAGCATTTGTGTTCTTCGCTTTCTTGAACAGTCTCCTGCATTTCATACGAGTACCTTGGAGTTCCTTCGACCACCAGGGTGGCCGAGATTTACCCAAGGGTCTACTGATAGGACATACACCTAACATGGCCTTGTTAAAAGCATCAGATAGCTTGGCTTCTAGAGCATCAAGCTCCTGTGTAGATGCAGGAGGTTTAGGAACCGATACCGGTAATAAGTTACCCAGAATGGTTCTGAAACAATCCCAATCAGTTTTCCTCCTATTCCTGAAGGGTGGTTTGCTAGTGGGTTTTGTATCCACTTCGTATTGGAGATAACAATGGTCAGAAAACGAATGGTCTTCGGACACTTTCCAGTTCAATACCCTCTCCTTAATAAAATCCGAGACAAGTGTGATATCCAGCACTTCTTGTCTATTTTTAGTAATAAAGGTTGGCTTGCACCCGATATTACATATATTTAGGTTAGTACTTAAAATAAAATCAAGGAGTAACTCACCTCGCCTGTTGATATTTGTACTTCCCCAGATTGAGTGATGCGCATTAGCATCACTGCCCATGATGACTCCTACTTTTCGTTTTTGAGCCTCCATTATTGCACTAACCAACCTACCTGGTAGTATGTTTTCCTCCTCGTACGGTAGGTAGGCCGATAATAGCCAGAGATTTTGCCCATCCATCTCGATGCTAGCCACCACTACATATAGATTATTTCTAGCGAGAATGCAGGAACGTATCTTACCTTCATTCTTCGCATGTAGTATTTTATATTTGGAAGTTCTGAGGCCCAGCACCTGGTCACCATTGACCCAAGGTTCCTGAACCAGAACAACATCAATGGACTCAGATTCCATTTTGAGCAGGAGGGCCGCCGAGGCGGCTTTAGAGTGATGGAGGTTGATCTGAAGGATCTTAAGCATTAGATATTGCTTACCTCCACCACTGTTGAATCAGAATCTTCTGACGTCGATTCGTCCGGTAGGAGCGCACAGCGTAGTCCCAATGATCTCGATATCTCCGAGTCCATAGTGTCTCCTGAGCGTCTTCCGGGATGCTTTGGACATCTGGGTCACCAGCAATAGGCGGGACACCACTAGTGGCTTCCCCACCTGCTGCAGTTGCCCCAGGTCTGTCAGCCTCATCGCGCTTATAGATTTTGAGCGTAATCGCTCCAAATCCATAGCTGACCAGGCCTCCAGATTTTGCCAAAGCACCCACGGATTCTCTGTCGATGATTATGACGGCCGATCTGTGATCTGTTTGCGCCTTTACCTCATCCAACCTGGCAATCTTCCAGGTTGCCGTAGGCAGATCCGGATTGCTAATTTTCAACATTTCCAGGATCTCCCTAGGATCACCCGGCTCCGCAGGAATCCAGGCTCGTGCCCTTGGCCTGCAGGGAATTTCTTCCCTAGTCACCACTGCTAGTTTGGCCCCCGGCCAGACTTCCCCCAGGCTGCCGATCGCCTTTTTATAGAGGGTCACAGTGACAATTTTACGTGACCCCGGTGCCACCCTCCGTCTCGGCAGGATGGAGCAGGTCCTGGGTTCTCTCTCATGATTTTTAGGAAGATGGCGGCTAAGGCCTTCTCCACCTTCCTCCAGTTAAGGGTCGTAATGCTCCCATCTTCTTGTGCCCTGTCAACGACTGCCATGATCAGGTGATCCTTTAGCACCTCGTTGAAGGGCCTGGTAACATTGTCCGGAACCCGCTTCTTTTTAGCCTCCGTAGGCGGTTCATCATCAGATCTCTGCCTTTTCGGCTGTGAGATCACAACGGAACCCTCCTGCTTTGGCTCAGTGATACGTCTTACGTTCTCTGCTCCAACGGAATGTTACAGATCTTAGAGATCATGCGCCAGGCTCTCTTCCTGGTCTGATAGTTTGACACTGATGGAGGGCCAGCATTCGTGCCTTTGCCCTTTGGTTTCGAGGGGCCAGCCTTATTCGGTCTTATGCCCCTAATTGCACGTTGGAGACCGGGCCGAAAGGCCGATGTCTCCGCAGTACTAGATTCCGGTTTTTTAAGAGCACCGGTCTCTTCTTGTTTTTTTTCTGGATCTTCCATAATAGGTCCCACGAGTAGCGGAGAAAGGAGGTCCACCTGTGCAGAGATCCGCAATACACAGGTAAGGCTACATGATCCGGAGGGCGCCAAGTATCCGGATACACCGTTAGAGACTGGGCTAGTTTTTAGACTCGGCCCCCAGCCTGGCCGGTTATTAGCACGGTACGATTAACACCTTAACCCGGCCCAGTTATTAAGCGCCGTGTTTTCGCCTAGTACACCACATGGTGTAATAGTTGCCCGGTGGTCACCACGGGGAGGTAACACGCACACTTGTGGAAGCTGCAAGATACGGAGCTGGCAACAAGTGCCAACTTGATTCCCCCAGACAGCTTCTCACCAGACCACCTCAAGATGTTCCACTTACTTAAAACGAAGTACAACCAAAATAAATGTGAGCTGAAAATATACTCGGAAATTCTACAATAGGAACCAGTGATTTTGAAGAGCAGTAATGAAAAACAAGTTCTTTAAAAGATACTGAGAAGCATAGAAATCCTAAATACATATTATATGGATAGCTATAGGCATGAAAGAAATCTTGAAGCCTTAAATAAGCGACTAGATAGTCACGAAACAATGGATGATTTCACATCCATTTTATATTAAATATAATGTACAAAACACTAAAATTGCCATCATCACAAAAAATATCTATTGCGGAACAAATCTTACAACTAGGGAGCGATCTGTTTGAAGCAGGCAAGTATCGAGTTGTGAATTTCATTCTGGGAGTAAACACATATACAAGTTCTGGTAAACAATAAATTCAATGCGGAATATGGAATATATTTCCCATTAGTCAAAACGGAAATGAACAAAAATAAAAACTATCCACTGGAAGTCAGAAAATTAGTCACAGAAAAAACTGGCAGAAAAATCCAGAACTGTAAAGCATTATCATTATGCAATAAATTAATGTTTTTAATTAAGGAAGTCATAAACAAATCAATTAACAATTACCTAAGTAAAGCTTTACTGGCCAAAAAGACACCGATGACTCTGTTTGGAAAGCTACAAAAGGATTAAAACCAGCTTAAATGCAAATACATTCAATCAAAAATGACGTTGAAACCTGGGCTAAAAGGGTCAAACAAAAAGCCGCATAATATTAGCTGGTAAATAGTACGTGCACAAGTGCACATTTAAATATAAACCGTGATATGATCAGTTGAAGAAAATAAAGCAAGAAAATTTTACCAGTCAACCAATTCAGACAATAAAGCAAAATATTCTTCAAGATTAGCGGAAACAAAGACCGAAGGGCACGGCCATGAAGTGATAAAGAGGCCGGGTCTTTATTCCACGTCAAGACGGATTAACCAAAAGACATCCTATATAAATCGATCGGTGATATAAATTTTGTCTGGTCTAATCGGATTTTTAATAATTGTTCCCAAAATCACAATACGTGCGTCGAGACATAATCTCATCTTGCCACTAGCCTTGTTAATAACAATAGTAACCGATGAGGACGATTTATGAACTCAGACCTTCCTCTTTCACAAGCTTCATTATTCTATCCAATTCTTCACAAATTTCGGCTAGCTGGTGATACTTGATAATTGCGCTGTTAACCAACATCTATCACTGATGTGTAATTATACACATGTATGACTTAAACCATCTCTATATGCTAGTATATAGTATATATACTCAAGCCGGTGTTGAGTTCAGAAATGAGTTCTGTATTTAGATTCAAGGAGATAATAATTGATGTCGATTATACTAACATTTTTTGATTTTCCAAATTCGTCATTTACAATGTGGTGCAAAACCGATTCACAAAATCATTTTCTTTAAGGATCGACACAATGTGCAATATTTAATATTTTTATTTTGTAACATTTTTTAGTCGTTAAGACGGTTTGGCTTAATTTACATAATATTTGATGTGAATATGCCGTTACTAACAAAATTTTGTGTAGCATGTTTACATATATTTCTGTTAGATATTATAACTGCCGAGTTTGTCGATATAAATGACGAATTAAGGAATTATTGGTATCTTTGTAATACGTGTAAATAATCGTGACCTGGATGCTTTAGGTTTGTGGAAAGGCTCAATTTCAATTTCTCGATTGTCGGTTTTCGCCTTCGATTGGATACAGATCTGACAACTAGGTTTAATCATGTCAGGAGCACCAAACCCGAACCAGTATTTAAACACATTAGATTTGCTTTAATCACTATTATTATTCCACAAAAATCACGAATCGGATAATAAGAATTATTATTAATTCATAGTACATACTTCATCATGGTATGCACCTTTAGAGTAATCATGAAAATAATTTTCAAATGTGTGTTGATTTTCTTGCACCGTGCGAGATTGGTATAATCCTCAATCGATGGATATAAAATGAAAGTCTAGAGTTTGAACCTTTTGGACACTTGTGGAGTCTGCATTGCGAACATTAGATACTTGACATAGGCTGTATTATCATTCATTAAATTATATGACAGGTCGACTTGGCTTGCTATCAGGTTTATCTGCGCTTAATTTATTCAATGTAAGTTTTATATCAAATATGCACTTTAAAGTACCAATTCCAAAACGATCTGCCGTTCCAACTTGGTTTAAAAATCGATAAACTGCTCGTTTCTACACGAAAAAAGTCATTTCGATCCGAAAAATTTCCAAAACGTTAGAAAACGCTATTTGTGCTGAGGGCGTGGAACTGGCCGTATAATGGTAAAACCATTTTATGTTTGTCGAATTTTGGAAACACTGAGGAAAAAACAAACAATTGCACTTTAAATTTCCAGGGCATTTCAATATCGCAGGGAATGTAAAGGCAGATGAGCTGGCCCGTAAGGGTACAGTATATATGCGGGTGTGAAGGTTCAAGTTGCACCACAAATTATATAAAAGATGTATGTATGTAGGTGTGTAAATTGAGAATACAAAATTTAACACCATAATTTTCATATATTTTTATATATACCTTTTCGTAGTTGTCGAATTTCAGAATTTCTGGCACAGCTTCTGAGCCGTCTCCCAATAACAAATTTATAAAACTATTATTGTTTATTCAGCAGTTTAGCGTTCCGCGGGATTATGTTATACACTCCGGCAAATTGAATTATATCATTTTTATTGATCGTTAATCAACAACAGATTTTTATGTTTTTTTTTATCAGTTTGTTAAATTTTTTAAATGAAAAATTGTAACACATCTTCAATATAAAATCATCTAACATCTTGGCAATTTACGGAAATGTAAACTTTTTTCTATATATACATATATATCGTATTACTGCTTACATGTTTTAATCTAGCAAATAAAAAAATACCAAATCATCAGTTAAACAAAACTGGAATGTAACAAGAAAACTATAGTAAAAAAAAAACTTTTAAAACCAACTTGTAGTAGAACAAATATTTAACAGAATAAGCTTTTATACTATGTGTTTCCTGAATTAGTGTTTGTGGTTTTTCAGTTACCGTCTGATACTTAATTTAATTCATTTAAAGTTTTAAGTTTTTTGTGTTAAATACAACATTTTTAGAATGTATCTACACTATTCTTATAACACAATGCAACATATATACACATATGTATAGGTATACGAGTATAAGCGTATTTTAATATATAAATATGTAAGTGTTGCTTGAAATAATTTTGGGAATGGAATTGATTTTTTTTTTTCCAATTTTACGTCTTGCAACCTTATGTCAGATATTGAATATAAAATATACTATACTGCACGCAGTAAAAAAGTGCATTGTGCTTGAAATACCTCGGAACGATCGGCTTTGGTTTCATATTTTTTCAGAAATTAATTGAAAGTGGACTAAGCTGTTAAAGTAATCACATTGTATCACGAAAATTACACTCAAATATAAATATTCAAAAGTTTAATTTTTAATCAATTTTTATTACACCAACTTCTAAAAGACAGAATGCGATTAAAAGGGTTGTTATGCTCATTTAAAAGAAGCGATGACATATTACTATGAAATTTCAATAAAATCTGATAAACATTTCATCACAATCTTTTAAGTAGTTTAATATACAAAAAAACCGACATGTTTAATATAAAAGTTTGATAATAAAACAATGATGATATTGATGTTCTTCAAACTGCTAGATTATGATTATTTTTTTTATTATCTCGCTGTTTATAAGAAAAAAACTTTTTTAACGAAGATTTTTAATTTTATTTTTTTATTGTTGCTCGACAATACATATTCGCAATCTGATATGCTATATAGTTTTTTATTCATATATATATATATATATATATATATAAGTATATATATATATATATATATATATATATATATATATATATATATATATATATATTATATATATATGGTATATATATATATATATATATATATATATATATATATATATATATATATATATATATATATATATATGTATATATATATATATATATATATATATATATATATATATATATATATATATATATATATATATATATATATATAAACATTTAGATTAAAGACTTTTTATTTCATTTTTCTGAATAGTATGCAGGAGAATCTTAATACCCGATACTGGCAAAGTACCTGATTTATGCATGCATAAACGGTGTTTTAAAAAAAATTAAAAACTTAGCATGAAAAAACATAATGGTACAATGGTATAAAATGCACCAAGATGAAAATGAAAACTAAAATTATCTGTTTGACAAGGTACTCGTATATCAAGAAATCTTCCACCGAGGAACACATGGACAGATTTGCAACGTTGTCTCAAATATAAACCTCTAATGATCATGACTGAAACAAGTAATTGTTTCTATCCTTAAATCAAACGCATACAAGCTATTTCAAGAAGAAAACTTTCACAATTATGGCTATTTTGACTGAATTCAGTCTTAATTACTAAACGATTATGTGAACTCCTATCACCATCACCGCCTGTACAAAGAAAGCGTTCACCTAACATTGGCATCATAGTGAGAGAACATAGTCATTCCAGCGGTTTGTGTGGCGAGGCAATTTTTATTGCCTCGCCACAGAAATCGTTGGAAAGACTATGATCTCTCTCTATGATGCCAATGTTAGTGATTAGACTTTAGAAGCAACCTGTTCTGCCAGATACGCCATACATCAAGGACGTAAATTCCCGAAAATTTGAAAATATAATACGCTACAATCATTACGTTGACGATTGGCTTAATGAGTTTGAATCCAAAAGAGAAGGCCGTCAACATTGTGAAACAAGTAAGAAAATATTTAAACTGAAAACAAATTAATTTATTCGTCTTGAGGGTTCGGAATCCTATATTGCATTTTAAATTCGAACTTTGATGATTTTGAATCCATTGGGTTTGATCGTTCATATTGTTGGGTACACGCTAAAATGCTTTTTATCTGAATGGACGTAAGAGAAGAGCTGAATAAAACATGGATGAATGTTCGTTTCTGTCAAAATTATATGCAATATCAACATTCTGAGATAGTATACATAAGACAACTAGAAAAGGTTTGATTGAAATAGACGGATTTATATATTTTGTAACATATAATTTAGACAAATTTTATATTTTAAACTTGATCGGAGCGAAACCCAAGGAAGTTTCACATATACATAGTTCAATGAGCATTCCAAGACTTAAGCAGACTATTGGGTAATCGTCTATCAATAAAACTACAACTACAACTACAACGGCAGTACGGAAAAAATGTTGGTATGACTCTCCCGATGTTTTGTCATTGTTTGTGTAACATTGTATATAGATGATAACCTTAGTTTCTATAGCATTTCTGAGCGAGAAAACTCTGCGGAGACGACGTGTAAAGAAGTTTGCTATTCAACGGATGTGTATCGTCCTATAAATAAAATCAGATTATAAAATAGGTCGCACTAAACCAACACTACTTCCTATGCGAGATCAACCAGTCGCATGCTTTCCTATTTAAACAACACCCTTCTCGTATTGGTATATGTTGACATCGATTATTCACTGTTCATTGTCCACACTGACATTGTCCACAACCTCACCGCAAACCGTCATGTATGCTGGCACACCGAAATTTTATCGTTAGGAGATCGGAATTAGTACGCCGATCAAGATTACAACAGATAATGAAACTAATTTTCATGATTTGAGGATTACAAAACTGACTTGTGGTTGCTGGGAGATATTGGTGCGCTCCCTAAATGAATGATGATGCCACCTTGGAGTGTTTCTTAATGGAAAAAGCATAACTGGTAATGAATTCTCGTCTGGTCACCGATATATTCTAATTGATTGAGCGAAGTACTACTCACTCCAATTCATTTCATTTTCTAAATCAACTTTTTAAGTGGCAAAAATCCATATGGAAACGTTAAATACGAATATCTTCTTGATTTAACGAGAACATATATGTATGTATATAGTAGTTATCATGTAGACAAAAAGGACATAATAGATATGGTGTTGGAAGGATAGATTGATCATAGTTACGTCAAGTGGCCGTTTATACGTACCAGCCATTGGAGAAAAATGCTGTCATATACGTTGCTCCTTTAAAAAGAATGTTACGCTGAACACCTAAAATTATAATTCAGCGTAATATACCAGAGGAGAGCAATGTTTTATTTTATGTCAGGTAGTACAAACCTTCCATTGATTTTTACAATATACATCGAGAAGAAATTTAATTACGATGAAAACAACCAAAATGTATATTTAGATATTCATATGTCAAAAAGTACGTTTCTTTTCACTCCTTTTTGCATTGACAATTACGCCATCGAAAATGATACCTGAAAAATGAAATATCGGTAATTAGGTCGAATTAAGAATTGCGTGTACTGAAAATATTATAGTTTTAGCCGTACATAACAAATTTGTTCAAAGATAATCGGGCTTGTATTTGTGTAGATTTGTTTCAGCTGGCTTAGTTAATCATGGTCATAGTTTCAAACTAATTTGACTTAAAATTTGAATGTTATATTTAAATAAAATGACACTCAAATTCATATAGGCAAATGAGAATATATAATTAAAATTGATCAAGAAAGGAATCAAGCACAAATTGTAGTGTTACAAAATTAGTCGACAAATAATGTGTCCAAATTCAAAACAGCTGTACATTTCACAACAGAATTTGTGGATGATAGAAAACAGGATACTATATCAAAATAGGTTGAGGTCTATAGGTATATATTTCAAACCGTTATTAGGCCATTTTTAACATTATGACATCACTTTGTGATCAAGTATAAATACATATGATGTACTCAAATGGATGTTTGGATTAGAATTTTGATTTTCCTAATTAGGGTCTTATTTACAAGATGGTATTCACATTTATCGATCATATATAGCAGTCAGCAATAATAACTATAAATACATATTTTCAAACTGATGAAATTGCTATACTCAAACTATACTCAAACTACCAAAATGTTCAAAAATTTTAATGGCTACACAGTAAAAATATAGTTTTTTTTGTACAAAAGCTAAAAGTAATATAATATAAGTTTAAAGTAAACCATATTGCAAATATAACAAAAAAATGCTCTTCAATTCACCGGAACTCAAACGAATTTTTAAGTTAAAAAGAAAGTTAAAAGAACTACAACTATATATGTATATATGTATATGTAGCGTTTTATTATTTTTTTAAAATACATATACAAAAAATTTGAGATATAAAGTTTTAAATATAGAAAGAAATATACAGATAGTTAAAGTTTTTAAAGTTTAAAAAAAAAGTTTCAACAAAAACAAATATGCACAATAAAATTAAACAAAAGTTTGCTGTTTTGAAAAAACACCAAATAAAAAATTATATAGAGGAGTTTTACCATCAATATAGAGCTCCATACTGTGCTTTAATATTTAGTTAAAATTCAATATGAATATTTTCCAAATATTTTCCATGAATGTCCAAATCGACATATTATAAACGAAACTAGAATTGCACGTACGACTTCACAACGTGTGCTTTTGGAAACTTTTCATATTACATTTTGAGAATTTCGATGATAGATTTGTGTTACACCCTATATATGAGTGTATAGAGATAATAAAAAATGATACAATCACCTCGAGGCGTACTATATACAAAACTTTAAACTTTTATTAAACTATAATTTGTATTTATCGTACCAGATCATGAAAAGTTAATGAAACCACGTGATGTAACTTTGTCTATAGAAAATCCATCGAATGTTGAGCTTTATATAAATATATATATATATATATATATATATATATGTATATATTCATATTTCATTAGAAATAAACTTTTATTAAATGGAGGAAACAAATAGTTAGTTAATTCAAGTTTCCTGCAATGAAAATTTAAGTCAATATAACACACATACGCACAAACTAAAGCGTGAATCTAAAACAATATTATTTTTAAAATTAAAATAATTGATATTAAGCACAATAATTGTTATAAAAACGGTAAATCGGCCAACACATTGGACACATTTTTTAATTTGTGTCAAAAGTTAAAAAGAAAGGTACAGAGAAGGTACATCACTGCAACGAAATTTTTTGTACTATATGCCAGACACATCAATCTGAAAATCATCTCTGCTATCTGAAAATATTATTTATTTTAATAAGAATTATATAAAATTATTATATTATATGTATACCTTGTAAGACGATTGTAAAGCTCATCTGGGGAACAGAGTTTATTATATCCATGTCCGTCACAATGATCCAATTTAAGGTTAATTTATAACTGCTCTGAGGAAACATATTAAATAAATGTTTCTTAATTAATACTGAAACGATCTCGCCTAATTCTAGGTTGGATTCATTTCAAAATGATTTTCCTAATTTAACTCTGGCAAGTTTATGATGACAGCCACATTGTTTTTGTCAAGATGTAACATTTTGTTTTTCACAACAAATGATTTCCTACAATTAATTTTTTAATATTTCTGGAAACAATTTCTAATTGTGTTTTCCATGACGTCGACAGCCCATGCCGATGCAATTACCCTCACAGCATCTAGTATATTCTGATATAGCTGTTGGTTTTGAATCCGCCAATCTGTTTAAGTCAGTATTTCAAATTCGTCTTCTATAGTGAATTTTTAGGCTGTTTATTATTCCCACATCCGCATTGGTTGAAGTTAGGATGTTGCGTTTGGTGGAAAATACTCTCACAAATCGAAGGTTTCTTGCTGCTTCTTTGGGATGTGAGTTATCCACAAACATAATAAGTTTTCTATTTTGACGACCAAACATTTTGTTAAAACAGAATTTCGAATTACAGAAAATAGTTTTAACCATTTCCATTATGCTTTGTTTCGAGCTATAGAGAAATTCGATTTAGGGAGAGAAATTTACTAATAAAAAATATTTTTGTTGCTTTGGTCAAAATATTAATACAATTTATAGAGAGATTCGAATAATTGAAGTTCGCATTATGGAAGTTTGAATTTGTTGTAACGGATTAATGTTCTTAATTTACCTAGAAGGTTCAGGTTAAAAATAATGGAAATCCCTATCCATCTTTTACGTATGAAATAGCCCATATTAGAAAATTCGGGTAGCTTGCCCTTCTTATTTGCCGTGTTAGCGGAGTATCAATTCGGATTACCATTTTAATAAAGAACTTCTATTCTTCGTATCAGATAATATTTTTTGTGATATCAGGTTAAAAATAATTAAAATCCACACCGACTTTTTCAGGCGATTTCATACGTCTAAAGATGGGTGAATACTTTCAATATTTTTAACCTGATTCCACATAAAATATGACTTAATACGAATCATAGAAGTTGCCCGCCGAAATTATATGTATATCGAAAATGCAGATTTTTTCAGTATAGTATGTGCCAATGAAAATTTTATTAATTCTGTTCTTATATATAGTTAGTAACCCAAAAGTATAAACTTCACCCGCTTATATATAAGAGAGTGAAGTTTTTTCTAAAATTGTACTAACTTTTTATTTATAGTAAATGGGTTTGTGTTAAACATAAATAACATATATTAAGGTGAATGTACAGATATTTTATGGTTGAAACTCTTTAATCAATAACATAATAAACAAAATTTAAATACATTTAAATACACGACTTAAATTGCTATTCGAGGAGGTTCTCGATTGACGACTTAAATTGCTATTCGAGGAGGTTCTCGATTGATTATTATTGATGCTCGAGGAGGTTCTCGATTGACGACTTAAATTGCTATTCGAGGAGGTTCTCGATTGATTATTATTGATGCTCGAGGAGGTTCTCGATTGATTAAAGTTATCCGAGGAGGTTCTCGATTGATTAAAATTATTATTCGGGTCGTTTGTATTAAGATTTGCAAAATGGTTGGACTGGATAGTATTGTTGATACTAGGGATGTCATGTTGAAAATGCGGTTGGTCAGGGTAATTGATGAGGGCTGGACTCGTCTGAACTACAGCTAAGTTTCCTGTTGTTCGACGAGTCCCTGCTCGTTTCCCTGTGGATATTGTGATTCATCATTCATCTCTTGTATGTAATTTATTGATATATTCCCTAAGTCATTTGTCAGTTCGTTCATGTTTGGATTTAGTTTTTTCTGGAAGTTTTGTTGATTTTTATAAAGGTAGTTTGGATGGTTTCGTGGAGGTGAGGTTTCGATTTGTCTTCGAGTTGGGGATACTTGTTGGTTTCTGATTGGTTGGATATGGTTTGTGTGCTGAAAGTTGGGTCTGTTATAGTTTTGTTTGATTGGGTAAGTGTTGAATCTTTGAGTGTCAGGAACGTTTGTTCGTTGATTAAGGTGCATATTGTTCGGTTGGTTCGGGTATTTATTTTGATATCCGTTGTAGTTTCTGTTGTTGCCTGGGATGATATTCTGTGCAGATTGAGTGGTGAAGTTATTTGGGCGTGTTGAGAATTCCCTTCTCCTTACAACATTTGTTCTTTTGGTGTTACAGTTTTCCAGTGTATGACCGGTTCTCTTGCAATACCTGCAAAAACTTGGAGGTTGGTAAGGTTCTCTGAGTGTTGGACTTCTCATATTGGAGCGGCATTCTCTAGCCTTGTGTCCTATTCTTTCACATAATTGACATCTAGTTTGCTCCATTTCCTGATCGGCTATCTTGTGGTGTTTGGTATACTTTGCTGTAACCAAGTTGTCTTTCAATTCGGCCAGCCATTTCTATTAGATCCTTAAGAGGTTTGTCTGCTAACATCGTTAGGTGTGTTTTTATAGCAACATTTTGTAAACCACGAACAAAAGCTTCTTGTTCCAATGTAGCTAATAAAGGTTTCGGAAGTGAATTATCTTCTCCATATTTGATTTGAACGCCTGCTTCATAATCTAATGCGTAGCTTTGGACGCGGCTTCCAAAATCTCCGCAACTTTCAAATTTGTTCTGTTTGGCATTACTGAGTCTATTCGATAATATTTCGACTGTGTAGGTAGGCAGAAATTTTCGTGTTAAGGTGCTATAAAATTCTTTAAAGGTCTTAACCTCAATATCACGGAAAATTTCATATGCTCTTCCTCGTAGTCTAAATATTGTTTCTTCTAGTGCGGTAGCCAAACTGTCCGGTTTGTCAGCGTATAATTTTTCGATACGTTTGCACGCATCCATGAAAAAATTTACTTCGCTGGCATCAACGTCTGGTTGACCGTAAAAGAGAGGAACTCGTCTTTCAACTGACTCTTGAATTTGTGCCATGTTTTTCTTAATTTGTATGTCGCGATAGGTTGGGATTGTTAGATGGTGAAGTATTTTGTTATCCAGAGTGGAACGTTTAGTTACCCGGAGTGGACAATTTGCGTATTTGATACTGACTATTTAGTTATTACAATAATATTTTACTGATTATTGTGTTATCCGAAGTGGAAAGTTTGCGTATATAATACTAATAATTATGTGACCCGGAGTGGAAAGTTTGCGGATGTAATACTGATAATAGTGTGACCCGGAGTGGAAAGTTTGCGTATGTAATACTGATAATAGTGTGACCCGGAGTGGAAAGTTTGCGGCAGCGCCAATGTTATATTTTATGTTTTTGTTTAACACAAAATATAATGTTATACTTAAATATTCGGTAGAGAGAAATATCAAATTGATATTTATGTTAGTTGGAGAAAAAGATCTCAGTAGACAAATGCCGCTAGGGGAGTGGAGCGCTGAAACGCGCTTCTTTCTTCCCTCCTCGTTTTGCTATACCAGGTTCGCTCATCAATGTTTACTGGATCGGTGCCGTGTATGTTAGTATGATGATTTAATTATTGATACTCGCTTACCACGGATGGGGGCTATGACAGTATCAATAATAATTTGTGTTATAGTTATACTTACTTGATTGATGAATGATGAGTATTCTCGATCTTGACTTATAACACTGAGTATTTAAGTTTTAGGTTTTTCTTTATTTATTTACTACTTAATGACTTGACTTAGACTTTGACTGCGACTGTATTATCTTTAACTACAACTGACTTTAAAATATATTGACTTCAACTACAACTGACTTTAGTTCTTGACTTTAATATATTATATCTTAATTATTTATTCTTCAACTATATATACTAAATATTCTATGTCAAATTGTTGTTCTTGATTTATTTTGTTTTTCACAATTTGACACATATTAATTTTTCACAATTTGACACACATTAATGTTTTAATACTAATTAATAATTGCCAAATTGCGTTTTGCAATTTTATATTCAATTATTATTATTTAGGTTATTACAATAAAATGTGTGCTCGTTTTTGAAATTTTGTGCTCTATAAACAATTTGTTTTCGCCTTAGATTTTAAATTATAATTTTATTTTAACATTCAGGCGTTTTCTTTACTTTATGGTATTCTTTGGAGTGGTCAGTAGTGGTTTCACAACAACATATATGTATTTAAAAAACATGTTTAATTACATTCAATACTTAAATACGAAAAAATTAAAATTAGGGTTTGAATATTTATCAACAATCACCTGCTTGATAAACATTTAAATTAAACAAAACAAACAACCTAAGCTGTCTATGTATTGGATGTATGCATTAAAAACTGGAATTTTTTAATGAAATTTGAGCTTTTATTGTGCAAAAATGTTACAAGATTTTTTATTCAAAATATTGCCCATTGCCCACTACTTTTTCCCTTCTGGCAATTTATGGATTCCTTCCCAGAAAAACTGCGCCGGCTTGGCGGCCAAAAACGAATCGAGGCAATTTTCGATACCTTGAACTGAAGTGAAGCGTATTCCTGATAGGGCATTCTGCATGGATCGAAATAGGTGGTAGTCGGAAGGAGCCAGGCCTCGCCTTTCTTGACATACGCTTTTTTGCGCTTGGGATTATCGTAATGGATCCATTTTTCATCGCCAGTGACAATACGATGCAAAAACGACTTCTTTTTGTGGTGCTCGAGCAGCATTTGGGACATGCAAAATCGTCTTTCCACGTTTCTTGGCTTCAACTCGTATGGCACTCAATTTCCCATCTTTTGGATGAATCCCAAGGCTTTCAAACGTCTGGACGTTGCTTGATCAACTCCCAATGATTCTGCAAGTTCTTCTTGCGTTTGACATGAATCTTGATCGAGTAATGTCTCCAATTCTTCATCCTCCTTTGTCTTTGATGACAAAATCACCACTTTTGAAGCGACTGAACCACTCAAAGCACTGTGTTTTTGCAAGAGCATGTTCACCATACAAATTCACGAGCCAACGATGACTTTCAGCTGCTGTTTTGTTTGCGAAAAAGTGACTCAACAAAACTTCCCGTTTGTTTTTTTCTCAAATTTGATAAATTTTCCATCAACAAAAACATTTAGCTGATTTTGACAGATATTGAATAGAGCTTTCAAATGACATAGATGTCATTGATGTACTATTACGCATAAACAAGTAATGACATCTAGTATCAAATTCCGGTTTTTAATGCATATACACCCAATACTTAAAAATAAGCCCTGAATCATGATTTAAATTTCATATTTCGGCTATACAGTTCTATATTTCCCCGCCAGGCCAAACACAATTTTCTACCTGAGAGATATGATATCCAAATTTAATAAAATCATCAAAAATTACCAATTTTATACATATGTATTTGGAAGTTCATGGAATTTTTTTATCAAAAATAAAGCACGTACGACACATGGAATAATTATTAGATGTCTGATACTGGGAGTTGAAGTAGGTGTTGCATCTTCAATTTTAATTTATCAACCATTAAATTCAAATAAAATGTAAAAATGTATAGCCTATAATAAAATTCCTGAACTTCCAAATCCATATAAAATTGGTAGTGTATAGACTTTTCCAGATTTGGCTATCAAATCTCTATCCAAGATAGAAAAATTGTAGGCTATCCAAAAAATGTAAAAATGAATGGCCTAATATAAAATAATTATTTAGCTGATTTCTCATAAGAAATTTCTTCCAAATTCATATAATTTTGGCAATTCTTATAGCTTTTGTTTATCATATATTTATTTATGGATTCTCCAAAGTATAGTCAAGCAGTGGGCTATCCAAAAAATCAAGAAATGTATGGCCTAAAATAAAATATTTATTTCAGCTGCCATCATAGGCTTTAGATTTTTCATAACAAATTCCTGAACCTCCAATTCAATATAAAATTGGAAATTTTTAGATATTTGATCATATTTGGGGTAACCCGAAAATTGATCATGTTGATCAACTTTCGATTTCAATTTTCTTCTATATAATTGAAGAAGATTAAGTTAGGTATATATGACGAAATCAATTAGACAAATTATTACGTTTGCTATATTTGTTTATAACAAAATCGAATTATTTATCGAGTTTCTATATAGTAAAATATTATAAATAAATGAATTTTATTCAAGAATTGATAAATAAATTATAGAATTTATATTTCAAGGGTATTTGTTAATAAAAAATACAATTATTTATTAAACGTTAATTTGTTAATAACAAGTGATTCATAATTTTTTTACCTCAATTTCCATAATCTATTTGATCGCATTTTTTTTTATCTCAATCCACTATTGTTGATAATTTATTTATTTGTTTATAAATAAATAAATTTTTTATAACAAATTCTAATTGTTTATAATTTTTTCGGTCAATTTTTATTAACAAATATAGTGTTTTACTTAAACTTTCCTTCAAATATTTATAAATATATTGTTAATAACAAACAAAATGTATAAACAAATATATTGTTTAAGTTTTGATTATATGTAAATCCATTTTATTATCAAACATTAATTTTTATATTAAAATTATTGCTGACATGACTGTATAATTTATAAACCGCGCAATTATAGAAACCGCGTAGATCGAGGAAATACTCAGTACATATGATGGTATTTACAACACGGGTTTTTAAAATATCATGTTTGATTGATATCATGTTGGGATTGGTTTAATATCTAATTGAAAAAAATTTAATATCGTTTTCCTGTTTTGGCTTAGACGTTTGATAATTTTATTGTTTGTATTCACTGTTGAGAGAAAGCCAGATCAAATTAGCAGCAAATTGTATTACCTTATGCTATTGGATGTGCTATATATGATTGTATTGTATATAGAGCTAATGTTTTATGTTATTTAGCCAATAGTCAATAGTAATTTTATTAGGATGTACGGTAACGGATAAAATTCGTAGAACATTTATATGAGAAATACGTAAAAACATAAAAATGGTTTCTTTTTTTAGTATTTTAGTGATTTAATTGGCTGAGTAGTGCGGATAACAAATACTTGTATATCAGCATTCGACCATCAGGCTTTAGCGAGGAGATAACGTGTTCTCTGAACTATTCTGATCTTCTGTGTGCATTCTTGATATACGCGGAAATATTTTGCTAATCAACTCTTTAAAATTTCGCAAATTTTGAGGTATATTAGGGGTGCTATCGAGAGCTTTAATCGCAGTGTTGTTCATCACGGTATTCTCGTCCCGATTATGTACTGTACGTCATTTTTAATAGAAGGCTCTCATTCAGATATATATTACATATACGGATTGTATTAAACGGCAAGTTAAACGTAGTATATCCGTTTTATGGTTTGTTATATACTTATATGCTTGCGTGGCGATGCTGTCTGCACAGATTGTAAAGGAACTTTCTCGACATTTCATTCCAAAATTCCAATCAACCATTTTAAAATTTAGAAAGCTTGAAAATGATAATATGGACATTTCTGTGCGGCCACTCCTTGTCTAGTTATTGAAGTTTTAGAGAAAACGTATCAAAAAGCGTTAAACGTTAACAAGAAAAATGTTAAGTTCTTTTTTCATGCAAAAATTGTGGCTTTTGTTTAAGGTGCATGCAACTTATGGAGAAATTGGCCGCATCTGTGATATTACTGTGTCTATTGTGAACCGGACTTTACATCGATATTTAGAAACAGGCAGTGTGACCGGCGTGAATTGGTCTGCACAACTAAGAAAAACTACATCAAGAAAAGATCGAGCTATCGCTCGGTATATGCTACAAAAAACAGACAAGCAGTGCCCAAGAAATTCGAAGTAATGTTCCACTACAAAACCAGATATTAAAACAAATGATAATAAATAGGTTGAAAGTATGTCACGTCCTGAGTGACCTGAGTTCCGTATCTGGCCGATAATCACCGTCGAACTCAAAGAAATTATGTGTTGCACTATAGCAAGAGGGACTGGTGTAATGTCTTAGAGGGACTGCTGTAATGTCCTTTTTTTAATGAATCGCGGTGTTTATGCATCAGACGGCCGATGCAGAGTTTGGCGTTCACTGGGAGAACGATTAAACCCTAATTGCGTAATGCCACTCGCAGCTTTTTATGGAGGTGTTGGTTTGGGCGGGTTTTTCTTTGAATTACCGGACAGATTTGTTATTAATATCAAACCTTATAGCTTTAACATCAGCAAGGTTTTTCTTAATGTATGTTGCCGCACACAGATTATAACGCACGCCAATCAGTGCAATCCTCCGCGGACTCCAGATTTAAAACCTAAAGAGCACGTTGCAAATCATATTTTTTTCTGTAAAAACCTATTTTCTGCTTGGATCACCAAAAATTACGCTTGATATTCGTATCTAATTTTTGGGTTAGGTTTCTCTAAAACTTCACTAAATTGATTAATTAATCCATAAAATCTTGTCTTGTAATCTTGTAATTATTATTATTTGTTATTCACAATAGAGTAAATAATCGGCAAACTTAGATTTATTTTTTCTTATAAATATTTGAAGGAAATTTTAAATAAAACACTATATTTGTTTATAAAAATTATCCGAAAAAATTATAAACAATTAAAATTTGTTATAAACAATTTATTTATTTTTTATCAAAAATAGTGAATTGAGATAATAATTATGCGATCAATTAAAAAATTGTCTATATATAAGATTATGGAATTGAGGTAAAAAAAATTCTGAATCACTTGATATTGTTATAAATAAAATAATTTGTTATTAACAAATTAATGTTTAATAGATAATTGTATTTTTTATATACAAATACCCTTGAAATAAAAATTCTATAATTTAATAACTATAAGAAACTCGATAAATAATTCGATATTGTTATAAATAAATATAGCAAACGAAATAATTTGCCGATTTGACTAGGTCATATACCTAACTAAATCTTCTTCAATTATATAGAAGAAACTGTAATCGAAAGTTGATCAACATGATCAATATTCAATTGTTTTATTCTTCTTTTCTATACAGAATTTTTCCCTAGTAACGGCATTTCGAAGAATTGTAAATTCGAGGAATTGTGTATTCGTGAAATTGTGTTCTTGTGAATATTGTGATTCTATGAATTGTTTTTCTGTGAATTGTTTTTAAAATAATTGGTTTTCTAGAAATTGTGATTCGACCAATTTTCGGGGAATCCATATTTGGATACCAAGGTAGGAAAATTGTGGGATATCAAAAAAATGTAAAAATATATGGCCTAAAATAAAATATTTCAGCTACACAGCATCATGTGCTATAATTTTCATAAGACATTCTTGAAATTCCAAATCCAAATAATATTGGTAGCTCTTAGACATTTTATCATATTTGTATATCAAATCTTCAAGGTAGAAAAACTGTGGGCTATCGAAAAAATGTAAAATGGCCTATATTAAAATATTTTTGTTATAGCTGCTACAAAGTTTAGTCAGTGTTTACTGTTTAGTAAACGCAGCCACTTATTTATATTATATGCAAACCAAATTAATTATATTAAAAATTATTTTTTTATATAATTTATTGTGATTTATTAATTGAATTGAATTGTACTGAAATATTAAATATTTAAATTTTAGAATAAAATGAATACGGCCGAATGTTTGTTATTTTATACATATAATCACTAATACCATTACTATAAGCTATAAAAATTAGTACAATTTGTAGTATAAACTTTACCATAAATTTATAACTATTCATGCATATTGCATATATTATATATAAAAAGCATAAATAAAATGTAAATACCAAAAATGTGACTATTTTTTATAAAGTTTTGTGTACATTGAAAAAAGCTCTAATCTATAAAATAAACAGATAGCAATTAATAATATTTACATATTCACATAAAAAAGTTTCTATACGCGAATTACGTTTGTTCAGTTATAAATAAGTAAATATAAATAATGTTTACTACATACATATGTATATTTCAGAAACGTAACATATATGTACATATTTTATTGTGCGTTATAAATTAAAACCATTCCCCTATTGAATATTAATTACATTTTGTAATTAACAAACTAATATGCTGTATTTGTATAATTATGTTCTAAAGTATACATATTATATATACATATTATTATTATACATATTATGTACATAGCTATATAATTAAAAATTAAACGTGCGATTCAAATATCACCTCACGCAAATATTTATTAATTATTCATAGGTAAACTGGAATCACTTATCATGAATTAATTAAGAAAGAAAATCTGATTGGAATATATTTATAGTATTGAACTACGACGATATGTTGCTGTTGTTTAGGGACTGGTGTTAAAACTTGTATTACCTAGTATTTTGCCAATTTATGTTTATATATACATAATATGTATATATGACCGATTTTTTTTTCACACGACCATGGGTATAATGTGGCAAGTTACATCAATATAGTAATATATTAATACTAATCAAATTGTAGTCATCTGCGTAATTGACAGCCACTTCAAATTAAAATGTCACAAACCTTAGATCACCTTGTGTACAATTTTCAAACGTATATCTAATATACAACAAATTTTGTAAAAAAAAATGAAAGTTGTATCTTTTTTAGATGTTATTGTATATGCATATATATACGTATATACCCTTATCATTTCGATTACGGTGTCTGAACAAGAATCTTTAAATAAACATGTCAAAATTGTTATTCAGTGTTCTATTTTTGCATATCAAGTATTTTTTTATTAATAATATTACAACTGATTTACAAATCATCTAGTAATTTATCTATTTTATGACGTTCACTTTTATCCCAATAAATTTTACATTGCAGTTTATTTAACCGTCGTTTGGGTTCTAGGTGCCGAGTACTAGTGGGTTCTTCCTTTGAAGCCGTCTTACTGGTTTGTGTTGTACGAGTACGACATATGACGGATATCAGTATTTTGGTCCTGACTTAGTTGATGTATATGTATATATTTCTTCGCATATGATTCTTTATTTCTTCGCTGACGTATTCCATCTTTAGGAGCCTATATGAAGGGTGTCATATCTTATGTGCTATATGGAATTATGTAGCAAATACGAGAAAAATATTTTTTGACAAATTGTGATTCCCGATTGCCTCATTTTCGAAAACATATTTTGCTGTTTTTTTATTTCGTTTACAAAATATATTCTGCATTTATATTGAAGTTTCAAAACTATAACGTTCAACAGAAGTGTTTATGTTTTAAATCGAAATTTGTTGGGTTTTAAACAAAAAGAATTAAATTTCAAATAAAATTCATAAGAAAAAAATTTGAATAATTAAAAGTAATGTTTTATGTATCAATTAAATGTTTTACATATAATTATGTATATACTTATATGTAAGTATACACTGAGAAAAAATGTATCTTAAAAACAAAGGATTCTACTTTAATTTAAAGAATTTTTGCCTATAGATTTTGCGTAAAACTTTTTTGATTTTAACTTAAAGAATCCGAAAAGTTTAAATCAAAGTTTATTTTATCATTTGGAATAAGCTATTGTGAAGTAAAAACAAAGGATTTGTTCTTTTCTCCTGAATGTTATATGGCAATAAAAATAAAGCAATGAAGATTTTGATTTTAAGGTTATCGTATTTTCATTTAAAACATTTTGAACCTTTGTTTTTCTTCTAAAAATGTTTCGGCTTTAGCTCAAAGAATGAAAACTTTTGAAAATTATTTTTCATTAGGTTTTGTTTTGAAGGACTGTAGTATTTGTTTCCAAACATACTTTCAAAGGGTGGTTCCAAAAATGATTTGTATCCAATTATTTAATAAAAGAAAAATGTTTATTTTGAAATTCGTTTAATTATAAAATTTGAATAAAAAATACAAAATAAAATTAATACATTTTTAAATAAAAGTTAAATCCGTTCCTCTTATAATTTTTCATAACAATTAATATTATATTATATCATTCTTTTAGTCATTGCGATTAAAGAAATAGTACAACTTTTTTACAAACCAATTGATGGGTATTCTTTAGCTCTAATAACCTTGCGGCCCGTACTCAAATAACAAAAATTGACCGGCAAGCTACTTATATGTAGGAAGTTAATCAACATTAAATCATTAGAAGGTTCCTTTAAAACCTTATAAAACCATATAAACCTTTAGGGTAATTCTCAAAAACATCGTCGGTTCCATCTAAATCAATAACTTCTAAGGTTTTTACAGTAAATTCGTGGACATCCACCAGGAAATTAATTGTTTTTTGGGACAAGCCCCATGTTGAAACCAAATTTCGAAATTCAATGACTTTGGTTAAATCATCACCGGGCTTTATTACCGTTATTGTTGATAACAAAAACTCGCTGTCCATTATATTGGTTGTAATAGGTTGACTCTCGCTGTCATAATTACAAGAGGCATTACTCTCGTTTTCGTTCATGATGCTAATTTTTTCAAAATAATGTACTCTAAAAACTAATGAACGCAGCAAAATAATTAATAAGCGAGTGCACATTATACATTTTAAAGATGTGGAAAACATAAACATTGTAAAATGTTATCAATCACAGAAAATAATATCCATTATTCATTTTTAACTTTACCACGAATAACACTATTTAGTTAACTGTTAACCAAAGTTTGAGGCGCATATTTGAGATTCTATTAACATCGATATTGCTTGGTATAGTCACAAAATAATTTGAATAATAAGATAATTTAATTAGAAAAATAAAAACATGTAAGTGTTTCAATCACAAAATCGATTTCCTTAAAAAAGTCAAGTTAATTTTCCAAATTTTTAAACAATTAACACCAAAATTAATGTAAATGAAAAATTGTAATTTATGTATGCAAACACTTATACTATACACTTTAGAATTGCAAAATATTTATAAAATAATTATATGTTTAATGCACTTTTAATTGATACACGTTATAATATCGACGACTTACTGCTGATCGGTACAACATGAAATGGTAAAACTTGCTCACTTAACAGTAAATTTCATAAATAAATAATCAAAACATTTGTAACAAAGCAGTAAAACTTTAGTTGAAGTATTCAAGATTTTGTCACTGCAGATATAATTGGTTTTAAAAGTTGAGATTCTTTTATCTAAAGAATTGAAAATCCTTTATATTAAATAATCATAATTTTAAGAAAAGCTTGTTTTGAACCAAAGTACATATCCTTTGAATATAAGGATTTTATACATTTCACCTCTAATATAACGCCATGCATTAAACATTCGATAACAAAGATTTTTAATGTTTTGACATAAATGGTACTTTCATGTATATTTTCTTTAAAACAAAGAAAATTTTGCTAAAGAACTGATTCCTTTGAAATAAAAACTCAAATTTTTCTCAGTGTACATATTTATTAATAAATCCGCAAAATCACCACACTAACAAGTGTCGCTATCTGATCGAAATGGAATGAATATACTAACAAATTAAACTATAGCACGTAAATGTTTTCATAGAATACCACCACAGTATCCTTTGCTTGTCGTAGGACGCAACTAAATGGTTGGATCGCTGTGCTGACGACCAGCATCCGTAAAAAACTGTTTGCGATATCAACAAAAGGAAAACTGGATACCGCCAAACCAATACTGAACCCCTGCTCAAGTACCCGGACACGAGGCTTAGGATCGGAACGTGAAACGTGCAGTCACTTAGAAAACCAGGAGCTTTGGAAGGCCTAATTACTTGTATGAAGGAGTTGCCTCTGGAACTCGTTGCTCTTCAAGAAACTCACTGGCCTAAAAGTGGAGACAATGTACCCCAGGGCTATACGTTGCTCAACAGTGGAGATGACCTCGGAAATCTTGGAGCTGGATTTCTTCTTGGGCCGCAGGTAAAGAAGGCTCTTTTGGGCATTTTTTAAATCTCATGTTGGAGTACATCTTTCGTAAAACTGAAACACCTCAGCGCAACATCTTATATCTTAAATCAGGTGCTTGAATATGCAAATGACATATTCGTGATTGAACTGAATAGCAATGGAGTGAAGGAAATACTTAATCCGCTTGTAGAGTTTTCAGTTTCTATTGGATTCGAGATAAATGACGGATGTTGACGAATGAGTACGAAAGTTGGCTCCTTACATTTGAGAGAAGAGTCATGCGAGTGATTTACGGCCCAAAACGTGAAGTAGCTGGTATACATACCGAGCTCTGTACAATGTCGAGATAAGAGATCTGACCCCGATATTGTACAAAAATTAAGATCTCAGCGACTAATCTCGGTCACGTTCTGCGTGCTGATCCGGAACAAATTGTGGAGCGGTCTCTGAAAGGAGAACCACCATATTGTAGGCACAGAGGTCGCTGCAGGCGACGAAAGCTCCACGGTGTAGGAAATGACTTGGCTTCTTCAGCCTGTGTAAGACGCAGTATGAAGACCATGCTCAGGATCGAAACCTGTTGGAGCCAAATTGTTGGTACAGTAAGGGGCTTGTAATGGCCTTTAAAATCTTTTATAATTACTAAAAATCTTTAAAATCTCGTAATGTGACATAATCAACCCCAAGAGCACAATATTATTTTTTTATTTTTCACATTTCCACTTGAGCTGCTGTGTATAAAGCTTAATTGGTACCCATGTTAATTCTTTGATCAGTAAAATTTATATGTATTGATTTCGCCTCGTTGTGCTTAATTTGGCTGTTGCTTCATTTAACTGTCTGGGCAAAAAATACCGGGAATTTGTTTATAAATCAAATTTTTTTTATCTATTCTCTTAATTCATTACATCCTCCTCAAAGTAGTCCTCCCCCCTCCTGAATGCAATACACTTGTGCCAACGTTTTTTCCAATTTACAAAACATGCTGCAAAGTCCTCTTCCGGTATAGTCTTCAATTCTGTCTTCGTTTCGGTTTTTATTTCTTCTATATCGATTCAAAACGGTGTCCAACAGCGGTCTCTTGAGTTTAGCGAATAGCCAGAAGTCACATGGTGCTAAGTCAGGCAAATACGTTGGTTGCGGAACGATATGGGTCGAGTTTCTGACGAAATCATCACGAATTACGAGTACAGTGTGATGCAAAAACCAAGAATTGTCTTCCATTATCGTGATGCAAAAACCAAGAATTGCCTTCCCACAAATCCGGTCTTTTTTGACGCACAGCATTACGCAAACGACGCATAACATCCAAATAGTATTCCTTATTGACAGTTTGGCCGGTTGGCAGGAATGCATAATGCACCGCACACCACGATAATCGAAGAAAACTGTCAGCATAACCTTGATTTTTGAGCGACTTTGGTGCGATCTTTTCGGCTCATCTTTGATACGGTATTCACCCGATTGATCGGCTGTTTCCGGGTCGTAAACGAAGATCCAAGTCTCATCTCCAGTTATAATGCGTTTCATTTTGTCTTGATAGTTATAGAAAGCATTGTTTCACACAGTTCATCGCGGCGATGTTTTACATGAAATTGAGCGTTTTTGGTACCAATCGAAATTTCACTTTTCTGAGGTCAAAATGGTTTTCACTGATCCTTCAGATATTCCAACAAGGTCAGTAAGGTCTCGGACTGTTAATCGACAATTTTGGAGCACCAATTTTTTGATTTTGTTGACGTGTATGGCTCATCAGTTGATGTTGATGGTCGTCCTGGCCGTGCCTAGTCTTCAACGCTTTCTCTACACTCTTTGACCATTTTGTACCACTCAGGCCTTCTGCAACATTTTCAACATTTCTGTAGCAGAAACTTCATTCTGCACACAAAATTTAATGGTACTGCGTTGTTGAATAGTTTCAGACATTATAGAAAATGAAAAATTCATGTTTAGCTGTTGTACAAAAGGACGCGTATCTCAACTATGTACGTATCATACTATGTTGGATCAGTCGTACAAAATTGAGAAATCTACAAAATAACTAAAGCCACCAGCAAAATCACTAAGAAAAGGGGAAATTAACCCTAATTCTGAAAAAGTATCAATCATGGACATCATAACATGAATCAAACGTTTTTAAGATAAACTTCGTTCAGAGCAAGGCTGCAGGGTGAAAATACATAAGTTTAGTTAAAGGGAAAACAGTTAGGACAATTGGTAACATCGCTCATAAAATAATGGAGATACCACTGCATTTTTGACATGAATTAGTTAGAGGAAAAATTATAAAAATCGTCGCTATATAAAATTCTCAATTTTTAGTGCGTAACTGAATTTTAAAGCGAAATAGAAATTATTTTACCCTTTTATGAAAAGTGCTACTACTATATACTTTCGTTCAACTGTTTTGAAGTTTTTATTTAAACATTTAAGCTGCTCCTATGAAATTCATCCTCAACCACATATGCGAATATTTTAACTATACATACATATATATACATAACTATACATCTTTGTGTATTATCTAATGAAAAAACTGATGGAACATTACAAAATCTCAGCTATAGAGAAAAAAAAATTGTTTTCTTGTGTGGTTTCATTATTTTTGAAAAAAAAAAATTATAAGTTCACAACATACTCGTATAATGCAAATGAAAGTCACAAAAAAAATAATATCAAATTTACTTCCTCAAACAAAAATAAAACGAGTTTAATATATGTATAAATAAGCCGATTATTAAAAGGTTTCTGCTCGCATCGTTTATTTATTTAAAACCACGACAAAGAGCAAATTATATTCACAAAATAAGACGCAGCCGTTTGTTCTATTTTTATGAATCTGTTGTTCGAAAGACAAACATTCAATATTTAATTGTTTTAAAATATGAAGAATAAAAGTTTTAGTAACTCTGCCAATCTACCGATTACCGATTATCGTAAATAAAACAAAAAATGTTTTCTGACGTATGTACGTATGTGCGATTGGATTTGATGAGGAAGTAACCTCTATTATAACAAAATATTCTTAATGAAACCACCAACAAAATTTGTCATTAATAACGTCAAACTTACTTCAAATTCGTATCCGTTAATTAATTATTTAACAACTGATTAATTTCTATTAAAGTCATTTTACAAAAACAGTCATCATTATAGATGGGATGATCATACTGCTCTGGTCATTAAATCATTAATTTGAAGTTTTATATTAGAATTATATATTAATATCTGAATTAGTTAATTTAATAATAAATTAATTAGTATCTTTCAAATTTATTAATTTATAAGTTTATTAAATGTTTAATTAATAATTTATTGATTTGATATTATACATAATGAAATCTACAATTTGTTTCAAAATATATGTATATAAATTATGGGATCGGATGAAACTCTTCCGGCATCTACTTCTTCATATTTCTGATTAGCTAGGCCCTTATGATTATTTCCTATATGGTGGTTATTATTGTAAAATGACATTATAGAAATTAGCAAGTTGAAATTGCGTCATATGCTCATGTGGGATTTTCATGATTTTTGGAAAGGCATGAATCTTTTCTGGGTCTATATTTTGCTGTTTGATTGTAAACTTAATAAATATTTGAAAGAGCGGAGTTCGTATTAGACTAATTCAGGTGTTTATTTGCTAATTTTTTTTTAGTTGATTTGGGCATTTTTATCGATACTTTTAAAAACTTGCTTAATATTTTTAAGTTATAAATTTTTAAAAATGTGTTACTTAATTTGTTTTATTCGAAACTGTTTAATAAATTTCCATGAGATAATTCGACATTTAGGATATGTTTTTAACATTTGTACGTTTCATAAAAAGTTTCGAAAAGCTTCACTCATCATTGTTTTCACAACTTCACACTGCATAGATTTGACATTTAAGAAAAAAAAACATACATATGTCAAATGAAAATTATTTTATCATGCAAAAATTCACAATATCACCAATAGCATTCAGATCAAAATTATTAAATTCATTTCGACTTAAATTTAAATATGAGGAATGACAACGGTAATGAGAAGGGCAATCAGTACCAAAATGTGTGGCGCAATTTGAACATAGTGATGATAAAAACGTTGCAGTTTGTAACATAAGCAAGAAAAAAAACTGCTTATATAAGGGATCATCAAATACCGGTTTACATCGTCATTTCCAAGGGAATCAGGGTATGGAGAAAAACAAGTACGAATCAGCATCAAATTCTGGTTCAAATGTAAACCACGTAAACCTTACAAATAATCAACGTAACCTAAATAAATATTTTACACCTAAGAGTCAAGTCACTGTTGAGGAAATAGTGTCCAAATTAGCTGCATTATGAATACATTCGAAGTATGTAGTTTAAAACTACAGAAATTTGAGCTTTCAAATTTTAAAAGCACAAAATATATTAATTTCGCTATATAAATGTTCATATATATATTGTATTATGAGAATTGTGAATCAGAAAATTTTGGGCTGGTCAATGGAAGTTGCCCAGCAGACAAAATGATTGAATTAGTCAATCAAAAGTTAGACTCATTTGATATACGTTTTGAAAAAAATGTTGTTGGTACGACAAGTGGCAAAGTTATGGCTAGAGCTCGTCAAAAGGCTCCTAGTTGATAAGATGATATACTAACGAAAGTGACAACGAATTTGACTTATTTTCAGAAAACGATTAAAATATTAATATTATAGAACCAAATGACTTGATTAATGATTCAACATTAATATACGCAACAATTACTAAAATCCGAGCAATTGTTAAAAGTTTCAAAAAATCTCCAGGGCGTAATTCAGTACTACAAGAATATATAAAACAGGCTGAGCCAACAGAGTTACAGTTTGTTTTATTCGCTTCTCGATTGTAAAACAAGATGGAACAGTTTAATTATCCAAAAATATATTAGAGGCATTAAAACCAGTTCAAATTGCGGTTCACGACACGATACAAATTTACTTAGCAGTGAAGGTATTCTAAAATTTTTGTTTGATTCTCTTGAGGAAAATAAGTCTCCATTAACGACAAACTTCTTACAAGTAATTAAAAGTCGAATTGGAAAGAGACGTAATGTTACTTTGATTTCGCTCTTAAGTTTCTAAATAATCTAAATAGCTTAACTGTTGGTGTAACTCAACTTATTTAATTTTTTTTTAAATATATAATACATTAAATGTACATTGAGTTTAGTACATAATTTAATTATATTTGTTTTTATTATTTTTAGTTTCGTTACATCTTTGTAAGATATTTTAAACCAAACAATGTGTACATCGTATTGAAATTATGTCTATATACAATGTATACACAAACCTATTGTTTTTTTCTTATGATCTTAAGATGAAGAATTTTTGTTTTATAAAATATGTTCAACATTCAGTGTGTCTATATATATATAGTATATAATGTATAGAGCATTACAAAAAATTCAAGTAAAGAAAAATTACAAACTTTAGACCCTACGGTTGTGTTTATAATTCTTTTGTTGGATTACTGCAGTATTCGTATATAATACAATATAGTATAATTGAGTAAGAATGAATTGAAAACATGGGAATACAAATTATTATATGTACTGTAATTATAATTAGCTTTTATATTGTAACATGTAATCCATTTTAATTTACATTGTTCGGGAATGGGCAATTGAACTTAACAAAGGAATGGGCATTTACGCGTCTACTATCATTTTCTACGTCGACGTGTCGACAACTCGTGGACAACGTCGGCAACGTAGGCAACGTCGTCGATAATTAACACCATTCTTAGAGTAAATTTGTCAATTTATTCTAAACTATGGCGAGAAAATCGCTTCAGGATCGATGCGATACGGATAGTGGCAAGTAGAAGTAGAAGATAGAATAATTCATTATTATTTCAATCCAAATCAATAAATAATTTTTTTTCAGTTTAATCTACATTATTTGCAAAGCTTCGCGTTACAACCGGTTGTAATAGTAAAAAGTGATTAACGATGGAATTACATAATTTAAAACTAATTGTGCACAAATACTTTGAAACACCTACTGCGGCAGGTTTATCAATTGAAAAATCATTCAATTTCCTCAAAATAATGATATATACCGAGTAAATGGTATAAAGAAGGTCTCAGCTGAGAAGGAGTAGCACAAAAAGCAGAAACGTGGTACAACTTTGATAAAGAAATTTGCAAGAAATTAACTTCCATTAAAAATAATCCGGGAATCTCAGACTAAAACAGTACCATAAACTTTGATACCATGGAATTTTAATACCAGTCGAATTTTCTGTAAATTGAAAATAAGAAAAAATATCAACATATACTTGTATAAGAAAAAAGCCCAATCGACCGCAATATTGATATTCAATTATCTGAAGATGATTTCAAAATTATGATTTTTCATTTTTAAGTGTCTTTTAACGTTTAACTGGATTTTAACCACGAATTGTCGACTCAAATACTGTACTTATCAAACAATTAAAATCAGAGATTGTTTTGCGTTGAAGTGAGGCAATTCATATGTATTACAATATGTTCATTACCTTCAGCTTGATGAGACCCGAAGTAAAGTTGATTCATAAAACAAATAATTCGGATTTGTTGAAAATTATTGTTGATCTATAGACAGACTTGAGATGACAACTCAATTTTCTGAAGAAAAAGCAGAATTATTGAAAATCCCATTTTAACCATGAAACAGCTTTGGAAATTATAGACCATTATAGAAGAAACTTATCTAGAGGGGATCAAGTTTGATAAACCTGAGATGTCTTTGTTCGAGGAGAAAAACAGACCAGCAGTTTTCATGATATCATATTTTCACGATAAAATCACTGAGCGTGGAATTCGAATGATCTTTATCAGTCTGCACGGTAAATTTTTGATCAGGTCGATAATTTATCGATAATATATCGATAAATTTATAAAATATAAATTCAGAATTGTTTTAACATTTGTTAAATTAGTAATTATGTAAGGTGACAGTGAATTTGGGTGCATATTTACCAAAATTCATTGTCACCTTAATTATTAAGAATTAATTAGTTAATTATTTAAAATTTTTGTTTATAAATTTAATTACTTAACAAATGTTAAAACAATTCTGAATTTATATTTTATAAATTTATCGGTATATTATCGATAAATTATCGACCAGGGCCCTATTGCACCCAACTATACTTATCACTTATTACTTATCAACTTATCATAAGTAAGTTTGTTTGATAATGATAAGTGATAAGTGTTTCACCAAAAGTAGCAAAATCCCACTCACTTATCAATTTGGAAACTTATCAAATTTTGATAATGATAAGTGATAAGCGTTGCACATGAGTTATCAAATTTTTATGATAAGTTGTGATGATCTACACACATTATATGTTAAAAAATGGTTTTGTAACTACATATATATGTACAATATGTATTGTAATTTATTAGCAACAACAATTTTGAATGTTTATTATAATACATTAAGAGAAACGTATTTGAGAGTTCTAATTTCAGTTTTTAGAATAAATTGTAAAACTTTTTTTTGTGGCTTTTAAAACAATTTTAATTTTAATCTCTTTTCTAACTGTCAATAATTTTTGAACAGTACTTAAACGTAATCGCCGCCTACAATGGCACAGTAAGGGTAATCGATCATTTCCCGTTGGTGACCAAAAATCATGGTCGGGTGTTTTTAACGTGTAAGTATGTGTGATTGTCTTTGTATTGTACCGTTGGCCCATTTGTGGCAACTTAAATTTTTATTTTATTTTTTAAACGTAATCAATTTATTTTAATTAGTGTACCTATATTTGACTAATACCCCTATTATAGTTCTCACTTCCACCAAACGACTCACCTATCCACTTCAAGTCGGATGAGTTCAAATTTAGTATTATGATTCTCGCTTAAATTTTGGTCAGAATTGTTTATATGATTTTGATAGATTCCATCTAATAGATATATATAATTATATGGGCATTTTTGTTGGCCATATAATTATATACATAAAACAATGAATAATTCAAAAGTAAGTTTCGGCTGATTATACAGGAGCATGTGGGTAACACCTAATATATCGCCAATGTAAAATGTATTAGGTTTTACCAGAAAATGTTGAGACTGATTATGAGGATTTTATAACAATGCGGAGACTTATGACAAAGCTAATGGATGGCACAGAGGGGGTTATACATATTATGATGATCTCGCATAGTTGTATATTGTAAAATTCAATAATAGTGTTTCAATTTATTTAGAAATTTGTATTTATGAAATAAAATTCCTTCCTTTGCCATTATATGCCATTATATTATAAATTATTGTGTATTTGTATTAACAAACTGGGTTTATTTGTTTTCATGCGAGAAATTGTTAAATTACAAATTGCACGCGAATAAGGTTCCAGATGTATGTACTTATAAAAATCTGCTTGAAGCATAACTTTACAAATACCCATCTCAACATAAAACAGTCAATCATTTCCTTTATTGAGCACAGTGTCCTTATTAGCTGAAAGCCAATACCAAGTAGAGATGAACAAAAGAACTCATCTTACAATAACAGCAAAAAATCACATTCTTAACAGACTTCCGTCATGCCATTACAATTTGTAGCTCTTAACAATTTATTTAAGTAGTGAAATTTTTCTTTTTGATATTTTGGATAAGTTATCAATGATAAGTTAAAAGTTTTGGTGCAACAGAACTACGAAAAATGTATCAAAAACCACAAACTTATCGCTTATCAAAATATTACTTATCAATTATCATTTCGCGAATTGGTGCAACTTAATTTTAATAAGTGAGTGCTTATCAATTATTATAACTCAATTGAGCACTTATCAAATTTCAATTTGGTGCAACAGAAAATTATCAAAAATTATGATAAGTTGATAAGTAATGAGTGATAAGTATTGTAGTTGGTGCAATAGGGTCCTGATCAAAAATTTACCGTTTACCGAATAATTAAAAATTCGGTAATTTTTTTATTCTCGATAATGCAGACTGCTCTATGATTAAGTTATCACAAAATTTGTCAAAAAAAATTTGTTTTGGTGGATGATAAAACGTACGTGAAATTGGATTTGAAACAGTTATCAGGTCAAAAATTGTATCTTGCTAAAATTCGTGGCAATGCTCCTGCTAAATATAAGCAATTCAAGTGAGATAAATTTGCAAAAAGAATTATTGGTTGGCAAGAAATTTTTCAAACTAAATCTGCACAGAATTTCAATACTAATTTAGCTAGTTTGCACTACTCTAAATTGGTACGAAACTAATCAATTCAATGTCTTAAAGGAGCTGAGCCCACCGGTTTCGGGACATCCAAAAATATTTCGCAATAGTGAAAACAATGTTGAAGAAGTATGTCGCGATAAGGATGCTGAAAGCGTGCTTTCTAAATGGAAAAATATTGCTGCCAAAGCAAGACCGGAAGTTGTGCAGAATCTCATGGAAATAACAAAATTTGAAGTTTAGACCATTTCGATCGTTCAGTGCAATAAAGATTTTTTAATTAAAGCTATTGTTTGTTTAATATCAACAGATATTTCCAATGTTATAATATGTTATGTAATTTTATCCCATATACGACTTAACAGAATCGCCCGGTTACAAAATACAACGACGCGCATTCGGTTTCAAATCGCTAAAATATTGTAGGTTGTTGACAATATTTTAAATGTCGACGTTTAACAATTATGAACTAACATTTCATTAAAGCGTAAACCATAAAGTGATTTATTATCTTATTAATTTCTTTAAGTTATATAAATTTAAACCTTTTTAAATCTGTAAGTTAGGCTATATATACATACTTAGCCATACAAAAGATAAATAAAATTAAACAAATTACACAAAAAAAAAAAACGTTAATAAAAAAGTTCACAGAAAGCGTTAATGTTCACAAAAAGTTCAGCAAAGAATAATTTTGCGTTTATGTAAATTACTTTTGGGTGTTTTCGGAAGTGTGTGTGTGTGTGTGTTGTTTGTTTAATTTTCACAACCAGTAGAAAATCAGGTCATGCTATCAAGTACATATGTATATATTTATATAATCAAGAGCTTTTCTCATGTTTTTGAATTAGGGTTTAACATTTTTTCTTTATAAAAAAGGAAATTTTAAAACAGAGAAATCAACTTGTTTGACGCCGCATCTATTGAAATGCATGACCTAAATTTCCCTATTTATAATTTTTGTATGTATATATCCCCGTAACAACAAGACAAATTAAGCTTCTATACCATTTTTGTGCTTTCATAATTTTGTGTTTGTTTTTCGTTTTTGTATGTTTTATCATTGCATAAATATAAAATGCATGATAAGAATATCAATGAAGTACATACGTACTATGTATGTGGCGTTTTATTTTACGGAAAAGGATTTTTATTTTTTGTTCAATTTATTCGTGCCTGAAATATTAATAGTTTTGTCCGACCGAATTAAAAAACATAAAATAAAATAAAAACAAATTGTATAATTCAGATTAATTAAATGAGATTATCGACATTTTCTAAATACTGTCAATATATATTTAAATGCAAACAGAATGGAAAATAATTTTACCGACATGACCAGACTGGCGCTGAATCGTCAAACTTTAAATAGCATTTTTTATCAATTTGGGCAAAAGCTTTTTAACCATGGTTATGTATAGAAAGCGGCTAGTACTCTAATTATTTTGGATTATCAACCTAGAATCTCGAAATCCGATGATTCTAAGTATAAAAAATTTGATAATTTGATATCAGTACATATATATGAGATTTGAAGCATAAAAATATAATTTTCAGTGATTCGGAATCATCAACCAACATCAAAAGTATACATATAGATATAGGCATGATACCAGACAAGTTGGTAAGGGCATACATTGTAATGGCATCTCTGGAGAGACCCATGATAAATAGGGGTGCAGACCCCGTCAGTCATATACTATATTCATTTTTGTATTCAGTTGTATATTCATTGCAGACCTATATAAATAGTAAAAGAAAACAATCACTAAGCTTTTATATTATATAAAATCATAATTTACCGAATCACACCATACGGTTTTAACGACATATAAACTCATTAAGTTACCACATTAAAATCATTAAAACGTGCATGTATATATACACATGAAATATACATATAATGCATGAAAGCTTTACATAACAACATAAAGTTCTCTAAATTTTCCATTTAATTCACTTTAAAGTTTCATTTACTTCTTGAAGCTTTTTATAGTTTTACCATTCGACGTCGACGGCGGTTGATTGAATTAATTTTTTTTCGTCTACGCTAGATGATGACTTTTAAGACTCAAATAACTTTTCAATCTTTGTAAATTTGAAGCACCGTACATGTATATGGAAGAATTTTGAAATTGTTTATATAAGAAACGACAAAATGAAGTAACGAGTATTTGAAAAAGAATGTATATAGCACCTATTTGAAATTTTTGTAAGATACTGGATAAAGTAGTCTGTGTCAAAGTTTATAATAATCAATGTAATGGTCTGGAGTATAACTATATATGCATATACATACATGTATCATGCCGAATCAGTTTGGCTATAAGTCGCCAACATTTTCTAAAAAAATCTGCCCATCGCGAATACTGCTTTTAACGTGTCTACATATTTCCTAGCCCAACATATCCTATTCCTTATCTAAAATCATCCCTGAAAATTCATTATGAATCGTCACGTTTTATTTCCGAAACGAATAAAAAGAATGTCATGAAAGTTGCAAAACATAAACTGACGAGATTATCATCTGTGAAACATTTTCTCACTTATAAGCGCGGAATTTAATTTAATATAATCGACCTCTGACAAATATGAAAATTTCTGTGAAATCTTGGATGGATATATAGGAGATTTCCAACTTCCTAATATTGGTGTTTTAATTGTTGCTCATTCATATGCAGTGATCCTGCTTTGTAATGCAAATTTTTTTTAAACTTTGCATAAATCTCATAAAGATAATTTCTGATAAATTAAGTTTTATAATTTAAAAAATAGTTCTTCAAGTTCCTTTTGAACCAGTCCTTTGTGAGATGAAAGTCAAAGTTTTCTTCAGCGATGTTGAATGATTTTGCCAGTCTGTTGATTGGACAATTTTCACCATAGTTGGTTGAGTGGCGTACTATCTCCAAAAACCGAAGATTTCGCAGCGATTTGATTGGAACATGGATAGCTGTATTTTTCAATATGTAGGGAGTATAGAGGTCTTGATGAGAATTGCCCCTATCTCATAAATAAATGAATGGAATAACTTTATATAATTATGAATAATTATTATCATAATAAATTTTATTGACTTTGATTTTATTCATATCTTAATATCACATAAATTTATAGGATAGTTTCCTAATTAAACACATACACCAATAGTTTTTAGTTTAATTAATTATTTATTATAAATATAATTTTGTATAGTGAATTTATTCATTCACATTTATTGTTAAACATATTAATTATTTGAGTATTAATTCATTAATTTAAATATATATTTATTCACCACCAAAAATAGTATTAACACGTTGGTTATGTATTGACCAAAAATAGAAAAAAGTAATGGCAGCCTTGTGTTGCGAAAAGACGTGTCGTCTTTTTTATTGTTTGTTTGGTAATGTTGTTTTTGTTATGTGTGACGTCGCCTTCGTCTTCGTTTTGTGATGAGGGAACACATGCGCCGGCGACGGTGAACATTGCACTTTTTGTTAAGTGTTGCATCACCGAACATTGTTGTTCGTGGTGATGTTGTTAGATGGCGATGTGTTTTTACTATAAATGTTTTATAGTAATGGTTCGGTTATTAGATAGTGGTGGTTGGATAGATGGATATGTGATGGGGTTAGTGAACGCTTAATTCAAATAAGTTGGTTTATATTTGAATTTCACTAATTGTTTTGTTTGGGCAGAATCGAATATCGGTGAGTCGAATATTCGAGCTGCTACAAATTATTATTGTACAATATTTTATTTAATTATTTTATGTTATAAATGTAACTTTAAATATTCTTATTTATTATTTTATTTTTTATGACAAACATTTAGGTTAACGTGAAATTATATATTAATTTGCATGTTGTCTTGACTGATTATTTTTATGCACTGACTTTGTACGATCAGCTTCGTTACCACTAAGACTAAAACAAAAATGTACTAGATTATAATTTTTTATGTTTAGTCCTTTTTTGTGTTTGCAATATTGAACTTGTTATTTTAGTGCATTGCAAAAACAATCACTACATCACCCCCGTCCTAGTTAATTTCCAATCATTAAACTATATACTTCAAGTGTTATGTTATATTTAAAAAAAAAAAATCAACATGATGCTTGAAATCTTAAGATATTATGTATTAAACTAGGAGTAATTTACGTTATGGTTATTTATAGAATCGAACATGTTTCTGAATTTTTTTGATTGTTTGTGTGATAAAGGCAGGTTTTAAACGGTCAACTGAAATACTTTGCTGCTTACCATTAACATCTATTACGTAGTACTTTCTTAAACGTCGAATAATTTTAAAGGGTCCGTCATATGGGGGTTCCAATCCAATTCGTGTACGGTCTATTCTTATAAAAACATATTCACATTTAGTTAGCGAATTTGGTAAATGAATATAAGAATCTTTGGGACCTCTAGGCGGTGTTGGCTTCAATATCCGGATTTGTTCTCTTAGTAACTTTAAAAAACTAGATGTGTCTGATTCGGATTTACCTGGATTGGTTAAAAAAATATCTCCTGGTACCCTTAAGGTTTGTCCGTAAACTAATTCGGCCGTGCTACATTGTAGGTCTTCTTTTATCGCCGTTCTCATACCCAGTAAAACGAAAGGAAGTTCTTCAGACCAATTTTTCAAATTGCCACGGGCTCGTGAAGAATCTTTGAGTTGACGGTGAACTCGCTCAATTAAATCGTTGCTATCGGGATGGTATGCCGTAGTACGGACTTTGTTAGTGCCTAACACCTTTAATAATTCTGAAAAAATTTGAGACTCGAATTGAGATCCTCTATCCGTAGTTATTTCCAATGGGCAACCGAATCGTGCGACAAATGTTTCGATAAAAGCTTTAATGACAGTCGAAGCTGTGCTGTCTTTCATTGGTATTACTTCTGGCCATCTTGTGTAACGATCTATCATGGTTAATAAATATCGAAATCCTTGAGAAGGTGGAAGCGGGCCCACTAGATCTATGTGAATTTTTTCAAATCTGCAATGTGGAAGTTCGAATTTTCCAATAGGTGATTTTATATGCCTATATATTTTTGCTTTTTGACAGTTCAGACAAGATCTGGCCCATGTGCCTACGTTCTTATTCAAGTTTGGCCAGAAAAATTTTTCGGGCATAGCTTTTCGAGTGGCTCTTATACCTATATGTGATAAGTTATGGATGTTTTCGAACATTTCTCTACGCATTGGCGTTGGTATGTATGGACGAAATGTTCCGGTAGAAGTTTCACCGAATATTTTGCCGTCTACCGTGTCTTTATCTTCCAGAATCCAGGTTGATTTTCGTGGACGATCGATTAATAATTTTAATTCATCATCTTCATTTTGAAATTGAATTAATTTTTTAAAATCGCATCCTGTCACATATATAGTATTAACATTATCAATTCCAGGTCGTGAAAGGTAATCTGCTACAACATTCGCTTTACCTGGTATGTACCTGATATCGCCAGTGAATTGGGCTATGAATTCTAAATGTCTCGTTTGACGCGGACTTCTTTGGGTTTCGGAATTTAACGCAGTGGTAAGAGGTTTGTGATCTGTTAATATTAATAAATCATGTCCTTCCACAAAATGTTTAAAATGTTTAATAGACTGATAAATCCCGAGAAGTTCGCGATCGAATGCTGAATAACGTCTCTCAGCGGGTTGTAATTTTTTAGAATAAAATGCTAACGGTTTCCAGCAAGCTTGTTGATTATCATACTGCTGTAATACAGAACCAATAGCAATATTAGAACTATCTGTAGCTATGCAATATTTGGTATTTGTACTTGGGAAAGCTAGTAAAGTGGTTGAAGCGATTTTATTCTTAGCTTCTTCAAAAGCGTTGTTGATTTCAATTGGCCAACTAAATTTGCTTTTTTGCTTACCTTGTTTAATCAACATAGTAAGATGACTATATATTGGTGCAAGAATACCGGCTAAGTTGGGTATAAAGCGATTGTAAAAATTGATCATTCCCAAAAATTTTTGAATTTGTTTTATTGATGTCGGTTGAGGTAAAGATATTATAGCCTCTATTCGTTCTTTGGTGGGTAAAATTCCGTATGCGGATATAATATGTCCAAGAAAATCTAATTCTGAAGCACCAAAAATACATTTTGTCGGTTTTATTTTAACATCGTATGAATTCAATTTTTCAAAAACCATTTTTAAATGCGTAATGTGTTCATCTTTAGATTTACTGGCTATTAAAATATCGTCAATATATACATAAGCAAAAGATAGACCATTCAAAATGCGGTCCATAAATCTTTGAAATGTTTGAGCCGCGTTACGTAAGCCAAAAGGCATGCGTTTAAACTCAAACATTCCAAAAGGTGTTGTTATGGCCGTCTTATATATATCATCAGTTGCAATTGGTATATGATGATATGCCCGAATTAAATCAATTTTTGAAAAATAAGTACAACCCTCTAAATTCATTGTGCAGTCATGCAAATGTGGTAATGGATACCTATCTGGAATGGTGCAAGTATTTAAAAGGCGAAAATCGCCGCAAGGTCTCCAGTCGTTATTATCTTTCTTTTTTACTAAATGTAGAGGTGAGCAAACTGATGAACTAGACGGCTGACAAATTCCTATATCCATCATATGTTGGAATTCCGATTTAGCAATATCAAATTTTATTTTGTCTAATCGACGAGGACGTGAATAAGGTAATTATCCTGTTGTATGAATATTATGAACAATATTATGTTTTATCTGTAGATTGAAATTTGGAGGGGAGATCAGCGCAGGGAAATCTTTTATTATGCTACCAAATTCGTCAGAAAATGAAAATAATCTAGGTGTTATCGTATTAATATGAGTAACGAAACCATTAACCTTCAAAGTTGTGTTGCCATCCAATACTCGCTTATTTTTTAGATCAATTATTAAATTAAAGTGAGACAAGAAATCAGCGCCAATTATGGGATGATTGACTTCGGCAACAGTAAAAGCATGCATAAAATTTCGTCGTAGGCCTAAATCAAGCTTGAGCAGTTTTGATCCATATGTTTTTATATGTGAGCCGTTTGCAGCCACAAGATAAAATTCATTGTTTATCTTATGGTCTGTAAAATCTTTGCGGGGAACCACAGAAATATCTGCTCCGGTGTCTATAAGAAAATGCATTTTTAAATTTTTGCATTTAATAAATAAGCGGCGACATGAATTTGGACTACTAGTAGCCGCATTTGTAGTAGTCGAAATTATTTTTTTGAATTATGATAATTGCATGGCTTTACGCACCGTTTAGCATTATCTTTGTATTTAAAATGGTAAAAACAAAAAGGATATTTTTCGACTTGTTTCTGTGTCCGCGTTCTGCTACTGTTACGATACCGAGACTGATGTGGTGAGTAAGCAAACCGTTTGTTACTAAAATGTGCTCTACTACGTGTTAATGATCTTTCCCTAGGTCTGCGATCTGTTTTAAAAGACAACTCTTGGAATTTTCTATCAATAATTTCTTCAATTTGATTTATAATATTTAGATTTGGTTTAGTAGCTACTTCAGTAACATGAGGATTAATATTCATTTCCTGAATTTTGTCGGCCAATGAAATTTTTGTTGCATTGTCTTCAGTGGACACTGCTAAAATTGATTTTATGTTAGATGGTAAACCATTGTACCAAATTTGCATCAATAAATTTGTGTTTACCGCAGCGCTAGATCCTGCAATGGTTTGTAATCGACGATGATACTGAGATGGGGTATCGTCACCTATTGCCACTCCATCTAATAACTTACGAATTCTTAAATTTTCACTTTCAGTGAATCTCGCCAGAATTGTATTTTTTAGTGTATTGGATTTATCATCAGTCGGTGGGTTATTAATTACATCTGTAATACTTAGTAGAACGTCTTCAGGGATAGAAGTTAAAATATGATGATATTTAAGTTCACTTGATTTAATAGTGTTGATAGCAAATGTAGATTCAACGAGAGCAAACCATGTGGTTGGACTACTGTGACAGAAACTTGGCATTTGTATTCTAGCAATGACTTCAGCTGACGGTTTCTCTTCAGTTTTATCTCCGTTAGTTGGTGCCATTTTGTTTTTTTTTTTAAATTTTGAATATTAAACTATAACCCTCAAATATAATATATGTTTAATAATTGAAAAAAGTATTTGAACAACAAGAAAAAAAAAAATATATATATACTAAATTAAAATTGTTGTTTGACCATGCTCGTGAATAAAATAAATTTTGGATGCATACATAATTTCACGAAAACTCATAAATGGATATAATAATGTTAAACAGACAAATCAAATTTAAATATAAAATAAAGGAATCATATCTATAATTTTAAGTACAATTAATTCAAAAAATGTTTAATAAAAATTACATAACCTTGATTTTTTTTTGACAGCTATTGGTTCTTGTAAGTTGGTTCTTCTTTGTAACCAGTTACTACGTTAAAGTTGAATAGTACTTATATGATGAACTGTATATAACGATGAATTGTACATATGATGAATCGTATAATATATGTTGAACCGTAAACTGTTTTATGATGAACTGTATTGTATACATACGAATATGATGAACCGTAGGTATTTATATTATATGATGAATCAATCGTATGTATGTATAAATAATGAAATTAATAAATAAATAATGAAATTTGCCGTTGTTTAATTACTGTATTGTTGATTTGTATATCCGTTGGCCCTTTTTACAATGTTGAATCGTAAATGATACGTATAAACATCAATATATATTTGGCTTCGATGCAGCTTACAATTACTGGTATTTATTAATTCACACACGGAAACTTTGTATTAAATGGCGACTGTGTCATATACTCCACGTGATAATTGTAAATTTTAGTATCACTAGCCATGCGGTTTTTAATTTTCAATACACAGGTATTGAAACCACTATTTGAGATGTTTACGGTGTTTTTTTAAAGTTATTCTAATTCGATACAATGCGAATGAACAATCGTAGGGTCACCACTATAGAGGTCTCGATGAGAATTGCCTCTATCTCATAAATAAATAAATAAATGAATGGAATAACTTTATATAATTATGAATAATTATTATCATAATAAATTTTATTGACTTTGATTTTATTCATATCTTAATATCACATAAATTATTATTGTACAATATTTTATTTAATTATTTTATGTTATAAATGTAACTTTAAATATTCTTATTTATTATTTTATTTTTTATGACAAACATTTAGGTTAACGTGAAATTATATATTAATTTGCATGTTGTCTTGACTGATTATTTTTATGCACTGACTTTGTATGATCAGCTTCGTTACCACTAAGACTAAAACAAAAATGTACTAGATTATAATTTTTTATGTTTAGTCCTTTTTTGTGTTTGCAATATTGAACTTGTTATTTTAGTGCATTGCAAAAATAATCACTACAGGAGAATCAATAAAACCAAGCAGGATGTTACCGATGAAAGCTGAGTCTAAAATAAGCGTCCATTTTCCAGAGTGCAAATTTTATACTCTAAACATCTTGTCGTGTATGGTGGAAGGAGGGCTATATTCTCATGAAACGGTAAGCTATGGTCATAGTCCCAGTCAGTTTTCTTTAAAATGAAGATCATATATTTCTTTTGAATGCTTTCAATCCTTTTGATGTGGTTAGCATAATACGGGCTCCAAATTACTGATGCGTATTCAACTTGGGATCTTATATACTCAAAATAAAGTGAAAATAAAGTTGACAAATTTGTAAATTCACCAGTCCAACGCTTAACAAAACCAAACATAGAATTTGCTTTAGCAATGCATTTGTCAATGTGGTTGTTAAAACTCATATTTTCAGCGAATTGACCCCTAGATAGATTATTTCTTTAACTCTTTGCAGTTCAAAGTTAATCAACAAAGTTAATCAGCAAAGTTAATCGGTTGTCTCTTGCGATGAAAAGACATTACTTTGCATTTTGTCAATATTTACCAGCAAAGAATTTTTGTGGCACCATTCACTGAATCTCTCGATGTCTTCTGGTAATATTTTTGTGTCATGTATATCTTTAATTGTATGATAGATTTTTACATCATCTGCGAACATGAGAAGATTAGAGTATTTTATGACTTCAGTTATTCCATTTATGAAAACGAGAAAAATCCATGGTCCAATATGGGAACCCTGAGGAACTCCTGACGTTACATTGATTATTTTAGATTTTTCGCTTCCAATTGACACATATTGTACGCGACTAGACAAATATGAGTTGAACCATTTAATGAAGTTGGATGCAAAGCCAAAGTTGTAAAGACTTTCTAGAGCCTTGTGATGGCAGATTGAGTCAAATGCTTTACTAAAATCAGTAAACACTACGTCTACTTGGTTGCGGTTTTCAATTTCATTAATAACTTTGTTGGTAAATTCAACAAGGTTAGTAGATGTAGATCTTCTAGGCATAAACCCATGCTGATTGAGTGATATATGTTGAACTAGGATTCCTTTAAAGCTGTTGCATACAACCTGTTCGAATAATTTTGCTATGGTTGAAGTGGTTGATATCCCTCTATAACAGGTGATGTCTTCTCTTTTTCCCGATTTAAATATAGGTGTAACTTTAGATATTTTCCATGAATCAGGGAATATTCCGGATGTTAACGAGAGATTGTATATATTCCGTAATGGTTTTACTAAAATATTAGCATATTTTTTTAATATAGACGTTGGAATATTATCCGGCCCACATCCGTCACCAAACTGATTAAGTGCATATAAAACATCCTCATCACTAATAATCGGTAAACTGATAAGTACATTATTATTTACGTTTGATTGAGAGGTAAAGCAATTACTGTTTTTGGGTTTGTATACATATTGAAAAAAATCCGCAAACATGTCAGCAATTTTTTTAGGATCTGATGTTCTAATATCATTCAAATACATATTAGTTGGATAACCATCAATTACTCGTTTGGATCTAAAGTATTTCCAGAATTGTTTAGGGTTGGTTGTAATGCTTCGTTGTACATCTGCAATATAAGAGAGGTGCTTTTCCTTGAAGTATGTATCAAATTCTTCATTAGATTGGAGAAACACAGTCCTATCCGATTCTAAACCACTTTTAATCATCTTGACATAGGCTTTAGATTTACGGTTCTTCAGATTAATCAGATGGTCGTCAAACCAAGGAGGATTAATATTAGATTTTTCCGGCACAATGGAATGTGGGTTTCAAAACCTTGTAATAAAATTTGGTAGAATTTGTTAGCAACTTGGTTTACATCATTAGTATTTAAAGCAGCGTCCCAACGTATACCTTCTAAGTACTGCTGAAGTCCAGTGTGGTTTATTTTTTTAAAATTATAGGTGGTATGCATATGATGCCCGGATGTTGTTGACTTAATTTCATTTGAATCAAAAACTATTTCCATAGATTTGTGGTTAACATCATTAACAACAAATGGATTGAGTGATTCTGTCACTTTAAATATATCTGCATCATTTGTGAAGAATAAATCTAATATTCTTTCCAGAGCATTGGCGATGTTGTTGATTTGCTTTAGGTTAAAACCAAACATAACATCAAGAAAGACATATTCCGATTCTGATGTGATATTGCATGGTAGAAAGGAATCCATATCTTGATCATAATTCCACATTACATTTGGAAGATTAAAGTCACCTAGTACTAATACTAAGTCATTTGGTTTTGTGAGATTAATTAATTCGTCAACTGCATCACTGCATCTGCCGTATATTTCACTACATGAACTCGGTGGAATGTAGGCTGTATAAATAAACAGATTCGTCTGATTTATTTTGATTTTTACGCACACGTGCTCGATAGATGATGGAGTTAAATTTATGGCAATACTGGAAACCATTGAATGCACTGCGATCAGTACACCGCCACCTGATTTTTTTAACTTGTTGATGATGAACGATCACATCTAAAAACAGCGTAATCATTTCCAAAGTATTCCTTACTGTTAATGTTAGGATTCAATGAACTTTCACCAATTATACATAAATTAAATAATTAGTTTTCAGAACAAAATTGAAAAATTTAGAAGCTTTTGATGCCATCTTGTTCACGTTCTGGAAGTATATCGTAAATTTCTCGGATCTCTTATGTTTTACTGATTTAGCTGACTGTTGATTGTGATAAAGTTCCGACGGCATGGAAATAAAAGGCTGGTGTTGATTTATAATTGTGTAAGATCGAGCCTTCGCCACAAGTGAGTATAGTCTGTCATTCTTAACTGGTGAAAAATATTTAAAAGAACGTGTGTGTCGTGATATAGCTACTATAGCATGAGGCACACTGTCAAATAATTCATGCGGTTTCGGATTAGTTCTTACACAAATCACATTTGGTGATGTTAAACCTTGCGCTTCATGGACCGTCATGACTTTACTAGTTGATGGTATGGTGAGTTGAGAAACTAATCGTTTATCAGCCTTTGTGAAAGTTAGATAATATGTATTATCTAAGACAGGTAGCATCGATAATGTGGATGGCAAATTAAGAAATTCAACCGAGGTTTCCAATGAATTTTTAGAGCTGATATTAGGATAAAATTCCTTTAGAGCAAACGTAACATCTGCAGGACATCTATATGTTACATTTAACGGTTCTTCATTTGTTAAAAATGAATTTGCATCGGAAAACCGCATATTGACATGGTGTAATCTGTCAATGTACGGTATTTGATTTTTATCCCCCAGAAGGAAAACCTTTGTACATTTACTTAAAATAACCACAAGTCCAATATAACCAGCATGCACCATCATGTACTCATCAATGATTACCGTTTCATACTCGAGGCAACCATTTATCAGAAAAGAAGCAATCGTTTTGTAGTTGCCTTTAACTTTGTTGAAATCCATATTTTCATTAATGCAACGAGAAGCAACTTTTAATTTAAGATTAGCTAGTCCTTCTTTAGTGGCGCATAGAACAAGATCACTACCTAGTATATGGTTGTTTATAATCCATGTAGATTTACCACAACCAGGAACTCCTTGAACATTTGTAATAGTTGGTATCGTGATGTTTTCCTTTTTGTACATAAGGTTTAAATGGTTGTAAATCAGGAGATCCAACATGATTTCCGTGCCCGATGAACAGAATATGTACCTGTGTGATGTTAAAAAGTTATTGGAGTCCTCACAGAATTTAATCAGATTTTCCCCATCAAAGCCAAATTGATGTTTAATAATAGGCTTTTCTATATAATGTTTGGTATGATTGTCGAATACAAATATATTTACCGACCGCAATGAAGAAGCTGCATAAGGCAGTAGGTGGATATGCTTGATGTAATATTTATGCAGGTGGGTTTTTATAAGGTTACTAGAATGCTTAAAATAAAACATTATTTCGATTATTGAGTTTTTGTAGTAGTATTCAGCAGATGAATCCTTATAGATTGTCGGAGATACTACTGGAAGCTCATCCATGGGATTAGATTTTAAAAATTTGGTAGGTTCGCCAGTTATCCAACGTGAGGATAGAAACCTTTCGTATTGCGGTGCCATATTGAATGGAATACTTAAGATCCATTTGATGTTACGACATGGACAGTTTGTGATATAATCTAAGCCCACTTTTAATTGGTTAACTGAACAGTTACTATCCAAAGTGATGGTAAGATTCTTCATTACGATGTTGTAAGTAAAACGTTAAGGTGTTATACGCATATATTAGATCACTGCAATCAGTTTTGGCTTGATTTGTAATCACCATTACAAACCTATCCTCAATTTGATAAACTTTGGTGACAGTGTTTATAGATTTCATGTAGAAATTGTTTAGTTTAGCACTCATAATCGAAAGAAATTCTTTTATAATGCATTTATCTAATTTATTCGTCATAGCCACACAAATTATGATTGATGATTTAGGTAGATATTTGCCATTAATCCAGGTTGAGATCTGAGGTTCAGCATACATAATCTGTTGAGTCGGAATAAGCTTTAAAAAGTCATACCCATTTGAGTAGTCTTCAGAGTAATCACCACCAACGCCACACTTTTGCAACTTAGATATTAAAGATGAGATGAATGATTTAGTTTTGGTAGGAGTTGACCTAATATCATCCACAGTCTGCGTTTCACAATGTTGAAATTCAAAAATATTTGACAGCCTAGGCGTCTTGTTGTACTTTTCGGAACAAGAAAAATGCAGCAAGCCACCATTAGTGTCACAGATTGCATCGCGCATTGTACGATTATTACATGAAGCTACGGTATTTCTGTTTAATTTAGTTAAGTTTCCGGATTGGTGACCCTGGTATTCCAAAAAAAAGTTTTTTTTTGTGTAAAATCAAACTCCTTGACGAAAATTCCCGGAGGCCAGGATTTTGAATTCAACATTGTAGAGAACGATTCATCATCTACACTGAGGCGATATAATACATATAGTTATAGTGGCCTCTATTCCTGGCTTTAGGAATCATTCTAAAAGCATTTACATCCGTTAGATGGAATTTGTTTTTGATGAATTGTTTGAACTGTAAATCGGTGACGGAGAATCGATTCTACTGATAAATAACCATTGCCTTGGTTTTACCACAACAATAGTATCCAGCTCTTTATCCGATATATTTACATTAAATTTTTCACTATTTATAGTAACCGGTTCCTTTGTTAGCGCCCCATCGTTGATTGGTGTTTTAATTGTTTGGGGTGCGGTATCTGTTGTTTCACTAGGTTCAGTATTTAGGTGCAACTTTTTAGATTGAAACCTAGTTACACGTCGTTCCGTGGATGGACCAGGTACTTCTTTTTCTGTGGGGGGACTTGGAGTGGCAATCGATATTTTATTAGTTAAAGCGGCAATTTTCATTATCTAATCCTTTAAGTTCACGTCACAATCTGGGCAGGACCATGATAAAATACTACGGCATTTATTAGTCAGGCGCGGTCCCTCATATAAGGGCATAGTGCGAGTAGTAGCCGTCATATATAATAATATAAATAAATATTAATATTTATCGATACTAAATTTTAATCTACCTTGCCAAGCACTCACATAGTGAAACACACGAAAAATTTATAGCAATGGGGCAAAACAATTTTTCGTGTCGTTTGGTATGTGAGTTATCCAAGCACTCACATAAAATATAATCAATTTAATCGATACCTAAACTTAGTATCGATTAAATTGAATATATTTTCTATATTTACTATATTACTTCTAATTACACGAGACTACGTATATAGTCAAGGTAGAGCATATTTTTGGAATAAAATTGATGATTTTAAGTTGTACCAGCCAAATTTTTGTAATTTAATTTTGAAATTTAATTTCTGTGATTTTGAAATTTTTGATTGTATTGTATTGACCACTGGTAAATAGTAAATAGCTTAACAGAAAAATGTTCACTAAACCTATATTTAAAAAAAAATCCGTTAAATAGAAAAATCAGCAGAAAAATTAACAGAAAAATGTTCACTAAACCTATATTTAAAAAAAAATCCGTTAAATAGAAAAATCGATAATGTACATACTTATACATTTCATTTCATTTCATTTATTTTGTCGCTTTGAACGAAGATGCTGTTCCCAGGAGGCCGTGCCTTTGACAACTCCAACGCGGACTTACAATTTTTAGTGTAAAACTACTATATCAGTATGCTTAGCCAGGTTGCCCTGTTACCGTCTCTGCCAACGAGGAGGCGCATACTCGTCTACTTATAACTAGCATTTAGAATTAATTTACTTGAGATAAAAATCTGGTGTACTGTTCTCTGTCTATCTACCGCTCAATACGGTATCACAGAACTTCTTGAAAGAGTTGAGGTTGATTGGCAGCATTAGAGTTAATTTACTTGCTGGCCACTCAACTCTTGTGTCGTTTATTAGTTGTTCTCTAGCTCTTGAGCTAGATCACAGTCATAGAGGATGTGTTCTATTGTATCCTCGCCCTGTCCACATTCACAGGTGCTGGAGTCCGCTAGATTCAGTCGGTACACATAGGAGGCCATTCTACCATGTCCCGTTAACATTTGGGTGAACCATACGCTTAGAGGAATCTTTGTCTCTAATCTCGCCACATAATGTTTGGCAGATAACTATATGTTATTCTGCCATCCACTGAGTGCGACCATCTGTCCTGCCATATTGCTATTGACGCTTTTCTCGTTTTCCTCTTGAGCAAGCCAACGAGGTTCGGCCGAATTTGATCGCCTTCTACTCTCACGTTTCCGTAGCTCACGTTTTGTCTTTTCCTAATTTTGTATAGTTGGCAATTTTCTCATTTAATAGTATATCAATAGGTATCATGCCGGCCAAGACAGGAACGGCGTCAGTTGACACCGTTCTGTAAGCCTTGGTAATTCCGAGCAAGATACTTCTTTGGGCACTAATTAGTGTACGCCGATGGTGGCAATTCATTCGGTCTGCCCGTGCCGCGCACGCATAAGTTAATGAAGATACCACAAGGCCTTCATATATTATGGATAGTGTTCGTTGCTTGAGGCCCCAGTTCTCTTTAGCAACTCGTTTCAGCACAGCGATCACCTTCTTACTATTTTCCGCGACTCTTTTGACATGTGAAGTAACTCCAAGTCGTTCATCGAAGTCAACTCCTAGCCATTTGACAGTTTTCACCATCTTAATTTTTTGGCCATTTACGAAAAAAAATGGTGGTCTCCTAATGTCCAGTGAATCTTTAAGTTGGATCATGACTGTCTTTTCTGAGGAAAGCTCCATTTTGTAGCTTTTGCACCAGTCCACCATCCTGTCTATGGCAAGTTGCGCTTGTTCTTGAATACTTTGTCGAGAATTCCCCGCAAAAAGCATTACCTTATCATCCGCGAATGCTACTTCTTGGACTCCCTGTTCATGCTTCCGTTGATTCCAAAGATGTGGACTAAGGATGGAACCTTGCGGACATCCTTTGTTGACCATTTTTTCAAGTGTGCCATGACTTGAAATGACAGTTGCCTATCTTTCAGAAAAATAGTTGTTTAGGATGTTGTAGAGATTGCGTGGGCAATTGAATCTCTTTAGCTCCAACATGATGCTGGGCCACCACAGGTTGTCGAACGCACCAGATACATCTAGGAATACTCCAAGATTGTACTTTTGGTCCGACTCTTTGACCATATTGATCAATTTGATAATTGCGTCCTCTGTGGATCTATTTTCTCTGAAGCCAAACTGTTTGCCACTATAGGTACCACTTCCCTGGAATATGTCCATTAACCTGCCGGCAATTAACTTTTCAAATAGTTTACCAAGGACAGGCAACAGCACGATTGGTCGATAAGATTTGGGATCGGTTTGACACCTATCTCCAGTTTTTCTAATGATAACTAGTTTACCATTTTTCCATGCTTTGGGGAATATTCCTATTTAATTGGTTGGATTGGATTTAAATTGGTTGATCGTCAATACAACCTCACTTTCACTAAATGCAGTAAAATGAAATTCATTACAAAAATCAACATTCGATTGAGTCATGGGCCAAGCAACAGGCTTTGCAGCTACCATGGAAAACTGTTTCTAACGATCTTCAGCAGAAAAATTTACTGCCAATCATATTAGGCATCATTCTCAAACTCTTAATAAAATTCCAAATGTCACCATTTTTATGTCTATTGTTCAGCTTATCAAAGTAGTACTTTCGTTTAGCATCCCGTATAAGGCAAATCGTTCTATTCCGTAACTTAGTGAAGGTCGACCAATCTGCAGGATTTTTACTATTGCGCCAGACTAGTAAAGTTTGATCTTGTTTTTAATGGACTCCAAAATAAAATTATTGAACCATGGTGTTGACTTATTTCTACATAACTTGCGTGTAATTGTAAAATTGTCATTAAATAGTTTAATAAAATTGATACTAAAGTAATTAGCTTTACTGTTGATGTCAGTACACAATCATGTAGATATTAAATATCTAATAATTATATTAAATAATATAAATATGTCTTTAGCACATAAAAATCAAATCATGATCCGAAATCCCTGGTATGGCCGTTTGCCCCAGCGCAATTATATTGTCATAATCCATGTTGCCAATCATCATTAAATCTAATGAAGATGTTAACCTTGTATATTACAAAAAGGCAAAATGTCAACAGAAAGCGACGTCATCGAATCAACAAAGTGATTAGCTGCAATTGGATCCATCATGCGTTCAGGTTAATATCACCCATAATGACAATGCGATGATACTCATCCATCGAGTTAGATATAAACTCAATCAATTCATCAGCTTGTATTATAGAACAAACAAGGGGATTATGAATAATACCAACTAGCAATTTTCCTGTACATAACATCACTTCCACAAAAAGTGCCTCAAATCGCTCTTGACATGATCGATTAACTAGTTTGACCTTCAAATTATCAATAATTAATTATTACTAAAACGTATACAAATAAATAACATCGACCCATATCATTTAAAGTTCATTCTCAAATGGTTTGTACTGGATTTCATTTAGTACAATCAAAGGTATAGTCAACTTCGTTTATTCATTTAACTAAGGTAATATAATAAATTGTACAATAGCACATCAGCCAAATAAAAAATTGGTGTTGAGATCCCTTTTGCTTTTAATGTACATATTATTTTCTATTATATTCTGACTTGACATATCAAAGTTTATCAAAAATTCGAAATTACAAATTTTTTGATCTATTTTGCATTTCTTGTATATACGAGAATAATAATTTAAACTATTTTTAAATTGATAACAAAGCTGATAGATAGAAAAAAAATTAAAAGTATACACGTTCGCGTAAATATATACGTTCTAAAGTTAGAACTGTCAATTTAATTAATTTTTTTCTATATGTACCCATATATATACGAGTATATACGAGTATTATATATAGGAGCGTTTTAATTTGCGTTTTTTAAAATTTATATTTCACCTTCATAACGCTTTTTACGAATTTATATAAATGAATAAAATAATTTTCAGGTGAAATGGATCCTATATTTATATATGTACATATCTATATAGAGGTATTCATTTTATGCTATAAAAGCAAAATCCTTTTAAGGCAATTTTCAGCATTGCATTATAATAATATTAAATATCAGTATTATGTTTATTTATTATAATACAAACAAAGTATAAGATTATTGAATTTAAATTTGCGAAAATGGTTTTATCCGCGCTGTTTGCCTAAATAAAATTTTATAGGAATATTTGAGGGCAACTCGGAACTAAAATGATGAATGTAATCATTTCATTTGATGAACAGAAGGCATTCATGTACATTCAAAGAATTCTAATTAGCTAAATATTAAGAATGTTAAAAAATGTATTTTATATGAAATGGAAATATGCAATGAATTATGTAGTTAGACAAATAATTTTCCAGTACGTACATATATAAAAAATAGTAGATCAAACGTCACTCATGGTGTATATTTTACAATAGTATACCGCAATTTACAATCAATTCAATGGTGAACTAGCAAATGATTTTTGTACAGTTTTATCTTGCACATATTTGTAATAAAATATCTAGCTGTAGTTGCACCTCGAATTCCTGCAATATAAAATTATTATTTTAATCATAACCTCAAATCATCATATATTTGAATAATGATCCCATTCCATTTATGACCGATTTACATCGCGGCATTTTTGCCACTGCTTCTCAAGTCATCACACAAAAGCGATAAACCATAAAAAAACGTTGAAAACGCAAACATTCGAAAAACGTCGATAAAATGATGCTTTATATATACATATAAATACTCTTATGGAGCATATACACATACATAAAAATGAATTTTCTAAATGTGCTTTTACATTTTTTATATATACATACCTATATTATACATAATTTACTTGTATTTTTATTCTCTATACCAAAATTCATATTTTAATCAATTCAATATATGAATTTTTATGTTAAACTGTTAACCTGTAGATTGTGAATTTTATATGCCCTCACATATTATATCATTCAAGAATTTTATTAATAAAATCGCTTCGAAATTGCGGTTAAAAACACATGAAAATTGATTGTCATAATCTTAAATGAAAATGATTATTATATTGCTTTTCACGATCATAAACGTGTATATATAGGTATATACATACATATATTGGTAAATTAAATTAATAATGTATTTAGGTTACAGGAGTGATGGTGAATGGTTCACGCTGACATATTTATTTTCGATTACACCTAAACTAGTTTATATACGGTAGATAAATTCCAAAATAACGTATATAGCTTTATTGGATCTTACGGATGGGTCCTTCAAAGTTAAAATTAATTAAATTATTAATAAATTTACTAAATAAATACACAAGTTTCTTGTTTCAACGCTTTGTAACGCGAATTCAGGAGCCTATGATATGTCTAACAAAAAATAACACGTATACGTATATACGGTTCCAATTAGAAAAAAATTTTGGAACGAAAATCCCATGTTTAACCCGGGGTCTTAAATTTATGTTTGTATGTGTTTTTTTCAATGTATTGATAAATATTTGTTAAAAAATTATCATAACTGGGCATTTTACTCTCATAATAATTTCTTCTATAAAGGCTTGTACACGAGACCGGAATCAATTCCTAGGAAATCAAATTTGATCTCTCTCTTAGAGAATTTTTGTGTGATTAAGTTGGTAGTCTGCGAGTTTTTTGCTAAAAGTTTAAAATAATTCATCTCAAGAGAGAAAAAGGGACGTTTTTTTTTGTCATTTTAGTTGATTTGATTGGGAGATAGATCGGATTTAAATTCCTAGGATTTGAATCCGATCTCGTGAACACGACTTAATACTTCAACGATAATTTCTCCGATAAATTTTTTTTTCAGCCACATATGTGCTTCGTAAATTTCTAATTTATTTTTACCAGTTCAATGTGTATGTTTAATTCTTTACAATTTTTTGGAACGCATCATTTTTTAAATCGGTCCTTTTAAATTGTTTACAATTATTTCATAAAGTGAGTTTTTATATAATTATGGCAATAATAATAAAAAAACCGAAAATTGTAATAAATATTATATAAAAAACGATATTCACGCACGCTATAAATCGTTTTAAGAGATTCAATTATGTAGTCATTTACAAAACATACAACACATATAAATTTAATTAAGCCTGGTTTAAAGGAACATTTGGTAGGAAGAAACTTCCCAGTAAATGATTTGAAATCGGGTTAATTTCCATTAAAATACTAACTGGAATCGTATACGAAAATATATAATTATTTGTTAGCAACTTGAAAGAATAATAAGACACTCTCGGAGATTTGGGCAAGATTCCGCTATATAGGTCTACTAGGTTTATTGTTATGGACAATTTCATAGCGCAGAAGGTTTTTCCAAACGGAGAATTTGAAAAGAGTTATCCCAGCATTTTTTTTTACTTATAGTTTCAGTTATTTCTTAAGATATTTCACTTATCTCAAATCCTCCGTTTCGAAAAATCTTTTCTATGAAATGTTCCCTAACGATAGACCTATTAGACCTATATAGCGGAATCTTGACCAAATCTCTGAGCCAGCCTCTGGTTATTTATTTTAAATGAAACATTTTTTCTAACTCAAACTATAAGTAAAAAAATAACTCATCTCAAATCATCCGTTTGGAAAAATCTTCTTCTATGAAATGTTCCCTAATGATAGGCCTATCAGACTTTTATAGAAGAATCTTGCCCAAATCCCCGAGAGTGTCTTGTTATTTAGTGTAAGCCAAAAAAATATCTTAAAAAATAACTAAACTATAATTAAAAAATAACTCATTTCAAATCCTTCTTTTGGAAAAATCTTCTTCTATGAAATGTTTCCTTTCGATAGGCCTATTGTACCTATATACCGGAATCTGGCACAAATCCCCGAAACATCCTTGTTATTTAGTGTAAATAAAAAAAAATTTTGAAATTAACTCAAACTATAAGTAAAAAAATAATTCATCTCAAATCCTCCGATTGGAAAAATTTTCTTCTATTTCCCTAACGATAGGCCTATTAGACCTGAATAGTGGAATCTTTCCCAAATCTCCAATAGTGCCTTGTTATTTGGTTTGTTTAAATCCAAAATGATTCTAAAAAATAATTATGTCGTTTGTGTATTTGATTTCCATTAGAAAAATTATTGGTACAAATTATTTGGTTTTCTTTTACCTAATTTTTTTAAAATTATTATTATTGCTTTTCTTTTAATAATTGATAAACATTTATAAATCATCATGTCTACAAATTTTTATATTTCCAATATACAAAATTTAAATTACTCATTTTTCCAATAAGAATTGTATTTCGAGTGTTACTAAAGTCGTGTTTTTTAATTCAAAAAATTTTCTTATTGGAATGAAGTTCTGGATAGAATTTTCTCATTTTTTCAGTAAAATTCCAATGAATTTAATTGTTTATCAATAAATCAGATACATTTAATGTTAAATTACACATTTTAATTCACTATTATCGAAATAAAATCAAATTAAACTTTATTTTTCAATGTTCTGGATAAAACATTGGTTTTTTCAAGTTCGCGATAAATTCATAGTACACGAACTCGAGAAAAAAGGGAAATTTTAAAAGAAAATATTTTAAACAAATATTTTTCATTGTTGTATGCCTGATACCTGTATTATTTCACAATAGACGTCAAAAAATATAGGTAGAAGTTGAAATTTATTCAAATAAATAGAACTTAAATTAAATATATTGGTTAAACTAAATAAAATTTCCCAGTATTATTCCCGATGTTCTTATAGAACTTGAAGTTCTGTTAATAAAAAAACGCACCTATATTTTGTGTTTAGTTTTATTTTTTGTTAGAAACATCACTCCGGTCATGTTATATAACATACACAAAAAGGAATAAAATATGCAACTATTTTTATAAAATTGAAATTATAAGTGCCTTGAAGCTGCACCAGCCAAATCACCCAGCCACAACGAAACCTAGCCCATAATTTATTACAATTTTATTACAATTTATTACACCAAGGCCCGATTTTTATACACTTGCCGTTCGCGAGAAAGCCGTGGGCGGTGTAACTTCAAATTGAACCTACACCGCCACTTTGTAACTTTTGATGTAATTATGATATCAAAATGGGACTTGGGCTAGAATTGATTACTAATTTAGTACAATTTATTACACCAGTTGCCAATTTTATTATACTTTCCGTTCGCGAGAAAATCGTGGGTGGAGTAACATCAAATTGAACCTACTGTTGATATAATTGTGATATCGAGATAAAACTTGGGCTAGAATTTACAAATTTTACAAATTAATTACAGTTCACTGGTAAGTCGACGAAAATTAAAATATAATTATTTTATGTAAAAATCATCTTATTTTAATAAAAACCTATATTGAAATTAAAAGAAAAATACCAATGTCGATAAAAATAACCTGTATTTATTTATTACACCAGACCGCCACCATAATTTACATAGAACTGGATGTTGTTTACACTATACGGTACATATACCGTATACATATACATATACGTGCTAAAGTAGTGATTTATAATTATTTTGGGTAAAGTCTATTTCAAGTCAACGAAAAATACCAAAAAAATCGATTTTATCACCTGTAATAATTTATTACACCAGACCGCCACCATATTTTGGATAGAACTGGGTATTGTTTACAATATACGGTATACATACACCTATCTAAAATATGATGGCGGTCTGGTGTAATAAATTATTACAGGTTATTTTTATCGACATTGGTATTTTTCTTTTAATTTCAATATAGGTTTTTATTAAAAAAGATGATTTTTACATAAAATAATTACATTTTAATTTTCGTCGACTTACCAGTGAACTGTAATTAATTTGTAATAAATGCTAGCCCAAGTTTTATCTCGATATCACAATTATATCAACAGTAGGTTCAATTTGATGTTACTCCGCCCACGGTTTTCACGCGAACGGCAAGTGTAATAAAATCGGGACTTGGTGTAATAAATTGTAATAAAATTGTAATAAATTATGGGCCAGGTTTCGTTGTGGCGGGCTGATTTGGCTGGTGCAGCTTCAAGGTACTGAAATTATAGCAGAATTAACTTTTAATTTGATTTAAAATAAAATAAATATTATTTGTGGCGATGTCGGTGACGTTGATAACGTAACTTGCCCTTCATAAGAACAGGGTGCACATATAAGATCATATTATACCTATTATATTTGTTGAGGTATATCACTTTCTGCGGAATTGTTCGAAAATTTAATCATTTTTTTGTTGCTTTGTATTATTTGCTTAAAATATTTAAATGTTTTGTAGGTTATGTATGATATTGTTTGATTATTAAATTTAAAACTGCAAAACCTAGACTTACAGATTTAAAATACTGAGGATTAGCCGGTCTTTCTTAAATGAATACTTTTAATTGTAGAATTGTAGAATTTGTTTACCGCTGTTTATCTCGTTTACAATTTGGAATAGGGTTCCGATTGAGATTAGTACTGTAAGGCCATTTTCGAAGTTTAAATCTAATGTTTCTGTTTTTATTAAATTGTGAAATTTAGTCCTAAAAGCCACAACAATAAATAATTATGCGCATATGTGTGCTCACACAATGAAAATGTATAATAAAATTTATCCTAAACCTGTCCTAAAACCAACAAAAACAGAAATAGATATTCATATGTTGAAGTGTAAATGTACAATAAAAGATTCGTTATTTTTCGAAACTTGGTCGTATGTGGCATTTGAATTGAGAAATATTCGATTAAAGCACCGTTGAAAAAAGTGGGAATTCTTATTAAGACTTGAGCCTTTTTCGTCTCTGCTCCAAATGACCACTTATTAGAGACACATGATAAAATTCAGAGAAATCGATATATAGTTATGGGAATATGCGTTAGGTTCTTTGTTTAGCAGTCGCTGATTAATAGAACGTAATTTATTCTTTATAACAAATTTATTTTGGGAAGCTGTATTTACTTAGTGTCAACAGTATGAACTTAATTATAATAATGACAAAAATAAAATGGTTATAGTATTGAATATATAGTAGAGCATTTCCTGTCACAGCAGTGAAATGCGATATCTACATTTGAGTTAGGGTATGTTTTATTTATTTTGCCTTTAAACATTAACTGAAAATATTTGGAATATGATATTTTATTTAATTGTTTTGGGTTAGTATATTATGTTGATGTCGACGTTGGCAATTAAGGGAAAATATTATGAGCAGCACCTGGACGTAACTATATTTCGGTTACTTAGAGGCAAAATGGTTCAGCCCTATAAGTACCTGAAAACCTATATTTCGGAAAATCTAAGTGGTTTTCCGTCAGATTCACACCTATTCAAACATTTTAAGTCTATGATGGCATCTTTATAGAAACACACGAAAAAAATGGGACACTTTGATATATGTATATGTATTTATTTCTGATGTATATATTTCTAATAAGAGGCGATCATTGTCGAATAATGTTTGAACAAGTCTGAATCTGGTCTAACAGAAAACCACTCAGATTTTCCGAAATATTTCAAATACTTATAGGACTGAACATTTTGGATTCTAAGTCACAGAACTAAAATACATATATTGAAGTGTCCAAAGTTTTTCGTATATTTCTTATAAGCAGGCCATCATATCCGAAGAATCATTGTATAGGGACTTGAAGCGCTCTAAATAAAAATTACCCTTTTTTTAATCTGTTCTTTAATTAGATATAGAATTCTTTACTTGTTGAAGTTCCGAAAGTGAAACCGGTAAGTTAGTAAAAATAACTAATTTCTCTTAATTTAATAATTCACAATAAAAATACAAAAATTCGTTGTAAGGAATCTATTATTATACATTTACACTCACACATATGAATATTTATTTGTTTTTGTTACTTGTAGGATAAATTAGTAGGTTTAGGATAAATTTGACGCGAATTTAATAAACTCAAAAACAAAAAATTTAAATTTCGAAAAAGGCCTTACAAGCCCAATCAGAACCCTATTACAAATTGTAAACGCGGAAAATAATTTAGTATATAGACTTAGTAGGGGTTTTAGGTTAACAGCATTGCTCTATATGGTAAAAAAACTGAATCATATGGTACAGCCGAAAAATTCATAAACCATTTAGCATACGTGAGGTATTACCATTACGCATTTCGAAAATTTAAATGAAACTCTTTCAGTATTTAGAATATTTTGGCTATGAAGCATTCACTGTATTGCGAATTTAAGAAAAATATGCCGTCACATCGACCCTATAGAATTGCAATGGTATTCGAAAAACGACGAATAGGCATAGTTCTTCAGAAGGTGCCATTACAAAACAATGGTGAAAACTATCAATGGTGATCTCCCTTATCCGGTTGCTTAAAATGACACAATAAAAAAATTTCAATAGGAAATAATTATCGGCGTAATATCATTGGGAAGTTTATTCTGTTCAAATGTAGATTTTAACATTTCAAGCAGTAGTATATTTGCGAATTGTGGACGAAGTAGGAACACATATCATAATTATGTCGACGTCCAAGATTGGTTCAATGAAACAAAGTACATTGCTAAAATTAAATCTATATGAAGTGGTGAAGTTTTATTATCAACGCAAAATTCGTATTTCAAACTGTATAGTTATTCTCGATGAAATGTTACCATTGGTATATAAAGATTTAGTAATTACCAGATGTCTTTTATCCATAGCTTCGAACCACATTTTTTCCCTATTCGTTAAATTAATTTCTGGGATGATGAATTCCATAAAATCTGTTCCTTCATTTTTATAGCCCTAGAATTTAATTACGAATAAACTAATTAAATATTTTGTAAATACAAAATTCATGAATTTATAATTTTTAATAAATTAATTTAATAAACTTAAATGTGTATAATATAATATATGGTTACTTGAAAATTAATTATTAAAAATTGATATTTTTATGTTCAAATTTAAAATCGAAATTGCAGAATAAACAAGCTTTGAATTCGGATTTCCAGTATGAACACTATAAATTCTGGACAAATTTCAGTTTACATTTCATTGATTTGTATTCCGGTGAGATTTATTATAAACGAGACAAAATTGAAGAAATTTGTATAATACGTTTAAAAATGTGTTTTCAACTTTTAACGTATCAACGTAAATTTCAAAAAACTAAGTTGTGGAGTTTAAAAATTTAAACATGATAAATTTTAAAATTAAGGCGCAAATTATTATTTAATAACTAAATAAAATGTAAAATACTTTGATCAATTTCCTAACTCTGTTTATTATTTCTAAGTTATAATTAAATTTTATAAATTCTAAATACATAACATATAATAATTAAAATCATAAATAAAATCACAAATATCCAAAATAAGAGAATTTGAAAATCAATTGTAATTTAATTAATTTTTCTAGAATTTCAGAATTGTTAATTATCAGAATAAAAATTTAAACTTCTAAAAATCTTAGATAATTTCATAAACAATTTCTATACTACAAAATTAAATATTACGAATGTCAAATTCTCATTTCGTATAAATCTAGACACGAAATGTTTAAATTTGACGATAGTAAAATTCCGAAAAAATGATCTTTTTTAAAAATTAAAAACGATTATTAAAAATTATAAACGATTATTTAGAACTTTAACATTATTTTAGAACTTAAAACTTTATAATCTATAAGTTTTAAAAATATCGAGATACTATAGTATATATACCAAAACATAACATTTTAACTTCAAAATTCTAACCGCAAAGAATTTTGTTTCTATATATTGATTCCAAAGTAATAAATTCAAAATTCTGGATTACGCATTTAAAATGTTTTCAAAATATCTGAAATATATCCGTTATTATATCAATAACTACATACAAGATTATTTTATATAAAATGCAAAACTGAAATTATTAGTATTCCACCTATAAAAATGTACAAAACATTTAATCTCACTTTTCGCTATTTATTTATTTTTCTAAAAAAATTGATGTGGAATAAAAATAAATGAAGTTAGTAATTCAAATGAATATAGCCAAATCAATTTAAATTTATAAAATCCATTCAACAAATTAAACTGATGATATAATCTATTATATGTATTTGGAAACAATATATGTATATACGATTTTGAGTTCTGGAATACTAATGTTAATTTTTTATTATTTTATTTTTATAAATTCCTGACAAAAGCAAACATCAAAATGTATTTTTTGCTATATACTATTTAAATTAAAATAATACAATAAATTATTCCATTTTTTTGTATTTTTATACTACTATATGCACCTACTACTGTATACGGTGTACATATTCCGCTTGGACATGAGCAATGAAAAAATTTAAACTGCAGAAAATTATTTTAATTTTTCAATCACGATAAAAATGTACAACTCAATATTATTTTATTTAAAAATTATACTATTGTTTGTAAATTAAATATCGTTTTTTTATTTAATTTTACTCTAAACCAATATTATCGATTTATATAATGTCTAGATTTACTACTTACGTATATATGTATGTACATACATATACAGAAACTTATTTTCCCGCATATCGAAATTTATTATTCTAAAAATTACAGTATTTTGTACATAAGAAAACAGTTACATTCGGGAAAACCACAATCATGTTCATTGCGAATTTTAATGAAATTTTTATTTTGATTATTTCTTAGAAAATTTAATTTAAAATAAAACCACAATTGATTCCTTTTTCTTATTGAATAATTAAAATTAAAATTTATAACTATAAATTTATAGCTTTATCGATTTTTGCTTCTATACGAATATAAATTCTAAATTTATACAAACATAATAATAATTAAGATTTATTATAAGTGAAGTATAAATGTATAAGTCCTAGTTGTGAAGTTAAAAAAATAAAAGTGAGGGTTTTACATCCATTTCCAACACTTTTATAAAAATTTATAATATTTCAATATAATAACAATTTAAGAAAATGAAATATTATAAACATTATAATTCTAAGCTAAATAATTTAAAAAAATTATGATTGATTTTAAGAATTTTAACATAATTCTGGACAAAATGGCCTTAAGAATTATGATAAATGTCTCGTAAAAATGTTTTATATGTTTGAAAAATTATTAATTTTAAATTTGACGGATATTTAAAAATTTAGAATGAAGTAATTTTACAAATTTTCCAGGACCATTTTTTTAAAGAATTTTGGAAGATTAATTAAAATATATAGTTTAGAATACTTTAATAATTATTTAAACAGTGACAAATTATGTCATATAGTTCTCTTGGAATGTCAACATACGACATTGAAATATTTTGTAAACTTTGTAAAATGTTTTTTGTGTAAAATTGCAACTCATATACTCTTTTATTATTCAAAATGTTTAAATTTAAAGCACAGATAAACTTATTCATTACCGAAACATTTAAAAATATCAAATCAATTTGCTTAGATTTTAAAAGCCAATTTCTGCATATATGTACAACAAGAAGTTTTCTTGATTTAAAGTGGGTTTGTAAAAAACCTATTCATCCAAATAAAATCTGTGTATAGCTATATATATTATATTCATAGATTCATATTACTTATAATTTTTTGTCTTGTTAAACTTGTGCGAGAAGTAGCAGATGTTATTTTAATTTTACTTGACAGTTACTGACATAACATGAAACATTTTCAAATAATTTTTTCTTTCTATTTTGAAGAAGTTGTTGTTTATTTTTTATGCTATACGAACATTAAAAAAAAACATTCCAAATTTTGCTTTATCGCGTTTTGTCGTTGTAAATTATTTTTTAATTAAATTTGTGTCACTCTTAGAAATAATATTATTCACACGTAAAAGATGTGTGCACAGGCAACAAAATAAAATAAAAAAATAAATTAAATGCAAGCATACATGAATGTCCCGGAAGCTGTATTGTACATAAAAAATATTATCTCTATTTAAAAATAATAAATATCGTTGTATTTAATTCGAACGAGCGTTGTCATCGCATTCACATACGTTAAAAATTCTGACATCGATTTTAGTCGCACAAAATCATGGTTATGGAAACAACGACGTTAAACTATATATGTACATATACATTTCATTGGAATATCATCTTTCAATAGTTTCCGCGAATATACGTGACAATTTGGAAAATGTTTATAACTTTAGCGTTAGACACTGCCAATATGTTCAGTTCAAAATAGCCTACCAGTGGAAATTTTGCAATATAACCAAATGTATGGAACTATTTTGTGCTTGTCACGCGGAACCTCAACCAGCCGCCGAACTATTATCGATTTCTAGTTTTTAACCCGCATTCACGTATAGCTGCTTCCATTATTTAATTTAAGAAATGCCACGTATTCCAAATAGGTTCTGAGAAACGTACGTATAGTTACACTGTTAAAGTATACTATTTGTTTATATATATAAACCCGTCTTAATGGTATGTGCGGCTTTCGGGAGTATACAAATTGAGACTAGCCAGTATAACTCAGCGTAATCGTTCCAAGAGAGTAAAACATCACATTCAGTTTCAGAGTTTCAGATTTTATTTTACGGCACACCAGAGAAAATTTAGTTAAGCTTTTGAAACGTTAGTTTAGACACCGTCCGCAGCTGAAAAAGATACTAGATTAGTAACTATCGATCGCCCAAGAAAATAACTTCACTTCGTTCAACAGATTTTAATTTAGAACACCGCAACCAGCGTTTTTGAGAATCTTGGTCGTATGGTATATACACCTCAACGATGAGAATAGAGGTGTTCGTAATATTCATGCAAACAGCTAACATCATGACTATAGGATTAGAATGGCAAGCAATCACCAAAATATTTTTCAAACTATAAGCATTCCGTAAGCCATTGCTCACTTATGATGATAATATTGAAATTGCGCCTCAGCACGCCCATGAGAAATGATTTACTCTTACCACGAGTGCTAGAAGCGCTGAAATAGTAAAGAGTTGTAAAGACTGTCGCGTCGTATTGTTTTTTTTAACAAGAAATAAAGTCCAGATCCAAGTCACCAACAGGCCAAACACTACAGCATCAAAAAGATTGTTTTTGTGTACAAATCCGAAGCTATTCACTATAACTTTATGCATAAAACGAAATTTATAGTTCACTCAGTATCAGGGCTCCTTTACCATTTTTGAACTTGTCCATTGCGGCTATGAGCTATACTCAATTTCGTTTGTAGTTTTCGTGTTGAAGTATGGTGCAGACATATAGTATCGGCGGTTACAAGAGTTATGGTATTACAAAAAATTGTTTCATTACTTTCTTTAAGTTAATGCTCGTTGATTGCAAACGGCTAACAAGCTTATTAATATCCGGATTCTATATATGTAGACTAGATCTATAATGTTATCTCTCCTTTAAATAGTTGACTGTATATTTATGGGAATATAATTTATAATGTAAACTTTTCTTCCGTTTCCGTTCTTTTAACCATTGTGTGCGCTGTATATATGTACGCGGAGTTTGAGAAATTTATATTCTATTCAAAAAATGTGTGACATTTTATTTTAAAGTTTCATTTTATCGTTTTACATTTCCTAATATATTATATATATAGAAGATTTATTATCCCCGTACTTACGGTTTATTCTTTAGAAACATTCACATACTCGTATTAAATGCTAATTTATATACGTATATGTTGTGTATGCTTTTGATATAAAAAAAAATCGTTTTCTTGAAAGGAAAGCATAGGACGAATATCGTACACGATAAATCAGAATGTATTTGTACTCGTCGTATATACATAAAGGAATGAAATTAGTTTGTGTGTTTGTATTGAAAAATTGGAAAAATTCGAAATGTTTTTTGGAAGTACAGTAAAACAGCATGAGTCTAATACCCTGATATATTCGTATGTATTATATACCATCATAATGTATAAATGATATACAGAGATTTATTTCAGTGCAGGGAATATTTGTTGTGAAATCCTGTTTGATAACTTATTCATATTTCGTCTCACGGCGTGTCCCTAATCATGCATAAAGGACACATACAAACATATATGTACATATACATAATAAGCTCATAAAATAGCTGGCACAAAATAGCGTTGATAATTCATGAATATTAACTATATTCATTACACTCAGTTTTCATTAATAATTTTTTTATACAAAAGTTGTGAGCAAAAAAAAATTACATGCGGTGGTGGTTATGTAAATAATTTTTTTTTATATTATGTATAAGCGATAAAAACCAAGTGAGAATGAAAAATCATTAAAATTATGTTTAAAAATTCATAAAGTAATTAGAAAGTTATTTCTTTTGTTTTTCTATAAAAAGATAAACAAAAAACTGCAAAAAGTTTGAACTCTGGTATGTATGGAAGTACTAAGGAAGATAAATTTTACGTGCACAAACATCTACGAGTAATTTAGTAAATATAGTAATGTCTCGCATAATAAGATGTCTCCTTTAAAAGTTGTATATATATGTTTGTATGTAAGTATGTATATTTATATGTAGAGCAAATATTTTTATTATGTTGTTTGGTAAATAACATCCCCGGGATGTTATCGTGATGAAAATCATTTGCTTTATTGTTTTTCTACATCAATGAACATTCATTTTTATTCCGATAATATAGAGAAGTATACGCGAGTACTAGATACGAGTATCAATCGATTGAACTGTAATAAAAGTTTTTTGACATTTTGTGTATCGAGGTCGAAATATTTTATATTATGATATTACATTTATTTAGTATTCGAGCACCGTTTTACTGGTCTGATTGCCAACGTCGGCGACTATCCATTCGTGTTCTTTTTTTAATATTAAATCAGCTAAAATTAAAATTGGAAACGCTGCGTCTTTAAATAAACTATAATGAAGTTTATCACGCAAGAAGTTTACGTTATTGATATACTATAATGTTCAACGTATTATTGATTAGTCATCTCATAAGTAATCTTCATAAGAAATGAAACATTCAACATCGAAATTACTTAGTGGATATACCTGAGTGGCGCAGAAGCATATAAAACAAACGCATTCAACTTCTTATACATAAAATCCGGAATACAACTGCCCTGTCACCAAATACCAAACTAAGCATATTCAACTCATGTGTAATGTCGATATTTTTTGCTGACCCCACTGGCCACCATTTGCAAACTATAAAAATCGCTCGCTTAATGCTTTTGTTGACCATTTTCTCATGTATTTATATAGTGATTGACGCATGACAAATAGCTGCCTCTATTAAAGCTTTGACATCAAATTTTTGCGTCGATTTGTTTTGTTTATATTAGCGCTTGCATATAGTGGTATAGCTTAGGGTCTTAATCTTAGTTGCTATATAAGAAAATTACAGTCCCTGAAAAACCCTTGGCTAAAATAATTATTTTCCTAGAATGAATCAACTGTATAAATTACCGGAGCCCAACTATATATTAATGATATATTTTAAAATTGTTGGGATACATTTTTTATGTTCCTGTTGTTAGAAACTTTCGGAAACCAGCCGCAATTGAGTTAATGATTTGAGTTTAGCGCGTCAGACATTATTTATGTATAGGAATTAGAAATAATTGTTTACTCTTAAAATTAAATTGTAGGGTTAAATTTTACCCTACAATGCATACTGTATCATATATGATACAATCAATTCAAACTATAAAATATAATGTTTACATGTGTTTTACGTTTTGTTTATCTATTTATAACACTTCTATATTCATTTAGTAAATGCAAATTTAAGTTTTCGCGCGTAAATTGTATAACAATACATTTAATGATTATAACTTACCGAGATATGGTGCATGTAGCTGTCAAAGCAGATTACAGATCATGAATTTTGAAGTGTAAAAATGGAAAATCGAAGCAAATATTTGAACGCTTCTCAAATCACAAATGTAGTAACTTTTAGTGATAGTGAAGATGATCTCGAAAATGGTAGTGATAACGATGAAAATTATAATATAGATCGAGCAAATTTTCGCTTTGTTATAGATCCATGCGGGATGAAATAGTCGACGAAGAGCATTTTGATATTGAGAATTTACCTGTGATAATAGTTAATAATGAATCTACAACTAAGACCTTCAGTTTATGGATGTTCAAGATATGGTCGCCCCAATGTGCCTAGTGAAGTTAAGGAAATAAACAAAAAATACATCAACATAATTTGGAAAGTCAAAAATATAGATGTTTCTCCAGAGAAGTACAAATTTTCGGGCGATAAATTATTAACATCCGAACTATACTTGAACTGGAGACTCCACTACAAATTTTCAATTATTTTTTGATTTGAAATTAAAACAACAGATCGTCCACGAGTCGAATTATTATGCCACCGAGATTAATATTCAAAATTATGTTTCAATTAACGAAAAAATTCGAAAGATTATGCATTTTAATCGTAATAGGAACTGTTTACCACGAACAAATTCAAACTACGATCGCTTATTTAAAATACGACCAGTAATTAATGCGGTCATCGAGAATTTCAAAAAAATTCCACTGGAACAAAATCTTTCAATAGATGAACAGCTTTGTTCATCTAAAGGTAGAAGTAACCTGTAACAATATATGCCGATGAAGCCACACAAATGGGGTTACAAATTTTTTTTACTCTAAGTGGCTACAATTTTGAACTTTTTTCTGGACAAGAAAATGAAACATGATTATAATTCGATTTGAATTTAGGTAGCTCATCAAATGTTGTAATAAGCTTATTGCGGGATGTACCACATCACGTAAACCATCATACTTTACTTTGCTTTACGTTACTTTTTTCATTGTTTACTTTGATAAACTACTACACCGCAGCTTACCACTTATTATAGACTTGTATAGAGTTGGAATTCAAACGATACGCACAGTACGTCATGACAGGCTGCCTTCCTGTAAACTATACCTACGAGCGTATGCTCTAAAAGACAAGCCTCGAGGTTTTATGCTTGAACATGTTGGCACGGTTGAAGATGTAGATATAAGTGTGGTTTTGTGGAAAGACATAAAATATGTGACATTATTATCGACGTTTGCAGGGCAATTATACCAACCATAAAAAAGATACGGTTGAAATGGATTGGTTTAAAATTATAATGGAGTATAATAAACAGATTGGTGGAGTGGACTTACTTGACAGTCTTATAGATTGTCATAAAATTTACCACTTTTCAGACATTACAGTGGTCAACTTGTGGCTGCTATCTAAAATAATCGCAAAACAGAAAGGCACGGATCATCTCAGCTTAGTGGATTTCCGACATCAGCTTGCTGATAGTTTGTGCAAAGTGAACGAGAACAGGGACTGTTTAAAACGGGGCCGACCGTCGTCAAGTGCTATTAGTGCCGAAATAGAAAGGAAAAAAAAAGCCTAATGCTAGCCACTTACCTCCAAAAGATTCCCGCGTAGACATTTTGGGCCATTTTTGCAGTTGGATTTCAGACAGACTGCGATGCAAATTACCTGGCTGTTCTAATTTAACATTTGTACAGTGTATCAACAAAAATTGGAACGGTTTTGCTTTGTTGCACAGAAACGACTGATTTATATTATATTTATTGGATTTTATTTTATTTCTATTTATTATCTGACTTTGAATTTTTAAAGGCGCATGAACATAGGCTGTGAAATAAAACTATAAGTATCTTTTTGTTGTAACTATATTTTAATGATATACATTTGTACTTAAAAAATTTAAAATGGTAAGTTTTGTAACTCTAAACTCATGATGTATCATATATGATAGATACAACCATGAAAATCAATTTTCCAGGAAAATTACTAAAAAAAATGTAAATTTGGTTTCTTATTTCTCGGAAGAGCGTTACTTAAATTATTTTGTGAATTTTTTTCGTTAAAAATTAAAAACTCATGCATTATAAGTTTAATATCACAAATTTACTTTATTAAAATCAGGATTCTAGATTAATTTGAAGGAATTGAGAATCTACATAAAATTTTAAAGTTTAAAATCATGACATTTGGGTGTTAAAATTTTCATTTTCTCAGAAATTTTATTTATAAATTTACAATTTTTAGAGTTATACACAAATGTTGAAATTGAGCATATTGACAGTTTAGAATCGTGTTCTAAATTAAAAATCTGGAATTTTTAGGATTTGATTCATCTGGTATTTTTAAAAGAATTAAATTTCTAAATTATATCATAGATAAATTAATTTTAAAAATTTGGAAAAAAATTTAAATTTTTCTTAAATTGCATTTAATTAATATTTATAATTATAATTTTTATAAATTATATCGTAATACCAATTTCCATTTTAAACCAAATCAATTTTCAACTTAAGAAAATTGAAGAACTAAAAAAGGAATATTTTAAAATATTGAGCGAGAAATCTTATCTCTTATTTTATTATTTAATTGTCTTTATTTTAAACTTTTTTAGAAATATAAAATAAATTAGCGAAATTCTGTTAATTTCTAAAAATAGTTAATAGTTTTTAATTTAGAACAAGGTTTACCAATGTTTCTAAGATTTTGTATTCAAAAACTTTAAACTTGCCTATTGAACTTATGCAATTAAAATTACGATTTTAATTAAGAAGTCTGATTAAAATTTTATTAAAGCTCGAAATATACAATTATTTTATTTATTAAATTTTAAGTTAGTAAGATGAAAAAATTTGATTTATTTTAGATTTTATCATTTATTATTTGGAACCTAAGTGTTTTTAAGATACTTGTGTATTTATTTAAAGCTTGGAGCCTAGAATTTCTCGATTTTAAGATTAGTGGTTTTTAATTTTTTCTTTTTTTATTAAAATTAAAGTTTTGGTATCTGGAATTATAAGAAATGATTTTTAATTTTGAAATGTATAAGAACTGTTAAATTCCAACACTATGAGATTTAGAAGTTAAAACTTTGATCCTAGAAACTACAGATATTTTATTAACAAAAATATTGAATCGTTTTAAATTTTAAATTTGGAATCAGATTGTTTGTTTACGAGTATATGACATAAGCAAATCGTTGCTTATATCTAAAATCTAAAATTTGTCGAATTTAGTATAATATTCGAATTTTTATTATAAATTACCAAATTTTTAAATCTTTATCTATAATATATAGATTGATACTATAATTTTAAGTTAAGATTTCAGAATTTTACAATTTAAATTTTAAAATTTTAGAATAATGGCGAAATTTGAAAATGATAATGAATAAAGAATATTTGATTGCATGGAATCTTAAGTTTTAATTTTGCTATAATTGAAAAAATAATTACTGTAATTTAAGAAAAAATTAATCAAAGAGTAAATTATTTTAGTTATTTAATTAAGATTATGAAATTTAACGTTAAAATTTTTATCTGAAAATACTTCCTAAATTAAACCTTCAATAAATGATTTTATAGAATTTTTTAATTTTGTTTAGTTTTGATTCTTACAAATTATATCGTTATACCAATTTTTAATTTAACTGAATGCAAAATACGTTTTTTATAGGGCGTTCATTTGTTCGTTCACCATAAATAATTTTGAATTTTTGATATTTATTAAGAAGTAGGATTTCACAATATTAAGTCAGGGTTTCAGAATTTTTTAAAATTTAGATTTTAAAAGTGAAATTAGGAAAATTGTACAACTTAAATTATTTCCAGTTTACACTTACAATAAATTGTGGTTATTTTTTAAAACAATACCAAACAAAAACTCTTTAAAATTATGTATTATTGAATTAAATTATTTTATTTTCGTTATTTAAAAATTATTGTATCGGAATCAATTTCAAATTCATCTGATTTCCAAATATGAAACAGCATGATGAGTTGTATCTAGCACGAACGCCAGTAATTAAATTTAATCTTTAATTACAATTTTAAATTTAAATTAACTTACTTAAATTCTGAGTTTAGAATGAATTGAATTTCAAAAAAAATTTGAATTTTATAAAATTTTATGACTTGAATTTTGAATGAAACTAATTAGTTAAGAATATTGCATAGCTCCCAAATAAAAAAATTAAATATAAAATCTCTTAAAAGTTTCACAGATTGTGAGTTATAAATTTTTGATTAAGAATTTGGATGTACCTGCTCAGAGGAATTTTTAAAACTTGTAGATTTAATATTTTCAGAATTTACAATTTGGCAATTTTGTAGATTAAGAATTAAAAATTAAAAAATTTCAAATTGTAGGCCTATATAATATTTTATTTTTGAGAATCCTAATTTTAAATTTAAATTACTTTAAATCTATGATATCTATAACTTTACAGTATCGCGGATCTTCATCAGATCTTATCTAGATATTGTACAGAGCTTGGTATGTATACCAGTTACTTCCCTTTTGGGCCGTAAATCACCCGCATGATTCTTCTCTCAAATATTAGGGAGCCATCTGTCGTACTCATCCGTCAGCGCCCAACTTTCACATCTCCAGCTTCATGGCACTTGATATAGGTGTTTAGAAGTTTCAAAGTTTTTATTATATGTTTTGAAACAATCACATTTGCTGTGGTTATGATTTTACTTTTGTTACAATCTGTTGTTGGCCAATTTTATATTTTAATTTTAAACTTGAATTTAAAATTAAAGTTAAATTTTAGAAATTCAAATATATAATCCTCTTAAGTAGGTACTCAATATTTTATAATTTGGTGAAAACAATTACCAGAATTTATGAATTTTGATATCCGTTTCATCAGATTTATTTAAAAAATTTTAAACTTACAATAAACATTATTATAATTAATAAAATTTTGGATGGCCTTGCGAAATTAAAATTTTAAAATTATAAGAATATATTATTATTTAACATAATTTAGAATTTGAATAAAGTAACTTTTAAATTTTTTAAAAAAGCACAAATTCTTCCAAAACTTAAACATCTTGCAGGTTTCTTCAAATTTGCCTCGTTCTATCAATTTCAAATGGGTAGAAATATTATTTAGACAGCTATCCTACCATCGTGGTTTGGTACTTGTGTATAATATTTTAAATTAAACAATTTAAGAGTTTTTAGGTTAGTTTTTGGAAAGTCTAGATTTACAGGTACTATAAAGAGATGAAAGTATATGTTAACATCTTCAGCTGTATATGAAAATTTAAATGGTTTATTCACAAGTTGACCAAAGACATTTCTAATAATCTGGTTTAATGTTAATAAATGTTTTAAATTTAAGAAATCTGTGTTATATACATATATTTTTTGATTAAACAAATCTTGTTCATATATATACATTTATTGTGATAAAACACAGAATGTCATTTTTATGTGATTACATTTTTTCTTGACCTAAAAAGAAACTTTTATTGATTAAAATTATGTAAGAAAGAAAAGTTGTATGATCTCGTTCTGTATATAGTTTAAAGTTGAATTCAAAATATAACATACCATTACTATTTGTGTATGAATTGTCACTATGTACATATAATTCCAAAAGGGTAACCCAATTTAAACAATTTATTAAATTTGTGAATAAGTTGTAAAATGTATGAAGTTTTCATTCTCATATTATGTTTCCCATATTATTTGTATTATATGTTTGTATACATGTATATCGTATAATCAATGGGGCCCTATTTCGATAAAATACAATTTATTTTGATCAGATTTATGTTTTCAGTCATACCAAATTTATGTAAATGAGAGAAACCATTTAATTTCTAAAATAAAAATAAAATAAATGAAAACAACAAACCCTACGGACTCATAAGTTAATCCAAAACATTACAAAACCATAATATCGATCGAATTAAAATTTTGTATAATATTATATGCAAACTGAACTTTTATTGTGCTGTCCTGGAAGGTACACTGATATCAAAATTATTAAAAAACAAATAAAAATTAATGGTTCTAAAGGGGTTTGTAGATTTTCACAAATCACTAGAAGTTTTCGTAATTTTTTTTTTTAAAATTTACAACTTACCATTCTATGTATAATGTAATCAAAATAATTATATTATAATTCCCATTAAAACAATGAAAATAATTTTTCGAATTTTCAAACATAAATATGAAATTATAAACCCCAACAATTTTGTTTAATTCTATAAAAATTATCGTTGAGATTGTTTTGAACGCAAAATGAAAAGATAAGGCGTTTTGGTTGCACAATAATATTCGAAAAATTTAATCAATGAAAAATATGATATTGCGGGATAAATAATATAATGTGTACGTATGTACGTTTACATAAAATTAGACATTATCGTATAATTATTGGGATTTTTTCAAAAACGATTGGAACATCAATAAGATTATTTAATAACAGTTGTAAAATTATTATATTTTTCTGGCTAACAAAAATTGATAATCAATCAATAAAACCAATCCAAACATAGTTTATGTTGCTACATCGTTGGTTAAGCCCGTTAGGCATAATTATGTTGAAATATTATATGCATATAAAACTGTTTTCAAAAATAAAAAAATCAATTTAAAATTTAAACTCATTACATTGAATCAGTAAATCCGATATTGGTAGTTTGTTGTTTGAAATAAATTATTTTGCAATTAACATAAATATTTAAATATTTGTGATTTTTGGACTATTATACTTTGTGCCTAGTGTTTTCAGAGTTCGATCAACCTCATCTGCAAACCGCGAGTCAACAACAAGGTAAAGAAACAACTGAAGTGGATTGAAATGAATGTTTAGAACAATATTTTTGAGGATGGGTTTAGAACTATTGAAATTCTTGAAAACTTGAGATTAGCTATTTAATAATGATAATAATAAAACAGTTTATATAAGGCCATTACTGGCCTTTTACTGAATCAACTATTTGGCGACAATGATTTCAATCCTAAGCTTGGTTTTCATACTGTGTTAAACAATCTAAGGAAACCAGTTCGTTCGTACACCGTGGAATCATCGTCGCTGAAACAAATTTGTTTCGGATCAGCACGCAGTACGTGCCCGAGCCAGCGTACCCGTTGTGATCTTACTTTTTGTATACAATATTGGGGATCTTCATCAGATCTCTGTTGATTATTGTACAGCGCTCGGTGTATACAATCTACTTCGCGTTTTGGGCGGTAATTCACAGTAATGATTCTGTTCTCAAATGTAAAGAGACTCATCCGTCATAGCCACTTGTTGTGAGTGATAAGAATGCCCAAATATTTAAACTTGCTCACTCCCTCAAATGTGTAGTGGTCATTTCTAAAATGGTTTGCCTATAACAATTGATCATGTATTTTGTTTTGGGCACAGTAGGGCGCGTAAATTACACGATGTAATTTACTCAGTTTTTTACAAGTAAAAAACGTGTAATTTACATAGAGTTATTTTATACATAATGTATGTATAAAATGTAAAAAACCCAAATTTTTTTATTTAAACTACGCCATCTCTTATCAAATCTAGGTATCATGTTCATACTAATCACGAAATATTCTATTTTTGTTCTGTACAATTTTTTGTTAAATTATGTAAATCAAGGACCTTCTACAGTGCCTATCCTAATATTTAATCTGGTGATGATTTGTAATTAGTAATTGGTCATTTATTACATTATATGAAATATGTCAAATTAGCAAAATCATGACAAACTGTTCAGCGACGGTTTAAAGAATCATTAATTTCTAGGTCAAAAATTGTAGACAGTCAATTAAAAAAGAAAAAATTTCTTCATAACAATTAACTGTTCCCTAACAAAATAGCCAAGAATTATTAGTTTTGTTTAAAACTGAAACATTGGGCGCTTTCAGGTCGGCCAACAGTTGGCAACATGTTAAGTAAATTTAACATGATAAGTTTGGAATGCATTCGATTTATCGAAAGTTTCATGGCAATGTAATAGATCGTATGTCATTTGTTCCATCAGTATATATTTCGATGCCAACATGTTGGGAAACCTAAAAGCGCCCAATGTAGTAGATCGTATGTCATTTTTCTCATCAGTAAATTTTGATAAACCATGAAAGTAATTAGGAAAAAACTAAAATAAAAATCACTTGCAGTTGGCGTTAGGTATATATGAGAACTAAAACTAGGAGTAAGAAATAAATAATTCAAATAATTTTTTTGGAACTATTTAATTCTCTGTGGAATTATCCAATGCAATTGTTGTTGTAGAGGCATCAACAAAATACAGACAATGTATAAAATTCGAATTAGAATAAAACATTTACAATCTAAATTTTTTGAAGTGTTATTTCAATAATTTCTTTAAAATAATAATATTAAATATCGCTAGATGTCAGTTAGCCAAGTCTTATTGAATATAATTTTTTAAATCGTGGAATTTCTAACATTCTCAAACAGGTGGCACTGCAATATCAAAATAAAATAGTAAATTTTGCATGAAGAAACTAAAATAATTAAAAATAATATTAATAAATCATAATTTAATGTTATAGGTTTAGTTTTAATTGTTATATATTATTTTTATTAACTTTAAAATCTAGATATTCTATAATTTTTTTTCTTATTTTCTGTTATCTTGGGAATTCAATTCGTTTTTTACATATAATTTACCATAATAATTTACACTTTAAATTCCATGTTTTACGTGTAAAATGTAAAAAATGTTTTTTACACGAATTTGCCCAACAATGGTTTTGGGCTGAACAGAAACTGAAAATTCTTCAAGCGGTTCAAATATTTACTTCACCGTGTTGCTGTTCAATCTAATCACGCATATGTCATCTTCATATGTACACACCTGATTGGACTGTTGATATAAGATGTTACGATGAGGTGTTTCAGTCGGTATTTCTAGGTATTCCAGGGCAGAACACAAACTCTCTCGTTTGATCGTGTCATAGGCTCGCCCAAAATCGAAGAGCACCTGATGAACGGAGATGTACGTCTCATAATATTTAGATAGAATGATCCGCAGTGAAAGTGACCAACCAACCAGAAGTGACTCCGCTAGAGGGGTGATTCTATCCAATATAACGTAGGACAGTAACTTATATGCTGTGCTCTTTTATAATATATTAACAATTAAATGTTAACGGTCGTTGTCAGTGTTCTAGATTACAGTGAGTTAGCCGTAAAAAGGATATCTGTTGAAATTTGAAAGCTCAACATTTTGAGACCAAGATCTAATATATGCTATTTTTAAAGGGTTTCTTGAAGAGATGTTTAACGAGAAATATTTTTGGGCTAGCAGCTTATTGCTCGGCTATTTAAAAATATTAAACGAATTCATTTTGAAAGTCAAAATTTTGGGTCTATCATTTTTTAAAACGTAGTATTCTCAAAAAAATTCTATACGTACATATGTATATTGAAAATTTTGCATCGGTGTGGATGAAATTTTTACTCAATTTGTACTAATTGACGTCATTTATATATACTCTATACTTTTAAAATATACTTTAATATAGTAAATAAATTTCATACGTTAAGTATGTATGTAGAACGGTACGAAACAAATTCATATTTTTCGAAAAAAAATTTATATTTGAATATGAAATATCAAAGCTCAAAATGTATTGTGCGGCCAGAAAATGGAGAACATAATGGCCTAATAAAAAATATCATCCAAAGCAGAGTCTCGGCCTATAAATTTACCTTAAAAGTTATTCGAAAAACTACCCATTTCTTATAGATAATTTGTATACTATTCATACATTTTTTCATATTCCAAAATGGAATATCCGAACTAAAAAACTATTGTACAGCCAAAATATAGAGAACCCAATGGCCTAACAATAAAATAGTACTGCCCAACAACCTAATAAATTTTAGATGGAAACTTTAAAACATATATTTTAGCAGTTGATGAGATCAACTCGTTATAAACTTACAACTTCATTCCGACGATTTAATTAAAGTTGGACAGATAACACAAGCACTTAATGCCACAAACGGGCCCACGGTGCAATATAGATATCCGAGGATAATATAACATTCTGATGTTGATGGACATTATTATTATTATTTAAAATAACACAAAGGGGCCAAGTTGTAGACAAACACGTCATTAGATCGGGCAAAGATGGACCATGTTGCTGTGACTTGCGTGGATATTATATTTGGCATTATTTTTGGTTAAATAGTCATGGACGAGTGCATCGACAATATTGTTGCTAGTTGAAGAACTATGATTGTGTGTGTGTGTGTTTCTATGGTTCTATGGTTCTGACAAGATGCAACGAAGTCATCAATTATAGGAAAATCCTTTGTCTATCATTTAAGGGAAGCTTCTCAAGAATTATAGTTGAAATCTTTGCATTAATTTATAAATAATCTGTTAAAACTGCTGGTTTTCCTTTTCCACAATATATTCTAATACTGCGGAAATGTCTATCGATTCACCAAATTTTATTTTTAAAATATTTCGCATAAGGCACAACTCAACAAGGTAAAACTCATTAATCCATGATGCTAATATTTTCCACTTCTGATCTTGCAGAAGTTCATTATCGTGCAATATACCCACGTACTATGAGCAATTTCAGCAATTTACAAAGTGATTGATGGATGATTGGTTAAACCCCAATCCCTTAACACTTCTTCTTCAGAATACAATGATTTAGTTCATGATCACTTCAAATAAGCGAAACATCAGCTTCGCTTAAATCATCATTCGTTGTTTCCGCATATAAATTAGCAGCAAATTGATGTATGCACCTATAATAAAACATGGATTATTATATTTTTGCGATTGCAGACTATTCATATTCAGACTATATTTACACTTTTCCGATGCAGACAATTACAAAAGCTAACCACAGCACGTATATATAACCAAACCTGTTTTATAGCTGATAATGCTATATTATATTACTCATTGAAGCCATAATATAGCTCTATACGGTTTCATGAATTGTAAAACCACAACTAGTGCAGCTTTAAATTAGTCGAGCAACTTATTAAAGCTATAACCTCTTATTATTAAAGTTTGGAGCGTTGAAAACTTATTTTACAGACCACGTTTTGTTTTTAAATTTTTAAATATTTTTTTAAATATTAAATTGCCATTAAATTCTTAAAAATTGATTGCTGAATGGAATGCTTTTTAATTTGAAGCCTAAATGGGGCAATTTTCACACAATATTCCTTTGGTAAATTTCCGCGCAATATTCATACTAACTCAAAATTTCAAATTATAATAATATATAACAAAATTAATTTTATGATTAATCATCCTTGAATAATTAAATCACACAAATTTAATCATAATAATTTTAATTTATGCATATAACCAATAATATATACAATTACAACAATATACAAAGCACAACAACAGGAATAAGAATAATTTTGTGAAAAAATTTCCTTTTTGAACAAAAATAATATAACTAACCGCACCCTCACTGCCGGTGTATATACGTTGGAAACTATATTGAGTATATAAATGTAGGTCACAAAGTTGGTTTTTAATTATAAATCTATAATTATGTTTGCCTTTAGGCAAATTAAATGTTAAAGGAGGTTTCATTTCTTTCTGTATATATGCTTGTTTAAATGGATACAAATTTATTGTTAATCGCTTCGAAAAAAGTTGATAATACAAAAGATATTATACACGTTAAGATAACAACATAATGTGGCAGTGTTTGGCGTTAAGATAACAACATAACGTGGCATGATGAGTCAACATAAACTAGCAGACAAGTTAAAATAACAGCACAACGTGAGAAATAACAAAACTCATAGACGCGCAAATCTGGTGTAGAAATACTATAACAGTAAACTCATTTTTTTCTAAATCTACAAATAAAACTCATTAACTGATGCCGAAACAGGGACCGCCAAAGTAAATTGTAAAAGTGAATAAAAGTGGAATTTTACGTTTTTTTCTCGCTCCCATCATAATAACTACTATTCCCAGGAGAAAATAGCAGTGAAAATGAAAACAACATAAATGGTAAAAGTGAAAATTCAACAAGAGTATTATCTCCGTGAGAACATAATACTTAACATTATATTCACTATGCCGCGATTGACGTTGTACCACAAGTGGGCTGTTAGTAATTAAACGCGTACACCTAAAGGCTAAATCTACATATCATCCGCTCAAATATACATATCATCAGAAGAAATTCTCATCGAATGCGGCTAATAATACTATTATGGCTGTGCAGCCTAGCATCAACTTTGAATATTTATAAATACGATGCCCCAATAATAAAATTAAAACAAAGGAACGGACAAATCAGCATGGGGTAATTTTAAGTTAATCCACAACATTAGTTTAGATAAGTATAAGGAATTAATTGAACGACTAACACCAACAAACAACGGTTACATCAAGAAAGCACACTTCGACCTGAACTAATTCACCAAATAAAACAAATCTCGCAGCTAATTTCAGAGCTCATGAATCAAAAATTAAGCGCGAGAAGATCGATAAATTGGATCAACAGTTAAAAAAATAAATTTGTAAAAATATAGATGTATTCTTCAAAAATAAAATAAGATTCACCTAATTTGAATTGAAAGAAATTATTATAAATAAATAAATTAATTAATCACAGTTGGTTCATCAATGGTTGATATAGAAGACACATGGAAATGGTTAAACGCATATTACACTTTTCGACATGTTCATGAGTTAGTCAACTATATAATATCGCCTGTGGTTCACAAAACTGACTCTACAACTATTGAATATTCAAGTCCAACAACTTCAGTTTATCCACCAATTGAGCAATACCAATATGCCAAAAAATCAAATTGACTCCGGAACTTCTTTTCTTGACCACCCTAAAGGTGAATATACTACAATGAAGTGTGCCATGGGAACTGGAGAAATATTTGGAGAAATCCAAATATGTTTAAACGGATGTGGTGCACCTAACGTGATTAAACCAAACTGTCAGGTCTGTAACTATTCGAAACCGGGAACCTACAATCGGGAAATGAGATTACCTGGTGCTCAGTCTTCCCAGAAACCAGAAGTAACCAGGACACAAACCGAGGATGCAGCTTCGAATACATACCCGTAGTTGAACAGAAGAAATTGTTAACCGACTCAGCAGTGAGCTCAACTCCTGCATACACACAAATACAGCATACACACAACTTACCTATTAATTAAAAATATTACCAAGATGTCAATAATCCCTTTGTTTGTCATAGATAAGTAAATCCTTCAACTATATCGAACAAAATTCCACGTAAAGCTACACAAAGTCTAGTTATAGTAACGCCATATCCCCATCAATAGTAAGTCAATACAAACCATTCCAATAACACCAGTTGCAAAGTTACAAAATATAAATTTTAAGTATTGGACGTCGAACGTAGCTACGTCGAACCCTAAAGAAAATGATATATAAATCGGTTTTACAAAACACTGTCAATGACGAAAAACCATATGCTAATGTTCCAATTTTTGGTACACTATACACAGGTTTATTGGGCAGTGGTGCAAATATAAGTGTTCTTATTGGGACCGGTTCCGAAATGTTTTTGGATTAACTGGTATTAAAGTTCATTATTTTCTTTCCCTTTTAAACACTGCAAGTGTTAAAAGCAAAGCATAATCGGACATACCGTGCTACTAGTATCATAAAGTGGTAAAACTAGATCATATGGAATCATACACATCGACCGAGACAAAGTACAGGCTATTGCAGACTATCCAATTCCTCAAACAACAACTACGCCGGTTTTTAGGTATGGCGAGGTGGTACCAACGATTTATATTCTGTGTCGTAGCCATCACAGCTACTTTGAACGATTTGCTAAAAAAAGTCAAAAGCTGGTTTGGAATGATTTGGCAAATGACGCATTCGATAAAATTAAAACGGCCTTAACTTCTGCTCCTGTTTTACGAAATGCCCATTTCAAACGTCCATTTTTCATTCAGTGTGACGCCAGTTCAAATGGAATTAGAAGCGTCTTGTTTCAAAAATCGGACGAAGGAGATGAACAACGGAATAATGTGATTGAGCTTGAGTATTTAGCCGCTGTTCTAAGCGTCCAAAAATGTACACCATATATGTGGAGGGATACACTTTCACTATCATTACGGATCACGCCAGTTTAAAATGGCTAATGGAACAGCGAGATCTATCTGGAAGATTAGCAAGATGGAGCCTTAAATCGCAAGGGTTTGATTTCCACAGCGAGTTTCGCAAAACCTAGTTTATGACGATTTATCCAGAATGAATCTCGAAACTTTTGTGAGACCGGGTGACCGTGATGATGATGAAAGTGTACCTCTACATGTTGATTTGGAGTCCAACGCTTTTCTCGACACTGCTTACGTTGACAGAATTGATGCCCTTAAAAATAATCCTAACGTTAAAACTAATTTTGTGGAATTTAATAGAAAATTACCGATCGATACCTATAGGTATAAATATATATGATAGTTATATGACTGATCTTTCAGCATGTAGACTTGTAGTACCTGATTCTTTTTATATCATTATATAGAAACAAGCACACAACTCACCAACCGGCGCACATTTAGGACAATTAAAAACTCTTGAGCTTCTACAATGGCAATTTTATTGAGCTACAATGGCTCGTGATTTTAGAACTAGTCGGCTAGACTACAAGTATATTTTAGTGATTTTGAATCAGTATACAAGAAGAATATGCTACAACAAATTTTGTAGTTAATTTTCTGGAAAAACGTGTGTTTAATGTCTTTGGTGTTCCACAAGAAATTACCACCGATAACTGTTCACAATTCAAATCTTATCTTCTAGCTGATTTATTGAGTCATTATATGGAGTTAAACATCAATTCACTCCAATCTATTCTGCGCAATCAAACGCGTCTGAGAGGGCTAACCGAACAATATTGTCTGCTATTCGTTCTTACGTATACATGATGACCATACAAATTGGGATAAACATTTGGACGAGATTAGTTCAGCATTAAGAAACCACTGGTGAAGTAATCCTTCTGAATATTTTACCGTAACCAGTTGAAATAAAAATGCAACAAATTCAAGCTCTTCTTTGGTTCACATAATATCCCACCCCAGCCACTGAAAGCTAGCTGGCTGAAAAATGCTGCGTCAGTCAACTAGTGAAAGTCTATAACAGATTTTATTTTCCTCCAGTTGTATATAGCAAAGTGAAAACTGTTACAGAATACAATAGTATTGTTGAACAGTTATACGAAGATGGAGACTAGCAATTGCAACAAGCACTATTCAACAAGCTTATATAATTATAATTATGAAAGAGATAAAGGAAATAGTTCGGGCAGCGCAATTAGCAAAAGGGAAAATTATCAACACCAATCTTCTGGATAAGGAAGAAATTTGCCGAATAATCACAGTGATAGAAACTTTGCCATACTCCAATGAAATAGAGGCAATGGAATATGCAGAACCAATGATGATGATTAAAAATTCTACAATCTTATATGCCATATCGATGCCTAAAATAAGTAAGCAAAACTATAACCAAATCATCATAAGGTCAACCAAACAATTACAATTAACCAAAACAAACAGATACACCTGTAATTCCAACCACTTTTATTAAATCAAAATGAACTATACGGAATTACCTATAATAATACACCATTTTCCGAGACACAATCAGCAAAACAAGTAAACTGAAAGAATTAAATGAGGACCACTGCATCAATCAACTTATAAGAGGGTCAAACGCCAGATGTGACTATCAGTTCAATATAAACCAAATTATCGAAGCCTTGAAAGATAATACCATATTTTTGACCAACTTTAATGGAAACATTTTTTGCAACCAAATATTTATATAGGTGAATTTTTTGATACAATACCATAGTGAAACGATTAAAATCAACGACTCAACGTTTGCAAACAGGTAGGTAGAAACGTACCAAATTCTACCACCAGTTCTACAAACAAACACTAGCGAGAAGAGCATCAAAACTTACATAATTTGTATAAACAACATTGAACAACTGCAGGAAGCTGCCTTCATTGACTTTGGTATCATAACTGTCGTTATACCATGCTTAGTCCTCATGTTTCATGCCAACAAGGCAAGAGAAAGGGGACAAAGAGGATGCTGTTCATAAACAAACCAACCCACCAGGAATAGAATTCCAGCAACCAGCAAGGAATCCAACCAATTAGAATAATCTGTTGACCCATAGATCTTTTAGGGGGGAAGAGTTAAGATAACAACAAATAAATAGAAATGATGAGGCAACATAAACTAGCAGACGAGTTAAAATAAAACAACGTGAGAAATGACGAGTCAACAAAACTCGTAGACACGCTAATCTGGTAAACTGTATATATAAAAAATGTGAATTGTCTTAGAATTAAGTCTTTTATGATTAGTTAAGCAAAATTATGCTATAGTAATGCTTATACTGTTGTTGGTGGGCTTTTGGACTTTCCAAGTGTTATTTTCAAAGTTCCGTTTTCGATTTCACTTAAATTCATAGTATAGCTGCCAATAATTTGTGTATACTCTATAGGCGATATTAACTTCTGTTGTTGATTGGTCAGGATGTAAGTCAATGAATTCCACCAACTTATCCACATTTTTGCTCGCCCGTTTAATCCCCTCGGTCAGCTTGAACTAAAGTTTTCTTTTTCCACTGCGCTGGCTTGGAGGGTGGCAGCATACAAATATTTGTTTATGATAATTTATATATATCTTAAAGAGTATAGCAAAGGTTCAATAAGTTGCCTTTGATACCTTCGGTTCACGCTACTATAATTTACACCTATGATTTCACAGAGCCCGCAACAGCGTGACGCTTATACTAGCGAACATTGTTGGTCAGTTGGGCAAAACGAGCTGTGTTCACTTAGTTTGCTTTATTCACGTGACGCGGATCAAAAAACGGACAAATTGATTGCTGGACTCTTTATATATTTCACGTCATTATCATACTATTTAATCTTTACATGTATTTTACAAGTATTATTTCGATAAATGTTGTTGGTGGTATAAAATGTATTCTTCTAGACAGTTAATAAAGTGCTATGCTCTTTAAAGTGATGTAATAATAAGAAAAATAAATAAAAAAATTACAAAGTCTGCTAAAAGTCGAATTTGCAAATGTAAATTTCAAACATCAAGAAGAGACTATACAGCATCGCTGGTTTTATTCTTTACATAATAATTTAATTATTGTGTTATTTTGCTTTACATGCGCTATATAGCTTTTAATTTAATTAATTTATTTTATATAGTTGTTCTTGTTTGTTTTTTTATTCTTATAATTAAATTATATCCTTTATATTTGTATGAGGATATGTACGTATGTAAAAAGCGGATTATTCGTACAGTCACGTTCGAAAGGGAAAAAAATCGTTTTAAATAAATTTATTTTATATTTCAGAATTGCATTAAAACCATAATCTTACAGCACATTAAAAAAAACTTTCTTTTACCAAGATACAATCATACGAATGTATATAAGTTGATAGTAATAAGCTTACGTAAAATGATGTCACAAATACTACTTTTTGTCGTTTATATGGAAGTTTTACAAATATACATTTGCACAACTATATAACCAATAAATTTAATACACTTTTTGAATCCTTTTATGACGAGAACCTTTAGACCATGACGCTCAATCATCATCCAAAATTTAAGTTTCGTATATTTTATTAGTTCATCGTTCGGGTGAGGGATTTATATCTATATACTACCGCTCAGACGAATGTCATAAACATTATATTATAATAATATATCTCCTATATGAATCAACAACCAAATTTATGTGCCATATATGTATATGAATAAAAATTATACATTTCTTTTGTCCGATATAATGCTTCTGTTTGCATATGGTGACCAGTTCTATTTAAAAGCTTTCCAACATAAAATATTTTTATTAAATATAGCGTTGCACAAAAAACAATAGTTGAAAATTTTATTTACACGAAAAAGTCGCTGCTTTTATAAGTTTATTTTATAAACAATAAAATAAATATTTTATGCAAAAACACAAAATTCGTTTAGTGCGATATTTTTATTCATATATATAGTATATATATATGAATAAAGCAGCTGGCAGCCGTTCTTTGTATCCTCTAAGGCCACTGCTAAAATCTAAACACTTATCAAGTGCCGTGAAGCTGAAGCTTTACAAAGCGTTGATCAGGCCCGTTGTTATGTTTGGATGTGAAAGTTGGGCGCTGACGGATGAATACGAGAGATGGCTCCTAACATTTGAGAGAAGAGTCATGCGTGTGATCTACGGCCCAAAACGCGAAATAGATGGTACCTACCGAGCTCTGTACAATATCGAGATCAGAGATCTGATGAAGATCCCCGATATTGTACATGAAATAAGATCTCAGCGAGTACGCTGGCTCGGTCACGTTCTGCGTGCTGATCCGGAACGAATTGTGCAGCGATCACTGAAAGGAGAGCCACCATATGGTAGGCGCAGAGGTCGTTGCCGGCGACGATGGCTCCACGATGTAGAGAACGACTTGGCCTCTTCAGATTGTCTTAGACAGTATGAAGACCATGCTCAGGATCGAAACCGTTGGAGCCAGGTTGTTGACTCAGTAAGGGGCCAGTAATGGCCTTTAATACTGTTTATTATTTATAGTATATATAGCAAACCATAATATTATTTAACTGTAAGCGTCTAAATATAAAATAATTTAATATATTAGCTGAAACCATATAACATCGAGGTGTAACCTATAATTTTAATATTTATAATGTATAGTAATATATTTATTAAATAAGGTTGAATGTTGTCAAAATATTGAAACAAGCCTATGGGATGGATGTCTAAAGTGTAACAGAAATTAATGCGGACATATATCAAATTTTTTCAGCCCAAAATACAATTGAGTTTATAGATTTCGTCTATGTACTAAGACTTCTTCGCAGAATCAAGAACGTTAATTCTTAGTTGCCGTGACAGAATTTTGTTTATGTTTTTGCACTTGGGCATCCAAATATTGTTGCTACAGGTTTTGTGGATATGAAAACTAGGCTTTTGCACTAGAACATTCATAACTTTCGTTTCGATTAATGAATTTAAATGCGGTTTTTTGTGTTACATTTATAAAGATGTTTTTAATGTCTGTACGAGCTTTGATAATTATAGGGCTCACCAGTGAATTAATACACTAATTTAATAAAAGCCGTTGAAACGTGTAAGAAGCGACCCTGTTAAAGTCAGCCGATAGGTTCCAGCCGAAAAATATCGATAATGAAGATAAATTTTTATTTTGAATTGAACATTAGAACTGAAGTATATTTTCTCTTTCTATCATACTACTAGAATTACCGATAAATTCCAGCCGATAAACGAATGTCGATAAAGAAGATAATTAATTCTTGAATAAAAAAGATACAATTTATTTCGATACATTTGTAAAATATTTTTTATTAATACTGGTAGGAAAAGTTCTTGTGGGGATCCTGGGAAATTTAGATTTTCCAAAACCATATGTAAAAAATTGAAAATTTATAAAAACTCTGCCTCTAGATTGTTATGTTTGCAGATGGTTTGATTTGAAGTGTTTTTCCAATAGCTATGAGTAGAAAATTGTTTTTATCCAAGTTTCATGTGGGGATGCTGGGAAATTTAGATTTTCCAAAACCATATGTAAATAATTGAAAATTTATAAAAATTCAGCCTCTAGAGTGTTATGTCTGGAGATGGATTGATTTGAAGTGTTTTTCTAATAGCTATGACTAGAAAATTGTTTTGCCAAGTTTCATGTGGGGATCCTGGGAAATTTAGATTTTCCAAAACCAAATGTAAATAATTGAAAATTTATAAAAATTCAGCCTCTAGAGTGTTATGTCTGGAGATGGATTGGTTTGAAGTGTTTTTCCAATAGCTATAACGAGAAAATTGTTTTGGTCCAAGTTTCATGTGGGGATCCTGTGAAAATTAGATTTTCCTAAACCATATGTAAATAATTGAAAATTTATAAAAATTCAGCCCTTAGAGTGTTATGTCTGGAGATGGATTGATTTGAAGTGATTTTCTAATAGCTATGACTAGAAAATTGTTTTGCCAAGTTTCATGTGGGGATCCTGGGAAATTTAGATTTTCCAAAACCAAATGTAAATAATTGAAAATTTATAAAAATTCAGCCTCTAGAGTGTTATGTCTGGAGATGGATTGGTTTGAAGTGTTTTTCCAATAGCTATAACGAGAAAATTGTTTTGGTCCAAGTTTCATGTGGGGATCCTGTGAAAATTAGATTTTCCTAAACCATATGTAAATAATTGAAAATTTATAAAAATTCAGCCTCTAGAGTGTTATGTCTGGAGATGGATTGATTTGAAGTGTTTTTCCAATAGCTATGACTAGAAAATTGTTTTGATCCAAATTTCATGTGAAGATCCTGGGAAATTTAGATTTTCCAAAACCATATGTAAAAAATTGAAAATTTATAAAAATTCTGCCTCTAGATTGTTATGTTTGCAGATGGTTTGATTTGAAGTGTTTTTCCAATAGCTATGAGTAGAAAATTGTTTTGGTCCAAGTTTCATGTGGGGATCCTGGGAAATTTAGATTTTCCAAAACCATATGTAAATAATTGAAAATTTATAAAAATTCAGCCTCTAGAGTGTTATGTCTGGAGATGGATTGATTTGAAGTGTTTTTCTAATAGCTATGACTAGAAAATTGTTTTGCCAAGTTTCATGTGGGGATCCTGGGAAATTTAGATTTTTCAAAACCATATGTAAATAATTGAAAATTTATAAAACTTCAGCCTCTAGAGTGTTATGTTTGGAGATGGATTGATTTGAAGTATTTTTCCAATAGGTATGACGAGAAAATTGTTTTGGTCCAAGTTTCATGTGGGGATCCTGGGAAATTTAGATTTTCCAAAACCAAATGTAAATAATTGAAATTTTATAAAAATTCAGCCCTTAGAGTGTTATGTCTGGAGATGGATTGATTTGAAGTGATTTTCCAATAGCTATGACTAGAAAATTGTTTTGGTCCAAATTGCATGTGGGGATCCTGTGAAATTAAGATTTTCCAAAATCACATGTAAATAATTGAAAATTTATAAAAATTCAGCCTCTAGAGTGTTATGTCTGGAGATGGATTGGTTTGAAGTGTTTTTCTAATAGCTATAACGAGAAAATTGTTTTGATCCAAATTTCATGTGGGGATCCTGGGAAATTTAGATTTTCCAAAACCATATGTAAATAATTGAAAATTTATAAAACTTCAGCCTCTAGAGTGTTATGTTTGGAGATGGATTGATTTGAAGTATTTTTCCAATAGGTATGACGAGAAAATTGTTTTGGTCCAAGTTTCATGTGGGGATCCTGGGAAATTTAGATTTTCCAAAACCAAATGTAAATAATTGAAATTTTATAAAAATTCAGCCCTTAGAGTGTTATGTCTGGAGATGGATTGATTTGAAGTGATTTTCCAATAGCTATGACTAGAAAATTGTTTTGGTCCAAGTTGCATGTGGGGATCCTGTGAAATTAAGATTTTCCAAAATCACATGTAAATAATTGAAAATTTATAAAAATTCAGCCTCTAGAGTGTTATGTCTGGAGATGGATTGGTTTGAAGTGTTTTTCTAATAGCTATAACGAGAAAATTGTTTTGATCCAAATTTCATGTGGGGATCCTGGGAAATTTAGATTTTCCAAAACCATATGTAAATAATTGAAAATTTATAAAAATTCAGCCTCTATAGAGTGTTATGTCTGGAGATGGATTGATTTGAAGTGTTTTTCCAATAGCTATGACTAGAAAATTGTTTTGGTCCAAGTTTCCCATGTGGGGATCCTGTGAAATTTAGATTTTCCAAAACCATATGTAAATAATTGAAAATTTATAAAAATTCAGCCTCTATAGAGTGTTATGTCTGGAGATGGATTGATTTGAAGTATTTTTCTAATAGCTATGACTAGAAAATTTTAAAAATTCAGCTTCTCTCATATATATACATATATATATATATATATATATATATATATATATATATATATATATATATATATATATATATATATATATATATATATATATATATATATATATATATATATATATATATATATATATATATATATATATATATATATATATATATATATATATATATATATATATATATATATATATATATATATATATATATATATATATATATATATATATATATATATATCACTCACATGTCTCGTAAATCTAAATTGCACGAACATGTTTCCTAAGAATACCACCACAGTATCCTTTGCTTGTCGTAGGAGGCGACTAAACGGTTGGATCGCTGGGCTGACGACCCGCATCCGTAAAAAAAATCAACTGTTTATAAAATCAACAAAAAGAAAAATGGATACCGCCAAAACAACACCGGACCCCCGCTCAAGTACCCGGATACGAGATTTAGGATCGGCACGTGGAACGTGCAATCACTTAGAAAACCAGGAGCGTTGGAGGGTCTAATCACGTGCATGAAAGAGTATCGGCTGGAACTCGTTGCTCTTCAAGAAACTCGCTGGCCTCAAAGTGGAGACCATGTGTCCCAGGGCTATACGTTGTTCTACAGTGGAGATGACCTCGGAAATCTTGGAGCTGGATTTCTTCTTGGGCCGCAGGTAAAGAAGGCTGTTTTGGATTTTCAAGCAGTCAATAACCGATTGTGTATGCTTCGCCTGCGCATGAAGTTAGCCAACCTGTCGATAATTTGTGTACATGCGCCCACAGAAGTCAGCCAGCCCCAAGATAAAGACTCATTTTACAATGACTTGGACGATCTGATGGGATCTATACCCGAACACGATGTTAGAATGGTAATTGGGGACTTTAATGCTAGAGCTGGCAGAAATCAGGCCGACTTGTGTGAAAACATAGGTCCGTACTCCCGACACGAAACTGCGACCGATAATGGTGAGAGAATGATGTACTTTGCAATTGCTCATGATCTTAGAGTAGCAAGCACATTCTTCCCTCACAAACAGATACACCTAGAGACATGGACACATCCTCGCAAAACATCCCGGAGCCAAATTGACCACGTGTTAATTTCAAAAGGGCGAGCTCGGGTTGTGCAGGATGTGAGAACTTATCGGTCAGCAACCAAATACGTAGGCAGCGATCATTATTTGGTCGCTGCAAAGCTACGGTGGAAGTTTTCGTACAGGTCGGGGAACACAGCGAAACGGATGGAACGTTTCGACTGTGAAGGTCTGATAAATGAAGATCAAAAGAAACGATATCAGGATCTTGTCAGCGACAACATTGAGGGAGCTAATTACCAGTCTGACTGCGTGAACTCTGTCTGGGAGGTACTGAAAACTTCGGTTGTCAGTGCTGCTCAACAGACTTTAGGTATAGTGAAAGTCAGACCCAAGAATGATTGGTTTGATGACGAGTGTCGTCTTGCAGTTGAGCAACAAAATATAGCCCATAATGAAGTGCAACAACGTCTCACAATCGCAAGGAAAAACAATCCAGCTCTTGCAAGAAGGGCAGCTAAGCGGATTTGTAGACGGAAGAAGCGAGAATGGTGGAAGGCCGAGGTTCTGAAAGTACAACAACTCAGCAATGAGCGTAGTTCACGTAATTTCTTTAAAGGAATTACTGGATTGCACCATACTTTCAGGCCTTCGTCAACCGCCAGGCCTTCGGGACCGGGATGGAAACCTCTGTGTCAACATCGACGCAGTACTTGACGCATGGAGTGGACACTTTACTGAGCTGCTTGATGTTCATCATGCGTCACAGACTGTTGTTGAGCCACCTCTAAAACAGTCTGCGGAGATTTGCACTGAGGAGCCATCCCATGAGGAATTCACTAAGGCCATGCAGAGAATGAAACGAAACCGCTCACCTGGAGTGGACTGCATTAATTCGGAGCTCTTGATATTCGGAGGGGATACTTTGTGGAACTGTCTTTTCGACCTTATTCGATTAGTATGGCGAACCGAAGTTATGCCTGATGAATGGAAAGTGGCCGCGATATGCCCCATCTTCAAGAAGGGAGACCGCTTGAAGTGTGAGAATTATCGCGGTATAGCTCTCCTTTGCACAGCATACAAGTTACTGTCATACATTTTATTGGATAGAATCACTCCTCTGGCGGAGGCCTTGGTTGGTGACTATCAGGGAGGATTTTGTCCGAATCGATCAGTCACTGATCAGGTCTTTTCGCTGCGGATGATTCTATCTAAATATTATGAGACATCCATCTCCGTACATCAGGTTTTCCTGGATTTCCGGCAGGCCTACGACTCGATCAATCGAGAGAGTTTGTGGCCTGCCCTGGAATACCTAGGAATGCCAACAAAACTGGTACGACTGTGTAGGATGACAGTGACGCAGTCTCAATGCTGTGTTAAAGTTGAGAACAGGCTATCGACAATTTTTGCAGTTAACTCGGGTGTTCGGCAGGGAGATGCTCTGTCCCCGATACTCTTTAATCTCATGTTGGAGTACATCTTTCGTAAAACTGAAACACCTCAGCGCAACATCTTATATCGCCAGTCCAATCAAGTGCTTGCATATGCAGATGACATATGCGTGATTGGACTGAATAGCAACGGAGTGAAAGAAATACTTGATCCGCTTGTAGAGTTTTCAGCTTCTGTTGGACTCCAGATCAATGAGTCCAAAACGAAATACCTGATCTCTGGTTTTAGAGACAATGGCACACCAGATTTTCGTAGTGGCCACCACACGTTTGAGGGAGTGAGGAGGTTCAAATATTTGGGCTCTCTTATCACTCACGATAACAGTGTGGGTGAGGATATTAAAGTGCGGCTGGCAGCTGGCAGTCGTTCTTTGTATCCTCTAAGGCCACTGCTAAAATCTAAACACTTATCAAGTGCCGTGAAGCTGAAGCTTTACAAAGCGTTGATCAGGCCCGTTGTTATGTTTGGATGTGAAAGTTGGGCGATGACGGATGAGTACGAGAGATGGCTCCTTACATTTGAGAGAAGAATCATGCGTGTGATTTACGGCCCTAAACGCGAAATAGATGGTACATACCGAGCTCTGTACAATTTCGAGATCAGAGATCTGACGAAGATCCCCGATATTGTACATGAAGTTAGATCTCAGCGAGTACGCTGGCTCGGTCACGTTCTGCGTGCTGATCCGGAACGAATTGTGCAGCGATCTCTGAAAGGAGAGCCACCATATGGTAGGCGCAGAGGTCGTTGCAGGCGACGATGGCTCCACGATGTAGAGAACGACTTGGCCTCTTCAGATTGTCTAAGACAGTATGAAGACCAAGCTCAGGATCGAAACCGTTGGAGCCAGATTGTTGATTCAGTAAGGGGCCAGTAATGGCCTTTAACACTGTTATTATTATATATATATATATATATATATATATATATATATATATATATATATATATATATGAATATATATATATATATTATATATATATATATATATATATATATATATATATATATATATATATATTTATATATATATATATATATATATATATATATATATATATATATATATATATATATATATATATATTTATATTTAGTTTATGTAGGAAAAACGGAAAACGTGGTTAAATAAAACAACTTGACTCTCTCGAATTTTAGCAACAAGTGCCAAATATTTATTTTAATTAATTTCTTTTACCGCTCTTATTTACCGTCGTATTCCCGTTTGTCTATTTTGACTAGCGTATTTGTTTATCAAGTACTACAGGTACTACGCGCTGTACTTTTAATGCTTTCTATCCCACACGGCCGTCCTGAATGTCCATTCGGCTCGGATGGACCATTTTTGTATTAACCTCCTCTTCGTCTTCGCTGATCTCAGAATGGTCCGAAAGATTTTCATACCACAATTTCATGAATTCTGCGGAAGTTGACGTAAGCTTGGGTCCTTCGTTGTCACCCACTTTTCTTACCTCATATCGATTATTCGCTTTGACCTTTGTAACCTCATAAGGGCCAAGATATTTTTGCTGTAATTTGCTTGATTCAAATTGTGTACGCCTGATAGCTACCATCTCGCCTACCTTATATGTCGGTGCGCTCCGTCGCTTCGAGTTATAGCTCTTCCGATTTTCTTCCTGTATTTTTGCTATTGCGTCACCTGCTTTTTGTCTCAATTCGTCTCGATTTGCACAAAATGTTTCCGCTAGTTCTTGCTCAATTATTTCCACTAACGGAGGATTTTCTGACGATTTCATTTTAACACCCATTAACAGTTCACAGAAATGAATTGTTGAGATATCTTTGCAAGTCAGCAACATGTTTATACCAAAGTGTTGGGTGTTCCCTTGATACTTTCGTCAATGCTGGTATAATGATCCTATTGATCCGTTCAACTTGTCCGTTGCCAGTTGGTACTCCCGCTGTAATTACCCAATGGTCGATGTTTTCGCGTTTACAATAATCTTTAAATTCTGCTGAGGTAAACGAGGTCCCTTGGTCAGACACAATACGCGCTGGATTTCCGAATATGGTTTTTTGTACGTCCAATTTTTGTATTGCCTCTGTGCTTGATTTTGTCTTGGTAGGGTATAGCCAAACGAACTTCGTGAATCCATCAATAACCAGCAGTATATACTTATATTGCTTTGCCGTTGGATGTAAGCTCCCTAAGTGGTCAACATGATATGTTGATAATGGTTCCTCACCTTTGGGTATCGGATTTAAGAAACCATCACGTTTACCCTTCTTACGCTCGGCCAAAATACAAGGGATGCAATTTTTTATGCAGCTCTTGATACTCTCGGACAGTTTTGAAATATAAAATTCTCTCGACGTTAATTCTTCTGTCTTTTTCTGGCAAAAATGTCCCATTTCGTGTAGAGACCTCACCACCTCTTGTTGCATTGATTTCGGCACCACTAACACCATTTTGTCACCATCTTAAAAAGACATCCATTATTAGAAATGTAATCTTTATACGTACCTGTCTCAAGCATTTTGAGTATCAGCGTTAAATGTTCATCTGATTTCTGAGCCGCCATCACTCTAGTTATTACGCTGGAATTGATCGTTAATAGGGCGGGTGCCCTGCTCAACGCATCTACATGTTTCATCCTGTTCGAAGATCTGTGCTCTAATATGTAGTCGTATTCCTGCAGTAGCAAAGCCCAGCCGGCAATTCTCGTAGCCAATTCTTTCTTTTCCATCGTTCCCTTAAATGCAGCGCAGTCTGTGACAATTCTGAATGGAATTCCCAGCAGGTACACCCGTAACTTTTTCAAAGCAGCTACAATTGCTAAAACCTCTAACTCGTAGCTGGTGTAATTCTGCTCCCGCAACAAGGTTTTCCTACTATAATAATAAACTATAGATGCAATTGTAAATCGTTGATTGATTTTCGGAACAGAACAGCACCCAAGCCAAATTTGCTTGCATCTGTATGCAATTCAGTTACAGCTGAAGGAGAATATATACGCAATACCACATCACTTACTAATATTTCTATTAGTTTCTCGTATGCCCTCCGTTCTGCATCTCCGAAGTTGTATCTAGTGTTTTTCCTCGTTAATTCAGTTAATGGTCTTGCAATTATGGCGTACCCTTCAACAAACTTTCTGAAGTAGCCGGTTAACCCAAGAAATCTTTGAAGCTGTTTTACATTAAGAGGTTCGGGAAACTTAGATATCGCCTTCTTTTTAGCATCTGATGTTCTAATACAATTTTCCGAAATAATGTACCCCAAGTACTCAACAGTATTCACTAGAAATCTACATTTCTTCCAATTTATTTGTAGTCCGTGCTTCTCACAGACTTTTAGTACGCTGTGCAATTTCTCCAAAGCTTCTTTCTGATTTTTCGCACTTATAATGACGTCGTCCATGTACACACAAATGACTTTGCTCAAAATCAGCGGTTGAAAGATGCGATTGATGTACCGCTGGAAAACACTGGGAGAATTGCAGAGGCCAAAAGGCACTCTCAAAAATTCGTATTGACCAAATGGCGTCACGAATGCCGTATACTGTATCGAGTCAGGAGCCACCGGAACATGGAAGAATCCGTTGCGAAGGTCAATCGTTGAAAACCACTTCATTCCATGCAACCGGTCAATTTGGTCTTCGATTAATGGCAATGGATACCTGTCTTTTATTACGACCTTGTTTAATTTTCGATAGTCGATGCACAATCGTTTTTCTCCATTTTTTTTTTGGCTAGAACAACAGGACTACCAAAAGCGGATGAACTCGAACGAATTATACCTTCTTCCAACCAGTCGTTTATCTGTTTTCGTACAAATTCTGTTTCAGATGGCGATAGTCTTCGGGGTCTTTGATAAATCGGTTTTTCATCTTCTAAAATAATATTCATTTTAACATTTATACTATCATCTCTTACCTCGTTAAACTTCTTTGGTTGATAACTCTGGACCATTTTAAGGATTTCATCGGCTGTACTTTGATCGTTTAAGTTTTCTAAATTAATCTCGTTTGGATTAATTTTATCTACAGCCAGACAATAGTTTTCGAGCAATGACGGATGATATTTTGTCATGAATGTCATGAATATGAATATTCAGGTGTTATGAGTAGTACCGTTTGACGAATTAGTTCTTTTCCGACTAGTAGGTTAACTGGAATTATATCGTCTGCGACTATGTGGAGAAAAATCTGATAATCTCGCCATTTACTTCAATGTCAGTGAAAAGCCTCCCTTCTGTTTTAAGGCCCTTTGAACCAGCACCACTAAATTCCGTTATCACCTTTTCATACAATGGTAAATTTAAACTCCAGTAGTATGAATGTTTTATTAAATTCAGGTCACTACCGTTATCCACCAAAGCCCAACATTTTATTCCGCCGATCCCAATTTCCACCTGGTCACTTCGTTGCTCCGGTTGTCCTTGAATTAACATTAAATTCCGTTGTTTATCGGTGTTAGTACATTTTGGAGCTACATGTCCAAACTCATTGCAACGGAAACATTTCGGTCCTTTATCTTTATGTGGACAGCTTTTTTGTTCATGGTTGGCCTCTCCACACCCGTAGCACTTTTTCTCAGATCGGTGGTTTCTTTTATTCCCGTTAAACTTTTTATGAGGGAAACTGATTATTTTATCTTCGGTATTCGCTTTATGCTTTATTTCTTCATACAACTCTAATTTAGACTTGAAGTCATCCATATCTTTTGCGCCGTACAATATGGACTTATTGTACGCGGAATCGGAAATCCCATCAATACAATATCTTAGAATTGATGCGTCATCGACACCACCACCGAGAGCAATTTCTTTTAGAACAATTAAATAACTTTTGTAGGATTCCTCTGGTTGTTTTTTCCTGTTTTCCAACATTTTATGGATTTTAGCACTATTTATCGGTGTATTAAATTCTTTCCTTAAATGTTCGGCTAATTTTTCGAATGTGTCAATGTTGGTTGTAATCCGCAAACTAGTTTTTGCTGTTCCTATTAATAAGCGTTTTGCGTATATCGTTTTTTGCAATACATTCCAACCGGCACATAATGCAGCTTCTTCAATGTCCGCCAAAAATTTATCAACTGAATAACTGTCATCCCCACTAAACATGTTCAAGGACTCTTCTAGATCTTTAAATAAAAATGCCGCTTGTTTTTGTTCACCCGATGTTGATGTTGATGCCGCCTCCACTTTCAAAATAGCGTTTTCGCGCTTTAAAAGCTCTATTTCCTGATTTTTTAGTTCCAGCTCTTTTTGTATTAATTCACTTGCTTTTTGTTCAACAGAATCTATTTGTACAGTTTCAGTTCTAGTGCTATTTTGACTAATATGCATGTTATCTAGTCTATTACCAAAACTTTCCGCCATTTTTATGTAAAATTCCTCATTTAGTAATTGCGGGTTACCTTGCACCGTTTCTTTTGCTGTATCCGCCTGCATTTCCAAATTTTCCCGTTTGTTCTCTTTGCCGCCCATTACTAAACCACTATTCCGTTCCTTTTTGCACTTCCAATAACATTAACAATCCTATCCGGTTTTAGATATTTTCACCTTGCACCTTATTTGTTCCCACCTTCAAAAACTTTAAACACCTTTTAACCAACTTTTGGAACATAAAAGCACTTTAAACTTCAAACACCTTTTCATCACACCTTTTAAAAGCCCGTTTCTTTTTAATATCACACGCCAGGTCAAGGTTGAGCCCCCATGTAGGAAAAACGGAAAACGTGGTTAAATAAAACAACTTGACTCTCTCGAATTTTAGCAACAAGTGACAAATCTTTATTTTAATTAATTTCTTTTACCGCTCTGATTTACCGTCGTATTCTCGTTTGTCTATTTTGACTAGCGTATTTGTTTATCAAGTACTACAGGTACTACGCGCTGTACTTTTAATGCTTTCTATCCCACATATATATATATATATATATATATATATATATATATATATATATATATATATATATATATATATATATATATATATATATATATATATATATATATGTATATATATTATAAATAAATATATATATATATATATATATATATATATATATATATATATATATATATATATATATATATATATATATATATAATAAATAAATATTTATATATATACCTATAGAGAAAAGATAAATAAAATGAGTAACAGTACCTCAACAAGTGAAGATGAAACGGTTCGTAGACGCTATTAATAAATGTCTTGCCAGCAGAAGGAAATCTTCATGCAGAAGAAAACAAAACCATCAGTGAAGCAGCGTCCATTGCACATACAAACGTGAGCAGCGCTGTGCTTTTTTATCTAAATATACAAATCTGCCGCAATGACGAAATAATTATTAATAAAAGAGGCGGAAAAAGAATAGAAAGAGTGACTGAGAACATGTGAACGTTTGTCGAAGGTGCTGTCGAACAAAACCCATCACACTTAAAACAATTAAATACAAATTGTTCGAGCATTCCGATATTTAAGTATTCAAACGGTGGCAAATTGTTTGAAGAAGCTTAAAATAAGCTTTAAAAAAAACTCAATTGATAGATTGATAAGTTAAATGATGCAAGTACGTTAGATTTAAAGAGAGAGTATTCTTTAAATTTCACACAAAATGAGCCAGAAACTCGCAGCCAAATCTTTTTTTTTTTTGATGAAAGTGGCTTTAATTTATTGTTCCTGAACGTGATGCTGGGATGATTCACCACAATATTGTTGCAAACTCAAATTGTAACAGTGCTAAATTTGGTTCACTTCTACGGAAATTATTGGAGAAAATAAGAATATAAGGTTTACTGAATGTGTGGCTCGTCATATGGACGACGCGGCCATTCATAAAACTGCAGAAATCAGAAATATGGTGAATTTAAGCTCTGCTGAACTTGTTTTGCTTTCGCCTTTTTCGCCGATGCTAAATCCTATTGAGCAAGTTATTTCGAAAGTAAGTCAAAAATCAAACAGTTTTTAAATAAACAGTTTACATTTTTGAAATATACTTATTTTTACAAGTGAAATTAGCTGCTCGGCAAACTTTGAGCGAAAATGTTGAAAATCTCGATATGGTGCACGTTATAAACGAGGCGTAACAAACAGTAACCGAAAACGATTCCAACAATTACCACACAAGTATGTTGATGAAACTGCCACAAGCAGTTGATAGGCAGGCCCTGCACTGAACCAAAATAATTTTTTTTTCTCTTTTCTTTTTATTTCGAAATTGTTTTATTTTATTTGGAAAAAGTTTAATTGGAAATTGGAAAAGTTATGTTTGGTTTCGATAAGTAGTTTTATTTGGTTTGGCAAAAGTCTCGTTTGTTCTAGAAAATGTTTTAATTGAACTTGAAATGGGTTAATTTTAAATTTAAATCCTATATCACCCACTATATCTATATAAATGATGCCTCCATATTCTACGGATGGTTCAAGTTTCTTGAAACACTTCTTCCGTTTTAAATAAATTATGTCAGGAAATCTATCCCTGGTTAGGTCCTTGTAGTCGGGAGGCACTCACATGTTCCGTAAATCTAAATAATGCACGAACATGTTCCTTTGCTTGTCGTATAGGAAGCGACTAAACGGTATAGGATTGCTGGGCTGACGACCCGCATTGGTCAAAAAAATAATCTGTTTATAAAGTCAATAAAAATAAAATTGGATACCGCCAAAAAAACACCGGATCCCCGCTCAAATATCCGGCCACGAGCTATAGGATCGACACGTGGCACTTGTAGTCACTTACGAAAGCAGGAGCGTTGGAGGGCCTAATCACGTGCATGAAGGAGTATCTGGACCTCGCTGCTCTTCAAGAAAGTCACTGGCCTTAAAGTGGAGACCATGTGCCCCAGGGCTATAAGTTGCTTTACAGTAGAGATGACCTCGGAAATCTTGTAGGTGGAATTTTTCTTGGGCCACAGGTAAAAAAGGCTGTAATGCTTACGGGTGCTACGGTGCTCATGCTTGCTTTTAATATAAACCTGTGCCCAGGGATGGTAGGGTTCAAAATAAAAAATCATCTCATAGATTAAAAAAAAAATCATGTAGGAAGAATTAAAATAAAACATTACCACATTGGTTGGATTTCACTTTTTTTCACTCACATTTCGAGCTTATATTGATATTTCCCCCAAACCAATGTATATTATGATGATATACGATTTATGTGACCGATATTATGGTGATATGCCATGACGTCACGCAAGAAAAGAATTATAATAATATTGATCTTTACGCATAACAAATCGGTAAACCGAAGCGGATGACGAAGAGTGAGGAGCAAACCGGAATCGAATCATTCAGCGTTAGCAAAATATGGTGATTCAAGCGAATGAACAAAATTATAAGTCATGTTATCCCTACTGACTGTGTTTATTACACTCAATGGTAATAATCACAATGAACTAACTCGGTTGTTGTTGTGGTTCTGTTTATTATTATTTTTTTCATTTAGGATGATTTTAACAAAAATCTTATATTATCTATTAAAGACTTATCCATTTCTTCTATTCATCCGGAAAGTGACACATTCCACATGTTACAAGGCAGTTTTGGATTTCCAAGCAGTCAATATTCGAATGTGTAATGTGAATTTAGCCAACTTGTGGATATTACGTGTATACACGCGCATACAGAAGTCACCCAGCCCCAAGATAAAGACTCATTTTACAATGAAATTGGACGTTCTGATGGAATCTATACCCAACAATTATTTTAGAATGGTCATAGGGTTTTGATGTTATTGGGTCTTTTTAAGTTTTTAAAAAAGTAGGTGAATTAATGGTTTAGAGTACTTATTCGGAAATATGGAAATATATTAGGTCATATCAAACTTGGTAGTCCTTCATATTCCAATTCCCTTTTTTTTCCCAAAATTGAAATATTTTTCGGATACCTTAGACCCATCGTGATAAAAACGTCATTACTGTGCTAGCTTTCCAGTGTTTTCCAAGAAAATATCGAAATTTATTTATTTGGTAAACCTTTATGCCAAAAGAAATAGCCTTTCAGAAAAAAGTGACACAATCGAATAAATTATTACTTTCATGATAAAATTCTAGGATTTAGGACAAACTTATTAGGAAAAATTATTCTCTTTTATTTTAAAAACATTTTTCAAGTCAAAATCTGTGATATTAGATAAGTAATACAATGGATAATATATAATCAATCCAAAATCATGTATCTACCATAGTTGTGAAATAATGACAGAAAAAATATATAACAGATAAAACTAATTTTATGAACATTCAGATTACAATGTAACTCTAAGTTTCTAGACAGAGATTAAGAAAATTTTTAAATTTAAAACTTTTCTAACCTTACCGTAACTTATTTTGAACTATCGCCGTCCGTAGCGCATTAAACCTAATGAAATCTGGCCATACCGTAGTTAAGAACTATATAGTTCACTAAAACACTTTATCAATTTCGAGGTACAAAATAATAGATATTTACGCCCATCTCAGGAAAATATATACACAACATAACATGTCTTCAAATCCCAGTGCATATAAATATGTAAATACCCATTGTAATGACTTTAAGACAATATTTTTCATCACATCTTTGTATCACATCTCAAAAATAATAACCAAACGAAGATACAAATCGTGCTCGACATGGTATACATAAATAACACGCTCATGGTACTGGTCTAGCATGAGTTTTCATTATGGTATATGTGCTATGAGTACACAAAAAATTTAAAAAAATTCAAAACTATATTGTTTATATATGCGAGACAATAAAAACTGAGCTTGGTTTCATTTTTCTACTAAAACTTGTGTAATATACAAATCATGTTTTGGTACAAATCGTCTTTATGGTTTTTTTATGTTTAAAAAAAAATTAAATGTTAAATATATATGGACTTTTTTGATGCTTTAACGATAAAAAGTTTTTTGTTTAAATGTTGTTTCCATTTAAGTGTAATACATAATAAAAATAAAAATGTTATACATATTGTATGTTCTATATTCAACATTTTCATCTATATATGTTGTATAGTATACAAAATATGTATGGGAAGTAAAATATATTTTGTAAAGAAGAATTTATGATTCGTGTTGTAATCAAACTTAATTACTTGAATTGTGTGACATTTTATAATGATGAACTAAATGAATCAGTTTTTTTTAAACGTATGTAAAAATACTTCTTTGTTGTTAAAAAACTGGTAGCTATACAGATAATCAAATTTTATTCTACATAAACTATATAGTTGGGATGTGATTGTAATTAAGATTAAAAATTTCATAGTGATATAAGAACAGAAACGGATCTAGTAGATGATTTTATGGAAGGGCGATAAATGAAAAAGTTCGGGCGAAAAGCTCGGATAAAGAAACGGCGATAAACGGAAAGCTCAATTATAAAGAGTGATCCAATAGGAGGTACCTTTTCCAATTGGGATTCTCATTGGAATTCATTCGTGATAACGTCATATGACATTTGTGGTCAGTATTCATTGACATTTCACCATGAATAGACTTACGCGAGAACAACGTTTTCAAATTGTGGAAATTTATTTCAAAAATCAGTGTTCAGTGAAAAAGTTCAGTTTTTTTCAGAAAAATTGTGTTCAGCGCTGAAGCTCAGTTCTGGCTGAATGGATACGTCAACAAAAAAAATGTCGTATTTCGGCTGATGCACAGCCAGAAGAGATTCAAGAGCTTCCAATGCATGAAAATACACTGTTTGGTGCGGTTTATGGGCAGGTGGCGTCATCGAACCGTATTTCTTTAAAAATTCGGAACGACAGCGTGTGCAACTCATAATGGCGCAAACTACAGAGCAATGATCAATGAATTTTTATTGCCAAAAATTCAAGATATTGGTGTAGCCGAGTTGTGGTTTCAACAGACACAGCATGAGAACGTCATATTAAGAAAGAGACCCGTGAATTCTCCTCCAATATCTTGTGATCTGCTACGCCGTTATATTACTTTTTATGGGGTATCTGAAATCACTTGTTTATATCGATAAACCACAATCGATTCCTGCATTGGAAGCGAACATGATACGCTTAATTAACGGAAAGAGTGCTAAAAATTGGACCCATAGAATGGATCATCTAAGAGCCAGTCGCGAACAACCAAACTTATGTCACAAATACAATTTTTGATTATTAAATTGATTTTGTTGCGTTTTATTTCAAAAAAACTTCCGGAAGCTCTTATTGGATCATCCGTTAGAACGTTACAGGCAGAACATATCACAAACAATGCAAAACTAAATGTTACTTTTATGCGTTTAAAAAATGTAATATATTTATGCGGGTGGCCTAATGGATGAATGGGAATATAGGATTTAAATTATTCAGATGATTTAAATAGAGCTGTTTACTACTATCTGTCACCTTGAGGAGCGTGAAAATAATCCCACAGATGCAACATTTTATAAGCACATGAACCTTTTAAGCTTCCGAGAGAGTTAAATTAAACGATAATTAAATGCAGGTATGCAAATACGAGTATGTATATATATATAGTAACATAATCATTTAAAATAATTCCATATATTTAAAAGCTACAATTAATCAAATAACTTTATATTTTGTCAGTTTTAATTATTCTGTCTGATACAAAACAGGTTCCGGCAGAATAGTCTGTTTATGTTTTTATGCTAAAAAAATTTATTCGTATATGAAGGTATATATTGTCGACAGCAAAAATTTGCAAATAAATATTTAAATTTTATCTGGCGATAAATATTGTACAGTTTTTACTGACATACATGTACATATATGTATATGCATATAATATGTATACATTCAGTACACTGTAGCAAATTATTTTAATTACATTTTTTTTATGTGAAAAATAATACAAAAATATATTTGAAACGCAAACCAAAACCAAAAATTTGGTGCCAGCTATCTGAAACATTTCATTGAAGTTAATTTAATTACTAAAATATTATCTGTTAACGCTATATACAGAATTAACGGGATATTAGTATAAGAACATTAATTAACATCAACAGTTTCATCAACGACTTGAAAAATATACAAATCTTTGCATCGTGCTGTCATTCTGTGTCAACACATACGAGCAACATGAAGATTTTTTGTGTTGGTATGTAACAAATTATATCGTTATTATTGTAAGTACCTATATACCCGCATGGAAAAAAATATAATATGCCAACAATTAAATTGTCTATTATACATATATGCGCATAATTTCATCTTGTAGCGTATATATGTGAGACACTGTGGTCTCAGCCATTAATTAACTTGTTCTGAAATATCTGCTTATTGCTGAATAATTATAACGGCAGTTTAAGGCGTAAGTTAATTAAATTTTTCGTTTTAAATACAAATTTTCATTTACAAATTTTTGTGATTTTCTGTTAGGTTTAAAATAATTAAAATCCCCATCCATATTCAAAAATGCGGGTAACTGGCACTTTTAATTTGTCGTAGGGCAAAAACTTTAAGTTACAATCCTAATAGAGAAAATATATATTCTTCGTATTAGGTCATATTTTATGTGGGAAATTCCCAACCCATCTTTTATTCGCGTTTGAAATGGCCCATATTCAAAAATAAGTTTGGGCTACCTCATTAAGATGGGTGGAATTTTTAATTATTTTCAACCTGATCCCACATAAAATACGATCTGATACGAATCGTTTAAAATTTATAATTTATATAATCGTTCACGTCTTATTTTACCTAAATAAAATCTAGCCAAATTTGGACCCCAACGAAAATTTAACTGGTAATGAAAATAGTTGAGTATGTTGACTAGGTGCGTGAACCTAGTACATATAAAATGTGATTATGTATGTACATATCTATAGATATGTTAAAAGATAGCTTTTTCTTGTAGCTAAATTTCGAATTCTTTTGTTTTTTCTAAATAAATTATTTATCAGTTTATCATTAATGCAACTCAGTTGAGATGCTGTATATGTGACTTGTTTGGTATGCTAAGATGGCTTTATGAAATTTTCAAACATTCCATTTTGAATCACATATAGTATGTATTTAAAAGCTTTTCAAGTTTATGCGCATAAATTCTATATTATGCGCATAAAGTTGAAAAGCTTTTAAATAATAAACAAATATGTTTTATTTATATTATGTATTACACAATATTTGCCTTGATATAATATTCGAACACACGACTTTCAGCTTATATACGTTTTAGCAAAATCCATTTTTGACAATCATGTGAATTTAAATATCAAATGTTATTCCTATACTTTCGGATTGTTATGCGATTAAAAATTTATTCGAATACCAACTTACGTAATACATTTTTCGATTCCTATATACCTGCACAATATCTAAATGTACATGATTAGTATTGACAATGATGTCAATCAAATGGACACTTAGTATCCTGAAAATTTCACATTTTGTATTGTGAAAAACACTAAACATGTTCAAAGTAGTAAAATAATGAAAAAACTGCAATATTTGTATTTACTGCGCTGGTATTTTATTAGTTTTGGTTTGGTGCAATATGTTTTATTCCTAAATATAACTTTTTGCGGTTTATAAAGTATACAATCTTTCATTTCATTTATTTTTAAGGATGGGTAACATTTTGGTGTGGTATATGTGACTTGATAAAATAATTGCGGGCGTAATATAAAAATCTGGGTAGAGAAGCAGTGCCAATAAAATATTTCTTTAATTACTGCACTTAAATTAACTTGATAATAAATACATAATAGACAAAAAATGTCTAGGGATATGAACCACCGGTTTTTGTCGTCTATACCTATATAAGTGTTCTAAATTTATTATTTTTATATGCGAGACATAGCGTTTGTGCGGCATCATTCGAAACAACAAATTTGAAATAAAATATAGATGAATCGCAGATATCAGGATGAACAAAAATTATTGGCACTATACTATAGTCACTGGTATTATCGTGGTTCGTTTACATACAAATTAACGAGTCCGTAAGGAATTCGAATAAAAAAACAACTTTATTTATTGAATCCAAACTAAAAACTAACTTATTTTAAAAATTACATGATTTTGTATCTAAAAAATTATACTTAATTTGCAAAAATAATAATATAAAAATTCTTATTCTTGGAAAGGAGTCTTAAATTACAATATGTTTTACCACAAGTCAGCATATTTGCTCTTCGCGTGTCTTGATATAGTCACGTTGTGCTGATGACATATTATCGTTGATGTTATCTATGCACGTTGTGCTTATGCAGCATACTCGTTGTGCTGATGACATATGATCGTTGATGTTATATGTGCACGTTGTGCTTATGCAGCATTACTGGTGGTGTTAACTCCTCCCTTCTTAAAAATCCACGTCCCGTGGATCAAAAGTTTAACTGGATGGGTTGAATTCCAGCTTGATGAGTGGGAAGTTCCTCTTGGACAGATGGCTTTGAGAAAACCAGCAATCCCCTTCTATGAGCGAGTCTAGTCTTGTTATACGAAATATTTCCGTTGAAGTTGCTTAGGAATATGGTATGATCGTTTAGGATTTCAATGATTTGTTGGTTGTGGAATTGGTACTCGTAGATGCTCAGTGGCATAGTAAAATGCCAGAGCCATGAACTGGAAAGGAGGAGAGGGGAAGGTTGTAGTAAGCGTTGTGATAATAATGGGAAGTTATTGTGGTAGGTTTTTGATTTGGGCTTTATGAATGCGCCTTCCAGAAGTAGTTGCTATAGTGACGTTGTTATCTTGTGCCACTGTTTCTTGTCGAAATTTCGGCTTATCTTTCCATTTGATTTGTTTCACTGCCGTATAGATGGTATCGCCTGGTTCGTAGGTCTTTGGATCGACTATCTTATTATTTTCTCTTGTAATGGTGTCGTCTTGGTTTTTAACTATAATCTCTCAATCAGATCCCCGTGAATTTTTGGTTTGTGACTTGTTTGGTATGCTAAGATGGCTTTATGAAATTTTCAAACATTCCATTTTGAATCACATATAGTATGTATTTAAAAGCTTTTCAAGTTTATGCGCATAAATTCTATATTATGCGCATAAAGTTGAAAAGCTTTTAAATAATAAACAAATATGTTTTATTTATATTATGTATTACACAATATTTGCCTTGATATAATATTCGAACACACGACTTTCAGCTTATATACGTTTTAGCAAAATCCATTTTTGACAATCATTGATTTGAAATCTACCAGATTTTGGTAGTTGGTTCTCTGAATTCTTCCAGAAAAGATGTCGTTTGGTTTTTGTTGGGTAACCGAGTGTATTGAATCGTTGTAACTGTCCACCTCTTGTCTCATATTGTATGAGTATGGATAAGATTTGGTATAAATCGGTTCTTCACTGGTGGTTTTGATTTCAGCGAATACTTCAGTATCGATGGTTTTGATGTTATTAACGGGTCCAAAGAGCGTTGTGAATTTCGAGATGACTGTGTGTAATATTTTTTTTGTGTCGGGTGAAAGATGATCATCCCGAATTTCTATATTGTTTACTTGGCACGATGATTTTTCTTTTAATGGAATGTGTATGTTGGGCGTGATGATCAATTCATTGTGTTTTCGATCAATAAGTGCTCCTAATTCCTTTAAAGTGTCATCTCCTATGATACCGTCGAATGATTTCAATCCTGGCAGGATAAAGTAATCGATGGTGTTACCGATGCCAATGCTTTTAAAAAATTGTCCACTAATTTTGTGACTGATTTTGATGTCACCTCCTGCTGATCTGATTTGGAATTGATTCTCGGTTGGTTTTGCATTAACGGCTAATTCTGATTTTACGAAGTTCTTGTTGGCTCCTGTGTCTATGAGGAATTTGAGTGTGTTTCCGTCTTTAAGCCGGTACTCTAGGTATGGTACGCTAGAGAGGCTTTCGTCATAAAAATTTACCTCGGAGTTATCTTCTATTTCTTGCTCATCACTGGATATTTCGTTTTCCGTGTTGTCATAAGCTAGTTGGTTATAGTAGTCCTCTTCCAGCTGAGTCTCCAAATGGTTAATTCTTTGTTGTTTTCTTTGTTCATGGATATGAGAATGTTCTCTTTTTGTTGTCATATTATTTTCAGGAGTAGGGCGATTGATGTAGTTCACCTGTCGTGTTTGTATTGATGGGTCAATTTCCATCGGTTTTGGGGGCTTCGGGTAGTTCGGCTTTGGTGGTTGGAGGTTGCTTGGGTTTTGATTACCAAAAGGGCTACTGTAGTTTTGATGTTGGATGTTATATGCCATGTTTCTTCTCTGCATTGATAATGCGTTGTTGTTTTTAGGTAGTGCATGGGTATACGAAATTTGGTTTATCGGAGCAGTTACAACAATGTTGATGTTTCTCTTGTGAATGGCCATGTTTCGGAAATTCAGGTTTTGGATTTCTAGGCAGGATGCATATGCCTCGGGTAATGTAGCTGGTTTCTGAATGATCAGCATTTTGGCTAGGTCTCCATTTACTCCACGGATGAACACGTCCAATGCGCGATTACGATACGTTTCTACCAAAACATTAATTGTTTCCAATGTGTAATCCTCTGTCTTGATTTTGTTGACTATCAAGGAGAACTGGTGGTTGACATTGGCATAGAATTCGTCTACTGTCATATGTTGTTGTGATAACGTACTTAACTGATGTTCCAGTGTGCGAAGGTCACGTTTATCGGCGTAATGTAGTGACAGACATTTTTTTATTGATGCCCATTCTTCGTTGAAAATATTATAGGAGATCAGTGCTGAGTCGGCATTTCCACGAATTTTTTGGGGGATATGTTGGAGTATCGCCCTGTATATTGGTTTATTTCGCAGTATTTCGTAGTCTCTTAATATGTTTTCCACGCTGTGTACCCATGATAATTATTGGGTGGGATTTCCGTCGAATGTTTGTAGTTCTTTAACGGCATCGGGCAAGCGGCTTATTTGTTTTAAATCTTCTTCATTTTTCGGGGTGACTAGCGTTGTAGGGGCTGTCGTTAAAATCACAGGATTTTCCAGTTTATCTAATCATTTTTCTATTCTCTTCGTTAGTTCAATCTGGGCATTTAGAGCTCCAGTGATCTCTTGTAGTGTTCTTTTTATTATGTCTAAATCTGCCATTGTAATTTGTAACTTGCGTTGTTTCACTGTGGTATTATTTCACTTTTACACTTGACTTGTGTATTTTATGGTTTTTTAACTTATTTTATTATTTGATTTTTATGTTTCTTAAATGTTATATTATTGTTAAACTTATTTTAACAATTGTTATTAAAAAATTTTTTTGTTATTATATTCACTTTATTATTTTGTATTTGTTATTAATTTTTGACTTACATTAAGATTAATAGGCTATTCATGGCCTGTTTGTGGATTAGTGTTGCCACAAAGTGTTTGTGTGTCTTCTGAATAACTGTTGGATATGCTGTATTTTTCCCGTTTGGCGAGGTTGCGTTGATAATTGTAATCCGCCTACTAATGGTACAACTCTACCACGATTTGTTTATTCAGTTTCACAATTTTAGTAGAACAGCGTTCGCTATGTTCTTATGTGTACAGCGTATTTTAAAAAAATGGTAGAAATAGTTATGTTCCCATGGGTATAACTTTCTTTTCTTTCCAAATTTTGCCGTACTTTAGTTTTAAATTTCCACTAGATTTGTGTACTTACAGGAAAATTACTTCAATCTTCATGTAGAGGTGAGGGTGCACTGCGGGACTGTGTGCACTAGAAGATACCAATCAGGCGTGCGTTGGATGGAACGTAGATTTCCTTTTTAGCTGTATGCTTTCACTTTCACAAACGGCTTACTGCGGTACGTTTTGCGATCACTGCACTGTTATACTAATTGTAGTATAGAATTTGCTACAATTTTAATGAAGTTATAGTATAATATTTGCTATAACTTGCACTTAGTACTTTTCCCGATGGTTCGACTGTTTCGGCGCCAATTAACGAGTCCGTAAGGAATTCGAATAAAAAAAAACTTTATTTATTGAATCCAAACTAAAAACTAACTTATTCTAAAAATTACATGATTTTATATCTAAAAAATTATACTTAATTTGCAAAAATAATAATATAAAAATTCTTATTCTTGGAAAGGAGTCTTAAATTACAATATGTTTTACCACAAGTCAGCATATTTGCTCTTCGCGTGTCTTGATAGTCACGTTGTGCTGATGACATATTATCGTTGATGTTATCTATGCACGTTGTGCTTATGCAGCATACTCGTTGTGCTGATGACATATGATCGTTGATGTTATATGTGCACGTTGTGCTTATGCAGCATTACTGGTGGTGTTAACTTACATATAATTAATAACTTAATGCGTGTCAGAATCATAAATAGTATACTTGTACTACAAAATATAGCCCATGATGAAGTGCAACAACGTCTCACAATCGCGAGGAAAAACAAGGCTGCTCTTGCAAGAAGGGTAGCTAAGCGGATTTGTAGACGAAAGAAGCGAGAATGGTGGAAGGCCGAGGATCTGAAAGTACAACAACTCAGCAATGAGCGCAGTTCGCGTAATTTATTTAAACGAATTATTGGACTGCACCATACTTTCAGGCCTACGTCAACCGCCATTCGGGACCGGGATGGAAACCTCTGTGTCAACATCGACGCAGTACTTGACGCATGGGGTGGACACTTTACTGACCTGGTTGATGTTCATCATGCTTCACAGACTGCTGTTGAGCCACCTCTAATACAGACTGCGGAGATTTGCACTGAGGAGCCATCCCATGAGGAATTCACTAAAGCCATGCAGAGATTGAAACGAAACCGTTCACCTGGAGTGGACTGCATTAATTCGCAGCTCTTGATATTCGGAGGGGATACTTTGTGGAACTGTCTTTTCGACCTTATTCGATTAGTATGGCAAACCGAAGTTATGCCTGACGAATGGAAAGTGGTCGCGATATACCCCATCTTCAAGAAGGGAGACCGCTTGAAGTGTGAGAATTATCGCGGTATAGCTCTCCTTTGCACAGCATACAACTTACTGTCATACATTGTATTGGATAGAATCACTCCTCTGGCGGAGCCCTTGGTTGTTGACTATCAAGGAGGATTTCGTCCGAATCGATCAGTCACCGATCAGGTCTTTCGCGCTGCGGATGACGTTAGTGGTCTGCCCTGGAATACCTAGGAATGCCAACAAAACTGGTACGACTATGTAGGATGACAGTGACGCAGTCTCAATGCTGTGTTAAAGTTGAGAACAGGCTAACGACAATTTTTGCAGTTAACTGGGGTGTTCGGCAGGGAGATGCTCTGTCCCCGATACTCTTTAATCTCATGTTGGAGTACATCTTTCATAAAACTGAAACACCGCAGCGTAACATCTTATATCGCCAGTCCAATCAGGTGCTTGCATATGCAGATGACATATGCGTGATGGGAAAGATACCAACGGAGTGAAAGAAATACTTGATTCGCTTTTAGAGTTTTCAGCTTCAGTTGGACTTCAGATCAATGAGTCCAAAACGTAATACCTGATCTCTGGTTTTAGGGACAATGGCACACCAGATTTTAGTAGTGGCCACCACGAGTTTGAGGGAGATGAGGAGGTTCAAATATTTGGGTTCTCTTATCACTCACGATAACAGTGTGGGTGAGGATATTAAAGTGCGGCTGGCAGCTGGCAGTCGTTCTTTGTATCCTCTAAGGCCACTGCTAAAATCTAAACACTTATCAAGTGCCGTGAAGCTGAAGCTTTACAATGCGTTGATCAGACCCGTTGTTATGTTTGGATGTGAAAATTAGGCGCTGACGGATGAGTACGAGAGATGGTTCCTAACATTTGAGAGAAGAGTCATGCGTGTGATTTACGGCCCAAAATGCGAAATAGATGGTACCTATACCGAGCTCTGTACAATATCGAGATCAGAGATCTGATGAAGATCCCCGATATTGTACATAAAGTAAGATCTCAGCGAGTACGCTGGCTCGGGCACGTTCTGCGTGCTGATCCGGAACGAATTGTGCAGCGATCTCTGAAAGGAGAGCCACCATATGGTAGGCGCAGAGGTCGTTGCAGGCGACGATGGCTTGAACGACTTGGCCTCTTCAGATTGTCTTAGACAGTATGAAGACCATGGTCGGGATAGAAACCGCTGGAGCCACATTGTTGACTCAGTAAGGGGCCAGTAATGGCCTTTAAAACTGTTTTAATTAATTAATCGGTAATTGTGCCAAATTTTATGATTTTCCATTATATTTATGCCGATGATCTCAAGATTTATTATAAAATGGTTCATGAATTAGACTGTGGATATTGTTTTGTGCCATAATGCAAACCTATGTTTAATTTTTGTAATTTTTGTTGTAATTTTTGTGATGCTCCACTTCTAACAACTCTTCCAGAAGTTAACTGATTTTGATGTTCATATTTCCCAGCTCCAACGCGAATCAATAGTATTCAGCTCTTCGTAAGGCATGTTAAATTACTACCGCACGTAATGGTTGCAGATACGTTATTAAAGACAATTAGATACATTATATAAGAATGAGGACTGCAGAATTAATATTTTTCCGAGTCCGTGCATGTCACGCTATATAACCAATAATAATCGACTCATTTACTATAGTGTTTCATTTAATAAAATCATTTACATCCTGGATTCCATATGCACTACTCGTATAAATTGATTGCTGCTTACTTTTGTTGGGCCATTGTAAAAAAGAACATAACCCAGTGAGTACATTCATTTTTATCCTGCACTTAAATGAAATAGACAATTCATATCGATTTAAACATTGTGTTTGTGTGAAACTTCCTCTTTCTAATGGATATTCCCACCTTCTAAACAGAGCCGATCGATTCACTCGCTGGCCCGAAACTTAATGCTTATACATTCGTTCACAAGTTCGCATCACGATATGATGTACTTTATGATATTTAGGCACACAACTTAAGTTGAATTAATTTTTTTCAGAGTACGCGAAATAGTTTGGCTTACATCTGATACGTACAATGGCTTACCAGTCACAAGCCAATGTCATGATCAAATGCTTCCATCGACAGCTCAAAGCTGAAATGGCCAATGGGGAATCATTCATTGGATAGCTCGGAAACCACAATCATTTAATTTGAAATTATATAGCAAAAACGAAGGAAGATGGTATTTACGGTGAAAACCGCTTCCTGTGAGTTTTTCGTCAGAAATAGTACTTCACCTACAACCACCAGCGACAAACCATGCAAACACAATAATTTGTTTGTACCAAAAGCTCTGGACAATTGCGATTTTTTCATACGACGACTTATTATAAACATTTGATTGTATCAATTATAATGGAAAAAATAAAACATTTAAATCGATCGATTAAACCCAGCATATACGGAATTTTCCTGATATTTTTCGGGAATATCAAGTCGTTAAAACCTCAAAACTGTTGTCAAATACCATGAATCTACTTCAGCGTCATGTTTACCCATTACAAAATTATTAAATTGACCCAAAACAACGATATATAGCGTTATATAGAGTGGGGCCCTTGATACGGTGGAACGGTATAGAACAAATCAGACAAAAAGCTTATAACTTTCATTAAAAATAATCCGGGAAACTTTAACTATGATCGTGCCGTTAAATTTAACACACCCCACTCCAATGTAAAACAAATTCGAGTTTAGGAAGCTATATGTGCTACCGAGTTATTAAAAAACCAAATAGTTGAGATAAGCAACACTTGTTCATGTATATTAAAACCAAGAACTTTCCTGTTACTGTGGCAGGATTGTAATGTCCACCAAGACATTCTATAAAACTCAAACAATATACTCAGAGTTCTTCAAGCGTCTAGGAAAAACGTTCATAATAGGTGGTGATTTCAATGCGAAGAGTACTCACTGGGGTTCTAGAATAACTACAACTAAAGGAAAAGAATTACTGATTGCCATTAAAGAAAATGGATGTGAATCCATTTCAACTGGAAAACCAACATATTGGCCAACTGACCCAGGAAAAATACCTGACCTGATCGATATTTTTATAACCACAAGTATTTCTGGACTCTATACGCTTATTTGACTATCGCCGTACATTTTCATTGCATCCCTCTTTTATACTTGGCAATTAATTGGAAAAATTTGAAAATTTTAATAGAACCTTAGTTGAACTAATTTGTAAGATGAAATTAAATTAAAAAAACGTTAGTCCGAATGCCACTTGAACTCACGTCCACTAATCAAACACCCAGTACTTTGCTTACTTGACCACTGCCGTACAATTTCATTACTTATAAATCCATCTTTTATACTCACCATTTGAATAGAGACAAATGAAAATTTAACAGAATCTGAATTGAATCAATTTGTCAGAAATTAAATTAAATTTTGAATTTTTATTTAAATGTATATGCAGCGGTGGTCCAGTAAGCAAAGTCAGTGATTTCTTCTGTTTAAAAGCTTCTATTCAAACTTCAATTCTCCACGTTAAAAGTGGCACAAGTATAAAAGATGGGTATATAGAGCGGTAGTGAAATTGTACGGCGATGGTCAAATAAGCAGAGTCCATTGCCTTTACTAACATTTTCAATATTTTTATTCAAATGGCAGCTATAAACGATTGGAATATCACTATTCATATTTATGGCGGTGGCTCGGTGCAGGTAGTAAAACAAGCTGTGTGTTTGGATTTTAATCATGACTAGTTCAAGTCTCAATATATAGTTTATATTTTTAATTACATTGCAAATTGGTCATTATTAAATCAAAAAGTGATTTTTTAATTTAAATTTAATGAGAATTGTGTGGATGACCGCTAAAATTGTTTACCCTTAATCGAGTTTCGAACACTGCACAAACATCCACAGTTCCAAATTTCCATATATATTGATTCGACGCTACACACATCCTTTATATTTGCCAATTGAAGGGAGAAATTATATTAAAAATTATTTAATGACAAACCGAGGCTTGAACTCAAGTTCACAATTCCAAATGCAACGACTCTGCTTACTGGACCACCGGCGTATATAAATTTGGTGCTATACAAATCTTTTATGTTTGCCAATTCAATAGAGAAAATTGAAAATTTTAGCAACAGGAATGGACAATTCATTACGATCATACACAAGAGATGGTTCCTACATTTTCATTACTGTCATACACAAGAGTTGGCTCTTATACTTGCCGAAAAAATTAAATTAAAAAAGTATTGACGCTGACGAGAATTGAACTCGGGTCCACGAATGCAAAAGCAATGACTCTGTTACCTGCACCACCGCCAAATATACATAATGCTATACAAATCTATTATATTTGCCAATTTAACAGAGAAAATTGAAAATTTCAGCAACAGGAATGGACTATGCTTATTTGACCATTACCGTATATTTTCATTACGATCATACACAAGAGATGGTTCTTATATACTTGCAGAAATTGAATGTAGAATTCAACGGAAGCTGCGTTGCACAAATTATACAGCATTAATTAAATTAAAAAAGTATTAGCGCTCACGAGTCTTGAACTAGAGTTCACGATTTCAAGAGCAGTAACTCTTCTTACTCGAGCTTCGGCGTATTAAAAACTGGTGCTGAACAACGATAGAAATATTTACATGGCACAACTGATAAAAATCTTTACAAAAAGCTAATAACCTTCATTAAAAATAATCCGGGGAAATTTAACTATGACCGTGCCATAAAATTTAACGCACCCCAATCCATGGTAAAACGAATTTGAGTTCAGGAAAACTATGAGTGCTACCGAGTTATAAAACTGACTGTTGACAAAGTTTTCACAAAATTTAGTTCACTAACTCAAAAAATTCTATTTAATCGTATATGGAAACTTTATTATCATTCGAAAGAACATTTCTAGCCATTTATTTTTTTAAAGATAACTTCTTTCAAATGATGGCCGCAACTGCGATGGTCCTTTCTCAAAGTTCAATTTTTGATGACGCGTTATACTTTGGACTTTGCGTAGCCTCAAAGAAAAGAGGCTAGAAGTATCACACGATCTAAATAGTCAATTGAACGATCCGAACCGTGAAATTAGTTGCTCACCAACATGATTTTTCAATTAGGACTCCTTGGAACCAAATGTCGTCGAGGTCGGGGCGAAATAAGGCCGTCTTCTTTTTTGAAGAAATATGGACCAATTCACAAGCGCATAAACCACATCAAACCATCTATTTATTCGCATATCATCCAATACTGTAAACTGGGATTCAAACTTTTCGATGGTATTCCAAATAGTGGTCTCGACAGGCCGATTATGTCAACCGTAACTTGGTCTACGCGCACGAAACTCATTCTTCACAGAACGCTGATTTTCGTAATAAAGCTGAACAATTTGTAGACGCTATGCCGGTGTTCAGTCTTTCCGTGATGAAATGGTAAACAATTCTGAATAAACAAAAACACAATGACGCAGTGTGCGATACTATTCATGCTATTTAGTCATTCGTCAAAAAGAAACAAATGAAAAAATCACCTATAGATGAACGCTTTTACAAAATGCCCTCGCGAACTGGTGCATTCGATTATAAATCGCTAAAATATCGTAGGTTGTTGGCATTATTTTAATTGTCGACGTTGACAAAAAACACTGCCAAGAAATCTATACATTATATTTTACGTCGTGTCGACAACCGCGTAGATTACATGGCGTAATCTACCTCGTCCATCCCTGTACCACATAAACGCGGTCATTTCATATGAAAGTAAGTCATGTATAAAAATAATCTATGCACTATCACTTATTATTAACTAAATCCATATAACTAAATATTTAAATCCAGCAACGTTATAAAGTTTTAAACAAAAACTTGATTTTTAAATAAATCAATTTAGAATCTAGAATCTAACAATTTTCGTTACTAACACGCAATCTGGTTAAAATCTTAAAGCTATAAATAAATCAGAAAGAAGTTAAATTTTTATTTTTTATTCGATTTGGAAAGACCAATAAAACAAATTTAATTTATTTTGTTTGGGTGTACCGTATATAGTAGAAAACAGAAAACGTATGTAGTATGTAAATGCTTTAAAATCGATTGATATTCTTATCATATATGTATTTTTCTGAAAGCATTCTATTTAAAGCTTGATTTCATTTTAAGCTTGATACGTTATACTAATATAAAAAATAATAAGATTGTTAATGATGTATAAAAGCATAATTTTTACCCATATTTAAAACAATATAAATGTCACCGACCGAACATGATATTCTATTTAATAAATTCTACTATACCTATGTAGCTTTATACACTGTTTCATATCATACATAAGCATGACGCCAACGAGAAACTTGAAAATGAAACATTATCTTACGATTTACACGACATTTTTTTTCTTTATGTTCTTTATGATGGAACATGACAGAATTACGACATGAATCAAATTACTAAGTAATTTTTTTACGGTGCTTATATAATAAATTTGGGAAGTTCAGATTTATCCGCATATCCATTTCTTCGGTTTATTGTATTTATGTTGGTTACACAACCGGAAACCTCAATGTTCAACAATATTATTACGATAATTATAAATGTATACGCGTCGTACTACCTATATATAGGTCTCCATTACAATATTTATGTCATACAACATGTAATATTCCAAGACAACGAGACCGGTTGGCGGTCAGTTATTTCAGTGGAGAAAGCCCAAAACCTGATCGAATTGATTTGATTTGTTTTAGGTTCTTAAATTAAACTAAAGAAAGTATATCATAATGCTTTAAAACATATAGAGATCCTATCGCGAGCACTTGGTTTAGTTCAAAAATGTTTAAAATGTGGAGTCAATAGCGAGATAGCAAATGGCACATATGCAGGAATTATGCAGTCGACTGCAAATGGAAATGAAGTTTGCGAAGGTATACCTTCCAAAACTATTTAAAATATTTGACTGAATTCACATTTGCACAGTTCGATTCGCAGTACGAACACAGTAGTAAGTATAATACCGAAACAACATTATCTTTATTCAACTCATATATTAAAATGACTAACGTTAAAGAGAGAAAGATATCATTATGCGAATATTCATTCCTCATATAATATTACGTAGCAAAATACAAAAAAAAACATCGGGACACACTGAAAATGAAATAAAAAAATGTGCACGATGTCACTGGTTTGTTTGACAATATGACAATTGACATTTAATAATAAAATTCAAATATGTAATATATTGGTTGTGTTTGGTGTTTACTGTTTACAAAAATGCAAAATGGCAATGTTATTTTAGCTGTTTAGTGTTTATCAGTAGACATTACAACATTGTGCTTTTAAATATAATACGGTGAGTGAATATGTTTTATAATATGTAATATTATGCTGTTAAACTTCATTTAAATGTTAATCACATTTGCGTTTTTTTTTCCGAATTTCATGTTGTGTACGAGACCACGGAGGCATCATCATATTACTGAACTGACTGGTTTAATCTGCAAAAATGCAAATCTATGGGCTTTTTTCATGTGATGAATGTAATTTGCTGTCAGATTCATACCATTCTCTGGGGAGATTGCTTAGAGTAGAAACACCTACCCATTTATCTTCTACTTGGCCGTTTATCATCAACCTTGCAGTTGTGATAGTGCAACTGCCAGTGTATTTTATATTACTAATAAAAAGTTTTAATAAAATAATATTAACTAAAACATTATTATTATTTTTTATTCCATGTTGCTGGTTCGATATTCCTATTGCTTATGCAAAAACTAAATGTGTTTCACTTGATTGAAATTCCCAATAGATGGCATCAACTATAAAATATTGGGTATTTACTATGAAATATTTTGGTTCATTTTTGAAAATGCCTATTATTATTTTGTACATGGTGCCTAGGACTAATACTTTCAATTTTTTACGGTGTGATTTAAATTTTTTCTGACGGTTTTTATTATAAGTAAAAATAGTTTTTGTGATATTTGAACAATTATTGTGATATTTGTGTTTAATATAGATTTTGTGATAAACGATTTATTTTGGTATATAGTTTGAATGATTTTCTAAACGATTTTTGTGATATTTGTGTTTAATGGATTTTGTGAAAAAATGGTTTTGTTTTAGTGAATATAGTTTTAGTGATTTGTGGAACGATATTTGTGATATTTATGCTTAATGGATATTGTGATAAACGATTTATTGTAGTGATATAGTTTTAGTGATTTTTTGGACGATTTTTTTGAAATTTATTTGATTTGATTTGATTGGAATGTTCGACCAAGCATTAAGCAGGATCTCCCGGAGATGGCCGGGCCTCACCGAACACCCATTTACACATAACATAAAGAGGATTTGGATAGGTTCAGTTAGAATGATATAAATTGACTCGGTTACAGACACCTGGTATAGCCAATAGTTAGTAACACAGGACAATACAATTCTAATCTATTTATATAATTTTTCAGCGTCGCTGGGCTCTGAAATCAAATTTATTAGTTTGCTGGCGGGTCACGCTTATTAGATACTCCTGAAAATTCAATTCAAATTAGTTGTGATTTGTTTTGTTCTGCAATCCAATGTTTAATTTGTTAATTTACTATTAAGTTTAACTGGCAGAGATCCTGTAATTTAGATCAATTTGTTAATATTAATTCCATATATTGGAGCTGTGATAGACCCTGTAATGAATGATTATTAGATTAGTACCTCTTTTCCCAACCCGCTCTTTTTTAGCAGTAACATTGGAATCTGAAATAAAATTTATTAGTTTCTTAGTTTGCTGGATCATACTTATGAGATTTATTCCTGAAAATTCAATTTAAATTAGTTACCAATTATTTTATTCTGTAATCCAATATTTAATTAATTATTTTACTTTTAAGATTAACTAGCCTAGATTGTGAAATTTAAATCAATTTGTAATTATTTATTCCGTATGTTTGAGCTGTGCTAGTCCCTGTAATGAATAATTATTCGATTAGTACCTCTTCCCAACTCAATCTTCTGTTATAATTTTTAACAGTAACACTGGACTCTAAAATAAAATTTATTAGTTTGCTGGATCATACTTATGAGATTTACTCCTGAAAATTCAATTTAAACTAGTTGCGAATTATTTTATTCTGTAATCCAATATTTAATTAAATATTTTACTTTTAATATTAACTAGCCTAGATTCTGAAATTTAGATCAATTTGTAATTATTTTTGACAGCAAAACTGAGCTCTGTAATAAAATTTATTAGTTTACTGGATCAAAATTATGAGATACTTCTGAAAATCATTCCAAATTAGTTCCAATTTATTATATTCTGAATTCAAAGCTATAATTAATTAATTAAAATTTAAATGGCAGAGAAACTTCAATTTAGTTCAATTTATTATTATTAATTTCATATTTGATCTATATGGTAGACCTGTAATGAATAATAATTAGTGTAAACAATGCCGCCATTTTAAAACAAAAACTGCACTCTGCAATAAACTTTACTAGTTCACTGGATGTGACTTGAAATAATGCTTCTGAAAATAATTAAAATTAGTTTCAATTTATTATATTCTGCATAACTACTTAACTGCAATTCATTAATTTAAATCTAATTCATTAAAACGCCATATAAATGCGGCAATACTAGATGAAATAAAATTAATAAAATAAAATATAAAATAAATACAACCAAAAATAGTCCTTAAAAGAAAGAAATACAAGAATATAAGATATATAAGAAACACAAGATATATAAATCTAGGAGGGTTCAAACCTTTTGAAACAGTTCTTCGGTTTTAAATAAATAATTTCAGCAAATCTTGTTGAATATTTGACTTCTATATTACTACAATTTAATTTAAATTCATATTTATACATTTACATATAATAAAATTTTAACTTTTTTTCTGTTTAACACACTAAAATAAAATGTATTAAAAGTCGTAAAATATAGCACTCGAATTAGGAATCATCACCTAAAGTAAATATCATTATTGATTACTTAATAAGAAAGAAAATAAAATAAAAATGTAAATTATGTACAAAATTAGACTAATTCATTCCACCTGACGCACCATCTAGATACTGATATCCGTATCAATTGATACTATTTGTGGCTTGTCACTGTAAATCTAATTTAATTTAAAAACAATTCCAATTGGAACACATTTTCCCGTATACGCGTAAAACATAAATGGAAATGTTTTGTTTTGATATCTAACCTAACTTAACAGACAATTTAACTTACTTAAACTTAACTTGAAATAAATTCAAAAATTAATGCAATGGTGACAGACAATGCAGCCAATATGTCAGCTGCGGTTAAGGCAGCTGGGTTTGAACATCTCCGTTGTTTGACTCATACGCTTAACCTAATAGTGCAAGATGGCATCAAAGAGATAGATGCAATACAAAAAAATGTTAAGATCATCGTGGAACATTTCCATAGAAGAACGAAGGCAATAGAAAAATTACGACAGCTTCAAGCTCAAATGAGTGGCACGACGGTTCCACTAAAACTAATAAACGATGTTGCTACTCGATGGAACTCTACGTTTCATATGTTTGAAAGGTAAATTTATATAACCCGTACACATTGAATAATTTTTAATTTTTTATTCTAGATTTTGTAAACTGCAAGAGCCCATTGAAGCTTCTGTAGCCTTACTACATACCCCATTAGAAATGCCAACATCCATTGAAATGGCAAATTTAAAAGAATTGTGCACCATTTTAAAACCATTTGATAGCATAACGATAGAGTTGAGCGCTGCAAATAATGTTACTGTGTCCAAAATTATGGTTACAATCGACGAATTAAAACACTATTTAAGAAACTTTCGATCTAGTACTACTTCTATATCAGGATTGAACTTAATCAGAGTTTTAATTGAAAAATTAGAATATCGTTTTCAAAACGTCGAATGCAATTATATTTTGCAGCTGGCTACGTATTTGGATTCGTGTTTCAAAAATAGGACAATATCAGAATCAACGAAAATACAAAAGACCGTCTAATAAGATTAATGGCTGAACTTATCCAAAAGGAGCAAAATATTACACCCACTGAAACTGTAGCAGATCAGAGTGTAATAAATCTGGATAATCCCATTTGGGGTCATTTTGACGTCGAGATAGATCCGTTGCTATGGTGGAAAAGCAGACAACTTATTTATCCTATAGGCTTGCCCGTTTGGCAAAATGGTTTTTGGGAATCCTGGCGTCTTCAGTTCCATCGGAAAGGATATTTTCCAAAACTGGCTTAATATTAAATGAGAGAAGAAGCCGCCTCAAGTCGAAAAATTTACAACACATCGTGTTTCTTAACGGAAATATGAATTTTATGTAATTCAATGTTTAATTTATTAATGTACATAATTTTTATTTATTTTCCAAATTTAATTTGATCCTTTGTTTACTTCTAAAATTTAACACTTAATACATAGTATTATTACATAATTTAAATTTTTAATGTTTGGCGCTGACGGATTAATACGAGAGATGGCTCTTTAGATTTGAGAGAAGAATCTTGCGAGTGATTTACGGCCTAAAACATGAAGTAGATGGGACATACCGAGCTCTGTACAGGAAGTAAGATCTTAGCGAGTACGCTGGCTCAGTCACGTTCTGCGTGCTGATCCTGATCGAATTGTGCAGCGATCTCTGACAGGAAAGCCACCATATGGTAGGCGCAGAGGTTGCAGCAGAGAATGACTTTGCCTCTTCCGATTGTCTAGGACAGTATGAAGCTCAGGATCGAAAGAGTTGGAGCAAAATTATTGATACAGTAAGAGGGCAGTAAAGGCCTTTAAAAACTGTTATTATTATATATAGTTTTTTCACGTAACTTAAAATATCAATATCAATAATTAATGAGGATGGTATGTAATTAAAAGTTTTTGTTGTCCATTAAAACCCTGAATTTTTTAATTTAAATTTTTATTCGAATATATATATATATATATATATATATATATATATATATATATATATATATATATATATATATATATATATATATATATATATATATATATATATATATATATATATATATATATATATATATATATATATATATATATATATATATATATATATATATATATATATATATATATATATAATTATATATATATATATAAATATATATATATATATAATTATATATATATACTAGCGGGACCCGGCGCGCTTCGCTGCACCCAAATACAAAAAGACTTAAATTTAATTTGATTTTGTTTTATTAAAAAAACTTTAGTTTTATTTTGAAAAAAAAAGAAAAAAAAATTAATTTAATACAATGGTATGCACAACATTTTTAATTTTGTTTTGCGGTGCATAAATGAATAAATTTTTTCGTATTCCCACTCTGGAACATGCGACATATAATTGCCCATGAGAGAAGCACGGATCTTCCAAATTAACTCCACACACCTGCAGTGTTTGGCCTTGCGTTTTATTCACGGTTATAGCAAAAGATAATCGGACGGGAAATTGCAAGCGTTTGAAATCAAATGGCATGTCTGTTGGAATTAATGGAATGCGCGGTATCAACACATCTTCCCCTTTTGCTGTGCCAGTTAGTATTGTTGCTTCAATCAAATTTGGCATTAATTTTTTAACTGCAAGTCTTGTCCCATTGCAAAGCTTCGGTGAATTGAGGTTTCGAAGAAGAATGATTGATGAGCCAACTTTTAAATTCAAGCAATGCGGTGGCATACCAGGTGGTTCCAAAGAATTGAAGAATTCGACTGGATAATTGATTGCATCTTCTTCATTCATGGCAGTATCGATTGATTTATAAGTAACCACATCCCCTGGCAACTTTTGTTGAATTATAAAATTTATTTCATTCACATTTACATTTTTTGGTGCCAAAATTGCGCGTTCTCTCAACCAATTATGATTTTTGTAATTTTGAATAATATTTGGAAAAACGCGATCAATCAATTCATTTTTTGATGGTAAAATGGTACAAAAATTATTAGGTAGCGTGATGAAACCCATTGACATCACTTGCAATTTTGCTCTCTCCAATCTTCAACAACTGTTTCGAAAACTCACGTGCCGATGGATCATTTTGAAGACTAACACGCATATTTATATTAAGCGATAGCCTTTGTACATGTCTCCACAAAGAAGTCCTTTTCAAACATGCATTAATTTGATCGGCTGGAGTTGATCTCGGAATGACGGGCAGCGTTTGTCGAAAATCACCAGATAGCAATATTAATGCACCGCCAAACAGCTGTTGATTACAACGTAAATCCTGTAATGTTCGATTCAATGCTTCCAAATATTTTTTATGTGCCATTGGACATTCATCCCATAAAATGATTGATGTTTGTTGCAAAACTTTAGCCATTCCAGAATTTTTTGATATATTGCATACAGTAGTTTCAACGGTTTGCACATTCAATGGTAATTTCAAAGCTGAATGTGCGGTTCGGCCACCATCCAATAATGTAGCTGCAATACCGGATGAAGCAAGTGCCAATGCAATTTTTTGTTGAGAACGGATTGTTGCCAATATTGTGGAAATCAAAAATGTCTTTCCTGTTCCACCAGGAGCATCCAAAAAATATAGGCCACCGGTATTGCCTGTTACAGCTTGCATAATTGTATCATATGCATGTATTTGTTGCAAATTTAATTGAGAAATATGTGTTTGAACAAACGCGTGTAGTAAACTGCAATTATACTGTTGTTCGCGTCGTACTTCACGCTCAAATATGTCGTGCATTGGGCGATTTGATGCAACCATACCTAATTGAGCTAAAGCCTTATTTGTCATCATAAGACACATATCCTCAATCATAATCAATGCTTCATTAAACATTTCTGGTGTACGAATCAAATCACGGTTATTTCTTGCATGTTGAAGTAGAAGTAAAAAGTCTTCAGTCATACAATCTTTATACTTATTCCACAATTCAAGTGGATTTGCTGGAAAACATGTTGATATGATTATCGCAAAAAACATACGTATTTGTTTTGGTGGAGCTGTAATTGCAGCATCATGAAGCGTAGCATCCCAATGGGTATCATCTTCAAGCAAATGCAATCGCTGGCATGCATCGCGATATGTTGCACACAATTCACCACCAACAGTTCGCAAATCTTAAAATGACGGTGGCCCACGTACGTTAACCAACAACAACCGCAAATAAAAACATTCAACATTATTTGGACTAACTGTGTAAATGCGTCCCAAAGTATCCGTTGAAAAAACACCGGAATAACCATCGACAGGTGTTCCTTGCTTGCGCCGTTGAAATTTTTTTGTTGATGCATTCCAAGTGAAGTACTGAGGCACTTCAGAATACAGTAATGTTCGTGCAAATTCATCCGATTCGCATAACTTGAAAAATGCTGTTAGTGTAGTTTCTGGCGGCTGAACTGCTCTTTGTGCAGCATTTGCATCGGTAAAATAAACACGTTGGCCATTTTCAAGATGAACTGCCAAATGCACAACAACGGGATGCCTGTCATGGATGGGAAATGATAAAATTCGCCACACTGCTTCATTGGTGCTAATGTATCGCCCCATTTGATACTGCAAAATTTCATCAGTTCGATTTTCATCAGCCACTCCGAAAACTGCCATATCGCTGCCCTTATTGACATACTTGCAAATATATTTGATAGATTTAACTGAATTGCAATATTCGACATTGATGTGTGCATTGTAAATTTTTGACAATATTGGCGAATAAGGTACTATCCAACAATTATCAACTTCAAAGTCTTGGCCTCGGCTTTTAATAATGGTCGATTTACCATTATCTTGAGTTGATCGTCGTCGATACAATGGATATCCATCGTCACCATGAATGGTGTCAGCGATCAATTGTTTGGGAAACCGCTTTGAGCATTTGCCATCAACCGTGCATGGTGAATTTGGATTTATTTCACCACACGGGCCGTGTATCATATTTTTCGTAACAACTGCGAATAATCCTGGATCGATGGTTTGATCAGGAATTTATAGCAGCGCACTTCTCCAAATACACGAAGTTTAACAATTAAATCCATTAATTTTTTTAATTTTTGGTTGAATACACGCGCTGTTATATCGTGACGATCGGTTGGTACTTGACCGTCAAACAAACTATCAGCCACATCAGTCCACTTTGGATTGCAAGTAAATGTAATAAATAAATCTGGTCTGCCGTAGTAACGAACATAAGACATCGCATCCTGCGTATACTCATGCATGTGACGTTGACTACCGATATATGATGATGGTAATATAGTGAAGCGGCCAATATCACTCACATTTACATCGTTCCTTATCGCATCACGTAAATGTATATATTCTTCCGATCTCAATCGGGCTTGATTGTGACGAATAAAATTAAATTGTTCAGTTTCGATTTTGGCATACATGTCAACAATATATTGATGACACAGTTGATTGCATCGCAAAATGTAATTGTCTTGTTGATCACGAATCATCAATCGATATGAATAAAAATTCATCGCACTAACTTTTTTGTTAGTTTCTTGACCTGCAAAGAATCAAAAATGTTCGATTAATAAATTTGAAATATTACTCAAAGATTACAAAAGAAAATAATCAAAAATCATAATTTTTGTACCAGTTGTTGGATTTATCATTGGTATGTTGATATGATAAGCTTCAGCACCTCTCCAATATATAATCCGATATTGCAATGCATCATAACAACGGTGTAGTTCGGAAATGCGTTTTAATTGCTCATTTCTTCGGAACAAAATAATATCCCTTGGCCGAGTTTGTTCACCAACTATTACGATTGCTACTTCATCAACAGTTGGAGCATTGAATCTCCGGGCATGTTCTCCGATTGGTGTTCTATCGGCGATGATAATAATTGTGTAGTCATCGGAGGGCATCCGATCCAGTGCAGTCTTAAACAAATCCACCAATGCATTATACTCATGGAAAAATCTTTGCAGACGAAGAACAATTTCTCTTCTTACATTCCGAGCAATTGCACAGCGTTGATCCAATTCCTGATCCTCATTACCAACGAAATATATTTGTAAAAACTGATGATCAGCATCTGGAAATGGTAACAATGCCCCAGCTCTATGATATATCTGGCCTTGAATCTGTAAAGTTTGCGAAATATATGTACATGATGGATCGGAATTTATTCCATTAGCTGTAATCACCTTGAAAGTCGGCATAAATCCATCTCTTATAATATTCGTAGCTCCAAAAGATGTCATTTGGAAGCATGAATTGTATTTTCGAATATTTGATAGGAAATGCTTCGACTCCGGTGAATTATCATAGATCAACGAATGTAAAGGATGATCAGCATCTGGAAATGGTAACAATGCCCTAGCTCTATGATATATCTGGCCTTGAATCTGTAAAGTTTGCGAAATATATGTACATGATGGATCGGAATTTATTCCATTAGCTGTAATCACCTTGAAAGTCGGCATAAATCCATCTCTTATAATATTCGTAGCTCCAAAAGATGTCATTTGGAAGCATGAATTGTATTTTCGAATATTTGATAGGAAATGCTTCGACTCCGGTGAATTATCATAGATCAACGAATGTAAAGGATCTGGTGGTGGTTCCAATACTGGCAGTTTCACTTTCCCGCCAGCACAGCACATGCCAGGAGTTTCGTTAAGATATTTCAATGCTTTGCAATGCACACATTGTACATTCATGTGGCCAATATAAGCATGCATACTGTAATCAGCTGTGCTGTCATAGTTAAAAGCCGCACGTTCCATTTGTCGTATGGTTCGAATTGAAGTGCGTCTCCGCCGATTTACAGGCTCTTGCTTGGAGAGCTTCGCTCTGCTTGCTGGTCAATGCTTTCCTGACGCTGCTCTGCAGTATGTGTTCGTCTATGTGCTGATACGGAATTCGTGCGACGGGTACGTCTCCCAAGATTTGATCGCTTTCTTCCAGGCATATTAATAAGCAAATCTAAACATATTATAATTGTAATGCATTTGTATTAATGTGTAGTAAAAGTTATCAAAGTCAATGTTCAGTGTTCAAAGCAAAGGTTCACACACACACACACACACACACACACACACACACACACACACGTGATTTTTAGGTGGTAGGAATCCGCCACTGTTGCTGAGGTGTTTGTCCCACCGATGCATCGTCTTCCGAAGATTTTCCACACGTTACCCAACCCCACAAAAAAAAAAAAAAAAAAAAACACACACACACGCACACACACACACCACATAACCTTAATCGTCTGGAAAATACGAAAAAAAACAACACTCACCGGCAAATGTAAATTGTTCAATCAGAAATGAGCACGGCAAACTGAAATTCACTATAATCGATGAAAATTTACTGCAAATGTACAAAAAAAATAGAATTAAAAATCACTTCGAATCAGTTTTCAGTTGCGATGAACTTACCTTGCCTTGCGTAGTACTTACCAAAATGTGTGAGAACACTGGATGGCCAACAATATGGTTGGTTGAATTTTACGCAGTTTTGTAAATTGTAAAGACACGTTATTTTCTTGTTGGACTGTGACTTTATTGAAATTTTGTACAAAAAAAAGGTACAAAAACAAACTTGGAAATACCAATGGAAAATTATCAAAATTATTAAATGATTCACCAAACACGATGAATGCCAATAATTGATTTTGAATGAAAATAATTGATTTTTGTTATATCGATTTTTTTATGTCAAAACAAAAATATTCTGTGATAAACGGTTAAATTTAAATTATGTCGCTGATTTTTTTATCTACTTGTTCGCATTTACTACTTGTTCGCATTTAGTAAATTTTTAGTAATTTTTTCATCCGTAACACAGATGGCATTATTTACAAAAATCAATTGAAATCATATAATTGATTTATTAAAAATCTTTAACAACTCACGAACGGCTCGACTGATTTAGACCAAACTTCACATTAACCATCTACACATAAATACAAACGTCCCCTAAAATTTTGGCTGAAATCGGTTCGGTGGTTTTTGCGTGATGCGGTTACAATGAATTGAAACAATATTTTATATATATAGAAGATAAATATATATATATATATATATATATATATATATATATATATATATATATATATATATATATATATATATATATATATATATATATTTATATATATATATATATATATAATTTAATAACATTGTTTATTCAATTCTCTATTACTCTATTTGAGTAAATATTTTCATTATTGCTTAAAAGTGATATTACTTTTACACCAAACGGTGTGAATGGATATCGTTAAATAAGGTATTTCTTCGGATAAACCACACTTCACACCGAAATATTTTTTTGTGTGATATACAATAAACTGATTTGTACACAAATTTAATTTTTTTTAAATAATGATGTGGTCAAAGTATTATCACAATACCTATACATAATATACATAAACAATACATTATACTTTAGTAATACTTATAAAATAAATAAATAAAATCGATCGAAACCAAAAAAATCAAAAATCAAATCAAAACCATTTTATAAACTGTGAAAAATATAATTTATATTTATATAAATTTATAACTATATAATCAATACCAATAATAATAAATAATGCATATATGTATATGGCGTAAATTAAGTACATAGATGAAAGTAGTATATCAAGAATTAACGATTTTATCGATTAGGAACGACGTGAACGAGTGTTATAAATTTTATAATACATGTATACAAATCTCTATATACATATATTATATATTATATGCAAATTAATAATTCTACAAAAAAAAAAGATAAATGTAAATAATTATTTAATTGAAAATTATGCAAATAATGAATATAGACATTATATACTCGTATAATTATAAATGTAATCATCATTTAACCGGCATACGATGATAAAAATATATATTTCACATTATTAAATAATTAATAAATAATTTGCGACTTTTAATAAATATAATATATATGATAAATTTTTAAATACATTTCAGGATTTAACAGTGAGCTTGAACAGTAACAATAATATCCGTTAACAAAAATAGAATGCATCGAGAATCTGCGTTTTCTTCGAAGCACTTATCAATTTAATTTAATAACGAGAATGGGAAATCTTCAGCCTATTGATATATTTAATTGGTTTATGTATATAGAATTGCGTTATATAACGCATCTGCGAACATCTACAATTCAGAAATACCAAGTATCAACCAAATATCAATCCAATAACCAGAGAATTTGTATAATACATTTTGTTCCCATGACTGTGCCTGCGCGTTTACTAAATTTTTTCAAAACGTGCGGTTTTCTCAAAACTTGTTGGTTTGACGAATATTCTATTCGATGATATATAAATTAAGGGTCAATTTATAGTAATAATTTGACTACACTTGATTGGTAAGTTGGTATTTGACACATCACTAAACATTAAAATGAGTAAAGTAACAGTATAAGCAATATTGCTAAAAACAAAAGTTTTATTGAGAATGCGAAAACGAAAGTATATGAAGATTTTATTAAAGCTCTCATCAAATAATTTAGTATAAATATTGAAGCGAACCTTTGTTCAAATATAAAAAACTAAACAGTTCGCAGAAACATTGAAAATTGGCCACTTTAATGCAAGCGATAGATAGTTTGACAACTTTAAACAGAGGCAATCTGTTTCTTTTAAAATGATGGTATAGGTGAAAAATAACCTATAGTAAACTCTCAAATTGGAAAACAAACTTTCCGAACAAAATTGAATGATGCGGATATATTTAACGTGACAGGACTGGATTATTTTTAAGCTTTTATTAAATCGTACCGCATGTGCTTAGTAAATTATACTTCAGCAGCCGGAAAATTACGCATGGAACATTGGTTATTGGGAAGAGTTCCAAATCCCAGTGGTTTATAAATATAAACACTTTGACGGTTTTGTATAGGAACAATAAATAAAATGCCTAACTATAGATCAAAAGATTTCTTTTCCAAAGTGTAAGATTTTGCTTATTATTGACAACATATGTGCCTTGCAATATTCCTTTGCATGCGGCTTAAAATTTATTCCAATTGGGTATTTATCTACAAATGTCACCTCAATTAAGTTGTACACTCTGGTAAGAAAACTGATACAAACCTTAGAAAATTGTGTGGAAAATAAAATCACAATGCTTATAATTCGGTACGATTCAAAATCGTTTTCGAAAATCCTGGAACTTAAAACAAAATAATACTGATCATGATTTCATCCTGTACACCATTCAATGATTATGTCGCATTGACAATAATTTGCCAAGTGCATCACGCATATTAGTGACTCCGACTTTTTGAATTCTGTTAATGATGATAACAGAAACGTCGAAATTGAATTGTCATAATCATGTTAATTTTCATTTCAACCGAACATGTTGAATTATATCATAATCAGTTAACGAATATTCTCAAAATTTATTTTTAAACTCTATTTCTATCGAACAGATAAAATTTCGTTATATAATCGATCGAGAAATGGATATGATATCAATATGTCAAAATTGATAGTAATTTAATAATTAATTGCCGCGCTGATTTGCAAATACGATTCACGATAAATTGCTTACAATGAATTCCTGAATGTCACAAAGACAACTGCGTAAGTCGGCAACTGTAAAACGCTTGCCATCTTAACTCTTTTAAATTTATCTTGGTCATAGATCAATATGGCATGTTTAGCGGACAAAGTTCTGTTTATCTGAACGATTTGATTTTTTAATAACTCGGTAGCTCATAGGCTTTCTGAACTCGAATTAGTGTTACCATCAGAGATTTCCTAATTAATTTTAGTGTAAGTTATAGTCTTCTTTTAAATTCTTCTTTTTTTTATTTTTTTTATCATAATTGAGCAGTTTTTTGCGATTTTTTTGAGCTGCTCTTTTATATTTAGCTGCTCATCTTTATACTATTTTAAAACCATTTATATCATAGTTTTGCATTTATCCTAAAGAAATTTGGTCGTCGTGTCGTGGTTTAGAACTAATTCACAAAATCACTCTATAGGAATTGCCTATATTATTGACGTTGTCGACGTTGTCTACGGGTTGTCGACTCGTCGACGTAGAAAATAATAGTTGACGCGTAAATGCCCATCCCTGGCCGTATTTATTTTACAGATCGGTTTTCATTAATGAACTTATACGTTATATGGTATAATGTAAGTCGATTCTCATCTGGCGAAATAGTGGTACAAACTTTAGAGAATTACTTTTTTACTGCGTATACCATTTTTCCACATATTATGTATAGTGGCCCGGTGGCCATATATAGAAAAACGTACAAATAGAATATTTAAAAAAAAAATCATAAAATGCACTGAGCAATTGTAACGGGATCAACAAAAGTTTTGGCCCGTTAGCAGAATTTTACCCACTCAGAGGTTTCGGGGCGGTCATCAGAGGCCAGCTAGAACTCAGGGGATGGGCGTGGGGTTTCCCGAAACATAAGTGAGTCTTGATAGACCGCAGGAAAGGAAATAAAGGAGGATCAAGGATAATATGGACTAGGATAAGAAGAGGGACAGGAATCAACCTACCGTGCTAACCCAAATGTGATCAATTAACAACTTACCCTATATACGACACTTAGCCTCTCATTCTGAAAAATAACAAAATAGCGGAGCAGAAATAAAGCCGATATATAAAAAAATGAAATTAAAAAGAAATGCGAAAATTCAATTCTAGATATAATATAATTATAATTCTTTTACTTTATATAAGAAAATGTTACCTTAATTAATTTATTTCATTATTTTATCCCAAAAAAAAAACTAACTAACTAAACTTAACTATATTTTTAGGAACTAACTAAATATGTGAAATAAATACTTAAAACTATGTATAATTTAATTCAAAATAAATTTGAAAGTTATTTTAAAAAAAAAATTAAATTTATATAAAAATAGTAAATAAAATTTGTACTTAATTATACTATGGCCGATGTGATGATGATGCATAATTGAAGATAATCCATTTTGTTGTAGAAAATTTGTTTTTTTTATTTTATACAATATTATTAATTAATTATTTAATTATATACGAGTAGTTGATAACAAGATCATTATATTTATTATTAAAATATTATTATAATTTTATTTAATTATTATTTTTTTTTATATATAACTTTTATTTACACAATAAACAATACGGTGCACAATTTTTGTCCATTTTAGTTTATTCACATGGTCACCATTTTTTTTTATATATAATTAATTTATTTATTCTATGATAGTTTTATCACTATTATTATTTAAACTTTTTTTTGTTATTTATTTAATTTGTAGTATAAGTTAGGATATACTATAAAAATTAATTGTTTACACTTAATTTAAGGTAATTTTCTTAAAATTAATAAACAGTTATTTTAATCACAAAATCATATTTTGATTTGATTTTTCACAAAACTTTTAGTTTCAATACGTTTACTAATAATGTTTTGTAAATTAATTTGCGACACTATACACAATATTTACAATCGCAATATTTTTTTAACAAAAATTCAAAAATAAAAAAAAAATATGTAATTTGCTATTTTTCACCATAAGAAACTAAATATTTTATCACGGAATAACATTAAATTTATTCCGCCAACAACAAATCGTTATCGTATCACTCAATCAGAAAAAATGTATACTCACTATCAACTTTTTTTTTACTAGTCTCGAGCATCCAAAAATATTGTCTTTTTATACTCGTCATTTACAGGTGTTTTTCCCACTCCTGAATTGATAACCGGACAAACAAGTGTCATTTCTCCTAATCAATATTTTGTGAATCATTTCCCGCGCTTTTGCATTTGCACATACACATTTGCATATAAAAATCAAAAAAAAAAATCAGGGGTATTGAACCTTGGAACGATGTACCTAGGTAATCGTTTCACAATATCCAAAAAGTTGAAGTGGCATTCTTGTTTTTAAAGAAATTAGGCTAATTTGAATACATATATGTACAATTTTGCAACATTTTAACTTTATCTATAAATGTTTTTTGTTCCTTAAATCTTGAGAATCATTCTGAAAATGGGATGGGATTACACAAAAAAGGGTTAATTGAGGGCACATGCTCCGAAAAAGAACAAGCACTTAACGGGAAAATACAAAGATGTATAAACAATAATATTGAATAATACCAAGAAGGCTAGTTAAGGCCTAATAGCAAGGAGGATTGCTAAATTGAAACTAACCCCGCATGAGTGTTTTATCTATATATAAATGAATACATCCGTATACAAATAAACAGTTTACTCCGGCATCCAGGTATATTATTTTAGGTATAAATATATATATATATATGTATATATATATATATATATGTATTTATATAAATATATATATATATATGTATATATATATATATATATATATATATATATATATATATATATATATATATATATATATATATATATATATATATACATATATATATAAATCAGCAGCTCAGATTTGTATTAAAATTAAAAAAAAAAACAGAGATGTACTTAATGGCGACGATATATATATATATATACATATATATATAAATCAGCAGCTCAGATTTGTATTAAAATTTAAAAAAAAAACAGAGATGTACTTAATGGCGACGTGCGATAATATATAAGATTGAAAGATGTATTCCTTGTTTGAGATTTCCTCCCATGCAAGTTTATATATTATATATATACAAACATAAAAAAGCTTTTAAAACTTTTTAATAAAAACCGCAAAATACAGATAACAATTTCTAACTCATTTTTTATTTCGACAAATTTTCTTTTAAAGAAAATCGATTATCGTATAACAACAACAATATATTAAAGTATTTTAATATATCACATATTTGTATGTATATGTGTACTTGTATATTGCTATATATCTATATATTATATAGAGTAACATAAATTATATTGTGCTCAGAAAAAAGTAAATAATTTATATATATATATATATATTTATATATATATATATACACGTGTCTCAAACCGAGCCGGAACTCTCAATTAATCTGATAGACAAGAAACCATTTTTAATTCGATACGCCGTACTTGTTTACAAAATATTTCAATTACATTTTCATAAAATTTCTTGTTTACATGTAATCGCTTAACCATCCCCTTTCCAATTGAAATTAGAGATAGATTAGAAAGTTGTTCTTGGCTATAGTTGTATTCCTATAAGATATATGTTTTAATACGTTTCAATGCGGAAAATGATGACTCGCTGGACTAGAAGATAAAGTGATAACTAATGAACAAAGTTTGAAGAGTTCTCCAAACGTTAACTTTAAACAATTGCTTAAAATGTGTTTTAAAATACCCTCTATATAGTGAAAGTTTTTTAAATGATTCTGAATTATACAATACAATCAATTCATTCTTCAATTTGGCATAATCAAAAAATTCACCATACACAATTTTTAATAAATTGAAAGCATTAAGTGGAAAATTTGTGCTATATATAATATGAACTGAATCATTGAGAATTTAACATTTCTAAAAAAATGAATTCTTTTAAGCTCTCGAAGCGAGTTTCCATTTGCATCAAAATTATATCTATTATATGATTATATAATGTTAAATAATGTAATTTAGGATCATCTTTATCCCGTTAATTTTATCAAAATTAAAACAAAGTTTTTCTATACGTATTTATTATTAATATTAAAATTGGCTGGAACCCACGAGTATTCCGTACTCAATGCCACAAAGGCCCATCGTGCAGACCTAGGATTGCGCAAACGCGCACTGCTGCCTTCGCAAATTGAACAAGTTTATACCAAGGCAGAGAGGACAGCTGATATAAATTTAAAGATCTAAAGTTAAATATCTGAATTCGTATATAGAACTGAAAGCAGGGCAACTGCTCACAAAGTGTAGGCAGCCATCATCTACCTCAAGGCAGTCCTAGCAAATAACATCATGAGCTAAACATATACGATGTATATGATCTTAAAAACAACCATGTCCCGTAAGAATCGCTATCAAGATTCTTAACTGGTTCTTTTTTAAAGATAAAGCATTCTTCGTTGACCTCAAATTGGGCTCCTTAATGAAGTCCTTCGCCTTACGACAACTTAACTTCAAGCCACTGAGACCTTAGGTCCTTCAAGGCTTTATAACTTTCTTCCCGTAGTTGAAGGAAACAGGAACCGCTGTTTCAGGACCAACAAAAATCAATTGGGAGCCAGCTTTGGCTAAACAATCCACGATCTCATTGCCTACGTTGTCACTATGAGCCGGTACCCACATGACCGTAACTTTATTGTTAGAACAAAGAAGGTTTATGAAATGTTTACATTCCTTGACGAGTTTAGAAACAGTCAACGGATTTCTGAAAGAGTTTAGTACAGCTTTACTATCTGTACAGAGTAGAATACTTTTTTTTTAACAGCTAAATTTAAAGCCTCAATAACACTACGTGTTAGCACTATTAGTTCTGCCTGAAAAGCAGTACAATGCGAACCAAGTCTACCGAAAAGTCGCAGATCCGTCCAAGGACAGTAGATTCCCAAACATGCACTGAGGTTAGATCGAGAGCCATCAGAATAAAAGACTATGGACTCATCTAATTTGTTAAGAAAATCCTGTGAACTCCACTCTCGACGGATAAGCCACCGAGAAAAGATTTGAGAAATGGAATTCGGGTAGTAGTCTGCCATTAACCATATCGATTTCTGGTAAACATGAAGAATAATTTGTCAATGTCCCACGATAGAACCGAAAATATTCCATGCTCCAATGCACCTCAGACGATATGCTGCAGAACAACATAACATAAAGGTGCGTAACTGAGGCAAGAAAAGAATGGATTCCATAGCAAGAAGTGGGATCGAATACATAGCCCTAGTTATGACTCTACAAGCAAGATGATATAGACCCTTAAGCTTGGCTACAGAAGCCTTCAGGTCAACCACTGGCCACCACACAATGGAAGCGTATGATAGTAGCGGTAGGGCGAGTGATTTATAAATGAAAAAAAGCATCATCAAAAACTCTTCTATACATTGCCAAAAAATGGCAGTTGATTTTTGAAGTTTGTAATCCAGGTGATTCTTCCAGGAAAGTTTACTATCCAGGACAACACCAAGGTGCTTGACGTGGTCACATTTAGTGGTCGTACTCAAGAAACGGAGGGAACAGATAGTTCAAGAGTATTTTTCTTCATTGTAAAGACAAGTAAATCAGTTTTAGAAGTGTTGACGTGAAGGCCCTTTTCAACACACCATGCCTCCACAATAGTTATCGCATGTTGAGTTAGGTCGGATAAGACACTGAGATGTTTGGCTGAGACTGTCAAAACGAGATCATCAGCTTAGCTCTGTGCAATGTAGCCAGATTGCTGCAGCTATACAAGTAACTCGTCAATGACCAAAAGCTACAGCAGAGATGAGAGCACACCTCCCTGAGGACAGCCTTTGCTAACCTTAACCGAAACTAACACCACATTCAGCATGGGTTCAATCAATAATATAATGGTGCGGTCAATACAAAATTGGTACAGGCAGTAGTGATTGTAGCAAACGAAGTGTTGTCGAAAGTTCCCGCAACATCCAGGAAAGTATACCCACAAGAAACTCCTTATTGTTAAGAGATTTTTCAATCCTGGTTACAAGTTCATGTAGGGCAGTTTCACAGGACCTACCGACTCTGTAATCATGTAGCATGTTACTGAGTGGGGAGGTGATTAGAAAATGATCTCTAATGAATCTATCGAGAATTCTTTCCAGAGCTTTAAGGAAAGTTGAGGATAGACTAATAGGCAGAAAGGACCTAGGATCCGTTTAACTTACCAGCTTTCGGGATAAAAACAATTCTACTTCTGCTCCAAGAATTTGGAACAGTGCTAAAAGCAATACACTTTTGAAAAAGGTGGAGCAAATGATAAGCCTTATAAGATGCAAAGGAAAATAGGCTCCATCGTAAGACATCACGATTGATCAGCTTGTCAGCCAAACTCCAATCGGCACTTGCAACAGACGTCCTAGTGAGCTCGGCAGCAACATCATCCGAGTTGACGATATCACAACCAGGAAAATGAGCCGAAAGGGCAGCTCACCAATTTCCTTGTTGGAAGAGGTAAGCTGTCCGTCCGTATGCGTATTTTGTTTGGTTTCAATTTTTTTTAAGTTACTGTAGCAAATATCTAAGCTTTTAGTCTGTAAAATATTAAATAGAACATCCGTAAAACTGAATAAGTCACCAAATAATTCCAATAAAAGTTTTGTCTCAAACTTTTCTAAAAAATTAAGTATACCACCAGCTGATAGTATCGTCTCCCGGTCCCAAATATGAGGTGATGATACTAAAATAGCTTCTCTTGTCATGATTTAACTGAACTTGAAATGTTGCGTTTAATTATGTCATGTGAAGCATTTGATCTTTTTGTTGAGCGAGCAAAGAAGCGTGAACATATATAGTAGATAAAAATATTCTACCAGAGCTAATACTTTCTACAGATTGTGAAAGAACTCAATTCAGTCTATGTGCGGTACACTGGATAAATCGAGCATTGGGGTAAACCATCTAACTCATGTTTGTGTTCTATTTAATTCTCCCGTCATTACTGCAGCACCTTCGTAAGCCTGAGTTTAGGTCCAAACCCAGCACATTTTTCGAAATTCCTTCAGCTGATCTGTTGCTATTCCCGTCTGTAAAGTGTAAGAATCGCTCCTGTATTGTACCTGTATCGTTAACCAATCTAATAATTGTACATATATGGGAAACTGAAGAGATATCCGAGGATTCATCTATAGAAGGATAGATATTTATAGCGAATTGATAATTAATTTTTTTATTTTATTTAAAATAACTTGGCTTATTAAATTGATAAGATCGTTTTGAATATCTGGGGAAACAGCTTTAAAAATTGAATTTCCGTTTATATATGGTTATAAAGAGCTTCGTCATACTTCGATATATAATGCAATAACTCAATATAGTTTTCTCGCTTGTTTAATGTATAACTTTCATCGTGACATCGAAATGGCAATTCTTGAGTGCCTAAGAAATAAACGGTATTAATTAAACGTCTTAGAATATTACGGTTTTTAGTAATAGATTCGTTATGAAGATTTAGCGATACTTGTTTTTGCTTGTCCAAATTGACTTTTCTTTATAGATATACAATAATCAAGCATGCCCAACAGAATAATTTATTTAAATGCCCACAACCAGTTAGTTAACCACTCCTTTTTAGAATAAATGGTCGATGGAAAACGACGCACGACATTCATATTTCCCATTTTTACTGTTTGTGTCAAAAATTGCATATCTGGTTTGGGCCTACCATCTTTTATTACAGAATTTTTCACCTCCAGTGATCGGCTAGAAAATGACTTTTTTAATAAACTTTCGTTTACACACGTGGAGTCTATTCTAAACTTGTTTCACTTTGAATAATATTCAAAAACTTAAACTTATCTATTTGGCAACCAAAAATGTAATCGCTAATACTATTTGTAACAAAATTTAGGTTTGTTCATATTAATTGTTAAGCTGCGTGAACAAAATACAACGAAAGTCAAACACAATCCTTTGTTTTCTGTTCGCGCAATTTAAAATTTCATATGAACAAGGCATAGTTTTGTTTATATAAATACGTCATAGAGGGGAAATATAATGATTTAACATTTAACCATAATGAGGACCAAAAAAGTTCACCATTGTATATACAAACACCAGACACAGAGGAAGAAAGGTAAACATATAAATCAAAAATTCAATATAATCGGTGCCAAATTTAATAATATGCCTATAAGAATTCTATCAAAGTTAAGTTTTAAAATTTTATTTCCACAGCACTTTCATAATTTCTTCATAATTGGTTAAGAATATCTAGGATTGTTCCATATAAGAACTTTATCCGAAAATTCATTGCAGAATCACATTTCCCTCAATCATACCGAATTGCATCATGATTGGTTCAGAAATACCCTAATTCCGTTCCAAAACTTTATCCAATTCCACTTATCCAATCCTATAGTTGTCTATCAGGTGGCCATATTCTCGAAATACATCCAAAACTGAATTTACAATTTCATTTCACTCTTAAATGATTTAAAATAATTTAAATAAACTAAAAAAATTATTTTAATTATTTAATTTTACATATTATTTACTTTTTCATTTACAAGAGCCATTCATGAATGAAAATGCCATCTTGGCCTCACCAATCACCATGACAACCAAAATGAAAAAGAATAAATCGCAGGCGTTATTAAATTAAAGTTTTAGTTTTTGTTGATTGGTTGATGTCAGCCATTTTGTATGTTATTCATTGGCTTCATCACTTTAATTTCGTTTTGTTTCTCTCTCACACCTAAAGGAAACATCCTATAATGATTAAATAGTCCGTTATATAATAACAAATAACAAATTTTTTTTTCGGTTTTGGTCGTTTTGATTCGTTCGCGTTCATTATTTGAAATGAGAACAATAGATTTGATGTATTGAGTTAAAATTTCTGTTCTGATTTGATATTTCGTATTTTTTGTCCCTTTTATTTCGCACGGTTCCGCATGTGCAAATACAAACGAATTATTTATTATGTGTGTTATTGACTAATCAACATGTTTTATATACGCTTTAGGATTATATTGCGCAAATCTTATTGATTTTAAATAACAGTTCCCCTTTTTTAAGTTCAGTTTAGATGCGTAAGTGAAATGAGTATGAGTATAAATAAAAAGTAGTCGATGTTGACACAGAGGTTTCCATCCCGGTCTCGAATGGCGGTTGACACACCGGTCCCGAATGCCGGTTGACACAGACCTGAAAGTATGCTGCAATCCGATAATTCCGCTAATGAAATTACGCGAACTGCGCTCATTTCTCAGTTGTTGTACTTTCAGAACATCGACTTTCCACCATTGTTGCTTTTTCCGCCTACAAATCAGCTTAGCTGCCCTCCTATCAAGAGCAACCCTGATTTTCTTCGTGACCATATGTAATCAACGTCGACAATTAAAATAATGTCAACAACCTACGATGTCACTAAAATTGAAAAATTGATTTGAAATTGAATGCGCCAGTTCGCGGGAATATTTTGTAAAAGCGTTCATCTAAAGGTGATTTTTTCATTTGTTTCTTTTTAACAAATGACTCATGAATAGAGCCCGGCATATCGTCTACAAATTGTTCAGCTTTATTATGAAAATCTGCATTCTGTGAGGAATGTGTTTCGTGCGCTTAGACCAAGTTACGGTTGACATAATCGGGCTGTCGAGACCACTATTTGGAATACCATCGAAAAGTTTGAATTCCAGTTTATACTATTGGATGATACGCGACTAAATAGACGGTTTGGTGTGGTTTATGCGCCTATGAAGTCATTCGTCCATATTTATTCAAAAAAGAAGACAGCCGGGACGTACCTGTGAATAGTGCTCGATATTGCGATAATTCCATGATAACGGAGTATCTGCTGCCTGAAATTGAAGCCCAACATTTGGTTTCAAGAAGTCGGCGCTATTTGCTAAATATAGCACGCGAAGCAATATACTTATTAAAAATTCAATTAGCAAGCAATTGGTGAGCAATTAATGTCACGGTACGGATCGTTGAATTGGCTATTTAGATCGTGCGATACCTCTGGACTGTTTTCTTTGGGGCTACGCAAATTTCAAAGACTATGTGAATAAACCAGCTACATTTGAGGCATTGGAAGCCAACATTACTCGTGTCATTCGCCAAATACCATGCCGATGGTCGAGTAAGCAGAGTCAATACTCTTGAACTCGTGGACTCAATACTCGTCAGCGCCAATATTTTAACAAGCCAATAAATCTACATTCAATTTTCTTCTTCAAGTATATAAGAGCCATCTCTTATGTATGACCTTATAATGAATTATCTATTCCTGTTGCTAAAATTTTCAATTTTTTCTATTGAACTGGCAAATATAAAAGATTTGTATAGCACCAACTTTATATACGCTGGTGGTCCAGTAAGCAGAGTGGTTGCATTTGTAATAGTGAACTTGAGTTCAAGCCTCGGTTTGGCATTAAATAATTTTAAATTTATTTATTTATTTATTCACATCCATTTTAGTTGTATAGTTAATCTTGAACCCCAGTGAGTATTCTTCGCATTGAAGTCACCACCTGTTATGAACCTTTTGACACTTGAAGAACTCTGAGTATTGATTGTTTTTACTGTCTTGGTGGACAGTATAATCCTGCCACAATAATAGGAAGGTTGGTTTTGTTGGTTTTTATATACATGCACAAGTGCTGGTTATCTGAACGATTGCTTTTTAATAACTCGGTAGCACTTATTGCCTTCCTGAACTCGAATATCGTTTTACCATGGAGTGGGGTATGTTAAATTTTATGGCATGGTCACAGCTAAAGTTCCCCGAATTATTTTTAATGAAAGTTTTATAACTTTTGTCTGATTTTTTGTGAGCCGTTTTTTCCGATTTTTCTGCGAGCTGTTCTATACCGTTCCACCGTTATAAAAAGGGCCAAACTGTATATCGCTATATATGAATGTTTTGAGTCAATTTAAAAATTTTGTAATGGATAAACATGACGCTGAAGTAGGTTCATGGTATTTGAGCACGATTAGTTTTAAATTCTGCTCCGACCTTCACAGTCGAAATGTTCCATGCATTTTGCTGTATTCCCTGCAGACTTGTACGAACACTCTCATCGTAGCTTTGTAGCGTTCATATTTGATCGCTGACCGATAAGTTCTCCCATCCTGCACAACTCGAGCCTGCCCTGTAGAAACTAACGCATGGTCAATTAAGCTGCGGGAAGTTCCGCGAGAGTGAGTCTAATTGTATCTGTCTGTGTGGGAAAAACGTACTCAATCATCATCGATCGCGGTTACGTGTCGGGAGTACTGACCTATATATGTCATGTTCACTGCGTAGAGCAACGTATTATAGCTCAACGAGTTCCACTCGATACTACTTCATGCAAGTGATTAGGTCTTCCAACGCTCTTATGGTTTCCTAAGTGACTGCATGTTACACATGCCGATCCTAATTCTCGTGTGCGGGTACTTGAGACGAGGTTCGGTGTTTTTTTGACTGCATCCATTTTTCTTTTTGTTGACATTATAAACAGGTTATTTTTTACGGATGCGGATCGTCAGCCCGGCGAACCATTTAACCGCCTCTTACGACAAGCAAAGGATTCTGTGGTAGTATTCTTGGAAAACATGTTCGTGCAAATTAGATTTACGAGACGATGTTAATGCCTCCCGAGCACAGGGGCATGTTACTAATAACCTAAGAATTGTTATTTAATCAAATGCACATGCGGAATAACAACTTGTCTTACTTTTGAGATAGCTTTTGCTAATGTTTGTTAAATTTAAGTTAAACATGCAGCAACTTAAGTGTCATTTTTCAGAATATTGGACTAACCGTTAAAAAAAAACATAAATTTAAATGTTTTGGGTTATTGTATAGATTAAAAGCGATCCCGCAGTACTTCATTCGAATGATTTGGTCGCCAACTTTTAAAACTATCGGTTTTCCTGAAAAATCATAAAAAAGCACTTAAGTGGTTTGTGGAAACAGAAATAATTATGTAATATTATGTATACTAATGTATTTATAGAATGCAGCTGCGGGCTTATAGTCAATTTTGCAATAAATTATAAAATTTAAAAAGACACAATGGTATGGCATATCGAATGCTTTATACATTACTATGATTATGTTACAAACATTACATTACTATGATTATATTCAATCACAAACACCTTTATAGCTGTAGGCATTATATAGATTGCGATTATTTATCAAAATCAATTAAAATTTTGTATAAAATATGTTATGCGATATATTTTATATTTTTTGCACTAAACATGTTCTAAAAACATAATATAGTTAAACATGAAAACTAGGACAAACGTGAGACAAAGTTGACAATATTAAAAGTCGCATGCCGGAAGAGAAAAGTTCTGCTGTTAGAATAAATTATTGTCATATTTTTTATAAAAGTATATTTATGTAGTACTCACATAAATAAATTAAAGCGGACTATAAATCTATTTTGTCTTATATGTCTCATGTATACATACTCATGTGGAAAACAAAAACTATTATTTTTTCATTCCAATATTTAAACTATTGAAATTTGAGATTCACTTAGCCATATATCGAACGACAAATGAAAATATTTTTTTTCGGTGCGATAATCAATATATCAATATATCGGTGCAGCCATACAAACTTGAATCACATATGGAATTTTTTTTTAATTAAAAAAGCTTTTTAAATATTTTTTTAAAGAGTCTTTAGATAAATTAAAGTCGAATGTATCGCTAATTTCGATCAACTGTTTGGCCATTAGGTTCATTGGTTTATTCTCACCATACCCAATTCGTTGTTGTTCAAGTTTGATTAAATTATTTTGACGTGTAATCCTATTTGGAATGTGTAAGGAGATATTTTCCATGATATATGGTGAGTCGATGTACCCTGGCAGAACGTTTCCTATCATTGAAGCACCCAGTCGTTTTCTTCTATTATATCTATATGTGGCAATTTGATAATTATGGCACCTTTCGATGTAAGGTGGTAGATGGCTAATATTCTCGTAATATGGTAAGCTACTGTCATATTTACATCCATCTTTCCGGGCGATGTGTAGTAACAATTTCTTTTGTACTCTTTCGTTTCGACTAATACGCGTTTGTTGATAGGGAGACCACCCAGAAACAGCGAAATCTAGTTGGGAGTGGACATAGCCAAAATAAAGTTTAAATAGACATTTGACGTCCGTTAGCTCCCATGACCAACGTTTAATAAACCCTATAACTTACAGTTGGCTTTGGCGACTATTATGTCGATATGTTTATTGAAGACGAGTTTATGCATTTCTATCTTGCAGCAAAATATTCGCCGACCATATATTAGCCAATCAAAACAAGCCATTTCGTAAACAAATTTCCACTTCCAAATTTAAATAATTTCAAATCGATGCAAAATGTGCACCAGGCTGGCAACTGCTACAAATTAAAAATATGCTCATATGCTCAAATTTTCACTCATTATGTCAATTTTAGCTCTTTTTCAATTTTATTTTTTATTCTTGGCTAAACCGAAATGTCATTGTCGTCTTGACGTTGTCAAAATAGTGACAAACTAAGTTTGCTGAAACTATACATATTTGTGTGTATTTAATGGTAAGATTAATGTTAATTTTAATTTGTAATTACTAATTATATTCTGTTTTCATTGTTTTCATGAGAAAATGTGTACTGCCATTCCAGTAAAAATGGCTAGACAATTTTTTGCGGTCGGTGCAAATAAATCAAAAGTCGTGTTTTTATAATGGTGGATGACGGATGTGACATTTATTGTTTAAGATAAGTATTTTGTATTTATTAAAATTTTGGTTGTTTATTTTGATTGTATATTTCTAGACTCATGTACTGGAAGTCCCAGTTGGAAGTAAATATTTGTGGCAACATTTTGAGACTAAATTATTTTATAGTGGTAAATCATATACAAAGTCGAGTCATTTGTGGCATAATTTAAGATTTCACCGAGTCAGTAGATCGCGTACAAGCCGTTTGCTTGCAGCGTCGAAGGATGTACTCAAAAATTTACGATTCGCCCTTATTTGAATGATCGTATTCGAAAATGCCACACTTGTGAACAGCCGTATCAGTGGTGCCTATAGTATGTCGAAAACTTATATTATCACCGGATCAGTATTTTAACAACACAGACTTATTCACCGTAGAGAACGACGATATGGATGCGAACTGAGTGGCAAACGATTCTATCGAGCAGACGCACTACAAAATCATATATAAGAATCTATATACTGGCGAGAATCCTAATCCCCGCGAGTATTGTTCGAAAGTATTTCGACAAAACATTATAAACCAACAATTGTGCCACGGCTCTATCAACTTCAATTAGATAAGTCGATGTGCCGCACCAAATTGGAATATAAGCTACTCAACAGTAGAATGTTTACATCTTGGACTTCTATCTATAGATTTATTCGTTTGGTTGACACCAGCTGAAGCGTTGCATATAAAAGGTAGGTTTAATTAATTATTTAATGGTTTCAATATATGATTTAATGCTTGAAACGAAAATTTGTAATCCACACAGGACGTTGTAAGGATCGCCTAAAAGAAAAATGCTCTGATTGTCAAGACGATTTGGCCGATGATGATAGTATGGGAAAGGGAAACAAGTGTTCCTCTGGCTTGGACTACGTTGCAGTGTAGTTAAAATAAGTCGGCCCAATATACAGCACATGAAGAATAAATAATCGGCGCGTTCTCGAAAATGTTCAAAATGTTTTCACGGATCCGCGTACAAAAAGCCACCAATCGTTTTTTTTTGTTTTAATTTTTAAAATTGTAATATTTTATGTTCTTACACACTCATAAAATTTATTAAATTAATTAAATTTTTATATATATGTACATTTATACATTTATTTCGATATGTTCTGAGGTCGTTTGGTTTTCTGATAGTCTTAATTCGTGATTATTGTACCCTTCTGGTGCATCCTTACAAGTTACGCACATATATACAATGATTCAGTATTTACAGTGGGTTTGGTAGTGAAATTACAGTGTGTTCAATTGTTCTGAAAAATATAAACATAAATTTTTTGGAACATTGTTTCCAGTATTAAAATCGGATGAGTATATATAGTAACATTTGATGGTGACCTTATACGAGTTTGATTTCCCTCTCGAAAGTTTTATGCAAAGAAACTACAAACAGTAGTAATTTTTGACAACCTCAAATTGAACAAAAAGCCATGTACCAACATACTAGAATAAAAACCGGCTAACTTCACCCCGCATTGCAGACAATTTTGCAGCAAGATTTCAACAAATATAACTCCCAATCACGAATTTCATTAGTTCTTTGAAGAATTGTTAATATGATATACAAACTGTAATGGTTTCTTCTTTCTAAAGAAAGAGATAGTTTAACATTTATGTGTATTTAGCCGCAATTTATTTGAATTGCACCTCCTACAAACTCAGTTTAAATCATCTTGCAGTTCAGCTGAACGTCTTGTCGGATTTGATGCAGAATTCCCTTAATATAATGGAAGTGCGGTGAGACAGTGCTAGTATATCAGTTCCCACTCTATATTTGGTAGAGCAATTACAAGGACAGAGTAAACTCTCCTGAAAATTTCACCTTGATTATAAGCTACAAAAGGCCATTTCTATCTTTTGGCAATGCAGAAGGGCCTTTGGCAATTCCTGGGGTCTGACCCTTAAAATGATGTTATTCGTCTACAAATCACTGGTTTAACCTTTACTGTCGTATGTAGCAGTTGTATGCTGCCAGTTGTTAAACTGACGTCTTATGTAGTAAGGCTAGAAGGACTGCAGATGACAGCCTGTAGGGCTATAACCGGTGCTATGTTGCCTACTCCCCTTCTTGCTATGGAGTCTATTCTATGTATGAGATAAAAGCAAATATGAATCCGAGAAAAGCGCCGGGCTATTACCTTATCACAGCAGAAATTTTAAAAGAACTACATCAAGGAAAGCATTATTAAAGCTCACCAATATTATAAATGCCACCTTTCGATTGAAATATGTACCCAGCCTCTGGAAAATTGCAGAAGTAATTATGATTCCTAAACCTGGGAAACCACCACACAAAACTGGATCATACAAGCCAATATCGCTATTACCAGTTATGTCTAAATTCTTTGAGAAGTTATTAGTAAAAAGGCTAAATCCGATAATTGAGAGGAAAAACCTGATTCCAAATCATCAGTTCTGTTTTCGCAACCAACACTTAACATTAGATCAAGTACACAGAATAATTAATATTATTGAAAGAGCATTAGAGGAGAAAACAGTCCGCTCAATGATATACATAGGCCTTTGATAAAGTTTGGAACGAAGGACTACCAATGCAATTCACTACAATATTAGAATCATACTTGAATGATAGATTCTTTAGAGTAAAATTAGACGATTCCTATTCTGAATGGAAAGAAATCAAGGCAAGAGTACCGCAGGGCAGTGTATTAGGTCCGGTCCTATACCTATTGTACACTAATGATCTCCCTGTATTAGAAAACAACACTGTGGCAACATTTGCTGATGACACTGCAATATTAGCTGTTGGAGATAGCAACGAAGAATCAACTCATAGTTTACAGTTAGCTATTACTCAAATACATAACTGGACCAAAAGATGGCGAATTAAAATTAACGAAACTAAATCAGCTCACATCAATTTTACAAACAAACAACTCGAACATATTCCGGTTACAATTAATCAAGAAATAATACCGTATGCCAACACACAACTAAGTATCTTGGCATGACACTAGATGCAAAACTACGATGGAAAGCACACGTCAAAAATAAAAGTGAAGAACTACGGCTGAAATATAGAAAGATGTATTGGCTGATAGGAAGGAGCTCCGCTCTATCAACATACAACAAACTTCTATTATATAAACAAATATTAAAACCGGTTTGGACTTATGGTATCCAACTTTTGGGTTGTACCAAACAGAGCAACGTGGAAATCATCCAAAGATTTCAAAACAAAGTATTAAGGAACATCGTTGATGCACCATGGTATGTTAGAAACAGAGACGTCCATAGGGACCTTAAAGTGGACACTGTTTCAAAGGAATTCCTAAAAAATGCAGTGAGACATAGACAAAGGCTCGAACAACATGTTAACACTGAGGCAACTAAACTGTTAAACAACACAGATATTGTACGCAGGCTCAAACGAACTAAACCTTTTGAGCTGGTGTAATTGCTAGTGTAAACAGCGTAATGCTGATCTAAAATCCACAATAACGAAGTGGTTTAATTCAATTTATCAGACACTATGGAACACCAGTGGGAAGAAGCCATAGATTAATACGACATAGTCAATTAAGTTAGAATAAAATTGCTCATTAGTCCAGGTGACTAGATGGTAATAATTGTTCATTTAAAATATTTAAATAAAATTGAAATTTTTTTTTTATTAATGATGTCATGCGTTAATAAAAATAATTGTAATTTATAATACACATAAGTGTACACTAGTAAATAAGTATTAAATAAAAAAGAAAAGTTTTCGATAAAAATGGCAAAGTTCTAAAATAGTATAGCTTTTTAACTTAAAGAGGGAGTAATGATATGTATTTAGTTGTACGCTCCTGATTGCTGAATATGTATATGTAATCAGCAATCAGCAGCTATATTAATGGGCACAGTCCATGTTAATAATAAAGTACATTTGGTTGTGAATAAATACCATCAGCGACTTGATAACCTCCACCAGAGAACAAAGTTGTTTCTATCCGCGGTAGTCCATACTTATCAGGTTTCGATTGAGGAGCGTATTTATTGGCACTCCGAAGAAGAGTTCAATAGAGTCCAAGGATTATCGGAGTTAATATGTAACTACTAGTACATAGCTATAGGTATTAACTCATTTTAATTGCTAGAATATAAGAATTATATAAAAGTTACTGGTATTGTCCTTTCGGAGTTTTTATTAAACTCTTTTTGTAATTAGTTTGGAACATTTTAATGATTAATTATTGAATTACTAAAATAGTTTATTTGGTTGACCCATTACAGTTAATGTGAGACCCTTTCCGTAGTTTATTTATAGCAATTTTCGGAGTGAAATAATCACTTTTTGGGGGTTCGCCTTCTTTTTTAATTCCATAAATTTTAAAATTTTTATTATTAAAATAAATATGAGCTACCCTCATTAAACTTATAATTTTAAACGATTTTTAATATCGATTATTCTGGCAGTTGGGTTTTTCGAATTTAATCCGAAAATCGCGTGGTCCAAAAAATTAAAAAATGTTTGATGACCGTCCGAGTATTTGCATTCAAAGAAAAAAAAACTTTTAAATAGCGTAACAAATTCTAAAAATGAAGAACATCAATTTATAGTAGGGATGTCGTGCCCATCTAAAGCTATAGTGTATGTCAATATTGCCGCCTTATTAGAACCATAAGCGATGATGGTTGGCCCACTTAAATTAGCTGCAGATTTCCCAATCTGCAATAAATGAAAATTTTGGGTAAACATTTTGTTATTCCGTTTAGAATATTTCCAATTTACCTTATGAAATTTTATAAAAAGTATTTTCCGAGCGGCCTTACTATATTTCTTCTCTCTTGTAGGGAGTAATTCAGACAGTACCAAAAAAGCTGTAATTCCTAAATCCCATTCTAAACAATATATGATATATCAATTAGTAACATTTATTTCATTTATAAGAATTAACTTACTATCTTTATCGCATATATCGTCATCGTAGAGTTTAATTTTAAAATTATCCCCAAGAATAATTATTTTATGTTTAAGTTTAGGCCATTTTTCTAGAAGATTGTGACACTTTTCTGGATACCTTAAATTAAAGTCCTGTTGAATCTGTAACAAATTATTTAAGCATTAGAAATCATTTGTTTATAAAACATATACCAAACCAAGTGTATCAAGAAACCTCGGAAAGTTTTTCAATATATCTTCATTGCTAGATAATCTCAAGGCCATACTTTTTGTCATTCGTTTAAAATTTTTTGTTGTTTGAACCGTAGGGCGTAGCATTCTTTAAAAAGCATACATCTTCGTCAAAGACTTCACCTATACTTCTGGCGTTGCTAAATCAGATTCTTCAACAACGCAGATTTCGTTAGTTTTTCACTGCCTGAACATGTTCGATTAATAGTTTTTAACCGATGTTCTATATAACCACCTCTGGTAGTCGGATCATAAAATATTTCCTCCCTTTTGCAAGTGCCTTTGCCCAATAAAGTTTTTGTTCCCGGTTTGGATAAGGACGATTCACTTCAGTTAAATGTTGTACAGTTACATTTATTAATCTTTTTCGCGAGCCATCCTTTAAAGTATTAAAATCCTGGTACTCCTGAAGAATGTTTTGGCCTAGTATACTTTGGGATAAATACCATTCAAGCTCCGTTGTTATGAACTCAAGATCGTGTTGTATTTTCTAAGCAAAATTTCCGATAAAACAGTTTTGTCTTCATAATATCCCCAGATTGTTAGCATCACTGTCACTTTCAATGCAATCAGTATTATCCACTTGATCCGGTTGTGCTGATTCGTCTTTGGTAAATTCCAAAAAAGTGATAATAAAATGTTCAGTATTATGTTAGATAAACAAACCTTTGTTTCTCGATTTTCTCATATAAAATATTTTTTCTTGTACGTTTCCAATTTGTATCTGATACCGCAGCATTTCATTCGTGATTTCAGCGCCTTCTTTGTCTTCTAGAGAATATAAATTTGATTCCGTCAAATTTAGCTCCGTACCAAATGCTATAAATGCTACCGAATAAATAGAAAAAAACATCCAAAATAATTAAAATTACGGGTTTTTGCTCATAAAACGGTACTCCACACGATTAATGCACAGAACAATTAGTTTTCTTAATAATTTTGAAACATCCTCAATTAAATTTTACATTGAATAGATTCTGAAAAGTTCAGTTTATAAGATGCCTACACTATTTGAATCAATTTACACTACACACTTGGCAGTTATAAATCTCCGTTACTTTAACAGAAATCTCTTAAGGTACGGTACGCAACTTGATTTATTATTATTTTTTTAGTATTTTCTAATTTTTTACTAAAATATCCACCACAATGCAATTAATTGTTTCTGCACTTAATTAATAAGCTCTAAAATATTTATATACTTATTTGTGAAGACTAATAAAACTTTGATCTAATTACTTCAAAGACTAGGAGAAAACTAAATTTATTTACACAAAATGGATAATGCAGATTGTTTAATACCGATTAGAGTTTCCAATTACTCCTATCGGAGTTGAACATTTAACTTCTTTTCAAAATTTTTATACTATCTATTTTTAATATCCTAAAAGGAGTTTAAAGTTGTAATTGAATTTCAATGTGGAGCTACATTGCCGATAAGTTAATGGATTACTCGAAAAGGAAGTTGAATATTGCTAACTAATGCTACTGGAGTTAAAACACGATGGATTTTTCTAAGAGTGTAGTATTTTTTACGTATTATTTGATTGTGAACACTCCACAAATCATATCGAGCGAAACATTTAACACAAGTTGTTTTGTTATCGATGTGGAATTAAAGGCTTTTGACGGAGTGTATGCGGTATTATGGTCTGTTATTATGTACAAGAATTTTTATTATTGCTGTTCCGTACGTACATATTTTTTCACTTTCTATGCATTTACCACAAACACAACATGTATATATACATTTATGTATAATAATTTCATGTCACGTGTATCGTTTTGTTATGTTCCCAATTTTAACATTGTACACAAACATAACAACAAAACATTTTATTTTTTGCGTATGATAAATAATTCTTGATATTCTGTTTTAGGAACATAATTTTTGTTATGTATGGTATGGGTTATATATATATACATATATATAGGTACATGATTGTCTAAAAGCGATAATAAAGCATTTAAATTTTTATAGGCGGTATTTTATATGTTATTAATCGATTTATATAAAGAAGAAAGCTTTTGTAATTTTTAATTAAAACAAAGTAAAATTTCATGTCTTATACATAATCTTTCCGTTTATATTATAAATATACATATTTCGTATTATGCTAAGAATATCTTGCTCGCTGTTAGCGGATTTAATAAAATAATATAAAATTAATAAATAAAGATTAAAGAATTTAATCGAAATTATTATAAAACATAAAAGTTCGTGAGGGTATATTTATGTAAATGTTTGGTTTAAGAGATAATTTTGTGCGATTTGCGTATACAAAATCTCGTCAAAATTTCGCATTGACATATAATATTCTTTATCTTCGTTATGTGACATTTATTTCTGAATTATATGTGCCTATTTTTGATGTGGGTTCAAAAGTTTATATAAACAATTCTAATTTTATGTATAATAATGAAATGATCATCAAATAGCCAAGAAGAGTTATCTTAGGTCGAATTGGTTCAAGCATTATATAAATTATTGTCTTTTTTTTGTAGATTGCGTGCTATTCGAATACATAAATGTATGTCAAAATACGAAACTCTATCGGATTTGTTTTATTATTCGTTTTTGTTTATCGATTTGTTTTCGAAAAGCTTATTTTCGTTACAAATTTATGGCAACAATTTAAATAAATAAAAATGATTTTGTGAATTGACATTTTGTTCGGATTCAACAGGTTTAAATGGAAAATCGAATTTTGCTAAGTATATTGCTCTACATATATGAAAAGTATTCTAACTAACTTTATTATGTGCACGATAAATATGTATAAAAACATATAGTATATATACTTAGAAAATTTGGTGATTGGGACAAACAGGGATGGGCAAGATATAGATTACGCCGTGTAAGTTACGCAGTTGTTGACGCGTAAAATATTACACGTATAGATTACTTGGCAAGGTGTTTTAACAACGTTGAGAATTGTCGACAAGCTACAATATTTTAGCGATTTGAAATAAAATGCAAGTCCAACCCAGTTCGCAGTTGTATTTTGTAAAAGGACAATAGTTTTAATTAAAGACTAAGTATTAATTAAGTAAATTTCAATTTTTGTTTTTACGGATAAAATTATTAAATTTTTAAAAATTCAATATTCGATCAATTAAATCGAGCTGGCGAGTTTTTAAATAGGATTCAGTTTTAAAATTCAGAGGTTTGTATCCTAAAAATTTTCACTCCGTTTTAATGAAATTTGATTATCTATAGAAATTCAAGGCATATATTAGATAAACACAGAGGGGATTGTTTGTCAATTTGGCAAACCAAACATAGAGAATTATACATTTATTTTTAAATTTTTGGTTGCCAAATCGGCACATTTACTTAATTTCTGCTTTGACAATTTCTACACTAAAGGCTCATGTTATATCAGTTTCTACTGGATTATCCATTCTCAATTCGTTTGAACGCGTTCCGATGCAAATATTTTAGTACAGCACAGGTACACTGAGTTTCTAGCTTAACGTTCAATGCTACCAACCACCCACGCCCACTGCAAATTTAACCTCACACCACAGTTAATGTTTCTTTTAATTGTTAAAACTGTTACAATCCTACAAAACCATTAAATAAACTTTAAATAGTCCAGGTTTTTTGTTTGGATACATGTTAAGATTTGGGTACGTCGAAGTGTTAATGTCAGCCTAATATTGATATAGGAATCTTCTCCCGCACAATTCTATTGGTTGGTAGTTATATATTTCCATGTGGCATTAAAGCATATAATATACTGATTTAAAAAAGTTAGGGCATTACAAAAGCTTGCCGCTCTCGTTAGCATATATAGTAACTAGAGTCTTTGTTTTTTTTTTTTTTTTTTTTTTAAATTCGGTGGATTTTACTCCAGCACTCAATGCCACTAATGAACCGCAATACCCACATTCACACTAACATTGATTCAACCCATTCATCCCATCCACACAAGTACAGTATACCAACTTCGCATTGCATAGCTCCATGTCACACTGTACAGTGACTTGGAAGATGGGTCGGCCCATGAGTTCTACATTCCAACAGAGGGTCATACATATTTTCAATTTAATTACCGATCGTAATCGGGAGATGAGAAATCCCTTTTGCATCCCGATCCAAACGTCGGAGCTTTAACCACTGCACTATTTGCTTGGGGTTTGCTTTTTATTCGAGGCTCTCGGGCTCGTTTCCCGATGGTGACGAAAACATCACGGTTGGATGTTTTTAATGTGTATTCAAGCGTGGCATTGAGTGCTACAGTGATCTGCTCAACTTTAATTTTTTTGTCAAACTCAAAAAGAGAATATTTTAATGACTTTTGCCTGACAAAAGAATAAAGAGTATAACACGACACAAAAAGTACTAATTAATATGAACTCTTGCAGAATCTATGCAATACTGTCATAATTGTAAATCTATCTCACTAACAAAAACTCGTAAAAAAAATTATGTGCCAATGTAAAGTTTGCCGCATATAACTTTCGGTTTTTGATTTTTTTATAGCAAAATGTCGTTCATTTCATTTGTAAACGACTAGTATGTAGAGCCAATTTCTAAAATTAAATATTTTGTATCATTTTTTTTTCATGCGAATTTAAAGAAAACCGCCATCTGTCCGAGTCAAATTGAAAGATTTGATCTATACACATAGTACACAAAACATTACAATTGAACATATATGTGTATAAAATAATTTTTTATAGGTTATGTTGTTACGGTGTAAAATTTTTAACTATAATACTTTGCTATATAATTAATAAGTTCAAATAAACCAATTCTTTGTCTTTGTATCTCTAATGGAATTTTGTTGATATCATCCTCTTAGTAAAATTTTCCCATGGGATTCGCAACCTAAATTGCAAAGAATTCCTATACAAGTTTGCACTCCCAAATCTCGGATTTTCCTTCAAAATGGCTGAAAAATCCAGATTTTTCACTTGAAACCTATCGCAGGCTTCTATTCAAAATACGATACATCACCAAGACGATGGATTTAGCAACTGCAAAAAATAGTTAAATTGGTTGTGCGAAAAAATATTCACTTAAAGTTCAAAGAAGAAGCTCCAGTTAGTTTTAGATTGAACTCGCTGCAATTAAGGGACAATTATGCGGCTCAGCTTGTATCGGCCTAAATAGTTGTAGCATATGAAATCAGTATATTTTATTTTTTCATGTTTCGCTTTGCACCGCAGCACACCTCATTCATACCTGCACTTTTAAGATTGTTAGAGCGATATTTATTACTATGTCAATTCATAAAGCATGGCTTTAAAAGATTTAAATCGTCTTAATTGAATGATTCTCAAATCAAGAAACAGTTCGCAAAAGTTTTATGCAATGCGCACTGTCACCAATTAAATTATCACGCTAAGTATATATAATTATATAATTATCACTATGTTTATGGTGACAAAATTAAAAATTTTAATAAAAACATTCGTTGGTAGGTAGCTACCAGAATATGCTCTCAGAAATAGGAATGTTTCTCGAAAAACAATTAAATTAATTTATTTAATTAAATATTTAAGAGACCCTACAGTTTAGCAAGAACAAGCATAAACACTTCCAAATATTTCTAAATCAGACATGGTGGTCTATATGGGTATGCCTTATTTCAAGGTTTACTTAATATTGAATGTATATACATCTCATATACATGAATATAAAAATGAAAGTTGTAAAGTTCTTCAGCAAATGTCAATGGCCGAAAAGTTGAACTTGGCCTTTGAAACAGAAACATCCAAAAAATTAAAACCAAATTTAGATAGTATTTATTCAAACAAAAGTGCTCTGTGAGCTGTTGAGCTGTCGATTAATATAGAACCAAAAACTAAGAAAGGCTATATAACGCTTTATTAACAATAGTCAACATCGACTACTATTATGCAATTATATAATTGTCGTTTCACAGGGGAAAACCTCCTATAATCATTAAATACAAAATCAAGAAAGCCGAATTGCGGCGTGTTTGCGAAACTACCGATCTGGGTGTCAAAATTATCCAATTCATGACGTTTAACAGGCATATAGATAACATCGTAGCCAAAGCGAGCTCAATGTTTGAGTTTAGTGCAACTGATTTGAATCCCTTCTATTCATTTCATAACAAAATTTTAAAAGTGTCCAAAAAAAATCTATCATGAAACACTTGTATTTGTTCTAAAGATGACAAGCAAAACTGATACGTCACCAATTTTACATCCCGATACAGCGGAATTATTAAACCACTCGCATAAACTGTTAATGAATGAAATAGAAACCACTCAATCTTTACTGCGCCAGAAATTGCTGAATTGTATACTACCTTTGATCACAGTGATATTGATCCAGATTTTCAACCATCTAATTGTGATGATTCCAGCACTGAATCTATGGAGACGATCCAGATATACAACGAATGGCTATAGAAATAGAGCACAGCATTGCTCTTCCGTTCGAAATATTGGCTAATCATACAACATATCAACGACTATTTGCAATGGAACAGTAGAGCTAAAAAGAAATTATCTGACGTTTCTATATTACTGATAACCGCGAAAAATAGACTAATGTTACTAAATTGACGAAAGAACGAACGGTCAAGAAATATTGATGAATTTTCAGGAATAGGTTTAAAGTTTAAGCAGCCGAAAAAAGACACATTTGTAGCATGTGACAAATATAAAATAAAAATTGATGTGGCACACAAATGTATAGGTAACGAAATAGGCTCTTTCACCACAGTCGAACATTTCATTTTCTATAGTGCGATAGCTGCTCAGGCTAAAACAGAAATTCATACGTTGGTATGATGTTTACAATTATTATGTAATCATCTGATCTTAACATCAAAATAGTCGATCATAAACTCCTTGAACTATGGGGTGATAATGTAGATAATTCCATAATTGGGCGGAAAAAGAAATGCGCTAACTTTCAAATTCATCACCCGCTTGAATGGTTTCCATTGGTGGAAACTATATAGATGTAGCAAAGAGATATCTTCTACTTGAAATAAAAATGCATGTGGCGTAGTACAAACACAAATGGGGCTAATTTTGCATGGGTAGAAAAATGTAGAAATAGTGCATAGAAAATTGTAAAATATCAAAATCGCTTAACCCTTCTGTTTATTTTAAGGTCTAGCCAGACCTTTTCGAATTTTAAAGTGTTTTTTTTTTATAAATACCACGTACTCCTTTATGAAATTTTATGAATTCATGAGTCAACACTTCTCCTGCGATTTGGACAAAAATTAAAAAAAAAATGTATTCTCATTTCAACACGCCTTGTACACGATTAGGTCTGCCTAGACCTTAACATTTCCACTATACGAATTTTAATTTATCGAAAAAACAAATGACTTTATTTCATATTCTATAGTATTTTATTATATTTTGTAGATGTATTATGTTTTTATATTTCCTTTATTGAGTTGAAAAAGTATTGCAAGTGGTTTTTTGAATAAATTGTGTAAAGTTCGGTGAAGTACCAAATTGTATCGAACGTGTTTTGAGTAAAGAAATTTATTTTATGAATTGTTATTTTTGGTGAATACAAATATATTTTGAAATGACTGATGAAATAATTGCTTATAGATGGAGACTGTAAGAATAATTTATGTTTCAAAGTTTTATACTAACCAATTTTTCTTAGTATGTCAGAAGCACAACGAAGCAAGAACTAATTAGGATAGCTCAAGAATTTGATGAAGATGAAAGCGACCGAGGGGATTTTAGTGATGATGAACTAGAAGACATTGTTCCAGAAGATCATGTTTCCGATGCAGCATCGGAATTGGTAATAGGAGGTTTGAGCGATATTGAAGACAGTGACGATGATGACATCTGAGAACCATTGCATGCAGAGAATGAAATCGCGCAACAACAACAGGAAAGACTGCTCTCTGATGATCATTTTTATCTCGTGATGGAACAAAATGGAAGAAAGATCCACCACCTCCGGGGCGTATCAGAGCTCACAATATTTTTCGAGAAGCCGGTGGATATGCTAAACGGGGAATAAGTCAAAATCCAATTGACATTTTCAAGTCAATAATGACGGAACAGATGATTGACATCATAAAAAGGGAAACCAATAGGAAAGCTGTAAGTGAAACATTAAGATACAACACCGAAAAGCACCCTAAAAAAAGCCGAATGGGTTCCTGTTACCGACCAAGAAATATTAGCTTATTTCGGTATATTGCTAGCTGCCGGTGTAAATCATTCTAACAATAGCCGTGTTTCTTGACGTTTGATCTGATCCGGATCAGATCATATATGCTTTCCTTTCATTTGTATAGCTGCGTTTCATGAAATCAACACAAAAATTGTATTATTTTTTGTTTTTAGGTTATTATATTGATCCTATTAGCATTTTGGTTCAAAACGTAGATAGAAAAACAAAAAAACAAATTTTTTTTATGTTTATTTCATGAAACGCAGCTATACAAATGAAAGGAAAGCAGATATGATAAACAAAAAAACAAACATTTTTTATGTTTATTACATGAAACGCAGCTATACAAATGAAAGGAAAGGAGATATGATCTGATCCGGATCAGATCAAACGTCAAGAAACACGGCTATTGATCCCGTGTTTAGAGCAACTATGTCAATCAACCGATTTTACTCTATAAGTCGTTACATTAGTTTTGACGATCAAAGTTGAGCGGCAACAAATCGACAAAGCAGCAGCCATACGTGACATCTGGGTAATGTTAAACCATAATCTAGAATCAGTATATACACCGGCCCCTGTGGTCGGGGGGCACTCACATGTCTCGTAAATCTAAATTGCACGAACATGTTTCCTAAGAATACCACCACAGTATCCTTTGCTTGTCGTAGGAGGCGACTAAACGGTTGGATCGCTGGGCTGACGAGCCGCATCCGTAAAAAAATCAACTGTTTATAAAATCAACAAAAAGAAAAATGGATACCGCCAAAACAACACCGGACCCCCGCTCAAGTACCCGGATACGAGATTTAGGATCGGCACGTGGAACGTGCAATCACTTAGAAAACCAGGAGCGTTGGAGGGTCTAATCACGTGCATGAAAGAGTATCGGCTGGAACTCGTTGCTCTTCAAGAAACTCGCTGGCCTCAAAGTGGAGACCATGTGTCCCAGGGCTATACGTTGTTCTACAGTGGAGATGACCTCGGAAATCTTGGAGCTGGATTTCTTCTTGGGCCGCAGGTAAAGAAGGCTGTTTTGGATTTTCAAGCAGTCAATAACCGATTGTGTATGCTTCGCCTGCGCATGAAGTTAGCCAACCTGTCGATAATTTGTGTACATGCGCCCACAGAAGTCAGCCAGCCCCAAGATAAAGACTCATTTTACAATGACTTGGACGATCTGATGGGATCTATACCCGAACACGATGTTAGAATGGTAATTGGGGACTTTAATGCTAGAGCTGGCAGAAATCAGGCCGACTTGTGTGAAAACATAGGTCCGTACTCCCGACACGAAACTGCGACCGATAATGGTGAGAGAATGATGTACTTTGCAATTGCTCATGATCTTAGAGTAGCAAGCACATTCTTCCCTCACAAACAGATACACCTAGAGACATGGACACATCCTCGCAAAACATCCCGGAGCCAAATTGACCACGTGTTAATTTCAAAAGGGCGAGCTCGGGTTGTGCAGGATGTGAGAACTTATCGGTCAGCAACCAAATACGTAGGCAGCGATCATTATTTGGTCGCTGCAAAGCTACGGTGGAAGTTTTCGTACAGGTCGGGGAACACAGCGAAACGGATGGAACGTTTCGACTGTGAAGGTCTGATAAATGAAGATCAAAAGAAACGATATCAGGATCTTGTCAGCGACAACATTGAGGGAGCTAATTACCAGTCTGACTGCGTGAACTCTGTCTGGGAGGTACTGAAAACTTCGGTTGTCAGTGCTGCTCAACAGACTTTAGGTATAGTGAAAGTCAGACCCAAGAATGATTGGTTTGATGACGAGTGTCGTCTTGCAGTTGAGCAACAAAATATAGCCCATAATGAAGTGCAACAACGTCTCACAATCGCAAGGAAAAACAAGGCAGCTCTTGCAAGAAGGGCAGCTAAGCGGATTTGTAGACGGAAGAAGCGAGAATGGTGGAAGGCCGAGGTTCTGAAAGTACAACAACTCAGCAATGAGCGTAGTTCACGTAATTTCTTTAAAAGAATTACTGGATTGCACCATACTTTCAGGCCTTCGTCAACCGCCACTCGGGACCGGGATGGAAACCTCTGTGTCAACATCGACGCAGTACTTGACGCATGGAGTGGACACTTTACTGAGCTGCTTGATGTTCATCATGCATCACAGACTGTTGTTGAGCCACCTCTAGAACAGTCTGCGGAGATTTGCACTGAGGAGCCATCCCATGAGGAATTCACTAAGGCCATGCAGAGAATGAAACGAAACCGCTCACCTGGAGTGGACTGCATTAATTCGGAGCTCTTGATATTCGGAGGGGATACTTTGTGGAACTGTCTTTTCGACCTTATTCGATTAGTATGGCGAACCGAAGTTATGCCTGATGAATGGAAAGTGGCCGCGATATGCCCCATCTTCAAGAAGGGAGACCGCTTGAAGTGTGAGAATTATCGCGGTATAGCTCTCCTTTGCACAGCATACAAGTTACTGTCATACATTTTATTGGATAGAATCACTCCTCTGGCGGAAGGCTTGGTTGGTGACTATCAGGGAGGATTTCGTCCGAATCGATCAGTCACTGATCAGGTCTTTTCGCTGCGGATGATTCTATCTAAATATTATGAGACATCCATCTCCATACATCAGGTTTTCCTGGATTTCCGGCAGGCCTACGACTCGATCAATCGAGAGAGTTTGTGGTCTGCCCTGGAATACCTAGGAATGCCAACAAAATTGGTACGACTGTGTAGGATGACAGTGACGCAGTCTCAATGCTGTGTTAAAGTTGAGAACAGGCTATCGACAATTTTTGCAGTTAACTCGGGTGTTCGGCAGGGAGATGCTCTGTCCCCGATACTCTTTAATCTCATGTTGGAGTACATCTTTCGTAAAACTGAAACACCTCAGCGTAACATCTTATATCGCCAGTCCAATCAAGTGCTTGCATATGCAGATGACATATGCGTGATTGGACTGAATAACAACGGAGTGAAAGAAATACTTGATCCGCTTGTAGAGTTTTCAGCTTCTGTTGGACTCCAGATCAATGAGTCCAAAACGAAATACCTGATCTCTGGTTTTAGAGACAATGGCACACCAGATTTTAGTAGTGGCCACCACACGTTTGAGGGAGTGAGGAGGTTCAAATATTTGGGCTCTCTTATCACTCACGATAACAGTGTGGGTGAGGATATTAAAGTGCGGCTGGCAGCTGGCAGTCGTTCTTTGTATCCTCTAAGGCCACTGCTAAAATCTAAACACTTATCAAGTGCCGTGAAGCTGAAGCTTTACAAAGCGTTGATCAGGCCCGTTGTTATGTTTGGATGTGAAAGTTGGGCGCTGACGGATGAGTACGAGAGATGGCTCCTTACATTTGAGAGAAGAATCATGCGTGTGATTTACGGCCCTAAACGCGAAATAGATGGTACATACCGAGCTCTGTATTCGAGATCAGAGATCTGATGAAGATCCCCGATATTGTACATGAAGTTAGATCTCAGCGAGTACGCTGGCTGGGTCACGTTCTGCGTGCTGATCCGGAACGAATTGTGCAGCGATCTCTGAAAGGAGAGCCACCATATGGTAGGCGCAGAGGTCGTTGCAGGCGACGATGGCTCCACGATGTAGAGAACGACTTGGCCTCTTCAGATTGTCTAAGACAGTATGAAGACCAAGCTCAGGATCGAAACCGTTGGAGCCAGATTGTTGATTCAGTAAGGGGCCAGTAATGGCCTTTAACACTGTTATTATTATTATATACACCGGCAGAATCAATAACTGTTGATGAGCAGCTCTTCCCATACAGAGGAAATACTAAATTCACCCAATACATTCCGTCCAAGCCAGCAAGATTTTTTACAACACTAGATGGCGTTGAAAAACTTCAATCGACAGGATTGGCTTTTGTTGGAACTCTACGGAAGAATAAAAAATACATTCCAAAAGAGATGTTAGCAGATCGCAGCCGTCCAGTGCATTCAACAGTTTTTGGTTTTACGAGCAACGTTGCTTTAGTACCATATGTTCCAAAGAAAAATAAAGGCGTTCTTTTACTTTCATCGGTTCACTACGATAATGAAGTCGTTGGTATAGCTAGAAAACCACAAGCTGTTATGTTTTATAATTTTAACAAAGGAGGGGTTGACAGAATGGACCAAATGCTAGGAGAATATAGCTGCAAGCGTCAAACGAAACGATGGCCATTAGCTTTATTCTATAATATCTTAGATGTAGCAGCGTTAGCATCATTTATCATTTACAAAAATGTAAATGACAAAACAAAAACCAAAAATACTGACGCACGTCGACAGTTTCTACATTCTCTGGTGAAGCAGTTGGTCACCCCTCAAATAGAATGAATAATCCGAGGGTGATTGGGAAATTTTCCGTCAATAATGGAATCGAATCTTTTTTCGGAAAACCTATCCAGAAAAGAGTACCAGAGCCAAATACTAGCGGAATATCAACGCAGAGGAAATCATGCCAAATTTGCCGAATTAATGATAAGTTGCAACGATAGACCTACCAAGAAAGAAAAAATTAATAAATAAATTAATGTATATATGCTTTAAAAACTATAAAAAATAATATTTCAACTTTTCGGTAAATTTTCATACAAAACATATAAAGGTCTAGTCAGACCTTTCCGTGCACGGAACGGTGAAAAAGGGTTAAATGAAACAAATTCAAATTTAATGCAACAATCATGTTTTAATATTAGCATTATCACAATGTATACTAATGATGCTATATACCCTTCACATAAAACTTTAACGCATGTCCTAAATATCATCAGACCTTTTTTAGATTAAAGATTAAATTTTCAAATATTGCTTTCTCAAAATGTACAAATTGTATTAAACCGGTTTTCAATTTTTGGTAGAGATATATTGATTTTCAAAACATTGTAATTTTCATAAATTCAAATTAAAACTATCGATTTTTAATTTTTATGATCAATTGTATAAAATTAATAATTTGAAATTATTTAAAAATATAAATATTTTAGTTTCCAATTTATTAAAGTTCTGTGAAAGTTAATTGTTGAACTTATAAATGTTGGAATAGTTTGGGAATAAAATATGAGTAGCTATATCTGAGTTTTGAAACCGAATTTTGCAATTCTGAGCTTAAAATATCAATTTAAATTATAGAATTTTGAAAATTTGCTATTTCGATTTAAATCTTTTGTGGTCCTTGAACATTTCCCAGTACATATATACCCATACGCGCACAATTTTAAAAATTAAAACTAGAAATTTATATCTTATACGTATAAAATTTGAATTTTTGGAAATTTTAAAATTTCTAAGTTTGTATTTTTATAATACGTGATCTTTCAAGTTAATAAATTATTTCGATACAATCTCAAAATAAGTTATAAATTTATAACTCTAATATTTGAAACTTTTGAGAATTCTGGAAATAAAATTTTAGTTTATGGAATTTGAAATTTTTGAAACCGAATTTTTGAATTCTGATTTATCGGAATATATAAAATAGGTACTAGATTTTCTAAAATATTAAATTTCGCAATGTTAAGTTGTTATACCAATTCAAGGAATGCAGGAGTTTAGAAAAGTTATGGATGTTTTGGAGTTTTCAACAGGTTATGAATGTTTTAAAAATTCAAATTTCAAGGTGTTTTGCAAATCTGAATTTAAAATTCAATCCAATCAAGTTTCGAATTTAAAACGTTATATGATTCCTTATTGTCTTATACATACCTATATATAGTTTATAGTTCACAAAGTTATAAAATTACTTTATAATATGTGGAATTCGAAAAACTTAAAATCCACCATTCAAACAGTTGCTTATTGATAAATTTCGTATGCCAAATTGAAAAAAAAAAAGATCAAACTAAGAATGACTACTAACCCAGCTGATTTTGAATTAAAAATATTTTTTTTTTCGACTGAACAATTAATTTTTAATTTTTAAGAGTTTTATGATAAGTTTATAATGTGATTTATATAATTCTAAAGTTTTAGGTTAATTGGGCGTCGGCGTTATTTTCTTTACAATAATACAAACACACAAATTTCGCTCCTTACATCGCTGGAAAATCAGTTAAAAAATTACAACTTCAAGTAGTTTAACATCTTGGACTAACAAGATGTGTGATCGGAATTGAAACGTTTTTTGTCCGAAAGGGCGATGAGATATAGCTAACATTTTTGTAAAGAATATATATGTCTATAAGGCTCGTTTGTGATTGAATAGTGATTCTGAATAGAAATCAGTTTCGTATTATACATTTTTATTTCAGATTTAGTTTCCTTATCCCATGTTTTGATGATGAACATTTGAATTCAAACTTAGTTTGAGCCACAAAAATTGGGGTTAAAAAATATTGGACCATATGAATTAGGCACATTCTTTTATTTGTAGGCCTTGGGGATTTTACCACACTTGTCTTTTCCATTACCAATTCAAAATATAAAGAATTGTTTCGAGCTCGGCAGTTCTTCGCAGTTAGAAGTTTTTTCTTAACATATCAAAAACTGGGCTGGGATATTTCATCATTTATTAAACATATTCATGAAAAATTTGATAGATTTATATTGTTTATGGAAAACCCTCGGATTGGATGCAATTGTATTGTCTGATTTGCATTTTTTTTTCTGGGATGAAAATCTAAGTTAAATTGCACATGCTTTTGACTATTTTATGGTTGAAGTTTTGTCGGGCGCCAGCCTTTATTGGTTAGGTCCATGTTCTATTTTGTGTACAGATCTATAGTTTTAATTTAAATTCTTCTACATTAATTCCGCAAAGGATTATTTTTGCAAAATATTAGTCTCTGAGCGATTCTTCGTCTGTTTGAATTTCGAATTTTTAAGGTCACTTAATTCGTTTCGTGATTATTAGCAATTTGGTTAGTCGTCGTTGTATTATTAGTTCCGGAACATGATGGAAGTATTTTCTTTAATTCAGAATTTTCTCGCCTATGAAACGATCTATTTCTTGACTATTATATTTGTTTGTATAGGTTCTTTTAATTGAGTTGTATCATTAAGTTTTACCGAGCAAATAGTGCAGTGGTTAAAGCTGCGACGTTTGGATCGGGAACAGAGGCGGGATTTTTTCCTCTCCCGATTATGATCGGTGATTAAATTGAAAACATCTATGACCCTCTGTTGGAATGTAGAACGCATGGGCCGATCCATCTTCCATGTCCCTGTAACAGGGTGACATGGAGCTATGCAATGCGCAGGTGGTATACTGTACTTGTGTGAATGGGATGAATATTCATTCTGGATTGAATGAATGTTGTGCGAATGTAAGGTAAGGCTATGACCATAAAAGTATCTATGCCACGTCCTTCTTAAAAAAAAAAAAAGAAAAGTTTTGTTTCTCTAAAAATTGTTCGAAAATGTACTTTCGTCGAAATAAGCATCGTTATAGCTAGAAATCCTTTTCTTATTTTTTCCTTTCTGTTTCCCATATTAGTAAAAGGTAATTTGCAGTGTTTTTATATCGATTATCATAAAATGTTAAATGAAATAAGCGGCATATAGGTATACTCTTTCGAAATAAAAGTAATGAAAAATTCAATCGATTCGATTGATCCCTCGTTGGCAATCACAAATTGTATTTACTGATGAAATGGTACATCCGAAAAAATCAAGTTCAAGTTCTGTAGGCTGAGTTCTTGTATATAGGTTGAGCCCCCAATTTTGTGGGATTGTTACCCCAATTTTAATTTAAAAGAAACAAACAGCTTTTCAAATAAAAAATACGTCCAAAAATCAGCTTTATTATTGTGTTCTTGTCCACTTAGCGATAACTAATTAAACGATCAAACTCTATTGATTTCTCAAAATTGATGTTTTTGCAGTTAACTACCGGTTCCCCCCCAAAAAAGAAGATATATTGCGTTGGAACAGGCTATATAGCTTAAACAGTAGCCATCAAAAGATCTACTTATATATAAAATAAATAGTGAAGGTGACGATTTCAAATCAACCAATTATGCAATTATATTCGTTTCCCGAAAATTGCTACAATAAATAAAAAAGCTCTTCAAAATTTTTATAAAATAGCAGACCCATCCTATAACTAAAACACTTAACATTATAAAATCAAAACAAAATTCGTATATTGTTAATATAAAATAACCGGAAGGAAGGAAATCAGACTCATAATCATTATTTATATATACATGTATATACATATGTACATAATGAACATTATTGTTTGACCGAATTGGGATCTAAATTACGTGTAAATTATAGTATCAAGCTAATAAATTTTCGTATTTTTGACATAAAAATTAAATAAATGTGCTTTAGATGTACTATACGTATATACAACTCGGTACTCCCAAAACAGCTATATACACATATATAACTGAGGAAAATATATAAATAAAATGACCACAGGTAACATAAAGGAAATGGGAAAATTGATTTAATATTGTTTTGGTTAGAATTTGGTTTGTACTGTTGTATAAATATTTACAGTGGAAACTGTAACATAATTTATGTTTTTATATTATGCATAATTATATGTTTATTCATTAATGGGCAATAATTTCTTCGATGTTCATTAATACATGTGGCCGAACGGGATTAATGGCATTATTATAATTCCGTTCTTATATGTATAATTCATATGTAATCTTCCAATTTAGTAAACTATATTTCTTCCTGGTGCATTAAAAATAAGTATTTCATTCAGGATTGTTATAGGGCAAAGCTTTGGAAATTTCACGATAATCATTTTCACTTTAACACAAACATTCAACCGAATCGACTTTTTTGCGTAAAGTTATAATATTTTTCAGAATTTAGTTGTCCTGCAATAATTGATTGTTAAATAAACCAAAAAGGTTTTATAATGGTTCAATGAACCAAAAATCGCAATTAAATGTGTTTTGGGAGCTATTAAAACCGAACTGATAGAAGTGAAATGAAACAACTGTATAGTTTTCTGTATATCATATATATATATATATATATATATATATATATATATATATATATATATATATATATATATATATATATATATATATATAATAATAATAATAAACAGTATTAAAGGCCATTACTGGCCCCTTACTGAGTCAACAACCCGGCTCCAACGGTTTCGATCCTGAGCATGGTCTTCATACTGTCTAAGACAATCTGAAGAGGCCAAGTCGTTCTCTACATCGTGGAGCCATCGTCGCCGGCAACGACCTCTGCGCCTACCATATGGTGGCTCTCCTTTCAGAGATCGCTGCACAATTCGTTCCGGATCAGCACGCAGAACGTGACCGAGCCAGCGTACTCGCTGAGATCTTATTTCATGTACAATATCGGGGATCTTCATCAGATCTCTGATCTCGATATTGTACAGAGCTCGGTAGGTACCATCTATTTCGCGTTTTGGGCCGTAGATCACACGCATGACTCTTCTCTCAAATGTTAGGAGCCATCTCTCGTATTCATCCGTCAGCGCCCAACTTTCACATCCAAACATAACAACGGGCCTGATCAACGCTTTGTAAAGCTTCAGCTTCACGGCACTTGATAAGTGTTTAGATTTTAGCAGTGGCCTTAGAGGATACAGAGAACGACTGCCAGCTGCCAGCCGCACTTTAATATCCTCACCCACACTATTATCGTGAGTGATAAGAGAACCCAAATATTTGAACCTCCTCACTCCCTCAAACGTGTGGTGGCCACTACTAAAATCTGGTGTGCCACTGTCCCTAAAACCTGAGATCAGGTATTTCGTTTTGGACTCATTGATCTGAAGTCCAACAGAAGCTGAAAACTCTACAAGCGGATCAAGTATTTCTTTCACTCCGTTGCTATTCAGTCCAATCACGCATATGTCATCTGCATATGCAAGCACCTGATTGGACTGGCGATATAAGATGTTACGCTGCGGTGTTTCAGTTTTACGAAAGATGTACTCCAACATGAGATTAAAGAGTATCGGGGACAGAGCATCTCCCTGCCGAACACCCGAGTTAACTACAAAACTTGTCGATAGCCTGTTCTCAACTTTAACACAGCATTGAGACTGCGTCACTGTCATCCTACATAGTCGTACCAGTTTTGTTGGCATTCCCAGGTATTCCAGGGCAGACCATAGACTCTCTCGATTGATCGAGTCATAGGCCTGCCGGAAATCCAGGAACACCTGATGTACGGGGATGGATGTCTCATAATATTTAGATAGAATCATCCGCAGCGAAAAGACCTGATCGGTGACTGATCGATTCGGACGAAATCCTCCTTGATAGTCACCAACCAAGCCCTCCGCCAGAGGAGTGATTCTATCCAATACAATGTATGACAGTAACTTGTAAGCTGTGCAAAGGAGAGCTATACCGCGATAGTTCTCACACTTCAAGCGGTCTCCCTTCTTGAAGATGGGGCATATCGCGGCCACTTTCCATTCGTCAGGCATAACTTCGGTTCGCCATACTAATCGAATAAGGTCGAAAAGACAGTTCAACAAAGTATCCCCTCCGAATATCAAGAGCTCCGAATTAATGCAGTCCACTCCAGGTGCACGGTTTCGTTTCAATCTCTGCATGGCTTTAGTGAATTCCTCATGGGATGGCTCCTCAGTGCAAATCTCCGCAGTCTGTATTAGAGGTGGCTCAACAACAGTCTGTGACGCATGATGGACATCAAGCAGGTCAGTAAAGTGTCCACTCCATGCGTCAAGTACTGCGTCGATGTTGACACAGAGGTTTCCATCCCGGTCCCGAATGGCGGTTGACGTAGGCCTGAAAGTATGGTTCAGTCCAGTAATTCCTTTAAAGAAACTACGCGAACTGCGCTCATTACTGAGTTGTTGTACTTTCAGAACCTCGGCCTTCCACCATTCTCGCTTCTTCCGTCTACAAATCCGCTTAGCTGCCCTTCTTGCAAGAGCAGCCTTGTTTTTCCTCGCGATTGTGAGACGTTGTTGCACTTCATTTTGGGCTATATTTTGTTGCTCAACTGCAAGACGACACTCGTCATCAAACCAATCATTCTTGGGTCTGACTTTCACTATACCTAAAGTCTGTTGAGCAGCACTGACAACCGAAATTTTCAGTACCCCCCAGACAGAGTTCACGCAGTCAGACTGGTAATTAGCTTCATTAATGTTGTCGCTGACAAGATCCTGATATCGTTTCTTTTGATCTTCATTTATCAGACCTTCACAGTCGAAACGTACCATGCGTTTCGCTGTGTTCCCAGACTTGTACGAAAACTTCCATCGTAGCTTTGCAGCGACCAAATGATGATCGCTGCCTACGTATTTGGTTGCTGACCGATAAGTTCTCACATCCTGCACAACCTGAGCCCGTCCTTTAGAAACTAACACATGGTCAATTTGGCTGCAGGAAGTTCCGCGAGGATATATATATATATATATATATATATATATATATATATATATGTATATATATATATATATATATATATATATATATATATATATATATATATATATATATATATATATATATATATATATATATATATATACTATATATATATATATATATCATGTATATATGTATATAAATGTATTTGAGTAAATCACTGATAATGTACTCGTATATAGAGAAAAATTATAGGATAAATTAAACCTAAAAAAAACGAACTAAACCAAAAAACCAGATTTAAAAAATTAACCATGTTTTAGTTTTAAAAGATCTCATCTTCAAATGATCAAATTTTTGGATATGATGCGAACATATTATAACACATAATTTGGTTAAAGTTACTAAAGGTGTGATCAACAAAAGGTCTTGAGCAGGGATGGGCATTCACGCGTCATCTATTAATTTCTACGCCGACGTGTCGACAGGTCGTGTACAATGACAATAATGTAGACAACGTCGATAATGTATAGACAACCGCTAGAATGGTGATTTGTTGAACTAGTTCTAAACTACTGTGATCCAATTTTTGTAGAGTGAATTTGATACTTGGATGGGATATAGAAATCTCGTACAAAAATTATATCTATAAAGAAAGCTTTCATAAATATTTAGAATTTCTGAATATCTGAAGTACAGTGTAGAACCTCGCTTAACGAGCACCTCGTATAACGAGTAATTCGAATTACGAGCAAAAAAAATTGTAATAAAACGACTCGCTTAACGAGTGACGTTTCGCATAACGAGCAACAATCTTCTGGCGCAATACGAGAAATGCTGAAAACATGGGAATCTGTTGCTTCGTTCATTGAGAAGCATAATCCTAATAAGGCAGTGGCTATACGCACGCTACAAATTTTTTCAATGATAATGCTGTATCGCTTATTCACCAAATTTTGAAGCGTCGGCTAAAACAACTTTCTTTAGACAGCTTTTCAGTAAAAATCAATTAGGCATGTATCATAAATAATAAACTTATTGCATGCTTCTTATTTTCTATAAATCGAATTCGTATTAGAGGTTGATGAAAAGATGAAGATGATCCACGCTGCTTAACAATGTGTACATATATGTATATAATGTAATTTTCTTTCATTAAACGATATAGCATGTACAAACAATTTTTGGACTATTTTTTCAGCATGGAACGCATTATCGTATTTTACATTAATTTATATAGGAAACTTTGTTTCACTTAACGAGTGTTTCGCTTTACGAGACAGATTCTGGAACGAATTATGCTCATTAAGCGAGGTTCTACTGTATATAAATCAATGGACTTTGCTGAGAAATTCTACAAATCTAAAACTTTAAGAGTGCTATATCTGGAAAGGCGCGTATATTGTCGGATATTGAGTACTCGGGTACCCGGATATTTTGTATATTTATAATGTTAAAAATTGTGATGTGTGCATCGCATATGACTTTATCTCACAAACGTGTAGCCGGAGGTTAATTTTTCATTACTCACGAAATATTTCAGCGTTTTCAGGAGGCAAGTACTCTCGAATAGAGCTGTTAAAACTATAACAATTGAGAATAATTCAAATTTCTAAAAAATCATCTGAATGTAAATTTATTTATTTCAAAATCAATTTATATTATCTCGTTAAAATCTTAATCTTAATTTAATTTTTAAATATAAAAACGCTATTCAAATGAACATTTAATTAACAATTTTTATAATTGATCAAAAAATGTGTACCACTACATTGTTTATAAAAATACGTTTCATTTGACATATCACATGACATAATCCAAATTCAAATCCGTTTCATTTGATATATCACATGACATAATCAAAATGTTGACCACAACTTTCTTTCCTCCAATCTATTTCTGCAAAACTCCACAAATTTTTTGTTTCAAATTTTTTTTTTTTAAATGAAATTTTAAAATAAAAAATTTGTTAATTGGAATTTTATTACCCCGGTATTCGTTGAGTTTTGTAAATTGAATTAGAAGATACAAAGTTTGGTAAAAAATCACTTGGTTCATAAATGCTGCATGATTGATTAAAATTCTTAGTTTTGACGGCTCTAATAAATTCGCATTTGTTGGTGATTAGTATTGTCCTGATATATTCCTGAGATATTTGTGAGCATCGAAAAATTAACCTTTTTTGCCGCCCTCGTTGACATACACTTAGTAGCACGCTGCTGTGTTATTCGAGAGTATCTAGTTCGATGCGGTGATGGATTCGGCGATGGTGACCAAAATTCACGGTTGGGTGTTTTTAATGTTTAAGTATATGTATATGTGTTTGTTCGGGTATTAACCCGTGGGCTGGTTTGTGGCATTGAGTGCTGGAGTGATCCGCCAAACATTAATTTTATTTTTAATCTTCTTGTAGACTCGTTTGTGTGATAAAGTCATGTGATGCACATATCAAATTTTTTTCATATAACTTAATTTAAGCCGTCTTTTTATTAAACACAAAAACTAGGGCGTGGTTTTTAAAATACTAAAATTTTTGTGGGTTATTGATGTTGTTTATATTACGCTGACATTGTCTACATGACGATAAATATCGCAGGTAATCTACGTAATACTTTACTTAGCGTAGTCTACCTCGTCCATCTCTGGTCTTGGGTAAGTTAAACAATAATTTCGGTAAAAACGAACTTTATTTGAGTAATTAAAACCCCCATGAAGTTATCCTAGGATTTTTTTTAAAAACACCACTCATAGAAAAATACTGGCACAGTGATGGCCAACTAGGTCCCAAACTCGATCGCGTTTGACCAAACGATTTTTTTCGGTTTTAACTTAAATTTCTTTGAAAAGTGGCAAAGTAGCCACATTTATTTATATTGCTATAATCCCAACTGTCAAAAAATTATCATCGCTGGCACAGTGGTGGCAACAAGGTCTCAAACTCAATCGTTATGAGAAAATAACCGGCCCTACAAAAGTTTGGGCAAACAATTTTTTCCCCGATTTTAGCTACAATAACTTTGAAAAGTTGGCAAAGAAGGCGCCACACATATTTATTTTTCCAACGATCAAAAAAATATCAACGCTAGCACAGTGGTGTCCAACAAGGTCTGAACTTAATCGTTGAGCGAAAATAGTCGAAAAAAGTCTGGGATAGTATAAATGTAAATAAATTCCTTGGATGAACCAACTGTATAAATGTATTTTTAAAAAGTCTGGGATGGATTTTTACGCTTCTGTTGTCAGAGGTATTTTTAAAAAATCCTGGGATAACTTCAAGGGGGATAGTTAAATCTACCATATTATAAGTAAGTCCATCAACAATTTTTGTGAAAATTATAAGTTGGCAAGATATGCGGCTGCAAATATAGGATTTCAAGATTGAACGGATCATTGAATAAAACAAGACAAAATTATATAATTATACTAGTAGAACCCGGCCCGCGTTGGTGGGCCTATCATTTGTTCCGACTATATTTGATTTTTTTAATAATTTACGAAAGTGCGTGAATGAGCTCCGTGTCATGTATACATGACAAATTATATTGTGGTTAATCTTACATTTATTTCTATTGCTTATGTTAATTTTTTTTCAATAAATTGATAATGTCTATGTGTTGTGGTATACTTGGTTACTTGTCATTGTCTTATTAATGTTACATTTAGTGATACATTTATTTTTATGTTTACTTGATTATTGTAATGCTTTCTGATAAACAATATTTTTTGTTTTGTCGTCTTATGCGAGAACGAAAAATGATGTTGGTTTTCCAACACGCGAATGACCTTGAGATTTATTAATCGTTAAAAAACGCAAAGGCATTTGGTATTACAGGCGTACAGGAAATTGGATTGTAAAATGTGAAGTGGGGTTCCAGGCAGTCTAATGAATTCAGAAATTCAATTGGGTAATTAACAACTTCTATCTGGAATCACCTGCCAATAATATAAGAGTACCCCCAAATGTTTGTTGGTTGCCACGTGAATCTTTCAATGTTCGATACAAAGCTTTAAACTACTTTTTGTGAGCCATTGTACACTCATCCCATACAACATTAACTTTGCATTGTTGAAGTACCTTTGCCGTTCCGGAAGTTTTGGAAATATTGCATGTTGGTGTTTCTGTTAGTTGCATATTTAAAGGCAACTTTGGTCCTTTCACCATCTAACAAAGTGGCTGCAATTCCAGAGGAGGCATTGGCCAATGCAATAAGGTTGTCTTAAACATTTAGTGAAAGCAAACGCAAATAGTATATAGTATTCCGCTTATTTATTATTAGGATGCACTGCGTGTATATTGTGCCTTATGCATCTTGTAAAAATATTTAGATGTACTACTAGATGACCTATACTTGTCCCATTTTGCGACGCCCTTAATTTTCGAGAGGTGTTCCAGGTGAAGTAACGTGGAACTTCGGAATACAGTAATGTTTTAGCAAATTCATCTTCCGACACAAAGAAAAAAAGCAGCTAATGTTGTCTCTGGTGGCTGTGCTGCTCGTTCGGTAACACTTTCTGTTGTAAAATATACTCGTTGTCCATTTTCCAAATGAACGGCTAAATGTACAGCTGCTACTTCTGGTTAACCGATTTTGACCAAACTTTACAAAAATACTCCTCACGACCCATAGAACATAAAGTTACTAAATTTTTATCAAAATCGATGCGGTAGTGCTTGAGTTTATTGCTTACGAACCAACACCTTTCTTTTATTTATTTATAGAGATATAATTTTTCTTGCCAAGAGCTTGTGCAGGTTGGTATAGAAAGGCCAATTTTCAATTATGTGTGTGATGATAAGTTTGTTAAGTGAATATAGTTTTCGATTTCTTCGTTGAGTATACCATCATGTCATGTTCCTGGTTCGCTATAGATTTATCGTATGCCACAAAACATAAACTTGTCATATGTTAAATACCAGTAAATTAATGTTGAATGGAGCTATGCGTCCGTAAAAGTACTTAAACTATACTCTCTAAGAAATTTTAGCGTAAATTTACTTCAATAATTGGATGTAACTAATTTCCTACAGTTATTTAATTAAAATTAAACATGTTGAATATGAATCCATAACCAAGTTTGATTTTAATCACAAAAAAATTTTATATGAAACTATTTTTAATTTAACTATACACAATTATTTGTTAAATTTTATACAGCCACAATATTTTCTAAACAATAATTTGTTTAAAATTTTAGCACTGGATATTAAATTAACACACTTTGGAAGAGGGCGACATGGAGCTATGCAATGCACAGGTGGTATACTGTACTTGTGTGAATGGGTTGAATGAATATTTGTGTGAATGTGGGTATTGCACCGTGTGCCCTTTTAGTGGCATTGTGTGCTGGAGTAAAATCCGCCCAATTTAAAAAATAAAAAAAACACACTTTGCAGTTAATTATTGAACAAATTTATTTAATTTTAAATATAAAGTGGTTAAAATTTACCTTTTTGTGTTTGATATTCTTTAAATAAATGTGTAATTTTAAATAATAAAATTGGGGGTTGGTTAAAATTTAAGCGAAGGAAGTGAATTTTTTAACATTTCTTGTAACAACATGAGCGCCTTAGACGGCTAGCATTGAAACGATACAACCTATATATATTTAATATCCAAATATGATAAAATGTTTAAAAGTTATCAATTTTATATGAATTTGGATGATTAGAAATTTCTTATGAAAATCTATAGCCTCACGATGGCAGCTGGTTATTTTCATTCATACGTTCCGACCTTTAGGCCATACATTTCTACTCTCCTATATATAGGCGGATGAAATTTGTACTTATAAGCTTAATTTAGAACAAAATTAGTAAAATGTTCGCTGGCATCGAAATTGAAGCTGCCAAATATAAAATTAAGACTTGTAAAATATTTTTTCGATGTGAAATGAGGTGATATTTGGATGATAACTGTGAATTATATCGCATCCATTACAATGTTTGTTTTTGAAAATGGTAAAGTAAGTAATATACTGCGAAATATTTTCAATCTGATAAAGTTGAACAAACGTTCTATTTTACAACTTATATTCATCAAATAATCATATTCGACCATAATTGTTGTATAAACCATTATAAGACGTTCCTTTTAATCAACCTCTATAGTCGTGTTTATGTGGTATAATTAAACTCTGTTCACATCTCCCGTTTATGTTTGGATCGTTTAGTATACATGTTCCATATACATTAATACACAATAATACGGTATAAAATAAAAAAGGATTTTTAAGACAATTCGGATAAAACATGCAATATACGGAATGGATTGTAATATACATTTTCATTTTATATTCGTATTGTGTGTGCTAATTTTATATATTTAAGCCAGAAAATGAAAGTCATGTTCATTATAATGTATGTTTATGTGTAAAGGACATATTTTTAAAAGGTTATCGTTTGTGCCTTATGATTCTTTTATGATTTTCTTTACTCTATAGTACCTACATACGTATATATGCATCATAATAGAAAACGAAACCTATTGTTGTTATATTAGCTTATGTATACGTATAGTTATTGTTCAGCTGCAGTATACAGTTAAAATAGTAGGTAAATTGATGTATAAGTTTATTATATTTCAAAATTAAAATCATTTAAAACATATACTTACACAGAGTATAGCTATAGAGCGTGATGAAATTGATTTTTCCGAAATTCGGCGATTACAAATTTATAGGTTTTCTTCAAATTCTTAGATTTTTTGCGGTCATCTCAATTTTAAAAACTTGGTTTTTCAATGCCTCGGTTATGCTGTTATGCTGACAATTGTTTGCATTTAACATATTTTTATGAATTGGGAACTATTTTATAAAGCCAAGATTAACATCAACATTTTGAAGCCACAATTTTTATAACCCATAGTGACACAGCCAAACCCATTAGATAATTCGAATAAGAAATTAAGAATGTTGGAATGTTAAATGACTATTTGCCGAAATAAAAACTACAAGTGTGTCACAGTGAAATCAAAATTTTATTTGAAAAAGTGCAGACATTTAACGTTTCAAATATTCAATGGTTTAATTTAAATGTCTCTATGAGTATATATATATACTAGTTTGATATATGTAGTCATTTACCATCGATGAACGTATAGGAATTCAATTTCCATATTGTCTCTATATATTATGTTTTCATGGTTCTCACAAAGAAATATTTGTGTTATTTATGGAGACATTTGTTTATATTGTGTACAGAATCTGGACTGATTTATGGTTGGATTTTGTTTCTATTTATTGTTGTTAAGATTTTTTTTAAAATTATTTCCATATAAAACTTGTTAGACACAAACTTTTAAATGATAATATTGTGTAAGCAAATATTGTAAATGCTTGTTCTGCGAATACACAATAGTTAGACATGGTTTTTTATATGACTGGAATAAATAAATGTTGTAAAATAAAATATTTAAAACGTTCTAGCAAATATTTCAAAAAATATATATGTACATATTCCGTTTCACAACTATATATATATACATATATCACTAATTGGATTAAAAAAATTGGGAAAATTAATGCAACTTTACGATAGAGATTTGTGAATTTTTTTCATGAACAAAATTTTACGCTGAACTCTGAGGTCAAATCATCCTATATCAAAAAACTCAAAATTTAACTATAACGTAAAATCAAATCTATAACGTATGAACGTAAAATCACAACCCGCGGAATATAAATAAAATAAAAAAGTGCCGTGTTAGTTCTTTTAAATTATTTATTAGTTTTGTTTTTTTTATAACAAAAAAATATTAGTTAATATCGCTAAAATAACATTATCTGATCAACGAACACAGTCCACACCAGAATTGAATCATTATCATGATTGCAGTGAATAATAGTATTTATTTGGACAAGTGCATCCGCAATGGGTAAAGTTGAACATATAGTCCTAAACAAAATACATTTATACATTACGGAAAAACCTCTTCGATGGCACCTTTATAGCACCGCCGATTAATGCAAATCAAAATACAAGCGAATATATAAATGCTTCAACAGCAAATTTGTCACTATCCAGTACAACTGAAACCAGTGCAATGCACTTAAATAAAATAATAAGTTCATCGTCGACAATTGATATTAATTGTATTAGTGAGATAGATCACTTTAACATTGAAAATCATGTGCAAACCGGAATGGACATATATTATGTCCAGTCCAAACGTAAATGAAGCCCGAGATCAGCTCGGCCCCCAGGGGGCCTATTATGGTATTTTCGATAGCGTTTTTTTCTCGATATTATCGAAAATGGCCTATTTGAATTTTTTTATAAAATAATTTCATAATAGGGTACTTTCGATAATATCGAGAAAAAAACGTTATCGAAAATACCATAATAGGCCCCTGCGCAATTAGGTAGCAATTACCTTTTCAATTAGAAAGTGTTACTGATCAAATACCTCTATATTGGCAATAGTTTTTCTACTTTGGAGGAAGGATGGTGCCGATAGTATATATAAGCCGCCGACAATTTATTTAAGAGAGGCAAACAATGAACCATCAGTGTAATCGACACTGTCTCAAAATTTTAAAATACCCCGCCCAAAAGAAGTATCATCAAAGAAACGAAAATATAACCTTTTGAAAATAATAGTTTCAGAGCGCTTGTATAAATCTTTCGAGCAAACTGGAATGCGATACTACACTTACCAGATGAAAAGAGAGCAATGTAGAGGTAACCTATATTCAGGCGGCTCTCGCTGAGCCAGGCTTTCATGCCAATATTTTATCTCGGGAGAAGATTCAGATAGTATATATAACTTGAGCCATTTACTGCACCGCAAAATCACTATAGAAGAACTTAAAAAGAGAACCGGGCCAGTACAATGGTTCAAGTATGCCAAGAAAAAAGCAAAAACCATTTGCACATTGAGTGAAGTTTGCGTTATTTGTCGCGAACTGCATAATTCAAAAAATGCGATAAAACGAGAAATAATCCATCAGTAAATGCTGTAGTAATTGTAATGAAAATAACACAGCAAACTATACAAAGATTGCAAAGTATATCAGGATTTGAAGCAAACCAAAGTTGCGAACTATATAGGCAACGAATGCTAAAGTCACGTGACAATCAAAGAAATATGATTTCAAGAAGTACAATTTCCCGCATTACATACACAGTAAAAAAAAATTACATACCTATCAGGATAAACGGGATGCCTATGATAGGTATGTAATTTTTACATACAATATGTAATGTACATAATCATATGGAATTTTAAGTAAAGTAATTATGTAAATTTACAGAAAATATTAGGTAAATTTTCCCAATGAATTATGAAATTATCCTGAATGAACTATGTAATTTTCAGTTAATGAGCCAAAAATTTACACACATTGTATACGTATTTATTACACAACTGCATATGTAAAATTACACATCTACTGAAAATTATCAGTTACTGAGCCAAAAATGTACACACATTGTATGTATTTATTACACCACTGCATATGTAAAATTACACATCTACTGGAAATTTCTATATGTAATAAAATACTAAAATGTTTAATTTAAAATAATTATATTTATTAAATTCATTTCATATTTACATTATTCCAATAATTAACTCTAAATTAATTTTTTTTAAATAAAATAAATAATTATTAAATGATTTCATTATACGTAATACACTTTTAAAAAGTTCTAGCTTTGATTAGTAATTAAATACTAAGTATTTCAATTTTTTTATTAATTTCTCAACTTTGGATAATTGATTAAGATGACGCTTTTGTGGTACAAATTTAATAAAAGCCGCTGTACAAACTCCATGGTCAGCGAAATTTCCTCATTATATTTTATATTTAAAACATAATAGAGGGCCATGACAATTTGTACCGCTTCCAATAAGCTTGTTTCACCAGAATAGACCAACTGTTTTTCTACGTAAACATAGTAGATGAGGTTCGAATTATCTTCCTTTAAGGCTGTAAATAAACAAATCAAATCGATTTATTAAACAATTATAAACGATTCTTTTATACCTCGTAAAACTTATTAAATTAATTAAATAAATAAAAAATTGTATGAACACGTTTTTTGGACTAAGACTGTGTCCGAAACCTGTGATAAATATTTTTTAGTACAGAATTTTGACATTATTTGAGAATTATTCCCCTACATTCACAAATTTTTATTATGCCGTCCGAAATGTATAATAAATCTCCCCACCTCAAATGCCTCACCACGTTATGTTTTTTTTTTAAACGTCAAATTTTTGTGAAAATGAACGCCATTATTCAGTCGTGTTTTTCTTGTAATTAATAAATTCGTGTCGATATTTTTATAAAATAAAAACTAATTTAAATAAAGTTTTATTAATATTTATTATTATTTTTATTATAATAATTATTTTTATTAATACAAATGTTTTTGTGTTGGGTGTAAAAGTGTGTTTGTGATAAATTAAAAAATAAATTTGAAAGTGACATTGAATTTTTTTTACAATAAAATAGATCCAGAAATAGCAATGCACAACCAAGCATCAAAATATTCATCAAAATATTTATATACAATTAAAACCTGAATTAATTAGTTTAAAAAAATGGCTTATGCTGAAACAGCCCAAGTAATAGGGCTACCATTACCTCCGGCCCAGTATGTGAATTTATACACAGAGGAAAATATACGTAAAATCGTGCCCCGTGACGTCCACCACCCATCCATGAAACATACTCTATGTTTGGCTATTCGTTTAACAACGATGACACTATAATCAGACCTCTTGAAAGTCAAGGGTTCAAGCGATTATATCCACAGCATTGTGATCGACGGAAAGAATTAAAGAAGCCGAATCATTCGTTATTTGTAAATTTCTTGGACCTTACCGACCTACTCATTCACTACCCGGACAGCCCGAGGCGAACAGAAAAGGTATGAAGGACTCCTTAAGTTTATATAAATCATGATCATATTTCTAAAAGTATATTTCATTTAGATTGAAGATTTAAATCTTCTATTCGTCCACATCCACCACCACCTGCTAAATGAATTTCGGCCACATCAGGCGCGTGAAACCCTTCGCGTCATGATGGAGATGCAAAAGAGGCAACGACTTGAGACTGCTCAACGATTCCAAAGACATTTAGAGAAGGTGAGAGAGATTGTCAAAAATCCATTCGCAGCATTACCAGACAATATACATTAATTTTCTCGATATAGATAACGATTCACAGAATAATGGGGCGGGTGAAGATGGGATTTATCCTCACGACAGACTTATGTGCAGTATTGTAGATGATTTACTAAATAATTAAATTAATAACATTAAATATATTAAATTGTAAAGCATTTATTTATTAAAAAAATCATTTTTGTATATTCGAACTTTTATTTATTTTTATTTATCTTTTAATCATTTCATTTTACAGTAATTCAGTGTGTGTGTTCATATAAATTATATATATGCTCGTATGTATATAAATAGTATCATCCCGCCAAAAACATCATAAAATTTCGATCCATCCGCCATTTTATATGTATACAAATTTTTTCCTATTGCTCGGCCCACAACACAATGATATAATTTATTTGTTCGTATCTGTCAAAAATTATGATAGCGATAGACTATAATAATTTGGGTGTCTTAGGTTTATGCATGCAAATGTCAAAATTCTGTACTAAAAAATATTTATCACAGGTTTCGGACACAGTCTTAATGTTTCAAGCGAAGAAATAGAAATAACAATAATATTGATTATATATCCGTACCTTTTTTTGTGTAGATTTATTAAATCTATGATGACGATTGATTTTCTTGCACTTATCTAGTTGTATATATTTATTAATTATTATTTTTCTAATAAATACAAAATTGACACAAGTTCTTCACTTCACATTGGTCGCACGGGAAATAAATGAATTTATATTGCGATCTTTTTTTGTTACACCTCGTTCGCGTTTCGTCAAAAGCCTACTTCTATAACAAAGGAGTAAAATTATGTAAAGCTAGAATTTTACATACAGCGGGCAATTTTATTCAATATATTTTATTAATTTTTCCGTATTTGGTATGTACTTTGAATTATTAAGTAATATATAACTTAATCTTTCATAGTAAGTTATGTACGTCATTAGTTTACATATAGCTATGTAAGATTTTTACTGTGATAAATATGTAATTTGGTAGATTATATGTAATTTTTTTTTACTGTGTATCAGAAACACACTGTACAACAGAAAACTTTTTTAGAATTAACGGGCACTCAATTTATGACACCAGTGGCGGCACTGCGGTCTTGACCACAACGAAGAATAAAGCATTATGAACTCAACAAATATGATAAAGATCACATCCAAGCAAATAATATCGGCCTATAGAGAAATGGTCTGGATATTGTGTAATATCGCAAAACAGCAGCAATTTATCAATTATTTTAATCAGCTGGGTATTACATTTTTTGCAGTGCGCGATTACAATGCTAAAAATCTGCAATGGTGTTCGAGATTGATCACATCTAAAGGGAAACAGCTATATATGAAGCAATTAACTTAAAAAATCTAGATTATTTATCTTCTGTGGGCACCCAACTTACTCGCCGTCAGATACCTTTCATCAAACAAAATACCTGATTTAATAGATTTCTGTATAACAAAGGAATTGCACGCACTAATGCTAGGTATAGAAGATTGAACCAATTTGCTTGATTAATTTAACAAAATGAATTTTTTATACTTGGTTACTCTGAAAAGTTTATAAAATTTGAATTACAAAAATGTTGGTAAGTATGTACTATTGTTTAATTTAAATTAAAACCATTGAGTTAGATGAACTACGTGATTAGTAGAGCTAACAAAGCTAAGCATTTTCCTTGATTACTATATTTAGTATTTTAGTACATTTTCATTTGATATTTAATGAAATAAAATAATGACTGGAGAGTTATACATCTGAGCCGATATAGTAATCAATAATTTGGAGAACCATGTTAGAGTTATATAAATGAAACTATCGACAAAAATCTATATGATTTACTTAGTTCGTAGAGCTTAGTTCATTTATACCAAGCATGTATTATAGTAAGTACTTTTAAGGACACATTACAATGATTTAAATGCATTTTCACCATTTTGGTAGTATTCAAAATTTTGATAAATGCTTCCATTGCAAAAATATCAGTATACCAAATGTTACATTTGCATAATGCAAAACAAATAGTAAATATTTATATGTACTAACTTATGCGTTTATATTGAAAGAACATAACTTTGTACTAATATTTTCTTATCAATTTATAAATGTTTAAGTGTGACATAGATACAATTCCATGATAATATATGCAACTCAAGAATTCTGAATAAGTATATTACTTACATGTATACAATTTACCGCTGACATGGAGATAAACCCTAAAATTAAATTCAGAATGTATATGTAACTTACACACAATTAACTAACGAACTAAGCATAAATGCAAAATACAAATTCAAAATTTAAGTGTTACTTACATGTGTAGTGCACAACCAAGAAGTCGTGATTCAAAATAAACAGAATTAAACTTTCATTCAATTTACAAAGAATATACCGTCACTGGTATTTATTTAGTTTAATTTCACAAATATTACAAATTTATTCACACAATTAATTTACTATATCTCGACGTATTCCAGTGTCCGTATTTTCCATCCAGGAGGAATGACTGAAGTGACCTTATATATTTTATAGTGAACCAGTGAATTGATTTTTGTGTGATTAGTGTATACCAGGAGTGCTTAAGTTGAATAAAGTAATTGTAAATCGATGAAAATGCATTTTATCATTCTGCGAGTATATGATGCTACGAAACATTACAAATAAGAAGTTGATTACTAATTCACATTATCTGCCGACTGCTTACACAAAATGGTCAAAATTTGTCAAAAAATTATCCTGAATATAGTGGTAAAGCCCTTACAATTTATTTTGGGCAGTTAGTGACGAAAATAAGAAGGACATTAAATCCCTGATGAGTGATGAGATATATGGATAAAGTCGATGTCGACTACTGCAACGCAGTACTAACTAAACAAAATGATCTGGATCAGCTAAAAAATGTGATTCCTAAATCTAGAAGAGCTTTAACGAAAGTTAAACTCCACGAAGTAATAAAACAAAAAAATAATCCAAATATATACCTTTTCTAAAATTAATTTCAATTAAGAATTATTTACATTAGTTATTGTACATTATTTGTTTCTGTTATTTATTTTAAGTGTGAGGTATCATTTTTTAATATCTTGTTGGTTGGTTCCAAATGACTCAAAAAAATAAATTAAAAAGTTTATATAGGTGACAAATTATAATCACTTAAACTTTAGGTGCATTTAGCTCCAATTTACCATTTTGTTGTTTATAACACTTAAATACTGGGGTGCCGAAATATTAAACAATAAATATAATTATATTAGTTTTTCAGATCAATTATCTTTCTGGTGTATGTATTTTTTGGCCACTTCTCATTTGGGGCATTTGATTTAATTTCTATAATCCATTTGGGAGCCTAGTCTAAACCAAAGTCTAAATTTAAAAGGAATTTAAATTTTTTAGCATCGTTTTTAAAATATTCAAAATAAAAGAAGCAACTATAGCAACTAAAAAATGTTAAAAAACCGAGATTTAAAGATGGAATACATCGATGAAGTTATTACGGATCATGCTCTCAAGCATGATTCACGCCTCCGACAGCACTGATACATCGAGATATGCCGTAAACCATTGGCAGTAACGCACGTGAATGGAACATAAAATTACTAATAGGACATATTTATATAAATAAATAATTTTAATTTCTGGGGCTAGCCTTTGGGCTATATTCCAACAAATGTTAATATAATTATGATAGGATAGTTACTAGATGACTAAGAATAAAGTCAGTTGTTATATTACATAAATAAAAAAATTAAAATAAATATTAGTTACAATATTAGATTTTACTAATAAATAATAGTTCTGCATATAACATGCAATTAATAAAAAACAAACAAGTATAAAATCAAAAAAACTTATTGTACTTCCTGCCACATTTTCAAACGCAAAAGAGCATATTTCACAAAATTTAAATATTGGAAGATGTTCCAACCAAGCAACAAACCATTTTTGCAGTTCGTGCAATTCATACGCAGGCAATTACTACATTAGTACAATCAATCCCTTAACTGATCTCGGGTGTTGTAAACTGATCAAAAAATTGTTATTTTATTTGAATTTTAACACGATGTTTTATCAATATAAGAAATCAACCGATCGAATGATCACTGTATACTGTGTTAGGGAGCATCCATAAACAGTTATAAACATTGTATAAATAGACTAGTAATATTTACAAATTTCATAAGCATTGCAGTTCAGCATTTTAAGCTATGAAAAATTATCAACATTCAAACGTGCACGCGAGGATGAACATTTGCGCGTCACCTATTGACGTGTCGACAACCTGTACACAACGTTTTTATCGTTGGTAACGTAAACCATTCATTGAAAACGTAGATAATGTAGAAGATTGATAGAGTGATTTAATGAACTATATAGCTCTAAACTACCAGGGTGGGGACAATTTTATAATCTCTTTCCGTGCATTTTAATTTGTTTTCAAATAAATAATTAATTTGTTTTTAAATTAAAATATTTTCATGATCTATCTCTAGAAGTTTAGAATTACATCGTAATCTGAATATTCACAAAATTAGTTTTATCTGTTAAGGTAGGTTCAGTGTTGCCGTCGTTCATTCGTTCCTTCTAAATTGTTTTAAACAATTCGATTCGTTATGAACGAATATAGCGAAAAATAGACAACATGATATTAAATGAAATATATAAAAAAAAACAAACGCTTTGTTTTATAACAAAGCTTGATTTATAAGTTTTAATAAACACAGAATATTTTTGGCTAAATGCAAAAAACCGTGCCATTATAGAAAAAGGTCAAACATACATAAATTTTTCAACGATATATGATGGGAGCAAAATGTTTCTGTATTTTTTTATTAACAATAAATCGTACAAAAAAAAACAACAGAACCAATAAACAAACAAACGAACGAAGGCAACACTGAACCCGCCTTTATACATTTTTTGAGGTTCTTACATTCTTTTCACTACTATTACTATACTGAAAGTTAAAATTAAAACTAAACTGGTAAAATTATTATTTGTCATACGGGTTAGCTGAATTGCTATGTTATCAATTAATACAACTATGATTTTTCGTAGGGTATTGATGTGGTCTTAATTGTGGACGTTGACCATAAAGATTGTCAGGTAATCTAAGTACTATACCTTACGTGTGAACAATAACAACTGCGTGGAGATCATGACGTAATCTACTTTGCCCAACTCTGAATTTAAAAATTCATCCAGAATTTTCAAAAATCAATAACAATAATTAAAATTTTAGAATTATATACGCGAAACAGAATTTTTAAAACTCGAACTAAAATTTACTTTATTTCCTTGTTTCCTTCCCCTTCTTGTCTATATATAGGTACATAAAAGTGCATAAACTCAAAATATTTAATAATAAATTTCCAAAATTGCAATGTAATATTTGTTAAATTTTATGATTTAAACATTTTTTATACTTAAATTTTAAATCTATAGAATTATGTTTGAATATAAGTAAAATTCCCGAACAAAATTTAACGAGTTATACATCGTTTTCAAAAATTCAATATTTGATCAAGTCTATCGATCTGTAGAAATTTGAAATTGAAACTCAAATTTCAAATTCAGAGGTTTGCTTAGAAGCTACAAATATTTTAGGACAGCATGGCACCGGTACACTGACGTTCTATAGCTAAATTTCCAATACGGCCCTGCCCCACACCCAGTTCAAATTGGAACTTCATAGACTAGTTAATGTTTCTGTTAATTGTTAATTAAAACAATAATACTCCATGATATACTCGCCAATGGTTGAGATACATGGTCTGGCAACAAGCTAAGGCTTACGACAGTGTTAAATTCAGCCTTATATCAACATTATGTCTTTGTGGCATAATAGCATGTTATATGGTTGATTTATAAAAAGGGGACTATGCAATTGCCTAACAAAAGAGTAATGAGTAAAACGAAACGAGAAAAGTACTAACACTCTTCAAAAGAGTATATCTGGTCACCCTAAGCACAGTTTAATCGGTTTCACCGAATAAAAAATTTTACCGAGTAGATTAAACTGACGATTTTAATTTTTTATGTGAACTTTTCTTTAAAACATTGAATTTAATATTAAAACTAAATACAAAAATTACACAATTTACAATTTGAGGAGTTTTGTTTTAAAATTATGTCCCACCAATTTTAGAAATTTTCGCATCAACTATAAATTTCGTGATTTCGAACGATTTGTGAGAGATACCAACACCGTATTGGCCATACTCATTCGTACAGCTTAGAAAAAAAGTGGTATCTTTGTGGGAAGAAAACTAAAAACCGATAGACTTTACAAATTTTAAAATATACGAAGTGAATAATTTCTGTATATTTTAGAAATAATTCACCTCGGATTATTATTATTATTAAAGTTTTGGAATTATTTAAATATGAATCAGAAGCTGTGAATCTATCTAGTCTAGTATAGTCCATCAGTATTGAGGTCCTTTATACACATATATAGTTGTTTTTTTATACTATAAAAAATATGATTAAGTTAATTAAAAAATCGTCAAATCTAACGGATGTTAGACTTTCAAATGGTGTTTTTGTAAGAAAAACTAGGATTTTTTTTTAAAGTCGAAACAAAATGTTTTTTAAAGGAAATTTAAAAAACATTTTGTTGCTAATTTAATTAATAAATGTATCCAACATAAATGCTATTATCTGAAATAGGTACATAATATTCAATACCCGCTTATATTATTAACTGCGTACATATTTCTGCATGACGCACGGAAAATAAATTACCCAAACCATTAATAATCTTTAACGTAAAGAATGTATGTATAATACACATATAGTTATATGTAAACAATACTGTTAACCCTAAGGTTTGTTATTTATTAATTTTATATTTATTCCACATGTTATCACAGCAATAATATTATTTTGATCATGTTATTTATTTTTTATTTGTTAACAACAATATTCATCATATATATTTTATATGTTGACAATTGGATTGAACTCAACTCGTCTCGCTCATAATATTATTAAAACATAAAAATTGTATATCATATAAAATACATAAATATTTATTTTCATATATATATGTATATACATATATTACAATGGATGGTTTATCATTTATGTATGGATTTCTAAAATTTATTTATGTAAATATATTATATACATAAATAGGAGTAAAATTAAATCACTGCGGAGATTATAAAATCAAAAACTATGTACATACACAAAGAATATATTATGGTTTTAGTCCAACACATAATGCAACCACTATATATGCTTAAAATATCACTATCGATATACGATAATATAATAAAATACGTTGCTTTTAATTGAATAAAATTTAAATTTTAAATAAATATCCAACATAACATATAGTGAACATTTATTAAAACATTAAAAATGTTTTTTATTTTATTTATGAACAATAATTGTACTTTTTGTATTTCAATAATTTGTTTAATTAATATTTTTGTAATACATTTATTCTGTTATATATATACTTTTGGAAAAGGCTTTGTGTGTGGAGTGGAAACAGCTTGAAATTGAATAATATGTTACATATACGATATAAAATGTACATATACTTAACGATTTATTGCAAATGCTTATTATCTGATGGTTGTTTCAATTGAAAAAAAAAAAATTTTAATAATAATAAAATATTTAATTGCGGACGGCAATAATAAATACATTTTAATCGCAGGAATAAATGATAATGGTATATTAATTATAATTGTACCTGTGCAAATTTAAAATAATTATTACTTTATTGTGCGCCATTATTCACAATATTCACATTGAATAATACCCATAGTTAATGAGCTTATGTCTTTAAGGTCTATATTATTGATATATTCATCGGTCCAGCGATTTTACTCGTACAAGTAAATTTTGACAACTGTATCAGCGATTTTCTGCATGGCCTGGCATAATATTACTCTTTTGAAAATTCAGAAAAATAATATAATCGACATACTTGTGAGGTCATACCAAACTTAGTTGCCCTAAACCCACTAACCCACTCTACTTTTTCCAAATTTGAAATATATTGCGGATTTAGGCCTTATGCACAGAAAAAATTATATACCTATATACAGAAGTAAATCAATGCTTGATTATTTTCTCAGTTTCTTAAATTCTTGTTTTTACAAATGCACCAAGTAAATGGGAATTTAAAAACTATAAAAGTACAAAATATTTCGTTTGGTATTATGATCATTCGTCTTTTTGATTAAGATCTCTTTACCAATCAAATCAACTAAAATAACAAAAAACGACTCTTTTTCTCTTCTTGAGTTGAAATATTTTTTAACTTCATAGTAGGAATTTTGAATCCTAAGACTTAAATCGATTCTCGTGTACGCCAGCTTTATCAATTATTATTCAGGTTTTTGATTTTGTGTTTTTAGTTTTAAATTGTAATTAGTATTGGCTACTTGCAACAAAGTATCAACAAAGCCTAACCTATTATTTATGTGTACTTTTAGCCTGACGATCCAACTAAAATAAATATACTGATTATAGTCCGATAGATATTTTAAAATATTTTGGTGGAATGAGAAGACGATTCATTCGTTGAATGAGAACAATTTGTAAGAGATAATCATATAATTTAAATCCAATTTTGAAAGGTTAAGTTTTTGGTTTGGTGCTACAAACATTTCACCCAAAATAAAAACCAAACGAAATAATTTTTTTTATTCAAAATGACGTGTCACATCAGACTCAAACTTGTTCCTGTAAGGCTGGTTTAGGTCATTAGTGTAAATATATTACCGCAGTGCTAATATATTCCAACAGGTACTAGGCTAATATATTCCAAAAATGGAGGAAAACAGAAAAACGTTATGTAAGAGATATGTAATGCAAACCTATGACCAAAACAATCCTAAATATGGATATATGAAAGATCTCTATACGAATAACAGCCAGTACTGCCTATAAACTATATACCTACACCAAAAATAAAAATTCAAATTGGGAGAATAAATTTGAGAATCCTTTATCGACCATGATATTATCATGTTCTTCAAATTTTTCTATGAGCTTTTCTTATGCGATGCTTTGCTTATGTAGGATATCATTACCCCTCAAGTATAGCCCTCACATTCATAAAATTTGGTATAAAACCCTTGGGTATAAGTTAGCAGTAGTTTCTTCTTTAGATGGAAAGCACACCACTATAGGCCAAATGGTACTAAAATTGCGCGAAATCGTGCACGATGACATCCCAACAATTGATGTCATGCAAATAAAAGATAAATTGATCTTCAACTTAATAAATACCAAGACAATTTGCTCCTGTAAACTGTTTTGGTATTGAGGGCTACAAATATAGTTGCAACATAGTCTTCGATGGCTTCTAATATTGCGAACTTGTTAATTCAAGTCCAAGAATTCAACAATGTTTCATTCTTGATTAAATCTAGGATTATAATTTGAGATCCTTCATTGCACAGTGTGTTTGCTTGAACGCATTTGTCACACATTTGAAAAATGTCATAGTGCACCTACTTTACTTTGTTCGATAGATACAATTCTTTTATCCACTTCTGATACTAACTTTAGCTTTTTTTTTTGCTTTTTTCATCTGTTCTGTCTGGCAGCTCTAAGAATCATTTGGTCCTTTGTCATACAACTTTCCCCTTGTCATACAACTACTTTGAGGCAAGTTTTGGGTACGTAAATTGAATCCAAACCGAGAAAAATTTCAGAAAATATAAAAGAGAATTTTCTTCACAACTTACGAACTGCAAAATCATTTGAGGTAAAATGATTGCTTTACCCACTAGTGAACTTGGTAACTTTTGCTCCAATCCTTCACACTGCAATCTACCACTTTTTAATAATTTTTCGTTAAAAAACTGATGTGTATATGTATAGACTTGTGTTTTTGTCAGCTCTCGAAACACAACTAAAACCAATACACATGTTTGTTGTTTCGTAACTTATATATTTGCATTTCCATGATTACAATTGCAAAAATTAACATAATTAGGCACACCGATTAAATTATATTTATATGAATTAGTTAGGTAAACACGGAAAATATTCCATATAAACTTTATATGAAAACAGGAATTTTGACGTTTCCCATCACCCTTGTAAAAATCGATACCAACGATTCTACAGTTGATGAAAATCGCCAATTATGATTGTATAGATCATGAGGACTACGGTTGTTGCTGTATGGTGGTTCTAAATTCAATAAAATTACGATTTATATATGTATATGGTTTTGCGAATTTATGAACAAATATTATTATGTTTCAATACATATACAGGGTCTGCATTCCCAATCAAACCTTTTGCATACTAATTTCACTCTTTGCAAATTAAATTCAACCATTTGAAAAACCAATTAAACCTTTAAAAATAAAATTAAAATAAAGTTGGACAGATTATACAGTACTCAATGCCACAAACGTGTACAGCAAATTAGTACAGCACTCATTACACATTAATGAAACCCACAAACGTGATTTTTTGGTCACCATCGGAGACCCTCGAATACAAAATCAAAGCAAGTCAAATCTCAACCTTTGATAATGTTCAATGTAAGTCAAACCTTAACCTTTGATAAGCTAAATTCCAAATTACTGCGTGCTCAGCCATCCATACCGATTGCCAACAATTTTCTAAATCGTATACGACACATTTAAGAGTACGGAATGATTCAAATTTACATTAAATTGTAAAAAATCGGATTTATTCAAAAATACGATGGGCTCAATTTAATTCAATCTTTAATTTTTCAACACTATATATATAGTTACGATTTCAGGCAGCTCATGTCTGTAGGATTTTACCAATTTATTTCTTAAGTTAAGTTTGAGTTTAATTTTCCGATCGTTTACCTACCAATAAAGCAAGAAAAATCAACAATTGCACAGTTAATTCCAAATTATAACTAATCATTCATTAAATGGTTTCCAATAATTTGAACCATTCACAGCAATTTATAATTGAATTAACCTCTTTTGTCAGCGCTCGTAATAGTGGGTCATAGATGCGTCCATATCTATGACCCACTATTACGATCGCTGACAAATAAGCATACCTTTTGCATCGTCTATTGCGGGATGCTAATTCGGTATACCTTCTGAGTCAAACGTCACTGTGAATTAGCCTTGAAATATTGTATAATAAGTAAGTAAGTCGCTTTTAAGACAATTACAACAAAATCTGGAGACAAAAACATTAAACTGAAATTGCGATATTCAAATGATTAATTTTTGATTGATATTAAAAAAATTTTGTAGCTCTGTAATTCCGTATTTTTTTGAGTAGCCCTTAGAATTTTAGAGAATTTTTTTTTTTTAATTTAATTTTTTCGTTTTTTTTGTTTTGGCTTAAATTCTAAAAATATTAAAGTTTTATCAACTTCTCAAAATAAATAAAGAATTTATGCTGTAACATGCGCATAGTATACTATACAACATTCTCATCTCATGTTTGAGTGTCAATTCTTTACGAAAGTTTGAAGTGCAAATATATAGTTACCACTAAATTATCAACTAACTGTTTTCTAAAAATTAATTTAATCAAAAATATCGATATCGATATCGACTAAAAAAGTTATGAACGGCAAAGAACGTATATATGAAATTTTAAATGTATATAGATCAGAGCTCGTTGATTATCAAGAGACCACATATGAAATGGATCGGGAATCCATGTGTTTGTTCATTGGTTAGTGTTACCCATTCTTTTACAGCTACTGCTTTACAATAAAAATCAATGTAAATGTTTGAAGTTTGTGCCATAAGGTACTAAATTCGTCGTATACCATATTTAAATATTTGACACTATATAGTACAATTTGAAAAGTAGAAACAAATTTAACTCTGTTATGTTGGCCCGCGATACACCCCCTTGAAGTCATCCCTGCAGGATTACAAAAAAAAAATACTTCTTACAACACAAGCGCAAATAATTCATCTGAGACTTTTTAAAAATACTTATTATATAATTTATACAGTTGGTCCATCCAAGGATTTTTTTACCGTTATACTATCCCAGTCTCTTTTATCTTTCATCAACAAAAAAATATACAGTTGGTACCAAAATACTCATCCCAAACTTTTTTAATATGTAACATTTATTTGGTGGAAGCTAACTGCTTCTGGGTAAGTCATTAAAAGGATTGCTATTTTGTCTTTTCGATTAAGTTAAAGACCGTGGTAGCAACCACTTACCACGCTTTGATAATTTTTTGGCCGTTGGAATTTCCGCAATATAAATAAATGTGGCGTTTTTGCCACCTTTTTAAAGAAAACTAAAGCCGAAAAAAAATTGTATGGCCAAGCTTTTGTAGGGCCGGCTATTTTCCCACAGAACAATTTCGTGCAGCAAGCTTTAGAGATCAATTTTAAGAGCATAAACAACTTATTAATTCATAGTTCTGCTTTAAATTTACAACCGTATTCAAGGACTCATAATCCCAGAGTAAAACTATGTGATGTTTTGGTTCGTGGGCATACTTCTGTATATGAGTTTTCATATGAAATATATTTAAATGTGGGTATATTTTTAATTACGTGAATTGTAATAGAATTCTTTTAAAACAAAATAAATTTATTGTTTTTCTTCAATTTTAAAATTAAATACAAATTTAAGTTTACGCATGAAAGTATGGTGCAGAAATCGAACCAGAATTTAAAAATCACCAACATTTAATTTTAGCCGTACATATCGGGAAAGCAAATAATATAATAATTTCTGGACTTGCTGGACTTTATCCGAAATACTTAATTGTTTACTGCTCATAAGGGTTTGACACAAATGAATTTGGAAAATCATACAATCGGCATGCATGAGGTCGTGCCAACTTGGTTATCCAGAACCCTTTAATCCCGTACTTTTTCCAAACTTGAAATATTTTTTGAATAGCCTAAATCCAAAGACATTTTGGCATATATATATGTACTAACGTCGTTATGGTTTTAGCTTCTTAAAATTTTCGCAAGAATATTCAGAAAATCAACACATACAAGCGGAACTTATTTTTGTTACTATTTAGGACATATTTAGCACAAATTTCAGATAGCCATATTATAAAATATACTTTTATTTTCGTTTAGGGTATTTTGTTATTGTTAACAAGACAAAAATAATTAATTTTTCTCATATACAAAAATAATTGAATCCTAACAAAAAGTTTAAAAAAAATTCTTGAATTACTTACAAACTTAAATTTTTTATTTTAAATTTAATCGTTTGGCATACAGTGTTTCTGATGGAAAAGCTAAAATTATATTACAACAAACCAATTACTTATATGTATGTACATATATGTACACAAATTGTGCAACGCAAACAAAGTAAATTTCTTCATGATTCAACATTGTTTAGTATATAAGAAATTTAATTTTTGCGCTGAGACATACACATAGTTTTCCTTAGGGTTATCTAGAATTGTTCAACTATAACCAATTTTTTGAAAATATTGAAATCGCGAGGTTGGGAAAAGATAGCTATATAGCTATAAACACGAAAGAAGCTATATAGTTGTTTTGTTTGATTTACTCATAAAATAAAAATTTAAACTCACTATATTATTGTGAGTTAAGGCATCTGTCTACATTATAGAAATAATATAATTTAATTAAAAAAAATTTTACTCTATTTTGTGTGCACAAAAATACAATTTTATGTAAACATACATAAAAATAGTACAGACTATCCATATTTGGTTCAATATTATTGCAAACTATTCGATTTATCCAGCCAGACATCTATTTATGTAACCAAACGTTCTATTTTTTGATTAAATTTTATCTAAAATGAAACATCTAATTTCTAATTGAAAACAAAAACAACAAACAAAATTTTCTATTCAAAAACCTAAAAACTATTTTGTGCAGACATACAACATCCATATATATATAGGATGAACAAAAACCTATACGTTCGGCGATTATTGATTTTATTTATACTACAAATATAGATATTATGTTACGCTTCTATACATAACATACATGTCACTCTTACATACCACGTCTGTAATTGCAAGCGCAACAGTCTTAACCTACACCCTATACACGACCAATGAGACTATATATACTCTAAATATAGTTTCGCTTTATATTAAAAATTGTTATAAGTAGATCAAACCCACTATTAATATAGAGCGCAATTATTATATCTTAGGCGATGTCTAAATAAGTATTGAAGTCAAACAATAACAATCCATCGAGTTATTTTCTTACATATACGTTTTGACAAGATACACGAGATTTATGACTGGGTGGTTGTTGTTTTTATATTTTAGTTTGAAAATAGTTATTTTTAGGGGTTGTTTTATTGCTGTTATATAATCTCCATTAATTATTATTTTATTACATTTTGATAAATTAGTAAATATATAAAAAGTTTGTTTGGTTGTTTTAAGCCAAACTTTATTCCTTTATTATCGTGTTATTATAGAATAATGACGAGACGTAATAAGTTATTAATTTATAATTAAAGGCAAGAGGCTGAGTTGGACCCAGGGAGTTAGAACAATTATATACGGAATTGCGATAACATAAAGTTTAGATTTTGGACGTGAATTGATAAAATCAGTGTGTCATTTAAAGCGAGATGTACTCGTCAATCACGATATATAGGCGATATACGTGAAGATATATAGCCCAATTGCCGTATATGCCTGAAAAATATATACCATTAAACACTTGTTTTTTGAGTTCTTTATCAATTTCATGCTTTTCCGCATAACTTTAAAAAATTAAGCTGTGGCGATAATTACTAGTTATTTTTCAACTTCCACTCACAAAAACACTAGCGTAAGGTTAGTAACAGATTTTTGATTATGGAAAAATTTGATGAGTAATTTTTAAAGGGGTTACAATTGTAAAACTGAACAATATAATAAAGGATGCAAATTCCTTAAAACCTTATTTTCGATTTATATATTCATTTTGAGATTTGCACTGTGCTCAGTAAAATGTTATTTTTGTCAAAAATAATCGAAAGAAAATCCAAAACATGAGCCAAGAAAATCCAAAATATGATTATTGTAGCTGTAAATTTTAAACAGTGCAGTATAAGGAGTGGAGATCAACTACATCAAAATAAAAAGTGAGTATTTCCAAATTAATATTCTATGTTTCATAAATACATATAAATACTGACATGCATTTAATTTTAGTTATTTCTTACGGGCAAAGGAACATTCGACCACAATGGGCGTTTTCAGGTCGGCCAACAGTTGGCAACATGTTGAGTAAATTTTTGGTTTTGAATGCATCCCAATTTATTGAAAATTGCATGGCAATGTGATAGATTGTATGTCATTTGTTCCATCAGTAAATTTTCGATGCCAACATGTGGGAGACCTGAAAGCGCGCAATATACCGATGCCAATAAAATTTAACAAATTTTACATAGACAAACTTCAGAGATGCGAATTAAAAATATAATTAAAATCTTATAAATTGTTTATTTGTTATTTCAAAAATATTAATCAAAGGGAGTTTTAATTTTAGCAACGTTTCTGATGTCAGTGACCCAACCAGTTGATCTAAATTATCAGCTGTTTCAGCTGAAATATAACAATGTTTAATTAAATAAGATAGAGTAAAATTAACAAACTGAATGCGAACTAAATATTATGAACTTACAAAACTAATTTGCACATAATACTTTTTTATACTTTTTTATTGTTGCAGTCCAAACTTAATCATAATTTATCCCCATCGTTGCATAAACAATTTTAGTTATTTTTTATTTTAAATTTAGCAAAAACAAAATTAAAAAGTAATTTTCAATAATAACTATATATTTATAACCCTCTAAAATATTTTCTAAAAAAATTGAATTTCAAAATTAAAATTTCCCTACCAAAATCGTAATATCATGGATTGCGATGAGCAAATAAACCACCCATGACCGTGTTTATTCTTGACGTTTATTGAGTATTTTTTCACGTGTTTTGAAAATAATTTGAACCAATTAAAAAAGAAATCAAAATTGCGAAATTCCACAAATGCGAAGATACTAAACAGACCGTGAAGAGACCTACTGATTTTCAGAAGAAATTATATTGTCTATCATACGTCTAGAATATATTATATTATAAACTAGAATATTTATTATATTAAATTTTTTACCGGCTGTCGGTGTCCATAATCGGAAGAAGAACTCAAATTTAAATAAAAAGTCATCTGGGAAATGATTTTGAAAATCAATATTGAGCAGCTCCGGTCCGTAGAATTGTTATGTATTTTAATTACCATATTACATATGTTATAGTGTCTTGCATAGGCGATCATCAGATGGTATATTTAATTCTACAAGTAATTGTCGATTATAACAAAATGTGATAATTTATGACTTTTATATATTCTCTTACCTCTTGTGCGGGTTTTAGCATTGTTAGTTTAGAAATCTCTGAGTCTTTGCCATTAGGAACGAACTATACATACTTTTGAAATTCTGTTGTTGTACGTGCAATATAGATGGCCTTCTGATTTCATATTAAACTTACGTTGAAACTATGTATAGCGACTGAAAATATATGTATAATAATACTTTTAAATACGTTAAACAGTTTTAACTTTCAGTTCCAACTAAACTTACCATTCCTCCTACAAAGCAATATTGAATGCTGGTTCTCATTGGCACTCGTATACATATTTTTATTAATAAAATATGATAATTTAGTGTCATCAATATATTATAGCATTTTCATCAGATTTGCGAACCCAATTTTCGGAAAACTTTAAAAGACATCCCAGGTAACGCTTCTTTTAATATATAAATATTATAAAAACTTTATTTTAAAACAGTTCATGGCCATCATTGCTTTCGAAGTAAAACGAAATTCAGATCAATTATGTGTCCTAAATAATTATATCTAAATTAAAAATTCAAATTAGATTTCATTATTTAACTTTATATACATATGTATATTTTAAAGAGTATTATCAATGATTATTCTTACTTTAAAAAATCGGGTATAAATCGGATAGCCCTAAAAAATTCGATTATAATAATTGTAAATTATAACCTCAAAATTTTGAAATCAAAATTCACAAAATGATAAAAAAATTTGTCATGTATTATTATTTATATCTAGTTATATATTTAGACAATAATAAAAACATAGAAAAGGTGTATGTAAAATTAAGCAATAAATATTATTTAAACCTTAAGTATGTATTGAATTTTATATTCCTGCACGTAAAAGTTTTATAAACTTTTGCACTATTTCACAATACACTAATGCACAATGCACAACACATTTTATAATGATGAGACATGAAGTCATTTTTTATTTCGTATTAAAATATTAATAATTAATATTAATTGTTAATATAAAATATTAACAGAGTTAAAGGATATTCTTTACTATATTTGAAACAATTAATAGTTTACCATTTTCCAAAGATATTTATTTAGATTTACAATTTTTCTTTAATATAATGTAAATGTTGAAAAATTATGAGAAAGTGATAATTAATCATTAATTAAAATAATAAATAATTCGTGTAATAAGAATAATAATTCTTTACTTCATACTTAAAATTAATTAGGAATTCAATGTTAAATTAAAGAAGGTTGCTCGTTGTCTAGAATTTTAACAAGTAATTATTTTTCATATTTTTAAAAAAGTTTTTGTTCATTGAATATAATTTTCATTAGTTTAAAAATTTAAAATTTTTTGATCTAAACTCTTTCTTTAATGCAATTAAAAATAATTATTGATCATAAATTGAATAGAAACATTTTAATAGGAACAATCAATAATCGTTCATTTAACAAAAAAATCATCTATTTAAACAAATTAATTTAGTTAATTGAATTGAGTTGTATTTACCTCTTATGTGTCAAAGTACAAACAAATAATTAAATTAACAATACATCCTATTAAAGAAAATTGCATTGAGCCAACCATTTTCTCTTTCTATTAACGAACTAATTCGTTACTTTATTAATATAAAAATAATATAATAATATATAAAATTTGGATAAACCGATCAATTGTTTAAATCTATGTTGATTTGAATATAGATTACCTGGGCCAGCAGCTAGCATGTCAGATAGTCAGGTAAATTATTTTAAAACATCATTTTCCTGTTGGCCTTGATTAATTATATAAATTATCTTTAGGTATAAAAGCACCAATACTGCCTCTCACCATGCCACTGCAAGAAGCACCGGCTCCGCCAGTACTAGAGACGTCACAATTAACTACCTCTTCAAGGGAAAATGCCAAAAGCCGCTGACCGAGAAACAGATTGAGCCAGGAGAGCTTGAAAATTCAAAAGGATGCCCTCAAAGAGCTCCGCAAAAGAAACACATTAAAGTCAGAACAAATTGCATTGTCTATAAAGAAACAAATTTATAATTAAAATAATTAATAGAATACAACGTGAAAGATCTGAAATGTAAAAACAAACCAAAAAAAAAAAAAAAGCATCTGAAATAAAATATGAAATTGAAATAAACTCCATAATCTGTAAATTTTCCATAAGCTAAAACAGATGATATGTTTGGTGGCTAATGCTAACTTAATTGCTTTTAAATTGTTTATGCGAGGGTGTGAAGGACAATTGCCGACTAGTAATAAAATCTTGTTTTTCTTTTTAATCGGCCCGGCGTCTCTTTTCCGTAAATAGCGCTCGAAAATTTCGGACGTCATCCAAACCTTTTTATTATATTCGACAGGTAAAGATTTAATGTTTTTAAAGCACCTGGGTGATTTACTTTTTGCTATAACAAGTAATTTTTTTTGTAACCTCCATCCATTTTAGCCTCTACTAACAAAGTAATTCTCTCCTTAGACATTTTGCCGCCTACAAACTTTTCACCACTGAACTTTATTTAGAGTTTTATCTGGTATCATTTTATAAAATAAACCCGTTTCGTCGATGTTGTAAATTTCACTTGCTGTGTACTCCACTCGAAGTTTTAGCCACACAGTTGCTATCCACTTATCAAGTGCACCTTGCTGAACTTCTGCTAACTCGCCAGAAATTTTGCCCAAAACAATATTGTGTCGCTCTCGAAACCTAAAAACCCAACTTTCTGTACATTGGAATTCGTTATTTAATCTTCCTATTTCTTCTGCTTTGGATTTAGGATTGTATCAATATCTGGGTACATTTTTATTTCTCTGTTGCATTAACCATTTTAATAATGAATGTCGTAATTTTTCGAATGCTGAATTTTTTTTGTTTTTATTTTTTGCGTTTCAAATGCTTTGGAATTAAACTTATTATTCCAAATTGTACTAGTCGTTGAATATTTTTATATTCTTTGGCTAGGCTTGAATTTGCACTGCCGCTTTCAAATTTATAAATTATGGTAGTCTTTGGCTTCGGTTTGAAGATTTCATATTTTATGTGGGCACAAACTATAGAAATTAGATTATGTATAAATTCGATTAAATCTATTTCATTCACCCGCATATAGTAAATTTTTATCTGGTTACATGATTAATTAAAGTGCGATGTTAAACACAATGACAAATTTAATTTGTCATTTACGAATGAAATCGTTATCTTTTAAAATCCTTTTTAGTCGTAATAAACGAATAAGGCTGATAATTTGTATAGTGCAATATAGGTCGTTATATTCAAATTGTCGTAACAAACGAAGTAGTTTTAATCGAATGTTGTTAAATAGTAAAACTGAACAAATCAATCATTAATTTGAATTTTCGACGTTATAAACGAATTGTCGTTATATCCGAAGTCGTTATAAGCGAAAACTATGTACTAATAACCGGCTGTGACAAATGCCCAACACTTCTTATTTGATTTTGATGTTGGTTACATTGTATAAAGCTTCTAATTCTTAGCTTTACGCTCCCCATGCCAGTACTAAAATTCAATGTGCGAATTGCTTGAGTCAAAGATCTACAAACAAATTATTATTATTTTATTTTTACAAATTAATTATTTACAATTTTATTGCTATTTATTTGGTTAATTTTCACTGATTTAAACAAGAAAAAAAACAAAATGGAATGACACTTAAGAAACATATATTGAAATAAAAATTGTTACACTTGCGGATGCATAACAGAGGATGCTGTGGTCTCTTTCATTCACATCAATATACCAGACGACGAAATTCATCCATAATCCACCCGTAGTAAGTTACTACAATTTTTTATATCATTTTTTTATATCACAAATGTGGTATAGCACCACAGAATAACCATCCAGATCGTACCCAGATAGCGATATATGTTATGGCTAGCTGAATGCTTTATCTAACTAAAAAATATAAAATTTATCTTAAATCTAGAAGACAAATAATTTAGAACAGGAATGTTTTACCACGTTGTATGTTAGTACAAAATTGAAATTTTAAAAAAACATCTCCTATTGAACCAAGTCTCGAACTGATATAGCGATAATGTGCTAATGACCCAAGGATCGTACTCAAATACTTAACTGTATTTATGGGAAATTGAGGACAAGAAATATAAAACCTTTCCTAAATCTAGAAGGCAAGTGAGTTAGGACAGGGGTAATTTAAATACAAAAAAAATCTCCTGCTTAACCAAGAATAGTTCATACTCATATATACGGAAATATATTTTTGGGTAGTTGAGAACTATATTTAACTTAAAAATATAAGACTTAAGAAAGCTTTTATGTTTTTTAGTTATATAGGTAAAGCCCTCAGGTATCCATTAACAGTTATTGGTTCAGCAGGAGAGCTTTGTTAAAATTTAAAATTTGTAGGTACTAACACAAATAGTAAAACTCCCCCCTGTCATAATCACTTATCTTTTAGGTTTTGAATATTTCTTATATTTATTAGTTATATGTGATCAGAGATCTGATGAAGATCCCCGATATTGTCATGAAATGATCTCAGGGAGTACCACACTTTCTGAGTGCTGATCCGGAACGAATTGTGTTGTGATCTCTGAAAAGAGAGCCACCATATGGTATAGGCGCAGAGGTCGTTGCAGGCGACGATGGCTCCACGGTGTAGAGAATGACTTGGCTTCTTCAGGTTTCCTAAGGACAGTATGAAGACCAAGCCCAGGATCGAAACCGTTGGATAGCCCAACAACTAGTCCCAGAAATTAAAATTATTTATTTATTTATTTATTTCCTATAATTGTAATTTTATGTTCCATTTACTAGATCAATTGGTTTGGTCCTTTGGAGACGTCTTACTGCCAACGGTCTGTCCCGCATATTGCATATCTCGATGTTTTCGTGATGTCGGAGGCATGAATCATACTTGAGAGCATGATACGTAATAACTTCATCAATGTATTCCATCATTAATTCTCGGTGGAGGTCTTCATTTCTAATGTAGCACGGAGAATTTACAATATTCCGAAGTACTTTGTTTTTTAACGTCTGTACCATCTTGATGTTCGTTTTCTTGTTACAGCCCCAAAGCTGTATACCATAGGTCCATACCGGTTTCAGTATTTGCCGGTATAAAAGCAATTTATTATGTATTGATAGTTCAGAATGTCTACCTAAGAGCCAATACATCTTCCTATACTTCATGTTCAGCTCTTCCTTTTTCTTTTTGACATGTTCTTTCCACCTCAACTTGGCATCCAGTGTCATACCCATGTATTTCGCCGTATATGCATAGGCAACTTGTTTAGAGTTGATTATAATTGGGATTCTATTAGAAATATTTTTATTAGTAAAGTTTACATGCACAGATTTAGTTTCATTCAGTTTTATCCTCCATTTTTTCATCCAATTGTTGACTGAATTTGTCGATTTTTGCAATTTGTTAGTAGCTTCTTCTACATTGTTCCCAACTGCCAATATCGCAGTATCATCAGCATATGTTGTTATAGGTGCTTCTTCCATTGGTGGTATATCCCGAGTATACAGGAGGTACAAGACATGGCCCAAAACGCAACCTTGTGGTACTCCAGCTGAAATTTTCTTTAGGTCCGAGTATTCGTCTTCATATTTTACATGGAAGTGTCTATCGGTTATGTATGATTTCAGAGTTTCATAGTATTGTTTGGGAAGGTCTCGCATGAGCTTGACCTCCAATCCTCTGTGCGAAACTCGGTCAAATGCATGCGCTACATCCAGGAAAACTCTTGAACATATTTTTTTAGTTTCTAGTGTTCGCTCTATTATATATCTGTGATTCTATGGACTTGTTCTATAGTCGAGTGGTTTTCTCTGAAACCAAACTGGTGGTCAGGAATGAGATTTGGGTCAACCATTATGGGTTTCATTCTCTTCAGGAGCAATTTTTCAAAAATCTTGGCTATGGTTGGGGGTATGGATATCGGTCTGAAGGACTTTTTATCGTTACATTGTTTGTTAGGTTTTAAAATCATGATTACCTCTGCCACCTTCCATTGCCTTGGAACGTATCTTAGTCTAAACAGCATAACTGGCGAGAAAAAGTATTTATTTTGAGTGTCCTGGATAATACGTGGTTATCAAGCTTTGGTTAAGATTTAATTAATGAATCTCTTAAAATTTTTTTAAACATTTTGTACACATAACTGTAATTCTATTATTATTCCAAAATTATTTAATCATTTACGCGAAATTACGGGCCAGCAGCCAAACTTATATCTATAACATATAAGTAAGTATTCTGTTTATGTAATTCATTTTCTACTGTTCCGTATTTATATAGATATCGATATAAATATTTACGAGTGCAAACTTTTATGTTATCACGTTTTCAAATTTATTGCAGACCGAGGCAACAAAAAGGATAGCAACTACTGATTTGCAAATAATTTCTATAGTTAACACAAAGTTGAACGTGCCTTGCTAATAATAACTAAATTATACCTTTTTTGTGTTTCCGGGATGTATATGTGCGGACTATACCAAAAACTCTTGATTGTTTTGGCTTTGTAGAGGAGTATCGGGCTATTTATCAATAATGAAAAATACATACATAAATGACTATGCTATATAGAAGAGTCAGACAATGTACATCGAGATAGACATAAAAACTTTATACAATGTACAAAGATTTTGTAAATTATCGTAATATAATAAAAATGTTTAAATAATGACGCCTATCTCATCATATTTTCCGCTTTATTTGCGTTGGCGAAGGATTTCAGGATATGAATATAAAAAAAGGCCATAACCATTATTTATTCATAAACTGGAATCCTTATTCATACTTAAATTAAATTTCATTTCCTTCCTCTTCCATTTGTGTATATTATATTATTGCGTTTGCCAAACATACAATTGAATACATAAAATTAGGCGAACAACATAGCAAGAATAATTTTGTACACAAACGTTGTTATCACACAACGAACAAAATATTTTTTTGTATTGATAAAAAAATTAATTTTTTTCCTGTTGTAGAGTCCATTCATTTGAAATGAAATTTGTCCCGCACCATTTGTACCACATAAATATACCTAAATTTAAGCTTTGGATGTGAATCTTGATCTCCCTCAGTTGATTTTTGGATATATTTAAGCTCTTAAGTTCAGAAATATTTATACAATTATCATTAAATAAAACTATGAGATTTATGTGATCATTTGTTTTCGCATTATGCGTCGAATGAAAACCATTTCCTAATAGAAATTTGACATTTCGATATTAATTAGTCAATTATTAATAAATAATATGACGGACTACAAACTTGAGGAGACTGTAAATTATATTAGGTTTAACTTAAGATTTTAAGATAAGAAATAAGAATATATAGGCAAGTTTTGTATATAGTTTGCCAACTTAAACCAACACAACTTCTAGTTACGGTACTGCTAGTAATTATTTGTATTTGGGGATATTTAAAATCAAGTCTATAAAATTCACAATCCAAAATTTTGGTCAGCTCTATCTATATCTTAATTTATTACTTAGTTTTGAATTGTTGAATGAATTAATAGCAACTCTTTTTAAGTATGAAACAAAATGTGTTAACAATTTTCCCATTCAATGCCACAAGCCCATTGGCTCATGGTGCAAAACAAAAATTATATTCTAATTTACAATCGTCCACTTTGTATAAATGGCAAATGAGAATAACTGAGATTGACAGATTTGGAAAAAGATAGTAATAATTGTGATGTAACAATAAACCCGACAATTACCAATATTGTGAGGTAAGCAAATGGAAAGATACGTTTATTCATATTACTTCGCTCGTTAATAAATTCAATTAAATTAAATATTGCCTTTCGACAACTATATAACGTGAAGCCAACAAATTTTGTACTTACAGACATCCTGTATATAAAAACTTGCTATTTATCCTTATTTTAATAGCTTGGATTAAATATAACTAATTTAACATGTATTTCGTAATTAAACTTAAACATATCCAAGATATGTATATACTCGTTATTTTCGTTGTCTGTTGAATTTACCTGGCAGCGATAACCGCTTCTTCGATAATTGGAAACTATAAATTATATAAAAGTTTGCATAAAGATATATTAGATATAACGATATAATTAGCAGTTTATTAATATATTTATATAAACACATCATATATACATGCAAATCGCGCCGTGGGGATAATGTTCAAACTTTATGAATGAAAAATTAAGTTAACTTTAATATACTCTTCGATAATATCTTCACTCCCCATATTATGTACATATATGTATGTATATTGACTTCCTAATAATATTTTTTTTTTTTGCATCCTAAAGATAAAAACTATCGTTCGTCTATAACAAAAAATAAATAAAATTATAACTTTTTTAAGAAATGTAATACTACAAGAAAAATTACAAAATATGGAAAAACAGTTTGAATCATCAATACCATCATCATCATCGTCAAAATATCTTCGTATGATGGAGCCTTGGTTTTACATATCGCTATTTTGTTATAGCACTGAAAACAAAGTTATAGTTATAACTGTATACAGTTGTTTGTATACAGTCAAACAAGGTTTGTGTAAAAGAAATAACCTAAATATATATATATATATATATATATATATATATATATATATATATATATATATATATATATATATATACATATATATATATATATATATATATATATGTATATATATATATATATATATATATATATATATATATATATATATATATATATATATATATATATATATATATATATATATATATATATATATATATATATATATACATCAACCGGGGATAGCAGGTTGGAGCAAGGAGTCAACATCAATTTGACGCCTCTAGCATAACATCACCAGCACAGTTAGTGGTAACTACCAGAAGAGCATGTGAAGATGCGCTAGAGTCTAGAGATCGAAATGAACGAAAAGCCGCTTACTGGTGGACCCCGGAAATCACTGAACTTCGCAGACGCTGCAATCATGCCAGGCGAAGGCTTACCAGGGAGAACAGGCGCACTAACGGGCAAGCAGACATATCCTTTCAACAAAACCTGAAGAGCGCTCGCCCCTACAAGAGGAAGGCGATAGCGGAATCGAAGACAAAATGCTGGAAGTCCGTCTGTAACACAATCGAAGAGGATCCTTGGGGAGATGCATTACTAACACCGTAGTGGCCTGCTTTCTTCCCGATGCATGATCTAGTGCAACATGAAAATTAAGACCGCTAGAGATCCCTCCTTTTACAGCTGAGGAACTCTCCATGGCATGGCGGAAACTCAAAACAAACAAACAAGCCGGGCCAGATGGCATTCCATCAGAGGCCGTTAGAATTGCTGCAGAAATCCACCCAAAAAAGGTGTTACACGTGATTAACTCGGCCCTAGAAAACGGGGAGTTTCCGTGTATCTGGAAAATAGCGCGCCTGGTTCTGCTAAAAAAAGATGGAAAACCGGATGGTATACCGACATCGTACAGACCACTCTGTTTGCTGGATACTTTCAGAAAACCTTCGAACATTTGCTGTTACACAGACTGGCTAACGAAGTTGATAGAGCCGGTGGACTTGCTAATAATCAATTCGGATTTCGAACAGGGCAATCCACAACAGATGCTATAGCGACAGTTATGAAGCTTGCATATACAGCCGCTGAGGGTTCACAATACACGCGGCGCATCTCAGTAGTAAATACACTAGACCTAAGAAATGCCTTTAACAGCGCATCTTGGGAATTAATTCTAAAAGAATTAAATAACTTGTGACAGAGGCACTTGGGGTAATATCTGTTAGATGCTACCCTTTGACGGGTAGCTGATATTACTCCGGCCCCACCTACATAGAAGTTGTCCTATTCGTTGGTCCACCGCGGCATTAGCCTGAAGCTCAGGTCGGTAGGGGGAATGTTCATCGTGGGTTGTGGTGGCTACTTATAGGACCTAGATTAAACCGCAGGGGTGTATGGCCAAAGCATACAAAAAAAAGGTTTAGTGGAAAAGATTCGGACCCACAAATATTTTGTGGCTCCCATGACGTGTTGCGACCATTGTCGTTCAAGAGTGGCTTAGTGCCCATGATGGGTAATGGAGGAGAAAACGAAAGTAAAAAAACAGGAACAGGATTATAGAAGTGGTAGACAAGAAAACGAATAAAAATGCACTCTATCAAAAACCACTTGACTTCTTTGAACCTGTGGTTAGAAACAAAACATGAATTTTTACAAACGATGCGAAAACGTTGTAAAAGAAATATATATAGGTTACAAAAATAAATTTATAACGTAAAGTTATGTTGTAGTTGTAACCGATTTTGCTGGGTGTGCATATTTCCAAGAGTGAATAACACACTATGAATTAGCGTATTTCCACAGGTGAATTTGATTTATTTACACAATATTTTGTCAACAAAAAAAAGGTGGAGGTATTGGCCTCAAAATTGCGTTTATGTTTGTTATATGAAATAAGGTGGTAACTGTTGTTGACAGGCAACCATTACAAACTTCAAAGTTAGCCCATATCTGACAAAGGTATTCTAAAGCTACCTGAGTGAGCGACGAATTATTGTGGAAGCTGGAGGTACAGCAACCCAAATGGAAGTTACGAATGGAGTTCCCCAAGGATCTATCTTAGGACCTATGCTCTGGAACATCTTGTACGATGGCAGCCTTCGAATTCAGCTACCCGAAAATGCCAATTTGGTAGGGTACGCGGATGAGTTAGCGCTTGCTTTCTCCGGCAGATACGAGCAACAACTAGTTCAACGAGTGGAAGCGGGAGTAGAGGAGATTTCCAGATGGCTTCGTATTCATAGGATGCAATTGACTCCAGAAAAGACTAAAGTGGTTGTAATGGCAGGCCGAAGAGTGTTCTAATCGATTTCTTTCAAAGTGGAAGGAGGTAAAGTAACACCCACATCAAGTACCTGGGTACTTACAACCGTCGCGGCTTTCAAGAGCATGTAAGGCAAATTGTGACAAAGGCGACCCGGACAACAAAAGGGCTAATCAGATTGATGACAAATGTTGGTGGACCAAGCACCGGAAAAAGAAAATTGCTCTCATCGGTTGTTTTATCCGCAATACTTTATGGAGCACCCATCGGGATACGAGCATTAGCTATTGCAAGGGCGTCCGAGCAGTTTGAACACGTACAACGAACTCTAGCACTGCGTATATGTAGTGCTAACAGAAAGGTAGGAAAGGACGCAGCTTTCGTGATAGGAAACATGCCACCGGCCACATGTTCTTCAGGGAACAGCAATCGTTGAGGCCAAAGAAGAATTGATGTAAAAATGGCATTCACGTTGGGAGAGTGCCGACACTGGATCATATGGACCACATAGCTCATTCCGAGTCTAAGGGAATGGGTGAACCGTAAGCATGGGGAGACGAACTTTCATCTGACACTGTTCCTCACAGGCCAAGGATACTCCTAACTGCGTATATTGTGAAGAGGACGACACACAAGAGCATACGATACTGTACTGTGCAAGGTGGAAAGAAACGAGAAACAAGTGTACCGTTACTGTAGGAGCGATGACACCACGAACTATTATCTCGAAGATGGTGGCGGAGGAGAATGGTTGGTATGCTATAAGCAAGATGATTACGGTAATATTGACTATAAAAATGAGGGAAGAAGCGAGCACAACGACTTGAACAAACAAGAAAACAATATAGACATCCAGTGGTTGAAGTAATGCAAACTTTGTGGTACCGGGCGCTGCGAGGAGCTGAGGTAGGGGGATTTTTAGTCTTTAAGAGTCCGGCACAACGTCCATGAGGATTTTCCCTCTACTGGAAAATAAAAAATATAAATATATATATATATATATATATATATATATATATATATATATATATATATATATATATATATATATATATATATATATATATATATATATATATGTATATATATATATATAATTATGTTATGGGGTTTACATAACTAATAAAATAAAAATTTTGTAAATTTAAATAAACTGGATTCTTTATTTGTATTACTGTGTTGTTACTGCGGATACAAATATATAGGATTAGTGTGATTATACAAACAGTGGATAGTGATATTCCTCCGGAAAGTGTCCATATCCAAGCTTGGTGTTTGATTTGCCTTAGGTAGACGTTATTCAATTGTTTTCTGTTTTGAATATTTTCCTGGTTGATTGTAGCAATATCTGGGGTTGTTATCAAATGTCTCGTAACTTGGAGGTTGTGTAGTGCTCCTTGTATTACTTCATCTGAGCTTTTCCATTCGTATGATTGAAATTCTTCGGAGTTGACCATCACTGTACAGTTCCAGAATGTTATGATAAAGTTTCCTGTTAACGTTCGTTTATCTGGTCCAGAGTTTGATGATAATTCTGCGTTCTTTGCGTTGTTTATCAATAACTTATCTTCCGAAATGAATTGCACTGATGTATTGATTTCTGAAGTAACGTTGCAATGAGCTTTGCTTCCCATTATAAGAGGTTTAATACAGTCATCTTTGAATTCTTTTATTTCGGTGAATTTTTGGACGAAGTTGTTGTGTTCGGTGGTTGTGAACAATTTTGATTTTGATTTGATAAGATATTGTGGATAATTTTGGATAATGCTGCCGTTGACTACCACTGGTGCAATCGTCATTATTGTTGAGTTGTGTTCTTCCAGTTTTGGCACTTCTAGGATGTATAACAATGTATCGTTTTTTATTGCAATTTTTGGTGTGATGAATTTTAGGGCTTCATCTGGTATTGATATTTCGACACCTTGCTCGACCAGTATGTTTCTGATTGAGATAATCTCCTTTAAGGTAATTATTTTGTTGCTAGGTAGCGAAACTTTCGTCCTAATGATTGCCTCTTGAACGTCTCCTAGTATTGAATTTATTGTATCAATATTTATTATTATTGTGAGCAATTCTAACTCGGTCAACAACTTGGTTGGCGATTGAAGTATTGGCAATAACATTGTTTATGGCGTCTGTTAATAACTGCACTCTTCTATCGATTTGATTGTTTATTTTAAATTGATGATTGTTTTGGTTTATAAGATCGTTCATCGTGCCATTGATCATTCGTAGGTCATCAGCGTCTGGATTTCCCGCTAGCCACTTCCATGTTGTGCCTAGGGCATCCCATCTTCTTTGTCGTGTGTGTTTCGGCGGTTTTATTTGATAAAAGTTATCATACGCTTTTTTACATTTTTGCTTAATTATTGTGTAAAGTTCTAACTTATCTTCTATTCTATTGGTTACAATATTGTTAGTAGTGTTTATGGTTATTTCTAGGTTAGTGAGATTAATTGGATGAATTATTTTTATTACCCCTGTCTGAATTTTACAATTATTAATTTTTAATAATACCAGAGGGTCTTGATGTAAATATCTTATTTCTAGTTTGTGAGCTTTGCATTTATGATTACAAAATATTACAATGAAGAGCATAAAAACCCTTGTTAATAACATTTCTGAAATGGGAAAATTTTACATTATTATTTATTCTTTCAATCTCTTAATTTTATTTCGTTTTATATTTTTAGGTGTTTTAAATGTTTTACTAGTTATGCAATTTGCTTGTGTTTTGATGCCTCTTGGTTGAGGTTTCTAATATTTGGTTTTATAAATATTGATTGTTTGTCAATTAATTCAGGGGGTTCTTCTCTAGTTTTATTTTGTTTTTTCATTACATTAATATTATTTTCTAACTTATTTTTTACTTCTTTAAAAATTGTTTTTGTTTTATCATTTCTTTCTTCCGGGTTTAATATATCAGATTTATAAAAAATGATTTCATTAGGAGTGAATCCGGTTGTAGTGTATTGAATTGTTATAAAGTGCTACTGAGATTTCTATAATGGTTCGGGTATTACCATTTGGAATTTTATGTTTGTTCGTGTTATAAATTTCTATTATGGTAGCATGGGCTTTCTCAACCTGTCCATTTGACTCGGATGAGGAGGCGTATTCGAGTTTTATATTTAGATTACTTAGATATTCTTTAAATTGTATCGACTGAAATGTAGTTTCGTGGTCGGAAATAATTTGATTAGGTATTCCAAAAATGGTGAAATATTTTGTTATAGCACTTTTGATACTGTTTAAATTTTTTGTATCGATATGTATCATTTGCAAGTGTTTTGAAAATGCGTCTATAATAGACAAGAAATTAGTTTTATTGATTATGAATATATCGATGTGGATTCTTTCTAAAGGTTTTTTTGTACTTGGTCTTGGGGATAATTTTATATTATACGGTTTCCTATCGTATTTATGAGTGTTGCAGATATTACAGCTGTTAATGCAACTCTTGATTTTTTTTATCATGTTTGGAAAATAATAGGATCTTTTAATTAGGTTCTCTACCTCTTTTATCCCTCTATGTGCTCTATTGTGCTCTTTAGTGATTATAGTGTCCTGCCTATCTTCACTAGTTACGTCTTCTACTATTTTACTGACCAGCACAAAATGTCCATTTTGTGAAAAATTTTCTCTATATGATTGTTGTATTCTTCCGTACAGGATTTCAGGAGCGAGTATCGCGGTTTGTTTATTGTTGTGATATCTTTTTAGATAATGAGTTATATCTTCTTTACTGAAATCATCTTTAATAATTATATTTCGATGTACGTTTGTAAATATTTCCTCTGAGATGATCGTGTCCATACTCGACGAAATTCGGAAAATTATTTGGTTTCTATAATAATTTACCGGTCGGTCAGCAAAATGGAGAAAATATTCATCTGAAGTATTAGCTGAATGAATTGTGTCGGAATCACTTGTTGCATGATTCTGCAAAGAATTACCCTCGGAGTTTGACTTCTGACTATTTTCGTCACATTCCCGTAAAGTAGCGTTATTCTCGTTCAAGTTTATTTCCATATTTTTATTGGCTTAGGGTATTCTGCTTAACGCATCCGCGACATCGTTGGTTTTTCCCTCTTTGTATATGTTGTAGTCAAAGTTTTCCAACTCTAACCGCCATCTTAATATTTTGGAGTTTTTCTCCGAAGTCTTTATAAATGTTAAGGGTTTGTGGTCGGTGACCAAAGTAAATTTATTACCGTGTAGGTATGGGTTGTACTTCTTGACAGCCCAGATAATGGGTAATGCCTCTTTTTCATTAGTCGCGTAATTTATTTCAGTATAGAATTTAGGGTCCTTGATGCAAAAGCAATCGGTTTTTCTATGTTATCTTGAATTTGGGACAACACTGCACCAAGAGCATAGTCTGAGGCGTCCGTTGTCAATATAAATTGTTTTGAAAAATCAGGATAGGCTAATATTTGGTCCGTGGACAGTATTTTCTTTAGTGATTCAAATGATTTAATATAGTCGGCATCTCTTACATCAACATCCTTATCTTTTTTTAGAAATTTAGTCATTATGGTTTTGTTATTTTCGAATAATCCTTAATGAAGCGTCGATAGTAACCTGCGAGTCCAAGGAATTGTTTGACTTGCTTTTGTGTTGTCGGTAATTGCCATTCAATGATTTTTTGGACTTTATCGGGGTTTGGTTTTACTCCGTTTTGAGTGATAAGATGTCCGAGGAATCCCGTTTCCCATTTCAAAAATTCACACTTGTCCAATTGTATTTTTAAGTTAAATTGTGCCAGACGTTTTAAAACTTTGCAGAGATTTTCAATGTGGTTTTCTAGGTTGTGACCCACAATTATGATATCATCTAGATATACATAGCAAGTTTTTCCTACTAAGTCGTTTAATACGTGATTCATGGCACGTTGAAAAGTTGCTGGGCCATTTTTTAACCCAAAAGGCATACGAGTAAATTCGAAGTGCCCCTTGTCTGTGGAAAACGCGGTTTTTGCTTGGTATTTTGTATCCATCGGAATTTGATGGAACCCAGATTTTAAATCAAGGGTTGAAAAGAATACAGATTTTCCGAGACTGTCAAGAATTTCCTCAATTTGACGGATCGGAAACTTATCGTTTATCGTTTTTTCGTTTAGCTTCCTATAATCTATAACGACTCTCACTTTTTGGGTTCCGGAGGCGTCTTTTTTCGGTACCACCCAGATTGGAGATGAATATGGGCTGTTTAAATTCCGTATAATTCCGCTGTCTAGTAATTCTTGGATTTGTTCAGTCACGTCCTTTTTGTAGTGGTGTGGATATCTGTATGTTTTCGAGTAAACCGGATTTTCATCCGTTAATATTTGGTGTTTGATTACTGTTGTTGATGAAAGTTTTTCATTTTGTTTCAACAGTACCTCTTGATTTTCGTGGATTGCTCTTATTAGCATTTCTCTTTCGATTTTACTTAAATGATTGGTTCGGATTAATTTTTCGATTATCTTTTTGTCTACTGGTGTGTTAAAATTGATTGGAATAGGTTCGATTGTCTCAAAATTGTTTACTGTTATGCCTAATTTAGATAATTTTGAAGGCGGTTCCGGATTGCAAGTGGTTATTTTAACAGTAGTTTTAAAATCTTGGGCCTTGTATACCCCTGGTAAAATTGTGATTTCGTCATTTAATTTACTGTGTTCATAAACTACCCAATCGCCGTTCGTTTTAGTATTGAACGTAACTGCGTGGTTGTAGACATTTTTTGTTGGGTAATAACGGTAAAATTTTAAAATATTATTATTTAAAGATATCGTACTAGTTTTGTAGTCGATTTTAGCGTTCATTGCCGCCATTGATTGGGATCCTAAGATGCCATCAAAAAATTTATGAAAATTTAATTCAAAATAGGTTTGTTTGGGTAAGTTGAACCCGAGGAAATTTATATTTCCTTTTTTTGATACATCTTGAGTTCCTAAAATATTTTTTACCGTTGTTGTTTCAAGTTCTAAAAGTTTTTTAGGAATAATATTTGGCCTTATTATATTTTTATTGGCCCCAGTGTCTATTAATAGGGAAATAGTTTTTTTATTCATTTTATTGTAGCATTTCAGATACGGCAGAAAGTTTAGCCTTCTGTATCTGGTTGCTGTTCCTCCCAAAAATTTTCGTTTTCTGAATCGGTATTGGTTGGTTCTTCAGTATTTTCTGGGATTTCGTGGGTATTTATCATTCTAGCGTTGAATGTTTTTCTAGATCTAATCGAGGGATCTATTTCCATTGGGATTGGTTTTGAATTTTCTTTTGTCGGTCCTAAAGGTTTCTTTTCAGTGACAGGGTATTGCTGTCTTTTGAAATTTAATTGTTCTGACTGATGTGGGACCCGATTGTGACTGTGGGTTTTTATTTCAGACGTTTTCTTTGAATAATTGGAAATTGTCTCGTTCGCGCTGAACTTGCATAAAAATGCGTAGGCCTCTTCGAGATTTTTGGGCCTAGCTGCTTGCGCGTAGCCAAAATATGGCCTTTTTAGGCCTGCGATAAATGAAGCAAGTGCATCTTCTTCTATGAATGCGCTTATCGCAACCCATGACTGGTTGTACATTAGATTTTGTTTTGCTAGAGTTTTAATGCTCTGTAAAATTTCTTTTGTTTTATTATAATACACATGAATGGACATATTGTCCATTTGTTGTGTTGCCCAAAGTTGGGACTTGTAAAAGGATAACTCTTGTTTATCTCCAAGAGATTCCATTCAAATTTGTTTAATTTCCCCAAAAGTTTGGGGGTTTCCGGCTAAGCAAAGAATATCTTTTGCCTTGCCTTCAATTTTATTTTGCATGGCTTGCCAATAAATCCTCATTTGTTGGTCTTGAACGAGTGGTTCGAAAAAACCTAAGGTATCTTCGACAGTTTTTAGCCATGATCCCAGCTGTTTTCGATTTCCATCGAAATTAGGGATAGATTTTATTGGATCTGGAATCCGGAATACATCGAGAATTAATGGTTTTTGAGCTGGGTACTGATCCTTATCTGCTCTGTTCAGATAGGCCAGTGCCTGTTCGTGCTCATTTTGTTTATTTGAAATTTGGGGGAAGTTGTTCTAAAACTTGAACCAATTGATTCGAAACGTCTTGTAACTCTGTCATTTCGAGTTCTTGGTAGTCAATATTTCGATTTGATAGAAAAATTGACTCTCGTTTCGTACGTAAATTTACGTTATTTAGTTTTTCCGTGCCTATATCTTGTAGTTTCACGGAACGACAGTTTAGCGTCTATCTTGTAGTGCGCTGTTTTGCCGTATGGTAACAATTTTAAAATTCACTCGATTTTACGCAAATAACGAATTAAGGACAAGTTCGTGCCTATCTTGTAGTACACGTGTCAGTCAAAATAGGTTATAATTTTGGAAAAAAACGAAAAAATTTTTTAAAATTTATTACCTTATAATTTAGGATTACCAGCTCCTACATTCCCAGATTCAAACCAGCTCCTACATTCCCAGCTCCTACAACCTCAATTCGTCGTCGTACCCTCAGTAATTGAACCTTTCCTACAGCACCACAAATATTATTTTAAAAAAATACTTATTATTACACGCCTCAGAATCCAAGTGGCACTTAAGGGAACTTAAGCAAAGAGATCATTTGCAGCGCTGTCTATTAACCACTTGGGTATGATTGAGCCACAATCAGTTGATCCGAATTTTTTCAAAAAAATTATAATGAGTGAGGAAGCACATTTCCACCAAAACGGTAAACGTTATCGTACTATGATAACAAACTTTTTTATGGTATAAATTGGAGGACTTGGACATGGACTTGCCAGCGTGAGGAACGATGTGCGAGCAATAGGGACGCATTATGTCGCGAGACAACGAGGGCAAATATGGTCACCGAGATCATGCGATTTAAACCTATTGACCTGCTTTTTCTGAGACTACGTGTAAAGTAAGGTCTTTGGTCAAAAATTAAAATCATTATTTAGCCCGAACTATATGCCAAAAAGTCATGGTGCACATTACTCCCTATATAATCGGAAATTCAATTGTTTATTTAATGGGTTTACCATATGTGTTTTGTGGCTATATTTTTGTCGATGACTATCGTTCTATCGTTTGACTATATATCACAAAATGTTAAATAATTATATATTTTAAGAAGAATTAAAAAATGGTGGAATAACCAAAAAAATTTTGAAAACCAGGTAATGGTTTTCATAACGGTTGTGGTTACTTGATTAGCTTAAAAAAAAATTCAAGTAAATTATACAATATGGAGAGGCGTCTTCAAGTAATTAAAAAATTAAGAATTTACAAAAACTTGAAGAACTAGAAAAAAAAGAGGAATTAGCAAAAAACGGGCATATTGCGGTTTAATCCATTTTTGGCAGAGCGTACTCCCAAACTTTTGGAAGATAAATTATTGAAAAGCTTATTGTGGAGACAAAACAGCTCGTTTAACATTTTTGCGCGGTAAACTTTTGAACAATATAATGGAATATTGCTATTAGTAAGAAATCATGCTTTAAAATACAGAATATACTAAAAAAATATATTTCAGGTACAAGATGAAATTTAAAAACCAAATACAATTTTTCGGCAAGCAGTTAGTGCTCGGATTCGACTGGTTTAACCTTAAGGTACATAGCAACAGGGGATTCTTATCAATTGCTAAAAATTTTGTCGCATATCTCAAAAAAAACAATATCCGGTTTTATACCAGAAGTGCGGTTACCGCATTGTACACTCAAGTCCAACCAAAATATTTAACAGTAGGTTTAATGTGTTATAGATAATTAATGACTAATTCGTATATAATGGTTTTATTTAATTTTGTTAACTTTTATTTAAAAAAAATCACAACTAAATTAATTCTCAAATTATCGTCCAAAATAAATTCGATATCATTGTTGTTATCTGCATCTGTGATTCCAGCTGCCATTATCGCATCATTAGATAATAAAAAGAGGATTTATCGTATTTGAGCATGACCATTACATCGTCCAAAATGTTTATCCTATTAGATTCTGGTATACTGTATTGCTGGTAGAAGTTTTTGGAATCAGTATATAGTCGTGGATATTTTAAAATTTGAAGTTGAAGAATTTAAAGTTTCCAGCTGTGGTGAAAATTCGTAGAACTGGTGAATTGGAATACGTTGAATACAACCTGTCCCGTTTTGCAAAGTTAATTGGGGTAGATGTTGTGCTGGTCCTAGATTTGATATTAGTGGCGGGTGGCCTCAAAATTTGATTGTTGTTTAACAAATTTGAATCAACTGATTGGGCAAAATCTGCTGGTGATGTCGTTTTTTCGTAATAATGTGTGTTACATGTTTCAGTTGAAGGTTTATTTTTTAATAATTCAGAAAGTATATTCCCAGTTACATTTTGGATGGTTTGCATACAGATATAAGCTTCTACATTCAATTTATGTATTTCTTCCAACTGAAGGGCAACTGTTGACGAAAATATTTCGAATATTGTCAGCGGTTTCGAATTTGGGCAATTGCCGCTTCATAGTTGTTTTGTTTTTTAGATGATTAATTATATTGCTAATTGTTGTAGACATTGACGATTCTTCATATTCATAGCAATCAATGGCTTCTTCAGCTACTTCATATTCCACCTAAACAATAAAAAATAGAAAAATTTATTAGCTATAGATATATAAATTGAAATTTTGTACATAATATAAATATTGTTTTAGACGACTAACACGGAAATTGAATGGTAGATGATTAAAGATTATTTGAATATTTGGAACTTTCCGCAACTTTCCCTATAGGTGCTATTGACGGGAAACATATACCGATTGAGTACAAAACAAAAGATATTCAACTATCGATATAAAACCAAAAAATTACCGCCAACCTTTTCCACTATATCAAATCAGATGAAAATATATTGCTAATTTTGTGTCGGAAAGGGAGACAAAAAATTGGCGTGATAAATTAAATAAAAAATATATATATTCAGCTTAAAATTTGTATGTCATTTGATATAAAAATAAAAGCTTTACAGCACAATTGTCCGTTTCTGTTGTTTCGTAATTGCTAGTTAATCTGCGTAAAACCACCATCTCGTTCAAAAAATTCATCTCGTCGTACAAAAACGTACGTAGTTTTTTTTATCGTCATCAACAGCGCTTCCAGATTTTTTTCTACTTGCTTTTAATTTTTTATGTTGTACATATGTATGTATTTCGTAGATTCCTTATTTTTTTCTTTACATCTTCAATATTTACGTTAATTTCGTCTGCTATTTGTTGTAAAACAGAATGTTTTATGTCGACCCGTCTAAATTTTTATGAGTTATCTGACAAAAAACTTTCTTTTTGGCGGTATACGTGGATTAATCAAACTGTACTTTCGGTATTAAAGGACATTTCTTTTTAATGGTTAGTTATACGAATAATAAAAAAAATTGTGTTCATGAAAAATAGTGTAGTGATGAAACAATTAAACTGAGCAAATAGCGCAGTGGTTAAAGCTGCGACGTTTGGATCGGGAGGTTCGAATCCCAACAAAGGCGGGATTTGTGGAAAGTGATTTTTCATCCCATGCCGATTACGGGGAGATGATTAATTTAACTGTACAGAACTCATGGGCCAACCCACCTTCCATGTCACTATACAGGGTGACATGGAGCTATGCATTGCGCAGGTGGTACACTGTAATTGTATGAATGAGGGTGAATGAGTTGAATGAATGTGTGTGTGTGTGTGAATAAATGTGGTATCACAAAGGACCATAGCTGGTCTAAGTGTGCGAAAAGCTACGACTTCAATAAATAAAATAAAAAAAAAATTAAAACCGATGAAAGCATTAAAATAAACAAAACTTACCTTACCTTTTCTAACGAAAATATCTTTTGACCCAAGCTACACTTTATAATTTGTCATAATGAATAATTATTTACACGCATAATACAAGCCGTTACATATACTTTCTTTTAATTGTGTTATTAATTGAAATATATTTTCAGCTCTACAATTCCAATGAAGTTCTAAAATAGTTCTATTCATCAACAAACCCTATAATATACGTACATATGTACCTACTTTGACAAATATTATTACCAATATTATTCTAATATTTTGCAATTTTTTCAATAATTGTTGTACATTTTTTAAAACATCTCACATCATTCTCCTTCTGGAATCTCGATGTACGTATGTCAACAATTTAAAGTTAACCATTCATTGCTTCTTCCCATTCTGCTGTAAAAATGTTTCGTATTTTATAATAATCAACACTCGCAATTTATTGAATCAAGACATTTACAAGCACTTAGTTTTAAAAACAAAAGAAATTTATCATTTTATATATAGTTAAGTGAAAATTGACAATATTTCTTTATATACCAAATTTGTAATATAACAAAACTTGTATAAACGAAAACCATTATTTTCACACCTGTTAAGACGTAAGACAAATATTTGTGTTATTCCACTTTAAAATAAAATTGCAAGGGGGAAAATTTTGTTCATTGATTTTGTCTTTAAATAATAAATAAAACAGTATATTCTTATATACATAATATATGTATGCAGATAAGAGAAGCACAGACAAAAATTTTCAAATTTACATATTTTGTGGAAGGTTATATAAATTTGACAAGCACCTTGTGTTTCATGAACGTATTACAAGCCCAAATTCATAAATTAAAATATTGAATATTTTAATCAAACACTTGATATTTTCATGTATGTAGGTATATGATCGGAATAATAATAATGTGAATTAGGCGTTATAAGAAGCTTATCCTATACATATACATATCTATATATCGTATGTAAAATAACATTGCTTTTCTACTCTTCAAATATATAATATGCTTAAGGAAAATATAAAATCTGTAAAATTATTGCTGTTCACAAAAAATGTTTATGGTATGGAAAAATTTGTTTAATGAATTATCGACAAAATCAATGAAAACCAAAATTCTTGGAACTCAACATATATACAAGGTCAAAAGTTATTGAGGTAGAAAATTAAAAGCATTTTTTTCTTTGAAGCAAGCCGATAGAACGTTTCGAAATTTCACTAACTGCAGATATATTCAATAGTAATCGATTTTATGTTTAAAGTTATAACCTTGATAGATGAGGAATCCATCATAAAATTAGAATGGTCGAATAATATGGCTTGGAATATTTATATGTATACCTCAAGAAAACAATATTTATTTTTGATTTCTCAACCAACAAAATCAGCGAATGACGTTGAAAGCTTTAAGTGCATAAGGCAATTACGATGTCCAACCACAAAAAACAAACTTTCTTCGAGCGTTCTGGTAATCGCCTCATTTTACGAACATACATACATATGTAGGTATATAGAAATATATAGGTATATCAATACAAAACTCTCGCACCATTCAAGTTTGTCGTTATTGTTGTTTAACTTTAAAAATAAAATTTCCCAGCTGACACAACCACCACGATGATAATTTATCATGTTTCATTCGACATTACCATAAAGTTGTTAACCAGTATATACGTGTATATATATATATATATATATATATATATATATATATATATATATATATATATATATATATATTTATATATATAAATATATATATATATATATATATATATATATATATATATATATATATATATATATATATATATATATATATATACATATATAACGCGCGTATACATATACATTTTTTTTATTTCATTCAACTTTTCCATTTTTTATTAAAAAAATAAAATTTAATTTAAACGTCGTAACGTACACCTCCTCCAATGTGAATAATTTTGTTTTTTCGCACAGCTCGCACAGGTTATCCGCTGTCGTATATTATAAAATAAATAATCAAATCACATAAAAATACCTGGGAAATCTCATTGTCGTGTATATATACGTATACGTATATATAGTATATAGGTTCGTATGAGTACATCATCCAAAAGGAAGAACGAATAAATCATAATTTCGACAGAAATTACTCAAGAGAATTTATATATAGAACTTTAAGTTGTACAAACAAATCAATAATTTGAATTGCGAAAAGTTGGGTCGTTTAAAATTTTGCGAATTTACGGAACCAGTTAAAATGTCTATTTGTGTCAGATATTGGTACAATGTATAGAGAATCGGGCCATATAGATATACTTAAAAATATATTCTCGATTAACATAACAATTAAGAACAAGATTCTCAGCAACGTTACAATTGTCTTGCAAATCTCAATTCCGGTTGGGGAAATGTTTCGTTAAACGAGTGGATAAATTTACGTGAATATACGAAGATTAGTGTATACAAAATATTTAAAATTTAAAATTGGTAGAAAAAAAAATCGAGGTTTCGAGTAATAAGTCGACCGAATATCTGTTGTATTTATGAATAGTTGATGATATTATGAAGTTAAAGCTCTATGGTTATGTATAATTTCTTTTATGTATGTGTAATGTACATATCATAATGAGCGATATTTTTTTTATTATGAATAATTAGAGTATTGAACTTATAAAATAGGTTCCAAGCTTCCAGAACAAAATGTTCATATATGGTAACACAATTGCACGATTTATATAACAAATACAATTATAAATTTGTTACAATTTATGACAATTTACGGGAATGTATAGGTTTTTCTTTCATATACGCACTCTAAGAAATTTTAGCTTAAATTTACTTCAATAATTGGATGTAACTAATTTCCTACAATTATTTAATTAAAATTAAATATGTTGAATATTAATCAATAATCATGTTTGAATTTAAACACAATTATTTGTTAAATTTTAAACAGCCACAATAGTTTCTAAACAATAGTTTGTTTAATTTTTTAGCACAGGATATTAAATTAAAACACTTTGCAGTTAATTATTGAACAAATTTGTTTAATTTTAAATATAAATTGGTTTAAATTTAGCTTTTTTATGTTTGATATTCATTAAATAAATGTGTAATTTTAAATAATAAAATTGGGGTTTGGTTTAAATTTAAGCGAAGGAAGTGAATTTTCAACATTTCCTGTAACAACATGAGCGCCTTAGACGACTAGCATTGAAACGATACAACCATACATATACATATATATATATATATATATATATATATATATATATATATATATATATATATATATATATATATATATATATATATATATTTATATATATATATGTATATTTATATATATATTTATATATATTTATATATATATATAAATATATATATATATATATATATATATATATATATATATATATATATATATATATATACATATAATATATACATATATTTATATTTATATAGATTATTATACATAAATAAATAAATACCTGAAATCAATAATTAAACACCTTATTTTATTTCAATTATGTTAGTTTATAGTTTATTATTATTTATAGTTTATTACTATGTATTTAATTAATTATGTAAATACATGATACATATAGTTCAGTATTTTAAATGAAAAGAATAATATACATAAATAAAAAACATGCTTATTAATTTTTATTTGGAAGGGCATCCAATTTACGAACCAAATTGCAAATCTTGGCCATGTTATATATAGATTTTTTAGGTCCACGAACTTTAGGTGGGTAATATTTTAATAAATATCTGACTAAAAAGTCGATCGTTTGTGACACAGATTTGGGATACTGAATGTTAAAAATAAAATAATAACAAATAACTTCTATTATTAAATCAAATAGAGTGAAGTCTGTAGTGTAGCTTATCTCCGTTTTTTCAATATAAACATATCCTATTTGGGAATCTAAAGTTGTATCTGCAGAAAAAAAATTGATGTAACGTGAGAGTTATAGTACAATATATTATTAACTCACCAATGATTGCAATCCAAGGACCAGCCGTTGGAATTGATTTCATAACATGTTCCACAGTTGTTCCTGCCTATAAAAATTTATAAGTATAAAAATTTCATGAAAAAATAAGAATAAATTTAATATTAAATCGGCATTACCTATTACATAAAGGAGTGGTAAAAAAATAGTGGTTAAATCTGATATTAAAGATAAAACTGATATACTTCATAATATCTGTAGGTCGAAATATCCGACTAACTTCGAAATAAGCGTAAACGTTAGGCAAGAATTAAAAGATACAGGAATTGTTTGTTCCATTTAACGTCATCCCCTAGTGAAATTTAATATTCAGGCACCAAAGATTTAACTATCGTGATATCTGGTTTTTAAAATATAGCAAGTTTATAATTTTAAAAATAAGCTTTTTGCCAGCTAGCAATTAGATGGTTGGCGACCAAATAATCTCAAATTTTACAAAATTATGGGAAATGAATAAATATGTATTTAAAGTGAAAATAATATCTACATCGCTCGCTTATCTTTAAAGTTATTCATTGGGATGTTATGCGCTGATCTAAATCAGAATTGGTTTGAAATGGATGAATCGTGATTTTTGTAGTTTCATTATAACCACGAAATTCACTAATAATATTATACTAAACTTTAATTTTAGAATTCTATGGTGTAATTTGTTTACCTGGTAATGTCTGAATAAGCTTCCTGCATCTTCTTTAAAATACAGCGCCACCGCCTGACTAAGATTCACTTCATTAACTTCTCTTAGTAATGTCTTCACTGACTCCATTTTTGAAGAAAGGAAAAATTGACCAATTTTATATTTTTCATTCTCAAAGTTAGATTCTATTTTGTGTTTTTTAACTCCAGTTAACTCCATAAAATGGTTATGAAGGCAAATTTTGTTAAAAATGTATGGCCAATTCTCTTTATTTTTAATATTGACGGATACTCTCCAGACCCATTGAAAAACTGCCGTTGGAGAGCGAAGGTTTCTTTCATATAACTGATAATAGTTTGCTGCTGTTGTTCCATGTCTTTGTTAGATGGAAATAATTTTAATAAATATTTCATTTTTTCGGACACAGAAAGCCCTTCATTTGCCTCAATAATAGTCGGCTGCCAATTTGTCACCGATTTCATCAAGGCATTCGTCGTTCGTCTATTTTTGATATGTATTCTATCTAAGGCACTGTGTCTTTTTCTGTTGCTATGATTTAAATAGTTGTTACGATTCCGTAACATTGTTGTAACAATTTCCGCGAATGATGACGTCACATCACCTTCATTATTTCTTGGTTCAAATGTTTCAGGATAGGTTTGTACAATATTTTCCCAAACTACGCGTAATATTTTTAACGGAATGTAGTGTGAATATTGAAGAAGATCATCCACGATGTAATTAATGAATGCACTTAGCCTGACGCCCAATTTTTGTTTCGCCTCAATTAATTGCATAATGTCCTTCGGCATTCTGTCCCATGAAACTTTAAAATTTTGAAAAAGCTTGATAGCACCAGTATTATTTATCGACGAAGACGATGATTGGTCTGTGCTGGCTAAAGATGTATCAGAGTTAGCTGGAGTTGTTGTTTCATAATGTATATCTTCGAAATATAAATTTTCGGCATTAATACCATTATGGTCTTTATCAGATTGGAAAATTATTAATGGAGAATTTTCATTGAATGGCTCTGATGTTTGATTCTGGCACGTTAATTCGTTATTCATGACGATACTGTTAAGTGATGAATCACATGGTGCCATCCATTTTTCGTCAAATTTAAGTAATATGAATTGTATCTCTTTTTGAGTCGCATAATATTCGAGGATGTCATCTTCTGACACCTCAGATCCAGATTTTTCAAGGACTATTGTGGTTCCTTGTAATCCTAGAGAATTTGCTAAAATAATTAAAAAATTAGTAATATAAAAATAAAACACAATATAATACATATTGTAAAGTTTTAACAAAATTACCTTTATTTATAACATCGAATATCGTCGGTAAACATAGGAAAGTTTTCTTAATGCACCGATCGCCACTGCATACTTCAAATGGTAATTTAGACATGCCTTATTGGTGTTTTGGACTATATTTATGATAACTATATAAAATGAGTTTTGAAAATATTAATTTAACATTATACATTTTTCGATTATATATTTATTGGAATCGTACGTTAAAATTGTTCAGTAAATGTGTTAAAATGTGAGAAATAGTATTGATTGTTTTTCATTAACAAATGTATTGGCTTTTTCAATAACAATTCATCTAAACTGAAGCATTTCTAACTCATTTCAGTATTGAGGTTTTCATATAAAGCCGAATATTGATTATACCAAAAATTTGTAGCCCGACCATATAAAATTGCTTTTTGGTATGACGAACTTATAAAAATGGCTTTAATATTCAATATTTCTACTTCACCTTGTTCGTTTTGTTTTGTTAAAACATTATCATTTTCTTTATAAATTGTATTGAAAATCATAATCTTTTTAGAAACAAACACATATTCGATGGGTATGTTAACATTAAAAATAATTTTAGAAAATTTCATCACATCATCTGCTGTTATGGTACATTTGTAACGATCTCCAGAAATACTGGTTTGAAATTCTTGATGATTTGTTGCAAGAGAATAAGTAATATTTTTAAAATTATTTGTTCTTGTCGCTATTTGTTTAAAATACTGATGTTTCTGTTCAAATGGCAACGTCCAAAGCCCTCGTAATGGTCCAAATTTTCGTATTAAATCAGGGTAATGTGTTAAGTAATGATGTTTGGGTCGAAGTTTTAGAAGTGGAAAGCATTCTTTTCTGTATTCTATGTAATTATCGATATAATGAGCCAGCAAAGTTGTTTGACTTAAAGATATTTCTGGTGCACAAATTATTCGACACATTTCAATCATCGCACAAAAAAAATTCCACACATTATCATCAAAATTTTCTATATTAAGCCCAACATTATGTGCGGCAGTAGAATTAAAATGTTCCAAATTTCAAAAGGTTTCCCTGGAATTTTTTTTTCTTTAAATCAATTTTAGCAAAAGAAAGTGATAGTTTAAATGTTTTCCTTAGTGCTGCCAAGTACCAATTAATATAATCAACACTAGCTATATCTTTACTGTGAAAATATCTTATAATTTGCATTAAATCATACGAAATTACACCTTCAAATAAATCATGACCAATACATGGTGGTAAACCAGGAGAACATGTATGGTAGTACTCTAGCTCGTTAAGTATTGAATTTTGTTTTATACCGTTTATAGTAACAACATCCGAAGTTAACAAATTTTGAACATCTCTTTCAAAGTTTCCAGGTGTTCTCATTTCTGGAATGTCCATTTCGAAATTTTGCAACGATGTTCGATCATATAAGCAATACCTGCAAAAATATTCTGAAGTACTAAAATTTTCAACAAATCCTCCTATTTGGTGGCTTCCAAGATTATCTCCAACCATTGCAAAAAGTTAACCATTGTATGTGTGAGTCGAACAGTTGTCTATGGGATTAATGACGTTTATACCATTATTTTCTAACGTTTTCAAATCCTTTATCAGTGGTTCCAAAATTTTATCAAAACCAAAATATTTAATAAAAACTTCTTTACATAACAATACTAATTGTATATTATTATTGTAAACTTTATGCTTGTTTATAATCAAATAATGATTGAATATCAACTAATTGTTGAATATTTAAAGAAAATTTTCGAAAATTTTTTTAAGAAAAAGAACTTTTAAATTTTGATCTGAAATTTTAGGAATTCAGCTGGAACTAAAATAAGAATATTTTGAAACCAAATATGAATTTAAATTACTGAATTTGGAAAATTTACAAGCTTTAAGAAAGGTCATTTAGAACGATATTCAACGATTTTATAACCAATTTTTGAGTTTTAAGATCTCATGTAAAAAATGGAATCATTTCGAAATAGTTTGATTAAAAAATATTATTACAAATTATAATTGGCACCAATATTTCCAATTTCCGATGTGAATCACATTAAAAATTAATTTTATGTTTTGAATGTTATGAATATACGAATTTCAAGGAAATTTATTAATTCTGCAGATTTAAAATTTCAATCAAGTTTGTCGGTTTTGGCCAATCAAAATTTAAATATGTTACCCATATTCTTAATTTTTGTTGTTCTTAATTTTTAATTTGAATTTCGAAATTTTCCTCGTTTGTACGATTTTATTCTTTTAAAATATTAAATACCGTTTAAGCTTATAGAATGTTAAAACTAATGATTCCTTGTCGTATAGATTGGTGTCCAAAATTATAAAATTTTATTTACTTTATGTGTAAATATTTAAAACGGCAATTTTCGCAGTTCGTTATAGTCCAATGTCGTATGCCAAAGGTTAACAAAAATATAATCAAATTTAAGAGTATATAGGTTATATAAGATGGCTATAACCCGGCTAATTTTGAATTTGAATAAATTTAATATCAATAAATTCTATACAATAAAATAAATGAGTTAATTCTAATTGGGAAATTCTCAAAGTATCGGAATTAATTTTTAGAAAGAAGGAGACTGGGACTCAATCATTGAGTATTCGCGTCTTCTCCTAGTAAAACATTTTAAGAACTTTACATTATTAGCCTAAAACTAAGCAATATATTATATATAAAACTAATGGATTTTAGAAGACTATTCCGAATATAGAATTTAAAAAATTAATTATGTTTATATAGTTAAGTAAGACATGAACTGCTCAAGATTTTAGTTAACTCAACAAATACTTACGGAAATACATAGATTATGCAGTGATCAACGCTCAACAAGATAATCACACGCTGCGAAATTCAAACCAATCAATTTTTTGAGCTGTGTGATCCAAATGGGTATGTTTTTAATCTGGAAAACAAAATACAGATCCAACATGCTCAAAAATTAATTCTTTGGTGTTAAGATTAATGTAGCCATACCTGGGAAAAGGTGTTACGATTTGAAAATCGTATACATGAAGATTTTTGCGATCGCATGAAACATTTAGGTGAACGTGATATAAAGGTTGACATACCATGCAATTTGGGTTTATAATCTATAATTCATGTTGATCTTCCACCTTGCACAATCATTTTTTGTATTTCTCCTCTCCCTTTATAATAATAACAGTGTTAAAGGCCATTACTGGCCCCTTACTGAATCAACAATCTGGCTCCAACGGTTTCGATCCTGAGCTTGGTCTTCATACTGTCTTAGACAATCTGAAGAGGCCAAGTCGTTCTCTACATCGTGGAGCCATCGTCGCCTGCAACGACCTCTGCGCCTACCATATGGTGGCTCTCCTTTCAGAGATCGCTGCACAATTCGTTCCGGATCAGCACGCAGAACGTGACCGAGCCAGCGTACTCTCCCTTTATATGCAACTGTAAAAACAATTGTAATGATTATCGATGATTATGACTGTTTCTGGTTTTCCCGTTTTATCTCACTCCACCTTTAAGCCGCATTCCAATATAATTTTTGCGGACTTATATTTTATTATTAAGAGCAGCATTCTGTTTTTGGACGTGATCATAAAATTATAAAAATATTAAAATTATTGTGTAATCATTTTTTGTGTTTCGCATTATAATTGCTGAATAAAAACAAATACAATTATTTGCAACATATACATTATAAAAAAAGGAAATTTAATCCCGAAATATATTTAAGCCGCGGAATAGGTAAATAAATTTCAGTTTTATTTCTATTTGTTTTTTTTATTCCTAACGCGATCATATTTTAAGCCACATTTCTTTCTGTGAATAGTGCCAACATACTTACGATAGATCAACCGTACCGTCCAAAAAGTGGAAATCACCACTGGACTATTCCGCGCTTATAAAATTTTTGGAATATATATTTATACACTTATATATATATATATACCATACGATATTCACAGCCTGAACTATTGGCGTAAATAAGTTGGATTCAAGGACACTGTACGTCCGTTACCAGCCTGGAAAAATCGGATACGCGAATTTACAAGGACATAACTGAATGCTAGCGGTAGTATAATCGAGCATGTGTCGATAATCATCGATAATCAAGATAAGTGGAATTCCTAAGTTTTATTATATTACCTAAATTGATAGTTATATAAATATATCTAATAGTCCCTAGTAATAATACAAAGTCTCCATTAAAGTTTAATGATTAAGTGCTATTGTACTTAAATAATAAAAAAAATAAGAATGAAAATTAACTAAATATAAATATATATATTAGAAGCGGTCTAAGTACCACTACCTTAATATTAAGATTATAGAAAAGAGCCGGTTCATTTACTTATTATCTAGATATAGTTAGTAATTAAGTGTTAAATAGATATTAAAATAAATATTTGCAAAGCTACCTAATATTGTGCAATAATAATTTTGGTTCGTTAATTTAAATGTTTCAGTTTTTTTAATAATGCGGTCATGTGAAGTTTTCGTATATATGATTTTCCTTTCTTTTTGATTTATTTTATGCTAAATCTAAATTTTCGTTTGTTATAATGTGCGATACAGTGTTTGAGTGAATATAAGTGAGTGTGTAGTGACATAATTCCACGTGGGCGGGAAGCGTCAGTAACAAAAAATGAGTGCTTCATTGGGTGGTGTATGACGTCAGCGATCAAATCATCGAAGATCGTCCATTATTAAAATAATCGAGGTAAGTTAAATCCGCCATTTGTGCTATCCAACTTCAATTTTTGTTAGTTCTCAACGATGATCATGGAGAATCGTTTATGTAAGTTATCCCTTCTTGCAGCACTACAGGCTCCTTGGAATTAGTGGCAAAACCCTCCCCCACCGCTGTAACCTAGCAGGCAAATGTGCTGCAGCCACTAATAACATCATTACATATTTCAAGGAGATTTCTGATTACGCCTGTCCTATAAGTTTTTATATTTTTTTGTTGCCATTTTTTATATCTGGCAGGAATGATGAGCATTGCTATAGGCCAGACGCGTAACAAAGGCACACAGTTTTTATGGACACTACTATAATAGTGTGTCTTTATGCAACGTATTATTATCTCATAAAACCCATACTTGTGGTACTCTACGAAGCAACCGAAAGGAAAACCCAAAGGAACTTATTGCAGAAAAACTTTAAAAAAATGAGCATGCCTGGTTATACGGAAAGGAAATATCTATGTCTCCAAATGGAAATGCAAGAGTCCTCTGTATAAACCCAGCAATGGCTTTAGCCACAAACAGTTACGGTAAAGAACGAAACAAACCCATCGAAGTCGAGGAATACAACCAAAATTTGTCCGGTGTTGATAGACTAGATCAATTGGTATCATACTATTCATGTCCTCGAAAAACTGTTGGTAGTATAAAAAAGTTATCTTTCATATTATAGATATCGCTGTGTTTAATTCTTACTTTATTTATAAAACAAAGTTTCCTGAGATAACATTTTTAAAATTTAGAGAGTCCCTCATTTGCTCATTTTTGAACGTCCAAGAGATACCTGATGGATGTAATCTGAAAATACCACCAATATACGCACCAATTCGTGATTGCAGATGTTGCACTCTATCGAAAAAACGGAAACAAAGGGCGTTTCACTGTAAGCAATGTCCAGGTAATCCACCTTTGTGTCTGAATTGTTTCAAATCTTGGCATAATTCGGCTATTTTTTTTTTTTTAATTTAGAACAATTTTATTTTATTCTGATGAATTATTGCTATTTTTGTTATTTATTATTTAATGTTTTTTAATAAAAGAATGAAACTGATTAATTATTCTTTTTTAATTTCGATTTTAGGTTATACTGCTAATGCAGTGACAGCGCTTTAAGAGTTACAGAGAGTTTTATTCGTTTAACCACTGCAATTGCAGTCTCACTTCTAATGCAGTATTGTCTACAAAAAACTGTATTTAATACAAAAAACTTCAATCAGATTTAAATTATCTTCAAAATTACCAGAGTTACAGTGTGTGACGTTTTGAGTAGCCCTCAATAAAAAAGTATGTTCACTAATTGAGTTTAAATGAATGTTTTAATGTAATGTTTTTGTGTAATCTTTTGTCACTATATAACTTATTTTAAATAAAAAACTTTTATTTTTGATTTTATAGTTTAATCATTGAATAATTACATATAGAAGGTGACACTTCCAAATTAGCAGCGACATATGAGCATGGCGTCAACAATCTTTACTAAATTATATTAAAGTGTCTTTGCTTTTTTAATTATTGCTAGGTTCCTGTGATGTAGTGTATACTCAAACCTTTAATTTCAATTTATCTAAGATACCTCTGCTGGCAGCGCTATAACAATTTATTTTTTTAGTGTCATTTCTATATGTAATTATTCAATGGTTTAATTCTTCCTTATGGTGACAATTTTTATTTTTGATTTTTTCGGTAAATCGATTTCGACTTGCATCTTCCTCAGTACCTTGTTAACTATTCTAGTATATAGTTAACAAGGTACAGAATAGTTAACAAGGTACTGAGGAAGACGCAAGTCGAAATCGATTTACCGAAAAAATCAAAAATAAAAATTGTCACCATCAGGAAGAATTAAACTATAAAATCAAAAATAAAAGTTTTTTATTTAAAATAAAAAAGTATGACCGCCAATGTGTAAATGATTTTTAAATAATTTCTCAAAGATAATAATGTAAATAGTAACATCTTTGTTAAAAGTGCGGTAATTATTTCAATATAAATTTGGTTTTTTTTTGAGTAAAGGTATATTACAAATACCGATTTTAATTTGATTAGGAAAGACGTTATTACAGTATGTTATCTCTCCCTCAAATTTTACCGATGTATTATTTCGTTTTTGTCCTATCTGGAAATTTTTTTACGTATAGTATATGGGGAGGTAATTAATTGATGGTCTATATAATACAACTGTATAGACGATTCCTTCTAAAGGTTTAAGAATATTTAAGGACAGCTAATATACTGAAAAGACTTGGTGCCCTTATAACAAAATATCAGACCCACTAGCCTTACGAAATGCAAAAAAGAACAAACTCCAGTGCTGAACATTGCGATTGATCAGCTTTTAATCTAAGTCCTAATCGGGAGTCGCATACAAAATCTTACCAAATTCGTTGGTAACTTCATCTGAGTTGACAATAGCATAATCGCATAAATGACCGTCAGGTAGACGAAAAAAATCGAGCAAAACCTTTATTTATTTTTTAACAAGAGATATATATAAATTTCCTCGCAGAAGTTCTTTGAGCGGATCTTTAAATTCTAAGAAAAAGAATGCCCCACTAAGAAATTATCCCATTCAATTGAAGTTTTTGCTTTGTTTTTTAGTTTCCTAGCGGATTTTCGTAACCTCCTAAAGTTAGAGTTTCAAAACGGTTTGTCCCGAATATTCTGGTTAGTAATAAGTGGACAATAGTTTTCGAAAGCATTCGAAACTGCCATCACAAGTATAAGATCGTAAGATCAGTAGATCAATTAAAGACAGAATAGGTTTATTAATCATCTTTTCAATGTGTATCGCAAAACTGTTGAAGTTTGAGCAAAAGAAAATTAAAAATGTTAGAAGGTAAATGACTACATAATTTAGTATGATGCAAGAAAGAAAAACATGGTAGATGGATGTTTTTTCAAAACAATGGAAAGGTCTTTAGCGTGCTTAATGATTTTACATATAGTTTTTTGAGAAATAATTTTCTCATTTCAAACAATGTTGAATTTAACTTAAAATTGTACCTCAAATAATATTTTAAAATTGTTTCCAATTTTATTTCCAAAATATTAAGAAATTATTTTCAAAAACCCAAAGTGTTGTCAATAAATTAATTCTTGTATAAATACATTTTCTGAAGTCATGCGAAAAAAGGTTAAATTTAATTTAAAAATTGTGTTCAATGTTAGCTTAAACTATTTTGTTTTGAATTTAAAATAAATTGTACAATAAATCGTCGGACTTAAATAAATAATGTTGATTTTAATGGTATTTTCAAGAAAAACCAGATGTTTCGGTAATTAAATATTTATAATCAATTAAAATTAAATTAAATCGACTAAAGTCGTTTTAAAAATCGATCGAGTAATATAAATTATGTTGAATTCATGACTTTATTTATTTATTTATATTGGAACCTATTAAAAATTAAACAAATGTGTTTCTGATAAATTAATTAACATAAAAAATAAATCGTCTAAAATTGTAGAAATTTTAAATAATTAAATTTTGTTTTTAAAAACAATTTTACAATTAAAACGTACGACAAAACGGGCAAATGAAACAAATTTAACTTCAAATTGTGCGTTAAATTGTTTTATTAAATTTTGTTCAATTGTTTTGTATAATAATAAAATTTTACGATTAATCGTCCGAGTGAAAAAACAAGCTGTTTTGTTTCATCTTCTAAAGTTGATGGAAAAATCATCCAAGTAAATTGAATTGAGTTGAATTATAATTGTGCGTTACATTTTTTTAAAAGAAATGCCCTATTTAATTTAAATTGTTTGGAATTTTGTTTACTAATATTTCAAATTGGCTTGAAATTTAATTAATATCATAAACAAATCAGTCAAAAGTGGTACGAATAAACGTCTTTATAAAATAAACAATGTTGAATTTATGTTAAAATTGACGTTAAATTTTATTTAAAAATTGTGTCCTACCCTTTTATTTAAAACAACTCGATATTGTATTCTATAATGATTAAAATTAAAATTAAATTATACGGAATTAATTTAATTTTCAAAAAACCAATACCTTGACTTTCGTAAATTAATTTATTTTGAAATAATTTATTTAAAGAAAAATCGTCTAAAGTTGTTGGTAAACATTTATTTACAATGAATAGTTTTTAAATTTATTACATCGATGGAAATTATTAGCATTACTGTTAGAAATAGATAAATTAATTAGTTATGAAATAATATCAGGGCTTAGACAAATAGTATATATGTAAAAGATATTAAAACTAACTTTGCGAATATTCAGATTACATTGCATTTCTCAATTTTTAGAGATAAACTATGCAAATATAATAATTTAAAATTTTTCTAACCTAACTTATTTTTGTGAGATGGTAAATTATATAAAATGCACAATGTGGAAGTCTTTACTAAAAGTGGCCTAACTTTTTATTTATTGTGAATATACTAAGGCGATGCCACATGCAAATGTGAAAACGGCAAATCCGTCCGGGTTTCCGTTTACTATGCCACATAAAAAAAAAAAATCACGGACGTCGAATGTGTTCACATCATAATTGAAACAAAATAAATGGCATTTAGTTTACGACCGAAATGAAAAAAAACGACGGCAAAAAACTTCGTTGATGATTTTGGAACATGGGGGAGCGTTCGTTAACTTCAAAAATTATATACCATATTCAGTAGTTTGCCGCCCGGATTTTAGCTTGACGGCCGGCAAAACATAAAATAAGGTTTTTTTAAATCAAATTGTATTGTAATAGTTATTGGTCATTAAAACTATTTTTAATTAACTTTAATGTTATAAGTCCTAGTTTTCTGTCAAAACTTGTATTTGTCGGTTTTTAGTGCCGGTTTGACGGTTGTGCGCATGTGCGGCATCCTTTAGTGTTAATACATGTAAACACTCAATTGCATACATTCGGGCGGTATTATCTTACATTATATGTTTTAAGTGGATAATTTATAATGAAATTGGCCATAACCGAAACTTGTTATGTTTTTGTTAGGCTATTGTGCCCATTATTTTCTGGAAGCACAATAGATTTTTAACTTGTATATTTCATATCCATATTAAATATCCAAATATATACTAAAGATCGAAAAAGTACGAATTTCGTTAAAAATGGGCAGTTTATAGAATACCTCACTTGAGTTGATATTTTGTCTTAGGCCATTGTGTTTGTTATTTTCTCATTTTTAGTTTGGATGTTTCTGGAGAAAGTAAAAATTTCGTTAAATTGGCCGTGACCGCACAATATAGATCTCAAATCACAGTAGAATGAAATTGGCCGTGACCGCATTGTTTTGTATATATTTTTTGGCCGTACGACAGATTTCTAATTTGGATATTTCATATCCCAATAGCAGTTTATGGAATAATTTTTAATGAAATTAAATTTTATACTTTTGTGGTCGGTATAGCCTTGTTGAATTTTCCAACTTTGCTTATTCAGAATTCTGATTTTCATACCAGTGATTTTATTTTTTATATCATTTCCTATATAGTTATAAGACCATTCCTATGGGGAGTGTGGTTTTTTGTATTTGTCATTTGTGTAGGTCGTTAAAAATGAAACCGTTGTATTTAAATAAAGTCGTCTTGTCTTGCCTTGTCATATTATCAAAATTTGTCAAACTTTTTCATTTAACAAATTTTAATTTTTTCCGCGCCTTAATAATTTTCTGGAGAGCATGTCTAGAGATGGTTTCTCCATATTTCCTCTAAATCCGTATTACTCCGATTTTTTTCATCTTCTCCTTTGATTGATTCGTGGTGGAGTTTCTTTGGGGTTTTTTGAAATAAAAGATATGTGCTAATAAGACAGTACCCAAGAATAATTTCTAAACCGAAAGGCGAAATTCGACGCGTCGTTGATAAAATTGAACTGGCTCAATGCCAAAGTGCCATCAAAAATGTCACCAAAAGAACAAACGAGGGCCATCAGACACGAGGCGGCCATTTATCGGATTGTGCGGCCAGAAAATGGAGAACACAATGGCCTATAACAAAAACCTATCAGCCCAAATGCAGTCAAGGCCAATTTCATTAAAAATTACTCCATAAACTGCCCATTTTTAACGAAATTAGATACTTAATGGAGAACACAATGGCCTTAAATTAAATTAATTTTATTATAATCGGCAAACTGTTTTGTTTTTTTGCTTTATTTATAATTTGTCTTGCACAATAATAATAATTGTTTGGTGCAAAAATAATAATTTTTTAAAGTAATGTTAAATACTAACCTTTGAATATTAAATAACACACACCAAGCTGGTGTGCCCTTCTTCTATATATAGGCGAGTGAATTTTTTACTAAAAGTGTACTAACCACAAATTACGTATTTACTACAAATTGAATGACAATTTCATCCCTATATTTACCTTAGCTATTTGCATTCGAGCTCTAAACCATTTAAATAACTCCAAATAACCAAAAGAATTATCGATTTCCCCTCTTTGAAGTAAACTATCTACATATATGTTATGGAATGTAAACCCGTAAATTGGATAATTTACAAGAATCTACTTAATTAAATTCGCCGCATATAAAAGTAAAAAAAAATGTCTTCGAAACATATAAAAATTCTTCTGAAATTGGAGAATTATTCAGAAGTTTCGAATGACTTAATAGAAGAAATTGTCTTCCTTTGTGTACAAAGTAAACACCATGATACAAACACCGCGCTGCAAAATAGCGATAGACTAGGGCTCTTTAAAAATTAATTTAATTAATGAACACAAAGATGTATATATATTATATATAAGAAGGAACTTCCAATTTATCCAAAAGTTAGCAAAATCGAGGAATCATTAAAAATTAACATAACGTGCAACGAGCAGATTTCATTTTCAAATTGATCTGTCCGGATAAAATCAATGATGTTTAGTTTGAAATCGGGATTATGTATATACTTTACGTGGGGAAAATCATCTTTCAATACATATGTACATTTAAATTTTACATTTCATAATGTTGAATTTTAAATTTCAATTTTTGTAATTTAGCAAAATCATAAATTGTAAAACTATTCAATCTACAATGTAGAATCTTATGTATCGAAAACATTATTAAAATGTTTGAATATCTTAAGCTATGATTTTTGTAATTTTTGTAACATAGCCAGTAGCAAACTATAATATTGGGAGTAGCTCAAAGCAAGAACAATACAATAATCCCTCTCCTAATATTTTGTTTTGACCTGACCTGATATATTTTTCAACACTTAAGAGCTAACTTTGAAATTTAGAATTTCCTACATAAAAAAATCTTTACACGTGTTTGAATCAGGCAAAATACCTTCTATAATGTGCATGTGTTTTATGAGTTAGGTAAGAAATCATGATTTAATTTAAGAGCCAAGAAGCATGGGTTGATAAAAACATATTTTTCAAAAATAAATAAAGTGTTATTGAATAACGTCAATTTAATTTGAAAAAACTTATATTTATCAGATTTCATGAGAAAACCCATCTGTAAACGAAGAAACCAAGTTTTTCGAAGCCCAATAAATAAATATATTATGTTTAAAAAAAAAGATTTGCTTACCAACTTACCATTCATATATGCAATTAAACTCCAATTGAAAAATATACAGATACAACAATCACGTTGTGGTTTACGATAATATTACAGCAATATTATATGCAGGAAGTAAATATCACGTTCTCTCAATATAATTTTGTCATATAATCAAATTTAATGTTATATGATTGAGTGAAATAAATTATTACATTTAACTGTTTGGTGGATCAAAGGACAACATTTGATTGGGCTTGCACGATACGAAAATCCTAAACAATAAATAAATTAATAATCATTAAGAAATTTATTAAATATTTAGGAATTTTATTATCTTGTGCACGTGTTTAAAGATTGTGTCATTTGCCATTTTTAAAATTGATTTTCAAGATTTTGTCCTTTCTAGAAAAGGTAGGATCCAATTTTATTTCTCTCTTTAGAGACTATATTCACTTACCTAAAATAAGCTTATTCTCCGAAACATACAACAGCGTCAATTTGAAATTTTTCATTAAAAATTAGTAATGCGCGTGCATTATTTAGCGCTTTAGATTTTAAAGACTATATTTTGTAAACTTAATATTTTTTATATAAAAACAATTGTAAATTTTGAGATTTAATAATAGAAATTGGACATCCAAATCCAAAACAAACTAGTGCCTTGAAGCTGCACCAGCCAAATCAGCCCGCCACAACGAAACCTAGCCCATAATTTATTACAATTTTATTACAATTTATTACACCAAGTCCCGATTTTATTACACTTGCCGTTCGCGAGAAAACCGTGGGCGGTGTAACTTCAAATTGAACGGTGTAACTTCATGTTGAACCTACACCGCCACTTTGTAACTTTTGATGTAATTATGATATCAAGATGGGACCTGGGTCAGAATTTATTACAAATTTATTACACCAAGTCCCGATTTTATTACACTTGCCGTTCGCGAGAAAAGCGTGGGTGGAGTAACATCAAATTGAACCCACACCGCAAATTTGTAACTTTTGATATAATTGTGATATCGAGATAAAACTTGGGCCAGAATTTATTACAAATTAATTACAGTTCACTGGTAAGTAGCCGAAAAATAAAATGTAATTATTTTGTGTAAAAATCATCTTATTTTAATATAAAAACCTATACTGAAATTCAAAGAAAAATATCAAAATGTCGATAAAATTCACCTGTAAAATTTATTACACCAGACCGCCACCATATTTTGGATAGAATTGTTGTTTACAATATACGGTACATATATACCATGGAAAGTAGTGATGGCGGTCTGGTTTAATAAATTATTACAGATGTTTTTTATCGACATTTTGGTATTTTTCTTTGAATTTCAGTAGGTTTTTATTAAAATAAGATGATTTACATTTTATTTTTCGGCTACTTACCAGTGAACTGTAATTAATTTGTAATAAATTCTGGCCCAAGTTTTATCTTGATATCACAATTATATCAAAAGTTACAAATTGGCGGTGTAGGTTCAATTTGATGTTACTCCACCCACGCTTTTCTCGCGAACGGCAAGTGTAATAAAATTGGGACTTGGCGTAATAAATTGTAATAAAATTGTAATAAATTATGGGCTAGGTTTCATTGTGGCGGGCTGATTTGGCTGGTGCAGCTTCAAGGCACTAAACAAACTCCATGGTTAAAACAAAAATGATACAATAAATCTTCATTATGTATATATCCGCTAACAAAATTCAGTTCATTGTTTTGGTGAAAAATAATATTTAATTAAGATTCAGACAATCAAATAAAAAAACTATATATGGAGCATGTACATAAGTACATATATAAGGATATGTTATGTATACGAGTAATTTGAAGGAATATTTAAAATACAAAAACAGCAGATTGAATCCTTATGTTTGCACAGCCAAATAATTTTTCAAACAAAACATTTTAATTTTATTAAAAACTTTTAAATATTTCAAAAACAATATCTGTTTTGATTTTATTATAAATAATATGAAAAAATTAAATAAAACTGCAAAAATTATAATATAATTTTCCGTTTTCGCTTTGAGCAAAGCTCGACATGAGCATGATGAAATAAAATTATAAAGCTTTTTGTTCATTCAAAGCTTTTTCTGTTTTACGTACAATAAAATGATAAGAAATTGCAATCAAACGAATTCTTTTTGGAATGAAATTTTGTAAACATTGAAAAAAGAAATATGAAAGTTATTTTATCAGAGTATGTATAGGGAAGCATTGTACATGGATCCATATAATTGTTTTTAAAAGATTACTTTTATATTGGTACATCCAAAAAATGTGCTTAAATGAAAAAAAAAATTAAATTAATTTATAAATAACAAGGCTATAAAAAAAACCAATATTGATGGTCGTCGAATAATAAATATAAAATTATAAATTGATAAATAAATTGTTGTTTCATAATATTATAATGCCATTAAAAATATTTTTTACGTATACATATTTTATACTTTCCCCTATTCAAAATTATTTGGGCACCATGAATTTTTTTTTGTATCGCAAAATAAAATTGATTTCCGGAGCAACGCAATTTATTTTGTGTGATGAAACAAACTTTATTAATTATATGTATAGACGAATTTCCGTAATAATTCAAATATATGCGAAATATTAAATATCATATTTAATTTATTTAAAGCTACAAAATCACTGTAAGTTTATATAAGCATCCATTCAACAATTTGTTGGATTTGTCGTGAAATCTGATCATAAAATTTGTCGAAATTGGTCGAAAACATAATAAATTTGAATATTAACATAAGCTGCGGATGGATAAATTCTTCTGAGCGGTATTTACCTTAATCACGGATTCCCTTTTAAGATTTACGACTGAATTTATATTTAAGATATCTACCACAGAATCGTTCCAGTATCTTATTTCCAAAATAATTTTATTTAGCGATACAGAAAAATTTCAAGTTGACCAAATAATTTTATGTACTGGTTAAAAAAAATAAAAAAAAATATTCGAATTTATATAATAATAAAAACAGTTTATAAAGGCCATTACTGGCCCCTTACTGCGTGAACAATCTGGCTCTAACCGTTTCGATCCTGGGCTTGATCTTCATACTATCGACAACCAGAAGAAGCCAAGTTATTCTCTACACCGTGGAGCCATCGTCGCCTGCAACGACCTCTGGGCCTACCATATGGTGGCTCTGCTTTCAGAATCTCGTGCCCGGGTACTTGAGCGGGGTTCCGGAGTTGTTTTGGCGGTATCCATAGTTATAGTTTTGTTGACTTTATAAACAGCTTATTTGTTACGGATGCGAGTCGTCAGCCGAGCGATGCAACCGTTTAGTCGCCTCCTTCATGGAAAACATGTTCGTGCAATTTAGGTTTACCAGACATGTGTGCCCTCCGACCACAGGGGCCACCATTTATATAATTTTCTGCGTATTCGTCCGTTGAATACAGTTTGTAGATACATATGCATTGTACATACATCTGATAATATGTATTAAATTGTATAAATGACATCAATTTGATTTATTTTATTATTATTTTGTACTATAGCATTTATATTGAAAACTGCATTGAAAAATAATAGTTATAGGAATTGGTCAATTAATTTACAAATGTTAAGAAGTTAAATAGTGGGTTTTGGTACAAATTAATTCGCATTTATATTTAATATGATTATATTTCACGTTCATTTCTAATTTATTTGGATCCTACTCAACTTTTGGACTAATAATCTAAAAACCCGGTATGAATGTGATTTGAATAAATTCAAGTTGAATGATTTTGCAGTTCCATTCATGCACAAATTGATTCAAGTGTTTTGTTTTAAAACTTTCTTAGCTCGTTATACACTCTAAGAAATTTCTGTTGTAATTCACTACGATTATTGGAGGTTATCTGTTGCCTTCAATTTTTGTAGTAAATTTCGATCGTAGCGTGATTTATAAAAAATCACACTGAAACTGTGTGAATTTTTCGATGTGGTTTACACTTCAAAGATGAATAATCGCACATTGTGAGTGTGAAATAGTTATTTTAAATGTTGTAAAAATACTCGGGGATTACTTCTAAGATTGCTATGAAATATCATCTTATTAAATGAGTTACTACAAATAGCACTTGAATTCAATTTAAAAAAAGTGAAATTGTCTTCTTTTTCATCAATAATTTACTTCAATAAAATGAGAAAACCAACTTCAAAAGTGTAAATTAATAATTTAGTTGTTGTAAAATGTATGTAGTTTCAGAGTGAAAAGCAACCGAAATTGTGGGAACAAAAACTGATGGTAGGGGTAATAATTAAAAATACATTAAATTTCATTTAAATAATGGCGAATTATTCACATTTATTTATTTTGAATAAAATTATAAATTTTAATAAAGCTTATAAATAAAATAAACTATTTATTATATTCCAAATATACTTAAGAACAAATAAAAATAAATAAGAAAAATAATGTTAATTAAAATTATATTATATTATAAATAAAAATTAATATTTCTTAACTTAATTTGATAATAAATTGTTCCTGCGTTATCTGATCCTGAGTATCTTCTTCAATTATTTAAAATTTAAAACTAAAAGCAAGTTTTAATTTTAAATAATTGAAGAAGATACGGTTAACGCACGAACATTTTATTATCATATAAAGCCAAAATGCACAAATTCAGTTGTTTATATTAATTAAACATTTATTTAATATTATTAATATTTATAGATGATATTTCCAAAATAGCGACATATAATATTTTTTTCAATGAATTTCCAATTGATTACATAAATCACAACTACTGATATAACATTAGATCACAAACACTCAAAGAAAAAACCTAGTAATTTTAACAATTTCCTAGTTTTACTGACAATTTTTTTGTTCCTATACGTCCAACCACGATTACCGATTAAATGTACAAAATTACGAAACACAGAAGTAAAACTAACAAATATATTAACATAATTCACAAAAATAGATTTTAGAAAGACACAAATAACATTTAAAATATTTGTTAATTGAACACATACTTGGTAAATTTGAATTATATTTTGGTATTGTTACAAATAAATAAATTAAATGAACAAAAACTTTTGTTTGAACTAAACAAATTGTTGCGAATTTGACAAATATTTGGTAAATCTGAACAATTATTTACAAAATAATTTGTAAAATTCTCAGAAAAATAAAAAAAATTTGAATGCCTTACAAATAATATGTGATTTCTACAAGGAATTTTTGTTATTACTACAAAGTTTGTGTAAAACCAACTAAATATTTGTGTGAATCGAAAAACATTGTATATATATAAAAAAACGAACAATTTTTTTTTTTTAAATAGATAAAAATTATTTGTAATAAATAAAGTATTTGTTAATTTAATAAATTGTTTTGTTTATTTTTCCAAAAATTGCATTATATATTCAGCGAATTTTGAATTTTAGACCAAACGTTTGTAAATCTTGGAAAAACTTTCTGTGAAATTTACCAAATATTTGTTAAATTGATGATATATACATATATATATATATATATATATATATATATATATATATATATATATATATATATATATATATATATATATATATATATATATATATATATATACATATGTATTATGTAATGTATTCTCCTACAATTCCTCGGCAGTTGCTCCAATCAGCATGAAGCTTCTTTGAAAGTTCTGTATGCTGTATTTCATAATCATCTTTTTATTATTAATCTTGTTTATCTCCTTAGCTGTTGGTGGTATTATGTGATGCAACAAAAAGAGAATTATTCCTTTATAACCATCTGCAGAAACGTAAAAATAGATCAAGTTTATATATTGTCAATATTATGAATTATAATAATTAATTAAAGATAAGATTAATAATTTTACTTACTATCAATAATTTGTTTTTGAAGGTATAGTAGATAGATTTTCCTTTGTTTGCCAAATAGTGAACTGCCTTGCCTTTAAATATATAAAAAAAAAATTACAATTTAATAAATTCAATTGTACAGACTTGACATTCAAAGGGAAATACCCCAACAATTTTTGTTGATAGCTCATCAGCCAATGTTGTTGACATTTTCATGTTGCGGGAAATTAAAAAATTAATTAATGAAATTAAATTAATAAATTAATTAAAATTAAGATCAAGTAATATGGATCGCAAACCATCGCTAAAATTTGTATTATGATCGTAATATTTTAATAAATGTTTCCCATCAGTCGAGCACCCCAATATTTTTAAAATATCAACATAGGTTTCTTTTGGTGGAGCAGTTGAAACTGGAGTTGAGCAGACTAAATTACACTATTGATCAACAGTCGATGAGGTTTATGCTGTTGGAAGTTCGCTTTTCCACTCGTTATATTTATGGTTGAACTTTATTTGTGTTCCTAGACAAAATTCTGATAAAAACTCAGCTTTAAATGAACCATCCACCCAGTGCTTGGAAATCCATGCACAATTCTATATAAGAAACAAATTTAAACATTTTTAACCAAAATAATAAAAACTGAATTTATTGTTTATTGCCTACCTTGACATACTGTCAGCATATTTTACAATTCCGATTATTAGAAAAGAATTGTTAAATCCATTTGTAATTGAGTTATTGTGATTTACCGCATTTTCCTCATCGGCGATACTTAATTCTTTCGTTGTGATTTGCTTTGCAGGTTCCAAAGTATGATAGGTTGTTGGTTGATCCTCATAATCATAAATGGTTAAATTAAAATTTTTAATATTTTGTATATTATTTGGTGACATTGTTAAATTTAAGTTTAGGACTTCATTTTTTCCTTCGTCACCCATATTGCCTATATGCTTCGATGTTACTTATTTGAAACGCTTGAAAATGAGAATTTACACCATCAACTAAAATTTGATTAAGTAATATTATAACTTTTGAATTATCGTTAGTATTTACCAATATTTCAATATTTTTATAAAGCTCTAATTCGTCAGTTTTACCACACTCACTTTTTACTTAGTAAACTTATTCAAGGTTAACTTTTATAAAAACTTTTTTCCACTATTTTTAATTAATTTCAATTTTTAGCTTATAAATTAACTTTATGGTAGCTAGATCACAATTTAAATGACTTTAGTTTTTCAGATTTATCGCAACACAAATAATTTGTGAGTATTTTGTTATAAAGAAAACAAATCATTTGTAAAGTTTACAAAGGTACGTGAGATCTCTACAAATAATTCTAAGAAACACAAAATACCCGTTTGTTAATTGTAAATGTTACAAAAGTTTTTGGAAAATTCAAAAATGTACTTAAATAATACAAAATAATTGTATACGTTACAAAGAAAATTGTGTATTTTAAAGATATTTGAAGGGTACTGCGTACAACTCCACCGTTAAAAGAACAATATATATACATATATATATTTATATATATATATATATATATATATATATATATATATATATATATATATATATATATATATATATATATATATATATATATATATATATATATATATATATATATATATATAAATAAAACAATAAATTAAATGAAGATTGAGTGACTAGAGTTTTAAGAAAAGTTCCCTTAATGCCTTCTGATGGTTACTGGTATCATAAATTGAATCACTTATATGACTTAATTATATCAAATCCTACTTGTATTCTGCCATATACATTCTGTTAGTTTAAAATTTGCCTTATGATGATAATTATACACTAAAATTATACACTAAATGATTAAGAAAACTGTATTTAGTGCATGTTGCTTGTATATATATGACGTTATACAACAGAATAATTGGAAACTTTACGCCATTGCATTTTACAATAGTCTCACTAGGTTAACCTATAATGCAACAAAGAACTATATAAATACAAGTATTTTACATTTGGAAAAGTAATGTACGAAAGGTCGAATTTATGAAACACATATTTGGTGTTTTATTCGTAATTCTTAACAATATACTAAAATTTCAGTGTATATTTATATATAGTTTGAGGATTTAATTGAATTCAATTATTATATAAATATATACAGCGTGTTCAGAGTTGAGATACTATTCCATTCAGGGTTTCTTGGTTCATTCTGAGAAATCATCAGGAAAGATGTAATCTATTTTTTTGAAGTAGTATTTAGTATTAAAATAATTGTAATAGTTAATTTCTTAAAAGATAATGTACAAAACTAATACTAATTTGTACAAATTGTTATTCTTATTTTTTACAATGCATATTTTGTTACTATTATGCTAACTTTTGTAAATTTTATAATATTTTTAGCATGTTATTTATCAATTATACAGAATACAATGGATTTTCTTTGTAAATTTCCAAAAACTTTTGGTAAATTGTTTTATTTAAAAAAAAATGTAATTTCAACATCTTGTGTTATTAACAAGACTTTTGTAGTAATGATTCGATGTTTTTTATATGTTACCTATACATTTGTTCAATATAATAGTTTAACTAGGTAACTCTTACCAAAATTATATTTATTTGATAAAATATTTTGTCAAATCTACCACGCAATTATTTGCAAATTTTAATTAAATCTACAACAAAAATTGATAATTTAACAAGAATTTTGTTAATTAAAAAGAAAATAAGTTAAAGTAACAATTGTTTCTGTTAAAATATCAAATTTATGTAAAGTTAATAAATTTTGTTTATAAGCAGTTTAACAAAAGGAAATTGTATCTTTTACCCTCAATATTTTTTTGAAAAGTAAAAAATAAAATTTTTCTTCCTTACTCCTATTAAGGTATACTTATAACAAGTAGAAATTTAAAATTAATATGACTAAAAATATAAGCGTGCGGGGCGCTCCTTTACGGCATTAGTAATTTAAGACTACTGGACACACGAAGTAAAATCTTAGTAAAGTCTTTAGTAACACTAATGGAACAGCCTATTCTGATGTATCGTAAGAATAGATTTTTTGCTGGAGCATTTCAGTATTAACGTAAAAATGATATATTGAGAGAAAGTATATACATTCAGAAGGAGCGCCCCACGCTTATATTTTTAGTCATATTAATTTTAAATTTCTACTTGTTATAAATATACCTTGATAGGAGTAAGGAAGAAAAATTGTATTTTCTACTTTTCAAAGCTAATATAAGCGTGGTTTTTTAAAAAGTTTTTTTTAAATTTATTTTATATTCTATACTTTTTAGTCATCGAAATTTGCAATCAATTTTTCGACCATGTTAACATTTGTCAGAACGTTGCAAAAAGATAGATGGTATATCTATCCTTGGACTTTACTTTTTAGAGTGCGATCCGAGAGCACTATGTCCTATGATTGTTTTTTATTATAGACAAATTTTATAAGTCTATGTCAAATTTTGTAATCAATTTTTCAACCGCTTGCGATAGTCCAATTGAGCTGAAATTTTTAGGCCGATAAAATGTTAGAATCTTGTATTGTCATCGAAGTTAAGCCTGCATGCAAAATTTCAGCTTAGTTGGACTATTGCAAGATGGTTGAAAAGAAAGTCTGTTAGGCTTTTCAAAGCCTTTTAGGCCGAAAGCATGGTAAAAATAGAGGAATCTTCCATTAAATTCCAAAGTACAACTAACAAAATCCGCAAATGTAACTATAACTCTGAATTACTCGTTATAAAATTAACGAGCAAGTCAGATCAATTTCATTCTATATTCTCGGGTTCATGGAGATGTTAAATTCTGATTTTCATATTATAATTTATGGCGGGATTTGGTTGACAATGCAAAATATTGATTTAAATGATATAATTTCACAACATAATTTCACTAGTGTATTTTCATCCAGAGATGGTAGAGTTGGTGGAGGGTTATCATGTACATTAAAAATGATTTAAATTTTGAGTTGTAATAAACCGATTTCCCGTCCCCTCCATAACTCAAATATTGACTGTTTCTTTGAGAATTTAGAATAATTATTTGAAAAAAATTGAAAAATATTATACTTGGCAATATGGACATACCTCTAAAAAAAATTATCGTCATACCGATTCAAACAATTTTTTATTATAGATTTTGGTTTTGTTCCGGGAAATATTTATAATACACATTCTCAGTCTAATAATATTACAGATCATGTTCTGTGTGGTAATGAAGTACAGAAAGATTTTAGTGTAATCGGATAAACAAGTTCGGGTAATAGTAAATAGAATTTCATTCCTCCATCTCGTAAAGATAAAAGAATTAATAAAATTTAATACAAAGAAAATAATAAAAAAACTAATAAAAGTATTTTAAATTTCAGTATCAACAGTGGTGGTGTGTGTTTACTAGTTAGTTTTGATGAAGAATTGGCTGGCCTAATTAATAGCGCTAGGAAATTTTTTTAATTTAATTCGAGTACTTTGGAGTTTTAGAGAAATAGCATATACATATATGAACTAATCCGAAGTTATCTTTTGGGTCAGAAACAATTGGTTTCTATAAACAATGTAGCCGGTACTTGTAGTTTAAACGTGAAGTATGATGTGCCTCAAGACAGTGTGCTAGGACCACTATTATTTTTGTTGTATAATATAAATGATATTGATAAGCTCCCTTTAAAAGGAAAACTGAAACTTTTCGCCGATAACGAAAAATAAAATAATGTGGTATACCGAAGTACCATTTCAAATCAAACAAAAAAAATTGCGTAAATTTAAAAAAAAGTGTAAATTTAATGACGAAATGCAAAATTAACAATAACAGAATGTTTATTATTTTATATTATTGGAAATAGAATTTTACAAAAAAAAAAAAATTCGATACCAAGTTTTCACATAGTAAAACACTCCAAAAACTGTCTAGTACTGATGAGTGTGTTTGTATAAATTGACTAAAATTTGGTATCGAGAAATTTTAAAATATTTTATTGTATTTATTATAATTTTGCATATTATTATTTTATCTACTGTATTTCTTCTACTCAAGCGATACTACAATCGGAGATGAACAGTTTCTGAATTTTTATATATGACTTATTAATAAAATTGATAATGTAAGTTGTTTGCTGATAACGGCAAAGTTTTTGTGATTTATTTTTGAAAATTAATTTCTGAGATTTTGAATTTTTTCATTTTGTATTGGCGACAATTTATGGAAAATTTATCTACATATATAAATATATTCATTGTATTTTTGATTTGTTGATTTTGTTCCAATATTATATACTGTTGCCCACTCTGGTTAAACACTTTGTAGTTTAACAAATACTCACAATTTTCATCCGCAGTCCTTGCCTAATTTTAGTTTTTCTAAATGAAAATTTTAAAAATTTGAAAATTTTAACAGTTATTGCCAGTAGATATTGGATAATTCGCAACCCCAAAGAGTTAATCAACACATTTTGAATCTAAAACTGTGCAATTGCGAGTTTTAATATTTAGAATTTTTAAAGTCTAGCATATACGTTTAGAATTGGTTAGCTAAAATTTTGGATTTTGGAATTAAATTTTTTAATTTTAATCGGGATTTGATAAATTATTTATATCTTCTCAAAATTACGAACCTCAGATTAAATATTCTCAATTCGTTGAAGTAGATTTTTGTTGTTAAGAATTTTTTGAATTATATAGGCGAGTGTACTTCTTTTATGTATAATAATATGCTGAACATATTCATGCCTATTCTGTAACTCGTTTTTAGTGAAGAAAAATTCCATCGAACATCGATTTTGGTATTCTGCAATTCGATTATAATAGAATTTTTGTAGAAAAATCCCCATCTGAAAATTGCGGTAGAATTTTTTTGAAACTGCATTTTTAGTGAAAAATGTATGGTTTACTTTACATTATATGACATTATTTGCTTTGCGACTGATATTGTCGTTTGGCGGCAAATTTGTATTATAAATATGAAAATAAAATAAAAATAAAAATATTACGACTTATGTAAGTATTACGCAAAACTCAGTTGAACGATTACGGGGACAATTATAATCGATCACCAGTGCTCAAGAGACAGTTAAAAATGATTCAGTGGACATTTTTTAACGACATTACCAATCACCAATAGATGGTTATTTGCTCATGTAGCGTTCATAATATCAAGAAAAAATAACATGGTTTAAAATGTCAGTATTGTTTTAACTTGAGTATGGATCAAGTAGGACAAGCTTATGTCATATTATAGGTGGTTTGATTGATCGACAGATCTGAAAAACGCCTATGGTAAATTCTCCCGATGTTATGACCTCTATACTTCAAGGTGGATGAATCGAGTAAACTTTGATAGCCGGAATCACGACTTTTTGAATTATTGTCTTCTTTATATTACTTTCAATTTTCTTTATGTTTGCCTACATAAAAAATGAACGAGGTAAAAATACATGACAAAAATAAAAAAAATCGCAAGTAATTTTTTTTAATGAATTCGCCATTAAATAATAGACGGTATTTTATGTAGTTCTTTTATTACAAATTTTTATTGGCTTGACACACCCACAAGTACATTTATTTAGTAAGTTAAAAAAACAATGAAAAATTTTAAAAAATGTAGTTTTTTCATTCGAGTTGTTCTTTTAAAATAAATGGTAGTCGATCAACAGTATTTTTGGACTATTCAGGGCTGACCCATATAATAAACTCAATAGGAATTAACTATTGCTTGGACAATATAAATTTGGTTATTTTAAGCATTGTACACGAGATTGGATTCAAATCCTAGGAATTTAAACTCGATCTCTCTCCCAATCGAATCAACTAAATTGACAAAAAAATACTCCTTTTTCCCTTCTTAAGTTGAAATACTAAATATTTTGTTGTTATATAACAACACTAAAACAAACCAAAAATAATTGTATTATACATATTTGGAAATTTCTGTTTTTTAAAAATTACCAAATGTCATTTTTTATCTATTTGACAATAACCAGTGGTATTCTCGTATTATTTAACTCCGAGAAAAAATTAATCTGACAATACTACAAAAAAAAACAACAAAAATGTACAGTCCAACGAGATACAGAATAGCAAATTATGTAAACTCCAATGGAAGGAAATGTTTCTAGTGGAAATTTTCCAACCGAGTTGCAGAATAGACATGATTAATCTGAGTTCGCGTTCCAGTACCTTGGCTAAAATAATTAGTTTCGTTTATATAAAAAATATAGGTGTACCATGTTCATTTAACAACTAGCAACCACATTAATAGCTTCAAAATTGAGATTTTGGTCTTAGAACATATATTATAAAACAAAAAAACAATTTCAAACCAAATAGAAAAGCTTTACCCAACACAGTAAAAGATTCCAAAAGTTTAACAAGAAAATGAACAAAAACAGAACCCCTTCAATCGGAATTAATTTACACGAATAAGACGAGAAACGCTTTAGTTATTTCCTTTAAAACAAAAACGAGAACAATTTTTAAGTTCATCATCAATACAGGAAAAAGCTGAAATAAAAAAAAGCACACGAAAGTAAAGAATGTGGATGTTTCGTTCGTTTTTTCCGTATCGTCGTTGAAAATTTTCACCGTTATATCCATTTTCTTTTTTATTGGAGCTGTTAAAAACAAATTAAGTCATGGTAAAGATGAAAATATGAAAGAAACAAAATTGTTTCATGTTATTTGATTTAAATTTTAAAGTAAGATGCTTATGAGCTCCATATTGTTTTATTGTATAATGAGTCCAAAGTTTCGAAGTACTTAATTTCATTTGGGCAAAAATATTATAAATAAGTCATATGGGTTAAGGCCCATGCAGGCTGGCATGGAGCAATCTACAAGGTGTAGATGGTGTAGGATAGTTCATGCCCATGCAGGCTGGCATGGAACTATATAAGATGTGTATATATGGAGATGGTCAAAAAATAAAAATAATGAACCATAATATTGGTATTCTATGAATTATTTGACTTAATTCATAAACTGTCGTGTACTTATATTTCATAAAAGTTGAATTCTAAATTCTTAATGTTTTCACGAAATTTTCAAATTTCAAAATATTTTATTATTAAAACTTAATTTAAAAATTCCATTAAAATTAGTCAAAAACATTTTGTCTCTTGATCTTGAAATTATAAGTGTACATGCCCATAAAAATAAAAAATAAAAGCAACGTAATATTTTTATCTTCTATTATACTTATACATATATGTCATATTGCTAACCCGAAATAATAATAAATAATATGTGGCTTTATCACCTTGGACTTTATCGCACTCATCAATATGTGTTATAAATAAGTTGAATAAGATTTTTGTATTTAACAAAAGAGTTTATGAAATCAAATCATGTATTTTTTTTTTTATGTGTATGTTGTATGTATTTTTTTCTTTTACCAAGCCACTGAAGCACCCGCACATCATAGATGTTTCCCTTATACCTAGTCACTGCAGCATCAACTCATCATGCAGTTTTCTCTCTCTGCACGTGGTGGTGCACCGGGTCATCATGAATGTTAAATTTTCTTATGTATCAAATTGAACTCTTTTCGCGTTATTGAAGTATGCACCAATTATATGATAATATATATGGTAATAATTTGTAGCAACTCATTTCGGGAACTTTTAATAAATGTTCCCAATATGTTGACAGTTAATATGCTCTTTAGACAGATAATTGTGTGTTTTCAAAGTATTGAAATGTGTTATATTAATAGTACCTACCAGTCAAATGTCAACACCATATATATAGGTATATATAATCAACACAAAACAATAGCTTTTTATTATGGCTCAAAAGTGTCTCCGATTTTTAGAAGATAATTTTAAGAATGTATATAAAAAAATAGAAGTTTGATCGAGCTTTTTAATTAAGTATAGATTTATTTAAAATTTAGAGTAGTTTAGAAAATATGGAATTTCAAGCCGATTTTAATATATGCGACCGTGATTACTTGAGTCCTGAAAGGTTTTTCCAAATGTAAATCATTATAGGTAATTTTTAGAACTTCCCAGAACAACAAAATTTAATTGGTGGAGTAATACTTGCTCAATTTGTTTTTTCACTCTAACAAGCTTAACAAAAAGTCTGTAGTTAGGTTTAATAGATACAGTGTTGCACAGAGTTGTGAAACTCACTTCAAATTGGGTAATACAATTATATACGTGAATATCTTTCATATGTGTTTGAATTAAGGTTAGAACCACATTAGATCTGGACAGAAGTTATGTTCAATTGTAAATTGATTTAGTCCACAGTATATAGTTAGCAATGTCACAGTCACAGATTTATTGGGGTTAATTACAACTATAGTGATTGCAGAACCGGTTTCACCGATACCGGGTGTACCGGTTTTGTATCCTATTTTGCATCTCCGAAAACCCGGTTTCTTTATCAACTAAACTCGGTTTTATATAAACAAAAAAAAATTATGGCATTTTTCTATGGCATTTTATTTCGAATCATCCAATTTTATCCATTAGCTAAAAGTGTGCTAAAAGTATATAATGTTAAAAATCTATGACAGTTCTAAATTTAAATTACAATTTTTTAGTGCAACTTAAAACTGTGTTAATAAATAGGATACTAGAACGGTGAACCGATTTATCGAGCGCTGTGCAATAGCTCTATAACAAGGTTAAGAGCCGTGATGACGTATGCAATGAAAAATTTCTAAAAATAAAGAAGTTTCTTTCATCAAGAATATTGTCACTTTATTTCAGAGATTGGGAAACTTTACAATATGCCAAATAACGATCGACATTGTTCTTCAGATGATACTCGAGTATCCGAGGTTGAAGTTAATAAAACCAGTAATGCTACTTCTGGTATAAGTGCGCATTCGCATTGCAATCGAGTAAAACTTATTCAATAGATACAAAAGAACATCGACAATCAATTAGCTGTGCAACTAATTGACGCTGCAAAATTCAGTTCAAGATTTCTGAAATTTGTTTTCAAAAGTCAATGTTAATTTAACTTGCGTTAATTTTTTGCTACCTTTGAGGAATTCCCATCAATCCGTTCATCAAATATCTTATTCATATTATTTGTACAACATTTATTCTTAAAGATACTCTTTTTTGTTTGGTGTATTCCATCCATTTAAAATTTATATATTTGGCGTGTAAATATTATACTTTTTAATTTACTTTTTGGTTTAAAGTTCAACATACAAAATACTGTCGGTTGAGTACGAGACTGCATGCTGATCAAAAATCTTGTAAATTGAAATTATGACATAAAAAAAAAGCCAGTACCGTAAGAGAACACTTGGGATCTAGCTTCGACAAAGGCCGGCCAGCTGCATAGGTAGTGTCGGGAGATGTCCACTTCCTCCAAACAGTCGCCACGTAGACCATCCTGAGTAAGTCCCATGCATTGGAGATGAACCTTGGAACGTTCATGGTCAGAACCTATCTGCTACCAAAATTCTGGGTTCAAAAACACGTTGGGTTCAATGATGAACTGTTTCGCCTTTCGACAGCTACTATAGTAGAATGCCGTTTTTAAATCGCTAGTCAAATAATTTTCGATATAATGCCACAATACAAAATTTATGTTTTTATTTATTAAGAATAATTTAATATTTTTTTTTTCCAAGCAATTCTTCAATATCAGATCAGGCCTTCAAACTCACTAGCAAACGGAGGACGCTCATTTTTGCGTACGCGTTGTCAAACGTCGAGATAAGCTGAACATGCAATTTGCGAGATTATGATATACTAACACAAATAAATATGTAGTTTGTAGTAAGATAAGGTGCTTCATTGATTCTACAAGGTCAAGGTGCTCCTTGTGAGGCCCTTATAATAATTTTCTCTAATTTTGTTAATCGTGATTTAGTCTATAAAAGTTCTGCGATATATTACCTCTCATGTTTCATCTTTATAATTTGTGAAATAAAGTTTTGTAATGATAAGCCTCCATTATTAATTTACAATTTCAATTTGCAGTCTACTAAGTTAATTCTTCATGCGATGACATATTTATAAACCAACCATTACACCGAAATATATCAACTACAGTATAGTTTGGAAAATAATTTATTCTAATTAGCTGTAATTTACTACTGTGCACAAAAAAATAACCAAAAATTTATATCAGAAAAATAGTTAGTAAATGATATGTTTATCATAAAAAACCTATATATATATACCTATATGTATAATCATTATTTTAAAAAAATATTTTTAACACAAATATTATGGAACGAATGCATTAAAATTATGCTGATTACAATATTTTCACGTTATGCATCTGTAATACTTAAAATTTCATGTTATATACATATTTATAGATTTTTGCATGAATAAATGTTTTAGAAATAGATTTATAGACGTATATTTTGGCCAAACTGTTTGGTTTTCTTCTTATTTTACCTAATATAGAGTTTTATCATACAGGGTGTTACAAATTTAAAGATAAAAACGAAGGGAATTCGCCGTATGCTACTTTCTCGTTTCATTTTTCAGAAAATTTCAAACAGATTCAAAAAAAAAAAAAATTCAAGAAGTGTCAGGTGTAGGTAATCTAAAAGCCAATCCTCCAAATCTGGAACATCCTGTATAATAATTTATAATACATAGACATATTATAAAAATACAGATAACAATAATAAATTAAATTAATTAATTTAAATTGAGGATGTAAAGTTTCTAACTATCATTAGAGACTTTATTATTTGTTGTTGATTTGAAAATAAATCATTCTTCTGAAGCATACAAAAGTTTGTTATGTGCTAAATGGTTTATAATTGATTTAAGGTAAAATTACTTTCATTTTATGTAATTATACGCATTATATAGTAAAGGTTTCACGTATTTTCCCATCCAATCCATCATTTACTCTTGATAAGTGGTGCGATGGCAAATAGAGTATTTAGTTTTAATCTGACGTTTTACGATTGGATCCAGCTATTCAAATCGTTAAATATCCAGTTTAAAATCAATACATTGCCTAAAATTACAATTTATCTTCAAATTCTTCAATTCTTCCGTATCTGCCATTCCATTACACAGGTTAAGCCCTGTCAAAAAAAAATATCTCAACTGCCCCGACAACGAATGTTACATTTTACATTCCTTTTGTCAATGCGCGCAGTCTTCATGTATACTAATCCTAATGGAATAAAGTTTTATAATATTCAATGTGAACGGGAAATTTCCAATGCTTGGCATTATCAACGACGCCATAATTTGTAATCCGATAGCTACATTCTTTTAAAAGCATCAGTGCAATTTGTGTAATAGCAGTATAGAATCGTATATACGCTGGTTAATTTATTTTGACTGATACTCGCGTTGTATACACTTGGCACGAATTAAGGTTCCTGAAATATAAATATGGGTTTTCTAAAGTATTTTAATACAATTAACTTCGAATTATGGTCCAAAATACTGACCAAATAGCGCAGTGGCTAAAATTGCGACGTTTGGATCGAGAGGTTCCGGGTTCGAATCCCAATAGAGGAGGGGTGCAAAAGGGATTTTTCATCTCTCGATTACAATCGGTGATTAAAGTGGAAACATCTATGACCCTCTGTTGGAATGTAGATATCATGGGCCAACCCGACCCATCGTTCATGTTAGTACAGGCTAGCATGGAGCTATGCAATTTGCAGATGGCCAATTGAAAGACGAATACAATCCGTGTACCAATTAGGGATACTGTTCAGCTTTCAAATGACAATAAAATCCACTAGCTGAGCAATCTCTATAATTCATGTATGTATGTTATAATTCATGTATGTATGTCATATCCTGCAAATCATTCCAATTGAGTCACTTAGAAATTATTTTGAGAAGCATTTTGGCTTGCCACTCAGCTAGACGTCCCCGCGGTTTTCCAGGGTTGTTCCAGTTTTAAGATAATAGTGCTGCTGTCCCGAAATATCTCTTCGGAGCACTCGATTGGCCCGGTTTTAATTTTTCTATCACAAGCAAGTTTCAATATATTTTATTGCTTACCCAAGCAAAATTGTTGTCAACTACTGATATCGTTTGAGTTTTGTGGACAATAGAAATGATAAAATAAAAATTGCCACAATATAATTGGTAAAATTCGAGTAGATTTTATTAGACCTACCAAACATGTAATTTTTTCTATTTTGCTTGCTGGGTATTACTAGATATTTTTTTGAAGTTTTTTTATTAAGAGTTTACATTTGAAATGTTATGTTAACATGGTGGGATGGCAATACATAAATATCGTTTGTTAATAAATTATTATACATTAATTATAAACGGATGTCTTTTGCAGACATTCCAATTCCAATTTTGTTGTTGGTCACGGTGGTATCTCTGACATTTAAGAGAGTATTACCAAACACACAAATCTAATGTGGCCTCCTCGTCAAGTGATTGTGAATCAATGACAAATTTTTTGATAAAAATGAGGAGAAGATAACTGACTGCATCAACAAATTAATACCGATTTTACAGCAACTTGATTTGGAACTGTGCCATTACCAGTTTAATGCTCGCTGTGGACGTCTGCGCCCTCATTGGTCTGACATCTCCTTGGATGAAGTGCTGAGTTTCTTGGTTCTGCCATCCGGTGATGTCCAAGTATATTTATGAATTATTTTTGTGTGGGAACGTACTGCCGCCTATGAACAACTGATTTGTAATGCAGAAGTCAACGGAGTGTTTTTCCATTATTATTTCGCACTGAATCCACCGCGTTTTTGTGTCGTAATTTCTTTGTATTATTTTCAAGTCATTTCTATGTATTCTTGCCATTGTGGCTTGTTGTTTGTTCATAGAACTCATCTTTCGTTGTATCATCTGCATCTTCAGTTCGGACATAGCACTGAATGAAGGTTTATCTATAATCATTTGGAGTTCAGATTATTGAATGAATGGTCCCCATTGACTCCTAGCCAGTTTCCAGGGCTGCCGGATAAGGTATACACTGGCCCACCAAAGATTATATGTTTCGTTATTAATTTTTATTCCTTTTCTAACGATGTTCCCAACCGGTCACTTCATTTCCTATAGTAAACCTTACATATGGTTGCTTGACATTTAAGATAAGATGGTTACCACTTAAACTGTCTCTACCATTTACAAAATTTTCATCATTTGGTTATGCACCTGAAAGTAATGATCAACTTTATTTTAAAGTTTCATTTTTAGCGTGATATAGCCATTAGAATGAAAGATTGTCTTGAGCAATACTCCAATTTGTTTTCTACCGAACTTAAAACGTTGGAAGATAATGTTATGTATCTGGAATCAAATTATTCGTTTATGTGAATGTTATAGATTAAGGAAGGCTCTTTGATATAAAATTAGATAAAGGATAAAATTAGATTAAGGAAGGCTCTTTGATATAAAATCCACAGAAACGTTTGAAATGGAATTCACTCGGTACTGTATCTTCAATTTAATTCTATCATAAACGGATATTTTTAAAAGGATTTTTGAAATGGCATTCGATCGGTACTGTATCTACTATTTGTATTGATCAAAAACGGATAAAATCAAAGAGATCTTTGAAAAGGTATTCAATCGGTACTCTATCTATACTATTTGAACTTAACAAAAACGGATAAATTGAAAGTGATTTTTGATACGGCATTCGATCGGTACTGTATCTGAAATTTGATTTTATCAAAAACGGGGTAAAATTCAAATTGATTTTGGAAATGGAATTTGATCGGTACTGTATTTATAATTATAATTTATTAAAAACAGATAAATTCAAAGAAATTATTGAAAGGTCATGCGATCGGTACGGTATCTACAATTTGAATTAATCAAAAACGGATAAATTTAAAGAGTCTTTTATAGTGGCTTCCAATAGGTACTGTTTCTACAATGTGAATTTGTTAAAAGCGGATGAATTCAAAAGGAATTTTGAAAAAAAATTCGATCGGTACTGTATCTGCATTTCAATTCAGCAAAACCGGATAAATCCGAACAGATTTCTGAAACGAAATTCGATCGGTACTGTATCTATACAATTTAAATTTTTCAAAAGCGGATAAATTAAAAGATTTTTCAAACGGCATTCGATCGGTACTGTATCTACAAATTTTTTTTTATCAACCACGGATAAATTCAAACAGATTTTTGAAATGACTTTCGATCGGTACTCTAATTTGAATTTATCAAAAACGGATGAATTCAAAGAGATGAATAGCATTCGATCGGTACTGTAGTTATAATTTGAATAATTTTTGGGTAAATTCAAAAAGGTATTGTATTTGGAATTCTGGAAAATCTTCAAAACAGTGAACCTCTAAAATCCAAATAGACGTCTTTGAAATTCGTGTTTTCAGACTCAATTTATAGCCTAAAGACACAATTAACGTAACTAATATATGGTATTACATGTGATTATATATAATTACATTTTCATCCATGGGCGTTTTAATCAACTCATACTGCTTATGTTCTATGAGTTAAAGCATACTGTAAGCATATATACTGTGACCCGAAAGATGGTGAACTATACCTGATCAGGTCGAAGTCAGGGGAAACCCTGATGGAGGATCGTACCAGTTCTGACGTGCAAATCGTTTGTCAGAATTGGGTATAGGGGCGAAAGACCAATCGAACCATCTAGTAGCTGGTTCCCTCCGAAGTTTCCCTCAGGATATGGTGCATATTAATATTTGGGTAAATAGTCTTATCTGGTAAAGCGAATGATTAGAGGAATTGGGGCCGAAACGACCTAAACCTATTCTCAAACTTTAAATGGGTAAGATCATCGACTTTCTTGATTGAAGTCATCAGAGGTTCTTTAATGATATATTGTGTCTAGTGGGCCACTTTTGGTAAGCAGAATTGGCGCTGTGGGATGAACCAAACGTTATGTTACGGCGCCAAAATTAATGACTCATTCAGATACCATGAAAGGTGTTGCTTGCTTAAGACATCAGGACGGTGGACATGGAAGTGGTAACCCGCTAAGGAGTGTGTAACAGCTCACCTGCCGAAGCAACTAGCCCTTAAAATGGATGGCGCTCAAGTTATATACCTGTCCATAATCAATATGGCAAATTTAATAATACTATTAAAATCAAGTCATATCGAGTAGGAGGGTACAATGATATACATTGAAGTGTTTGGTGTAAGCCTGCATGGAGCTGTCATTGGCACAGATCTTGGTGGTAGTAGCACATAATCTAATGAGATCTTGGAGGACTGATGTGGAGAAGGGTTTCGTGTGAATAGTGATTGATCACGAGTTAGTCGGTCCTAAGCTCTATGCGAAAGCTGTCATAAACAAGAATATTTTCGGAGTCGGCAAATTAGATCCGTAACTTCGGGATAAGGATTGGCTCTGAAAATTGAGATGGCTCGGGCTTGATTAGGATGTAATAATATGACTGATATTATTTTTTCATTTGAGTGAAGGTATTATATGTACTATCCTCAGATTCGAAGGAATACGCCAAGTCGCCATTGCGGAATATTCTTGCTAAATATGAGAATAAATTATTTTATTCTTAAACGATAATTTTTCGTAGTTTTTTTACTGGCCTAACTTATATCAAAGAACCTTCCATAATCCATAAGCGAATTTCCAGAGAAAATTCTGTGATTGGCGAATCTTCAAAACAGCGAAACGGGATTATTCATTTGAATAATTTTTATTTGAGATAATGCTAGGTAGATTTGTAGGAAGCATATGAAATCATCTTGAAATTCTATGGAAATATTTAAGTTCCATAGCTTATTAATCAGAATTTTTGATAATTTTATTGTTATTGTATAGTTGCACGTTTATTGCATACATGCATATATTTTATGTTATTTTTTGTACGCGTAAATATTTAGATTTTCCCGAGTTTCTGGATCATTTGCAAGTCTCAACCATATGGAACGACACATAGCCTTTTCCTTCTATAATAAAAAAGTTAGAACCATTAAAACAGTCATTTTACTTAAATTATTGAAGCAATGGGTATATCCGGTGCACTTCGAGATATCGACCAAAATTTAAATATACACTTTGTTCCGTTATATATACATACATATGTATAGGTATATACATATGTATGAATTCGGTTTTTTTAGTGGGCTTTATTAGAATAACGAAATGAACAATAAGAAATAAATAAATTTTTCATATGTAGTTGTTAATCTTATATATAAAGTTAAATTGTATTCCGACTGTAAAAGTTAATTATTTTCTTAAATTTTCATACCGCATGTAGATGTAGAAACTTAAAACGTAGTATATTACCAGCAATTATTTCAAACATATACAATTAATTTTAACCCTTATAAAACTTAAAAACTATTTATTTTGGTGAAGCTTCTAACGAACGCGGCATAATGTTGTAAATTTACCTTAACTCACATTTCACATAAACCCAAGTGAATGAATTGTTTTTATATGGAATGGCCAAAGCTATAATTACAACTTTTTTACATTGCTTCACCAATTTTATGTATATATGTATGTATAGTAGTTATGTATACCCAATATGAGTATAAGAAAGTTTGTATAGTTTTCAAATAAATTCTAAAAACTGTAATGTCTAAACTGCATTTAATTGGAGAACATATTGTCTAAGGAAAGGATCAGATATATTACTCATCGATTGGAATTTAATTGAAGTTCATTTTAAAAAAAACTCCATAAGAAAGAGTACTATAAGGTGTTTATATTGCAATGATTTCTCTGAATAAAAATAAAACGTAATTATTTGAATAAAACGAGAAATTATAAAAAAATCCACAACCAGAGAAATAATTCATCGCCACTTCATCTTTATAAATTCAGCAGACGTAATTTATTTTTGTTGGTACAATATGATTTTTCGTCTGATTTTCACAAGAATATATAAATGAAAATGAAAACAAATAAATAAGCTTTTTCGTCATTGTGCTCTACAAACAGGTTATAAAATATTCTTTGGTAGACGATTTTTTTATTTGCCTTAAATCGAATTTGTTTTTTATTTATATTGTTTAAAACAACAACGATTTTTTAATTAATCCGTAAAGTTTACTTTATCCAGTTTTAAAATGATTATTATCAGCATGACTAAACCAAAAACTATAGTTTTACTATACTTATGATATAGTAAAAAATGTTAAAGTCAAAATAATAACCTCGTTTTCAACAAATTAAGTTTTAAATGAATTATTCGGGCTATTGAACTACTATAAACTATGAGAAGTTTAAAAATTAAATATTAAGAGATCTATATAGAATATTTCCTCGATTCTATATTAAGTTTCTATATTAATGGTTCCAATTTCCATGTGGCATGCGGTATAGCTCGTGAATAAAATATTTTCCAAATTTCATATCTACCGTAAATCATATATGAATATATACCTATGTGTACAATGTTTTGTATATGCTAATCTAATACACAAAAAACATGAAAAAATATATCACAAAACATATATTTCTACGTTATTAAATAAATCAACATAAATTTATGGTTTAAATATTATGAATTTGCGGGCTTATCGCACGCAATATATTTTCATCCGTTAATTAAATATATTTGGCTGTGTTTAGCGATATACAGAAAAATGTCAATTGAAAATAAATTTTTCTCTGTGTTATACATATAACCATTCGTAAAGATTTAATATTGTACAGACGTTGTAAAAGAAAAGGAGTCCTGCTGAGTTGTACATTAGCATAAACAGTATAAATATAGCATAGCGTGTCGATACAAATTAAATAAATTTAATATTTCGTTGGTAACAAGTTGTTTTTATTATTTAGATGGCATTGAAAAGTATGTTCTGCTGTAAATAATATAAACTCGACAGCATTAACAATTTTTTTGGCACAATTTTAAAATAAAATGGAATACACAATTTAAGTTATAAGTCAGTGTTATTTATTTTACTAGTTGAACGATTTTTTCCTATTACTTCAAACTAATTTTTTTTATTTTAATCAATTAATTAAAATAGTTTTTGGAAATCAAATAAAGTTTAAATCATAATTTTAATTTTAATGCAATTGTGTTTATTTAATTATTTATTTTAGTTATTTTAAAAAACAGTGAACAATTTATTAGTAAAATTCCAAATAAATATTTGTCATGTTTGAAATATTTTTTAATAAAATTTGACTAACAGTTTTAATTTGGATTTCAAATTATTTATTTAACCCAACAATAATTTTAATTTCAAGTTCATATAACGGTTTATTTTTAATTGTTATTTAATTAGGATTTTGGACTTTTTATAAATAATCAATTAGACAGTTCTTAAATAAAATGAATACAATTTTAACTTAAATTAATAGTTTTTTATATGTTATAGAATATCGGGTTGTCTGGGTAGAGTGCGAAGATGATTATAAATCTATAATTCTTTAAAAATACAATATTGAACTCGTTTAAATATTTCTGTAACAATTTGGACTTTTTATTTGGAATACATTTCTTAATATTTGGCATATAAGGTTTAACTTATAATTCAAATTTATTTCACTCGGACAGTTTTTCAAAATTCAACATAATTTGTTTTGCCCGTTTGTACGCTATTTCCTATAACTTTAAACGATTTAGTTTTCATTGTAATTAGCTAATACTGCAAAACACCTTAGTTTTTTATTCCGAATATTTATGAAAAGTTTATTTATGAATAAGTCCCAATAGTTATGAAATAATATAATTCTACATTATTTCTTTAACTCGAGCAATTTAACGTACAATTAATTATTAATTCTGGATTTTGAATTTTTTACAATTTATTTTTAAGTTGATTATAAATATATTCATTTAATTTACAATTGATAATCAGTTCATTTATTACCAATTTTAGTCATTGTAAAAAATAGTGGACTTAACTTTATACTTATAAGTAAAATTCCTGATATTCGGACGATTCTTTGCACGATTTATTTTCAATTTCAAACATTTAAAAAAAAAATTGAACTTTTGTAGACAAAATTTCAAATACATACATACTTAAAAATTGGACACAATTTTTAAATATAATTGCACGCACATTTTAAATAATTTAACTTTATTAATTTTTATCGATCGAATTTTCATTCGTTTTGTTTTTAATTTATAAAACATTTTAGACTTTATGTAAATAAAATTACAAATATTTTTGCAAAATTGGATAATTTTTAAATAAAATTAACACTTTGACATTGGTCTATCTGCAAATCATAAATTAAATAGGACAATGTTTCTAAATAAAATTTGATGAACAATTTTAATTCATTCTATATAATCATCTTATCAACAGATAGTTAAAATAAAATAAAAATATAATTTTAAAATCCAAACATTAATATATTCAAAATATAGTCTGAAAGATATTCGAAATTACAAAACATATTATTTGTGAATTAATATTCATTTTAACATGTGACGTTTCAATTTATTTCGCGCCCATTTAAAACAACATGCCATTTAAGATATCGCTGTGGAGTATCCTGATTTTGAGCCAAGATTAATATGTTCTGTTGCATCATGCAAAAAAGGTATAGCTTCTAGTCAATCAGTTTTGGTGTGCACCTATTGCCACAAATCCGCTTTGCAAAGGGATTATTGAAGCTGCGAAAATAAAAAAGGGTGCGGATGCTGATTGGTCGTATGATTTCAAACCAGCGTGTTTCTGGGGATCCTACCACTCCAACGACATCAACAGCACTGACTTTTTCTGGGGCCGGTGTCCAGTGTGAAGCTAGAGTAAATGGAATGTTGAACCGTTTTGATGGACAATTCGACGCTCTAAAACTAATGAATACCAATATCAAGACATCGCAAGAATTTATCTGTAATGATTTTGATGGAATTAAAACTGAAATGAAAACAATTGTAGCTGAGAATGTGCTGTTAGTAAAAAAATCTGAATTTCTTCAGAAACTTACCACAAACAGGACGAGAATCCGCAATCTTGAGTTTAATATTGACGGATTTCTTCAATTTCTTCATTTTTTCGTGCAGCTGAGGGAGCAAGAGTTACCAAAATTCAGTCAAGAGCCGATATCAACAAGTTCACAGGTACTGGATAACCCAATAGAATGTAACTTTAAATTATTCAGTTACAATGTTTTGATTTATGTACATTCACAATCACTTTTTTATTATTAGTTTGATTCACTTTCATAACTTTCTTAATTTTATAAATAACTTTGTTTTTATTTTCACTTTTTGTTTTAATTTTAATGTAAGGTTATGTTTTTGTTTACATTTTTATTTTAGGGTTGTATTTTCCCGTAAAGCAAATATTTTTGTACCATATCTATAATAATTGTTTGTAGTAGATTAGATATTGTTTTTCTCCCAGCCAACAAGCATATGGAGTTGGTACTAAAACCCTACACATGTAATTTCGGTAATCTAATGGTTTTAGAGTCGTGAAATAATTTTAGTTTCATGAAATTTTTGTATTATTATTTGAAATGAGTATAAGTCAATAAATTTTAATATTGTTTATCAAAATATACGTATTATTAGGAAAAAAGATGCTTGCATATATTGATTGCGGTAATGTACATCCTCAAATAATTGGTTTATCTGAAATTTGAATATATATGACAATGAAACCACAGATGTTGCTTAAATGACCAACGTTCGGATGCTGCTGCAATTTATGCCAATAGTATAGTTTTGTAGCAGCTCGAATATTCGACTCACCGATATTCGATTCTGCCACAAACAAAACAATTAGTGAAATTCAAATATAAACCAACTTATTTGAATTAAGCGTTCACTAACCCCATCACATATCCATCTATCCAACCACCACTATCTAATAACCGAACCATTACTATAAAACATTTATAGTAAAAACACATCGCCATCTAACAACATCACCACGAACAACAATGTTCGGTGATGCAACACTTAACAAAAAGTGCAATGTTCACCGTCGCCGGCGCATGTGTTCCCTCATCACAAAACGAAGACGAAGGCGACGTCACACAATACAAAAAACAAGCGGAGCAACAACACGTTGCCACAACATATAAAATAAAATAAAATACTTCTTCTCCATTTTGTTTGTGGTGTGGTAAAAATTAAAAACAAATTACAAAAAAATATAAATAGAAATTAATTTTAATAATAATAATTTATGTGTAAATACAATTAAATAATAACTGAATAAATAAATCAAAATAAATTATAACCAACAAAACAAAATTATAAAACATAAAATAAATAAATTGTGAATAAATAAATTTGTGAACATATTTTGATTAAAAACAATAAAACAGTTAAAGTTTAAATTGTAAACAATTTAGCCTAGGCGTCTTCCAAACATTCAACGCTGTCGGTATTACCTCTAATTTAAATTTGAAATTAGGTTTCATTGCATGTATTTATCAACTTGGGTAAACCGATGTTTCCAGATTCATCGAGGAATTCAGAATATGCATTTGGCTGACTTACCCCATACAAATTTATTTATCATGGGTGACTTTAATATTGATTTTCTGAAACCCAATTTAATGATCGATAGACTTTAGATTTTATTGTCTGACCATGGCTTAGCTAATATTTCTGAACCAACATGAATGACAGACACAACAGCTACATGTATTGATAATGTGTTGCATATATAGACTTGATCAAAGATATTTTCAGCAAGTTTCTTACAGCTAATTAGACTTAAAAATTTACGACCATTGGTTTAATTGATAAATTAAATTATCAGGAGTTTGGAATACCAATCCTACTTTTACAGAAATAGCTGACGTTTCTCATATCGATTATAATAAATTACAGGAATAACTATTGTTTGAGGAATGGTCTTTTAGCCTGTTGTGTGACACAGTTAATCCACAAAATTGATGCAACTAAAAAATGTTTTATTCGCGACAATTTGTCAATAACGGTAATGATGCTCGTAAAAGTTGGAGGACAGTCAATGAAATAACAATTGGACACCCAGATCCAGTAGAAATTAAAGAAATCATTAATCAGAAAGGTTGTTTAGTTTCGGAGCCTATGCAGATTGCCAATGAATTCAATGAATACTTTACGAGCGTTGGTGACTCTAATGGCACCTCCCGCTGCATGGACAAAGCTGAAAAATATCAAATAATCAGTCAACAATATGACTCCATTAGCAGTTGTGTTTTTTCGGAAATTTCCTCAAGCGAACTGTTTCTCATCATTCTTTCGCTAAAAAATAAGTCAACCTGGTACGGACGGCATTTATTTATTTAAAAAAATGGTTTACTTTCTATAGTTGATGTTTTATCTTTTATCTTTAATCTAAGTCTGGAAACTGCCGTTTTCCCTGCATCAGTAAAAAGGGCTCTATAGTCGCTCCAAAATTTAAAAAGAGAGATAAAACTAGTCTCGGTAGCTATCGTCCAATTTCACTACTTTCTGTTTTTTTGTAAAAATTTTGAAATAGCCATAAAAAGTATAGGATTAGTTCCATTTTGAACAAAATGGATTTTCTCGCTCACGCGCTCGATATGGTTTTAGGAAATACTGGTTAATAATGGTTTATTTTAGACAGCAATTTAGTGGGTTTCCCACTGCTTTTGCTGATGATTTCTTATTTATATACGCTAATCCCAGTTTACATGACAACATCACTCCAATAGACCGTGACGTATAAATCTAGTCTGTATGAATAAAACCTCATAATTTTGTAGTAAGCCAGAAAACGAAATTATTACATTTTAGAGAGCCTCAATCAGCGTACCAGACAAAATGTCATGATTTTGACTGCAACGTTTAGATATAATGCCACCAATATCTTGGTATTTTAATAGATAGAAAGTTAAATTGGAAAGCGCACATTCAAGGGTTAAAAACAAAATTATTATATTGTGCGCTAGGAAATTGTATGTTCTTCGGTCAATATTGTCCTCAATATCTACTTAAAATGATTTATTATGCTCTAGCTGACTCAATTTTGCAATATCTAAAACTACGTTATACCCTATATTCGTCTGACGGAAACAGTTACTAAGGATTATTCTGTTTCAAACCATTTTATTCGCCTTTGTGGCCGATATTCCGAGATTTTAGCATACCCCCCTTCGACATTCTTATACGTCTTCATGCGGTGTTGAGAATGAAAAGTGGAAATAATTTTGTTACACATGCAGGATATAATCTTAGAGCTAACTATCAATTTAAAAAACACTTTCCAAACTTTATGCTACACCTACCGACCTTTTTTTTCAATAATTTTTAACAATTTACCAATCGGTATTCGATTGTGCTCTTCCACATTTTCCAAAATCCTTATCTACTTTAAAGTTTTGCTTGACCAAAATTGAATTCAAATATATTATAAATTTATAAATATTAAATAAAGATTTCCAAGGTTTTAGATTAGTAGTTATTCAGATAGGTTATTATATTACATTATAAGCTATCAATATACATTAAAATATTGTGATACTTTAATAATGTTTGTTATCAATTGTTAATTTTAAATTGTGTTTGCAAATGTACTTGAATTCTAAATTTGTTATATAGAAGTAGTCAACCAGGTAGTCAACCAGTCACGAGGTCTATTGACCAATGGTACACTTATCTTACCACTGATATATTGTTTTGTAATTTTTATTATTGTTTTTATAAGCTGGTAATTTAACGAACGATTTTTTTTAATTTTTATGATTATACAAACGACTTTTACCCTTTTGTATTTAATAAAATTTGACGCACAATATTAATTTTGATTCGAAAAAATCTTTTATTCGAATTAAGAAGATTAATTTTTTTTTAACTTAAACCTGTTGTTTTTTTAAAAACAAAATTAAATTCATAATTATTTATTATCATACAATAATTTATACTTTTTATTTGTAAATTGCACTCAAATTGAGAAAAATATGAACGCACAGTTTTAAATTTAATTCATTTTAATTGATCGTACGACAAAACGTATGTTTTATTGCTAATTTTAACCATTATATACAAAAAACACTGAACTTTTTATAAGTAAAATTGTAAATATTTTTTAAATAAAATTAATCGTACAATTTTAAGTTAAATTCAAGACTATATTTATGTTACGTGGACAATTAATCGTACTATATTTAATCGTTTTTGTATTTAATTAATAATAAAATCAATTTGAACTTTTTGTAATTAAAATTTTTGACATTGGACATAGTTTTAAATAAAATTTAACACACAATTTTAGTTTTAATTCAATATAATTTAATACTCGGACTGTTCTTCTTACAAATATAGGTGATTTATTTTTTATGTTAATTAATTCATAAACTAATTTTTTTATTTTTAATATGTAGGTCCCAATATTATGAAATAAACTCATTAATTCAACGTAATTTATATAACTCGAACGATTGTTCATACGATTAATTTTTAATCTATATTATTTTAGGAAACCATTTGAATGTTTTGTAAATAAAATTGGATACAACTTCTAAATAAAGTTTGTCTCTCAATTTTAATTGTATAATTAACAAGTATTTTACTTGAACCATTTTTCCAACGACTTTAGGCAATTAATTTTTTACTTTACTTCATTATTCACAAAACTTTTTTTTTTTTTTTTTTGAAAATAATTTTTTTAATATTTTAGAAATAGAACAGGACCCAATGAATCAAACTTATATTTATATAAGAGTAATTTATATATATATATTTACAGAGTAATTTATATTTTTTATAAGTAAAATTGAATACAATTTTTAACTAACGTTAGACGCACAATTTTAATTATTATTTCATAATTTTTGTTTTACTAGAGCGAATTTTTGAACGATTTATTTTTAATTTCAATCATTTGAAAATTTTTGTAAATTTAATTCCAATTGATTGACAAATAAAATTGGGAACAATTTGTAAATTAAATTTACTCGCATTTCAAATATTTAGTTTAAAGGTTAAATTGATGTGCGTAACATTTAATTTATTTATTTTCATGAGACGATTATGTTCATACATATAATTTTTTTAAATTAATTTTCTTAAACATTCAGGGATTTTTCTCCAATCACATATTTTACAAATCAAATTGAACAATTTTGAATGAAAATTAGGACTTATTAATTTTACAGAGATGTACTATTACGGACGATTTTTTTTTTGTTTTTCATTTTGAATTCATTATAATTTGCTACACTCAGGCGATTTTTCCTTCTACGATTTATTTTACTAGGACGATAACCTTAGGTGATTTATTTACCATTTAAATTAACTATTCAAATACCTTTTTTTTACTAAAACTAAATATTTATGATATACAATTTTTTGTACGATTAATTTTTAATTTTTTCATTTATACAGTTTGTACCTTTGGTATATTATTTTTAAATACAATTTTACTCGTACGACTTCTCGATTTCATTGGCATTTTTTGTAAATAAAATATTCTAATTTTAATTTTATTTTAACATAATTTATGTTATTAGATCGATTTTTCCAATGACTGTAGATAATTTTTATTTTATTTTAAATCAAAACACCTTGTTTTTTTTAATACAATTAAAATAAATTTTATTTATTTCAATCGGACGATTTAATGTAAAAAAAATCTGTAACATTTAATCATGATACAAAATAAATAAGACTTTTTGTAAATAAAATTGGAAATAAATTTTAATCAAAACTTAATGCAACATTTAAAGTCAAAGTCATTTTACTTGGCCGTTTTGTCGTACGATTTTATTTTAATTTCTTATTAAATTTGAAATACTTCACAAATTAAATTGAACACAAGTTTTAAATAATTTAACTATATATTTACTTTTAAAGGACGATTGTTCGATTGTTTAATCTTGTTAATTTTATAACACATTTTGTAAATAAACTTTCAAATAATTTTAAATGCAAAATAAACAATTTTTAAATAAAATGAATTTAATTTTAGCTTAAAATTAAAATTATTTATTTTAAACGGGCGTATATTTGTATTTATTTTGATGATATATTTTTTATGAAAATAGAATAACCAAAAATATTCGATCGACAATTCAGGCATTTTGTTAATAAGTTGGACATAAGTTTAAATAAAATTTTCCCCACAATTTTAATTTCACATTGTTTATTTCACTCGAGCGATTTCTCGTACATTTTACACGAGTTATTTTCAGTTTCAATTAACATTCAAAACCATGTGGACTTTTAATAAATGAAATTTAACAAATTAAATTTTAGACGCCCTATTTAAATTTTAACTCAACTTAACTTATTTTATTATAATGATTTTTCCATCGACTGAAGTCGATTTGTATTTTGTTTTAATTAATTATTCAAAACACCGTATAGATTTTTTTAAAGGAAATTTCCCAGTATTTTGGCATAAAACGGGGCAATCTAAAACAACATTATTTATTTAACTCGGACGATTTATTGTACAACTTATTTTTAGTTTTAATCATTATTAAAAACAATTAGAACGTTTTGTAAGTAATATTGGACACAACTTTCTATACCTTAGGTGATTTAAGCGATTCTTACGATTTTTATTGTGGCAAATATAAGATATAATAGTTTTAATAGTTTTACAAAGTGTTCGTTTAAAGTTAACTGTTTACGAATAAGTACCGTGTAGTGGAGTGACAAAAAATATAATAGTATTTTATTTTTATATTAGTATTTTATTCAAAGTTAACTACAATATACAACTTGATTTTTAACTGACTCCAAAATAATAAAATAGTTAAACTAAATAAAATATATTATATGGCATCCCATGCCAAGAAAATGGTAGAAATGGCGAAAGGAGCTTCAAAAGCAATATCACAGTCAAATTCAACAGGTAATACAGTATTATTGAAGCTTACTGATGATTTTTAAATTTCTTATTAATTTTCATGTTTCTTTGTAGCTGTTGTAGGGAACCCTTGCAATCTCAGGAACCCTGTGGATATCAATAACTCTATATGTGTCATGTACTACTATATATTCAGAAACGAATGTATTTGAAGCATATGTCACTAACGAAACGCAATCGAACGTGGCAGCAAGTTTTATTTCTAGATACAAGGATCCAGACTTCTGTCCTCCGAATTGCAAGGAAACTTGTTCATCTGACGACGATATCCCCGATCATGTAGATGGTATTGACATTGCCCAACTTCCCAGTACTTCCATAGCGGCTTTAAATATTGATTCGGGCAATGAATTGTTAACGCAAAGTGTTAAGCCGATATCTAAAAAAGGGAAAGCCAAAAACAGAATTGAAAAAAAAATCTTCTAACTGGATGAATATATAGTTAAAATATTTACAATGACATTATTATTTCCACGATTTTAGGGTATAATATATTGGTGAGTGCACTAGTATTGAAATGATTAGATTATCAGATACGAAGATGAAACTTAAATCTTTCTTATTTTTAATTAGATACAGCATTACTACTTCTAATAAAATTAACTTGATTTGGATCAATCCCATTAATAAATCCTATTATGTAGCAAAGGGAATTCAGTATTTTATTAAAGTTAAATAAGATTTGAAAATTTACAATCATAAATAATTATATTATAAAATATTATTTTAGTTTCCTTAAATTAAATTATGAATCGTATGATTTAATTTACCCAAGAAATGTATGTAATAATTATATAGAATATCATCAAATCATATTTTTAACAAAAACACAGTTAATTCATGTGGGATATTAAATCAAAAATATTTAATAAATTATATTTTATTTTATTAAATTATTCATAATTTACAATATAAATAAGAAACTTTATTGTTATCATTATTTATAAATCAATTAATTTAAAATTATGTTCTATAAAATCACCCTGGTGGATACTAATTTAAAAAAAAACAAAGATAGAACGTTTTTACAAAGAATGAAAGTCTGTCTTCAAAATAATTACGAGATGATAAATTTTTAATTGGCTGTCACAATGTTTAACAGCCAAATTGTTTATAAAATGGAAATATTTCTATCTAAAAGCGTATTCAAGAGTTGTTAAGTGTCGTTACGTGATTTATAACCAAAACTAACTTTGTGTAAAATCCCAATAGTAACTATTTTCAAATTTTCAATGTTTGTCTTCTCTATAGGCCTGAGTTAATGTTCATTCTATAAAAAAATTTTTGTGCATATTCTGAAAAACAAAACCAGGATTTAATTGCTCATCAACCTTAATGAAATATTGTGTTATTGTGTTGTTTGTATCAAATTTATTGATTTTTTTACGTCTATGTACGATAAATAAAGCTTCAGACTACATAGTATATAGAAATATCTGTTCATCACCGCTTCAATTATATTACTATATAGTATATATGGTATATGCTAACATTGTTTGATTTTTCATTTCCGATAAAATTTAATCAGAATAATGTAAACATTGCAAAAAATACAGTTATTTTTTTTATCAAGTTGACCAAAATGCTCTATACATCTGGTCTATAGTTAACATTATAACACTAAATATATAGTTTGGTGTTTACAACTTAAATGCATAAAATCAATATTTTTCGGGAAATACTCTGTATATGTTGTATCAAAAAACACAAATCAGTGCTCTTTTGTACAAAGTATTATTATTTAAATCTGGAATTGATTTATTTATTTATGTGAGTTATGCCAACTTTATTGATTAAATCTAATAATTTGATTAGACCATAGCTTCCCATAGATTTGTGTTAATTACTACTAAACCATATAGGTTTGTGTTAATTACTCAATGTAATTCTGCAAATATTTTCTTCGCATTTCCTCACAATATTGTCTACAAACCACTGTATGGGAATTTTTAAAAACTGATACTGAGTTTGTAACGAGGCTTCGCTATAGGAACAAGTTAGGTTGAGGATAGATGTCTCAGTTGTGTTTGAAGATGAGTAATCAGTATTAATCCCGTGAGCGGTTACAACGGACTCACATAAAGTCTCAAACTCTACGCCAACCCTGATGCTTAGCCAGTAATCACCGCTAAAGAGTCCCTGTGTGAATTCAACTTCTATAACATGGAATCTGAGTTGGAGGAATCATTTAATTTCTCCTTTTATAATTAGATTGAATTTTGGTCCTCCAGCTCAAACAAAAAGTTACACACTTTATAGAATTTATTCTATATTGAAGAAGCACATGTCTGAAAGTCAGAACCTTGACATGTATGATGTCTAAACATGAATCATAAATATAAACATGAAATTTTTTGAATGTGTAGGTAAACTAAATTAATAAAATGGATGACAATCCATCGATGTTTATGTCTCTTTTTTCAAGATTAAAATATCTGACACTTTTGGAGTTTTTTTTTAAATAAAACGTGAAATTAATGGTTACCCAGCTTGCATGCCATTTACTGGAAAGAAATCTTTCAACCGCAAATCACATCGAACATGTTATCCATGAGTTTTTCCAATCGGTATTCAAGCCAGAAGACATCAATAAGTATATAATGCTATATAATGGCGTCTTGTGGTGTGTGCAAAATAATAATTGAACGTGGTTCTCGTAATAAATTAAAATGTGATGATTGTTCTCAAATATTTCATGGAAGCTGTTTAAATATCACATCATCTGATATTGAGTTTATTAAGGAAAAAAATAAACCTTGGTCTTGTAATAATTGTTTGATAAAAAAACGTATGAACAATCGGACTGATATTCCAAGTCCGCCTCAAATACCTCGTGTTGCTAAAGAGGTGACGTCACCATCATCAAATTCCATATTGAAGGAGATAACTGCACTTCGGAATGATTTTAATCATCAGTTCGCGAAACTTGAGGAGAGGATTAATGCCATTCATGTTAATTTTTCAAAACGAATGGAGTGTTTGGTTAAGGAGAATGATGCCCTTCGAAATGAGAATCGTAACCTAACCTCTCGATTGTCTAATGCAGAACAGCAATACTTTGATAAAAGCATTGATGTTGTTGGTTTACCCCAAATTAATGAACAAGATCTTCAATCTTCTGTTGTACAAATGCTTAACACTATCTTAGAGGTTAAATTAGAAGTTAAAGACATTGACTTGATGTATAAAATTCGACAATCATCCTCGTCAAAAAAGCCGATGAATATTGTGCATGTCAAGTTCGTCCGTAAACATATCAAGGATATAATAATGCGTGCTAAACAAGGTAAAAAAGATTTATCAACTGCTTTGCTTGGTATATCGCCAGGTAATTTTATTTACATCAATCACAGCTTATGTGCATCCAAAAGGAAAATTTTTGCTGAAACATGGAGATTAAAGAAAACCAGGAAGTGTGAAAAAGTTTGGTTGAGTAATGGTCGTATTTGTCTAAAGAGAAATGAGCAGGATGTTGTGCATATTATTGATAACATAAGTGACCTTGAGTTTCTAACATGATTGTTTTTGTTTCTTAAATACTTTTAATGTCTGTAAATAATTCATTTACCTCATCTCAAGGTTACACGTACAATAATTGTATCAACTCATCCTCATCATCATTTTTTACTAACATATCAAATAGTAACTTAACTAACACCAACTTTTTCTCCGTTTGTCATCAGAATATTCGTAGTTTGCGCAAAAATTTTGATAAATGTATTGCTAACTTAAACAGTTTTAAACAGTTACCTTCTATAATATTTTTATCGGAAACGTGGATATATGACCACGAGCTAAAATTCTATAATATTCCTAATTACATTTGTATTGGTTGCTGTAATAATAATTATAGGGCTGGTGGTGTCTGTGCATTTTATGATTGTAATTTGGTTTGTGAATATGAATTGGTGTCATTGCAATCAGCTGATATAATAAAATTATCAGTAATAATTAATAAGGTGAAATATATTTTCGTATGTGTTTATAGACTGCAATCCAGTACAGTGGCTTTGTTTGTATTGGAATTTAATGACTTTTTGGCTAATATTAAAATACAAAACGTAATCATTTTAGGTGATATGAATATTGAAATTCTCAATTTACCGTCAATTAGCGATGACTACATATTTATGATGTCTTCATTTGGATTTCAATCGTTAGTTAACTCGCCTACTAGAGTCACGAATAACACTTCTACCTGTATTGACCATTGTTTCGTTCGGGCTAGTAATTTAAGTAATTTTGAAGTTTTACTATATGATTTACATATTTCTGATCACCATTTAATATTGGTAAACATTGATATTTGTATTGCCCCTAGAAATAAAACCATAACATACACAAAATTTAATCAAAAGCATTTTACTGCTAGAATTGCAGCCCATAATTTTTCTGATATTTATGTTTCTGGAAGTCCAGATGTAATTATCTCTAAGTTTGCTTCAATTTTCAATAGTGTTGCGGTGTCTTGCTTTGTAAGTGTTGTTAATCATAATTTAAAAACTAAACTGAAACCATGGATTTCTGACAGCTTATTAAACTTAATGGCTAAAAAGAAACAAATTGGTCGTAAACTTAATAGTCATCCAACTAATTTAAAACTTTGTAATTATTTTGTTAAACTTCGAAGGAAGGTAGACATCGCAATCACTCATGATAAAAATAGTTATTATTGTAATAAATTTAGAAATTGTGGCAATAATAGTAAAATGACCTGGTCGATTGTAAATGGTATTTTAGGAAATAGTTCCAGGCACAACATTGATAAAATTTGCTCTAGAGACTCAGTAATGTTAGATGACCCGGATGCAATAGCTAATGAATTTGGTAAATATTTTTCACAAGTAGTCCATGATTTAAGAACAGCTAACAATTTTGTAACATCTAACCTTAATTTTAATCAAAGTAATGTTATTGATAGTTTTTTTATAGACCCGGTTGGAGATATTGAAATTGTTAAAATCACAAATAGCTTAAAACACAGTAGTAGTATTGATATGTTGGGTTTTAACTCTAATATGTTAAAATGTACCATCAACAATACAACTCCAATTTTGGCTTATTTTATAAATCAATGTTTTGTTAATGGGATTGTCCCGGATACATTGAAAACTGCTATTGTAATTCCAGTATTTAAGAAAGGTGATAAAATTTCTATGGACAATTATCGACCAATAGCTATCCAGCCTCCTATATTGAAGATTATGGAAAAAGCTATGCAATGGCGAATGGATTCGTTTTTGAAGCGACACAACATTCTTAGCAACCATCAACATGGCTTTATTACAGGGAAAAGCACTGAGTCAGCGTTAGTTGACTTTCTAAATAAAGTTCATACCAATTTAAATATCAAGAATAGTGTTGCTGCGGTATTTATTGACATCAAACGGGCCTTCGACATGGTTGACCACGGGCTATTGCTGACTAAGCTAAAGTCTATTGGTTTTAGGGGTGTTGCATTGAGTTGGTTCCAGTCCTATCTTAGCAATAGGACCTTTAAGGTAAAAATTGGTGACTCATATAGTGCACCGTTTAGGATTGAGTATGGGGTTCCCCAGGGATCTGTACTTGGTCCTACTCTGTTCTTAACTTATATCAATTCGTTATTTTCTCTAAACCTTTCTGGCACAATTACCGCATTTGCTGATGATATCGCATTAACCTACTGCAATGCAAATGGTCCGGCTGTTATTTCGAATTTGATTAACTCGGATATGAGAATCTTACGTACATGGTTTGATGCTCATTCTATGTTACTAAGTGAAAAAACCAAAGTCATGTTCTTTAAAGTACTGGGTAATCCTTATCGAAGTTATATTCCTGAAGTTTTTTACCACATTCAAAATTGTGATTTGGTTGATTGCTGCAGTCGTCAGTGTATACAAATTGAATTTGTTACATCATTCAAGTATTTAGGTTTGCATCTTGACTCCAACTTAAATTTTAAAAATCATTGTCAAAAATTAAAAGAACAACTCAATTCTGCATTACGAGCTATTTATATTCTACGCAAACTCTGCCCGTCCCACGTTTTGATTAATTTTTATTATGCTTGTGTTGAATCTCGCCTGGGCTATGGGCTACCTTGCTGGGGTGGGGTGTATATGAACACTCTTGAGCCACTCTTCATCCTGCAAAAGTATATTCTTCGTGTTATTTTTTTCAAAAGCTGTCGTGATCACACCTGGCCTATTTTTGTAATTTACAGTATTTTACCTTTACACCATCTTTACATTTTTAGAGTTTTAAGACTGTTTTATTTGCGAAGTGGCCATCAGTTATGCAGATTAATTGGTGCTTACGATGTTCGTAATAACTACCGGAAAATATTAACCGTCCCAAAATTTTCAACTGAATTATTTCGTAAATATTATTTGGTTTCGGCGCCAATTTTCTTCAATCGATTACCAATTAATTTGCGTCTTATAATAAATAGGAAATGTTTTTTAAATTCATTGAAAGGCTGGCTACTGGAACACGAAAAGGTTGGTTTTATGTTTGCTAAATCATAATTTGTCTGTTGTCTGTACTTACTGTATTTTTTTATATTCTTTATCGTATTTTATTGTATCATTGTTATTACTTTTATTTATATTTTTTATCTAATAATTTTTAATTTTTAATTAATTCCCCACGCAATAACAATTCAATCTATTGTAAAATTGTACAGGTTAATCGCTACTGTCAGTTGACATTGATTAACCTATCTTCTTAGCCGAATTGTACGTAATATTAAGAATTTTTTATATCCTATTGTAATTGGTTAAGAGAATAAATAAATAAATAAATATGAAAATCCAAATATACACTACAACGTATCTACTCTAACACCTATCTATATTCTAACTTTTGGAGATGGATGTTCTAATGGCATTCCAACTTTATAACTAAATAATTTCAAAAATTTGGCGTTTCCTTTGTGCTTACTATTCCTTAAAATTAGCAGCAGGGTTCAGAACAATTTCCATTCTCAGAAATGGAAATTAACCAAAGTGACGCCCATTTTTAAAACTGGTGCAATATAGGTTTAACATCAATATCTTCAATACCTAAGCTATTTGAACTAGTTCTATATGCAACTCATTCAAAACATTAATTCCACGAGTGGTTTCACATTGCCGGTTTTATGCCAAAAAAATCTAAATCAACAAGCCTGCATGAATTTACCAGTAGCTCCATGTGAGAAATTGAAACTCGCAATTGATTTGGTGTACACAGACATTGCCAAAGCCTTTGATTCCATCAGTCATGGCAAAACATTGGAACGCCTGTATAAATTCGGCTTTTATGAGTTCAACAGTCCGTAGCGTGATGTAAATGGTATTTGTGTAACCGCATTCAATATATTAAACTATATAGGAAATAAAAGATCGAAATTAATACTAGCTCTGGAGTATAGGTTCTCATGTTGCCCCTTGGATATTTATAATCTTCTTCAATGGGATTACCGAAGTAATACAGAAGTCTAAGGTACTGATGTTTGCAGATGATCCTAAATTTTACGGAACAGTTGAGACCAGTGTGGAGCGGTTAGCAGTTTTTTCAGATACATATAAACTGCTGGAAGATATCGACAATCTAACGGTTTCATGTGAGTCTAATCTTGTTGGTCTCAATATTTACAAGTGCAAGACCTAATCGTTCCATCGGAAAGTGAATCCTGTTATACAGCAATATCAAATTTTATTTAAATTTTTTCTATATGTTTGTGTACTACTACCATCGTACTATTTTTGTTGCTTAAGTTAAATTTGTAGACTTTTCACAAAATAAATAAATAAATCATCGAAAATCCAATGTTTATGTTGAAATTGAAATTAAATTATTTTGTGATTTATTCAAAACAAAATAATCTTTATGAACATCAAATAATCCAAAAGGAAACATAATTCAAAAGGAAACAACCACATTTATATTAGACCGCATCCGGTCCCGAATGGCGGTTGATGCGGGTTTGAAAGTCTGGTGCAATCCGGTAAGAAATTACGCGAACTGCGCTCATTGCTGGGTTGTTGTATTTTCAGAACCTCAGCCTTCCACCAGTCTCGCTGCTTCCATCTACAAATCCACTTAGCTGCCCTCCTATAGTAAGAGCAGCATTGTGCTCGCGGTTGTGAGACGTTGTTGCACTTCACTGTGGGATAAATAGTGTCGCTCGACTGCGAGACGACACCCGTCATCAAACCAATCATTCTCGAGCAGCACTGAATATCGAAGTTTTCAGTACCTCCCAGGTAGAGTTCACACAGTCAGACTGGTAATTATCTTCCTCACTATTATCGCTGACAAGATTCTGATATCGTTTCATTTGATATTTGACCGACAAGTTCTCACATCCAGCACAACCCGACCACGCTCTTTAGAAATTAACATGCGAGGATGTGTTTATATTTCCAAATGGATCTGTTTGTAAACGGGGAACATGCTTATAAGATCGTGAGCAATTCTCTCACCATTATCGGTTGAAGTTTGTCAAAATTCTTGAGGTTATCTCCACTGTTTAACAACTATGGCCTTGGGATACATAGTCTCCACTTTTAGGTCAGCGAATTTCTTGATGAGCAACTTTCCAGCCAATACTCCTTTAGGCAAATGATTCGGCCTTCCAACCCTCCTGGTTTCCACGTGTCGATCCTAAATTTCGTGCCCGAGTACTTGAGCGGGGGTTTAGTGTTTTCTGACGGTATCCATTTTTCCTTTTTTTTTATTTTTTTATTTTATTTTTTATTGAGATAAGTCGATAAACATGACTTGAAAATTAAGAGATTAATTTTTAACAGGTCCGCGAGTATTAATTGCACATCTACACATTGAATAGCTCCATGCCAGCCTGTATTGAAATGAACGATGTTCCATGAATTCTGCACCCCAATAGGAGGTCATAGATGTATTCTTGATCATCCTGATCGAAATCAAGGATGAAGGATCACTTTTGCTTCCTGCCTCTATGGGGATTCGCGCCCGGAACTTCTCGATTCAAACGTTATAGCTTTAACCACTGTGTTATTTGCTCGGTATGCTTTGCTGTTTGTTGGCATTAGAAACAGATATTTTACGGATGCGGGTCGTCAGCCTAACAATCTAACCGTTTATTCGCCTCCTACGATAAGTAAAGGGTGCTGTAATGGTATTCTTGGAAAACATGTTCCTGCAATTTTGATTTACGAGACATGTGAGTGCCCCCCGATAAACAGGGTCCATCCAAAACTACAGTTTTAAATTTAAAATGCGTTTATAAATAAACGCATTTTTGTACAATTCCATCACATTTTTTACTCGGAAAAATTTTCTGTCCAATTCTTACATATTTTACATTCTTTAGGTATTGGATGACGGAGTATAATATCGGTTCTAACTAAAAACAAGATTTATTGTTAAATCTTACCAACAAATTTTAAGGAATTCTTTAAATCAATTTTAAATTTGGAATGAGTTAGAAACTAATTTAAAAATCGTATTGAAATTGGAATGGATAGGAAAGATCAAATAAATAATTTTATGAACTAACGTTAATGACGTTAACTTAAATAAAACCGAGAGCATCTAAAACAATAAATTTTGCAAGATAATTCGGCAGAGCTAGAATAAAGCAGCAATACTGCTGAACTTTTAAATTTGCTTCAAAATATTAAAATATATTGGGAAATCAATAAGCATCTACTAAGCAACGGCGTTAGGTATCGCGTCAAGGGCTAGATGCACATGAGCCTATTTTCTTTATAATGGTTGTTCAGAATACGTAGCACATGGATATTTATACTTATTTGAATTAGAAATAAAATTATAATTTTGAGTGGATTTTTTTGAGTGAAATTCAAGGAAGATTTGTACTTTCGAGTTGAGTTAAATTTTAAACTGGGTTTGCAGACTTTTTAAAGGATATATTTCACCAAATTTGAGTGCAATTTAAATATTAATTAAAACTCAAACATTGATTAGAATTGAGTAGAATTTGAATTATATATTTTGAATGGAACTATTTAAGTTAAAGTTAGGGTGCAATTTCTACTACGAAGTTGAGTAAAATTTTAACGCGATTTATATATTATTTGAGTGCAATTTAAATTATAAATATTTACTCATCTTTAAGTTCGCAAGACTTCGAGGTATACATTTTTTGAGTGGATTTGCTTAAGTGAAATTTCCGAATATAATAGTACGAATTTAAGCCAACATATTTAATGGTTTTTAGACGAATTGTCTGATAAATAAGAAAATAAAGTAATTTTTTAACAAAATTTGAGTACATTAAATTTAGTTAAATATTAAAAATTAAGTTGAAATAGTATTTTGTGTTATTTAAGTTGGCGTTTAGATTTCGAATTATATATTAAGGTATAAGAGTTTAAGTCAAGTTTAAATTTCACTTTAGAGCAAAATTTAAATAAATTTGCAACAAAATCTTTAGTTAAATTAAACGAGTGATCTAAATTAATATTTCAGCGGAATATGAATAGAAGTTGAGGTTTAAAAATTTTAAATTATGTTTTGGTATTTAAATAGCTTTTGAACTATGTTGAGTGAATTTTATTAAGTAAAAATTTCAGCGATAATTCTAGTATGGGCTTGAATCAAATTTTATTTATAATTTAAATAGTATTTCAACGTAGATTTGTTACACAACCTAAAGTGGTTTAAGCAAAATTTGACAAAAATTAGAAATTGTGTTTGAACTTGAGCAATGAGTTGAATGTTAGTACATATATATACTTTGATTTCTATGGCCGTGTCGTCAATGTCCCTCGTATGCGCATTTAACTAATATCTATAATTCTTAGAATAAGAAACTACGGTTTGACGATTGACGTGACCCAAATCTGCATATTTTATACAATTTCGAACAGTTATCAGAGTGGCTCACAATCATCATGGCAACCAATGAAAGTATATAATAATGCTTTCATCATTCGGAAGGAAAATCTTGAGCACATTTGATGTTGAGGTAATTGGCCACAATTTTCAGTATACAGCTGTACGATTATGGAACCTTAGAGGATTTACTGGAAACGAATTTCGATGCATTTCGATCAGTTTTAAATATTATCCGAGCCAGAGCTATTGGTCAAGACCGTGGATATGACCAGTGAGATTGGTTTGTCTCTGTATATTACCAGGAACGAAAATCGAAAGGTATGTTGCCAATGGGGTCGTGAGCAATTACGATTCCACAGAATTTGTTTATCGTTCTGCATTATTTGTTTGAAAAACTTTAACAAAGCATACAGAATGATAAATCGGCGTAACTCATATATTTTTGATCAGAACTAAATTTTTGATTGCTACGACACGTTGAAAATCAACGGCCTTTGCCGAGCTGCAGAGAAAAGGATTCGACATTAAGGATGCTGCAAACATCATTAAAAAAGAGAGAAAGGTAGATGAGAAATGCAACAGTGTCGTCACGAAACGCGGGCTACCGCTATTCATGCTAACCGTTTGGCAAAGAGGAAAATATTCAAAAAATTCATGATATTCGAGCCATTCAAAATATGAAAGTCAGAATAGAACCAGTGAAGAAAAAGTCTCTGCAGATAGTCCAATGCAAAAAATGTCAGGGATTCAATCACACTTAGAGATACTGTGGACGTATGGCAGGATGCGTTTAATGAAATGTCGTGAAATGCATAGCTGCTCTAAATAAAAAACTTGGTGAGCAGGCTGCGATCAATAAACTCATATTTGAACAGTTGAGAAACTTTCCATCATCCAACACGACTAGAAAATAAAAATAAATTTACAAATGCTCAGAATAGTAATTAGGAATGCGAATGGGCTGATCCAACACATCCCCGGGCTGGAAATATTTCTATTTAAACAAAAAATTGATATTTGTCTAATCTCTGAAACCCATTTTACTAACTCCTCATATGCCAGAATACGTGGGCATAGATTTTACCATGCTATCCATCCATCAGAGAGAGCAAGAGGCGGATCTGCCATTCTTATTAAAGAGAACATAAAACACAACGAAGAATTAAAAATTGAAAGTGAATCTATGCAAAACTCGCACAAAGTACAAAGAAATAAATGTATCAATACACTGTCCACCACGACATAATCTGAAAAGAGACGATTATGAAGAACTTTTTAACACCATGGGTGGTTGTTTTATCATTGGTGGCGACTTCAATGCAAAAAACACATACTGGGGCTCCAGAGTTACTACACCAAAAGGGAGAGAGTTGTTTGAAGCAGAAAAAAAATTAAAATGAGACTTTCAATTTGGTGGCTCACCTACTTACTGGCCAATAGATTTAAACAAAACACCGGATTTTATAGACTTTTATGTGACAAAAGGTATATCAGATAACTAATATTCGTTTGGAAAATAATGAAGAGCTTACATAGGACTACTCTCCTGTTATTATGACGGTCAGTGAAACAATAATTGAAAAAGAAATTACATCGAGACTGTCCAATAAGAATACCAATTGGAAACATTTTCGAGAATTATTAGAACAAAACATCAATCTTCAAGCACCAATAAGGAACAGTATACAAGTCGAAGAGGAAGTAGAAAGGCTGATAGAAAACATACAACAAGCTGCGTAGCAAAGTACATCTTTCAAATACGCAAATAAGAACAACTGTAAAAACTATCCACTTGAAGTAAGAGAGCTTGTGGCAAAGAAACGAAAAGCTCGAAAGTTTTGGCAAATAAATCGAACCAAGGAAAATAAAACCGTCCTTAATAACCTATATTATGTAAGTTGAAATCTCTGGTCAGAACAGTTAAGAATGAATCAATAAGTACATATTTGTCGTCACTTACTAGCCAAAAAGAATCCGAATATTCCTTATGGAAAGCAACGAAAGTACTTAAGAGACCAACAAACTCGACGGCACCAATTAGAAGTGAGGATGGAAGCTGGGCTCGAAGCGCTAAACAAAAAGCTGACTTGTTTGCGAGACAGTTAGAAGAAACGTTTCAACCATTACCCAGGCAAACCGCCGATGAAAATGTTCACCTACTGAAACGATCTGATGAGCTTGAAATACAAAGTGTATCTCTACAGCAGGAGCTAAAAGAGGAAATTCAAAATTTAAACATGAAAAAATCTCCTGGGTACGACCTCATAACCGGACAAATCATTATAAACTATACCAAATAAAGCGATACGTAAACTTCTCCATATAATCAACGATGTGTTTAGACTAAAATACGTTCCAAGGCAATGGAAGGTGGCAGAGGTAATCATAATCTTAAAACCTAACATACAATGTAACGATAAAAAGTCCTTCAGACCGATATCCATACTCCCAACAATAGCCAAGATTTTTGAAAAATTGCTCCTGAAGAGAATGAAACCGATAATGGTTGACAGAAATCTCATTCCTGACCACCAGTTTGGATTCAGCGAAAACCACTCAACTATAGAACAAATCCATAGGATCATAGATATAATAGAGCGAACACTAGAAACTAAAAAAATATGTTCAAGCGTTTTCCTGGATGTAGCGCAAGCATTTGACCGAGTTTGGCACAGAGGATTGGAGTTTAAGCTCAAGCGAGACCTTCCCAAACAATACTATGAAACTCTGAAATCATACATAACCGATAGACACTTCCGTGTAAAATATGAAGACGAATACTCGGACCTTAAGAAAATTTCAGGTGTATAGTACCACAAGGTAGCGTTTTGGGCCCTGTCTTATACCTCCTGTATACTCGGGATATACCACCAATGAAAGAAGCAACTATGTCTATAGCAACATATGATGATGATACTGTGATTTTGGCAGTTGGGAACAATGTAGTAGAAGCTACTAACAAATTGCAAAAATCGACAAATTCAATCAACAATTGGATGAAAAAATGGAGGATAAAACTGAATGAAACTAAGTCTGTGCATGTAAACTTTACTAATAAAAATATTTCTACAAGAATCCCAATTATAATCAACTCTAAACAAGTTGCCTATATGCAGCTACGGCGAAATATTTATGTATGACGCTGGATGCCAAGTTGAGGTGGAAAGAACATGTCAAAAAGAAAAAGGAAGAGCTGAACATGAAGTATAGGAAGATGTATTGGCTCTTAGGTAGACATTCTGAACTATTTATACACAATAAAATGCTTTTATACCGGCAAATACTGAAACCGGTATGGACCTATGGTATACAGCTTTAGGGCTGTACCAAGAAAACGAACATCAAGATGATACAGACGTTCCAAAACAAAGTACTTCGGAATATTGTAAATGCTTCATGGTACATTAGAAATTAAGACCTCCAACGAGATTTAATGATGGAATGCCATCTAGTAAATGGAACATAAAATTACTATATTATTATCTGAAATATTTATATAAAAAATAATTTTAATTTCTGGGACTAGCCGTTGGGCTATATCCCAACAACTGTTAATATAATTATGATAGAAAAGTTACTAGCTGACTTAGAATAAAGTCAGTTGTAATATTATATAAATAAAAAAAATAAAAAATTAAATACAACTGTGCACTGGTGCATTCGAGTTCAAACGCTAAAATATCGCAGGTTGTTGAGGTTGTTTGAATTGTCGATGTTGACACAAAACACTGCTAAGTAATGTACGTAATATTTTACGTGTCAACAACCGCGTAGATTACATTGCGTAATCTACCTCGCCCATCCCTGAGTCCCTGATAGCTATGTATGTCTCGTCAGATATAATATAAATATACATAATCGTATATCCCAGACGAAATCTGAAAATTTATAATTATTTATACATACATACAAACCAGCTCACATAAGTATATAAAGACAAAATATTGGTTTGATAAAAATTATACCTACATAAATGAAATAAGACCACGTCATTGAATCATATCTATTTTTATAGGACATATAAGATTGAGACGAATAAATTGAAAAACTCCAATTATTTGTTATTGATTTGCTTATTTTGTGTCCCATAACATAAAAATATAATAAAATTATAAATTTTTGTTTAATTAAAGTCACGTATAACTAACAAAATTTTGAAATATTAATATGCCGAACAGGTAAACGAAGCACGAGGATTTTTTTTTTTCCAAATATTTTTGAAAATTTTTGTTTATGATTGTTTAAAATTTTATTTAACTATTATTTGTATATACAAATCTGTTTTCTAAGAATTTAACGATTTTACTTATTAAAATATATAAGACAAAACTATATTTTATTTGGTACGTGTTAATTATAAAATATATTGTGTCTTAACTGATTATAGTTTATTGTTTGGGACAAAGTGAGGCTGTTTTAAAGGTTTTTGCTATAACAATAATCCATCTTCTATATATAAATATTATAAACAATATAGTTTATCTATTTATAAAACTATAGAATTATGTATGTAAGTATTGTATCATAAATCATTTAAAATATGTAGAACTTCCTAATAAAAGCTATTCCTAAAGAATCAACTTTAAAATATGAGCTTTGGAAAATTGAATTTTTTTTTGCATATTTAGATTAGTTTATAGTTTAGAAACAATTTGATTTATGGTTGTGGGTTTAAAATGAATATGGTATATGCGGATAACACATAAAAGTTATATTCCAGTGAAAATAATTCCTCAGCATATCATGTACAAAATATTTTATTGGATTTTGGGTAAACCAATCAGATCATTTTATATATGTTTTGTGTATACATATATATATATATCTTGGATCTAAGTCAATTAATTTATGAATTAATTGATTTTCCAATTGTAGTTATCTAGTAGTTATACTAAAATATTTATATGTCTGTACATGCAAAACGATAAATCAATTTGTTTATCAAACGAATATATTCCGTATATAAAGATACATCTTGTTATTTATTTATATAAATATTATTTATTTATAATAAATTCTCGATTCGAAAAAAAAAACGTAAATCAAATAATGTATTTATTCTATATACTATCTATTTATATAATATACTCTTATTTACGACAAAATCCTAATACAAAAAGGACTGTTCTCTATATATCACACAACTGTTGATTTAATTGGGTGAATTATTTTATTATATCGATTTATGTATTGATGGGGAGTAGGTCTAATCTGTTGTTTATTATATCAAATAAACGATACATATGTTGACAATTGATTTGATTTGTACATGGATACAAATGTAGAATACAAATCGAAATATTCAGTGATGTGCGAACGTAATATTGTTCAACAAAATATATGATTAACTATATATAGAAAATTGGTGTAGTATATACAGTGTGTGAAATAATATATGGTTTCTACAAAATTTCAAGTTTATCAAACTCAAACTATTCAGGGTTTATACACAACTAAAAAACATTACTAAAAAATTGGCTTAAAATCATCAGTTTTTGCTCAATCATTGAGTTGCATGTTTGAAATAGAATTATGTAAAATACGCGGTTGTAAATATTTATTTATTTTTCATGCCTTTAATAAATTACAGGAGCATGCAAATAAGAACAAGTTTTTAAATATCATTACTTCCTGCTTGTAATTTTTTATAACAAACTTTGAGTTGAATGCTCGAACTAGAGTTATGTGAGATACGCGGTTGTATTTATTTATTTTTCTTGCCTCTAATAGATTACAGGAGCATGCAAATAGGATCAAGCGTTTTAAATATCATTACTTCCTGCTTGTAATTTTTTTAAAGAAACATTGAGTTGCATGCTCGAAATAGAGTTATGTGAGATACGCGGTTGTATTTATTTATTTTTCATGCCTCTAATAGATTACAGGAGCATGCAAATAAGAACAAGCGTTTTAAATATCATTACTTCCTGCTTGTAATTTTTTTAAACAAACTTTGAGTTGCATGCTCGAAATAGAGTTATGTGAGATACGCGGTTGTATTTATTTATTTTTCATGCCTCTAATAGATTACAGGAGCATGCAAATAAGAACAAGCGTTTTAAATATCATTACTTCCTGCTTGTAATTTTTTTAAACAAACTATGAGTTGAATGCTCGAAATAGAGTTATTTGAGATATGCTGTTGTATTAATTTATTTTTCATGCCTCTAATAGATTACAAGAGCATGCAAATAGGAAGAAGCGTTTTAAATATAATTACTTCCTGCTTCTAATTTTTTTAAACAAACTTTGAGTTGAATGCTCCAAATAGAGTTATGTGAGTTACGCGGTTGTATTTATTTATTTTTCATGCCTCTAATAGATTACAGGAGCATGCAAATAAGAACAAGCGTTTTAAATATCATTACTTCCTGCTTGTAATTTTTTTTAACAAACTTTGAGTTGAATGCTCGAAATAGAGTTATGTGAGATACGCGGTTGTATTTATTTATTTTTCATGCCTCTAATAGATTACAGGAGCATGCAAATAAGAACAAGCGTTTTAAATATCATTACTTCCTGCTTGTAATTTTTTTAACTAAACTTTGAGTTGCATGCTCGAATTAGAGTTATGTGAGATACACGGTTGTATTTATTTATTTTTCATGCCTTTAACAGATTACAGGAGCATGCAAATAAGAACAAGTTTTTAAATATCATTACTTCCTGCTTGTAATTTTTTTAAACAAACTTTGAGTTGCAAACTCGAATTACAGTTATGTGAGATACGCGGTTGTATTTATTTATTTTTCATGCCTCTAATAGATTACAGGAGCATGCAAATAAGAACAAGCGTTTTAAATATCATTACTTCCTGTTTTAATTTTTTTAAACAAACTTTGAGTTGCATGCTCGAAATAGAGTTATTTGAGATATGCTGTTGTATTAATTTATTTTTCATGCCTCTAATAGATTACAGGAGCATGCAAATAGGAAGAAGCGTTTTAAATATAATTACTTCCTGCTTGTAATTTTTTTAAACAAACTTGGAGTTGCATTCTCGAAATAGAGTTATGTGAGAAACGCAATTGTATTTATTTATTTTTCATGCCTCTAATAGATGACAGGAGCAGGCAAATAAGAACAAGCGTTTTAAATATCATTACTTCCTGCTTGTAATTTTTTTAAACAAACTCTGAGTTGAATGCTCGAAATAGAGTTATGTGAGATATGCTGTTGTATTTATTTATTTCTCATGCCTCTTATAGATTTCAGGAGCATGCAAATAAGAAGAAGCGTTTTAAATATCATTACTTCCTGCTTGTAATTTTTTTAAACAAACTTTGAGTTGCATGCTCGAAATAGAGTTATGTGAGATACGCGGTTGTATTTATTTATTTTGCATGCCTCTAATAGATTACAGGAGCATGCAAATAAGAACAAGCGATTTAAATATCATTAATTCCTGCTTGTAATTTTTTTAAACAAACTCTGAGTTGAATGCAGGAAATAGAGTTATTTGAGATATGCTGTTGTATTAATTTATTTTTCATGCCTCTAATAGATTACAGGAGCATGCAAATAAGAAGAAACGTTTTTAATATAATTACTTCCTGCTTGTAATTTTTTTAAACAAACTTTGAGTTGCATGCTCCAAATAGAGTTATGTGAGATACGTGGTTGTATTAATTTATTTTTCATGCCTCTAATAGATTACAGGAGCATGCAAATAAGAACAAGCGTTTTAAATATCATTACTTCCTGCTTGTAATTTTTTTAAACAAACTCTGAGTTGAATGCTCGAACTAGAGTTATGTGAGATATGCTGTTGTATTTATTTATTTTTCATGCCTCTAATAGATTACAGGAGCATGCAAATAAGAACAAGCGTTTTAAATATCATTACTTCCTGCTTGTAATTTTTTTAAACAAACTTTGAGTTGCATGCTCCAAATAGAGTTATGTGAGATACGCGGTTGAATTTATTTATTTTTCATGCCTCTAGTAGATTACAGGAGCATGCAAATAAGAAGGTGCGATTTAAATATCATTACTTCCTGCTTGTAATTTTTTTAAACAAACTCTGAGTTGAATGCTCGAAATAGAGTTATTTGAGATATGCTGTTGTATTAATTTATTTTTCATGCCTCTAATAGATTACAGGAGCATGCAAATAAGAAGAAGCGTTTTAAATATCATTACTTCCTGCTTGTAATTTTTTTAAACAAACCTTGAGTTGCATGCTCCAAATAGAGTTATGTGAGATACGCGGTTGTATTTATTTATTTTTCATGCCTCTAATAGATTACAGGAGCATGCAAATAAGAACAAGCGACTTAAATATCATTAATTCCTGCTTGTAATTTTTTTAAACAAACTCTGAGTTGAATGCAGGAAATAGAGTTATTTGAGATATGCTGTTGTATTAATTTATTTTTCATGCCTCTAATAGATTACAGGAGTATGCAAATAAGAAGAAGCGTTTTAAATATAATTACTTCCTGCTTTTAATTTTTTTAAACAAACTTTGAGTTGCATGCTCCAAATAGAGTTATGTGAGATACGCGGTTGTATTTATTTATTTTTCATACCTCTAATAGATTACAGGAGCCTGCAAATAAGAACAAGCGTTTTAAATATCATTACTTCCTGCTTCTAATTTTTTTAAACAAACTTTGAGTTGAATGCTCCACATAGAGTTATGTGAGATACGCGGTTGTATTTATTTATTTTGCATGCCTCTAATAGATTACAGCAGCGTGCAAATAGGAACAAGCGTTTTAAATATCTTTACTTCCTGCTTGTAATTTTTTTAAACAAACTTTGAGTTGCATGCTCGAAATAGAGTTATGTGAGATACGCGGTTGTATTAATTTATTTGTTATGCCTCTAATAGATTACAGGAGCGCGCAAATAGGAACAAGCGTTTTAAATATCATTACTTCCTGCTTGTAACTTTTTTAAACAAACTTTAATTTGAATTTAAATTTGATAAAAAATATGTAAATTTTTTTAGATATTATTTTGCTTTATTACGAGTATTAACATAAACGAAATAATTTTTTTTTGAAAAAATCATCAGTTTTTGCTTAATCATTGAGTTGCATGCTCAAAATAGAATTATATGTGAGATACGCGGTTGTATTTATTTATTTTTCATGCCTCTAATAGATTACAGGAGGATTCAAATAAGAACAAGGTTCTTAAATATTATTACTTCCTGCTTGTAATTTTTTATAACATACTCTGAGTTGAATTCTCGAAATAGAGTTATGTGATTTTATTTATTTTCGGTTGTATTTATTTATTTTTCATGCCTCTAATAAATTACAGGAACGTGTAAATAGAAACAAGCGTTTTAAATATCATTACTTCCTGCTTGTAATTTTTTAAAACAAACTTTGATTTGAATTTAAATTTGTTAAAAAATCAGTGAATTTTTTTCAGATAATATTTTGCTTACGAGTATACATGAGGTTAAAGACTGGGCCCAAACCGCTACCTTGTGGTACTCCAACTGTGCGGAGCTCCATCATATCAGCCAATACATCTTTCTATATTTAAGCGTTAGTTCTTCGCTATTCTTGTTGACGTATGCTATCCATCGTAGTTTTGCATCTAGTGTCATGCCAAGAGACTTAGTGGTGTTGGCATACGGTATTATTTCTTGATTAATTGTAACCGGAACATGTTCAAGTCGTTTGTTTGTAAAATTGATGTTAACTGATAGATAGTTTCGTTAAGTTTAATTCGCCATCTTTTGGTCCAGTTATGTATTTGAGTAATAGCTAACTGTAAATTCTGAGTTGATTCTTCGTTGCTATCTGCAACAGCTAAGATGGCCGTGTCATCAGCAAAGGTCGCCACATTGTTGTGTTCTAATACAGAGAGAAAATTAGTATGTACAATTGGTATAGGATCGAACCTAATATACCGCCCTGCGGTACTCTTGCTTTGATTTCTTTCAATTCGGAATAGGAATCGTCTACTATTACTCTAACCTATCTAACCTATCTATCTAAACAATCTTTTTCTTAAGTATTATTCTAATATTGTAGGGAATTGCATTGGTAGTACAGTTCTAAGCTTATATAATTAAGACCTTCGTGCCCAACTTTATCAAAAGCCTGTGCAACGTCTAAGAATATCGTTGAACAGACTTTTTTCTCCACTAATAATGAATATTAGTTATTCTGTGTACTTGATCTAATGTTGATTTGGAATCAGGTTTTTCCTCTCATATTTCAATCGAAGGCGGCATTTATAATATTGGTGAGCTTAAATAAAGGTTTCCTTGGTAGTTATTTTAAAATGTCTGCTGTGATAGGGTCATAACCAGGCGCTTTTTCGGATTCATATTTGTTTTTATATCATTTTGGGATTTTTTCACTTTCCTGTACAACCTTTCCAGTTATTATTTCGGCTTATTTTTCTTTGTAAAGACAGTCTAAAGCATTCCCAATTTGTGTGCTTATTTACTGAACTAGGATAGTTTTCTTTTTGAATGATCCTTTCAATTAATGTCTAAACTATTGGGGAGTGATCAGAGCTTAAGCCAAGACTTTCATCTAAATATGTATGTAATTTTCAGATATATTCTTCTGGTATTTTATTTGGATCAGTTGGCCAGTAGGTCGGTTTACCATTTGATAAGGCTTCGCAACTGCATTTTCTGATAGCATTGAGGAATTCTTTACCTTTAGTTGTTGTTAGTCTAGAACCCCAGTATTTTTTGCATTAAAATCTCCTCCAATTACAAATCTTTTCCCTAGTTTACTGAAAAATACAAGATAAACTTTTTCTTTTAGAGCATATTTCGATGGGCAGTAAATTTCATATTTTAATTGATTTCAATTCCTCGAATTTAATTTGGTTGTGAATTGATTAATACTATTTCTAATTATAACAGCACTATCTCCCTTAGCAGTGATCAAAAGAATTAAGTTTGCTTAATATCAGTTCAAGCGTTTGATTTATGTCGTCTGTTTGAGGAGTTTTTTGTCTGTTTTCGCAATACTTTACGTCTTAACTCTCCTTTAAGTGATTCAGGTCTGTTTATTCTCATCTTTATTACATTTGCATTTTTAGCATTCAAATTTTTACTTTTGATATTTTGCAATTCAATAGCAACACTGCATCCTCTGTAGTTAGCTGGATGGTTTTCTCCACAATGTACGCATCTAGGCTGTACATCTGTGGGTTATACACAATCTCTAGTATGGTGGGTTTACCTGGACTTTTGACACACCTGGGTTCTTTGTTACAGTATTTTTCATATACTTGACATTTTTTACATTGTGGTAAAACCCTAGATCTTCTTAGGGGCTCAATATTGACTTTGCACCCCAACAAATATTGACTATCTCATACAGTAGATCATAGATTTTAACTCCTTCTATAACTATTGGTGGTGTTGGAGCTAATTTTTTTGGATTGCATTTGATTATTTCAGGAATTGTCACTTTTAGTTTAGGGGAGTAGGTTTATGATTCCTTCTCTTTTTTTCTCTGGCGTTTGACTCTAATCCACTCAGTTTCGTAAGCTTATTCTTCTTCATCCGAATGGTATTCTTGTTCCAATACTTTTCGGGTAGGAGGACAATCAACGTTTTCCTTTGCTTTAAGGGCTTTAACTTCGTTACCAAGAAACCTTATGTGTTCCTGCATCCAAGCAATTATATATCATTTAATTGCTATAGACCATTAAGCCAGGGTTATATACAGTCAACGCCTAAATGTCAAAATATACCGATTTTTCGATAAATCGAACAAACCAGGTACACACAACCGGCTAAAAAATAGTAAACATTACAATTTTTTTATGGTTAGGAAAGGCGAGAAATAAAGCCAACGTTCAATTGCCATTATATAGAAAACAAATATAAAAAATTGGTAAAAATTTGTTACGATGGTAGCTCGTTTAACCCATTGTTTCCTCATCTTTCTTCGAAAGTCAAAGCTATACTCAGTAGCTCCATTTAATATAAATAGCGTAAATATTATTTTGATATGAAAATGTTGGGTAAACCGTAAGCTTGGAGCACAAGGATTTCTCTGATCCAATTCATATTTACGCGGTTGGTGCGGAAATGATATAAACGGGAACTACTCTGTATCAAACAGGCCTACAAAGACGACTACTATTTTTATATTACTAGCGATTAAGAGCTTTGATAAGACCTTATGTGGCCGTCTAGTTATCAGGATATTATTGGGGGTAGATTTTTTCAAATATATGAATGACTAAGCTCCGACAAAAATGCAAAAAAAGGCAAGAATCATTGGTTCACACAATCTTTTTCTGTAATGTGTCAATTTGCGAACAGAAAACCCGATAAATTTAAACTTTTTTTAAATCCATATTCTTGATTCCTTTCAGGTATCTATTCTGTTATACGAATTTCATATCATGACGTGTAATTTAATTAACCGAAAGTTTATGTTTATAAATATACATAATTCATTTATTATGTTGTTGCCCCATGTTGTTCGTGCCACATCGAAATAAGCTATAGGTTTTCATTCAATTTCTTCTTGTGCTAAAATTGAAAATATGTAAAATACAACAAAATTTGTACTAAATAGCACGCTTTATACATGTTTGTATAAACTATAACAATGTCATAACATTTATATTGTGATAAATCCTTAAATATATTATATACTTGCATAGTATAGTAGTTTATCAAATTCAACAAAATGTTATTTTTTTTTGTTGGTTTTTCATTCGGTGTACGTGATATATTGAGAAATTTCGGTTATTTATCTACGAGAACACATACGTATATACATATATTTTGAGACGTAAATATTTCGTAATATTGCAATTTTTTTGATTGCATAAGATAATAATTTTCTAAACGAAAGACGTTTCATCTTTCATATATAAATATTTCTTAGAAAAGTGGATACAAATATATTATAGTTAAAAAAGATCTGTTGTTTGTGTGTATATGCGGGGTAAATATAAATGGGTGGCAATAAAACTTACATATACCAAGACTTTAAATCATGTTTTTATTTCCAACATTATATTTTGTATAGTTTATCTTCTAGAGTGCGGTATCAAATAAATAAAAAATTGGTTTTCCGCAAAATTTTAGAATACATTGTTGAAAGTAATTAAAACAATCATATTCTGGTTACATAATTTAAAATGTTATATGTGATGTATATATTAGTATGTGAAATACTTGAGACAAACGATTTGTTATTTTTAGTAGAAATTGTTTTACAATATAATCAATCATTTTGAATATACATAATATGTAGTAGAAGGTTCGGCAAATAATTTAAACAAAAAGATACAGACCATAAATTCTTAAGAACATTATAACTGTAAATAAATTTTCATTTACCACTATGCCATTAGTAACCATTAAAACCTAAAATAACAATTAAGGGTCATCTTAATTTATTTTTTGCTCTAATTGCATTTTTCGTTCGCATTAATATGACAGTTTTGTATATGTATTAAAAACCACAAGAGACAAATGTTAGCCAATAAATTTATTATGTTTTAATTTTATATCATTTATAAAAGATTTTTTCTTTTCTTAATTATGGTGATAAGAAAAATTAAAACCATTTTTTTAATCCCTCCACCTACATTGCCCGAATCATATAGTTTGTACATATATTCCCCCTGTTGTAATATAAAATGAAACTAAAAATTATTTTATAATTTTGTATTTTGAATTACTTCGACGAGATATTCTCTTGCGTATAATATATAAATACAGACGAGATTCGATCCGATTGCTAAAATACAATTTTTAAATATTTTTATTTCCCCAGTGAAATATTCATAAATAAAATATATAATCATAAAAATGGGCATGACATATAAAAGCTCCTATAACTTTGATAAATTCGATGACTAATTTAATTAATTTTTTTGGTGTTCAAAAGGAATGTTTAATTTTATTGATTTTCGATTAAAATGCGGGATTAGATTTGGAATTTTTTGGGTTGTTGTACCTGTGATTCTTCAAAAATATTTATGATGAAAAATGTACATAAGAAAATCTCAGTTTCTAGACCGAAATCGTATTAATTTAGTAAATAGCCATAACAGATAAGTTTGATATGAATTATTGAATCCCATCACTAACTTCTAAAATAAACCACAATTAATTTTAATGTATATAGTAAATTAAATTAAATTAATTTAAAAGTAAATTAAATTAATTATTAATAATTATTTAAATTAAACCCCAAGAAGTTTTTTAAATTTGTAGATATTAAGCGTAAATGTAGAGGTTTTCCATCTACAATGAAACTTGATGACTCTTCAGCCTATATTCCACAAGACATTAGCAATCTGTTTGCTATTCATTTTCAAAATTCTTACAGTGTTGAGAAAAGCATTCCATTCAACCCCAATGACTTTACTATTCTGGAATATAAAACAGAACTTATATCAAGAATGTATCTAACTCAGGATGAAATTTTAACAGCTATTTTAAAACTCAACTCGAACAAAGGACCTGGTCCTGATAAAATTCATCCATCATTTTTAATCAATTGTGCTTATGAAATTTCTACACCACTTTTGCATATTTTCAATTTATCACTCAATTCAGGTAAATTTCCACAAAATTGGAAATATTCATTTTTATCGCCAATTTTTAAAAGTGGGAATAGGAATAATATACAAAATTATAGAGGTATTGCAATTTTGTCAGCTATTCCTAAATTACTAGAAAAAATAGTTTGCAATAAACTTTCTGACATTATATCTCCATCTTTTAATAATGAACAACATGGATTTCTTAGAAATAGGTCCACAATAACTAATTTGTCTATTTTTACCTCTTCAATATTTGCAAATATGGAAAACGGTGTCCAAACTGATGCTATATATACTGATTTTAGTAAAGCTTTTGACAGAGTCTGTCACAAATACACTTATTTTAAAATTAAATTATTTTGGCATTAGGGGCTCGTTACTAAATTGGATTAAATGTTATCTCACCAATAGAATACAAAGAGTTAAATTCCTAGATGTGCTTTCTGATGAAGTATCAGTTTCTTCTGGAGTTCCTCAAGGCAGCCATCTTGGACCACTACTCTTCAATATTTTTATTTCTGACTTATCCATTAAATTATCTGGAATTAATCATCTATTTTTTGCTGACGATCTCAAAATTTTTCACACAATCCAAACAGTTAATGATGCCTCATTTCTACAATCCTTTCTCAATCGTCTGGATGAATGGTGTAAACTCAACAAGCTAAACTTGAATACAAAAAAATGTTCTGTCATCACTTACACTCGTAAAAAGAATTATAGTAGTTTTGATTATTTCATAAACAACGAGCCTCTACAAAGAGTTGATAATATCAAAGACCTCGGTATTTTATTGGATACCAAACTTAATTTTAATCTTCATTATGACTCAATTATTTCAAAATCTCACGCCATGTTAGGGTTCATAAAACGTCGAGCATCTGAATTTAATAACGTTTGGGTTACTAAAACCTTATATTGCTCACTCGTACGCTCTATACTTGAGTATGGTAGCGTTGTATGGAACCCTTATCATGAAGTTCACAGTAAAAAAATTGAATCAATTCAAAAAAATTTTTTATTATTCGCTTTAAATTATTTATTTTCTCCTCGCGATTTCGTTAACCTTCCAAGCTATTCATATAGATTAAATCTCCTTAATATGAAGGCTCTTGAAGTAAGACGCGTTCTTCTTGATTCATGTTTCATTTTTGATATCTTAAAACGTAATATTAACATTCGCTTTTTTAATGAACATGTTGTATTAAACAATGACGTAAGACAAACTCGCCATACAAATTTTTTAAAAGAAATTCAACATCGTACGGATTATGGTAAAAACGAACCAATTAATAGAGCGGTTATTACTTTTAACAAAAATTCAAAACATTTTGAAAATAATATGACTAAAATCAATTTTAAAAATAAGATATTTGACAAAATTACTTAAATAAAGTATTTTTTAAGTTATTATTAATTTTATTATTTTATTTTAATGTATATTTTAAAAACTTGTATTTTAATATTTTAACTTATATATATTCATATTCTTTAATATGGATTATTTTGACATAATAAAGTGGCCTTCTAGGCTTTAAAAAAAAAAAAAAAAAAAAAAAAAAAAAAATTACACACAATCAAATTCTTCAACTCACGAATTCAAAATATGGGACTGGAAGTCATTCCAAATTTTATGTTTTTTCTTTTTTTAATGATTAGTACTTGACTAAAGAAAAATGCGTGGACAGGGTAATGTGTTAGTGCTGTCAAATAAAAAAGTAATTGTTGGATAGTTATGATAGATGACTCGTTGTTTAGCGAAAACTGTGCCAATTAGGACATAAACTCATATCATCTTTAAATTTTTCCATCTACAATTTTTTTTAAATTTGACCGCTTAATATTCTTACATATAGCACAAAATCAAATCCCCCTTGTTTTTTGTTTCCTTGGAAAGCAATTTAAGTATGATCGGATCACTATTTCTTTACTTTAATATTGATTTTTTATTTAACATATACGGGTAGAGTTGTATAAGAAAAAAATTGTTCTATGGAACTTACCGTTACCATATCTGAAAAATTCATCCTAATATTATACTCATATGAGTTTCTAGTCAATGGAAACATCATAATATATAGCTAACTCGGTTAGCTTTTCAAATGCATATTTAAGTTTTCTTCTCTCCACTAATGATTTTATTACAAATAATTGACTTGATTTCAGTGAGCATTAAGATTTCATTAAATTGTATAGAACTTTATGGCTATATTTTGAATTAACTTTAAACATTTTGTTCAATACGAAAGTTGCAATAAATGTTGGTTTAACAATTGATTTTAAATGATCATTGTTGTCTCTTTATAAATCAACGTATAAAATTTCACAATTAGCACATGCTCTTCGCAATTAAACTGAATGCAGTAAACATTGGGCTTTCATTTAATTAAACATTATACTGAAAGTTCCAAAACTAATAAATTAACGTTCATATCCGAATATGTAGCCAACAGTTAAATTTTTGGAAATTGCAGGTCTATTTGGCGTAAACTATTGCTAAATACAAAATTGAAAGCCCAGTAAGTAAATCAGTTAAATTTAAAAGTGGAGTTCAATTAATATTCGACCAGTCATCACTATTTAGTTGTTTAAATTGCAATAACCCCTATACTAAATAAGTATATAACAATAATAAGCATAATCAGTTTTTAAAGGGCTTTACTGGTCCCGAACGGTTTCGATCCTAAGCATGGTCTTCATTCTGTCTAAGACAAACGGAAGAGGCCAAGTCGTTCTCTACCTCGTGGAGCCATCGTCGCCTGCAACGACCTCTGCGCCTACTATATGGTGGTATACTTAATAAGTATATTAGTTGTAAATTAAGCATTAAGTTTGTTGAGGTATTTGTTAGAAATAAATCGTCAATAGTTAATTTTAAAAAAGCACGTTATACGATAAAAAAGCAAAAAAAGCACGTTATACGTTAAAAAAGCACGATATAATAATGATTTTAAATTGGCTCATAAAAGCTTTGAACTTTCATAAAATTTCGTAACGATTCCATTAAATTTTAATGTTACCGTTAAGCCGTTATAACGGACTAAATTTAAAATAGATGTATGATGTCACTCATAACTTAAGAAATATATTTCCGACAACTTATTGTTCTACTGTTATGTTCAGAAAACTAAGATCTATCAATTATATAAATAAAAAAAAACATGTGAACTACAACATTGTTTAGAAAATAAACAAGAAATGTCAAATTTATTTGATTTTTTTTCATTTTTTGACTTTAGATATTATTTTACCCATTATATCAGACCAACAAAAATGTAAACTGAAACTTTAATTCTGAGTGGAAAAGTGAAAAGAAAATTCCGATAATTACATTTTATGTGACAGCCAGAAATACAATGCTTTGTATATTCTTTGTATCACGACAACAACAACAAAATATTGTCTTCCATAAAACTTTTCTTCAGTTAAGTACTAAACAATAAAAATAAAAAAACGCAACATTTCGATAAGACATCTCCGGCCCCATATATTGAATGAATAATACCATATATAGGTATATATATACATATATAAAAGATAATATATATATGTATATATATATGTATATATATATATATATATATATATATATATATATATATATATATATATATATATATATATATATATATATATATATATATATATATCGAGTTTTATAGAACAAAACGTCATAACAAGTTACGGTGGAATTTAACATTTCAGTACAATTATTAATTATAAACTACGAAATTCATGTTTTGGTTCTTACTTTTACAGTTTTATTCAATAAAGTTAATTTATTTACAAATTATTTTAATTTAAAATTATAAAAATTATCAGAATTGGAAAATCGACCCGCTGTGATGTGGTTGTTACCATTGGGAACAAAGCACTGATAATCGTGAGTTTCAAAATTTTGAATCAAATTTTTTTGCTAGTGATCGTGTCAACCTTCTGTGCCCTTTGTACAAAATCTAAAAATAATGTTTGATTCATTTTTTGTAGCCCAATCGAAAAGTTGTTGTGGTGTCGTTATTTGATCAGCGAAAGGTCACTGAAGGCTGGCTTTCGTGGCATTTCGTTTCGATTTTTAACTTCCTCTGACATAGGAATGATTAAAAATGTATAAAAATATGTAATTGTACCATAAAGGTACGGTGAGTTTATGTATCCTAAAAGTTAATTAATAAATATTTTATTAATAAAATAGCGGGAGGACTCCTTTTTATGTATAATCAAACTTGATCGAAAAACTCTTTAATGTATATGGTTGTTAAAATCTTTAAATTACATAAAGTATGGTTCTATAAAAAAAATATTTTTCTCGGGTATAACTTGTACAAAAGCTCGATAGAAGGTCAAAATTTCAAACAAATTTCTTTTATGTACAATTGTCTTTCCAACGAGCTATTACACGTGAAAATCGGACAAGGAATACTTAAGATACACGAATTTAAAGATGTGAACATTTGCGTTTCCGACAAAAACAAATTATAACGGAACTCCGCGTATTTTGACCCCACCGGGTTTTTACTCAAATTATATTTTTTTATTATCTATATCTACGATCTCCCCGAATTTCAAAAAAATTGGCGACCTTGCTTCCGGATGGGTGTCTGATTTCGCGTGGAATGGCTATATATATATATATATATATATATATATATATATATATATATATATAGGTATATATATATATATATATATATATATATATATATATATATACATATATATATATATATATATATATATATATATATATATATATATATATATATATATATATATATATATATATATACATAAATACATAAATATAATAAGCTCTAAGATAAATAGCAATATGCATCTGTCATGGGGTGAGGGATCGATTTTGATAATTTTTGCTGGAGAAAGATTGCTGGTGGTACAAGTGGTTTAATGGGACTCTTTGTAGTCGACTGATTGTTATCCTATTCACAGTGTGCGACCAGTTGTGCCATCATAATTCCAAGCCGTCTGGTTACAAATCATGGTGTTCTTTTTAAAAAATTTATTATGTTAATGTTAGTGTCAAGCTAAATGCAAAATTTGGATAATATGGCTGACACCAATATGTTAAAAGGACGAGAATGTCTGAATTTTCTGCTGGAAAAATACCACCGGTTCCTATCAAATTAGACTGATGAAATGCTTTATACGTTTAATTCATTTAAATATTGTCTCAATTTGTTCATGACGGTATAGAGTTATTCAGAAATTATGGTCGTGTATTTAGTTACACACGTCTTATCCTTTTATATTTTTATATTGCATGGAATAGTAGAGACTATAATTTTTTTGAGCCCCTTACCATTCGAGCTGGCACAGTCCAGGTATTCATCAAATAGTACCATTGTATTTGGAAAATATTCCTTCACAACGTATTTTCTAATATATAGCATGTGGCTGAATGTCGCTGGCCATACCACTGAATACAGCTAGTAATAGACTGACCAAATATTTTCGAGAGAATGTTTTACAAAATGTATATATTTGAAAACGTCTCCAATTAATTAACAAATAAGCATTCCATACAGGCAATATTTTCATTAATTATAGATTCAATCCCTAATTTTGAACCAAATCAATCCGTCAAATGATCTCGGCTCAGCTTATATCAATAAATCGTTATTTTTTTTAACTTTAACACATTGTTTTATCAATAAGAAATAGAATCGATTGAGTGATTTCTGTTAGGACTATGCATAAACAGTTAAACATTGTATACGCATGTATACCAGTAATGTTCACAAATTTCATAAACATTCAAAGCAGGCATTACAATTTTAGAATCTCACACATTGCCGGATTATGGGTACTCCAGACCCCGAGGGTTATTTTTAAATAAAAGGCTTCTTGACAAATTTTTCGTTGAATTTGTTTTATACTTGATCTATTTATTAGAATTATACATAAATCATCCAAAATTCTATCTTAATTTTCGATTGACAATATAAATTTGAAAAATACTACAAAATACCCCTAGTAGTAGTTACCTTTTAATAAATTTGTGGAATTCAAATATTGGAAAAAATTAAAGAAATGCTCTAAAATTTATAAAATGTTCACCATAACGTTTAATATTCCAATTTTCAAAATTTAACATTTCGAATTTTACGTTTTATCTTCAGAATCGTATACGTGAAATTCGGCTACAAAAGATTAAATTAAACTTTTTAATTTTAGTTTTGTATTTTCAATTGACAAAAATATCAAAATTAGTTTTTTAACCTGTGATCTACAAATCCTACGTCTGAATCATGTAGGGTTCATCTTGGATCGATTGAATTAAAAAAATTAAACTATTGTAAATATTCGAAACCGATTTTGAAAATTCTGGGTATTATTAAATTTTTTCCAAATTTAGAAAAATTTCCAAACTGACAAGGTTTCGAACAAATTTAATATCGTGATTTGAATTCTCAATGGCTCTCGAATATTTTATACTGTAGATATTTACTTATGACAAATTGAATGTGCAGGCTTGCAAGGTCTGTTGAAAGATTACAACTAAATTAAAAAATTATACTTATTGTATATTTGAACTTTATTAAAACTGAACCTGTTGTGTATTACAATCAGACCACCAAAATAAAGAACACCATCTTCATAGAACGTAAACGCATAAAGTCGCGCATTTTAGATCAAGTGAATAGAATGAATTCAAGTAGAAAGAATTAGTTAAGTAATTAATTTCAAAGAGCTCTACTCTAAAGGCGATGCCACATGCAGTTGTCTTTCCGACCGATTCGGTAGAAAATATGATAAGACACGCCACATGAGCAAAACAATGATCCGACCGATTTTTACAACAACAAAACTTTTGTTTGTGTTTTTTTTTTTTTGACATTTGTTTTTGACATTTAATTTATATATTTTATCAAATTAATACCATACTCATTTTTAATTTTCAATAAATTGTACAGATTGACAGCTACGTTTGTAAACAAACCAAATTATCACCGAAGTGAGGTTATGGTCACAACGAAAATAAATATCGGTGATATTTGATGCGTTCGGAACCGACAAAATTTATACCATTTACGTAAAAAATCGGTTGTCGGACCGACAGAATAGAAAAACTCTTATTATTCAATTAAAATTGTTATATTATTATAAATAATTTATGATTTTAATTAATAATTGTAGTTATTTCATATATTTTCTCAATAATTTAAGTCAAAAATATGCAATCATTTAATTATAAAAGAAAAAATCGGTCCCAGGCTTTTGCCGATATTTTTGTCATGTGGCAACGCCTTAAGACGTAGGGTTCATCGCCTAGTAAGAAAGCTTTACGGTTCAACTTATCGAATAATATTTAATGTTAACTAACTAATGTTGTCAACTAAAATTTTAAATCGAGAGCTTTTTGTTTGTTTTGTTTATAAATTATAGTATATATATAAAATTTTATAGAAAACATAATTTCGACACCAAATTTTAGACGACTCTGCCAAGCACTCATATAGTAAAACACACGAAAAATAGTCTAGTTCTAATGTAAGATAATTTTTAGTGTATTTTACTATCGGGTGATTGATTCAGGCTGAATCACGTTTATATAATTTCAGCAAGAGACATACTAACGACCTTGATGTCGTTATATAGATAGATTTAGTTTGTGATTTAAGTGATGTTCGGTATTATTGTTTTGATCTATTTTTTTGTGAGAGCGGGAAAACAATTTCATGTACGAGTATAATAAAAAAAGTTTTGCTTGAATTCAGCTTATATACATTCATACGTTGCAACAACATCGAACCAGGTCTTGGAACTTGTTCAATACTCACTACAATTTATTATAGTATAGTTACTAGCGATTATAATTCAATGAATTTTTTTTATTGGTTTAGAACGATAACAATATAAAGCGCCTCGTCGTTAATTTATAGATTTTTCTTCAAAGCAAGTGAATTGGAATGCATCGAGAAATTATTACATTTTTGCTCACATCTTCATTTTCAATACACTTTAATTACAGATATAATTACCACTTGAAAATTTACTTTTTAGTACCCATACACTTCAATATGCTATATGCAGGCTTACGGAAAATGATCGAACAATTTCTGTTCTCGTATCAATGTACATATACATACGCATATGTACATAAAATAAATAAAATTTACCGATTTGCTGTATAGCATCAAAACGAAATTGTTTTTTTTTGCTGTTGATTTGAACGATATTTTTATCACTTTTTTATAGTACTTATCATCCAACCCTAATCATTTGGATTAAGTTGAATAGGGCAATTCCTAAACACAAACTGTTGGAAATTTTATCACCAACTATACGATGTACATACTCGTATATGTACAATAAACATTTCATTCGCAATACGCATATTTGCGAAAGCTTATTTATGTCTTTATTTTTATTGGTGTTGCACAATAAAAATCTCGAAATTCGATCTTGACATCGAATCGTGGTGTTGTGTATATATATATATATATATATATATATATATATATATATATATATATATATATATATATATATATATATATATATATATATATATATATATATATACATATATATATATATATATATATATATATATATATATATTTATATAGAGGCTTTGCATTTTCTATCTCTTGTACATGTGTATAAAGCTCCCGGGAAATTTTCTAAAAACTTTTATTGCCATAAAACAATCAATTATTTTAAAATGTTTTCTTATTTTAAATAATGAAAAAGTTTTTCCCGGTTTTGTTCGTTTTGTAAAAATAACAAAAGGAGGGAAATTTTGCCTTTATTTAATTTCTTAAGTGAATTATATGGTTCTGTTTTTAAGATATTATAAACCTTTTGGGTGTATCTATCAATTAAGTTCCATTTGGTAACGGTAAATAATTACTGCTTATAAAAAAGCGTTTAATTATAGTTTTATCTGTTACCACGAAGCCCCATGGGCCAGGGTCGATTCGACAAATTATAGGAGCTGAATGTTCCATAGGTTGGCGAGAGATTTCGGATATTCTAAATTATTGAACAGAAAGGCACTTTTCTACAAAAGAAACTAACAAGAAGTATTCAATTCTTAAGCGAAAATTATTACATATTTTAAGTCTTAACCAATGTTAATACTTGTTATTAGTGTTCACTATTTAATTAAGTTAGATTACATTTATATGTAAAACCTAAACATTTAATATATTTAAAAATTCATCAGTCCAAATGTATCTGCATTCTAAGTCGCCTAAATCGCGGCTATTTTAATATATCCCTGGCCAATTCATTAGGATGTGTCTCTACTTTTGAGTTATATTTCGAACTGAATTCTATAATGGTTTCTTTGATATAGTTTTAATTCCTAGATCATCGTGTATAGTACTATTTCGAATGTACCACGGAGCATTGGTAATACTACGAAGTATTTTCGCTTGGGTTCGTTGCAGGAGTTCTCTGTTTTACGCGCTGGTGGATCCCCATAATTGAATACCATATGTCCATATGGGTTTGATTATCACTTTGTACAATAAAACTTTATTGGTTAATGACAGCTGAGATTTCCTTCCCATCAATTAATACATTTTGGAAAATTTTATTTTTATTTGCGCTTTGCTTCGATATGATTTTTCCACGTTAGCCCTCTATCCAGGTGCATGCCTAAATATTTGACCTTGGTTTGTTGAGAAATATTTATGTCGTTTAATTCCACTGGTGGGCAAGTGCGTTTGTTTAGTGTGAATGTGATGATTTGTTTTTGTTTAATTTTATGCGCCAAGATTATAACCAGTCCGCATGATTGCGTTGAATATGAATGTTATTAGTTTTATGCATTTGTCTGGCAATCCCCTTATCATTTTTCCAGTAATAAGATCATGCCCTGGTGCCTTTTTTGGACTTATACAAATTTTAATTGTATTTTTAACTTTCTTCCAATTATATTTTATGGGTTTGAAGGACAAACCATCATCCATTTGGTCGGGTAGCACGAAATTATTAGTTTCTTCGTGTGGTGCGAATACTGTTGTTAGATGAGCAGCAAAAGTATTGGCTTTTTCTTCATCGCTACTCGCTCAATTTCTTGTAATAATGTAATTTAATCGGGTGATTCGAGTTTGTTGGCCTTTTTAACTTTTTTGTTGCCTTCCACAAAGAATAATCTGTCCTCTCGGTTGCCGAGAGTTCAATTAAATAATTCTGGACACTCTGGTTTTCTTCTTCCCGCAATGCAAATCTTAGAGTCTTATAATAGCTCGATTTAATCTCCATTTCAACACTGGTGATTTTATTTCTTGCCATCGGCGGCCAATTTTCCGCTTTTCCTGGATAAGTTCCTGTATATTGTGTGACAGTTTATTAAATTTTTCTGTACTATTTAAGACAGATGTAGCCTTTTCAGCTGATTCAGGGCATCTTTAAGATCAGCTGGTGTGATAAGAGGGATATTCAGTACTCAATTTTGTTCGACTAACCTCTTATATAGATCCCAATTAGTTTGCTTGTTCTTAAGCCGTTTTGGCGCTTCTATTCTTAGTACGCTGGTGCTCACTCTTACAATTACATGTGAGTGATCAGAAGACAGATCATAGCAATCGGAAGCCTTAGCATATGTACGAGGAATGCCTTTAGTAACACAAAAGTCAATTAAATCAGGAACTTTCTTTTAATCTGTGGGCCAGTTCGTTGGGTGACCGGCAGATAAGTAATCCAGGGACTGTTCTTCTATAGCTTCATAAAGTTGTTTGCCTTTCGGTGATGTTAATCTGGAACTCCATTGAGTGTGTTTGGCGTTGAAATCACCTTGATGCACACTACTGTTTACAGTTGCTTTTGGTTGGTTATTCTGTGCGTTATGGTATGATACTTCTGGTCGTACTTTTGGTGCAGTGGAAGAATGAAGATTAAGCATTCGTTGCTCTGCTCGCTGCCTTGGATTGATTCTTCTTTTCAATTCTAGGTAAATTGGACACCTAATTTTTTATTATCTGGTTCTAATTCCAGACGGAACAATGGCTGAGACAATTTCTCACGGTAAATAATATTGGTGATGGATTTACATTGAAATCCTTTTTCAGCGAGGGCGGCTCGTATCTTATTTGCATCCACGTAGGCTTCTATGCCTTGCAAGTGTAGTAATGTTTACCAACTTCGTCGAAATGCTTAACTAACGCTATGTAAGCGTCAATAAAGAGCGGTTGAATTTTTGTTTCTTTTATATATTTCTTTGTTTCTAATTTTTGTTTCTTTTTATCACGGAGATATAAACTTTTCCATTAGTAATGAACTCGATTGTTTTTGCGAGCTCTCTATTTGATTCTTCCCTCAAATAACTTGGTGGCGGTTTCTCTGGTTTTGGAGCTTTTTCGGCCAGCGGATCTTCAACAACCAAACAAGAATACCGGTGGCTTTGAGTTAATTCATCGCTAGCTACCTTGGTGAATTTATTCACGTTTGCACTAGCCGCTGATCTAGGGCTTCTCCATCGCTTTGAGGTGACAGTAATATATTTGTCCAGCCATGTTTGAACTAAACACTGACCTACATCACTGTTTATTTTATTATTATCTGTCGATGCAGTTTCATTGTTTTTTTCATCGTCAAAATTTGTCGACGATGCACTTTTATTGTTCAATGCACTAAGTTCATTTACGTTAATTTTTAGTTTACTTCATATTAAATTACCTGGTAAAGTAATTTTTGATGCATTTGCTATTTGTTGTTTTTTTGGACTATGTTGCACCTTTTTATTAGTCACTATTGTGGTCGTGGCGTTTAGCGCAAAAGTCATCGCTTTCTGCAGATTTGACCCAGCCTTTCATATTGGAGGTGGAGAATAGTTGAACATCACGATTTCACATATTTTTCACATCAAATTTTTTATTTTTTATAAAAAAATTAATAAAACTGCTGATTAAGCTTTTCACACAAGTAATAAGTAAATTATTTTTAATGTTTACTCGGCGGTAGCAAAATTGTTAATATATGTTAATGTAAAAATATATATAGATAATTTCTCAAATGACCCATGATTGAGTATTTGGGATTAGGGGCATTCCGCATAGTCGTATCGGATTATTGAGAAAATTTATCTCAATAAGCCTCTCCAAATGACTTACTTTATAAATAAAATAAACAAGAAGTAAATAGACGTCTTGTTCGGTACCGAAAATCATTCCACCAATGAGCCTTTTCAATTTGAATTTGCTTATCTCATATATTACAATCCTTGGTTAAATTCTCCTAGAAATACGAGTCCTAGTAATAAACATATATAGGGATTTTTAGGCTGAATATCAATTTTATGTTGAGCAATTTTGAAGGTTGTACAATTCATTTAGAATTTTGAGATGCAAACCACGCGCATATTTTAAAATTCTATTTATAAATTTTGAATAATTTCACCAAATTTTTCAGCTTATCACTTATCATTTTATCCGATTATGGCACCACTGTATTTTCAGCAACTTGTCTGGCTCAAGTAACTTCATATCTAATATAAACTGTATGAAGTCGCCTTTCTTCGCATGAACATTTTAAAATTTTATTTTTAGCATTTTTAACATGTTTTAAAATAAATAAAAGATAAAAAAATCTTAAAGAAGTTTTTAACGTTTCGCACATTGAAGTTTTTAGAAAGTTTTTATTCTACAATTGAAAATAATCTAACAAAAAACTGTAATTATTTAAAAAAAAAATTATAAATTTTTTGTCATTTTCAGGAAGTTTTAAAAATTTAAATTGAAAAGACACGAATTATAAGTATTTTTTAATATTCAAAATTTTGAATATTTTTTAAAAGAAAGGTGAAGTAGTATTTAAATTTATTTTTCATTTTATAAAACTATATTCTTGCAGACTATTAAAATTTATTTGGATTGAATCTATTTAGAATTCTATATACAGAAATTGTTCACATTTCTCGTACAGAAATTAATTTGTTTCAAATGTAACCTAATTACTCGATTTTAATAATTTTCGAATACCTTTCTACATATTAACTTTTTTAATTTTAGTATTCTTAAGAGTTTTAGAAATTTCAGTATAAAATTAATTTTAAAATAAATATTTTCAATCTGTCCTCAAAATATTTTATTTTATTATTTAAAAACGCTTGTGAAATTTTACAATTCAAATTTTTATTTTACAATATTTTGAGAATTAAGATTTATTTTTAAGCAACATGTTTACAATTTATAAAATAATTAAATTAAATTAAAATAAATTTTCTAAATTTATATGGAACTGTGTTGACTGTGGTTAAATTTACAATTTAAATTTGCTGCCAAAAATTAAAAAGTTTAAAATTTATAATTAATGTTAGAAGTTCAAAATTTATTTATGTATGATCGTTTCAGAATTTTAAGTGTTATAATAAGAACTTTTTAGAATTGGAATTTACTATTTTTTAGTACGGATTTCGTAAATTTTAATAATTTTAATTAACAAAGAATTGACAGATTTACTAGAAATCTTTAAAAAAATTTAACAAACTTAAATAATTTTTTGAAATAGCATTCGCTTCAACATATTTAAATTTATATTTTGAGAGAAGTTTTGAATTATACACGTAGATTTAAGTTCTTAAAATTAGTTTTTATTTATTGTGAGTAACAACAAAACTTTTAGTAAATAATAAAAAACTTCATATTCCGAAAAATTATTAGTTCTAAATATTATAATCTGATTTAACAGTGTTTGACCTTTAAATAGATTTAAGAAATACAAAATTAAGTTTTTAAATATTATGATTATTTCTAGAATTTAAATAATTTAACATTTTTGTTAAATAGAAAATTATACATTTTTCGAATAGAATTGAAAGAGACTGGAGAATTTTAATTTAATATTTAGAATTTTCGAGTGAAAGTTCTTCAAAACTGATTTTTTTTTTAAATATTTTTAAATGAAGCTTTTTATATATTATTTGATTATTTATTAATATTTTATTCTAACCAATTTTAAAATTCAACAATCTTACTAATTTGTTTTTGTTCTTAAAATAAAGATATTAAGAATTAATATATTATGTACAAATTTAGAATTTACCTACAATTAACTGTTTTTTTTTAGAAGAAACTTTCAATTTTAAAAAGTTTCTAATATTTTTAAGAAATTTAAAAATATTGTTTTTCATATATTTAAAAATTTTCTGTTATTTTAAATTTATGGACCTAAAGAGACGAAACAAAATTGAATCTCCACAATTTAAATAGATGGGGCAAAGTCGTAAAGTTTTATAAATATTATTTTAAAGTTTCATTCGAAATTTTATTCTTTAAATTTGAATTTGATATCTACAAAATTTATTCAGCATAACGATTGTAAATTTATTTTTATTTAAATTTTTTTATATACATAAGTGATGTTCCTAATTTCCCTTTCTATACATTTCATCAAATACTAATATAATAGTTAGTAAGGTATTTCTAATGCTATTATCGTTAGTTGTGGTTGATGTTCATTTCAGCATAATGTACGTAAATACAAATAAATGCAAATTACTGCTGCTTTTAAAAAGTCGATTTTAAAAATTTGTTTAATGTTTATTGAATTACATTTAGTGATGAGATAAATTAATTTCATCTATGTGCAAGTATAGAATTTTAACAGACGAACATTTGTATATGCAATTATTTATAATTTAAAATTTTTATCTCATTAAATAAATTAAACGCATAATTTTCCAAATTGTTTGTTTTAGATAGAACCACAATATGTGGTAGATTTATTTATATACATATACATACATACACTCTAATTATCATAACCCATCATTATTTGTATAGAATGTAAAATTGTAAAATAAACTACAAATGGTAATGAGAAAATCTCGTTTCGCTAATGGTTTTAATATTTATATGCAACATTGTTTTGTGCATATATTATATATAGATAATGAAACCATGTTTGTAAATAGAAATGAGCTTCCATATTTTTTAAATGTATGTACATATGTATCCCTATGGATTTGCTAAGTTTCATTTTAAATTTTACTAATATTTTGTGTTTATTACAGTAGAAACTTTTAAGCTCACTGTTTTTTATTCTGTGTACAATTGTATTAACTCTCAACATTTTGTACAAGGTATACACATTCAACGAAAAAGACAATAAAAAATTGCAATGATTTAAGTAATTAAAACGCAACATTTAATAAAACGATGATCCATATACAATATATAGAATTTTATCAGAATTAACGTCATATTGAATAACAGATATCAAAGCGTATATTTATAAAATGATACAGAGGTAAACCAATATGGAGCCCAATTTTATGAATTAATTTGCGATATATAAAATTTTTACACTGTTAAACTACACTGTACTGAGGAATTGAAACTTGTCAATTTGGCATAGGTACAATTTCATCTTTGGGTAAACATTTCGGAATTTTTAAATTTCAGCTAAGTTTATTAAAAGCTGAACATGTAACGATCAATTCATATATGACCTTTAAATTGGTACTAATTCCTATAGAGGTACTAATTTTAAAAGTATCACATATATTTTCAAATATTTGGTTCATTACAAGGACGTAGTTTATTATTCAATCCGGAAAAAAAACATTCCACAATTTAATTCACTAAAAATTTAAATCCAAACTAAAATGTTTCAAAATTAACTGAAGAAGTGAGAAATATAACAAACATATCGATTTCAGCAGAAACTGTTATAAGAGTATTGAGAAGATCCGGATACCATGCCAGAGTTCTTCGGTGAAATCCTTTTATTTCGGACAAAAATAGAAAAAAAGATTATATAGTTCGCTAAAACCTAGATACATAAACCAACCTTTAAATTTTTGGAAAATAGTAATTTTTACGGATGAGTTCAAAATTATGCTGTACGGTTCAGATAAGCACCAAATGGCTTGGTGAAAACCAAAAACTGAGCTCAGAAAAGAAAGTTTGCAACAAACGGAGGTGATATAGTATAGCGTAATGGTGTGGGGTAGTGTATAGCAGCAACTGGCGTGGGAAATATATAGAGTTTATCGAAACAATTATGGACCGGTTGCATTACTTAGATATTTTGACAAGGAATTTAATACCGACGCTTGGAGAATTGGGCCTTTTAGACGGGTATTACTTCCAATAAGATAATGATCCGAAAAGTACCTACTGCAGGTAATATTAGGTATTGTTAAGGAATGGCTTTTATACAACGTCCGCCATTAACTACGAACACCTCCTCAGCCTCCAGATATTAATATCATTGAGAATGTATGAGCTGTACTAGAAAGAAGAATCCGCAAACATAAAATAACCGCAATACACAAATGTCAAAAGAAAAATTGCTAGAAAAATGGAAAAATATCGACATTTCTGGCTTTCTTAATAACTTGGCGGACACAATGCCTAGATAGCTTAAGGCCACTATTGAAGCAAGAGGCTACCACACAACGTATTGAGATATTGTTCAAAAAAAATTTGTACGAATACTTTTGTGAGTATATGGAATTTTGATATTTTCTTCACTTTGTTATATTTTTAGGTGTAAATTATGGAAATTCTTGGCTTCTCCGGATTAATGAACTACGTCCTTGTAATAAGGTATAAATATTTGAAAAAACATATACATATATGAATATTTTTGAAAATAGCACCTAAAAATATTCTTTTCCATAATTTAAAGTTTGTAAGAATACTTTTGTGTACCACTGTGAAGTGGCACAATTTCTGAACTTTCGATAACTATAAACAGAAGAAAACTAAACAAATTTGTTCAGTGGTTTCTGTCGTTTTTCTGCAAGTCAACCGGCACAATCCATCCGGTTTCGGTACATTTTATCTAATGCAAGTGGCATATCTTATACCATTTCATACAAATCGGCAAATATGATCTAAGTGTAAATTTTATGAATTATGAAACTAAAATTATAAAGAAAACAAAGGTAAGATATATACAATTCTAATCTCTTTGTGTAATTTATATAATTAATAAGGTAATTAAATTTAAAAGTTTTTTTTATGTATAGTGCTTTAATGGTAAGTAATAGACTTTTTGAAATGTCGCTTGTGCCAATTTTTTTTTTAACTGCCAATGTCTTTATTCTTGAATCTTTCTTTATACGAAACTAACAAAAAGTGTGCAAAGCTAAACTAAGAATCTAAAAAATATGTTATCTAAGTCCTAAACCTATGTTAAATACTAATTATTAGTATATGCATGAATGATAATTAATTAATTTAAATGTGTATTAACTTAAATATGTAGTTAAATTAAATTTATGAATACATTAGATCTATATAATGGATCTACTTTGCAAAGCCGTCTATATTTCGGTTGCCTTAATAGTTGTTAATAGTTGTCATGCTAATTCATTGGTGTGAGTTTCCAGTTTCAAAAGGTACTTCAAGCTGTATGCTTGTATCATATCTTTGATCGTTTTAATCCCAAGGTCTCTATGTATATGTCGCAATTTGGATATACCACGGAGCATTTGTAATACAGTGAAGTATTTTTGATTGCATTCGTCGTACAAGGTCTATATTTGATGCGCTTGTACAGCCCCATTGCTGAATTCCATATGTCCATATATGAATTAGGAACATTTTGTATAGTAGAACCTTGCATTCTAGGGAAAGTTTTGATTTTCTTCCAATCAGCCAGTACATTTCTGAGAATTTTATTTTTATATAGTTGCGCTTTGGTTCAATGTGATTTCTCCGTGTCTTGATGTGTGTTGATGTGACAACCTTATCAGTTGTTGGTAGATCGGCAGTACAGCAAATATAATATTGGACATAGATACGCTGCCTTGTGGAACTCCTGTATCTCCTTTGAAACAAGTAGCTTTCAAGGACTGCATGAATTTTTTTTGGCGAACTGGTGACAATATTTGTTTTCTTCAAATGAAAAATTAACTGTGTTAACTACTCTGTGCACCTGCTCTACAGTATCATGTATAATCTATCCTTCAGATAATATTGGTTTTAATTTTTGTAATACCATATTTTCAAAAAGTTTAGATATCATCGGAAGTATATACTTATTGGCCTATACGATGCGACTTTAAATGCGAAATTAAACCAAAAATACAATAAATAAATATAAAAATACTTGTTTTACGATTTGTTAGTGCTACCGTCTCACTAAAATAACTTCAAAAAGTTGTATGTATTAGCTTTTATATATTTTTATTTTACTTTCTCGTCGTTTTGATATAAAGGAAATATAATTTATTATTATGCGATAACAACTAAAATATTATCCTCAAGATGGTATTGAATCGAAATCGAACAATGAAAATTGAATCGAGCACAATACCGCAGGAACGATAATATCGCAAAATCTTATATGCTCTATTCTTACGATCTGAAATTCAATAAAAAAAAAATACAAGCAGCTGTATACGTAAGACGACGAAGAATATTAAATTCCCCGCAATAGCATAAAATATAATTGATTTCAATTTCGAGAATCTAATAAATTGGCGAAATGTTGAATGCCATTGTTTCCGTTTTTTTAATACATTTTTTTTGATTTTTTCAATTTGTTTTTATTGGCCGTGCAGTTCTTGAAAACTTTAAATTAGTTTCAGATCATTTACGATAAAGATTTGGGTGACAGTATGTCAACTTTTATCATAAAAATATGATAAACATGGCGACTAGTTACCGCTGGTTTAACTATATTGTTTATAGTCTAGCACAATATTTTACTCATAGATAATATTTGATTTGAGTCGTTTACAACAATTATTTGAAACGTTTAATTTTGTTACTAAACGTTTGAAGGAGTGAGGAGGTTCAAATATTTCGGCTCCCTTATCACTCACGATAACAGTGAAAGTGATGATATTAAAGAGTGGCTGGCAGTAGGGAGTCTTACTTTGTAGCATCTAAGGCTACTATTAAATACTAAACCTCTATCATTTGCCGTACTTTACAGAGTTATGTATGGATATGTGTATTGGACGCTGACCGACGTGTATAGATTTACGGGCCAAAACGTGAAAAAGATGGTATATATACCGAGCTCGGTACAATATCAAGATTGGACATTAGCTTCATTGGCTAGTACACCATGATCATATATCATGTGATGTACTGTCTCCTCACTATGACCTCATTCACCGCTGCTTGTTTCTATTATGTTCATTATGTGAACAGAGGAGGCATTTTTTCCGTGGCCCATTAACATTTGTGTTAAGCACTTAACTTCTTCTTCAATTTTAGCTTCTTCACATTTGGCAGGAAACTAAAAGTTATCCTGTCGTCCATCGAGTTTAGCTTTCTTGCCATTGTGCTTTAGAAGCTTTTTTGATAAGAGATTTGGGCAGACGGTTTAAAATATGAAAGTTACCGCGTAGCTCAAATCTTGCCTTCATCTTAGTTTATCAATCGAAGTCATAATACCAAATTTTTTTTTTTAATTTGTTTTATACTTGTTCTGTTGCCTTTCAGTTTGCTTATTTGCTTTCTTCTACGCCATTATCAGCCAAATCGAGGACGCGCGACTATATATGCATTTAATTGGTACCAATAGCTCCAACCAGTCAGTATACTGACATGAGTTCGACACATGAATTCGGTAATCTTAACAGTAGGTCGGAGATATACTTATCATCATCATGATCGTAGTCAACGATGAAGAATCCCTGTTGCAAATATCCATAAATCCCCTACATTCTCTAAATTTGTGAAATTCAAATATTGGAAAAGTTAGAGGAATGCTCCAAAATTAAAAAAAAATTCCACCATAAATTGAAGATTTTCGCGAGCGTTTAACATTCAAATTTTCAAAATTTAACAATTCGAATTTTAAATTTTATCTTCAATCCTGGATTTTATTTAAAATTTTAAGTTGACGATGTTTTGAACGTTTTACGTTAAAATTGAATTAAAACTGCAGGCTAGCATAAGTTCTGTTGAAAGCTTACAACTAAATTTAACAATTATAGTTATTGTTATTCGAAATTTTGCAATTAAGACCGTTATTTTTACCAACGTAATTGTGAACTTTATTCAAGCTCGTCATGCCTTATCTCACAAAGCAGGATTGAAATCAAGATACTGCTTGCTTCAAGCAAATAGCTGCTTCAGTAGAAAGTTATGACACATAATCTAACGCCAGTTCGTGTGTGATAATTAGGCAGATCTGGCCTAGAGTTGACCGGCCCAGATCCGATCAGCTGGTATCGTATCGACGTCATCATATGGGTATGGTCGTGGGAGCTATAACGTGACATTGTCTCATATATAGGTAAATGCGAGCGGGTACAAGTGTCCCCGTCTGTGATTTTGCCGTAGCTGTGGGGATGAGGAAGAGGAAAAAACAGTGCCTCACCTGCTCTGCACCTGGACTCGTCTAGCATACAACAGAATTAAATTTATGGGAACTCCTCATCTGGTGGACCTGGTGGATGGATCTGAGTAAGATCAACGTAAGGCTATCCGTAGCCCCGGATAGTTCAAATGTGGTATAGCTATACGGATTTTGAATATTGCAAAAATTCGAGAAATGCCCTTTAATTCATTTTTCGCCATAAATTGAAGATTCTCAGATTCTTAAAATTCAATAATTCTAATTTTAAATTTTATCTGCAGAATCGTATACTCGTACGTGATTGTGAATATGAATTAAGAAAAATTTTATTTTTTCAAAACCGAGTTAATAGTTTGATCATGTAATACAATAAATTTCAATTTCGTAGAATTTTCATAACTTGTCATGCCACAAGATCAACGTCTGAATCATAAATACGTATACATTTGTTTGATTAGCTATAAGTATATCTTAAATGCCGCAAAGAACTTTGATTTAGCGTAAAAGATGTAAATGCTTATTGCGTATACAAATATTTAAAAGAATTTAAAACTGGATACTGGATAGGTGGTTTGGTTTTTATTTCAGAAGGAAATTCATTATATTACTTAGTGTAAATAATTGGTTATCAAATTTTTTATAAATTTCGATAAAGCAATAAATCAGTTTGATATCCGGGCCCAATAGTAAATTGTGGCCCTGGGGTTGGGATCACTTTTGGGCATACTATGAACCGGCCGTCATTAGATATGTCCAACATATTGTATACATCCAAAAGTGAAACAACCAGCCATCACCAGATGACAAGCCATACTCTAAGACATTTAGAATAAAATTCCTTTAGCAAAAATGTACCTATCTGCTTCACTTTTAATAGTCCAATTAACTCTGATTGAGTTAACCACCATAGACATACGTACATTGAATATATTCGACTACAAGCTTTCGACATCATGATGGCGATATTTTAAGGGAAGAATTCCTTGGTAGCTCGGACCATTAATTTTAGAAAATCAAACAATATTATCCGCGTTGTACCTATATATTTTTCAGGTACTATATTTTATATTTTTATGCAATTTAGTATTGTTTCTAATATAATTAACATTTTAAAGACCTCTTCAATATTCTATTCTGACTCTTGATTTTTACTATATAGGTTATGTTTGAAATGAAATATGTTAGGGTCCATATTAAGGTCTATATGAGAAATATTCATTCGCGTGAAGTTTGTCCTTAATTACAAAAACAACAATTAGGACCAATTTAGGACAAATTTCACGCGTCTGTTTAAAAGTGTGATGTTTGTCCTAATACTAAATAAATTTGTTTGTATTAGTGACAATAATAAATAAAATTCGGATAAACTGATCAATTGTTTAAAGCTATTTGTCTTATTAGCAAACGTAGGGAAATTACCAATACTGAAAGACAAGAAATCTAAATACAATAATATTCAACTACGAGGCATATTCCAGTTCTAAATAAAAAGTAAGTAAAAAATTTCACTCAAATTTCAATTTGAACACGGGCAAGCACTGGTTTAAAGTAAATCAACGGAAACCTTAGTGTTCCGATTAATAAAAACAATCTTCTACCTAGTAGCTAAGTGACTTAGGACAAGGGTATATATATACATTTTTGGTTAGCTGGGGACTATATCTAACTATAAAATTGATCCGTGGTTCAGCAAGTTACGTGTTTTTGGTTCAGCAAGTTACGTGTTAGTTCGGCAATTAACATTTTCAATTATGGGAAAAAACTCATAATAACGAGAGATTTATAATTTTTACTAATAAATTGTCAGATAAAAAAATTAGGACAAACTTCACACACGTATATATTCATTTGATTATATTTTTGATTGTTATGAATTTGTTTCACGTCAGACGCTTTTATGTTATATTTGCTACGGCGAAATGGCCTTCCTTATTTTGTTTTTGGATAAATAAAAGTTGAAATGTAATCAATGGACGCATTTAACAAAACACACATCGTTATTGTGTAATTGTTGTTGCATTTTTTGCCATAAAATGACATCATAATTTGTGTAAATAAACTGGTAACGTTGCCACGTACATACGTCTTATATAATTCATATTTCCCCTATCTCAGGTTGACCAATAATTTATATTTGATAATTGAAAATTGTATTTCATAACATTCTATATTGTCATATTCGGTTCTTTACAAATGTCTTATGCAGTATATACCATAAAATATTTTATTATGTGGTGAATATTTGTACATTTGGATAATTGGTTTTAGAATATTTGGTTATATTATATTTTTGCCCATCTACTGTGTGTTTTACATAAATATATTACATCAACAATTGTTTATATTATTTGTGGGTGGGTCACTCGAACCCTTCGAATAAATTAAAATTAAGCAAAATTATTATTAACAAGAGACTTTCATATACATATAGATCTGATTTCTTATACTAACGCACGCTATAAAAATATTAATAATTTAATCAAAATTAATAATTTAAAAATTTCCATTTATGTATTCCTACATTTCCATTTATGTATTCCTGCGAAAAGTATGTTTTAAGACAATTATATATAGATATAAATTGGTATCATAACGAGTCTGTTTTTGTTAAATATATTTTTCGTTGATCATGAAAAATAATGTAGGATTCTTATATATATCTTCTATACACTAAATATATGTTAAGGTAATACCTTAAGTGCTTAAAATGAAAAATGAAAATTTATATTTTTTAATGCCTAATGTTTTTAAAGAAAAATCCACCAAACAACCTACAGCTGAAAAACAATTATCAAACGAAATTCCAATTAGTGTTAATATTAATAAAATTTGGCCGAGGATAATTGATATTAATGGTTTTGAAAATTTGTACATTATAAAAATAACAGATTTAAGTGTTTTAAAACGCATATAGCGAGCGAGGAATTGCTGAATTGGTTCTTGGAAAATTTTATTATATATTCATGCTAATTACTTGACCGTGCCATTATTTATTTATTTGTTAGATAGATTTGTCTTCTAATGTTCAGAGTATGTTTTATATTGCAAATTGTCATATGATTTCGAAAATTGAGGAAATCGAAAATATTAATTCAGAATTTGGATATTTTTGGTAAATTCTATTCGTACTCGTTTCATTAAGAGTTTTTGGAAAAAATAAAGTATATCTTTAAATCTAAAGCCCTTCATCCGCACTTCACAAAACAGATTTTAGGACAACATTTCAATAAAAAATGTATTTAAAATGTAAATGAAAATATACCATGTAATAGTAATCAAAAAATTTTTGCGTAGGAGTGATTTAAATTTCTTTATTAATTCAATTTGTTTCTCGTTCTTATAGCTCTTGAATTGTTGCTGGCGTAATGGCATAGACCTGACTTTTGAGATAACCCCAAAGAAAGAAGTCCAAAGATGTTAAATCGCACGGTTAATTTGCTGCGCACAATGACGAGTTTATGTGCTTGGGCTCTTGACCACAGTTTAACTTGTACTTGAATCATTTTGGTCGAATGGCATATCGAACACGCACTGCAATTATTTCAAATCTGCTACCTGTACGCTCAGTTGGTCGATTATAAACACAAAACAAAAAATGTAATGCGCGATACGCGTTTTTTTTAACGGCCAAAGTCAATAAAAGAATTCAACGAAATTAGCCCTTGTTGAAATTTCAAACATGATTTAGACAGCTTTTGACAACAAAAAGTATGTTGAAGCACTTTTCTTAGATTTACAGAAAGCTTTTAGGCTTTAAGAATATTTGCAGATGATACGCCTTTGTATTATGAAACCGTAAATCCGGATACCATATAGATCAATACGGAATATGATCTTGGTATATTATTAGAGTATCTTAAATCTAATCTAATTTCGCTAAATATTTCTAAAACTAAATAAATGATATTCCACTCTCCATATAAATCAATGATTACGTTATCTCCATTTAAAGTTAATAACATTAATATTGAAAGAGTTAATTCATTTAATTATTAAGCTGTAACTTTTAATGTTAATATGTTATGGCAGGATCATATAAATATCATCTGTAATAAAGTTGCTCCGCTTGTTGGGTTACTCAGGAAATTATCACGTGTTGTTCCTACTCGGGTTTTATTATTGATTTTATTTTTCATTTATTCAATCACGAGTCAGCTATGGTCTTCTTATATACAGAACAGCAACTGCAATTACCGGCTAAGAAAACTCCAAGTGATGCAAAATAAAAGTTTAAAAGCTGTATATAGAATACCTGTGTTATTTTCCACCAAAGAATTATAGTGCGTAGAAAATAATTTAGTAGTCCCTATTAGGTTAGGTTTGGTAAGGGTGGCCGTCCTAAAGGACTAGCATAGACACAAAATTGGTCCGTAGCTGTACCACATTCGAGTTTCCTCCTGTTCACTCGCTAAATAATCCTGAGCTTACCAAGAAGCGTTTAAGGTCCCGGATCTCGGTCTTACTAAGATCCGTGAGGTCGTTCAAAGGGGGAGTTCCCATAAATTTTGTTCTGCTGCACGCTAGACTAGGACAGGTGCAACGCAGATGGAATACATTTCCCTCCTCCTCCTCATCACCACAGCTGCGGCAGAAATCGTGGGCTGGGACACCCAGTCTTCTCGCATGTATCCCAATGAGACAATGTCCCGTTATAGCTCCCACGATCATACCAATATGGTGCAGTCGAAGCGATATCAGTTGGCCTGATCTGGACCGGTCAAGGCCAGGCCAGATCTGGTTATTACACACGAACTAACGTTACACCATCTGAAGTTCATTTCTTTTATGGCTTCTTCCTGAAGCAGCAGTTTACATGAAGCAAGCGGTATCTTTATATCCCGCCTGCTTTGGGTTATTAGGTGTGCTATACCCTTACGGGCCAACTCATCTGCCTTTACATTCCCTGCGATATTGAAATGCCCTGGCAACCACGTCAAGCGGATGTATGAACTGATCAGACATCTAGTTTAAAGATGCCAGACAGTTCTGGGCTACCTTCGACGTCAGGGAGTATGATTGTAGCGTTTTAATATCAGCCAGGCTGTCCGTAAAAATGCGAATATCCCTCGTAGATATTACATTATATTTCAACCAGTCCATGACTTTCATTATCGCGATTAGTTCATCTTAAAAAACGCTACAAAAGTCGGGAAGACGAAAAGACAGGTTAACCCCTAGCGCCTCACAGAATACCCCATTCATCAAACTATTGATTTAAAGTTGTCCATAATTTTTAACGCTGGCTATACCAGACGACAACCACTGTACTATGTGGGGCTCAATACCCCATCTCTTTCCAATGCCATTTTTGCAGGAGTAGAGCGCTTATTAGCTTTCTTCACACTCTCTACGTTGTTTGGTTTCCAGCTTAACTTGCTGTCCAAAAGTAGTCCGAGGTAATTCGCTCTATCCGTGAAGATCAAGCGAGTCCCATTTAATGTTGGCGAGTTACGCTGAGGAAGTTTGTGCCTCCTAGTAAAGAGGACCAGCTCCGTTCTCTGTGGGTTTGCGTTTAGTCCACAGCCGCGTGCCCACTCAGAGAGGTAGCCAAGCGCGCACTGTTTGCGCTCACTCAGCGGACTAGGATATTTACCGAAGACCGCAATAGCAACGTCATCCGCGTAAGCAACCATCTTGAAGCCTTGCCCTTCCAGGTTTAGTAACAGGTCATTTATGACCAAGTTCCAAAGAAGGAGGGAAGTAGTAGTCGCGCCACCTGGGTCCAAGGTCATATGACATGTGTAAATATGACCTTGAGCGTAAATGTGACCTTGAGCGTAAATGTGGCCTTGAGCGTAAACGACACGACCTACCTCAACGACCTTGCGTATACGTCACGACATACCTCCAACGACCTTGCTCGTAGTAAATGACAAGACCTACCTCAATGACCTTTAGCGTAAACGTCACACGAATTACTCAACGACCTTGCTCGACGGCCTTTAGCGTAAACACGACCTGTCTCAACGACCTTGCTCGTAGTAAATGACAAGACCTACCTCAATGACCTTTAGCGTAAACGTCATACGAATTACTCAACGACCTTGCTCGACGGCCTTTGCGTAAACACGACCTCAATACTACACACGACCTTTAGCGTAAATGATTACGCCTTGTTATTATGGCGGCCTTTAGCGTAAACACGACCTGTCTCCATACCACACACGACCTTTAGCGTAAATGATTACGCATTGTTATTGTTGATCTATATATTGGAATGGAAATATTTTTTTTTTTTTGATCAAGTCAATTAATCACACCGTCATTTTTTGATGACTCACTTTGAATTTTACTTAGAAAATGACGTGTGTATGTGTGTGTGTGTGTGTAAATGTAGTATGGTATATTTTTACTGATTATAAATGTTTATATGGATAATTTTTTTTTTGGTCAGCGTGTGGAATCGAACTCGGGTCCGCGACATGAAAAGCAAGCGTCTTACCATCACACCACCAACGTGTGATAAATTACTATGACTATTTATGGTATATAAACAAACTATTACCCCCCTAAGATAGATTACTGTTAGTACTCGGTCTATATATATATATTATTTTCCGCCTAAAGGTATGTTAACAGGTGTGCACCGTGTACGTCATATTTTTATATGGAAATAATAAATATAGTTAGGGTTCGATATTTCAATCTTTGCGCGCATATATCGTATTAAATGAATTAAGTTTTTCGTTTCACATGATAGACTGTAAATTCTTCTAAACAATTTAATTATTCAAAATAGATAGTCATTTAGGTGGCGGTCTGTATTAATAATCAACAAAATACGTGTGTATAAAATTGTTGTTGTTGTTTCTTGTTTTCAATTTTAAAAACGTAAACACTCATACAATAATAATAATTTATGCAAAATAATAATTTCGTAATAATGCAAAATAATAATTTTTGTAAACACGTAATATAATATAAAATTCAAGATCAAACATGTTCACTATATTGGTCATCTTTATATACACATAGGATTTTAGCTGAGTTGTATAACATTGTTGTTGTTTCTTGTTTCTCATTAATTAGTTTGAGCGTAAACGACACGATCTACCTCAATGACCTTTAGCGTAAACGTCACACGAATACTCAACGACCTTGCTCGTAAACATGACCTTTAGCGTAAACACGACCTTGGTAGATGACGCAACATAATAATCATGTGTCATAATAATAATAATAATTTATGCAACAATCATCTTTCGTAAACACGTAATATATAAAATTCAAGATCAAACATGTTCACTATATTGGTCATTTCTCTAGTAACATTTTAATTTATTCAGCGTAAATTCTAATACGGAATAGAATAATTATGGCGGTGGTCATACCTCAAAGACCTTGCTCGTAAATGAGAAGATCTATCTCAATAACCTTTAGCGTAAACGTCACGATTTACTCAATAACCTTGATCGTAAATGAAGGCCTTTAGCGTAAACACGACCTGTCTCAGGACAATTCACTAGTAACAGTTTAATTTATTCATCATTTTATACACATATGATTTTAACTGTGTGTATAAAGTTGTTGATGTTTCATGCTTTTAGCTTTTTTTTAAAAATGTAAACAATTATACAATGATGTCATAATAATAATAATTTATGCAACAATTATCTTTCATAAACACGTAATATATAAAATTCAAGATCAAACATGTTCACTATATTGGTCATTTCACTAGTAACATTTTAATTTATTCAACATTTACTTATTTATTTGTTGTTGTTGTTCGGAAGCAAAAGGAAAGGGGTTGAGCTAATGGTTATACGATCTTTATGTGTTGTTGTTGTTGTTTTATGGCTAATAAAATGTGTATATAAACCCTGACCTGCGGCCTAGACAATCAATAGTACAGTAAACCTGTCCACGTAAACTCTTTAAATTGTACGAGTTATTTTAAAAAGTAAAAATGTTTAAAAAACAAATTAATTCAGCGATATCAGGATGATCAAAGTTCCGCGGCGAGTAATCACTCATATGTTATAATTTCCGATACAACAAAACTTAATAAGCGGTACAAAATTGCACGTCGTGAGGTGACGTTTAAAATAGACGAACTACCTATTGATGCAATCAATCCTGTTGAGTGGATACGAGGCGCCGTAGAGGGGGTGATCAGCCACATTACTCAAAACGTGGAGGCAAGTGATAAAATTGGTCTGGAGTTTAAATCGGACAAATTTAAAAATGCAGCATGGTTGAGCTTCAGACCGGCGAAAGATCTAACCTTTGAAGATGTCTGGGACCTACTAAGCAGCGTGTTCCAGAGTAACGCAGAAGGTCTCAACACAAATAGTTTTGAGTTAGTGCTCACTCAGCTAAAAATGCCCGTTGGACAAGGCCGAAACAGAACTTTTGCGTACAACAACTATCCAGAAGAATGGAAAGGTAGACATGGGATTATCTGTATAGACAACAAAGATAACTTGTGTCTACCACGAGCAATCGTTGTTGGACGCGTTTACGCAAAAAATGGAACCAGGCAGGAGCAAAATGTTATTAGACGTAATATTGGTAAACATCAGGATATAAAAACGCAGAACTTACTAAAGAAGTCCGGTGTTGTGGTACCAGAAGAGGGCTGTGGTATTGAGGAGGTTAAAAAATTCCAACAGTACCTATCAAGGTATCAGCTTTGCGTATACGCGGCGGGAGCAAAAGGAAGGGAGTTGATCTATGAAGGACCGCAGACAGTAACAAAAATAAATTTATTACACCATGATAATCATTACAGTGTAATAACATCGTTCACATCTGCATTTGTGTGTCGATATTATTGTGAAGATTGCCATGTTCCTTACGATGCTAAGACAGGACATAAATGCAAGAGTGCCTGCCCTGCCTGTTTAGTAAAACCAAAGTGCACTTCAGACCTTAGAAAACTGTGTTCGGACTGCAACAGAGATTTTGCTGGTGATCGCTGTTTTCTACAACACAAGGAAAACGGTGTGTGTGAAAAGCTGCGCCGGTGTAATAAATGTAACCGAACAATAAATCGGGGGAGGATACATAATTGTGACGAGATGTTTTGCGGTATATGCATGAAACACCAGGCTGAAAATCATCAGTGTTATATGCAGCCGAACACGGGGAAACCAAAATCTGAGTCGGTGTTATTTATCTTTTTTGATCTTGAGACACGTCAAGAAAAAGATTATAGTGCCGATGATACCACTACAAAAATACACGAGCCTAACCTGTGTGTTCTACAACAACGATGTCACAACTGTAGGGATGCAGGCGATGAAGTGGAAACATGCTCAACATGTGGAACCAGACAGATGGTTATTCATAGCGACATGGATATTATTGATGAATTTATGAAGTATGTGCTTAACATACGCAATAAATTCAAAAAAGTAGTAGTTATCGCTCACAATGGACAGGCTTTCGATCACCAATTTATTCTGAAGTATTTATTGGAAAAAACCTCGCATAAACCAGAACTTATCATGCGAGGTTCAAAAATATTACTTTTGGAAATCGATCGAGTGAGATTCATCGATAGTCTGAATTATTTCCCGATGGCTCTAGCTGCACTACCAGCAGCGTTTGATTTACCACCGGATTTCAAAAAGGGTTATTTCCCTCACTTATTTAACACCTTGAACAATGCAAAATATGTTGGAAGTATACCGGCCACAGAATTTTACTCACCCGATACCATGAAGGCTTGTGAGGACTGTGATGAGAGCTGCAAAAAACATGGCTGCCGAAACAACTTCATGGGCTGGTATAAGGAGCAGAAAAACTGTGTATTCAGTTTTGAGGAAGAGTTTTTATCGTACTGCGTGTCGGACGTACGGATACTTACTCAAGCTTGTTTGAAGTTCAGAAAAAATATGCTTGAGGAGTGCAACGTATGTCCTTTCACAGAGGCCACTACGATAGCATCAACATGCAATCTGGCTTTTCGAAGAAACTTCTTGGCACCCTCAACAATTGGCATTATACCGAAAAAGGGATACCGTAATGTGGATATACAATCCAAGGTGGCATTAAAATGGCTGATCGAGGAGGAGGACAGACGAAAAATTAAAATAAACCATGCCTTCAATGGTCGAGAGGTACTAATAAGCGGAATGAAAGTCGATGGATTTGCGGAAGGTACTCAGCAGGTATTTGAGTTTCATGGCTGTTACTACCATGGACACGAATGCTTACATCTGAATCGTGATAAAGCATTACATGAGGATAAAAAGGATACCCTGAATGCCCGACGAAAGCGGACCACAGAAAAAACGAATAAACTGCGTAAATTGGGTTATGAGGTTATCGAGATGTGGCAATGTGATTATAAGTCAACAGTTAGTGACAACCATCCGATGTTGGTTAATGCACCACTCAATCCAAGGGACGCTTTTTACGGTGGTCGCACGGGAAATACTAGGACGTATTATAAACCAAGGGATAATGAGAAAATTAAATATATAGACGTGTGTTCACTTTATCCGTGGGTCTGCAAATACCAAAAATACCCTGTTGGACATCCCGAGATACTCGTCGGAGACGAGTGTTATTTGACCGATCTGAAAAAAACCGATGGAATGATAAAATGCAAGGTTTTACCGCCTCAGAACCTATATCATCCGGTGTTACCGACAAAAATGCACGATAAGTTGATGTTTCTTTTGTGTCGCACCTGTGGAGAGAATTATCAGAAAGATTGTAACCATGTTGATGCTGATCGTGCGTTAACCGGTACCTGGGTCATCGACGAAGTTTTAAAGGCGCTCGAAAAAGGTTACATAATACTCAATATTTATGAAATCTGGCGTTACAAAACCGTTCAACACGGAGATAAAACAGACGGTTTGTTTACCCTGTTTATCAATAAATTTCTCAAAATCAAGCAACAAGCTTCGGGATGGCCTTCAGACTGCAAAAGTCAGGTACAGAAAGACGATTACATCAAAAATTATATGACACGTGAAGGAGTAAAGCTGGAAGAAAAACTGATCGTAAAGAACGCAGGTTTAAGGTCTACGTCCAAACTGATGTTGAACAGTTTTTGGGGAAAGTTTGGACAAAGGGAAAATCAGCAGAAAACCACCATTATAAGGAACCCTAAAGAGATGCACGACCTTACCTCAAATAGCTCGATAAAAATTAACAATTTGCAGTTTGTAAACGAAGTGGTGATGGTTGTTAATTGGGAGTACAAGGAGGAAGCTGCTGATGTGTTGTCAACCGTGAATGTCTGTATGGCTGCCTATACCACAGCGCATGCGCGGCTTAAGCTTTACAGTTATCTGGAGGAGCTACAAGAACGTGTTCTCTATTACGACACCGACTCGATTATTTACATTGCGATTGAGGGTGAATACGATCCCCCTACAGGCTCATTTCTGGGAGATATGACAGATGAGCTGGAAGGTGAATATGGTCCGGGCAGCTATATTACTGAATTCATATCGGGAGGACCCAAAAACTATGGGTTTGAAGTTTTTTCGACTGCAAAAAATAAAAAGGTTGGAAAGTGTAAGGTCAAAGGCTTCTGCCTAAACTACGAGACATCGCGCCTGATCAGTTTGTCTTCGATGAGAGAGTCGATTATCGGAGAAAACAATCCGATACCTGTTGTTACTCGTAACATCAGACGTACAAAACAGCATGATGTAATCAGCACAACAGAGGTGAAGAACTACAGGGCTACGAGTATGAAGAGGTGTTTTTCGGCTGATTATAACTCCTTGCCGTATGGCTATAAAAAAATACGTGTAACAAAGCCTTAAGCCCTAAAAGAAAATGTTTTATACTAATTTAACAATAAATAATTTCTTACAATAATTTAAAGTATATTGTTTTTATTTATCCCTTAGCTTTGAACGTTCGCTAATGAACAATTCTTAAAATTAACTATCACATATCCGATATTAGAAATTAGAAAGTGGGGCATCGCCCATTGTTCATCGGGGGATGGCGCATTTTTTAATTTTAGAAAGCACATAGCTGCTTTGCGCAATTTGGGTTCGCCGCTCTTTCGCTCAAATAATCTCGAATAATTGATAGTATTTAGGCCCTTTTGTTAGGGTCGGTGTCTAATACCTGGTATGAACTTAAAAATGTAGTCTTATAGAGAGAAAAATATATCCATTAAAACTGAAATGTATGCGGGTGAGGTAGTAAGGAATATCGCGGCGTAACATTGCTAAGAAATTTTATTTTGCAAATGAAAAAAAAATGTGTATATGTATATCTTTGATATATATATATTGAGGAATATCGCACTGTAGCAACAACATATTAAGAATTTCATTTTGCATACGAAAAAAAAAAGGTGTGTCGTTGATATGTATTTTCGTTTTCTATGAATCATGTTCTTTAAATCTATTTTTATAAGTTGGCGCGTAATATTTTAGAGAGAAAAATGTGTTTAAGAATATCGCAATGCAACATTGTTGTCAATTTTTCAATAAAAAATTGGTGTAACGTCTATGATTTAGATAAAAACAGATTTAAATTTTTTAATTTAGATAAAAATTAAATTAAATATAAAAAAAAATAAAAAAAAAAAAAAAATTAAAAATAAAATTAAATTAAATTTATAATGCAAAACAGATTTAAAATTTTTAATTTAGATAAAAATTAAATTAAATATAAAAATAAAAATAAAAAAAAAAAATTAAAAATAAAATTAAATTAAATTTATAATGCAAAACAGATTTAAAATTTTTAATTTAGATAAAAATTAAATTAAATATAAAAAATAAAAATAAAAAAAAATAAAAATAAAATTAAATTAAATTTATAATGAAAATGTGGTGGGTGCCGAACCTGCGCGGAGCGCAGGTACGGTACCCACTGTCATGGGGGTTGTCCCCGAAGGGGACACCGCCCATGACCACATTTTCATTATAAATTTAATTTTATTTTATTTTTATTTTTTTTTATTTTTATTTTTTATATTTAATTTAATTTTTATCTAAATTAAAAATTTTAAATCTGTTTTGCATTATAAATTTAATTTAATTTTATTTTTAATTTTTTTTTTTTATTTTTATTTTTATATTTAATTTAATTTTTATCTAAATTAAAAATTTTAAATCTGTTTTGCATTATAAATTTAATTTAATTTTATTTTTAATTTTTTTTTTTTTTTTTATTTTTTTTTATATTTAATTTAATTTTTATCTAAATTAAAAAATTTAAATCTGTTTTTATCTAAATCATAGACGTTACACCAATTTTTTATTGAAAAATTGACAACAATGTTGCATTGCGATATTCTTAAACACATTTTTCTCTCTAAAATATTACGCGCCAACTTATAAAAATAGATTTAAAGAACATGATTCATAGAAAACGAAAATACATATCAACGACACACCTTTTTTTTTTCGTATGCAAAATGAAATTCTTAATATGTTGTTGCTACAGTGCGATATTCCTCAATATATATATATCAAAGATATACATATACACATTTTTTTTTCATTTGCAAAATAAAATTTCTTAGCAATGTTACGCCGCGATATTCCTTACTACCTCACCCGCATACATTTCAGTTTTAATGGATATATTTTTCTCTCTATAAGACTACATTTTTAAGTTCATACCAGGTATTAGACACCGACCCTAACAAAAGGGCCTAAATACTATCAATTATTCGAGATTATTTGAGCGAAAGAGCGGCGAACCCAAATTGCGCAAAGCAGCTATGTGCTTTCTAAAATTAAAAAATGCGCCATCCCCCGATGAACAATGGGCGATGCCCCACTTTCTAATTTCTAATATCGGATATGTGATAGTTAATTTTAAGAATTGTTCATTAGCGAACGTTCAAAGCTAAGGGATAAATAAAAACAATATACTTTAAATTATTGTAAGAAATTATTTATTGTTAAATTAGTATAAAACATTTTCTTTTAGGGCTTAAGGCTTTGTTACACGTATTTTTTTATAGCCATACGGCAAGGAGTTATAATCAGCCGAAAAACACCTCTTCATACTCGTAGCCCTGTAGTTCTTCACCTCTGTTGTGCTGATTACATCATGCTGTTTTGTACGTCTGATGTTACGAGTAACAACAGGTATCGGATTGTTTTCTCCGATAATCGACTCTCTCATCGAAGACAAACTGATCAGGCGCGATGTCTCGTAGTTTAGGCAGAAGCCTTTGACCTTACACTTTCCAACCTTTTTATTTTTTGCAGTCGAAAAAACTTCAAACCCATAGTTTTTGGGTCCTCCCGATATGAATTCAGTAATATAGCTGCCCGGACCATATTCACCTTCCAGCTCATCTGTCATATCTCCCAGAAATGAGCCTGTAGGGGGATCGTATTCACCCTCAATCGCAATGTAAATAATCGAGTCGGTGTCGTAATAGAGAACACGTTCTTGTAGCTCCTCCAGATAACTGTAAAGCTTAAGCCGCGCATGCGCTGTGGTATAGGCAGCCATACAGACATTCACGGTTGACAACACATCAGCAGCTTCCTCCTTGTACTCCCAATTAACAACCATCACCACTTCGTTTACAAACTGCAAATTGTTAATTTTTATCGAGCTATTTGAGGTAAGGTCGTGCATCTCTTTAGGGTTCCTTATAATGGTGGTTTTCTGCTGATTTTCCCTTTGTCCAAACTTTCCCCAAAAACTGTTCAACATCAGTTTGGACGTAGACCTTAAACCTGCGTTCTTTACGATCAGTTTTTCTTCCAGCTTTACTCCTTCACGTGTCATATAATTTTTGATGTAATCGTCTTTCTGTACCTGACTTTTGCAGTCTGAAGGCCATCCCGAAGCTTGTTGCTTGATTTTGAGAAATTTATTGATAAACAGGGTAAACAAACCGTCTGTTTTATCTCCGTGTTGAACGGTTTTGTAACGCCAGATTTCATAAATATTGAGTATTATGTAACCTTTTTCGAGCGCCTTTAAAACTTCGTCGATGACCCAGGTACCGGTTAACGCACGATCAGCATCAACATGGTTACAATCTTTCTGATAATTCTCTCCACAGGTGCGACACAAAAGAAACATCAACTTATCGTGCATTTTTGTCGGTAACACCGGATGATATAGGTTCTGAGGCGGTAAAACCTTGCATTTTATCATTCCATCGGTTTTTTTCAGATCGGTCAAATAACACTCGTCTCCGACGAGTATCTCGGGATGTCCAACAGGGTATTTTTGGTATTTGCAGACCCACGGATAAAGTGAACACACGTCTATATATTTAATTTTCTCATTATCCCTTGGTTTATAATACGTCCTAGTATTTCCCGTGCGACCACCGTAAAAAGCGTCCCTTGGATTGAGTGGTGCATTAACCAACATCGGATGGTTGTCACTAACTGTTGACTTATAATCACATTGCCACATCTCGATAACCTCATAACCCAATTTACGCAGTTTATTCGTTTTTTCTGTGGTCCGCTTTCGTCGGGCATTCAGGGTATCCTTTTTATCCTCATGTAATGCTTTATCACGATTCAGATGTAAGCATTCGTGTCCATGGTAGTAACAGCCATGAAACTCAAATACCTGCTGAGTACCTTCCGCAAATCCATCGACTTTCATTCCGCTTATTAGTACCTCTCGACCATTGAAGGCATGGTTTATTTTAATTTTTCGTCTGTCCTCCTCCTCGATCAGCCATTTTAATGCCACCTTGGATTGTATATCCACATTACGGTATCCCTTTTTCGGTATAATGCCAATTGTTGAGGGTGCCAAGAAGTTTCTTCGAAAAGCCAGATTGCATGTTGATGCTATCGTAGTGGCCTCTGTGAAAGGACATACGTTGCACTCCTCAAGCATATTTTTTCTGAACTTCAAACAAGCTTGAGTAAGTATCCGTACGTCCGACACGCAGTACGATAAAAACTCTTCCTCAAAACTGAATACACAGTTTTTCTGCTCCTTATACCAGCCCATGAAGTTGTTTCGGCAGCCATGTTTTTTGCAGCTCTCATCACAGTCCTCACAAGCCTTCATGGTATCGGGTGAGTAAAATTCTGTGGCCGGTATACTTCCAACATATTTTGCATTGTTCAAGGTGTTAAATAAGTGAGGGAAATAACCCTTTTTGAAATCCGGTGGTAAATCAAACGCTGCTGGTAGTGCAGCTAGAGCCATCGGGAAATAATTCAGACTATCGATGAATCTCACTCGATCGATTTCCAAAAGTAATATTTTTGAACCTCGCATGATAAGTTCTGGTTTATGCGAGGTTTTTTCCAATAAATACTTCAGAATAAATTGGTGATCGAAAGCCTGTCCATTGTGAGCGATAACTACTACTTTTTTGAATTTATTGCGTATGTTAAGCACATACTTCATAAATTCATCAATAATATCCATGTCGCTATGAATAACCATCTGTCTGGTTCCACATGTTGAGCATGTTTCCACTTCATCGCCTGCATCCCTACAGTTGTGACATCGTTGTTGTAGAACACACAGGTTAGGCTCGTGTATTTTTGTAGTGGTATCATCGGCACTATAATCTTTTTCTTGACGTGTCTCAAGATCAAAAAAGATAAATAACACCGACTCAGATTTTGGTTTCCCCGTGTTCGGCTGCATATAACACTGATGATTTTCAGCCTGGTGTTTCATGCATATACCGCAAAACATCTCGTCACAATTATGTATCCTCCCCCGATTTATTGTTCGGTTACATTTATTACACCGGCGCAGCTTTTCACACACACCGTTTTCCTTGTGTTGTAGAAAACAGCGATCACCAGCAAAATCTCTGTTGCAGTCCGAACACAGTTTTCTAAGGTCTGAAGTGCACTTTGGTTTTACTAAACAGGCAGGGCAGGCACTCTTGCATTTATGTCCTGTCTTAGCATCGTAAGGAACATGGCAATCTTCACAATAATATCGACACACAAATGCAGATGTGAACGATGTTATTACACTGTAATGATTATCATGGTGTAATAAATTTATTTTTGTTACTGTCTGCGGTCCTTCATAGATCAACTCCCTTCCTTTTGCTCCCGCCGCGTATACGCAAAGCTGATACCTTGATAGGTACTGTTGGAATTTTTTAACCTCCTCAATACCACAGCCCTCTTCTGGTACCACAACACCGGACTTCTTTAGTAAGTTCTGCGTTTTTATATCCTGATGTTTACCAATATTACGTCTAATAACATTTTGCTCCTGCCTGGTTCCATTTTTTGCGTAAACGCGTCCAACAACGATTGCTCGTGGTAGACACAAGTTATCTTTGTTGTCTATACAGATAATCCCATGTCTACCTTTCCATTCTTCTGGATAGTTGTTGTACGCAAAAGTTCTGTTTCGGCCTTGTCCAACGGGCATTTTTAGCTGAGTGAGCACTAACTCAAAACTATTTGTGTTGAGACCTTCTGCGTTACTCTGGAACACGCTGCTTAGTAGGTCCCAGACATCTTCAAAGGTTAGATCTTTCGCCGGTCTGAAGCTCAACCATGCTGCATTTTTAAATTTGTCCGATTTAAACTCCAGACCAATTTTATCACTTGCCTCCACGTTTTGAGTAATGTGGCTGATCACCCCCTCTACGGCGCCTCGTATCCACTCAACAGGATTGATTGCATCAATAGGTAGTTCGTCTATTTTAAACGTCACCTCACGACGTGCAATTTTGTACCGCTTATTAAGTTTTGTTGTATCGGAAATTATAACATATGAGTGATTACTCGCCGCGGAACTTTGATCATCCTGATATCGCTGAATTAATTGTTTTTTAAACATTTTTACTTTTTAAAATAACTCGTACAATTTAAAGAGTTTACGTGGACAGGTTTACTGTACTATTGATTGTCTAGGCCGCAGGTCAGGGTTTATATACACATTTTATTAGCCATAAAACAACAACAACAACACATAAAGATCGTATAACCATTAGCTCAACCCCTTTCCTTTTGCTTCCGAACAACAACAACAAATAAATAAGTAAATGTTGAATAAATTAAAATGTTACTAGTGAAATGACCAATATAGTGAACATGTTTGATCTTGAATTTTATATATTACGTGTTTATGAAAGATGATTGTTGCATAAATTATTATTATTATGACATCATTGTATAATTGTTTACATTTTTAAAAAAAAGCTAAAAGCATGAAACATCAACAACTTTATACACACAGTTAAAATCATATGTGTATAAAATGATGAATAAATTAAACTGTTACTAGTGAATTGTCCTGAGACAGGTCGTGTTTACGCTAAAGGCCTTCATTTACGATCAAGGTTATTGAGTAAATCGTGACGTTTACGCTAAAGGTTATTGAGATAGATCTTCTCATTTACGAGCAAGGTCTTTGAGGTATGACCACCGCCATAATTATTCTATTCCGTATTAGAATTTACGCTGAATAAATTAAAATGTTACTAGAGAAATGACCAATATAGTGAACATGTTTGATCTTGAATTTTATATATTACGTGTTTACGAAAGATGATTGTTGCATAAATTATTATTATTATTATGACACATGATTATTATGTTGCGTCATCTACCAAGGTCGTGTTTACGCTAAAGGTCATGTTTACGAGCAAGGTCGTTGAGTATTCGTGTGACGTTTACGCTAAAGGTCATTGAGGTAGATCGTGTCGTTTACGCTCAAACTAATTAATGAGAAACAAGAAACAACAACAATGTTATACAACTCAGCTAAAATCCTATGTGTATATAAAGATGACCAATATAGTGAACATGTTTGATCTTGAATTTTATATTATATTACGTGTTTACAAAAATTATTATTTTGCATTATTACGAAATTATTATTTTGCATAAATTATTATTATTGTATGAGTGTTTACGTTTTTAAAATTGAAAACAAGAAACAACAACAACAATTTTATACACACGTATTTTGTTGATTATTAATACAGACCGCCACCTAAATGACTATCTATTTTGAATAATTAAATTGTTTAGAAGAATTTACAGTCTATCATGTGAAACGAAAAACTTAATTCATTTAATACGATATATGCGCGCAAAGATTGAAATATCGAACCCTAACTATATTTATTATTTCCATATAAAAATATGACGTACACGGTGCACACCTGTTAACATACCTTTAGGCGGAAAATAATATATATATATAGACCGAGTACTAACAGTAATCTATCTTAGGGGGGTAATAGTTTGTTTATATACCATAAATAGTCATAGTAATTTATCACACGTTGGTGGTGTGATGGTAAGACGCTTGCTTTTCATGTCGCGGACCCGAGTTCGATTCCACACGCTGACCAAAAAAAAAATTATCCATATAAACATTTATAATCAGTAAAAATATACCATACTACATTTACACACACACACACACATACACACGTCATTTTCTAAGTAAAATTCAAAGTGAGTCATCAAAAAATGACGGTGTGATTAATTGACTTGATCAAAAAAAAAAAAATATTTCCATTCCAATATATAGATCAACAATAACAATGCGTAATCATTTACGCTAAAGGTCGTGTGTGGTATGGAGACAGGTCGTGTTTACGCTAAAGGCCGCCATAATAACAAGGCGTAATCATTTACGCTAAAGGTCGTGTGTAGTATTGAGGTCGTGTTTACGCAAAGGCCGTCGAGCAAGGTCGTTGAGTAATTCGTATGACGTTTACGCTAAAGGTCATTGAGGTAGGTCTTGTCATTTACTACGAGCAAGGTCGTTGAGACAGGTCGTGTTTACGCTAAAGGCCGTCGAGCAAGGTCGTTGAGTAATTCGTGTGACGTTTACGCTAAAGGTCATTGAGGTAGGTCTTGTCATTTACTACGAGCAAGGTCGTTGGAGGTATGTCGTGACGTATACGCAAGGTCGTTGAGGTAGGTCGTGTCGTTTACGCTCAAGGCCACATTTACGCTCAAGGTCACATTTACGCTCAAGGTCATATTTACACATGTCATATGACCTTGGACCCAGGTGGCGCGACTACTAAATCGCGACTAGAACCCCATCTTGAGGTGTCCCTCTACTCACGTATCTGCCAGCAGACGTCCCACCCAGATAAACTGTCACGGTCCTGCCTCTAAGCATATGATCTATCCAGCCTCTGTGTGATCCGTCTACCCCCAGATACGCAAGGGCCCGAGTTATTGCCTCCGGTCTGACGTTGCTAAAGGCCACTTCTATGTGCAAGAAGGTTACCATTGAATATTCCTTATATTCAAGTGATTTCTCCATCGGACTTATAAGGGAGTGGAGAGCTGTTTCCACCGATCGTCCCTTACAGTATGCGTGTTGAGATCCCAAAAGCTCACCCGGCTTGATGCATCTAATGTAAGCCTCTTTTAGTCTTTCCAGTGTTTTCAACAGAAAAGAAGATAAGCTTATAGGCCTAAAGTCTTTAGGATAGCAGTGAGAGCTTTTTCCCGCCTTAGGTATAAATATTACTTTTACTTCAGTGTGCTTTCTAGGAATGTGACAGAGTTCTAGGCTACCTTTGAAGTTAACTTCCAACCAGGGTAGGGTTAAGTCAGTAGTTCACTGGATATCCGCAGGGATAATGCCAGCAGGTCCTGCTGACTTGTATGGCTTAAAGCTGTTTATTGCCCATAGGATATTCCGCCTCTTTACTATATGTCTTACGGAGTCTATACCCCTATTTATCATGGGTCTCTTCGGAGCTAGTACCGAGCACTCCGGGAAATGCGTTTCTAGTAATAGCTCCAGGAATTCCTCACTACATGTAGTCCATGAACCATCCGATTGTTGTAGATAACCCGGAATGGAAGGACTAGAACATAGTACTTTGCGTAGCCTGGCCGTCTCCGAGGATTCCTGTATATTGCCACAGTAGAGCTTCCAGGTCCTCGTTTTGGCTACTCTCAGCTCGTACTTATAGGTTTTGAGGACTTCCTTATAACAGTGCCAATTTGCAGCAGCATTTGTGTTCCTCGCTTTCTTGAACAGTCTCCTGCATTTCACACGAGTACCTTGCGGTCTCTCGACCACCAGGGTGCCCGAGATTTACCCAAGGCCCTACTGATAGGACATGCACCTAACATGACCTTGTTAAAAGCATTAGATAGCTTTTTTAATAGAGCCGCAAGCTCCTGTGTAGACGCAGGAGGGTTTGGAACCGATAACGGTAATAAGTTACCCAGAATGGTTCTGAAACAATCCCAATCAGTTTTCCTCCTATTTCTGAAGGGTGGTTTGCAAGTGGGTATTGTATCCACTTCGTACTGGAGGTAACAATGGTCAAAAAAAAGAATGGTCTTCGGACACTTTCCAGTTCAATACCCTCTCTTTAGTAAAATCCGAGACAAGCGTGATGTCCAACACTTCCTGTCTATTTTTATTAATAAAGGTTGGCTTACACCCGATATTACATATATTTAGGTTAGTACTTAAAATAAAATCAAGGAGTAACTCACCTCGTCTGTTTATACTTCCTGTACTTCCCTAGATTGAGTGATGCGCATTAGCATCACTGCCCATGATGACTCCTACCTTTCGTTTTCAAGCCTCCATTATTGCACTACCCAACCTACCTGGTGGTATATTTTCCTCCTCGTATGGAAGGTAGGCCGGTATAAGCCAGTGATTTTGCCCATTTATCTCGATGCTAGCCACCACTACATCAGCATTGCTGTAATTTAGTAGTATAAAAATATTCAGATTATTTCGTCCGAGTCCAGGGATGGTGTCTCCTGAGCGTCCTTCGGGATGCTATGGACTTCTGGGTCACCAACATCAGGCGGGACACCACAAGTGGTTTCCCTCCTTGCTGCAGGTGGCCAAGATCAGTGAGCCTCATCGCGCTTATAAATTTTGAGCGTAATCGCTCCAAATCCATAGCTGACCATGCCTCCAGATTTTGCCAAAGCACCCACGGATTCTCTGTCGATGATTGACGGCCGATCTGTGATCTGATTCCGCCTTTACCTCTTCTAACCTGGCAATATTCCTGGTGGCCGTTGACAGATCCGGAATGCTGATTTTCAATATTTCCAGGATCTCCCTAGGATCACTTGGCTCCGCAGGGATCCAGGCTCGCGCCCTTGGCCTGCAGGGAATTTATTCCCTCGTCACCACTTCTAGTTTGGCCCTCGGCCAGACTTCACCCAGGCTGCTGATCGCCTTTTTGTAGAGGGTCACAGACCTCTCATCGGCACAGCCAGTCAGTTTAACATGACCCCGATGCCACCCTCCGTGTCGGCAGGACTGTGCAGGTCCTGGGTTCTCCCTCATGATTTTTAAGAAGATGGCGGCTAAGGTCTTATCCACCTTCCTCCAGTTAAGGGGCGTAATTCTCCCATCTTCTTGAGCCTGTCAACGACTGCCATGATCAGGTGATCCTTTAGCACCTCGTTGAAGGGCCTGGTAACATTGTCCGGAACCCGCTTCTTTTTAGCCTTGTCTCTATCCGTTCTCTGCTCCAACGGAATGTTGCAACTCTTAGAGATCATGCACCAGGCTCTCTTCCTCGTCTGATAGTTTGACACTGATGGAGGGCCAGCATTCGTGCCTTTACCCTTTGGTTTCGTGGAGCCAACCTCATTTGGTCTTATGCCCCTAATTGTACTTTGGAGACCGGGCCTAAAGGCCGATGTCTCTGCAGTACTAGATTCCGATTTTTTAAGAGCACCGGCCTCTTTTTGTTTACTATTTTGATTTACCATAATAGTTCCCACGACAATTTACCATAATAGGTCCCAGAAAAATCAATCCACTGGATAATCTGTTGTTGTTCATTGTGAATATTAATAAATAAATAAATAAGAAACAATTTTTGTTTTGACATTTACATTTACTTAATGATTATAGATCATTGTATTGTAGAATGGAGAGGCTGTAGTTATATGGTACATTACCCGTTAGTGATAATTCCTATAGTTAGATTCTTAAGTATCTTATACAATTGTGGTACATCTTTTGCACTAGAAGTTTTCAATTGGCCAATATAATTGTTTTCTGAGAATATGTTCCGGAGACTCACTGATTTCGTATGATGAACTAGTTTTACCAAATAGAAATATATTTATTTTCCAATAAATTGTTACTGAGAACCAAATATGCTTTCCACAATAATCAAACTAAAATAAATTCCGGAAACTTCTTTTTACTACTAAATTCTTTGAATGCCTATGGTTAGTTTCTTAGAAGATGGCAAGTTTTCAATTATTATTATTATATAGTTTATGGAAGATTATAAAAAACTGATTTAAATGTATATGAATAATACAATTTCGACTAAATTTGAAATAGATGTTAGTCGCAATATTATAAAAATCTACCTGTTTATCGTATATTTGTCCTCGAGTTAAAGTCCACATTCTTTTCTCATATACACCTTTTATATGGGATACATTTGTTAAAGGTTCAAAAGAGTATATCTACATATATACGAATATGGTATACATTCTGTAAAAAATCCAGTAACAAATTGAATTTGTCGAGGCAAACAATTTAATACACAACAACTTGTTTTGAAATTATATTTCCTGAATTAATTTGAATAAATTATCCGAAAAAGCAACACAAAATTATTGTTTTAAATAATTAAATTTCACAAAGTTGTTCTTTTTGGATTTGAACAACGTTATAATAATTTGTAAACTTTTAGATATTTTGCATTTTGCCCCAAAAACAACTTTTTAAAACTTATGCCGTCGTTCATATTTAATTTAATTATAGAAATGTTTTAATAATATTGCTAAATTATTATTTTTATAGAATTTACATGTTAATAATAAATCGAATTAATCTGAAAATCGCAATCAGCATACACAATTTAAATTAAAAACATAAAATCTATAAAAATCTATATATTTACCTGCTTTATATGATACTTTTGTGGATTATAGTATTTACTTCATTTCAGCGAATGAAGCTAACACATTATTTTATGTGGATTTACCTATTGTACTCGTATATGAATGTGACAAAAACTATAATAAAAACAATCATAGATTTTTTTTTCTAGTTTCAAACATTTTCATTTTGGTTTAATATTCGAGATTTTTTTCAAGTATTCATTTTTATATTAAATACTCAGTCGCAATTTACTACTTATATGACTCGTATGCATACGTATATGGGTATGTATGAGAACAAATAAAGAAAAATTTTGTAATCAATAAAATATTATTTCTACCTTGCGGGAAAATAAAATAAACGGTATTACGATTTTCGCGTATTTTATTATCGTTTTCATTAAGATTTCACCTAGTTACAAACTCAATATGTGTAAAACGTACGATGAAATTGGATTAAAATTAGTTTTGTGGTAGAATTTTATTGAGTGAGAGAAATGTTTCTTTCGATACATTCCTCAAAATCTAATTAAAGTCATAACAATAAAACTGAACGGTAGTCGATTTTATTAAGATTAAAAAATCATCTTCCTATATAGGAATAACTATCGCTGGAAATGAAAACAAGATCGCACGTTTTTATATTCTCTAATTGAAGACATAAAATCAAGAATTAAATGTATTTCAAGTTAATGCGTACAATAATTACAACTTAAATCAATATATTATATTATATTGATTGATCAAAAACGAATTTGAAACAATTATCATTATAATATCATAACCATATCAAAATCATATAATAATCATATCATAATCATATCATAATCATATCATTATCATATCATAATCATATCATAATAATATCATAATCATATCACAATCATATCACAATCATATCACAATCATATCATAATCATATCAAAATCATATCATAATCATATCATAATCATATCATAATCATATCATAATCATATCATAATCATATCATAATCATATCATAATCATATCATAATCATATCATAATCATATCATAATCATATCATAATCATATCATAATCATATCATAATCATATCATAATCATATCATAATCATATCATAATCATATCATAATCATATCATAATCATATCATAATCATATCATAATCATATCATAATCATATCATAATCATATCATAATCATATCATAATCATATCATAATCATATCATAATCATATCATAATCATATCATAATCATATCATAATCATATCATAATCATATCATAATCATATCATAATCATATCATAATCATATCATAATCATATCATAATCATATCATAATCATATCATAATCATATCATAATCATATCATAATCATATCATAATCATATCATAATCATATCATAATCATATCATAATCATATCATAATCATATCATAATCATATCATAATCATATCATAATCATATCATAATCATATCATAATCATATCATAATCATATCATAATCATATCATAATCATATCATAATCATATCATAATCATATCATAATCATATCATAATCATATCATAATCATATCATAATCATATCATAATCATATCATAATCATATCATAATCATATCATAATCATATCATAATCATATCATAATCATATCATAATCATATCATAATCATATCATAATCATATCATAATCATATCATAATCATATCATAATCATATCATAATCATATCATAATCATATCATAATCATATCATAATCATATCATAATCATATCATAATCATATCATAATCATATCATAATCATATCATAATCATATCATAATCATATCATAATCATATCATAATCATATCATAATCATAATCATAATCATATCATAATCATATCATAATCATATCATAATCATATCATAATCATATCATAATCATATCATAATCATATCATAATCATATCATAATCATATCATAATCATATCATAATCATATCATAATCATATCATAATCATATCATAATCATATCATAATCATATCATAATCATATCATAATCATATCATAATCATATCATAATCATATCATAATCATATCATAATCATATCATAATCAATCATAATCATATCATAATCATATCATAATCATATCATAATCATATCATAATCATATCATAATCATATCATAATCATATCATAATCATATCATAATCATATCATAATCATATCATAATCATATCATAATCATATCATAATCATATCATAATCATATCATAATCATATCATAATCATATCATAATCATATCATAATCATATCATAATCATATCATAGATATATCATAATCATATCATAATCATATCATAATCATATCATAATCATATCATAATCATATCATAATCATATCATAATCATATCATAATCATATCATAATCATATCATAATCATATCATAATCATATCATAATCATATCATAATCATATCATAATCATATCATAATCATATCATAATCATATCATAATCATATCATAATCATATCATAATCATATCATAATCATATCATAATCATATCATAATCATATCATAATCATATCATAATCATATCATAATCATATCATAATCATATCATAATCATATCATAATCATATCATAATCATATCATAATCATATCATAATCATATCATAATCATATCATAATCATATCATAATCATATCATAATCATATCATAATCATATCATAATCATATCATAATCATATCATAATCATATCATAATCATATCATAATCATATCATAATCATATCATAATCATATCATAATCATATCATAATCATATCATATTCATATCATAATCATATCATAATCATATCATAATCATATCATAATCATATCATAATCATATCATAATCATATCATAATCATATCATAATCATATCATAATCATATCATAATCATATCATAATCATATCATAATCATATCATAATCATATCATAATCATATCATAATCATATCATAATCATATCATAATCATATCATAGATCATATCATAATCATATCATAATCATATCATAATCATATCATAATCATATCATAATCATATCATAATCATATCATAATCATATCATAATCATATCATAATCATATCATAATCATATCATAATCATATCATAATCATATCATAATCATATCATAATCATATCATAATCATATCATAATCATATCATAATCATATCATAATCATATCATAATCATATCATAATCATATCATAATCATATCATAATCATATCATAATCATATCATAATCATATCATAATCATATCATAATCATATCATAATCATATCATAATCATATCATAATCATATCATAATCATATCATAATCATATCATAATCATATCATAATCATATCATAATCATATCATAATCATATCATAATCATATCATAATCATATCATAATCATATCATAATCATATCATAATCATATCATAATCATATCATAATCATATCATAATCATATCATAATCATATCATAATCATATCATAATCATATCATAATCATATCATAATCATATCATAATCATATCATAATCATATCATAATCATATCATAATCATATCATAATCATATCATAATCATATCATAATCATATCATAATCATATCATAATCATATCATAATCATATCATAATCATATCATAATCATATCATAATCATATCATAATCATATCATAATCATATCATAATCATATCATAATCATATCATAATCATATCATAATCATATCATAATCATATCATAATCATATCATAATCATATCATAATCATATCATAATCATATCATAATCATATCATAATCATATCATAATCATATCATAATCATATCATAATCATATCATAATCATATCATAATCATATCATAATCATATCATAATCATATCATAATCATATCATAATCATATCATAATCATATCATAATCATATCATAATCATATCATAATCATATCATAATCATATCATAATCATATCATAATCATATCATAATCATATCATAATCATATCATAATCATATCATAATCATATCATAATCATATCATAATCATATCATAATCATATCATAATCATATCATAATCATATCATAATCATATCATAATCATATCATAATCATATCATAATCATATCATAATCATATCATAATCATATCATAATCATATCATAATCATATCATAATCATATCATAATCATATCATAATCATATCATAATCATATCATAATCATATCATAATCATATCATAATCATATCATAATCATATCATAATCATATCATAATCATATCATAATCATATCATAATCATATCATAATCATATCATAATCATATCATAATCATATCATAATCATATCATAATCATATCATAATCATATCATAATCATATCATAATCATATCATAATCATATCATAATCATATCATAATCATATCATAATCATATCATAATCATATCATAATCATATCATAATCATATCATAATCATATCATAATCATATCATAATCATATCATAATCATATCATAATCATATCATAATCATATCATAATCATATCATAATCATATCATAATCATATCATAATCATATCATAATCATATCATAATCATATCATATCAATCATAATCATATAATCATATCATAATCATATCATAATCATATCATAATCATATCATAATCATATCATAATCATATCATAATCATATCATAATCATATCATAATCATATCATAATCATATCATAATCATATCATAATCATATCATAATCATATCATAATCATATCATAATCATATCATAATCATATCATAATCATATCATAATCATATCATAATCATATCATAATCATATCATAATCATATCATAATCATATCATAATCATATCATAATCATATCATAATCATATCATAATCATATCATAATCATATCATAATCATATCATAATCATATCATAATCATATCATAATCATATCATAATCATATCATAATCATATCATAATCATATCATAATCATATCATAATCATATCATAATCATATCATAATCATATCATAATCATATCATAATCATATCATAATCATATCATAATCATATCATAATCATATCATAATCATATCATAATCATATCATAATCATATCATAATCATATCATAATCATATCATAATCATATCATAATCATATCATAATCATATCATAATCATATCATAATCATATCATATTCATATCATAATCATATCATAATCATATCATAATCATATCATAATCATATCATAATCATATCATAATCATATCATAATCATATCATAATCATATCATAATCATATCATAATCATATCATAATCATATCATAATCATATCATAATCATATCATAATCATATCATAATCATATCATAATCATATCATAATCATATCATAATCATATCATAATCATATCATAATCATATCATAATCATATCATAATCATATCATAATCATATCATAATCATATTAATCATATCATAATCATATCATAATCATATCATAATCATATCATAGATATATCATAATCATATCATAGATATATCATAATCATATCATAATCATATCATAATCATATCATAATCATATCATAGATATATCATAATCATATCATAATCATATCATAATCATATCATAATCATATCATAATCATATCATAATCATATCATAATCATATCATAATCATATCATAATCATATCATAATCATATCATAATCATATCATAATCATATCATAATCATATCATAATCATATCATAATCATATCATAATCATATCATAATCATATCATAATCATATCATAATCATATCATAATCATATCATAATCATATCATAATCATATCATAATCATATCATAATCATATCATAATCATATCATAATCATATCATAATCATATCATAATCATATCATAATCATATCATAATCATATCATAATCATATCATAATCATATCATAATCATATCATAATCATATCATAATCATATCATAATCATATCATAATCATATCATTATCATATCATAATCATATCATAATCATATCATAATCATATCATAATCATATCATAATCATATCATAATCATATCATAATCATATCATAATCATATCATAATCATATCATAATCATATCATAATCATATCATAATCATATCATAATCATATCATAATCATATCATAATCATATCATAATCATATCATAATCATATCATAATCATATCATAATCATATCATAATCATATCATAATCATATCATAATCATATCATAATCATATCATAATCATATCATAATCATATCATAATCATATCATAATCATATCATAATCATATCATAATCATATCATAATCATATCATAATCATATCATAATCATATCATTATCATATCATAATCATATCATAATCATATCATAATCATATCATAATCATATCATAATCATATCATAATCATATCATAATCATATCATAATCATATCATAATCATATCATAATCATATCATAATCATATCATAATCATATCATAATCATATCATAATCATATCATAATCATATCATAATCATATCATAATCATATCATAATCATATCATAATCATATCATAATCATATCATAATCATATCATAATCATATCATAATCATATCATAATCATATCATAATCATATCATAATCATATCATAATCATATCATAATCATATCATAATCATATCATAATCATATCATAATCATATCATAATCATATCATATTCATATCATAATCATATCATAATCATATCATAATCATATCATAATCATATCATAATCATATCATAATCATATCATAATCATATCATAATCATATCATTATCATATCATAATCATATCATAATCATATCATAATCATATCATAATCATATCATAATCATATCATAATCATATCATAATCATATCATAATCATATCATAATCATATCATAATCATATCATAATCATATCATAATCATATCATAATCATATCATAATCATATCATAATCATATCATAATCATATCATAATCATATCATAATCATATCATAATCATATCATAATCATATCATAATCATATCATAATCATATCATAATCATATCATAATCATATCATAATCATATCATAATCATATCATAATCATATCATAATCATATCATAATCATATCATAATCATATCATTATCATATCATAATCATATCATAATCATATCATAATCATATCATAATCATATCATAATCATATCATAATCATATCATAATCATATCATAATCATATCATAATCATATCATAATCATATCATAATCATATCATAATCATATCATAATCATATCATAATCATATCATAATCATATCATAATCATATCATAATCATATCATAATCATATCATAATCATATCATAATCATATCATAATCATATCATAATCATATCATAATCATATCATAATCATATTTTGAATATTGATAACTTTTAAAATAGTTTCGGTTTTTTTAAGATTAATTACAAAGGAAGGGGCATTAAAACAGCATTACTATGAAATGAAACATATTTTATTGAATCCGCTGCTCGTGTTAAGCAAAACTCAACGGCCGTATAGCGCATAGTAACCGCGCTACATTATAACGATGAACACGTTTCATCTGCTCATGATATTTTTTCGACTGTTCGTTACAACTCGCTAGAAGCATATTAAAGAGGTCGGGATAATATTCCTGTTCTTTGGGCTCTAATTTAAAATCTATATATTTGTCACCAGTTTTGGGTGTTACCTCGACCGGTACCACAAAATTACACTTTTGCGGTGTTACTAAAATTTGTGTAAATTGGTCCGGTATATTGACATTTTCACGCATTTCATACATTTCAAACACGCTGGCACGATAATTAACCAATCGATTAAATTCTGACATGCGAAAATAATGCGAGAGGGTATATTGAGCTGCACAATAATACGTATGTTCCTCCATTGAACGATGTTTCTCGGAAATATCTTGTACGTAAATTGCGGCATCACGGTCCGGAAATATATTAAATCCACAATCGAGTAAGTAGTTTTTCAGTTCACGATAGTCTATGGCGGTTTTGTGCGGAACAAAATTTATATTATTCGGATCAATTCGCTCGATTAGAAATCCATCATCGGTAATTTCAATTTTTATTTCAGCATAATTGCCAATAATTTTCAATAAAACGGAATGTTTTTTGTAAGCGTTTGGATATAATTCCCAGTATTTTAAAGGGAAATTGCTGTACTTGGGCATTGCAAATCCAAACGTACCAAATCGGGATATTTGGAATTTTACTTCACGCGATTCAATATTAAAATCGAGCAAATTTATACCCCCTCGTACCCATTTTCCGGGAAAATGTGGTACTAAGTTTAAAATTTTATCTTTACGAGACTTTTTTTTGTGAATATGCGAAAGATCCGTTATCTCTTCTGGATGTTCTATTTCAGTTTCCGCTTCATCAGGGTGTTTTTTTTGTTTGCGACGTTTTTTTGATCCTTTTCTAGGAGACTTCGATGTCTTCTTTGATGACCCGGCAGACCTGGGAGTTTTCTTTGATGACCGCGACCTTGAGCTTTTGCTTGATTTTGCAGACCCTGGGCTTTTCTTCGGTGTGGCTGATTTTGGGCTTTGGTTAGGAGAGGATTGCTTACTGCTTTTTGGAGCTTTAGGTTTTTTTCCGCCTTTCTTTGGCAATTTGTTTCCGGATTTATTTGGAGTTTTAGGTTTCTTCGATTTTTTCTTTTTTTTTCCTTGTGGAGTTTTAGGTTTTGCAGGTAGAATTATACTAAGTGCATCGTCTACAATTGGCGCAGTTTCTAGTTCCTCCACCTTTGGCAATTCCTTGAAAAACGGTTTATTTTTTTCAAACAAAATTATCAAATATCGAAGAAAAGTTGATAGTAACATATCTTCGTTAAGCTCTTCATCACAACCAAGAGGATCATCTTCATTTGGAATATCAAAACTGTAAACGGTGTCCTCATTAATCAGTTTTAGTGGTAATTGACGTGGTTTTGTGGGAAATAATTCCCGGGGCGATGTCTTTGTTACATGGCATTGTGTCACAACGGCTACGTCTTTATCTACCTTTTCGAAAGCTAGCACGCGCTCTTTAAACTGGTCTTCAACATAGTCCTTGTATTTTATCATCGCATCGCTCTCAACATCTCGCATTTTCGCCTCATCAGCTTCTCTGCGACGTTTCATATATCGCTCAATCTGCAATTCATTTTCACCATGATTAATCAAACGCACTCGTTCAGCCACGTAAAATTCTTCAAATTCAATTTCCATTTTAGTCACAGTCTCCTCAACATCTGCTTGAACAGTTACTAGATATTCCTCCATTGCATTATCAAAGGCTGCTCGTCGTTTTTGGTTTGTTTCGTTCCTTTCCATTTCGGCCTCTTTCTTACGAAGTGCCTCTCTTCGTAAGATTTCTTTTTCAGCATCCAATTCAATTTGAAATTTAAATGTGATTGGCATTCGTGGCACAAGGTAATCGTGGATTAGTTTAACAAAATCTATATTGCGTGGTAACTTATTGAGTGTGAAATCGTTAATGCATTCCACTAAATCATAATTAAGTTTGGGTTGCGGTTCCGTGAACAATAGGCTGTTCAACCTGGCCATGTATTTGTCATAGTTTATATGAAAATCTTGCAGCTCAGGCGATAGTGCAAGAAATTCATCACTTTCCTCCCACTTTTGCCAATAGCAAGCGACAGGGGAAAACCACCAATTCACTTTATCGCTTAGTTTTACATGAATTTCAATCAAATCGCATTCCTCACTAGCAACAAATTCGGCATATTCCAAAATCGGGCGATTATCGATTTTAAAAAGAAATTGATGCTTAAGTTGAGTATATTGATTTGGTCGAATTAAATAGTGAAAAGCATAAACTCCGCCAAAAATTTGAAACTCGCGTAAATTAATTTCATCTTCGGTTAAATTTAGAGCCTCAGGACTCATGGCAATCTTTTGTTGTGTTAGCAAGTCTTCCTCGTATTTTAAATAATCTTCAGTCACGTCTACAACGGTCGTTTCAGTAACCACCATTGGACCTGGTTTTACTTTTTTTTTTTTAACAGTAGGTGCACCAGGCTTTTTTACTTCACGCGGTTTCTTTTTCTTTGCTTCCGCTTCCTTTAGTGCTCGTTCTTCTTCTCGTTGTTCATATTTTGCTCGCTCAGATCTCATTTGATCTAATTTTTCATGCATCATTTCCTCCCGTTTGTTCCATTCAATTTCGCCGGATAAACGCAAATCAGGTGTAGGTGGAAATGTTATATTTAGTTGAGAGCTTCGTGCCATATCGCTAAAATGATCGTAATTCATTAATAAGCCGCGATATGAAAAACCATCCGTTTCCACTTGGTTTGGTAATAGAATTGTAGCATCTATTTCGGAAAGGCACATTTCGGTAACACCATCTGTTCTCCAGTTTTTAGATAGTTGCGGCACTGGCCGTGTAGACCATAATGATGAAGAGAAACAATTTGATTTGAAATTGTGGTTCGCACTACTCGGATCAATTCGACACATGTCGCGTTCAACATTTGATAAAATTCGAAATGAAAATAGGTCTACCGTGTCACGCAATTGAATGCGCAGCTCTTGTTTGATCTAAAAATACAACATAATATTATACATCATACCTATAACGTTAATTTATTTAATATTGGTTATTTACTTTTAGCAGATCTGGTTCTTGGGTGTCACGTAGTACAAGCTCTAATTCATTTAACAAAGTGAGACACTGTTCGATGCGTGGAACAAAGTGTTCGCCTATAACTGGTTGTTTATTATATAAATTCCAATAACATTGATTTGGCTTGTCCAGGTCCTGCGACAACATACTTCGCTCGTCGACGTCCAAGACCCATGAAAAAAAATTCTTTATATCATCCAGAACTTCACGCTTCCACCGATAAATGAATCCACGAACCGAAGGCGGATCCCGCACATTCGGAAGGCTCGAACAACTTAAGTAGTTGTTCCACTTTTGAATTTCCTTTTGACTTCGCCTTAGCTTTTTGTGGGCATTATACATTGTAAGAATTGATTTAATGGGTTCAGATAGAAGAGCAGATCGATAATTCTGTTCTCGCAATTCACCAATATATTTATCATATTTTTCTTTCTCCTTGCGTTCGTGTTCTTCTTTGAGTTTTTCTTGTAACTTTGCTTCCAACCTGCGCGTATAGATATAGACAAAAGCACAAGTCAATGACATGCAGGCATTTTAAAATAAAAGTGCAGTATATATAACTTACAAGGCTAATTCTTCATCGGTTAATTTTGCCTTATTGATCTTCTTACCATGGCCCTTTGATTTGCCCCCCTTTTTATGTTTCATTATAAAAGTTTTATTAAAAAAATTGACAATTAAAAAAAATTATATAAAAAAAATTATATAAAAAATGCTGCTTGTCACGAGCAAATTCGTGAATAAAAATTAAACATTAGTTCCAGAAGCATACTTCGATTTTTTTTTAATTCTTAGACATCTCAAAAACTACTAAAGTTGACGCAATTAAAATGTATTCGTATTTGAATATAGTTCCTTTTACATATTGGGTAGGTGGTTGGTCTTAACTATACCCTGCTTCGTTTAAAATATGAAATTTCTGAAAATTATACCTTCAGCCATGGCTATTTCTCTACGAATAGTTCGTCATAATTATAATAATTTTATATTATTATTGTATGCGTATGTTGAGTTTAATTTAATCCTTTATTACCCAATGTGTTCGTGTGGGCACATAAGACTGCGAAAGATTAAAAATTATAATGTCGAATTAATGAGATCATGTATATTGTTTTTAACTTAAATCCATTAAAACTGTAATATAGGGTTAAAAGTGGTTTACAACAAAAAATGTGTTTCAATCAATTTGCGGTTATATCGTGATAATAATACTAATCGAAAACAAGACCTTAGGTTATTATTAATATTAATATCATACATTATGTATCCTATAACATAACAGAAATAACATGAAATAATCAAAACCTAAGACCATTATACGCATGCAGCTTAATTTCCAGGCCTAAATACATACGTATATGATGAGAAAGATCTGTGAAATTTCATTACCGCAGACGCCTCTTTACCGCAGTCGCTATCAGTGCCGATTTCTTGGGAAAATTTGAACTTTGGTTCGACCTCCGAAACAAACGTCCTTTTTTTCCTATATGAAAGAAGTTGTACTGTTGAAATCCCGCTTATTCACATCGGAAAATTGGTTATATAATATATATGCGCCGATGGTTTAGAGATGTAATGATAACATTGGGGTGCTGTCTTTTATAATAAAGTTCGTGGCTCGCGTTACATGGATCTGTGAGAGAAGCTCACGTAACTTTTCGATACTCATGTGAAATGGTAATTATTTTAAAATTAAAACCAAAACCCATCGAAATGAACAGATGGATAAAGATGGATAAAACGGATTTTATGCTTACGCAGCAGACGTTAGAAGAAAAGTATAAATTATTTGAAAGTAAACTTATGTCGAGTAAACTCCTAAACGATTAGAAAGAGCATGACGGAATCGAAATTTCATAAATAAGATAGCTCCAATAGAAGGTGCAAAACCTTCTATACAGCCAGTATAAAAAGTCTGTTTTGTGCTAAACTCATTCGGTAACACTACTTGTGAAGTATATATGAACCAAACGCGATGTTATCTATACCGCAGGTCACAATGTATTATAAAGTCAAGTCAATACAACATCTGCGGCGTACTTGCGTAACTTAGACTCAGAATCCAGCTTTACTATGGTGCCATTATCAAAAGTAACTATTTATATTGATTTGCCATCTCCAGACATAATAGCATATTTTTTTAATGACAAAAACATTTGCGATGTTATAAATGTAGAAAACTCTGGAATTTACCAACCCTATAATTTATTTAGAGATTATTTTAAATTGTCCTGGGAAAAAACCTGGGATAACTTTAAGGCGGTTTCTTTATCTACTATCTTCAGCTAAATAGAAACAGAAAATATATTTCAAAGTAATCTTTCTCTATTCTTATTCAAGAAAACAAAAATATCCCAAATATATGTTTTGCGGCTGCAAATCGTTTAACTCATAGGGTCAACAGGATCAGATGTTTACTCATATTTTTTTTTTTGATGATTCATTTAAGTAGGTGCCTTTCTTTGGTACATCCATAGCAACAAAAGCATTGTATAAAGTAAAATATAATTTAGCTCAACCAAAATATATTCTCGCTTTAGAAAATGAGAATTTTAGCAATAAAACCTAACGGTTAGAGTCGATTATTTAATTTTCACTGCGCCAGCAAGTGTAATTGATAAATTATGAGAAACTCTTTGCGAATATTACTATTTTGAACGCATCTAAAACAAATGATGGGAGAAATTTAAATCAGCTAACCCACTAAATCATTTATTACCAAAGCAAAACACCAATAAACATAATTTTATTTTATTTAGGTTGGTATAACTTGTTTCGAATGTGGAACTCTAGACTTTTATTGATAAATTGGAAAAACGCAACGCTTGCTATATGACCTCATATATATAGATAAAACAGATTATGATGGGCAGCCAATTTTAAAAACGTTAATGAATATTTTACATATATCTTATAGTCACTAAAGTCGGAGAATGAACTAATGCAGACACAGGCGTTGAAGCAGCCATTGCTGCAGGCAACCAAGAAAAAAAAGGAATTTGAGCTCTTTTAGTTATTGCGGCTAAAACAACAAGCAAAAAAATATCTAATATAACCACCCGACCACCAAAATAAATCCACTACTAAATTTTTTTTCTGCCATTAGGGATAAAATTGTTTGCCATGACAGTATTGTGCGTGTGACCTAAGTTTGCTCACAGTACTCTGCTCCTACTTTGGCTATAGCATAGGTCAGACAAAATTAAAGGGAAGGAACAGCGGTTCAAACTAAAACCGAAACTCATAAATTTAAAATTTGGAATGAGTTAGAAATAAACTAGTTTAGAAATCTCGTTGAAACTGTAATGGATGAGGAAGATCAAATCTTCAAATAATAATCATATGTACTAGCGTTAAGAACCTAAAATTAAATAAAATCACATGAGGCGATACATTTTCTCTATAACGGTCACCCAGAATACAGACCCCATGAAAAGAGGCACCGGACAAGCCTAGCAACTAAATGTTAAATTATATATTTTGAGTGAATCTGTTTAAGTGAAATTCGAGGTAGAATGCTAATATGAATCTGAGCTAAAACCTGTATAGTTAACATTTTCAACTAGAGTTGAACCAGGGCTAGATAGAATGCATTTTAAATATTATTAGTATTTGAACTCAAACACTGATTATAAAATAATTGTTTGTCATATTGTAATTGAGTAGACGTTGAATTATATATTTTGAGTGGAATTTTCTCAGTTAAATTCAGGAAACATTTTGTACTACGAAGTTGAGTAAATTTTTAAACGCGATTTATAGATTATTTGAGTTCAATTTAAATTGTAAATATTTACTCATATTTGAGTTTGCATATTTACCTCAAAGTATATATTTTTTAAGTTGATTTGCATAAGTGAAATTCCAGAATAGAATTCTAGTTCGAATTTGAGCCAACATTTTTAATGGTTTTTTAGATGAATTATGTGAGTGAAAATATTTCACTATGATATGAACAAAATTTGAGTGCATTTTAAATTATATATTGAATTATAATTTATTGAATTATATTGAATTATAATTTAAGGTATATACATTTGAGTCATGTTTTAATTTCACTTTAGAGCGAGATTTAAGTAGATTTGAAATATAATCTTTAGTTAAATTAAATGAGTGAATATAAATTAATATTTCACTTGATTGTGAATAAAACGTGAGTGGATTTTCTTAAGTTAAATTCCAGCTAAAATTCTAGTATGGGCTTGAATCAAATTTTAATTATAATTTAAAATGTATTTCAATGTAGATGTGTTACGATTAAATTAGAAATTGTACTTGAAATTGAGCAATGAGTTAAATTTAAGTATATCTTTATTATTATATATTTTATAAATAACAGGTTATGATGCGCGACGTGACCCAAATCTGTATATTCTATACAAATTCGAACTGTTACTGCATCAAAGTAAGTATAATATTGCTGTCGACATTCGGAATAGCTCGTTTTTAACAAGCATGTTAAGAGTTTGAGCACGTTTGATGTTTAGGTGATTGGGCAGAATTTCCAGATTTAATCACTTAGATTGGTTTAACTAGTGTTACCTGTTAGATTATATGCAAGTGTAAAAAATTTACTAGAAACGAATTTCGATGCATTCTGCAGTTTTTAATATTACCCGAGGCAGGGCAATTTGTCAATACCGTGGGGTTGAAATTAGTGAGATTGATTTATCTCTGTATAATACAGGAATGCCATCCATAATTGATTAGAAGTAAATTGTTGGTGGTTACGACAGGTTGAAAAACATCACATTTTGGCAGCGTTAATATTTGGTGTAGGATTATATAGTTGACAAGTTGGTTTGCCCTATTGTATTGCCGCGTCGACAACCCGTATAGATAAGATCAACCACGTAGACAAGTATTACACTTAATTAATTAATATATTTCCATAATTTATCTCTAAAAATTTAGAATTTCAATAATTAAATGTAATCTGATTGACTGACATATATACTATATACTGTTTTTCGAAGATCTGATATTATTCCATAACTAGCGGAGATAAAATTAAAACTAAGACTATATCAAATTATTATTTGTCAATTTCTAATATTGGTTTTAACATTCTACAGGGATGTGATAAATCTAGAAACTATGCTGTACTTGTTAATAAACTAATTTTTATGGTAACTTTTCTTTGTATATACGACCTTTTACAAATACAAGTGTAAACTGGCTTATTCGAGTTCAAAACTGTAAAATATCCTATGTGTTGACTTTGTCTTAATTGTCGACATTTACAAAAACCTTTGCCAAGTAATCTACGTAATTATTTACGTGTCATTACATGTTATGGCGTAATCTACCTCGCTCATTCCTGAATAACGACTATAAATTACAAAAAATTAATTAATTACTAAAATTGAATCTATTTCCAGACATCCTACAACCAATTCCAGTCGTTTTAACTATTTCTTGCATTTCCCCAGCCCAACACACATACAACCACAAAAGTTTTACTTCATAACGAAAAATACGTTTAAAACGATAATTCGCTCAGCTCTCATTCGAGTCGTGTATTTATGTACAATATTTTCATGTTAACAAAAAAACAACAAAACCTAAATACAACCAAATGCTAACGACACAATCGTTAATATGTATACAGAACGTTTATATAGTGTCGTGTTATAATAATAAAATAACGGCGTCGCTTCATTTCGTTATAAAACTTTAAACGTTGCGCACGTTCTTGTTTGTCGAAATATAGCAACAACAACAAAAAAAAATACAAAAGTTATTTAAATAAAATTATCTTAAAAGATGTTAAAATATATACGTTAAAGTCACGTGGAAATTTTATGTACGATAAGACAGGATACTAATACTATAAAAAATGTGATTTGAGTGGAAAACAAATTATTATTTACAAAAAAATTAAAAATTTTACTGTCAAGTTGTGAAAATAAGCTTTCATATATTACTACTTACTAAGTGTTTTTGTTATAAACATTTTTTATTGTAAATATATAGTAGTAATTGTTTAGTGAAGTACAAATTTAAAAGACATTTAGAATTTTATATTTTACGTTCATCTTGTGGCATAAAATCATAATATGTATATTTAGTTTAACATAGGTGAGAGTATGTATATGTTTTTGTAGCCAATACATTTTATGAGCTTCATAGATTTACTTAAAACTGAGCTTTTATATTTTATATATCATATAACATCATTTGTGAATTAGGTTCATAAAAGTCGAATTTTTTCAAATTAATTTCATACAGAGCCTAGATGTGAAATTAAAATGACATTCATACATATATATGTGTAGTCAAAATGATTCAATCATCGTATTGACAGAAAATAATCAAACAAATACATAAACGGTGAAATAATCTTTATTGCGACGTACCAGAGAATTTCCATCCCTTAAAATGTAAAATTTGTAAAAGTAAAGCCATTCTAATAACGAAACTCTTGTTTGACATTGACATATTGGTATATGGAAGTTGTATGCACACAAGTTCAATCTTTTTGGCATATAATAATCTTATTGTTGCTTGAGCTTTGAAAACATTGGTTCAAAATTATATTTAATTTTTCAAAAGCTCTTATTTTATCAAACTTTGCATGTTAATTTTTTTGTTGTTAAACTTTTAGATTTAAAAAGATCAAATTAATATTTTTCGAAAAGATGAATACAATAAGAGCGATGTTACCACTATACAACAACGTTACTATATACAGATATTAATAGATAATTAATAATCGTTTATGTTAATTATTCGTCGATAATTAATCAATTTATAATAAATAACAAATGTATCCAATCAAACACAACTTTTTATATTTCAATTTCAGATTATTTTACAAAAAAAATAAAAAAATTGTAAACCGAATTATTGGCAGCAATACTCCCAACTCAGATTTTATTTCTACTATATTCATTTACTCAATTATATTTATATTATTTGGATATGAACAAAATTAGCCCAAGCTAAATTTGAATGGCTAATATGCAATAGTTTGCTCTATTTAACCACTGTTAACGATATAGCCAAATTTTGAAATATTTTGATTTTTAGAATGATCACATTTTTGGTAAGATCATAACTCATTAATTTTTCTTAGAGATATAAAAAAATCATTCCATCCAAAAATTGAATATTTTACTCGATATACTAAACCACATTTAATGATTAGGCCAGATTTTGGACCACCAATTTTTGTAAGCCTCTTTTAGTCCATTTTTATAAATTTTCTCAAGGTTATATGTCACTCAAAAAAATATTGAGGGTAAAAGATACAATTTCCTTTTGTTAAACTGCTTACAAACAAAATTTATTAACTTTACATAAATTTGATATTTTAACAGAAACAATTGTTGCTTTAACCTTTTTTCTTTTTAATTAACAAAATTCTTGTTAAATTATCAATTTTTGTTGTAGATTTAATTAAAATTTGCAAATAATTGCGTGGTAGATTTGACAAAATATTTTATCAAATAAATATAATTTTGGTAAGAGTTACCTAGTTAAACTATTATATTGAACAAATGTATAGGTAAAATATAAAAAACATCGAATCATTACTACAAAAGTCTTGTTAATAACACAAGATGTTGAAATTACATTTTTTTTTTAAATAAAATAATTTACCAAAAGTTTTTGGAAATTTACAAAGAAAATTCATGGTATTCTGTATAATTGATAAATAACTTGCTAAAAATATTATAAAATTTACAAAAGTTAGCATAATAGTAACAAAATATGCTTTGTAAAAAATAAGAATAACCATTTGTACAAATTAGTATTATTTTTGTACATTATATTTTAAGAAATTAACTATTACAATTATTTTAATACTAAATACCAATTCAAAAAATTAGATTACATCTTTCCTGATGATTTCTCAGAATGAACCAAGAAACCCTGAATGGAATAGTATCTCAACTCTGAACACGCTGTATATATTTATATAATAATTGAATTGAATTAAATCCTGAAACTATATATAAATATACACTGAAATTTTAGTATATTGTTAAGAATTATGAATAAAACACCAAATATGTGTTTCATAAATTCGACAATACGTACATTACTTTTCCAAATGTAAAATACTTGTATTTATATAAATCTTTGTTGCATTATAGGTTAACCTGTGAGACTATTGTAAAATGCAATGGCGTAAAGTTTCCAATTATTCTGTTGTATAACGTCAAGCAACATGCACTAAATACAGTTTTCTTAATCATGAGAATTTTAGTGTATACTAAATACAAAACTCAAGTCACTCAATCTTCATTTAATTTATTGTTTTATTTATATATATATATATAGGTATATATATATATATATATATATATATATATATATATATATATATATATACATATATATATATATATATATATATACATATATATATATATATATATATATATATATATATATATATATATATATATATATATATATATATATATATATATATATATATATATATATATATATATATATTGTTCTTTTAACGGTGGAGTTGTACGCAGTACACTTCAAATATCTTTAAAATACACAATTTTCTTTGTAACGAATACAATTATTTTGTATTATTTAAGTACATTTTTGAATTTTTCAAAAACTTTTGTAACATTTACAATTAACAAACGGGTATTTCGTGTTTCTTAGAATTATTTGTAGAGATCTCACGTACCTTTGTAAACTTTACAAATGATTTGTTTTTTTTACAACAAAATACTCACAAATTATTTGTGTTGTGATAAATCTGAAAAACTAAAGTCATTTAAATTGTGATCTAGCTACCATAAAGTTGATTTAAGAGCTAAAAGTTGAAATTAATTAAAAATAGTGGAAACGTTTTTATAAAAGTTAACCTTGAATAAGTTTACTAATTAAATAGTGAGTGTGGTAAAACTGACGAAGTAGAGCTTTATAAAAATATTGAAATATTGGTAAATACTAACGATAACTCAAAAGTTATAATATTAGTTAATCAAATTTTAGTTGATGGTGTAAATTCTCATTTTCAAGCGTTTAAAATAAGTAACATCGAAGCATATAGGCAATATGGGTGACGAAGGAAATTATGAAGTCCTTCAACATTTTAATTCAACATTTTAATTTAACCATTTATGATTATGAGGATCAACCAACAACCTATCATACTTTGGAACCTGCAAAGCAAATTACAACGAAAGAATTAAGTATCACCGATGAGGAAAATGCGGTAAATCACAATAACTCAATTACAAGTGGATTTAACGATTCTTTTCTAATAATGGGAATTGTAAAATATGCTGACAGTATGTCAAGGTAGGCAATAAACAATAAATTCAGTTTTTATTATTTTGGTTAAAAATGTTTAAATTTTTTTCATATATAGAATTGTGCATGGATTTCCAAGCACTGGTTGGATGGTTCATTTAAAGCTGAGTTTTTATCAGAATTTTGTCTAGGAACACAAATAAAGTTCAACCACAAATATAACGAGTGGAAAAGCAAACTTCCGACAGCATAAACCACATCGACTGTTGATCAAGAGTGTAATTTAGTCTGCTCAACTCCAGTTTCAACTGCTCCACCAAACGAAACGTAAGTATGTTGATATTTTAAAAATATTGGAGTGCTCGACTGATGGGAAACATCTATTAAAATATTACGAACATAATACAAATTTTAGCGATGGTTTGCGATCCATATTACTTGATCTTAATTTTAATTAATTTATTAATTTAATTTCATTAATTAATTTTTTAATTTCCCGCAACATGTAAATGTCAACAACATTGGCTGATGAGCTGTCAACAAAAATTGTTGGGGTATTTCCCTTTGAATGTCAGGTCTGTATAATTGAATTTATTAAATTTTTTTTTATATATTTAAAGGCAAGGCAGTTCACTATTTGGCAAACAAAGGAAAATCTATCAACTATACCATCAAAAACAAATTATTGATAGTAAGTAAAATTATTAATCTTATCTTTAATTAATTATTATAATTCATAATATTGACAATATATAAACTTGATCTATTTTTACGTTTCTGCAGATGGTTATAAAGGAATAATTCTCTTTTTGTTGCATCACATAACACCACCAATAGCTAAGGAGATAAACAAGATCAATAATAAAAAGATGATTATGAAATACAGCATACAGGACTTTCAAAGAAGCTTCATGCTGATTGGAGCAACTGCCGAGGAATTGTAGGAGAATACATTACATAATGCATATGTATATATATATATATATATATATATATATATATATATATATATATATATATATATATATATATATATATATATATATATATATATATATATTTATATATATATATATATATATGATAATGTTACAAATATCGTTGGTGCTAATAACGTCCTAAGAAAATAAATTGGAAAAACGTAACAAAAAAAAACGCGAATATAGCGGGAATGGAAGGCTTCAAAGTTTCAACTTCATACGTATATCAGTCGAGCGAAATGGTTTACTGAAAAAAATAGTTGAGTTTGAAATTACCGAGCTTAAGATGGGCTACTTTACTTGCTGGAAAGTTGTACTTCATCATCATTTCTGGAAGCATGACTGAATGAGTACTATAAAATCACTAACAGTACTATAAAACTCATAATCGAAGTAAGATAAAGCATTTTTATTAAGTCAACGGCAGGACAGGTCGACCTAGTTGTCTCGGTGGTAATGAAAAGAAATTCGTCACTTCATCGCTGTCTGGAAAAAATGAGGGCTGAACGTGCAGCATTGTTTCAAAATCGATTTATGAATCAATGACCAATTATATTATAGTCCACTGGGACGAAAAATTATTACCAGTTTTAAATTCAGGGTATCGCATTAACTGATAACTATTAAAAAGCTTAAAAACTCGACAGAAAAGAATCAAGCTGCGGCGATCTTTTAGCTCTAGAAAATTGGGGCCTGTGTGAATGAGTTCAAGGACTTCGTTGTGATATACTACAGCATTCAATATTGATCGTATAAAGCCCTTGGAAAAATATTAGCATACTTAAATTAATTCAAGCATACTTTCCTTGCGTCATCATATTTATGAGCTAGTTTTCAGATATGCGTTACAATTTGTCGAAAGATTTATTATTTTCAAAATTGTTTGAATTTTACAAACCCTATGAATTTGGGATAGTTTAAAGTTTAGTATACCGCAATTAAAAATTACTAATTTTATACAAATCTTTATGAAATTCGGATTAATTTTAAAATTTTACTTATTTACATTGACATATTTATGTCTTTAAATATCTAAATTTGCAAATGTCAACATATTGGGATCCAAAAGTCGTGAAGCTCATAAAATTTGTATTGAGATTGGAAAAAGTCGGGCCACCTGTATTATTATTTTAATACAATTCAAAGAAGAATATATTCTGCGAAAGGTATACTTAGCTTTTGTGTATTCTAAGAACAAATACTTTCTTCGCAGAAAGTGTATCATTCAATTGTATACTCTTATATTGTAGTCACTTTGCTTTGTATGTATACACAGAGTCCAATAAATTCATTTTCTGTATTATTATTAACCAAAATTATCAGAATAGTTTGAAATGATAAACTAATAATCGTTCTTGATTTTGAGCTGCATAAATATTATACAAGAAGACTGAGCCTTAACCAATCAGCAAGTAATAATAAATCTTATAATAGAACAAACCTCACAATCACAACAATGTTTAATAAAATTAATGATAATAATTATTAGGTTAGGTTAGGTCTAACATACATATACAAATTGCTCTGTATAGCTGTGCTACATTTGAGTTACCTCCTTTTCACTCGTCGAACCATCCTGATTTTACCAAGAAGCGTTGACGTCCCCTGACATCGATATTACTATGATCCATCAGGTCGTTCAAATGGGAAGTTCCCATTAATGTATTTTGATGTACGCTAGACTAGGACATGCAGAGCAGATGGAGCACAGTTTTCTCCTCATCATCATCACCACAGGCTCGGCAGAAATTAAGGGCGGGGGCACCCAGTCGGCCCGATGAGACAACGTCCCGTTACAGCTCCCACCAGGACACAATATGGTGCCGTCGAAACGATATCAGTTGGCCAGATATCAGTAGACCGGTCAAGTCTAGGCCACATCTGCTTGGTTATTGCACACGAACTAGCGTTAGACCATCTGACGTTCGTTTCTTTTATGGCTTCTTCCTGAAGCAGTATAGTTTACAGGAAGCAAGCGGTATCTTTATATCCAACCTGCTTTGTGATATAAGGTGTACTGAGCCCTTGCGAGCCAGCTCATGTCAATCCTTACATTCCCTACTATATTGAAGTGCCCTGGCACCCACGTCAAGCGGATGTTGAACTGATCAGCCTTCTCATTCAAACATGCCTGTCTGGCTACCTTTGATGTCAAGGAGTATCATTGTAACGTTTTAATAGCAGCCAGCGGCTGTCCGTAAAAATGCGAATATCCCTCGTAGATATTACATTATATACTTCAACCAGTCCATGACTTTCGTTATGGCGATAAGTTCAGCTTGAAAAACACAGCGCAAAAGTTGGGAAGATGAAAAGGGAGGTTGACCTCTAGTACCTCACAGAATACCCCACAGCCAACCCCTCTATCCCTTTTTGAGTAATTCGTGAAGCAGCTTAGCGCCTCATTATCCATAACCGTCTGATTCACCCAGTTCTCTCTGGTTGGCAACTCAGTTTGGAATCTCACCTCAACAGAGATAGCGTAGTCGGTAGTTTTCGGAATACCCCTGTTACATAGGATCGATGATTGCCTTATGTTGTTATAAGTCCACAAATCCAGATGTGGATTTGTGCCGAATGGCTGTGCATACATGGAAGGTGCTCGGCCGCAAGATGTAAGGTAGTAAGATGAAAGAGAATCTCGAGAGCTTGAGTAGGTGTTCTCCTGAGGGCTCGATTTATACACAAGCGGCCGTTCTTTGGACATTCATCAATAGTTTAAGGTTAGCCATCATTGTTAACGCTGGCCACCAAGTAATTATTAAATCAAGTGTACTTGATTCTCAATTAATTTGGTTAATGACGCCAAGGTATACCACTTTTTCTATAAATTCTATAAATTTGTTGGTCCAATTGTTTTATTTTAATTTACTAAGCTTTTCATAATTTTATACACTATTCAAATTCTACATATACATATATATATATATATAATTATATAGACCAGTAAAATAATTTTATGTAAATCATAAAAACAAATAGCAAAGAGAATTAAAATAAACCATTTTACATTATTTTATAAATGTTAAAAAAATATTTACACATTTTAAATAAATATTTGATATAGATTTAAATGAGCATTTTTGTTTCTATTATATCTGTATAAATTTATTATTAGAGTTTTAACTATTGCAGTTTGTGAATGTATGTATGCATTTGTGAGAATTCAAAAAAAAAAATACTAATATTTTTAATTACCTAATTAAAAATATCAATATAAATTATTAATTTTGTATGATTTTGTTTAAATTTATTTTGCATTAAAGCTTTTTTACCACATTGCTAATTAGTAAATAAATATTTTTTGACTTTTATTAAAATTATATATAAATGTAAATGAATATTTTCATTTTTATGAGTTTTCGCAGCTCATAGTATTGCGATCATAGTTGAGTTTCTTATACGGTGTATGGTATGTAAAAATGAATTAGTTACAATTACAATACAAATTTGCTGAATACAATTTGCCTCTAAGTATATAGTGTTATATATGTAGCTTAAAATTATTTCCACAATATTATAATATGTTAATGATCCTGAGTTAGAGGCAAATTTTAATTCTCATTTAACCATTTATCTTATATATTCCATTGTAGAGTGCGTTGCTCACATCGACAAATCGAAATTTGTATATTATTTTATAACTTGTAATCCCGAATCGAGTAGTGTATAATGTAAATGTTATTGGGTTGAATATACATTTTTTTTGGTGATGATGATTTCTCGCCAACATATTTGTTTTTTTAATTTAACACAGGTACATTTGCCTTTTGAATTAAAAAAAATTCACAAAATCAAAAAACTTTTTTTTCAATTCAAAAAAAAAATATTTTTAAAACTAAAAATAAATTTTTCTGATGTTTTCATTTTAAAAGAATATTATTTAAAATTAAAACTATTATTTTTTTTTTAAATTCATTTTTCAATGTAAAGTATTTTTTTAGACATTTGAAATAAAATGTAAAATTTGGTTTTAACATTTTTAGTTTTTAATTTAAATACTTGGATTTTAATGCAATTTGTAGCGACCAATACAATTAATCTGACAATCGCCTTAATTTCAGTTGTATCGGAATCACTACAATTTCGTGTTTGCCCATTTCCACTTATTGACGAGGCAACGCGTTAACATTGCAATCATTTACTTTCTATATGCAACTCATACTCTTGTTATGTATATAGAACAATTTGCATTTACTTAGTATTCGATAATTCTATGTACAATTTAATTTTATATTACGTATACATATTGATAACTCTCTCGGATACATATCGCATGATATTTTATTGGCCAATCATCATTCGGTACATTACATTTATTTTCTCTAATATTTGGGCCGAACAAAACGAATTCACATATACATGCAATTCGTCTTGATGATTAGGATTTTGCGTGCATAATTCCCTCGCTCAATTGTTATATACATATTATGTATACATTTATATACATCAGTACTCTCTCTCTTCTTGCCATATTTTTGTTGGCGCATGGTGCGCTGATTTTTGGTGCATTATGATTTTCGAATTTAACCTTTGTGCAAGTGCAACTCAATCTTATTTTTGGTGGTGAAAATTAATAATACGTATTAAATAAATTAAATAGATTAATGAATTTGTTATATATAATAAAAATTATAAGTTTATATAAATAAATTAATGTGAATAATAAATAATAAATTTCTAAATAAATTGTGAATTAAATAAATAAATTATATGTGAATAAAATTTATAAATAATTAATAAATACGTAATAACAATCAAGTTGTTTCAAACAATTAGTGTACGTGTTATTATTTTGGAAGTCCAACCGGACACAACCTAACAGTGACCTAAACACTAAATTGGTGACCCCGACGTCGGTTTTTACCGACGAGTTTAATCTCGCAACGTATATGCGGGAATATATATATTTTTTTCTTGTGCTTAATTAACCGCATGAGCCTGGTACGTATACCGTACCAGGCATTTGGTATGTACCACAGTTTTATATTTTAAAAAAAACGTAAAATAAAACTTAATAAATAAATACATAGATATACATACATCTAAACACCACTATTTTTTTATATTTACATAAACAACTACAACAAAACCAAGAGGTAAACCTGAGAAAAACGGTAAACCCAAGGATAGCGGTACATTACAACCAAACCACGCGGAAAACAAAACATAAAACACAAGTATACACCTACACTAAAGGACAGCAGCAAAGAATTACCAAAGAAGCGGCGTGGGACAACGTGGGAATTCGGTGAAGCGACTAACCCTCACCGCAACGAACCAGAAACGGGATCAACAGCATAGCAGCAGCGGTAAACAAGCGAAAATGAACCGAGCTTTAAGCGGTCACAACAACAGATCGAGAGAAAGATCAAAATCTCGATCAAAGTCGCGCTCCCGTCAGCGGTCACGTTCTCAGTCAGAAAACCGGAGGTATAATCAGTGTTGGTACCACCATAAATTTGGTACCCGTGCACACAAGTGCATTAAGCCTTGCAATTTCAAAGGTATACTAACCGCTGACGGCGAAAATAAGACAAGTCAATCAAAAAACTCGCATATAAACGGGTAGATTCATCGAATCAAAACACCCTCAACGCGAGCAGATTATTTCTGTATGACAGTATAAATAATCTGACTTTCTTAATAGACACTGGAGCTGATTTATCAGTCATTCCAACACAACTATTTTTAAATCAACAACATTTAAAAAACAAAAATTTCAATTTGGTACTTTCGGCCGCCAACGGTTCAACCATTTCAACTTATGGAACTAAATTGCTCCAGGTTGATATCGGTCTTAGACGAACCTTCACGCATGCATTTTTAATATAGCTGCTGTGAATCGTCCAATAATTGGCGCCGACTTTCTGAGTAAATTTGGCCTTTTAGTCGATATAAAAAATAAACGGCTAGTTGATTCAGCGACAAAGCTGTCAACCTTTGCCACAATGGATCGCTCTGACGTATTTTCACCGATCCATTTTATAATCGACAACGCCTATGAGGACGTTTTTAAAACGGCAATCCCTACTCCATTTGGCCTTTTGGAATATACACGAATGCCATTTGGATTACGGAATGCCGCTCAAACGTTCCAGCGTTATATGAACGAAGTCACTCATGGTCTAGACTTCGTATTCGTCTATATTGACGATATATTAATAGCTTCAAAATCTGAGGAACAACACAAACTGCACTTGGATCAACTATTCCAAAAGTAAGTGGTGTTTGATGTTCACATCAATAGTGCTAAATGCGTATTTGGCGCCAGCACACTTGACTTCCTCAGTCATAAAATTACTCCTGATGGTATTCTACCTGCTGAAGATAGGATTAATGCCATCAAGGAATTCCCACCACCCAATTCAATTAAGGGTATTCAGCGTTTCGTTGGTATGATTAATTACTACCATAGATTTAGTCCGAAACTTGCTGAAACACTTGCCCCAATTCACTCGCACTTGGCTGCTCTTGTTAAAAAGCCCAAGACGCCCAAGAACTTTTCTTGGCCCGAGGAATGTCAAAATGCATTTACCTCGCTAAAGAGTGATTTGTCTAACATTACTTTGTTAGTACACCCACTGGACGCTTCAAAGTTCAGTATTACGACTGATGCATCGAACTCTGCGATTGGAGCGGTTCGACAACAGCTTAATAAAAATATTTGGGAACCATTGGGATTTTTCTCCAAGAAGCTATCCGATGCCGAGAAAAAGTACTCCGCATTCGACAGGGAATTATTAGCAATTTATCTAGCAATTAAACACTTTAGATATTTTGTTGAAGGTCGGGAATTTAATACCGACCATAAACCTCTAACGCGGGCAATCCAATCAAAAACTGAGAGAAATCCGAGACAATCTCGTCATTTGGATTTCATTTCGCAATTTACCACGGATATCCAACATGTGATAGGCAAAAATAATGTGGTCGCAGATACTTTATCTCGCACCACCGAAACTGCCACAGTCGAGACTCACTTCGACTTGAATAAGATTAGCCAAGCCCAAGAAGCCGACCTAGAACTTCAGAATTTATTTTCTGGTTCCGAATGTCGCATTAGTCACTACAGATTAGAGCTTTTTGAATTTCCTGGTTTTAAAATCTACTGCGAAATCTCTACGGGGGCAAATCGCCCGTACATCGCAGAATCACTACGTCGAACTATTTTCGATGCATTACATAACATTTCACATCCAGGTATCCGTGCTACTCGAAAATTGATTACTGCTCGTTACTTTTGGCCTAGCATGAACAAAGATGTGACCCATTGGGCACAATCGTGTTTAGCGTGCCAAAAATCTAAAGTCCAAAGGCATACAAAATCGCCCCTTGGACAGTTCGAAATTCCACCAGGTCGATTCGAACATATCCATTTGGGCATTGTTGGACCACTTCCACAATCCAATGGATATTCTTACATTCTTACCTGTATCGATCGTTTTACTAGATGGCCGGAAGCTTACTGCATGGACAATATGTCTGCAGCCACAGTTGCTTCAACTTTTGTTAATAATTACGTATCCCGATTTGGGGTTCCTCTTAATATTACTACCGATCAAGGTACACAATTTGAGTCCAAACTTTTTAGCGAGTTAACTCCTTGGCTCAAATCGTATATGCACTACGGCCTATCATCCTCAAGCAAATGGCATGGTTGAACGTTTTCACCGCCAGCTAAAATCAGCACTTATGGCTCGAGGAAATACAAGTAATTGGAGCTCTGAGATTCCCATTGTTTTACTCGGAACTAGAGCTACAGTGAAAGAAGATCTGAAGTGCTCACCAGCGGAAATGGTCTATGGTCAAACCATCAAGCTACCCGGTGAGTTCTTCGTCGAAAATCCTCTTCCACCTTTACCAACTGCAGACACAGTCGTCGACCACTTGAGGACAACCATGCAAAATCTTGTTCCGACAGCAACTCGAACAACTAATCAAAACACAATTTTTGTCCCAAAAACGTTGGACACTTGTGATTTTGTTTTTGTTCGCATGGACAAGGTTCGCACAGGATTATCACCACCCTACGAAGGTCCATATAAAGTCATTAGACGCCTTCGAAAACATTTCATTATCTCGATCAAAGATAAAAATCATAACATTTCTATTGATCGATTGAAGCCAGCTTACGGAATATTAGCCTCGTCTGATCAAATATCAGCACATCGAGCGCGTAAAACAGTACGTATAGCACTATAATTCTAATAATTATATCAGCTTCATTTAGGGGGGAGCTTCACTTGCAGGGGAGTCCTGTAGCGACCGATACAATTAATCTGACAATCGCCTTAATTTCAGTTGTATCGGAATCACTATACAATTTCGCGTTTGCCCATTTCCACTTATTGACGAGGCAACGCGTTAACATTGCAATCATTTACTTTCTATATGCAACTCATACTCTTGTTATGTATATAGAACAATTTGCATCTACTTAGTATTCGATAATTCTATGTACAATTTAATTTTATATTACGTACATATTGATAACTCTCTCGGATACATATCGCATGATATTTTATTGGCCAATCACCATTCGGTACATTACATTTATTTTCTCTAATATTTGGGCCGAACAAAACGAATTCACATATACATGCAATTCGTCTTGATGATTAGGATTTTGCGTGCATAATTCCCTCGCTCAATTGTTATATACATATTATGTATACATTTATAAACATCAGTACTCTCTCTCTTCTTGCCATATTTTTGTTGGCGCATGGTGCGCTGATTTTTGGTTCATTATGATTTTCGAATTTAACCTTTGTGCAAGTGCAACTCAATCTTATTTTTGGTGGTGAAAATTAATAATACGTATTAAATAAATTAAATAGATTAATGAATTTGTTATATATAATAAAAATTATAAGTTTATATAAATAAATTAATGTGAATAATAAATAATAAATTTCTAAATAAATTGTGAATTAAATAAATAAATTATATGTGAATAAAATTTATAAATAATTAATAAATACGTAATAACAATCAAGTTGTTTCAAACAATTAGTGTACGTGTTATTATTTTGGAAGTCCAACCGGACACAACCTAACAGTGACCTAAACACTAAAAATTCTTTATAGGAAATTCAAAATTCAATGTTTTTAAAACAAAATATATAACTTTAGTTTATTAACATATGGTTTTCGATTAAAAAGGGAAATTTGATAAAATAATTTAATATTTTAATTAAATTTAATTATAAGTAATCTATAATTAATGATCGATCTTATTCTAATTTTTAGTTACGTAAAATATATCACATATTGCTTTTTAATCTAAATTTATAAATTCAATGGTGCACTTGAAAAATAGTGAATGGGTGTTCAACAAAACTACTTTTATTTGTTCTCCACTTCTTATATGAATTAAATGAGAATCATTCTGCACTATTTATATTTCATTACATTAATGATAATCCCTGTATGGTATCACTTTTAAATTAATGTTTTTTGTACAGCAAAAACAAATCATTAATTTTATTTATTCATTCAGCGTGTCGATCTTGATCAAATATTTTTAGATGTACCACCATCAAAATTGGCAGCTTGCTAATCGATACTGAAAATTTAAATATTGAAATGTCTTTAAGCTTATCGACATATAATATCGTATATATAAAAAGGTTAAATAGGTATTTAAAATGATCAATGTACAAATGTATTTAAAAATTATCATTGGCTGAACGCTGTTTTTATTCACGGATGTGAAGTTATCCCGAAAATTCATCCCGAAAAAAGGCTGTTCAAAAATTAGTTTGTTTCTCAACTAAACAAAAATAATAGTAGAATGGTAAAGTATATTGCACTCGACAAAAATATTTAAAAAATTATACGGAGAAAGGCCATTTAAAGAATTAGTTCCATACATGGTTTGAGCTATCGAAAAATGCTCTAGATATAGCGGCATATGCATCATATATGATAGGTCCCTCACTATCGAATAATTACCACCAGCCAGTCCTGAGTTGGAAATTCTTCTATATAAATTTATTTAAATTAGAAACCCCAACTTCTGTTAATGTCAACATAATAACAAGAAGAAAATTTCGTTCTTCTTCAACTAATGTTTCACAATTGTGGCAGTTAAATTGAGCAGTTAAGGCTTGGAAGGCTTTTCAGTGTAAACCCTGATACATCTTGAATATTACAAAAAATTCAAATAATTATAACCAACTGAGCGTTTTTCATAGGTCAAACACTGTTTTATACAGTATTTGAGCTGTAAAAACTTTCATTAATTGGCCTTTCTCACCATCGCATGAACATAGGGGTGGTAATTATTCGATGGTGAGGGACCTATCATGTATGTGTCATATGCCGCTATATCTATCAATCCCTGGAAACTAAGAAACAGTTATAGGCAAATGAGCGTTTTTCGATAGCTCAGACAATGTATGGAACTAATTCTTTAAATGGCCGATCAATCCCTGTAAACTAAGAAACTATTATATGCAAATGGGCATTTTTCAATAGCTCAAACATTGTATTAAACACTATACATTTCATTTTGCTAAGAATAAATGTGGTTTTATTCCTATATGCTAAATATAGATGTAAATTATAAAAAAAATTTATATTATATCAAAATTTTTTAGATATGAAACTTTTCGGGATGGGTTTTCATTTTACTTCAAATTTTATTATTTTCGTGCTGATAGCTGAGACACTTTTGAGTTTTAGTAAGGAAACATTCGAAAAGTCTTTTTTCGGGATGAAAGTCTTTTTTCGGGCTAACTTCACACACATGTTTTATTCTGCCACGCTTAATTTGGTCTGGCCTCAATTATTTCGTGCAATTCATATACAGAATTGATATGGACTTAGAGCTCTTCGGCCTCTTCAATTGTAATTTTTCAGATTTTCTTGTTTTTGTTCTTTTTAGCAACCTCGTGCGCCTACCTGCTGGGTAGTAAGTAATATATATATCTAAGTTTATAAAATCTGAAAATATAGAGTATATAGTAGTAATATAATAATAATATATAGTAACACATATTTACACAAACGGAATTAATTTACAAAAACAGAAATAATATAAAATACTTGGAAAACATATCTCTTATTCGGGCACAAATTTTACCTGTATAACAACAATATTTATACAATTTGATAAGTAAATTTGAAAATTCCCTTTAAAAACGAGTTTTATTGGAATTATATATATTCAATTAAAGGAAACTCAAAACACTTTCTCAGAAAATCCCTCTTGAGACAATTTCTACCAATTATCTCAATTTCATATTAATTGAATGCTCTTAATTTATGGGTAAAAATGATTTTTAATTTTTTCTTTAAACATATATGTACATAATACACATACCCTTTGGAAAATTCTTTAAATATTTTCATGTCAATAATACCTATAGTATATACATACGTATATATACGCATGTTATGTTGGTACCGTTTGACTTCATTCAGAGGTTCAGTAAACAACGATTGAGAAATAAATCGTTTAAATTCAAAATATCAGTATTGGTTGGCAGGGCAACAAATAAAAAAACCATTCAAATTATTATCATCGAGCAGAGGTACCTAATACGACAACTGATCCAGGCACATCATAATAGACGAATATTTAATATCCTAAAGGTTTGATTTTTTTTGGAATACGTCTAAAATAATACGGTCGATAATGTTACAGCTGTATATCTTATAGACTATACAATAATATGAGCCAACTCTCCAAAGGGTTTGCCAAAGTTAATACGGAGCAATTGTATACATTTTGGGAAAGACGACTCCAAACCTTGTAACGCGTAACTTTGGTTTTTCTTAGGTATTCTTCTCAGCAAAAAAAAAAAAAATCTAGACTAACAACAAATTTCATTCTATTTTGTATTACATTATAAAATTTATATTATTTATACAAAAAAATAAATTAAATGGTAAATTGTTTCTCCATAAAGTATAGATCTTATGCCGACGGTGTTCCTCTCCGTTTTCAAAATGATGCTTGTCTGGCTTATGCGTACTAACTATGGAAAAACATAAGAGTAATATTACTTATAAGCAAAAGCAACAACAAAAAAAATTATCACAACAGAAAAATATGTTAATCAATCCACGTCCTTTCTTCCAGTTCAAATTTGCTCGTATTCTCGGGTACAGTATTAATTTACTAAGTTGGGCGCCATCTTCAAAATTGAAGAAAACCCGTCACGCGTTTTATCAAATTTCGGCTATCTCACAGAGCGAGTCTAAGACAAAGGGTGGGGTTTCATGAACAATGATTTTAAAACTGGAAGATATATTTATATTTATTTTTTATGAATTAACAAAACAAATTTAAATATACGTAGAATGTAGAGATGAAATAAATAAAAACTATATATGTATGATTATGTATATAAAAAAAAGAAAAGGTCAACAGTAAATCAATTTTACTGCAAAAAAAAATATTGCCACACACTAATTTGCTGATGTTAAATAAATAACCAAGGAAACATTTATCTATAGTAAAGGAGTTTGCTTACCCGGAATCTTTCAGAAAGAATCTTACGGTTTAGTTGCATGTCTTTTTGTTTTCTCCCTTGTTTTTCTACCACGCGGTTCAGCGGCCTCCATGGTCCATATGCCGTTCAGGTTGTTGCAGCACGGTCCAACAGCGTACATACACACGCTCAAAAAAAAAAAAATCAGCTGCGAACTCAATTTGCATGACTATCCAATTCTTTCAACCACTATACAGACATTGGTAACAATATCTTAAACGTTATTTTTTTTTCTTTTGCCACAAACAAAATTTTCAAATAGGCAATACACTCAAAAAAAATTTATATAATATTCATTCAGAACCATTCGATAGATAAAAAAAAAAAACACACATAATTAACATAGTCACAGGATAGTTCTAGTTATCTGTTCCAATCTTAACATATATATTTATATATAATATATACACAAAATAAATTATATTTCATAAAAAAAAATCGATTTATATTCACCCAAATAAAATTAAAGTCTCTCCATAAATTTTGTTATAGGTTTTCTGCATGCACCATCTCGAGATGTGTCTTCTTTGAGCTCCAAAATCCAAAAAAAAAAATTAAAACAAATCTCCGCTTATCACCCAATCAATTTTTCTTTTTTTTTTTCATTCCGCTTTACGCTCGTTCTTTCTTGCATTCGTTTTCTCTCGGTCAGCAATTGGGTATTGGAGAATGGGGAAATCATGGTTATTTACTTATGCAATTTTAATAACATTTAAATGTATGGCGAAAGAGAGACCCGAGGAACATTACAGGGTTGTGTAACCCCAAAAAAAATTATTACATTTAATCAAGTGCGGCGCGTGCTCGCTCCATTCAACCCGCTACAATGCATCTTTTCTTTTATAAAGAAATTTAATCAAATTCACAACTAATTTGATTAAATTTCTTTCTAAAAAAAATTAAACTTAACAAAAACAGACTTAATACTATAATCTTTGCGAAACAAAATTTCAGCCAAAAGAAAGTTAAATTTATAAAAGAACTTTGTCTTTACGAAAACCATCTTACCACGAATACACTCTGCCAATTTTGAAAACGGGTTGAACAGTTTCCAATAAACGTGAAAATAAATATTTCTAAGGAGAAATGAAATTTAAATACTAACTATGTACATTTTACATTATATTTAGAATTACTAACACTATAAAATACGATAATCGCAAATTTTTCTCGATATTGTTCAAATTAATATGATTCAGCGTAATATAAGAATTAATCGCTGATCAAACTTTAAGGTGTAAACACCATTTCTTAACTGGCACTATTACTCGGCCCAATATAATTTACTAACCTTGAATTACAAGGTCCAACCATCAAATTCGATTAACCATAAATAAACAAAGATGGACTAACTACTTGATAGCGTATGGAAAGTAAGTCCTGAGCAAGATCAAGAGAATCCAAATTGAATGAAAATTAACCGAATTTGAAATAATAATAATAATAAAAAAAAATATAATAATAAAATCAGATCTACAACATGACTAACCCTTGATAGCGTATGGAAATAGGTCCTGAGCAAAATCAAGGAATCAAATTGCAACCCAAAAAAAAACTTAATCAAAATAGCTACTGAAAGCCCCAAAAAAAAATGTTCACTTGAACAAAAAAAAAATTCACCCCATCTGGCTGACAAATACGTACTCAACTTCATTGAGTACTAAATGCTATAATTTGAACAACATCGATTAAAATCACGAGATCAAAAAAAAACAAAAAAAAATTTAATTAAATTGAATTATATTTAGAGAAAAAAAAGATTGTATCGTTTATATTAATTCTAAATGCTAAACTATAACTAACTATAAGATTTGGGTGGTATTTTGATCGAACCCACTATCTATAGCAAAAAAAAAGAAAAAAAAAGATTAACTCTAACTAGATAATAACTAAGTTCTAACTTAAAAATTAGGTTTTGGATGATATTCATTTGATCTACTACTGAACATAGAGTATTTATTGTAATTTATGACGCGAAGTCAAAATCCATAGCTAATGAAAATTTTAATCTAATTAATAATAATAATCTAATTTGTAAACTACACTCTAACTAAAAATTAAGTTTTGGATGATATTCATTTGATCTACTACTACTAAACGTAGAGTATTTATTGTAATTAATGACGCGAAGTCAAAATCCATAGCTAATGAAAATTTTTAGGCTAAAAAAAAATTATATTTAATAGAACTAAAATATGTACAAAGAATGTCTTACCACAATGAAACGTTTACTGAGTATTAAATGACAGCATCAGCTTTAAAATCTTTCGTATGAAAAACACCTAGTTCTTTATTATTGAGATCTTGCAGCAAGTAAGTATGTGATCCGGTTTTCTGCTTTATCTTACATTTTATCCATTTAGGTGCCAATTTAGCACTGAAATTCTTAGAAGCGTTGGATAACTGGAAATTTCTTTTCCAAACCACATCTCCAACGTTATGATTTCTAATTGAAGACCTTAAATTGTAATAGTGAGCATATTTGTCGTAGGCTTTTCGAAGATTTGTTTGTACTAGCTTGTTAATTTTCGCAAAATCCTCTCTCAAATATTTCACTCTTTCTTTAATAGGATCATTGATTTCAGGTTGAACATTAGACTGGTCCTCGACATGTGGGTTATATGCAAAGTGATATATCTCACGAGCAAAGTTCAAAAAATAGGGAGTATATCCGGTAGAATCATGACAGGCGGTTCGAATGCCGCAGGCTATTTTGTGTATGTATTCGTCCCAATCTCTGTGATCGTCCTTAACGTATGAACGAATTGCGGCTAAAACGACTCGATTGACCCTCTCTGCTGGATTGTTTTGAGGGTGGTAGTAAGCATTTCGATAATGAGAAACTCCATTCTCCTTCAAGAAGTTTTTAAATTTTATAGCAGTAAATTGTGGGCCATTGTCAGAAATCAAGGTACGAGGGGTTCCATAGATTAGAAAAACATTCTGCTCTAAAATCCGAATGGTGGACTTAGCGTCTGAATTTCTAAGTGGAAACAAAAGAACGAATTTCGTAAATACATCAATAATCACTAGAACAAATGTGTTGCCAGACTTTGATCTAGTCAGAGGCCCTTTCAACTGTTGTTAAGGTAAGTTGCGACAGATTAGTGTCGAGAGTTTTTTTAAGATCTGAACCCTGCTGATCATCAGACACTTCAGTTTCGGAGGCAATAAGAGTCGGATCAATTAATGTTCTAGTCTGGCTCAACATGAAAGTAATATTGCTCTTCCAAGGAGAATGAACTGGGAGAGTATTATTAAGTCTCTCCAAACGAAACTGGAGATGAAGTAGTTTAGTATTGATGGACTTACCACGTTGTCTTCGTTCTGCTATTGGTAGTGCGCTTAAATATTTGTATTTCCGCTCACATTCTGCGTAATCTGCATCAATGGGATCGTTTGTCGTTCTTGGAGGGTTAGTATGTCCCTTAGCTTCGTCACGTAATCGCCGACGCAATGATCTTCTATTATCTTCTGATGAACCTTTGTCGATGAGATCTCTGATACGTATTTCATACGAAAGCTCACCATCACTCAAGTAAACCGAATTCATTGTTATACTTTGACACTAATAATAAAATAAAGGGTAAAGATTAATACTAAATCAAAAATTATAAATTAATAAATCAAAAATAAATTATATATACAAAAAAAACAAAATGTACTGCAAAACAAAAAAAAAATTCCAAAACTTAATCTAAAGTACATAACAAATCTGAAGTAAATAATAACCCAAAATTAACCACAAATAAGGCAAATAGCTGCCTTTTTGGAGCCCCACGTTGGGCGCCAATTATGTAACGCGTAACTTTGGTTTTTCTTAGGTATTCTTCTCAGCAAAAAAAAAAAAAAATCTAGACTAACAACAAATTTCATTCTATTTTGTATTACATTATAAAATTTATATTATTTATACAAAAAAATAAATTAAATGGTAAATTGTTTCTCCATAAAGTATAGATCTTATGCCGACGGTGTTCCTCTCCGTTTTCAAAATGATGCTTGTCTGGCTTATGCGTACTAACTATGGAAAAACATAAGAGTAATATTACTTATAAGCAAAAGCAACAACAAAAAAAAATTATCACAACAGAAAAATATGTTAATCAATCCACGTCCTTTCTTCCAGTTCAAATTTGCTCGTATTCTCGGGTACAGTATTAATTTACTAAGTTGGGCGCCATCTTCAAAATTGAAGAAAACCCGTCACGCGTTTTATCAAATTTCGGCTATCTCACAGAGCGAGTCTAAGACAAAGGGTGGGGTTTCATGAACAATGATTTTAAAACTGGAAGATATATTTATATTTATTTTTTATGAACAAAACAAATTTAAATATACATTAACAAAACAAATTTAAATATACGTAGAATGTAGAGATGAAATAAATAAAAACTATATATGTATGATTATGTATATAAAAAAAAGAAAAGGTCAACAGTAAATCAATTTTACTGCAAAAAAAAATATTGCCACACACTAATTTGCTGATGTTAAATAAATAACCAAGGAAACATTTATCTATAGTAAAGGAGTTTGCTTACCCGGAATCTTTCAGAAAGAATCTTACGGTTTAGTTGCATGTCTTTTTGTTTTCTCCCTTGTTTTTCTACCACGCGGTTCAGCGGCCTCCATGGTCCATATGCCGTTCAGGTTGTTGCAGCACGGTCCAACAGCGTACATACACACGCTCAAAAAAAAAAATCAGCTGCGAACTCAATTTGCATGACTATCCAATTCTTTCAACCACTATACAGACATTGGTAACAATATCTTAAACGTTATTTTTTTTTTCTTTTGCCACAAACAAAATTTTCAAATAGGCAATACACTCAAAAAAAATTTATATAATATTCATTCAGAACCGTTCGATAGATAAAAAAAAAAAAACACACATAATTAACATAGTCACAGGATAGTTCTAGTTATCTGTTCCAATCTTAACATATATATTTATATATAATATATACACAAAATAAATTATATTTCATAAAAAAAATCGATTTATATTCACCCAAATAAAATTAAAGTCTCTCCATAAATTTTGTTATAGGTTTTCTGCATGCACCATCTCGAGATGTGTCTTCTTTGAGCTCCAAAATCCAAAAAAAAAAAATTAAAACAAATCTCCGCTATCACCCAATCAATTTTTCTTTTTTTTTTCATTTCGCTTTACGCTCGTTCTTTCTTGCATTCGTTTTCTCTCGGTCAGCAATTGGGTATTGGAGAATGGGGAAATCATGGTTATTTACTTATGCAATTTTAATAACATTTAAATGTATGGCGAAAGAGAGACCCGAGGAACATTACAGGGTTGTGTAACCCCAAAAAAAATTATTACATTTAATCAAGTGCGGCGCGTGCTCGCTCCATTCAACCCGCTACAACCTCAATCAATATAGACCCATAAGCACAAGTTCTCTGATCCTATATGCATCGCCGGATGAGCGAGCAGTCATAGCAGAGTCGGAGGTAAAAAGTAAAAACAAATATCCTCAGAAAAGGAAGTCTCCTGTATCACAAAAATTAGTCTATAGTGATATTGATATTCAAATGAAGATTCCTTTAACATTTCAAGAAAAAGAAGATGTCTGGCTTAAAATAGGGAAACTCAATTGTGGCTTAAAATTAAGTACATCTGTACTTAAAAATATCGAGTTTGTTTAGGATTTTTAAAGGATTTTATTTTAAATTAAACGTTAAACACGTTAAGTACATACCATTTTAAATTAGAAGTTTTGAGCTATATGCTATATTTATAAATGAAAATAAAACCAATGCAATAGAAATTTCTATATTTGATATTTGGTGTAATTGCAAATCATAAATAAATCACTGTATTGAGCTATGACAGGATTGTGATAAATATTTGAAAAATTCATTAATTCTGGCAACAAAATCATGATGTATTCAACTAAGATGATCATGCAGGGTCATCCATTAAGGTTATAACAAAAAATTTGTCTATGAAAATTGTGTTTTAGCCTAAGATTTTCACCAATATATACACAATTATATATATAAGCCCAATAGCAGAAAAGATAACCGAGAGCAGAGAGTTTACACTCAATTTTAGAGTAAACATTGAGTGAATTTCCCAAGACCATGAAAAAAGATCAAATGGGCCAAAATTGTATGAATATGTTTGTTTACATTTTCAATAAATTAAAAAACGATTAAACTTTGTCTATTACTTTTAACACTTTTAAATCAAATACACTTTACTGCCACGGCGTCCATGTGGTTACAGTATTTACTTTCCTCCATATGTATATATACTAAATTGAGTATATACCTACATATATGTATATATCTGCTAAATGAAAAGTTTACATCCTACTTTTTAATTATTAAACACACATATATTGAAAAATCGATGAATTATACACTTTATAATAAATGATTATCCCCCTCTATTCTCCCATAATATCCGAATATCTAATCCTAGCCCAATAGCATTTTCAAAATAATATTTTTCTCGTCAAAATCCTTATATAAATATTGACACAGTCTTAATTTAATTTTTCTTTCTTGTCGGCGCCCTCAATTCTTTTTAATTTAAACAGAATAACGAATATAAAATTAAGTGGCGATGAAGACACAAACAATACGCACCGGTGTGCGATAAAGACAATATTATTTTAGTTTTGTAACTTTTGAGGTAATACAAAAAGAAAAACTTCACTTAGTAATAAAAATAAATAAACGAACCGAATAAAAGCAATAACTAAATATTAGATGCGTAGAAGCTTTTCTTTATTTATTTACCTTTTACACAGCTTCTGTTATAACACAAATATATAAGTATTGTATACATATATATATACACAAGTTTATGTAGCTGATCTACATATGTATATTCTGTGATTTTGTTTTTATCCTCATTCTATCCTTACAAATATAATACAAAATATACAACAAATCCAAGGTAAAACCAGACATCAACATATGCATATATACACATCTATATGTATATGGATCATAAAACATCAAAATAAGAATTTGTATAGAGTACGTTTGGCTGCGCTAAAAAGTCCACACAAATTAATCATGCTGTGCATTTATTTTTATGATGAATGCTATCATATATTTCTCGTATAGATATATATGCTAAAAGTGGCAAGAAAGAACTTTAACACTTATATACAAGTGTTTCGACCTTAAACCAACAAAATCTGTCAATTTTTTATATATTCAAATACATCATCCTTTATGGTTGGCTCTACAAATTCATCTTGTACATATACAATATATAGAATTGCTCGGTATAATAAAAAGCTTTAATAATTATTATCAGTGCGAATTAGTAAGAAATATTGTACTAACTAAATAAAATTTGCTTTATCGCTAGCGAATCCGAATAACACAACTTGCCACATTTTGCCAAAACTCAATTGTTTTTAAGGTGAGTACGCGAGGTTGGATATATACCCTATACCCGAGCGCTAAACCAATAAAATCTCTAAAATAGTTAATCCCTAACCAAAACAATTCATCCATTCCCCCTCTTTCAAATTAATATATTTTTATCTTATGGTCGGATGTAAATAGCTCGGGTAAATCTCTGACCTGGCGAACTCACCTTTAACAAAAATTAGTTGTGAAAAGTAAGTCGTTGAAAATCAGTTTTCAAATACAAATATTACAAAATAGGTATTGATTCGACAATTCTTTAAATACTTAAATGTAGCGCCCATATATAGTTGTGACACATGGTGAAAGGGATTAAATGAAAACAAAATGTGCAAGATAAAGTTTGATGTTTTATGTTCCCTTTTAGTATATGTGCTCCTGGACGGTTTTATCGACAAGTTGTAACTAACAATGTAATGGCAATAGCTTACTCCTGGGTAGCCGCAGAATGTAGAACTTGTATGTAACGAAAGCTTTAAATGTATAACCTAGATGATGTGGTTACTCCAACGTAAGATTAGTCTTTTGATGTCATGTTTGATATATTTGCATCTCGTTCAACACCGGCTTACCCATAGTATAGTGTGCAACCGGACGTTCAATTCCATATCACCTATTTTATGGCTAAGAAATGTTACTACTCAATACGATTATGTATAATACGCAGAATCAGTGAACGTTTTTCAATTTCTTCTGGGTTAGCTGAGTATCCGATAACACCAAAGTTTCCAGCTTATAAAAGTTTTTTAATGTTCGTGACTGAATTTTCATTTTTGTATTTTGCTCAATAGATCCAGGGCTGTACTTCTTATATAATATCCGCCCTGCGCTAAAAATATTAGAAAAAACAACAATTTTTTTAGTAGTTTCATAATTTATTTAAATCCAGCTTTTAAATAATACGTTATTCATTGACTACAAATTATTAATTGTATGTGAGGTTGACGTACATAATTTAACTAAACCAAAATGTACATAAAAGAAATCCAATGAAGCTTATTTTGATCAATAAAAATTTACAATGATGTTACTTATGATAAAAGCATGCACTATAGTCGCAGTTGGCTTTTACTAACAGAAGTGTTGTATTAAATTGTTTACATATTTAAAATGAGGAGAATTGAGCTTTAAATTACATTCAAATATTAGAGACATTAAGATTTCATTTTTAGTTATAACCAAAATAAATATTCAACCAGATTCTGCAATAAGATTTTACTGATATCTTTTAAACCCAAGTTTTATTTTTGTTAAACTTATTTTATATTGCCAAGTCTCCAATTGCTGGAAGCGTTTAATTTCCAAACTTTTCATTCCAGAAAGCTTTAATTTCTGTAAAAGTATTTTTAGTAATAACATTTCCAAATTAATTGAGCTTTTATATGTATTAATTGGAATATTAAAAAGCTTTATGTTAAAAATTGACAGCAAGGTTTTATTGACATAAGAGTTGTTGCTATAAGTGATTGTGAAAAGGTCACATTTAATAGAAGGATAATTAAGGTAAGATTTTACTGTACTCAATGGTTAATAGATTTCACGGATATTTTCTTAAGAAAATTGTAACCGTTATAAATAAGTTTCTTAGAAGTAAAAAATTGAGCTTTTAAGCTGGTTTCAGTTTGCTTATAAATTGCTTAAAACTTCTAATCTGGGATGATTTTTGAATCGATACATTTAAATATTGTTTATTTATTGTCTAAAACAAGTTAGTCTTCAGGGGTTCGCAATTCAGTCTGTTTAGTTTTAATTAAAAATGATAAAGAAACTAAAATTCAACGTGGAAGTTAGAGCAGCTATGGTAGCTGAGTACAATAATGGAATTTCTTCCAGTGAAATATCAAAAAATATAATTGTCACACAAATTTTATACCAAATTCGAAAACAATATATTTATGGTACAGTAAGAAAAGTAATTGGAAGAGGCAGTAAACGAAAGACAAGTGTTAAGGAAGATGTACGATTGAGTTAATCCATCTGCAACTCAAAGAAATATCCAATACACAATAAATTCTTCAAGGCAAAATAAAATTACCCAACCTACCATTTGCCGTAAGTTGAAGGAACAGGGCATCAGGAAATACACTACTAAAACCAAGCCATAAATTTCCAAAAATAATAAAACATAACGTTTGAAATTTGCTCATGATCATATTCAAAAAAGCTTTGATTTCTGTAAAAGTATTTTTAGTAATAAAATGTCCAAATTAAGTAAGCTTTTATATGTATTAATTGTTATTAAATTTCAATGTTTCTTCCTTAAGAAAATTGTAATCGTTATAAATAAGTTTGCTCTCAGTAAAATTATTGAGCTTTTATCCTGGTTCACTTATTTGAGTTAAGCAAGGACAGAAAAATGACAAGGTTTTATAATATTTTACAACTCATGAAGCTTTGATTGAACGAATATCATTAGCGTTAAAACTAAATTTACTTCATAGGTGACTTTTAGACTTAAATTTACAGGTGCAATAAAATTGTTCAATATTAAAATTGAAAGTATCTGGTATATTTAAAATGCTACTAAAAAAAGGAATATTTTTAAAAGAATTTAAATCGCAAAACAATTTATTAGTTTTAATCACGAATATTTTACGAAATTGATAGCTTTGAGCTATGTATGATAAATAAAAATGCAGATCTTGAAACTTTCAATTTCTTCTGAGCACATTTTATATTTTGGTCTGATGCTTTTTTTATTCCAATATTTCCGATTCTATGCTTAAAGTATGCTTAAATTATTCAGCTTGCACTGCCCTAAAGATGAATGAAAATAATTTATAACTCTTCTCAATGCGGAAAGGGATGTTTCATCTGAACAATTGTAGTAAAAGAAATAATACTAATAAATATTTTCAATGACGTGGTTCTATTTGGGAATATACTTTCAATATTCGTATTAATAAAAAATTTCGGCTTTCGAAGCAGTTTAGTCATCAGATAATATATTTCTTTGCTTGAAATTTTAGCCCTCTTTAAATAAATTCCTCTTAATGTTGTTGGGGTTTATTGTACTTATTTATACAATTTCATCTTTATGCACATATGTTCTTAAATATAATAATATACCAAATACAAATATTTTAGCTCTCTATAATTTGCTAACAGCCCAATGGTATAAATGATGGCATTGCAAGACGATGAAATGATCTTGACTTGCATGGATAAATATGATGGAATGCAGTTCAGCCCAGGAAGACTGATTTGTTGTCCATCGGTGATGATTAAACTCAAATTCGTGATATTGCTTTCATACATAAAGAAAGGTATATTATGGGTTAACTTGATAATCGGATAATTTTTAGCTAGCATGTCCTGACAGTTGATTTTTTAAAAAAACATCTCAAGCTCTTATTGATATTTGTTAATAAACCATATATAGTCTTGGTACAGTACAACATATTATTGTTGAATATCTATTCTTTAAAATAATTTTTCGAAAAAAAAATTATAAACAAATTTGTGCAGATGAAGTTTTTCCTCAATTTGTCCTAAATTACGTCATTTAAAGTTAGGACAGTTTTAGTACAAAATTCACTCGCCTTTATAGGCGAAAAAAAAATTACCGGCTTTCGAAGCCGTTTTAGTCATCAGATAAGCAAATAAATATATCAACTGAAATATATTTAATTGTTTGAAATGTTTGTACTCTTTAAATTAATTCTCTTCGTAATGTTGTTCTTAAGTTGTACTTATTGTAATTTATACAATTTCAGTTTTATGAACATATATGTTCTTAAATATAATAATACACCAAATACAAATATTTTGGTTCTCTATAATTTGCTAACAGCCCAATGGTAAGGACGGCAATGCAAGACGACGAAATGGTCTTGACTTGGTTGGATAAATATGATGGAATGCAGTTCAGCCCAGAAAGACTAATTCTTTGTCCATGGTTGATGGTAAAGGCAAATTCGTGATATTACTTTCATACATTATGTCGATGGCAATAACAATAAAGAAAGGCGTATTGGGTTAACTTGATAATCGGATAATTTTTAGAGAGCATGTCCTGACAGTTGATTTTTTTAAAAACATGTCAAGCTCTTATTGATATTTGTTAATAAACCATAAACCATAAACCATATAAACCATATGGTACAATACAACATATTATTGTTGAATATCTATTCTTTAAAATAATTTTTCATTAAAAAAATTATAAACCAATTTTGGAATAACCATTTCGAAAATTTCAGAATCGAAATTAATCAAAATCAAAAGTAATTTTTCAATCACTTTTATCAATCAGTCTATATGCTAAAACATTCATATTCAATATACATACATATTTATCACATATACATTTACTAGGTAGTGCTTGAGCACTGTCTGTATCGGTTATTGAATCTCAGTTACTGTGTTCACCTATACATATGTATAATACTGTTTGTATTTAAAAAACGAGAAATTAATAATATTCAATGGCTAATTCTGAATTTGTTCCATCATTTTGGAATTCTTAAGATTTTAATAAATTGTATTTTAAATGCTACTCAAATTTCACCAAATTTTAGTATTTCACCGAAATTAGAAAAACTCAAAGATTTATATCAAACATTGATTTTTTAGTGAATAAATTTGAGCAAGTATTCTGAAAGTTTGTTTTCACAAATTCTGAAACATTTATTGGTTTTTTTTTACTAAATTCTGAAATACATGTAGTATATCAAATTTAAGAATTTTTTGAATTTTCTTGAAATACTTTTTGTTGTTCAACATATTTTAATAATTTCTTAAATTTTATCAGCTGCTCAAGTTTTTGAGGAATTAAATTAATTCCGGAACTAAATTTTTAAAATTTATAAAATAATAAATATTCTGCTAATACATATATAGTTGATGTCGTTTAGGAGTCTATAGACAGACAGCTTGCATCACTGTATACAAGTATATATAGGTAAACGCGCAGACAACAAATATGAACACTGACCAGTGTTTATATACCTAGATACCATTTATAGTCAAAATTTCAATTAATTATTGATATGAAACCGGTAGGTATAATTCAGAGATAACTTATAATTATAACTCAAAGTTTAAGATCATTTGGTTTATCTGTATTGGCATATGTTTAACTTCGATGACAACATTTTTTTATTAAAATTTAAAGTTATTAGGGCTCGGTGCTGTTATCGTTTATTTTTTTTTAGAATAATGTATGCTTATATACTTTGTCTGAAAACTTGTATGTTTGTTTAGCTATAACGTATTTCAATACTTTCATTTCAATAATATCATTTCATATTATTTATAGGTAATCAAACACAGATCAACTCCGCCTAAATAATTTTTTGTGAAACTTGTGTTTAATTTTTTAAAATTTTCCGTATATTTATTCTACGGTCTTGTAGCAAGTTTTTCTATATATGTATCATTACAAATATTTACAATAGGTTGCAAAACTGACTAAAATATTATAGAAAATAAATCGGAAAACAACATTGTTTAATGACTATTTACATGCGTGCGGCTTTAACACCACCCTTAATTTGTAGAAACTCTAACAAAATTACAAAAATATACCATTAAAACTTTCAAATAAAACCTTTTAAAACCTTGCTTTTTAAACATATCTGAGAAATACCTTTTTTCAAAAACAGCATAAACATTGTTATCTATATGAGCATATTCTAACCAAAATCCAATTTAACCATTTTTTTGTGTAGTAAAATCAATATTAAAATAAGCTTATATTGGCAACTTATCAACTCTTGTACCTTTTCAACGAAAAAATTATCTGACTTTACTTGATTTAGAGATTTAAAACCAAGATTACATATACATGAATGAGTCTGTTATTAAAATTACATAAAAAATCTACTGTACATATATGCTTTATGGAAATAAAAGCTACATTTCGACGAAACAACAATTTTATTTCACTCATGTTCAAGTCATAAGTTGTATATTTAGCTGATTAAGTAGGGTTGTAAAAGGAGATACATTATACAATTATGAATTTGTTTAAGACGTCATACGCATATTTTATTCGAATGACAAACAAACCAATTATTGAATATATTTATTATTTAAAGAAGACATACTCGTATATACTTATTATTGATTCTTGATTCTACTTTTATCTCTGCTAAATGATATCATTAAAAAGAGATATTTTTTTTTACGGGTTAATACAAATGAAAACAGTCCGCACAAAATTAGAAAAATTGATTGAGTTGTGAATAAGCTAAATTGCAGGTACATTCGTTCGCCGAACAATAGTTGATATTATGAATATGGATGGAAAGGGCAAAAAGTCTATATACTAAAAATGCGTACAGAACGTATAAATTTCAAAACTATGGTTAATAAAAGAGAAACAAACTGAAGAAAAAGTTATTACTTAATTACTTGCACAACAACCCATGGAATTTTTTGGAACAACCCCAAATTTTCAGAATAATATATATATACTTATAGACACTATGATTTAACCTTTCATTTACTGTACATATATAATACGACAACTGCTCTTCTTTCATAGAATTTATGTGCTTTATAAGAACATTATAGATTCCTATCAAAAAATGATAAATATCCTTTCCGGGAAACATTCAAGCCTTCAAAGTAATTAGATTAGGTATAAAAAAATTGGAGCAAAAATAATAATAAATCATTTAGTGATGGTAAAAAGTAAAGTTGATATAATCGATTTACTGGTTACTGAACGACACATAGACTAATCCGGCTGTCATATATACTGCAGTTATCACAATATAATTTTATGTACCCAATATTCTTAGGCATTCGTGGAAAGCTGCTGTGAAATCATACATTCTCTACCACATATACATATATAGTTAGTTCCATTCTTTTCATCTCATATAAATATAAGTTTATCCATCTTAAAGAGAGTGTTGGTCTAATTATACCCATTTACCTTAACATTCATTTCATGGTTAGTTTCCTCAAGTTGTAATTCACAATACGTTTTCGGAAACCTCGGGCTCGAATACCAATAAACAAAAAATCAGGTTTTCATCACCTAATTATGATGAACACAGCTAAATATATGCCCCCTATTATGGTGAAATAGTTGATAAGCTGACCCTTTTTCGAATTTTTTTCTCAGATTTTAGATCAGTGGCCCATTCTGATTTTTCTCGGGAATTGGGAATTTTTGACGTTTTTTTGACGATTATTTCAGAGTTTTGAATATGATATTTCAAAATCGAAATACAAAATAATTTCATTGATTTGAATATGATATGAAGCAACGTTAACGTTTTAAATTTTTTAATTAGAATCGAAAATCTATAAATAATTTGAATCTTGAATACTCGTATATAACAAATAATTTACGTAATTGAACCTGTGTTTTTACGAATTGGACATTCTTTGAATGATAGGAATGTCGATTAAGGTATACATGTTCGACTTTAGTTGCTCGTCAGAACAGCGAGATGTGAGTACAATCGATACAACCGATTACGCCGGCAAGATTGAACTTTTCATAGAATCTGAAATGGAAAAGTTATTAGAGTTCGAAAAAACTTACTTGTTAAAAAGTTAAAACAAACACGTATACTGTTTTTAGCGATTGTGGAAATTTTATGTATATCGTCTTTAAATTTTCATCGACAATTAAACAAAATTCGATTATACATTGAATTACCACACTCTGCGATACGCAATTTATGATAGGTATTTTTTGTGATACATTTTTTCTCGTTTAATGGCTTGTTGGCCTTGTTGGCTTTGTTGCGGCGGACGGTTCATGTAGTTGATTTGCCTGCTCTGCAGCGATGGAGCAATATTCATTGGTTCTGAGTTTGGAGTATGTTGGACTTGGTGGTACCTTGATGTTTTGGTGCTGAATATTATATGTCATGTTCCTTTGTGGTAACGTCATTTGGATATGATTGGGGTAGTTACTGAATTGTTGGTATTTTTCTTATGAATTGCGAAATTGATATAGTTCAAAATTTGGATCTCCAGGCAAGATGCATAAGCCTCTGGTAATGTTTGTGGTTTCTGGTTGATCAGCATTCTCGCGATAAATCTCCGTGTAATCCTCTGATAAAGACATCTGTTTCGATATACTGTAACGATTTGCTCGTTACGGGCTATAGATGAATGCGTTTAATGGTGGTACAATGACACAATATTTACAATATACAATATTTTTCTTGGTTATGCGAATGTGCTAGCTAAATTTCTATATTAAAACTGTGTTCATACGGACTAAGCAGAAAATATTTGTATACATACAAAGTAAATTATTATAGTTGAATTTCTGTTATCAGCATAATGGAGAGAGAGAGACATTTTCTGATTGTCGTACATTCATCATCGAATATGTTGTAAGATATGAGTCAGAATTTCCCCTAATTTTTTGTCTGATACTCTGTAGAATTGCCTGATAGAAAAGCCTATCACGCATAATGTTGTTAAGAAATTTTCAACACTGTGGATCCAGGATATATATACTGTGTAGGGTTACCATTAAATGGCTGTAATTCTTTTACGCAGTCTGGCAGTTCACTGGTTTCTTTTAATCCTCCGCGTTTTTGTGTGTTCAAATTTCCTAATGTTTCTATTGCTGATTTTATTGATTTTTCCAATTTCTGGATTCGTCGTTCAATCACTTCCTTATAGTTGTCTAAATTGATGATGTGGATTAAATTAATGTTCCGCATGATGATTCGTCCTTTCCTTTGTTTTAAGGATACTATTGCAGAGGCATCGTATTCATAAATATTAAAAGTTGATGCTAGGCCGCACAGCCATAATTGATTCCCCCATTTAGCAGTAAGCGATGGGTTGAGTTTCTTATTTGAGGATTTCTCCTAATGTTGTTTGAATGATTCTAGGATTAGAATTTCCTTGAAGATTTTTCTAGTACATTCCGGGTGTGGTACACTTGGGACAGGCCAATTGTGTGAGCGGATGATTTGTAGATTTCCCTCTAAGCCGTAAGCAGTAATGCTTGCTAACAGCCTCTTCGTGGTACAACGTCGATCACGGCACAGTAAATATATTGTTGAGTATTATGTTCTCACGGGAATAATACTCTTGTGCTACTATGTTCTCGTGGGAATATTAATCGGCAATTTGTTGAATTTTCACTTTTACAATACTATCTTCTCGTGGGGATAGTATAGTTATTGATGGAGTGATAGGAAAACGTAAAATTCCATTTTTATTCACTTTTACAACTTACGTTGGCGGTCCCTTTTTCGGCGCCAATTAATGAGTTTTATTCGTATAGAATTAGAAAAAAAAACAGATTTTATTATTTAATCATTACAATTCTTTTCGGTTACAAAATAACGACTAAAGATACTATCGAAAAAACAGTGTTATTGTGCTATAATTTTGCTTAACTAAACAAAAAAGAATTAATTCTAAGACAATCAATATTATTGGTATAGTATTGCTACAACAGATAAGCGTGTCTAGAAGTATTGCTGATTCGTCACTTCGCACGTTGATTTATATTTTAACTTGTCTGCTATTTTATGTTGACTCGTCATTTCCCACATTATGTTGTTATCATAACTTACAGCATTTCGTGTAACCAAAGCATCTGTTGTATGAATCTTCAATCACACTTCTTTCAAAATTGGCATCTGTTTTTACTCGTGGCTATGAAAAATTAATTATCACTATATTGCAGTTGTGCAGAACTATATATACATACATAACCACAAGAAAGCACGTTTTGATAATTTATATCGACATATTACATCACGAATTCGAAACTAACATATTCATTTCTAGTAATGAGCCGTACACCATATACATACATCTAAAAAATAATATATTATTTAAAAGGTATACAAAATGTATGTTTTAATCAGAAACCTAAAATGTTCTGATTATAGAAGCTGTGACTGCTTCAACCAATAATCAGTTTGATTATTAACTAATAATGTTTATATGTTCGTGTTAAATTTGTCTATAAAACCATTTAAAATTAAATTTATAGTTAAAACAAAAATTGATTTTTACGTTTGAAATATAAGAATTTACTACTACATACATATGTATACTCAAGTATTTCAAATAAAAATACGAAAAATATACATATGTGTTGCTTATATTTGAACATATACAAGGTAAGAAAATTTAATAATTAGATTGATTTTAGGAAAACACGCATGGTTCATATCAATTGGTTTTTGTACATAATATGTGTATAAGATGAAACCATTTTACCAGTATTACGCTAATCATCATTTGTAATTTTTAATATTCTCTTTTGAATATAAAAATCACTTTAAAATAACTTCCTTTAATTCCTAACTCTAATTTGTTATATTTGTATATAATTATTATTATAAACAATATTATTATTATTAAATGTTTCAATACACAATTAATTTTGGTATTTCATTTATTTGTTTATTTTTAATAAATTGATATACATATGTTTACATAAAGTAATCAATATTTATCTAACGCAAAAAGCGTTGGTTATTTCAGTAAAATATAATTATATATGAAGTGCTATGGACTGAAAATAGACTATGGACAATATACATGTTCGATTGCATAAGTGTGATAGAAACGTAACATTTTGTTTAGCGTAATAAATTATGTGGCGTTAGCTGTACTGAAAATGTTTATTTACTAAATACCCTCAAAATCTACATACATTAAAATTAATAAGAGTAAGAGACCTGTACTTAATCGTCACACGAAAAACCGAACACTCGATCACTCAATGGTATATAAGTTAATATTTTTACTATAGAAGTTATGAAAAAAATATTAAATTTTATTTACTTATCTCTGTTACAATTTGATTACAACTGAATTAATTATGATTTTTGGACTTAAAACTAAAATTAAGAAATGCTTATTCTAAATTTTATTTATTAACATACAAATTCTAATATTGCAAAATATGATATTTTATGCCGGATGCGCGTGCAGACTAAATATGATGTTTATGCCGCGTGTGCAATATCATATTGGTTACTTGACCGTTAACCTATACATCATTACAATGGTATATACATATATTGAAAACGTTTATAGGGGTATAATCATCGTCACTCAAAATTCAGTGTATACAAATAATCACCTAAAAATTGTCATACATTAAAATGTTGGTTATACCTGTAACCCCTAAAAAAATTTTCCACATAAATTAACAAATTGAAAATAACAACTCGTTAAAACTTGTTTCACACAATACTTCTAAACGCCACAATATCGTGACACAAAAAGTATTACAGAAATTTTCATTCATATATTGAAATTTTTTAAAACTTTACCCTCAAAACTTCGTCCAAGAAAAATCAACAGAAATAGATAAGTAGATTATAATTTATTTTCAGGTATATACTAAATCGACATACTAAAAACCAAAAACAAAAAATGTTACCCTTTTAAAAATGTCGTAAAAAATCGTTACACAAAAATCAACGAATAAAATTCGTCATTAATTGAAATTGTTAATAGCACAACAAAATATTTTCACTTAAATCAAATAAAAATCATCAGACGCAAAACGTTCCACATTAAAAGTGGTTATAGGGGAAAGTAATCGTTGCACATTGATTGTCCTATAACAAATTGAAAATGTTCATAAATCACCTCACACAAATCGTTGCACAAAACGTTACACATTGAAAATTGTTGTTCCAAAATAACCCGACCATTATCATAACCTAAAACTAATTACAGAAAAATCGTTTCACAAATATTGTTATATACCTATACTTTGAAAATCTGTTTATACGGATTAATCCCTAAAAATAATTCTTATTATTATCATTATTTCAATTCGGACTGAGTGAACAATCTCACTAAAGTTGGAGCTTTTACAAGCTTCAGCTTCACGGCACTAACTTGATATATCTTTAGAGTGACCATAGATAGATGTTAAGATTTTTGCAGTGGCCTTAGGGGATACAAAAATAATTAGAATTGATCGCGACACCTAAAAATTCTAAACGGCCCACACTAAAAAAATCGGATGGGTTCAAAAAATCGTATTACAAAAATTGTCTTTCAAAAATAATCATGCATTGATTATTCTTATAGCGTTGGCTCGGTCACGTTCTGCGTGCTGATCCGGAACGAATTGTGCAGCGATCTCTGAAAGGAGAGGCACCATATGGTAGGCGCAGAGGTCGTTGCAGGCGACGATGGCTCCACGATGTAGAGAACGACTTGGCCTCTTCAGATTGTCTAAGACAGTATGAAGACCAAGCTCAGGATCGAAACCGTTGGAGCCAGATTGTTGATTCAGTAAGGGGCCAGTAATGGCCTTTAACACTGTTATTATTATTATTCTTATAGCGTTAAAAGTCATACAAAAATCACACACCACAATTATTGAACAAAAATCGTATCACAAAATATTTCATATTTTGAAAATGTCTATAGCCATAAATATTTGTCCAACAAAAATCAACAAACACTGAAAACTTTAAATATAATTCTATAGGCCCGTAAAAATTCGTCACAATAATATCGTCTTCGAGGTGTACTAATTCGTCGCACTAAAAACGGAAACAAAAAATATCATTAAAATTCGTCGAACAAAATTCGTTATTAATTAAAAATGTTGCTAAATAAATTCACAAGAATCAAATGAAAATAATCAGCCGAAACACATTAAAAATAGAAGGGAAAATAACCTTCACACAAAATTCATTGCATACAAATTATCATATAAAAATCATAAATTTTAAATGTTTATTAGCTAGCTGACCTAAAATATGTCCTACAAAAACTAACAAATTGAAAATTTTCATAACTAACCTCACAAAAAACGTCACACAAAATTTGTAAACGTCACACAATAAAAATGGTTTTAACAAAATAACTCGAGCAATATCATAACACAAAAATCGTTTTACAAATATTGTTAAACTTACATTTTCATAAAATCATAAAAATTCGTCTTACTAAATCAACAGATATTGAAAATGTTTATAGTTAACCGCACCAACAAAAATTGTGAACGTCACACATTAAAAATCTTCATAGTGAGGAAACCTCGTATTACAGAAATCGTCTGAAAAAATTGATAATTTTTATAGCGTTACTCCGTTAAAATTTAGTCCAATAAAAATGAACAGTTATAAAGCGAGTTATTCGTAAAAAATCGAGACTTAAAAAATTAAAGTCACAAGTTTCATAAAGGTTTATAGCGAGATAACAGATATTGTAAATATTTAAAGCGAGGGAAATCCGAGAAATTCGTCACATAAAAAGAAAGAAATACTGAAAATGTGTATAGACAGATATTCAAAAACGTTTTTCACAAGAAAATTATTAAATCGAATGGACCATCAGATGTGTTATTAGAACTAAGCCCAAATCTACAGTAATTCCCGATAAAGTACATAAACTTTTCAATCAAAATTAATTTAGACCGGCTGAGTCAAAAATTCAATTGTGAGATATCAGATATGCTAGTATATGACCAAGTATGTGAGACCAAATTTCTGGCAATACATTTGTCTGAAGTAACCGAACACCACTCTTTAGGTTGTTCAATGAGGCATCTATTGTTAAAAACAGAAACTCAGTCTTTGCCAATGAATGGGCAATAATGAGTATTCAATAAATTCAAGTTTTTCTGGGCTCTAATCTAATGTTGTGGGCTATATTTTATAATTTTAATTCAACTATTAAATTTGAGTTCTTAATTTGTTTATTTTATTTCTTCATTTCAGATTATCACTGAATTTGTTCAGAACCGTTTAAAATTACCTTGGAAACAATAAACGTGGATCGCGCAACCCGTATCTGGTGAAGTAGCCGACCATATTGTAAAATTGCTTTGAATTTTTATATTTTCGAGTGATATCAGTTTGGGAACTGCTACTATCAATTAACGCTACAACCTGTAATAAATCATCGTAGCTCTAGCTATAACATAGATGTCCTACTATTTTTAAGTTAAAAATTTATCTTTTTAATTTTTGTTTTTTATTTATCGAAACGGTTAAAATAAAATTTATATTTTAAGTTCAAGTGGCAATTTACGCTTTTGACAATAACAAATAAATAAAAATTTCTAAATCTAAATCATTTGCTAATTTTATTTATTATTTTTATAATTAAACTAAAATAATTTGGAGCGAGCATCACGCCAGAAATCCCATTTTAGAAAATACTGTCAGTTTGTGCCTTTCGCTAAAAAATTTGTTCATAGTATACTTTAAGAAATTGGAAGGATTATATTTCGTTTAATATATTACTTACGTTTTTTAATATATTTCGGTTATGCCACAATGTGTATAACTAAATTATTTTGCCACACACTCTACTATGACTAGAATAGGCCAAAATCGGCCAACTGTAAACGCAATATATATTAATATAAATATTCTATGATCAAATCATATAAAAAAATTTCGGAAAGCCCAACTTTTATCAAGGAACTAATTGAAGCAAACTACATATAATACACATTTTGGTCCTGTAAAACCGTAAAATTGATATTTTCTAGATATTCTATGGCCGATTCTAGCCAATGTAGAGTATGCACAAACGAAATGCTGAACCATGTGTATTACAGTCTGTTTCCATTAGTTCCGTGATAAAAGTTAGGTTTTCCAGAAATCATACATACAACTATGCCAGAAAACCGTAAAATTTGATATTTTCTAGATTCTGGCCGATTTTAGCCAATGTAGAGTATGCACAAACGCGATACTGGGTCAAAATGTGTATTATAGTTTGCTTCATATAGTTTGATCATACAACATCTATATTGAGATATATATTGACTTTATACAGTTGGCCGATTATAGCCTATTCTAGTCATTGTAGAGTGTGTGGCAAAATAATTTAATGATCCACAATGTGGCACAACCAAAATATATTTAAAATTGTAAGTAATATATTAAAGGAAATATTTGGGGTTTCTCGTGTGATAATCACGTCAGAAAACCCTTGGTATTTCTTAAAGTATGCACAATTTTTAAAATATGTCGGTTTTCTAAAGTGGAATTTCTGGCGTGATACTCGCTAATTTGTACTCATAAATTAGTATATGGGTAAGTAAGATGTAAGTATATTAATAAATTAAACATTCGAAGCATACCCGACTGATATTTACTTCTAAAACCCAAATAATCAAAGTCTGCCTAATTTATTTAGTTTTGAGAATTGATATACGTCATATGTATCGACACAATATATAGCGACACAACTAGTACTGCGGTTTTCATCATAACCATCATTTGAAATCTAATTTGTACCTAGAGTTTCGAGAATCCAATTTTTTTATAATATGTTTATGCAATCGGGCTTTTTTATTATACACATTAATTTAAGAACACATATGTGTGACCCTTTCTTGATTCCAATAACTAACTATTTAACTTGTACGTAATTATGAACAAAGAGCGCATATCTGTGTTTTAAAAATGTCAATTTCCTTATTATAGGACGCTAATGAAGTGGTAATGGTAAATTTTTATAGTACTACATAGTAAATATTCAGAGTTATAGTTCGATTTATAAAAACTTCTAAAACTTTTCTCTATGTTAACCACAATGGTATATACATATACTCGTAGCTAAATCATTCAATTGTGTCTTGCAAAAATGAATAAATCTTTTGTAGAATAAAATTACTGTCTATATGTCTATATACGTATATATACGAGTATATGCATACAGCCAAACTATATATGTACATATAGTAAATTCATAACTTTTAAATAGAATAAAAGTTTAATGTTAAAATAAAAGTTTTAATTTTATTCATATATGCTAAAAATACAGTATTAACACGAATTCCGGTTTATTAGGTGTGAAAAGATAAGTTTAAGAGTTAAAAAGAAAAATGGGATAAGTTTTTCGTTCTATACTATTATGTAGGCGAAACTTAATGGCATGTTAAGTTTATTCGTATATGAAGAACACTAGCTGAACAAAAATGAATTAAGTAACTGTGCTGTCGAATAAAAATATGCGCAATGAAGAACCCAAACCGATGTTTTAACGGTTTAGCACTAAAAATCAACCAAAATTTAAACAATTGCGGTAATCCACGCAAATGGAGATATTTCTTGTTGCTATACCTGAGATAAATATTTTTCCATTGCCAGTTCAGCTGCTGATTTAAAGAATGAAATAGCTCAATTTTGACATTTCTTGGATTTTGGTTCAGATAAGAACTATTTAACATCACTCGATCTATTACGATTGGAGAGCTACGATGATATGATTTGGATGGATTAAATAGATAAGGTGAGAAATCTTACAAAGGTGGCTGAGCACATAACGATCGTATATCTACAGTAATATAATTTTGCAATTTCTGACCATAAAAAGACGGAGTATAGGACCATTAGAAATAAGTCAAATGTTATTCAATTGTTCAGTCATTTGTGCGTTTCATGCTTTACAGCCAATTCATTCTTTCAATAAATAGTGGAATACGACTTACACTTGTAAACTAAAGGGCGGAGTGAAAAGAAATATTAAAATAAAATTTTCAGACAGATCTGTCATTTAGTTCAGTACTGACAGCCATTGAAAACAGAGAACCCATTGTTTATTTGTAAACATGGAAAAACGTGAATTTTGTGTGTTAATTAAATATTATTTTTTGCGAGGAAAAACCATTACTCAAACCAAAACAAAACTTGATAAATATTATGGGGACTCTTCACCATCGAATATAAATATTTTTATTTTTTTTTTTTGAAACACCATTATTGGTATAGCTACTACAATCTTAAACATTATTAATTCGTTTAATTCATTAGTAAGGTTGATATTAATAAACTTGTGTGGGTTTGCTGCACCAATGTCCATTTCCCCTGAGGTATGATGATCATTCGGTTAGCTCATGTGGTTTGGTTCGTTTGAGCCGCCTTACTTCAATTGCAGTATCCAGTAGTTGTACGGCCTCAATGTTGGTGTGGATGAGAAGTCTTTTTTCATGTTTGATGGCACATTCGCGGATGACGTCATCTATCAGTTGTATTTGTAAATCATTGTGTATTTCCCTGTTAGTCACAAATCGGTAGGCGTTGATGAACATTCGAAGAAATTTATTTTGACTACGTTTGATAATTTCTCTATTGGACTTATGAGTACAACCCCATAGCTGCGCACCATACATCCATATTGGCTTGAAGATGGTCTGGTAAATTAGTCTTTTGCAATATAGGTTCATTTTATGGAATGATGCCCAATTAACCAGTACATTTGACGTTGTTTTAGTCGTATCTATTCAGCATTTTGTCTCGCGTGATGTTTCCAGTTTAGTCTTGAGTCTAGATGCAGACCAAGGTATTTGGCAAATTCAGCCTGCGGCACTTGTACCCCGTTGATGTATATGCGCTGGTTGATATTTTTGGGTCGGAGCGTAAATGTCACATAGGTCGATTTACGCTCATTAAGCGCGATTTTCCAAGCAATCGTCCATTTAATAATGTTGTTCATTGCTCGTTGAAGATTTTTCACTGCCCTTTGTTAAGATTCGTCTATTGCCATAATAACAGTGTCGTCAGCAAACGTACCGATGAATGTTTTGTTCGTTGTAGGTATGTCTGCAGTGTAGAGTAAAGTAGAGGAGGGGTCCTAATACGCTTCCCGCGGAACTTCCGCTAGCGTCGGATAATAGTCAGAACATGTTTCTTCATGGATGACTCTGAATTTGCGATCAGAGAGGTATGATTCAAGCAGCTGGCAATAATTTTGTGGTAACATTTTGCTCATCTTGAATGTTAATCCATCGTGCCAAACCCTATAAAAGGCCTTGACTTGATCTGATGGACTTGATCTATTGTGTAGTGGTTACTCCTGAATCCAAATTGAAAATCAGGAACCATTTACCATTGGCTTGAGACGTTTCAGAAGTAGTTTTTCAGCTGTGATAAGGTCGGGAGCAGTGAGATTGGTCTGTACGATGTTACTTCTTCATCTGGTTTGCCTGGTTTCTTCAGCATAATTATTTGGGCCGTTTTGAAGCATTTGGGTACATACTTCAACCTCATACAGACATTAAATAAGTATGTGATCATGATATTTGCTTTACGTGGTAGTTCCTTGAATAGACCCGGTGATATTTCATCAATTCCTGGTGTATTTTTTTGGCTAAGATTTTTGTCGGTATTTCTTCGGCAATTTCCATTGACGCGACCCTTTTAAAATTCTGACTTGGTTGATAAACAGGTTTTACGACGATGTTGGATTGAATGTCATGGGGTTGTAATACTGTTGATAGGTGTTGAGCAAAGAGTTCCACTTTTTCTTTGTCTTGTCGAATCCAACTACCTTGAGCATTTCTGATGGGTGGTATCCGAACTACAGGTCGTTTAAATTTTCTGGTGGCTTTCTATAACGAGTAGTTTTTATCCATTTCTGGACCTAGCCCGCTTAAGTAGTTGTCGAAGCAATCTTGTTTAAAGTTTTTGATTAGCCTATATATTGACTTAGTTACTTATCTGATTGAACGTTGTTTTTTCAATGGGATTTCTGGTGAGATTCCATATTCTCCTTGCCTTTCTTCTTTCCTTGATTTGTTCCCTGATCTCAGCAGGGTATATGACTTCCATGTTCGCTTTTTCCTTTAATTCTGGAGTAGTGAGGCTGGCGGCCTTTCGAGTGTATCCAATGAAATTCTTTGTTTGATGTTCCAATTCCTCATTACTTTTGATATTCACTTTTAATTCAACTAGCTCTTCTAACTTTTCTCTGAAGAGATTCCAATCCGTAAATTTATTTGTAAGGTTTTGCTTTTTTTGTTTTTTGATTACTATATAGCGCTTACTGACAACAGTACAGGAATGTGATCAGATGTTAAGTCGTTAATTCCTTCGGCTCTAGTGTAACTGGATGAAATACCCTTTATGATAAAGAAATCAAGTAGATCTGGTATTTTACCTGGAGCCGTGGGCCAATACGTTGGCCCTCCTGGAGACAGATATTCCCATTTGTTTTCATGAATGGCATTGATTTCAGAGCATTTCAATTTCCAAGAGAAATTATCCTAGAACCCCAAGCTGTATGTTTTATATTGTAGTCCCATCCAATAATAAATGTTGGGCCTAGTTTATTGAAGACGTTATTAAATTGTAACTTCGTTGGTGTATGCCGTGGAGGACAGTATGCTGCCGCAATATTTAGATCTGCGCCATTATATTGGATTGAGATAACAGTTTCTTGCATATAACTTTCCCGAATATCCTCTTGTTGATTATGTTTGGTATTATTTTTAATTAATACGGCTGAACCACCTCTTTCACTAGGATGGGGTGTCCAGTAGGAGTTGAATCCCTTTATTCTAATAACACTTTTGCTAGAGAAGTGCGTTTCTGAAATCAACGCAATATCTATATTGTTTGTATGGAGGAATATTTCCAGTTCCTGGGCTCGTTGGTTATACGCTTTTGGTTTGACGATAGCAAAAACTCTTGGTATGTCCAAGTTGTTGACAATTTTTGTGTGAAATGTCCCTTGTCTTGTTAGGTGGCTCAATTTTAACTGTACAGTATGCAAGTTTCTTGATGTTGAATACGTCTTTATTCTTGTCTTTTTGTTTTAAATCGATGTAAAACAATGGAAAGTGTTTCCTGACTTTTACACCATCAATTGTGACCATTTTGAATATGTTGGTAACACCTGCGACTTCATGTCCCATTTTTTCTAAGTCTGCTTTAATTGCATCATGACTAATGGATGATGGTAGGCCTCTGATAACCACTCTATAAGCCTTTGCACTCTTCAACTGATTGGTGTGATATTCAATATTTTTTAGTTGGTTGCTGGGTTCATTTTTTAATTCTTCCAATAGTTTTTTGACATTTCTGTAGTCATTTTGAACGGTAATTTTAATGTCGCTGTTTGAAAGTGCCTTAAAATTTGTTGGTTCACTAGTGGGTTTTATTATTTTTTGTTTTGGAGGCGTTTTCGTATCTTTGGTATTTCTGTTAAAAGTACTGCCAACTTCGTTTTCCAGTTCTTCCTCATCCGTGCAATATTCCTCTTGAATCAGAGCATTGAATCTATTATTCTGTTGTAGAACTGGAAATTGCCGCAGCAACCAGTTGGAATTATTTAAATGATCAAGTTGAACGGTTGATGGCTGATTTTGGTTAGAAGACAGATTTTTAACTCGTGCTGAATCCCCAGCTTTGTTATTTTTAATCTTTTCTTTTAGTGTAGACTTTTCTCTCATAAACTCAGCAACTTCGTTGCTCAGCTGCGCAATTAGTCCATTTTTTGAAATTTATTCAACAGCTTCTCGCTGTTTATAAGATTTCATGATGTACTTGGAATTTGTTCTGACACTGATGTTTTTTTTTTCAGTGGGGACTGCGTCTTTTGCAAATATGTATTTGTTATTTTTCATTGGAGATCTGAGCGTCCTAGAGCTCCTTTGGAATGAAAATTGTTCCTCGTTAATCATTTGACCGATCGGATTTGATGTTCCCTGGTTATGCACCAGATTGTCCTCCTCAGAATCCATACAGGCCAATCTGCATAGAGCGTGGATTTACCAATATTGATATTGGTGTACCACCTTAATTTAAATTGACAAAAAACTCATCGACCCAATAATTTTGGCCGGGAGTGTATATTAAATAATTTAAAAAGCTAACACTGCACTTTTAATTTTTTCACAATATGTGACACTATTTTGGTTTCGCAATTATATGTATAAGTATATAGGTATATAAAACAAACACTTATGAGAACACTATAGTGGTATAATATATAATAATATATATAACACTTTTTGCAACAAATTTAAAAAATTAACAAGACAATAAAACACGTCCGAAATGAGCGACTGCTGAAAATGTTATGATTATAAAAATGATTCACAAGTGGTTTACTGATTTTCGTTGTGGTCGTACAAGCACAACTGGTCCCGAACGTTCAGAACGCCTAAATGAAGTCACTACACCAAAAATGGTTGACAAAATCCATGATACGGATTGCAAAGAAAGAAAAACCACCGCATTTGACGAAGAAAAGAATTCTCTTCCATCAAGACAATGCACACGTCGAGTGCACACGTTTGTAATTGCAATGGTCAAAATCCATGAATTACGCTTCGAATTGCTTCCACATCCGCCATAATCTCCAGACTTAGCCCCCTGCGACTATTACTGTTTCTGAGGTTGAAGAAATGGCTCGGCGGAAAGAGGTGATAATGAGGAGATCATCGATGCAACAAATGCCTATTTTGAAGGGTTGGAGAAATCGTATTATTCGGAGGGGATCGAAAACTTGTAAAAACGTTTGACTACGTTGAAAAATAAATTTTTTTTTGGCTGAAAATATTATTGCTTGTTACATTTATTTTCATACATTATATTACATTATTTCATCTCTATAATATGATCCTATAGTCAATAGTCATCCTATTCAATTTATGGTCGGAAAAGCCCAAAATTGGTTTACGAAAGCTGTTTATTTATTGAAATACAAAAATGACTGCCAAAAGGGAAACATTTTTCAACTCCTATTGGCTGTAAATTGTAACTTACAAGTATTAGTCGGATCTCGTTATTAATTGGAAGGGAGAAATGACTGACAAAATACCATCAGTTTCACACGCCTATCGACAATTGTAAGTTACTAGTGTAGGTGGGGTTCCGACTATTTAATGGAATACGTAAATATATTACAAAAGGCCGTAAAGGCCGAATACGTAAATATATTACAGTTTGCACCTCCTGTTGGCTGTCAATTACAAATTAAAAGTGTAAATCGGATTTTAATATGATAATTCAGCCATCCTTCGGACGATTGCGATAGTCTACTGTTTATTGTCTTTAAAATTTGTCCATTTTCCTGCAAGTTTTAGTCAGTTTAATTCAGTTTATGACTGAACAATTGGCCGACAGTTGACTTATTTCGCCTTTATTCGTTAAAGTCAATAATGTATCTATAGTTTTTCGCAATTGTACCATATTTATGGAAAGCCATTTCCATTTTGAGACGAAAATGTTGGAATGAATGAAAATTGTTTTATGGGTCTGATGGGATTGCCTTGGTTGTGCAGGCATTTTCTTCTCATTCACTACTATTGATTAACCCATTGTGTTTATCACTCTTATACTGATGAGGATAGTGATGAGTATATATGTAAATATTTTTCATGTCTACGTTCGGTTCGTAATCGAAAATTTGTTAAAGCTCGTAAATTACAAATTTAAAAGTTCAATCTGAATTTTATGAATATCAATTCCACATGAATAACTGAATCAGTTGCGTGTATGTTTGTTTGACTTCTCTTTGTACATATAAACAAATCTATATGTATTGATGGATGAATGGTTGTGTTTACATTTACCTATCACATTTATCACCACATAAAATGTTAGATGGCATAAAATTCAAAAATATGTTGTTAGACCGTATAGTTTGTAAAAATCTCTATACACATATATGTATACACCAAAAGGTACACTACACTTTACGTGTGTATCTCAATAGCTCTATATTATGGTATAGAGAACGAATTGAATAGTTGAATAATTTCATTTTGGTTTGTTCAACAGAATAAAGTTTTTTTGTCTATCGAATTCCGACTATATATACATACATGGTACCTATATACGAACAATAGATAAATACTTCACCCGTGGTGATTTTATTACAATTCTAAGATAAACAATTCGTTTTATTGGCATTTGAACTTTTTAAAACCATTAATATGTATATATGCACATATATACAATGTCCATATGTCATGTTTGTATAAATCACAACTGATGCCAACGAATACGTTTTGTGTGTCGGTGTTTTGGTTCATTTTAAATTTTACCAGGTTAAAAAAAATCGATTTTATTGTTTTATAATACAATATGAAAAGTTGAATTACAATTCAAGTGATTTTGAAATTATTTATTTTTGGGCTCTGATTTGTAAACGCTACGGAATGAAGTTAAATAATATTGTAATACAGTATTACACTACAAAAATAATAACGTACATACGTAATATATAGAATCATAATAAAACAATTTCACATTGGTTTGTCAATTTTGTGGTTTCAGAGCAAAATTTAAGATCTTTATATGGTCGGAAACCTATAACTGGTCCATAAGTTGGTCATTGAAAACGGAAGACCGCGATATTTACAGGCATATATGTATATCAGAGAAACACAAAAGAAACCACGAATAATATGATCAAGAAAGTGGTTGTTTTATATAGTACGAATACAATGAATAACTTAAGACTATTTTAAGATGTTGAACCATTTAAAGTTCTTCACTGAATGTTAAAAATATTATTTCCACTGATTGAAGTGAAACAATTTGTGCTATAGTATTATACAAAGAATAGAAAGAAAGCGCTGACTCCACCAACTGATTTTTTTTTTGTGGTAACAAAAATATTGGACATTCTTTACCAGATTTTGTGATAATTCATTTGACAATATCCGTTAATCCCTAAAATCGTATTATTAACGCCCGGTTTCACGAAAACATTGGTTAAGCTAACCGGCTGTTAAGCTAACCAACGGTAAACTTTTCCATATAAATTGCATTTTTTACACAATTTTTGGCAATGCAATCTGAAATGCAAAATTCCGACGTATAAATATTTATTTGATCAAAATTGGGCGACTAAATACTTATACGTCGGTTAAATATGTCCATATAAAAAAAGATTTCTAATCATAGTGCATTGACAGAAATGGTGTCAAAAATGCAATTTTGTATGGAAAGTTAACCGTTGGTTAGCTTATTTCTTCCAGCCGGTTAACTAATGTTTTTGTGAAACTGGGCAGTATAGAATTTTTTTTTTCTTTTGGTTTTTAAATTTGATTCAAATAATATTACAACTGACTTTATTCTAAGTCATCTAGCACTTTCCTATCATAATTATATTAACATTTGTTGGAAGATATAGCTCAAGTCCTAGAAATTAAAATTATTTATTTATATAAATATTTCCTATAATAGCAATTTTATGTTTCATTCACTAGATCAATTGGTTTGGTCCTTTGAAGACGTCTTACTGCCAAAGGTCTCTCCCGCATACAGCATATGTTTTCGTGCTATCGGAGGTCGAGGTCCTCATTTCTAATGTACCATGGAGCATTTACAATATTCTGAAGTACTTTGTTTGGAACGTCTGAGATCTTCATGTTCGTTTTTTTGGTATAATCTGAAAGCTGTATATCATAGGTCCGATTTCAGTTTTTGCCGGTATCAAAACAATTTATTGTGTTTGGATAGTTCAGAATATCTATACCTAAGAGCCAATAAATCTTCATATACTTCATGTTCAGCTCATGTTGATTATGATTGGGATTCTATTAGAAATATTTTTATTAGTAAAGTTCACAAACACAAATTTAGATTCGTTCAGTTTTATTCTCCATTTTTTCAACCAATTGTTGATTGAATTTCTCGACTTTTACAATTTGTTAGTAGCTTCTTCTACATTGATTCCAACTGCCAAAATCTCAGTATCATCGGCATAACTTGCAATAGTTGCTTTTTCCATTGGTGGTGTATCCCGAGTAGGGAGGTACAAGACATGGCCCAAAACGCTACCTTGTGGTACTCCAGCTGAAATTTTCTTTAGGTCCGAGTATTCGTCTTCATATTTTACACGGAAGTGTCTATCGGTTATGTATGATTTCAGAGTTTCATAATATTGTTTGGGAAAATCCCGCTGGAGCTTGAACCCCAATTCTTTGTGCCAAACTCGGTCAAATGCTTGCGGTTCATCCAGGAAAACGCTCGTATATATTTTTTTAGTTTCTACTGTTTGTACGTTCTATAATATCTGTGATTCTATAGACGTGTTCTATAGTCGTGTGGTTTTCTGTGAATCCAAACTGGTGGTCAGGATTGAGATTTCTCTCCACCATTATGGGTTTCATTCTCTTCAGGAGCATTTTTTCAAAAATCTTAGATATGATTAGGAGTATGGATATGAGGAATTTCTTCGTTTAGCTCTTGTAGAGATACACTTTGATTTCAAGCTCATCAGATCATTTCAGTCATCACATTTTCATCCGCAGTTTGCCTGGGTAATGGTTGAAACGTTTCTTCCACGTGTCTTGCAAACAAGTCCGCTTTTTGTTTACCACTTCGAGCCCATTTTCCATCTTCATTTCTAATTGGTGCCGTCGAATTTGATGTTCTCTTAAGTACTTACGTTGCTTTTCATTAGCAATTTTCGGTATATTTTTGGCTAGTAAGTGATGTCAAATATGTACTTATTGATTCATTCGTAACTGTTCTGATCAGATATTTCAACTTGTTACATAGGTTATTAAGGACGGTTTTATTTTCCTTGGTTCGATTTATTTGCCAACACTTTCGAGCTTTACGTTTCTTTGCCACAAGCTCTCTAAGTTAAAGTGGATATAATTTTTACAGTTCATGTTATTTGCGTATTTGAAAGATGTGGTTTGCCACGCAGCTTGTTGTATGTTTTCTATTAGCCTTTCTACTTCTTCTTCGACAAACTAACCTCTTCATTATTTTCCAAACGAAGATATATATATATATATATATATATATATATATATATATATATATATATATATATATATATATATATATATATATATATATATATATGTAGTTATCTGATATAGTTTTAGATATAAAAGTCTATAAGGTCCGGTGTTTTATTTAAATCTGTTGGCCAGTAAGTTGAGTCTTAGGTGAGCCACCAGATTGAACGTCACATTTTAATTTTTTTCCTGCGCTCTTCAAACAACTCCCCCTATGGTGTAGTAACTCTGGAGCCCCAGTATGTGTTTTCCGCATTAAAGTCGCCACCAATGATAAAACAATCTCCCATGGTGTTAAAAAGTAATTTATAATCGTCCCTTTTCAGATTATGTCGTGATATACAGTATATTTCATTGTACTTTGTGCGAGTTTTAATTCTACGTTGTGTTTTATATTCTCTTTAATAAGAATGGCAGATCCGCCTTTTGCACTCTCTGATTGATGGATCGCATTGTAAAATGTCTACCCACATAGTTTAGTATATGAGGAGTTAGTGGAATGGGTTTGAGAATTATAGACATATATCAATTTTGAGTTTAAATAGAAATATTTCCAGCTCGGGGATATGTTGGATCGGCCCATTCGCTTTTCAAATTACTTTGTAAAGCGTTTGTGAATTTATTTTTATTTTCTAGTCGTGTTGGGTAACGATGATGACAAGTTTTTCAAGATGATGACAAGTATTCAAATATCAGTTTATTAGTCTCAGCCTGCTCATCAAGTTTTTTTATTTAGAGCATCTATGCATTTCACGACATCTCTAAAATTTGGCCATCTTTGCTATCTTTTACTTTTCCCACTTGACCTTGGATCATCTGTGCATATGATTGGTTTCCTCGTAATTTATATGATTCCCGATTTGTCTGTCGATTGGTCGTGGCTTCACTAGCATTGTTTCTATAAGGTTTAGATCACACTTCCTAGCGCGATTTCTTATATTTTGTAATTCTTTAGCTACCTCACAGCCACGGTAATTAGCTGAATGTTGGCCTTGCAATTAATTCATTTTGAAGCTGAGTTCCTATCTAATGTGCATGTGTTCGAAAATTGGTTAGCAGCACATTTAACGCATCCTGCGATAGGCCTACAGTATCTCTGAGTATGATTAAAGCCCTGACATTTTTTTCATTGGACTATTAGCAATAACTTTTTATTCACTCAATGGAACATTTTGACTTTTTGAATTATTTGAAAATTTTCCTTTTTATGCAAAACGTTAGCATGAAAAGCAGAAGTCAACATTTTGTGAATACACTGTTTCATTTATTATCTACCTTTCTCTCGTTTTTAATGATGTTTGCAGCACCCTTAATGCAGAATCCTTCACTCTGAAGCTGGCAATTATATCTTCACTCTCGTATGTTTGATATTGTCCTCTTAATTGGTCTTTTTTGCTTGTCCTCATATGTATTCCACTGAGTTTTCTCAGCATTAAGCTATTCATAGAGAGATTTCTATAAGTATTTGAGTCTTTGCTTTCCTTGCTCAACATATTCTGGCGATGATTCTGCTTTTCGTTTCTTTCTGAGCTTTGTTTTTTAACGATCCCAACAGGTTCTCTTACCACTTCCTCAACATCGGAAGCTGCCAAGTTGAATGTGGCTTTACTTGTGCTTTTTGATCCTAGTATCCACTGGGAATTGGTTTCTATTTCTCTTCCGTGTTCTTCTTCGTCTGTGTAGTATTCATTACAGACTTTTTTTTTCTTTATATGATTCGATGATTTCATTACTCAGTTTTGAGATCACCACTTCTAGGCTTTTTAATTGGTTATGAAGTGTGCTTTTTTGCTTTTAACATTTGAATTAGTTGTTGGTGAAGAGAAAGTCATATTAATATCTCCTATAGAACTCGTTTGGGAGCCCACTTGCTCACTCCCAAATGTCGCAGGTACTAGGTTTCCGAATTTATGAAAATTGAGAAATGGTATCGTTCGAATAAATCGGATTGATAATATTATTTTCATATGCAAAATTGTATTGAAATGTAAAATTTAAATTTGCTACAATGCATTGCATTAAATGTTAAATAATAATAATAGTTAAAACTACTAATAATTATAAAAAACAAATCCTGAATTTCTGTTAAATTTCTCTATAAATTCAGAATTATAAATATATTCTATGAAGTTCGACATTTAAAAAACAGTGTATTATAGTTTCAAAAGTACGATTTTAAATTTAAATTCAGTTTAAAATTTTATACGTAAGATCTCAAAAATCTAAAATCGATTTTAAAATTGAATTTGGAAAACATTAGGTGTTTGGGAGTGTTCCCAGCAAGAACTTCAAAAATGTTGAATATTGTTACAATCTCATATTCTTAAGCTGGAAGATTTTTTAAAAGATTTGCAATTTTCAAATTTCTTTAATTTAAGTTGAAATTAATACTAGAGAATTGCAAAATACGGTTCAAAAGACAAATATACAATTTTATTCTCAGAATTTCAAAAATTAAAAATCAAAATTTAAAACCACTTTTTTCATTATGTTAAATAAAATTGAAAGATATTAAATTTCATTAAATTAAGAATTATACATAAACGAAGTTCGACAGTTCAAAAGATTTATAATTTTCAATATTCCTATTATTTATTATTATTTTGAAAATAGTAGATATTTGAAAATATCCAAGAATATAAAAAAGATGAATAACGTTAAAAATGAACTTTCCAAGATAGTAAATTTTCAAAATTATACACAGTTTTCAAAATTTGATAATTCAATTTGATATAATTTTAAATTGGAAATTTTAAGTTTCAAAAGCTTAAAATTTGATAAATTCAAATTTTATTCCCGAAATTCAAAATTTCAAAACTTTAAACTAAAATTTCGATTTAGAATACGAGTTTTTTTTTTTTTTTTTTTACCATTTTAAAATTAATGTTTTCCGTTAAATCGAAAATTTCATTGTTTCCGGCATCCAAAGCGTATATTGTCTGACTGTTTCCGTGATAACGATTTTGCCTCTGCAAGCCTTGGTACGAGACAACTTGGTTCATCGTTTTCCTCTTCGGTTTCCTCCGACCCATCAACAAGTTCGATGATTTCGTTGAGATCGATAGTGTCAATTTCGGTTAGTGCATGATCGGTTATGTTGATGTATATGATTCAGCCGAACAAATGTTATTGCTGTAAATATTTGTTATTAAGTTATCTTGCACCGAAAATTCGTAATTTGCAATACACTTTCTTATGGTGTCTTATGGTGTGAAAAATAAAGCGTCCAAAATGTTTATTTGATTAGTTAAGTCTGAGACTTGTCACAATCTTTAATTTTAATTAATAAATTGCCGAGCATTAATTTTTGATAGTTTATTTTTAGGTTTTGTATTGTCCCATTATCTATAGTGGCTGTAATATTGCGGTCGTGTTGGATGGTAGACTGGTAGGTAATCAAGCTTAACGTTTGTTAAAATTATTTCTGGATGACAAGCCGCGTTGTCCAGAAACAATAATATTTATTCGATTCTGCTTCTCCATGACTTGATTAAGGTCCACAAGATAACGCATAACTGGCAGTTTGTTTATATCATGGTTTTGAAGCACCTTGGCTTTAAACTTTTCGCGATAACTGATAGGTTGTTCCATCAGTGAAGACAGTCAGTAACCCGTCAATCTCTCTTTAGAGAATTCCCCCGCTGCATTTTTCACCTTTCATCTGAAGAGTTTTATTGGGTAGCATTCTAAAAAACAAGGCCGTTTCATCACAGGGTTGGCGATATCTTTCAATTCGTAACCAGCTGTGACCCGACTAGCTTATACTTTTCCAATCAGAAACGTCTTCCATATTCGTTCGATTCACCCGCACAAATATTAAATACAATGCCACATCTCTTTCTGAAATATCGTAGCCAGCCGTTCGATGATTTGAAGCTGTTAAGATTTAATGTTTCGGGAAATTTAAGTGCATGTTGCTGCAATATGGGACCCGAAACTGGAAAATTTTTGGCACGTTAAAAATTTTTTGACATTTCATGTTATTTATTTTTCACGTCTGAGGATTCCAAAACTTTTAATTTTTACTGAGTGACGAAATTTCGTCCACGTCTCGGGATTTTTCGTTTTAAAGGTTATGTTTTCTTGGAAATTATTTTAAAGGGTATATATTTCAATACTTTTTTCGCATTTCACAAGTTTTTGCGATAAGTGATTTCTGACTTTCAGGATTTTCATTTCAGGCCTTCTTTCGCTTACGCAAGTTCACTGTGACCCTCTTCTTGGTTCACTGTGACCCTCTTTGTGTTTTTGACTAAATGCTAACGATTGTAGTATTGTTCAAATGTGAATATTTGCAGATAGAATTTGCAGCTTTAGTTTGTATCCCGATGTAGGCAATTGTTTGTAGTCATGTTAAACTTTGGAATATAATTCAATTTAAATTGATCTTGATAATTAGCCGCTTTTTTTGCAGATTTCCAAATCATTTGAGCTGTTCAATTTGACATGCCACATGGTTTCATTCATGAAAATTATCAAACAACTTTAAAGTTATCACACGTATAGTTAAAATATTACCACTATATGTATATAATTGAAGTGTGGAATTTCCAAATGTATCCAAATGTTTAGAATTTAGGCCAAACTTAAACTTCTACAAATTTAATGAAAATGTATCATCCTAATTGTCAATGCTAAAGTAGATTTTAAATCGGTGTAATTTTAACCTTCTGATTTAGAAGCCACAAGAATATCATCGATGTACGTGAAGACGAAATCCAAGCCTCTGACTACCTCGTTCATGAATCTTAGGAACGTCTCAGCAGCGTTGCGCAAACCAAATGGCATTCGAGTAAATAAATCGAATAAGCCAAAAGGAGTGATAATTGCCGTTTTTGCAATATCTTCAGCAGCACCAGGAATTAAATGGTACGCTCGGACTAAGTCAATTTTGGAGAAAATATCACAGCTATTTAAATTCATAAAGAAATTTTGGAAGCACTGAACCCAGGACAGCACGATGGTTGACAGATGCCTAGTTCTACCATATGTGTGGAAACTCCAACTGTGCTGCTTTATATCGTATTGTGTCTAGTCTACGTGGTCGGGCAAATGGAAGTTGGCCTTTAGTAACGATGTGATGCATGACATTATGTTTGACAGGTAAATGATAATTCGGTGGGTCTGTTAGTGTTTGTGAAACTTTCTTAGAAGAGCACTATACCCGTTGTCGATCGTAAAATGGACAGGAGTTGGCGTATCAACTCGAGCCATGAAAGCATTGATTGACAGCTGCGTGGCTGGGTCAATGAGCTTTTTGTTTTTCAGATCGACGATAAGCCCAAACTTTGAAAGAAAATTTGCACCGATGATTAAACGGTTCACTTTAGCTAGAATAAAGGCTTGAGTGAAATTACGTCGCAGGTCAATATTCAGTTTAAGAAGTTTGATGCCATATGTTTTAATAGCAGTGCCATTTGCAGCAGAAAGTGTAAATTGGATATTAGCGGATGTATTTTCATGATAATTTTGGAATGGAATAACAGACAAATCAGCACCAGTGTCAATTAGAAAAATTGTTGTGGTTATCTTTCATAAATAGGCAGCGATTGGGTGAATCCTGACCATGAGACGCTTGCACATCAGGAAAAATTACTTTAATTGTTCTTTTTGACGATTTTTAATTGCGCTGCTTTCAAAATTGCAAGGGTTTATACACTTTTGATCTTGAAGGATTCGAAAGAGACCGATTACGGCTCAGACTTCTGCTTTGATTTTTCCTAGACAGAGATCTTGCATGTCTATAGTGAAATTTTGTCTGAATCTCGATTTGAAATTAGCCAATATTGATTCTATATATGCGAGATAATCGAGTTTCAACCGCATCAGAAAATGTTGAAGGTTGATATCTTTTGGGCTTTTCCGAATTAACACTATAAACAGTGTTGTTCAATGAAGCTGCAAACAGTTTATCAGCCAGTGTCGTTAATTCTTCTGTAAGTTTTTCGCCCACAACAATCAATGCTTTCATGGCTCGATTTGATACGCCAACTCCTGTCTATTTTACGATATCAATATCATTAGTGCGCGCACAAAAATTTGTTGTTGGGCAAATACCAACATAATATATGTATGTACGTCATAATTTTCATGTTTTTTAAATTAATTAATTATTAATATTATTATAATTATGATGTAAATCGATCAGAATATTATAATGTTGTTTGTTTATGCATCAATTAAATAAATTGCGGAAATCGAAAAAAAATGATTAACCATTTTTTGGCAACAGTCGATTTATTTTGATATATGCGGTATATGCGGCCAGTTTTTGTTGGTCGCGGTTGGAATGTTTAAAATTTAATTACATACTTATATATAAATATGTATATATGTATATATGCAACAAATATTTTTTAATATTTAATATTATTAATATGTTATTAATATTTTAAATTTGCACAGTCATTATAATTAATTATATCCATAGTAAATATTAAAATATTATGCCAAAAAATTTAATTCGATGTAGCAACAATTAATTTAAAACATTTAAACTTTACTGTACAGAATTATTGAAGACAAATACCTTAAAAGATCACATTCATTCGTGCGATTAGAATGTTGGTTTATTTTGTGGTAACATACAGGACAAGTTATAGCAAACGTAATATAGAGTTAGATAATTTTGATATCTAATATTAGTAGGTATATGGTGGATTTTTACCATAAAACAGTATATTATGCCTAAATTAAAAGAAGGAGTAACATTAGCATAATGTTTTCATTTCACAAAGCGTGTAAATCAATATGGCTATACCCATATAGCTACTAAAAATATGTAAAAAAATCGTTTCAATTTGTATCTACAGTAAAATAAGATTTTAAAACATAACACGAGCTTTTACCATTTTATACCATTTTGTTTGTATCCTCCTTCCAGTGCCGCCTTTTTTATGTTGTCGATTTTGATTCAAATACCGTATATACATATGTATGTTCCAATGTGAAAATCTAAATCTTCTAATTTAAATATACATTTTTATAATATCAGCAGGTAGTTTGTAATTTATAGACAAAGGTTGTTATATCCTTATTTATATATACAATACTTATATGTATATGTGTATATCTTATGTACAGAAATGTCAAACGCAAAAAGTTAACGTTCACATCTATAGAGAAAAATCAATTCAACTAAGTAGAAATAAACTTTTTCATCATTTGCTTTTCTGTTTGAAAAATGAAAGAAGACTAAATAGTCTATTATAGGACATATTCATAACAATGTTGGAGGTTGAGTGCTTTGGCACTCTCAGTTTATCTGCACAAAATTCTTTTGACTTAACATTTTTTTTTTTTTTCGTCCTTCAAAACAATTTATAGAATACCATTGTGAACAACTTAAACGATATGAACATTTTGTCACGGACCACCTGCACTTAATACTAATACAGCATCGACTCATATCCGAATTGAGTGGAATCTGGACTGTTCAAAGAACACTGCCTCCGTACATTGTTTTATGTGCACTGAAATATTGACTGAGAATGTTCCTTATATATACCAAAATGGAAACAACATGGTAAACCAAAACACAACAAACATAGTAAAATCAATTTTAAACAAACTCGACCAGTAACATGATATATTGTTCAAATGGCAGCGGATCTAAATATTACCTTGGTGCCGAGTACAATAAAAATTTGTAACACCTGCCGACTTGGAATTAAGGAAAGATCTGCCAAATAAGAAGAGTAGTTAGACCAGAAAAGGTTGATATGGTTGATGTCGGCACTCACAGTTGTCGCCTTAATTATCACCCTCACACATCATCAACATCATTTTATTTTTTGGACAAAATAATTTTTATAAATGATTTTTTTTCCGAGGGAGCTGGCGGGTAGTACAAAAACAAAAAGAACTTCTGCCAACTGTGTCATTACATATGGTATGCCATGGTTTTGGTACTGAATGGCACTTCTTTGCAACATAAGCTAATGGAAATGGTCTCTCCGATGGAATTGGAGGTGCCTTATCAAATAACGACAGCACAATAACTTTTCGATTGGGCTACAAAAAATGAATCAAACATTATTTTTAGATTTTGTACAAATCAAGAGTACAGAAGTTTGGCACAATCACTATAGCAAAACATTTGATTCAGTAAAAGCCATCTAGGGGAACTCACGATTATCAGTGATAGTTTTTATGATTTTTAATTAAAATAACTTGTAAATAAATTAACTTTTTAAATAAAACTGTATATGTAATTCATAGTTTGGAATTAATAATTGTTTATTATATAAAACTCGAACGCGTCGAGTCTCCATCATGTAAGATGACTTGTTGGAAAGGTTGGTATCATAATACCAATGTTTAATGCGCTTATTTAAAAGAATGTAAAATTGTCTTGCCCAAGATCTATTTCATGTGAAAATCTGGCAAGAAATATTTAAGATACACGAATGGAAAGACTTCAACGTTCGAGTTTCCGACAAAAACGAGTTTTCACTCAAATTATAATTTTTTTTTCCCGAGGGATTCTTATGGAGCTAGTTTTGACTAGTTAAATTTTATTTCTCAACAACTCGTTCCTGCTAATTATTCATCACCTAATTCCAGGAATCTGTTGGCTTTATTCGACAATCTTCGTTCATTTACTGTAGAATCGGTTAATCAGTAAAACATTGGGAAAACCTGTTTGTATACATCATAGTTTCAAAACAGGATCCAGAAACAAAAAATAAATGGAATGGTGCTGGATAATTTTTGATTAAATTGTTTACATAATTTGTATTTACTGGTTCCATTACCTTCCCATTAATTGGAATTAAAAAAATTTTATTTGTAACTTATGGGTAAAAAATATTTATTAAGAATACTTTTGGAACGCAGTATACAATTTGTAAATTTGACTTCACTACTGCATTCTGTGGGCCCAATTTATCATCACTTTTTCTCATATATTTGACTGTATTTCATCTATGGCACGTTCGTGTTGTTGGATTATCAGCATAAAGTTATGACTTAACATATCTCCGAAGAAAAAAAAATCACAAGGTGTTAAATCACACGACCTGGGAGGATAATTAACTGGACCAAATCTTGAGATAATATCATCATCCAATTTTGTCTTCAATAAGTCGATTGTTAAGGTGGCACCATTGTTGAAACCACATATCTTCCAGATTATTCTCAACAACAGCACGAAAAAAATCATTTAACTTTGTTCTGTATCGTTCTCCATTGGCTGTTACTCTTCGACCATTTTCTTCAAAGAAATTTGAACCAATCACTCCACCAGTATGAATTGCAGAGCACACAGTGACTTTATCTGGATGTAATGGTGTCTGAACAGTATCGTGTGGATTTTCATCACTCCAAATTCTGCAATTCTGTCTGTCTTAAAATTCTCCATGTTGTTGTTTGAGAAAGATTTAATTGTTGAGAACAACGTGGAACCGATAAATTTGAATTTTATCTTACACTTGCTGCTACCAAATCAATATTCCCTTGCGTGCATTTATTTGTATCATGTGATGAAAACACACTTTCAAGTTTGTCTACAATATGACGAAAAGTGACTCGATTAACTGGATAAGGTCGTCCATGAATTTTTCTTAAATTTCTCACAGTATTCAATAACAAGCACTGATTTTGATAAAAAAAATTAACAATTTCTAAAGGTTGTTGAAGCGCGTTTCTTTCCATGATTAAATGGCATAACCAACTGAACACAAATGACCTAAGCAATGTCCAAAAATTATACGCAGTGTTGTCATTATAACCATTTTAAATTGTATCATTCCTATATTGGAATACCCTTTTTATGCTCCAGAAAACCGCATATTGGGTTGGATTATTTCTGAAAAGTTATTATTCCATACAAATTTGGACCACTGTGATCATTTGGTTAGCCGAGGATCCAATTACGTTGAGTAATCAAATTGAGAAATTGAGGACATCGATAAATTTCTTCATGTCTTCAGCCCCGAAACAGGTATAGAACAAAACATAACAAAAAATGTGGTCTACATAATCGTGGTCATCTGAAGAACTTGAAACGTCATATATTTCAACCATTCTTCACTTTAGTGAAGAAATGAGCCATGAGGTTAGGAATGTGTGGTGCCAGCGAAACCGAAATCATTAAATAAAGAACCCACCAAATTATTCCTCAACATTGATTGAAGCAAGTGCATTAAAACACTTATGGCGTTCGTTAGTATCCGTAAACCGATAAGTTCAAGTACATTCACCATGTCAACGTAAATTCAATAATCCCACATAAAAAGAGCTATAATATTCTCTCAAATCGCTCAAATTAACAATCGATTCAACACTGGTTTACTTCAACTAAGCAACATGGTATACAAACACAGTCATGTGACTTGCTATAATACTAATATGTTTAGACTGATCTAATTAAAGTCTCAACCGCTGGAGCCAATTTCAAGAAGCTACAATGACTTTGACTGCGCCTAATACCAGAGTATTTCCTGATTGGACAACCGCTTCATCCGTTACCGATCTCAGATTCAAAAAATTGAAAACTTTAATGATTTATTTTTTCATTTAAATATAAACTAGCCACCGCAGTTAATAATTTGATTGCCGTTTTATATTTTCCATTCTTTTCTAAATTATAACAATAAAAGCAACTAGACTGCCATAAACAGCTGAATCATGAAAGCACAAATAAATAAAACAAACATTTTACCAATTAGCTTTATTATATTATAGTTTGTTATGTTTGCGTGATGTGGTGCTCATGTTCATGCCAAAAAATAATATAAGACATGATAGTGCTTTCATTTTAACTTAAGGTGCGAATGCAGTATTAAAAGAACATTGTTAATTGCTTTATTGCGCGCTAATTGAAATTCGTGAGATTATATATATCGAACCATGCGGATAAGTTAGTTTTTTACTCCGAGCTCCTGAAATATTATTTAATTTTGAATACAGAAGAAAAATCGTACCCTTTGCCCCGTTTTTTTTTATCATTTCATTGATAAACTTTTACATTTTTTGTGTTTGGTAAAAGTTTTTCAATTTGGTTTGAAAATCTAATTTGTTCATTTTTATTTTTTTCAATTTTCGAAGGCAAAAATGTCAATTTTGAAACCATTAGTGTTGTACACAAAAAATAAATTATTTTTCTCGCGAAAATTCTGAGAAATTGTTTCTTGTCAATTTCTAATGGAATCTATATGTATAGGGATTGTGTTGAATAAATTCCCGAGGGAGAAAATCTTTGTTCAAAACTAACGCTCTTCGAAAATACTTTTCACAATCTAATATTAAATTCAAGCATTATATTATCAAAAGTGTAATTAGGAATCGCAATAAAAATACTCTAACGTATCAATTGAAAAAAAAAAAAAAAAAAATTCTATGGCAGACAACGAGCGCAAGGATGGTTTTTTTAATTAAATTTTAAGTTTCGTATATACGTATATAATTGCCGACAGAAACACCATAACAATACAACTCAAAACTTGTTTTTAAACCCGCAGGTGGTACTTATGGTTTAAGACGTTAATTGGTATTTTCTTTAAATTATAAAACAACAACCGTTTCGTATTCCATTCGAGCGCACAAAAAACAATTCAATTATTTTGTAGATTGTAGTAATTTGAAGATGCGTATATATGAAAGTGATAAAAAGGATGGTTTGTTTGTGTATATAGCTTTTAATACTCTATCAAACTAAATTAATTTGGTAATTAATATATCGTGAAAGTTATTGTATAAGAAGTTACGTTATTATAAGTATGGTTTCAAGCAGCGATGGTAAATACATGGCATTAAAATATTACTGGGTTTGTTGTTTTAAGTGTTTTCAATCCAAAGAGTGAAAATGGCGATACCAAATTTATTTCGACCTTGTCCAGCACTCACATACTAAAACACACGAAAGATTGTCTAGAGCAGATGTAATTTATCGTGTATTTTAATATATGGCCAGGTCGACTAAAATTTGTTGTTAGTACCTTGTAACTGTATCGTCCCAAATTTTCATAAACATTTATTATCACAAACATTACCGTATATAGCTAAAAAGGACCCTGCACACATTTCTTAAAATAAAGGTACTGACCTCTTCGAATAACAAAATCGAGTAATTTAGAAAGTAATGTCGATTTCATCCGGGATCTAGTGACGTAGAATTAAGAAAAATGGAAATTTGTCAAAAATTATCAAATATTCGGACTTTGCCGATATGTAGAATTTCGGTCTAATTTTCTAATTTAAAGCATATACCAGAGACAGGCTATATGGCTTTGGTTATGTAAAAAAGATCCTTTTTTCTTTCGCGTATGCCTTTGTGAACGTGTTTTTGTAAATAATTAATCTCGTACGTTCAAAGATTATCGCAACAAATTTACAGAGGCAAAAAGCATTCGTTATAGCCACTTCTTCTCTTAGTTTTATTTAATTTATTCAATCAAGTAACAATCAAAATTCTCCAATTCGTCCAATGCGTTCAAAGGTCAGATTGGGTATAGCAGCTTTTAATCAAATTATTGATGCTCCGAGTTTTTAGTGGTGATTTATCTCAATCTGCGAAATAGATTGACATGATTATGAAGAAACGACAATTCAAATTTAAAACACAATTTGTCTGACATTTCGAAAAATCCAACTAACCGCATTTGATTCGATTATAAATCGAAAGAACCCAACTTAAAAACAATTTTTGTTTTGATAATTAATTGTCGAAGACATGTTTAAAATTTTAAATATCAAAGTTCTGATTTTCCATTATATATCAACCGATGACAATGGATTTTATACTAAATCAATTAAAATTCAATTAAAAACAAAATTAAATCTAAATTAAAACACAAAGATGATATGAATCTAATACGGATCTTTAACCAATGGTATAAGTTTCCATAAGAAGGATTCATTCCAACAACCACAAAACTAATAAATTTAAGTTTATTTTATTGGTCATTCCAAAATTAAATATTTTAAGATGATGATTTAAGGATTACGATTTTGTTATAATAAGCTGGTTTTATACTCTAGTTAGTCAATTTTAATTTAAAATAATGGCGCATATACAAAATACAATCCAAAATGTGCTTAGATTATGTTGAAAGCAAAATCTACCATGAAATCCGTTTTTTATGTTTTTATATATATATATATATAGGGTGTGGTTTAGAACTGGCTTTTTAATTAAAAAACCTAAACACATTTTAACTAACACATTGCTAGACGAGTACATCAAAAGGAAGTATTGTGGCGAATATTATAGTGCCAAGCGAATGCACGAGTAAAATAAAAATTAAATCGTTGTTATTCCAGATTAGCGTCAAGTCCTTTGAAACAGTTCTACATAATATGAACTAGTAGCTATAAAGATTCACGTGAAATTTATCCTAAACCTGATGACCCAGTCGTAAGGAAATGAAAACCTATATTGTGGAAATCCCATTAATTGTCAATGAAACAAAAACCAGACCTATTCAAACATTTTTCGGCTATGATGGCCCCTTATTAGAAACACTCGAAAAAGTTCGGATACTTCGATATGTTACTATGAACCAAATTGTTCAATCATAAGTACCGGAAGGCATATATTTTGGAAAACTTGAGTCGTTTTCCATTAGACCAGACCCACACACCTATTCAAACATATTTCGGCTATGATGGCCGAATAGGTGTGGGTCTGGTCAAATGGAAAACCACTCAGGTTTTCCAAAATATAGGCTTTCAGATACTTAGGATTGAACAATTCTGATTCATAGTAACAAAACTGAAATACATACATATAACGAAGTATCCGAATTTTCTCGAGATTTTCTAATATGTGATCATTTTTAGTGGGCACGGCCAATCTCTTATTAAAACTTCCTCTAATTTACATTAAATTTAATTTAAAAGTAAATCCGGTAAGTTAGTAAATTGCCTAATTTCTATTAATTTAATAATTCACAATAAAAATATAAAAATTCGTTATAACGCAACTTTTATTTTACCTTCACACTCACACACAAGCATAATAATTTGTTGAATGAATTTTTTGTTTTCTTCTTCTACTCTCAATTTTAATATACACGATTGAAAGATGAGGTCCACCGTAATTTTTTTTTTGGACATACGCCCGGTACGGTTTTTTATTGTTCGGAAAATTTTTTTTGATGATTTTTGCTGAGTGTGGTGGGAACATCTCGTTTTGTTAACGGAAACATAAAATTAAAAAAATTAAAAGAAGAAAAAGATCGAACGACAGCAAAAGACAGTATAGGTGATGGAAATGGTTCATGATAAGAACTGATAATAACCCGATATATACTCGTAAATAGAATACGAGTATAAAAACCAAAAGTTCATTTTAAAATAAATCGATACCCAAAATTATATAGTAATTTTTTTGGTCGATATTTTTTTTATTTCGCAAAAAAAATGTATGTACTTGCGCTAAGTAAACTTAGAATTGTTAATTTAACTTAATTTTTTGTTAATTAGTTAACCTAATCATGCCAAGTCATATTAGCATAAGCATTGTCAATTTAGCAAAATTGAGAAAAATATTTAGCAAATAAATGTAAAATGTGACAAATTGATTAGCGAGGTAAAATACACCAAAGACTTTACATATCCCTACAGAAAATAATCCAAAACGTCATATCACAGGATCGTTGTTCGGAGTTATAGGCTATTTAGGCGATGGATTAAATATTTTTTGATTTAAGACATCGGAATTTGATATGTATGAATTGAACAGTATGAAATTATATAAACTAAAGTATACGTTAGAGGAAACAAAAACAAATGTAATCATTTTTGGAAGAACTTTACATGTTTATATAATATTTAAAATATCAAAACGATAGAAGACAGAAGATTTTCTGAAAAATCAAGAGAAGATGATAAGTAAGCCATCAATTCAATATGTTAAATTTACTTAGCAATTAAGTAAAATAACATATCTAATTTTAAGATTTAGAATTTAACATATTGATATGTAAAATTTACCTAATTGCTAATTAAATTTAACATATCTATATGTTAAATTTTCTTAAGAGTTAAGTAAAAATTAGTATTTTATATTTTTGCACATATGTATTGCTATATTAACAAAGATGATAAGTATAAACAACAAATCTATGTGTCAAATTCACTCAAGAGATCAGTATAAATTATTATTTTATGCTAAATTAGCTTAGCAGATTATTTAAAATTACCAAAAGTTTAAGTAACGAACTTCATCATAGTTTGTTTAATAGTGACAAAGTGTGGTGGTAAGTTTAATCGGATGATCTAAACTCGATATTTTTAAATAATTTAATATTAAATTTATAATATTGCTATTATTTTATTTTTATTATGGTGGATGTGAATAAATTGCATGAAATATTAAATTCAAAGTTTGAAACTGAACTTTATAATAAAATAAAAGGTAAGTGTATAAAATTAAACAAAAAGTTTATACTGTATACCGCGTGGCAAATAAAATACTTGTTTAAGTTTATGCAATAAAACACTTATCCAGTTTTTGTGTTATTTAAATTTTAATTAAATTTTTTTAATATTACGCCACATCTTCGAAATTCAAACAATTACAACTATTTTTATTAAAATCCACCGATAAATTTTATAGATCACATTGCGACACGTGAACAAATTCTAAAATTGTTTATATATAAAATTAACCAATTATTTATATTACCAATTCGGGCCGAAAGTATTTTTCACATATTTTATTACGAAGTTTCAAGAAGAACACGCCAAATTAGAATTGGTAAGTACTCGTATTTTAAAAATTACCTTAAATATAAATACCATTAATTATAAAATTGTATGTTTTTTAGGAGTTTGGAACTCATTCAGATAGTTATTTTATCCGTATGTACATAATTTTTAGAATGTATCAATGTTATATTTGTAAATCCCGCGAAAAATCTAGTGAAAGATTAATATCTCATTTAAAAATATACCATAAATGTAAAACAAATAGTTTATTCATATGTATGCAGGATAGTTGTTTCCAAAATTTCAAAAACATTAATTCATTTAAAAGACATATTTTGCATAAGCATAAATTAAATTATGAACATCCTACTCTTATCAATAACCAATTAAATCAAATATCTAAAGTTGACACAATTAGAAATATTGCAGCAACAACTAGTTTCACGTCGGATGAAAATTTGGTTCAAGCCACAACTATCACAATACAGACAACTATCACAATACAGACTAATAATTTTTTATTCTTTTAAAGTTATTTGGTCTTTTGTTTAAATTAGTTTACATACTTAAGCTATAATAATTCGATTAAGCTATAAGTTATCTAATTAATTATTTTATGTGAATTAGGTGATGTGATTTTTTTGATAATTATTTGTAGCAGGATCCAGACCTTGGAAGCGCTTTCACCGTCTACTCTCATGTTACAGGTAAATTTAGTAATTATTTTTGATTTTTTTTTTGTTGAGAATTTATGATTATTTCAATAAATTTATTTAATTAATTAATTAGGGATTTAATGATATTGGCTTTTGTCGTTTGAAATTTATAAAATTAGTAGCATATTCTTCAACCATTAATTGAAAAAGTTGTTTGTGTATTAAACATTTTAAATTTTTATTTCATATACATATACATGTACATATATAACATGATATTTAACCATTTTTTTAATTAATATAATGAGATCTTAAATTAATTTAGCAACCATGAAGGTGAGTTAAATGAGTCAAGACGTATGAAATAGTTTCCATAACACCGCTGTGATACACATTCCACGACCAAATATATAAATATATATATAACTCAACCGACTGAGACGGGAATGCTATGGAATGGTTTCCTTACATCACAGCGATGATTTTTTTTATGTCAACATCAGTAATTTTTTTTTGCCATAATTTATGCATATTTTAAAGGATAATTTTACAAGTTATTTATCCCGCGATCACTAGTTCCAATTTTGGTATTGATCAAACCGTTGCTAAATGTATCTAATCTAGTGGCCAAAGGCTAGTACTCTCAACTTTTTATGGCTGTTGGTTATTTTTTAACCTTTAACCTTTACAGTTTTGTTTATCAGTTGAATGATGACCGGTTAAATTAATGATTTCTATAGCAAAACAGAATCGACTGCAAATTACAGCTTGTAGGGTTATATAACTGGTGCTATATCTTCTACCCCCTCTTCATGTTATGGAATCTATTTTCTGTTTGAATGGAAAGCTTATAGCTATTCATTCTTGGTAAAGTCTGTTCTCAGGATTCGTTTAATTTTAGAGATTTAGGACAGTATATTATTATCTGCATGGTTTGTACAGTTGCTTAATACCCCAAATAGTCCGTTGGCTGTGTCCAAACTACTTTAAAGCAAGGACTACATAAGTTCCCTTACTCCAATATAAGAGTAAGAGAATCCTGGTTGTACTTATTACTGGTGATGGACGCTTCAAGGGTCGACTCATCGGATTAGCAAAAGGTGCCCTATGTGCCCAGAAGAAGTGGACGATTGTTTACACTAAAACATTAAAAATACCGTTCCGAGTTTTTAACAGCGCTGCCGGAGACGATTTCGCCGCAGTTACAAAATCGACCATTTCTAGCTTATGTTATACGAATATATCTTTATGTGTCTGCGCATATACATTATACATACATATATTACAAATATTTATATACATAAATATATATATATATATATATATACATATATATATATATATATATATATATATATATATATATATATATATATATATATATATATATATATATATATATATATATATATATATATATTTACCGGATGTTTCTTTTAAACTGAGACGATCAAATATCTCGAAAAATAGCAACTCTACGGAATAAATGTCCATAATCAAAATTTAATCATACCGCGGGGGAAATACATTTACCGCTTTGTAGGTGGGGCGGGGGTAACTTTTAAACTAAGATAGGAAGCCATATTTTTTATTGCAGATACGGATTCTACGACTAAAAGTACGTATGATTTGAATGAAATATTTTGTTCGGTTCATGATAGATGGCGTTGTAATCGACGAAATTCAATTTTTTCAATTTCTCCTTCTTAGAACACACGCATTCGATTCTGCAATACGTTTGAAATAAAAAACATCACGTTTTCATTGGAAATACTCGAAATTCGTCATCAAAACAATTTATTCAGTTTTGTAAATCACATTTAACGTTTGTGTTATTTCTTATCTTCATGTTTTTCGTAATTGCAAAATAAACGACAAAATACTTTAGAATGGAGCGTTTAACTGTGCCAGAGAAAATAGAAATGGTTCTGTTGCTATTTACGCTCAACGTTTTCCGGATAGGATTCGTTCACGTGCTTCATTTGGCCGTACTATCAAACAATTTATTACTGATGGAAATGTTGAACCGAAAAATAGGACCCGTAGAGCAACAGTCACTGGAGAAAATAATGAAATTGCTGTATTGGCAGCGAGTGGCTATTTTTCGAGATATTTGATCGTCTCAGTTTAAAAGAAACACCCGGGCAAATTTGTAATTAGAAGCACTATTGTTGCAAGTAATTACGATAAAACCAATAACATATTCGTTCGTCATAAGAATAGCTATGATAATTCTTATAAGGGTTTTGATAGTCCTATACAATAAAAAATTTAGAAACTTTATCTTATGATAATTTCATCAATCAGCTTCTTCATTAAATTCGTGATCCGCAAGCAGGGGAGCATAACTATAAACATCGCAGATTGAGTGTAATAAGGACTGTCAGAGGCAAACAAGCAAGCTTATTGGATTGAATATAGATACCACGCCACTCTTCTCCAGTGTTCGCTCCAATATTATATATGAACTATAAATTTTTTCGTTGTGATTATTTCCACAACAGCATTTTCCGAAGAACTTTATACTCACATTCAAATCTCTCCGACTGAAATTTTGTAGCGGCCAATTCGAGACACTTGGCGATCTTTTTTTATATACCTATATTGGAAGAAACAATACTACTTTAATACTATACCAAGAAACCTTAGGTTTGCGACGCGAACATTTCTAATCTGATTTCTAAAAATATAATTAGTTGAGATTACTATACAAATGTTATACCATCTGCAACGGAAATCATCGTCGTGGTAGAATCACTTCGATTAATGATTAATTATTGGCTTTATCCTATACTTTGGAAAATAGGTACCACGTATTATAGTAAAAGTCTAGGATTTACGATTTGGCCACAGCTTAAGAAAAGCATAGACAATTATACTAGATTTCTCATTTGTACATAAAATGTTGTTGCATTCTATTGCCATACAATGGATTATCGCCTAACCAGCAACGATGCCATTCACAATATCACGTTGTTAAAAAAAATACATTTTTACGCAGTACAATTATAGGCTCTTTTGTCTATCGCCCACCTAACTTAGAATTCTTGCAACTTGATCCAGTAAGATTTGTTATTTAAGATGATAAACCAAAAATTGCTTAGATCATACATTCTATATAAAAAGGTCATGGCCGCCATATATGTATGTACACCTTATATCTATATACATATATAGTTCGATATTCTATAACCTACACACGTTTATGCAATTCTTGATTATAAATTTGTAACCAAATACAAATTGTGTGTGTTTGTGTGTTTGAGTATAATTTGTGGTTGCTGTAAAGCCAACCCGAACAAAATAGTTTTCATTTTGTATTCATCAGATATCTTCATGTATGTGTAATCTGCTACATGGGGATGAGAAATAATTTCAAAACTAGAAATTAGATTGGATTTCATATAAAAAAAAAACAGCGGTGCGGTTTTATTAATACATATACAAGGTATAATGCGGTTTTGGTGTATTGTTAAATAAGCAAAGCAAATTATATCTTTTGGTTTGTGTTTCGCAATCGATTCGAGACAATTATACTTGAACTTGATGAACTAGCGTGTTCTGTTGCATAAATCCTGACGATTTAAATTAAGATGATAAATAGTTTTGTTCTCGTTTACTCGTAGGTATAATGTCGCATACCGTCGGTTTGATTTTTGGCTTTGTATACAGGCGGTAATAAACAAGTATTAGATTTTTAAATAGCAAATCTGTCAAATCTGTGATGTGGTTGTCGACACCTCGAATATTACCTAGATTACTTAAGACAATGTCAACAATTTACGATATTTAAGCGATATGAAATAAAATGTGGTATTTTGTAAATGAACGATTCAGTTAAGCCGTAAGAAGAAATTAAAGAAAAGATTCAATTTAAATCGGGAATCATATACCATACTAAATATGAAAACTTTGGAATAATATGTTGAAATAAAACAACCAATAGCTTTAATTAATGAAAGTTTATACACTAAACGTTCGGATTGGTGTAAATTACAAATTTTGTTATTACGCATAAAGTCAAGCACATGTTGTTCAATGCTTCGTATGATATTCTACACAACTTCCGATGTGACTTTGGCAGCAATATTTTTCCGGAAATCATGTCGTATTTGCCATTCTGCTTCTATTCGTTATAACTTTGATTTGATTTGTCTCGTATCAATTTATTGCGTCTTTAGAGTAGTGCTTATTCAGGTCAAAACATTGATTCTGGACTTATAGTTTATCGCAAGCATTTTATCGCAAGTTATTCATCGCAAATAGTCCATCACAATTAATTTATCGTCATTATTTCAAAACACGGGAAACCATATAGAAAACCAGTGCCGGTTATCACGATAATGTTCTGTTTTTTGAACTATACTAGATGAGGATTAGGCTATTTCTTCATCGATTATGACAAAACTCAGCATATTGGATGGAAATGCGATTTTAAATTGATTTTTGAATAAAGTTCTGGAATATTATTAATTGTGGGGAATAAAAAAATATTTTTGTATAATCTTCTGGAATATATGGCCAACTGGAATGAAACTATAGGATATTTCTGCAAAAGTTGAGTTAAGGTAAATTTTATTTAATTTTAAAACATTTTTTTGTTTGCAATAAAGGGCAAATCTCTCCCGGATAATATGTATTATATTATACTACTCGTAATTAACTATTTGTAAGGTCAAATTTTCACTAAGAAAACATATTTTGACATATTAAGTAAAGGAAAATTAGTTCAAAGTGAAGAAATTTAATCTTAATCAGTGAAGGCCATATCCCAAAACTGAGTACGCTGGCTCGGTCACGTTCTGCGTGCTGATCCGGAACGAATTGTGCAGCGATCTCGTAAAGAAGAGCCACCATGTGGCGACGATGGCTCCACGATGTAGAGAATAACTTGGCTTCTTCAGGTTGTCTAGGACAGTATGAAGACCAAGCCCAGGATCGAAACCGTTGGAGCCAGATTGTTGACTCAGTAAGTGGCCAGTAATGGCCTTTAGACACTGTTTATTATTATTATTATTCCAAATTTTATCTATCCTAACCGAACATGTCGAATTACCTAATAATCGGTTAACGAATAATCTCAAAATTTATTTTTAAATCCTGTTCGCACAGAAAAAGTTTCGGCATAATCATGATTTGGCCATATTCATGAAATGTATTCAAAACATATTTAATCCCACTTTTTGCAAATCAAAAATAACCTAAAAATCCTATTTCCGTCGAACCTGTCGAGTATCCTTATAATCGGTCAAGGATTAGCCTAGTTCCATTTAAGTTGGTCCAGTAGCCGCATCCAACATGTCGAATTTGATAATAATTTAATAACTAATTACTGTCATCGATTAGCGATGAATTGCTTGAGATAAATTGTTATCGCGTTGAATGTATTTCGATGAATTGCTTATTATCAAATCGCGTTGCCATTATTTTTGGCAAGATACATATTTTAATCTGTTAACCTGTTAAAAATAATATTTTACGTACGTTTCGTCATACATCAAAACACAATCACATAATTTTGTGAAAACTTGGTCATAGAGTAGTCTGGTACGTTTAGTGGACAAAGTTCTGTTTATCTGTGCGATTTGACTTTTGACTCATATAGCCTTCCTGAACTCAAGTTCGCGTGTTACCGTCATGAGGTCTCCGAATTAAGTTTGATGTAAGTTATAATCTTCTTTTAAACAATTTTATCGTAATAGTTTCTTATTTTTATGACCGGCTCGTTCTGCTGAAACCTTATATACTTTTTTGCACGATCAGACTATTTTTTGAGGTTTACCGATAGGGTCTCCAGGGCAGTAGGTTTTGTTTACAATTACTGGGCGGTAAGTGAATTACTTACCGCCTCATAGGCGGTAAGTAAATAAAGAATGAATGTATAATTTTATAATTTTCAATTAAGATGATTTATTAAAAATTAAACTAAAATTACAATTGGAACAATTATTTAATGTAATTGGGATGTTTGCTGCAATTATCTTCTCTAGAATGTATAATTTTATAGTTTTCAATTAAGATGATTTATTAAAAATTAAACTAAAATTACAATTGGAACAATTATTTAATGTAATTGGGATGTTTGCTGCAATTATCTTCTCCGATACAATATTTTCCGTGTTGGATACTTCGGTTACAGTCGAAGTACTCGAAGTTATTGGGATGTTTGCTGCAATAATCTTCTCCGATGCTGCAATCGAAGTACTCGGAGTATTTAATGTAATTGGGATGTTTGCTACAATTATCTTCTCCGATACAATATTTTCCGTGTTGGATACTTCAGTTACAGTCGAAGTACTCGAAGTTATCGGGATGTTTGCTGCAATAATCTTCTCCGATGCTGCAGTCCAACTTAAAATTTTTTTTGAAAACTCTATTTTGTTTTGGAGAGAATCCTCCACATATCCCTCAGCGACAGAAGACGAGCGCCACCCACCATGTCTTTTAAGGCCTAAAACATCAACTTGTTCGCCAGAAAGGTAGCCGAACTTCTTCTGAACGCATGTCCGGTATAAGAAAGTGGATCTAACAAATTCAGGCATTTTGCTATCTTCGAGGGCCACCTTCCTATTGTATTCTTGCCCACTGCTTGATTAATGACTTTTCCATTACGCATTGCTAAGAAAAAGTTAGAAGATTTTGAATTTTCTGGTCGTAACTTCAAATATTTTCTATAAATATCCAAATAATTAATAGTTTTGCTTCCTTGAGTAGTAATTCTGAAAGTTCGCGGAATATTGGATTTATTATTAGGAATATTGACTATAATAAAGGACCCAATATCTTGAATATCTTCTAATTTTAAATTATATAATTCCTCCCTTCTGCACGCCCCTGCTATGCCAAATATAATACCTAGTTTCATATTTAAATAAACTTCATCGGGAAATTCCTTAAGAAACTTGAACATATCTTCTTTAGAAAAAACTTTTGATTTCTTAGGCCGATATCCGGTATTTTTTCTCTTAAGAAAAGCAATTAAGGTTTTAAACTTCGAAATATCGGACGCATCATTTAAAAAAATTGTAGCCTTAAGCATAGTGTACTTAGCCCATAAACTCCCTGGAGATTTAAGTTTATCACTTCTTCGTACAAAATAGCCCAAGAGTACCTTTTCTGTGATGTTTTGACAATGTTTCTCACTGCACCATGCTTTGAAAAGTTTATAGGTATTTTTATACCGTTCTCTTGATTTTTCTGGAATAATTGAGGAACATCCTATGTTCCATGCATTTTCCAGATCAGAATCGTCACTGTCATCCATTTTTCACAATAAAATACTATTATTTTGCTTTATTTTACAAAGAACAGACAGAAAAAAAATCTCTTGATAAATAAATAATTATTGTTTTCGTACGTTCAACATAACAACGAACAAAGCTTACTTTAAAAATAATGTGCAAAAAAAACAACTCTGACAACTAAAAATGTCAAAACATTTTTCAAATATTTCTAAATTGTAATTTCGTTATTGCGCCGATCGTGCAAAAAACGTAATAAGCATTGCGGTCAGTAAGTGCCCTACCGGTATCGGATGTATTGGAGATCTTGACTTCGTCTCGATCTCCAAAATCATCCTCAACCGGTAGAAAGCACTTACTGACCTTGATACTTAAATAACTATTTTATATCGTTATTTTGCATTGATCCTTAAGGTCACCGTAGTTTAGACTTAATTCAAAAATTCACTCTAGGAATTGCTACATTATCGACGTTGTCGACGTTGTCTACGGGTTATCGACACGTTGACGTAGAAAATAATAGACTCGTAAAGGCCCATCCCTGGTTCTAATGTATCATTCACATTCCGCGATGGAACATCATACATATGAACGTAATTTCCTTTTTTTTTAAATTGTTGCTTTCCAAAAATACATATTTTTGTTGGTATTCTATATATGTACATACATATATTGTTTTTGTTTGTTGAAGCATTAAAATACATGTATATATAGTAAAAAGTCTCATGGGGTTGATTTTGATTTATTAGCAGCACGAGGGTTGAAATTTAATAAAATATATATACATGTATACATTGAAATTGTGTTCATGTGCATTTATTTCTTTTCATTTCGAACGTACGCTGATTTCACATCATGGTATGATTTTTGTAGAAATCCATTAAGAAGTTAGAATACTAAAATTACATTATTCATACACAACTCAGCGTTAGTATAGCATTTAAAAGTGAGAAAATGTTTGCGCATGATACAAGATAGACGGTCTAGTTTTTTCGTGATTTACAAGAAAATAAGTTTAAAGAAGACATGGCCTTCACAAATGCGATTTGTAACCAACATTTGATGAAATGGGACTCAAGGCTCTCCAAACCTGTTTCCTTATCTTTCGCTTCATATAATGATGTGAATCAATTTTTAATAATTCAGTGACATATAGTAGTGTTACTATTACTGTACTATCCGCCTCATAGCCTATAATATAAAAACATATATTTTTTTTTGGGAACAGTATAATCTTTATACATTTTAAATAAAATAATTAATTTATCCCAAACTTAATTTATACATTATGTATAAGAAAATACAAACTGAAAATTGATTTTCTATTATAGATATATTATGTATACTTAAAATTTAAATAAAAAATAAGATTAAAATGATCATTTATTCATTAGATATATGAGTACATATAAGCATTATAAATAATTGAATCTCGGTTGAACACTTTTAAGGTGAAAATTTATTAATTAGTGTTAACATCGAATAATATATTAATGGCTCAGTGTTCTGATATTGTTGTTACTATATAACAAAACTATATAATCGTCTTGTGGAACGTGATTCGAATTTTTAAATACACGATGGTTATACGTGTTTTGCTGTACCAAAAAAAAAAAAATTTTTATAAATTTGTAAAATTAAATATATTAAAATAAAAAAAAAAAAGATTGCTTTCCTATAATCAGAAAAAATCTCAAGTTACGTTGAGGAGTCGTAATACTCGAATGAGTGAAGCAGAAATAGATAATATCAATCATTTCCAAAAGAGTCAGGTTCTACCGAGATCTCCTACGAGAGCCTGCAGCACCTTCAAAGATTAACAAAATAATACCTACAGAAAATGTGGAATTACCGAAAGATGATGCCAATGATGCATTGGTTGAATCTAACTATTTAAGCAAGCAATCAAATGATACAATTGCTTGGATACAGGAACACATCAGGATTTTTGAAAGCGATTAAGTTAAAGCCCTTAATGCAAAGGAAAACATTGATTTTCCTCCTACCCATAAAGTAATGGAACAAGAATACCATACGGACAAAGAAGAATTATATCACGAAACTGAGTGGATTAGAGTCAAAAGTCAGAGAAAAAAAAGGAAAAGGATGATACACCTACTCCTCCTCAACTAAAGGAGACAATTCCTAAAATAATCAAAAACAATCCAAAAATATTACCTCCACCAGCCCCAACAGTTATAGATGGAGTTAAAAACTATAATCTACTGTATGAGAAAATTAAAACAATAACTAAAACAGATAAGTTTAATACAAAATTGATGAGTGGAAACAACATCAAAATAAACTTAGAAGATGGTGAAACCTACAGAGAAATGACAAAAATGTTAAGCGAATGGACATTCTTGGCATACGTTTAAAAACAAACAAATCAGACCAATAAGGGTAATGGCTAAAAATCTGCACTCTACATGCAAACCAGAAAAAATAATTGAGGACCTATATGCAGACATTCAGCGCAGTTAATGATATTGAAAAAATACATCAAATCAAGTAGATCTTGGGATGCAAAGTCAATAAAGAGCCCCTAAGAAGATCTAGGCTTATACCATACAATGTAAATAATGTCAAGCATATGGACATACTAAAAATACTATAACAAAGAACCCAGGTGTGTCAAATGTACAGGTAAATATGTACCATACAAGAGATTTTGTCAAACAGCTGTCAATATCAAGACCAAAAACACCGAAATACTCTCTAAAAGAAAAAGATTATCTTGAATTTTTCAGTAAACTAGGGAAAAAATTTGTAATTGGAGGAGCAAAACATATCCACTGGGGTTCTAGACTATAACAACAACTAAAGGTAAAGAACTCTTCATTGCTATCAGAAAATACGATTGCGAAGCCTTATCAAATAAGGGTAAACCGACCTACTGGCCAACCGATCCAAATAAAATATCAGATCTAATTGATTTCTTTATAGTGAAGAATATATCTGTAAATTACAAACATATAGATAAAAGTCTTGGCTTGAGCTCTGATCACTCACTCTCTTTTTGAATGATCCTTTCACTTAATGTCAAATTATCATTAAGTGAAAGGATCATTCAAAAAGAAAGCTATATCCTTGTTTATTAAATAAGCACACAAATTGGGAATGCTTTAGACTGTCTTTAGAATGAAAAATGACTTAATGATTCCGCTAAGGAGTGAGGAGCAATCAGAAAAAGAAGTTCACAAGTTCATATGTGACATAACACGTTAAAAATAAAATTAGGGGAAACAAAAATAACTACCCTAGAGAAATTAAAGAGATTTTGGTAGAAAAAAGAAGGGCAAGGAGAATATGGCAACCAACTAGAGCCCCTCACGAAAAAACTGACTCAGCTACTTAAAAGGGAAATCAATCAGAAAGACGAATCTATCAGTAACCAAAATAATTAAAAGGCCAATAATGCAGATGCCCCCAATTAGCACAGGAGATAAAAATGGGCCAGAAATAACGAAAATAAAGTACAAAGTTTTACTGGAAAAACACCTGGAAAAAATATTGGAACCACAAGATGACCAATCATTGGAAGCCGAAACAATAACTGGAGAGGTTGTACAGGAAAGTGAAGAAATCCTATGAACAACACCAAAAGAAGTTATGTACGAGATAAAATAAATATGAATCCGAAAAAGCACTTTGTTTTGACCTTATCACAGCAGATATTTTATAATAACTACCAAGGAAAGCTTTATTAAAGCTCACCAATATTATAATAATGCCGCCTTTCGATTGAAATATGTACCCAGCCTGTGGAAAATTGCAGTAGGACTTAACTATAATTTAAGAACAGTACTACCAATGCAATTCACTACAATATTAGAATCATACTTGATAGATAGATTCTTTAGAGTAAAATTAGACGATTCCTATTCCGAATTGAAAGAAATCAAAGCGGAAGTTCCACAGGGCAGTGTATTAGGTCCGGTATCTATACCTATTGTACACTAATGATCTCCCTGTGACAGCTTAAATATAGAAAGATGTATTGGCTGATAGGAAGAAGCTCCGCTCTATCAACATACAACAAACTTCTACTATATAAACAAATATTAAAACCGGTTTGAACTTCATAGTATCCAACTTTGGGATTGTACCAAACAGAGCAACATAGAAATCATCCAAATATTTCAAAACAAAGTATTAAGGAACTACTTCATGGTATATTAGAAATAGAGACATCCAGAGGGACCTTAAAGTAAATACTGTTTCATAGGAAATCCAAAAAAAAATGCACTGAGACATAGGCAAAGGCTTGAACAACATGTTAACACTGAGGCAACTAAGCTATTAAACAATACAGATATTGTACGCAGCCTCAAACGAACTAAACCTTTTGAGCTGGTGTAATTGCTAGTGTAAACAGCGTAATGCTGATCTGAAATCCACAATAACGATGTGGTTTATACATCAATTTATCAGACACTATATGGAACACCCAGTGGGAAGAAGCCATAGATTAATACAACATAGTAAATTAAGTTAGAATAAAATTGCTCATTAGTCCTGGTGACTTGATTGTAATAATTGTTTATTTAAAATATTAAATAAAAATCAAAAAAAAAAAAAAATATTTGTAAAATTAAATTTTAACACTCAAAACTGTTCGCATATAAGCTTTCTATATCACCATAAAAATGGCGAACTATACACTCAAATTACCTCTGTGTTTGAGAAAAATATCCTATATTCATATACACGTTTTTTATGTATATGCTATAAAAAATACTCTTGATTTAATATTTTGTTCAGTAAATTATGGCATCGTATTACTAACACACACACAATCAGTTTTCCATAGTATTTTGCACTGAAGACATCCAGATACCATCCTTTGGTCGGTATTCAATATCGAGTGATCATCTATCAAAGTGAAATAAATGTTACGGATACTGTTAAATGGCTCAGATTGTAGATAATTACGATTAAAATATACATCCATGAAGTTCAAGTAATATATTTACGGAGTGTCAATGGTGTGGTATTTGAGAAAAATCGACAAAAGCCGGAAAAATTGACTATGGTATCAATAGAACAGATGAGTGCCAAACCAAACCGTACTGGAGGATATGTTTAACCGCGTTTTTCGAAACTTTATATTTTATTTTTGTATTCTCCACCTGTTTTGCGGGGTTCAAGGAGTCAAGTCTTTTTCGATTCTTTCATAGTGCAGCCACATGTTCGATTTAATTGACTATTGAAACATGTTTTAATTTATTTCGGGAAAACCTAATGTGGAACGGTTGAAAGTGTATTTTAAACGGTCTGAAAAAAAATCCATTATTAAACCATTTAAAAACGCTTTTTGTATGTTTATGTGGTATAACAATAAAAGATATTTTTAAAACGTTTCTTGAACCATAAAATTTTGTAATACAGCAAATTTTAAAATATTCAGAGTAGAAAGGTTTGAACAGCTCTGCAAACTTCTAAACTTATCATTATGCATTCACTGCCATCATTATTATATTTTCTATTTCAAAAAAAGCCAGGTATGGATTTTTAATGATTAGACCACCTCAAGAACATAATAGGAGTAGTGTGTCTCAAAGAAAGCTTTTCATAATATTGCGGGCACATCCACTATGGCATTTGGTGAACCGATAACGTTGACATGTACGTCTGAATGTAAAAAACATGTAAATTAAGCCCCAAAAATAACATGGATTTATTAGTTAGTGTATAAACCTAGCAAACCATACTAGAGATCTTTGATTTCTTAAGCATAGAGCTATACAACAATAGTGTATTACAATACAAATAATAATAATAATAATACAGTCTTTAAGTCTGGCTCCAACGGTTTCGATCCTGGGCTTGGTCTTCATACTGTCCTAGACAATCTGAAGAATCCAAGTCATGCTCTACACCACGGAGCCATAGTCGCCTGCAACGACTTCTGCGCCTACCATATGGTGGCCCTCCTTTCAGAGATCGCTTGCTCGAAACAAATAATCTAACTAATTTGTTAGTGTATACGTAAAGATAACCGTACCCTAAAGCCGAATTTATACGTTTTCGTAAACAAATTATTTCCTCCAAATTAAAAACAAAAAAAATTGATCAAAACTTTCAATAATGGCTAATTTCATCCTATCCTGTGCAGAGTATTTTTCAGTAAGCAAAAACTTATAAATTCGTCTTAAATTGAAATTGTGAGGTTATTCATTGGTAGGTTGGTCGTAAGATGGATAAGATCAGAACTATAATAGAATCAAAATCATCGGTCAGTTTAAAAGATAAACCTATATGTGCTTGAGAGTTTTATACATATATGTCGTTCTTACCCAACAAAATGATCAACGCGACAATTATATGTGACACCCTTATACTTGCAGCAAACCTAGTACTTTCTTTCAACTTAAACCTGAATCATTTATAGTTGAAACTATACGACGACCATTGCATTAACCATGGAACACAATCTTACAATAATCAGTTTTGAATAAGATATAGAAACTCTTCAGATATCATTTAATTTATACAACCACAGATTTTTGTATTTTCTTGTAAAAATCCTGAGAAGCTGATTCTATAGTGGCCAATATAGCAGTCCATGTGGTCTACGCTAACGACGGTATATTTGAATTAGTTAGTTTACCTATATAACATGCTTATCTCAATAATTTATAGAGAATATCACTTTAACAATTTTGATAATTTTCACTTCTTATAAATTGTTGCTGTATTTTTATTTATTGTGATACATCTTAAAACAAAAAGTTGTTATAACATATTCGTATAATCTACCAAATGCAAATTAATTAATTTAAAATCTGTCTTGAATAACTATTCATATATATGTATATGTACAAACATAATGTAAATTTCAGAAATTAAAGTTGATGTGTAAAAGTTTAAAATTTTTGAATTTGGTTGTTGTTGCTTTCAACAACATAAATCATTTTTAATTTCTAAACAGAAAAGTTTGTTATAAAATATTAGCATTTTAATTTTAATAATTTGTTTAATATTCAACTTATATTGTTAATTTTGTTTAAAATATAACTTTATTTTAGAAACTTCGCAATTAGATCATCATTAATGTATTTATGGTATAATCATAGATAAACTAGTAAAGATGAACAACTTCCTTACTAGCCTGTTACGCAAGAACTAAAATATTATAATTTTTGAAAAGCATGCTGGGAGATTCAACGAAAGGACTATATATTTTATCCTTTATCTCTTTCCATGATCTCTATTTTTATCGATCATATAAACGCAAATGATGAAAAGAGATAAATCATATAAATTATTTACATACACAATATACATACATATTATCTACGCTATATAATATTTTTGTTCTTTATCAAAACAAATTAGCAGTTTGTCTCCAATTACACATTGGTTAAATCATATTCTGATATGTAACAGGTATATGATATGCATCGATCTGCAATATACACAAATATATCTAAACCAAATACATATGCATATATGAATATCGGCAAGAAAAAAAAATTGTTTTAAAAATCGTCATTTCGAAATACTTTTATTATGTATATTCACCTACGTCATCATATTGTCTATTATTTATATTCCTTTCATTATTCAATCTGAATTGTGTGTGTGTGGTTGTTATATTTTCATGCCAAAATAATATCTCCTGTCTGTCGATCTCCTTTTACATCATATTATAATTAATAGTCTAATGTGAAATATATATATATATATATATATATATATATATATATATATATATATATATATATATATATATATATATATATATATATGTATATATATATATATATATATATATATATACATATATATATATATATATATATATATATATATATATATATATATATATATATATATATATATATATATATATATACATATATATATATATATATATATATATTATATATATATATATATATATATATATATATATATATATATATATATATATATATATATATATATATATATATATATATATATATATATATATATATATATATATATATATATATATATATATATATATATATATATATATATATATATATATATATATATATATATATATATATATATATATATAAATAGATTGATATTTATATTTTATTTGAAAACAAAATATTTATATCGTGAAAAATAAAAATTAAAAATATTATTTTGATCACAAAATATGATCGTTTTGTAATTGTACATATACATACATATTATATTCATATGTATGTACATAATCTCCTAGCTAGTAGTCTGTTATGGTAAATGTTTTTTATTTTGAGGAAAAGGAATATGATGTTGGTTTGATTAATTTTGATGTATTTCATAGGGTCATTAACCTTTTGTTTTTTTGACTCATTTTCGTGTGTTTTATATGATGTCTCATTATGTGTAATAAAGTTTTGGATAATCACATATAATTTAATTTAATTTTAATTAATGTGATCATATTTTATCAATTACATATGGTACATACGTCATTATATGTGATAACAATAAAGTAGCATATGAAAATCATTCATATAAATATACTAAAATTAAAATATTTTTAAAGCCCTTTGATGAAATTTTTTACTGATTACTATTTAATTTTAGTAAATTTGTTTGTTTGTTAATTATGCAATCTGGCTAAGGGCCGAGTTACTCCCAGGACTTTAGTAGTTCCCTTTTTACATCCCGCGGTTGTGTGGTCAAATCAAAAATGTTAAACTATAGCTCCGCTTTACATACAATATCTACACACTGTATAGCTCCATGCCAGCCTATATAGTGCTGATATGAATGATTGATCCGTCCATGAGTTTTGCACCACAACAGAGGATGATATATGTAGTTGTGTTCATTCATATCATCAATGGTAACCGAATAATTAAAAGTCCCTTTTTAATCCTGCCTCTATTGGGATTTAAACCCGGTACCTCTCGCTCCAAATGATTTAGGTAAGTTATTAACATAATTAGATAAAGCATTTATTATTACTCTCATTTACATATTACCAAGAATATTAAGAAACTAGATAATATCTGTAAATATTCTTTCTTATAAGAAGTAAAATGAAACTATAGTAATAATGAACATATTCGAATACAAAATTTTGGGAAATATGGTGCTCGAAATCTAGTGTATAGATCATCTTTTCGCCAAAAGTAATGCAATAAAACAACGATTTAATTCAAAAAAGTATATTTAATTAGTTAAAATGTTTAATTTTCTCGATCCATGTGTAAGTGTGCCTTTTGGTGTGTTTTTTTAAGTTTACTTTTGGAAACTACTAAACATGTCCATATTTCCTAAAATTTTGTATTCGAATATGCTGAAATGTAACAATAAATATTATTCTATTTCTGTCTCTTGTTATCCATTAATTATAACCGTTTTTCCCACCACCTATTAAACTTTCAGAATCGAGTATAATAAATTTACATCCAGTAAATTACCCCCACACGTTTTGCAACACATTTATTTTAACAAATACCGTTTTTTTGAAAACATTTTAGGTATTGTTTTATTGTCCTTATTCACTATTCAGTATTGTAGTGGTAATCTAATTGTTACATCATATAATTTATACGCATTTCAATATTTAGACAAGACCTAAAAGTTCCTATTAAATTTTGACCGAAACAAGTTATTTATTACTATTAATTATTAAATACGACCTTAGTTATTCCAGCGTTTATCTCTTGTAAGTCATTAGTGTTTAAATTAATAACTATAGTTTTTTATTTAATTATTATTTATATTATTCTTTATATACTCTTATATAGTGATTTAAATTGCAATATGCCACCTAAAACAAAGGTATATTCATGTATTGTACCATGTTGCAAGAGGAAAGGTACTAAATCGGATATTAAGTTTTATAATTTACCAACCGATTCAACACGGCGATCTCTGTGGCTTAACTCAATAGGGTTATCAAATTTTACTTTAAAAACAAAGTGTAATTTTGTTTGTCAAAGCCACTTCCTAAAACAGCATGTTGGTATACACAAGTTAACGAGAAACGCAGTACCTGCGTTAAATTTAACTACTAATACTTACCTTAGTCAGACGAATAAAATCGAAGAAGGATCCAACTTTACTGAGCATATGGATGCAACTGATACATCAGAAGAACTGAAACAGCCGCATTTTAACATTCACCCACGCCAAGTTGATGAAGAAAATAAACAGAATTATGTAGTCGATGGATCGTCATTTTCAAACATGTTTACTTCACAAGTTACGCAAACTGACCCAATGGACGAAGAACTTGAATTTTTAAAACTAATGAACGATGTTAATTGTTTTCATTGTGAAGTAAGGAATGATGAACAAAAATTTTGCAACAAGTGCAAAAAACACAGAAGAGACTCCTTTATGTATAAAAAAAATTTGAAGAAGCGAAAAAGAAAATTAAAATACTAAACGCATCATTTCAAAAATTAAAGAGAAATTTTAACAATTTAAAATCAAAACAATACAAACTTAAAAATACCAGTATTGATGAAATAATCGATGAAATAACACCTGCAAATGACTCAACCAAGAATGTTTGCAAGCTTCTTCTAAAAGAAGATTATTACTACACCGAGAGTGATAAAACATTTGCTCAATGTTTATTTTATAAGTCGGCCACAACTTATAAATATTTGAAAACTAGTTTCGAATTAAAACTACCATCGGTTTCCTCAATATATAATTGGTCACCAATTAGTTATATTTCACCCGGCACAAACGATGTTTTAATGAATCAACTGAAACATTTATTTCATAGAATGCCAACTTCGTCTCGATTGTGTATTTTAAGTTTTGATGAAATTCAAATTAAGAAGGACTTGACGGTAAACCTAGTAACGGATAAAGTCGAAGATTATTGCGACAACGGTAGTCAAAGGTCGAACCAACTAGCTACTTCCGCTATGTTTTTTATTTTACGTGGTTTAGTGGGAAGTTGGAAGCATGTGCTGAATTACGTTTTAATTAACAACCATATTAAAGTCGATGAGCTAGCACAACTAATTATCAATAATATTAAATTATGTCAAGAGGTACTAAATTTAGAAGTCGTAATGCTGACGTGTGATCAAGCTGCAACAAACGTAGCCGTGTACAAATATTTTGGAGTAGGACCGGATAAACCATACATTTCTGTCAACGAGAAAAAAATATTCGTGCAATATGATCCACCGCATTTGATAAAATCAGCTAGGAATGCAGTTGTGCAGCATAAATTAATGCATAGTGATTTTGGTACAACAGATTTTAATGTTATTAAAGTGCTATACGAGCATGATAAAAATCAAAAGGTAAAACTATTACCAAAATTAACCAAAACCCACATGGAACCGAACACTTTTCAAAAAATGAGTGTTAAATTGGCGGTACAGGTTTTGAGCAACACTGTCGCTTGTGCAATACGAACGGCACTAAAAACAATGCCATCCATATTTGATAGTAATTTAGAATGCGTGATACCAACAGCAAACATCGTTGAACGTTTTAACAATATTTTCGATTGCCTAAACTGCCGTAATTTTTTATCAACGAATCCGTATGAGAAGCCACTTAGAATAAATAATAACACCTACATTTATTTAAAAGAAAGTTTAGAGTTTTTGAAAAATTTGAAAATTTTGTCAGGATCCGAAAATTATTTTAAATTCATTAAAGGGCTTGAATTAACAATATCCGCCCAGTTAGAGCTTATAACGCATGTAAATACTATTTGGGGTGTAGAATTTATTCTAACCGGGAAAACGAACCAAGATGCTTTGGAGAATTTTTTCTCGGCATTAAGAGGGAAAGGCGGCTTTAATTATATGCCGTCAAGCTACCAAATCGGAGTACATTTTGCAAACATAATAGTTTCAAAAGTACTATTCAACTCCATACACTCCAACTGCTTACCAGACGATGAATTGAACTTAAAGCTAAACTGGAAATCATTCAAAGAAGAATATAATAAAACTTTGAAATGTCAGGATTCTCAAGAAATCGATTCATCGGAGGCAATTGATCTCTTAACCAATGTTGAATCAGAATTTTCGGAATTGACATCGAATGCTATAGCATATTATGCAGGCTATTGTGGACGAAAAAAGATCGACTGTGATAAATGCATATCCAAATTTTTAAAAAGTACCACAGTGATAAGTGCGACCGATGTATTTTTGCAGGAAAAAAATTTCAAAAAGGATAGCTCCAACTTCGGATCTCTAAAGGCACCGACAGATGAATGGTTAGAAATGGCCACATTTTTGGTTCAAATATTTGAAAATTATTTCGATAATAAAAGCCACAATAATAATATAATGGAAGATATGACCAAATATAGTTTAGAAAAACTAAAATCTAAATTCATTTCATTTATACCAAATGAAAATGATTATTGTTATGAACACACTAAAAAATTAATTCATTTTTTCTTATTGGTTTTGCTTCGCAAAAATTGCAAGTGGCTAGTGGTTTCCAAAAGTAAACTTAAAAAAAACACACCAATAGGCGCACTTACACATGGATCGAGAAAATTAAACATTTTAACTAATTAAATATATTTTTTGAATTAAATCGTTGTTTTCTTGCATTACTTTTGGCGAAACGATGATCTATACACTAGATTTCGAGCAGAGCGCCAATTTAACTATAGCCATTTTCCCATATTTCCCAAAATTTTGTATTCGAATATGTTCATTATTACTATAGTTTCATTTTACTTCTTATAAGAAAGAATATTTACAGATATTATCTAGTTTCTTAATATTCTTGGTAATATGTAAATGAGAGTAATAATAAATGCTTTATCTAATTATGTTAATAACTTACCTAAATCATTTGGAGCGAGAGGTACCGGGTTTAAATCCCAATAGAGGCAGGATTAAAAAGGGACTTTTAATTATTCGGTTACCATTGATGATATGAATGAACACAACTACATATATCATCCTCTGTTGTGGTGCAAAACTCATGGACGGATCAATCATTCATATCAGCACTATATAGGCTGGCATGGAGCTATACAGTGTGTAGATATTGTATGTAAAGCGGAGCTATAGTTTAACATTTTTGATTTGACCACACAACCGCGGGATGTAAAAAGGGAACTACTAAAGTCCTGGGAGTAACTCGGCCCTTAGCCAGATTGCATAATTAACAAACAAACAAATTTACTAAAATTAAATAGTAATCAGTAAAAAATTTCATCAAAGGGCTTTAAAAATATTTTAATTTTAGTATATTTATATGAATGATTTTCATATGCTACTTTATTGTTATCACATATAATGACGTATGTACCATATGTAATTGATAAAATATGATCACATTAATTAAAATTAAATTAAATTATATGTGATTATCCAAAACTTTATTACACATAATGAGACATCATATAAAACACACGAAAATGAGTCAAAAAAACAAAAGGTTAATGACCCTATGAAATACATCAAAATTAATCAAACCAACATCATATTCCTTTTCCTCAAAATAAAAAACATTTACCATAACAGACTACTAGCTAGGAGATTATGTACATACATATGAATATAATATGTATGGATATGTACAATTACAAAACGATCATATTTTGTGATCAAAATCATATTTTTAATTTTTATTTTTCACGATATAAATATTTTGTTTTCAAATAAAATATAAATATCAATCTATATATATATATATATATATATATATATATATATATATATATATATATATATATATATATATATATATATATATATATATATATATATATATATATATATATATATATATATATATATATATATATATATATATATATATATATATATATATATATATATATATATATATATATATATATATATATATATATATATATATATATATATATATATATATATATATATATATATATATATATATATATATATATTTCACATTAGACTATTAATTATAATATGATGTAAAAGGAGATCGACAGACAGGAGATATTATTTTGGCATGAAAATATAACAACCACACACACACAATTCAGATTGAATAATGAAAGGAATATAAATAATAGACAATATGATGACGTATGTGAATATACATAATAAAAGTATTTCGAAATGACGATTTTTAAAACAATTTTTTTTTCTTGCCGATATTCATATATGCATATGTATTTGGTTTAGATATATTTGTGTATATTGCAGATCGATGCATATCATATACCTGTTACATATCAGAATATGATTTAACCAATGTGTAATTGGAGACAAACTGCTAATTTGTTTTGATAAAGAACAAAAATATTATATAGCGTAGATAATATGTATGTATATTGTGTATGTAAATAATTTATATGATTTATCTCTTTTCATCATTTGCGTTTATATGATCGATAAAAATAGAGATCATGGAAAGAGATAAAGGATAAAATATATAGACCTTTCGTTGAATCTCCCAGCATGCTTTTCAAAAATTATAATATTTTAGTTCTTGCGTAACAGGCTAGTAAGGAAGTTGTTCATCTTTACTAGTTTATCTATGGTATAATGACGGAATATATGTGCGTAACCTGAACTTGTTTTGACGAAGCTACTAGTATTCCGTCAGTTCACAACCGCACAATAAAATCTTTTAATTTATGTAAGTTCAACCTTCAGCCCCACGTCCAACATTGTAATAATATATAATTTCAAAAAATATATAAAATATTTTCTCTGCGGCATAACTGTACAACAACGACATTAATTGATTTACAGATATGTGAGAGCAACAACAACAATAATAAATTGGTACATTACTTGTACAAAGTTAAATTACTTTTCTTAATTTTTATCGACATATTTATAATATATCTGTCAAAAATATCGTGTGGCATTTTGATCGAATAATCAATATATTTTCAACATTTCATGTTTAATGAACCAAATAACACCATAATGTTTTTCATATCAATACATATACATACATATACATATATATAAATATAAAATTGGATGTTAGATGTTTTCCAGGTACGTGTATTTTTAAAATTTAAGAAATAACAAGAAATTCACACACAACTCATATTTTGCTTTCAAATTTTTTTTAACTTCGATGAATCAATTTTCGCTATATGTACAATTCTGATCAAAATGCCTTAAAAAAAACTCAACATTATGACATGTTTACAGCGCCAAATATTTATATTGTATAAATAAAGAGAATGTATCAGTATCACGTACGCATGAACATCCAATAAAAAACAACACCCGCAAAAATGTTGATTTTGACAAACTAGCACTCACTCATGTGTGATAATATAAATGTTACATATACAAATCTATATATATGCGTATGTAGCATTGAATTTTTTATTATGTGCCACAAATTGAATAAAATTCCATCAACATTTCGACTAAGCGCAAATAAAATAATGGAGCAATATGAAATATGGGGCCCTCTCAAAAGAACCGTACTTATAAGTTTAATAAATTTTTATCGAGCAAATCAAGTTCTGTCAATAAAAAGTTATTTTTGTTAATTGATTGACCTGAAAATTGAAATTTCACCTTTCTATATTGAACAGAACAACTACGGAGATGTTGGTATATTTAGAAGGGTTTTCCTTTAATGCTTACATCTCAAAATATGGTGCATTTACAAACTACAATAAATCATATTGTGAATCTCAAAAAACATAAACATTGCTCGTTGATCGCTTGCAAATATATTGCGTAGTCATGTTCTATCGAGATAATATGTATCTTCTCATATATGCTCGATTTGTATCAAAAATCGAATTAATCATAAAATTGTCTAAGACAAATTCTCAACGCAAATAAAACTCCAAAGAAAAGTAAAAAGTTAATTTAGAATTGGCATTCCAAAAGCAACTTGATATCGTAAATACAACTGATTTAACTTCTCCAAGTGGCAAACCAGCTTATATTCTGGAAATTACATCCAAATTATAAGGGAATTATGGCTCCATGGAACGTAGCGAAAGCCAATCAGAAACATATAGATGAAGAAGAATTAAGAAATTCTAAAACGCAAAATATTACATTCGGGGAGGATCAAATGGTCAAAGTGAAAGAACATTCAACATAATTTATACAAGGCTCTCAAATTAAAAAAAGCAACAGAAAGAAGAACATTAATAGAGTAGATGGAAAACGATCGCCAAAAACCCGTGAAGAAGGCTAGGGATCAGGATGCGGCTAGTCCAAAAAACAATCAAGCAAAAAAGCGAAATATTTATTAACAAGCGTCTCAACAATTTGTCAAGTTCATAGAATCACAACTGAGCACTTAAAAGAAAAGCTGCCCAGGACTGGGTCTTTCAGTGCTGATTCAAGAAAAAAATTTCATGTCATTGGCGCTCTTACTCGAGAAGTTTGTGCAAGCGGGTTGGAAATAGTGAAAAATCCACCGAGCAAAACTAAATAACTAAATATGAAAAGTTGAAAGAAGCACTGGAAAAACCGGATTACTCCATCAGCGGGACGTCGCCTCGAAATTTTAGATGATGGAGCTGAATTGGGTGATAGGAAACCCTCAGAGGTAAACCGGGCCATGGGAAACTTGGTGGGTGAATCTTACGACGAGGAACTGGTCCGAACCTTCTGGCTTCGTAGACTGCCCAAAAGTGTGTATACATTGCGTTAACATCAATTGGTGATAAGTCAATTGACGATATATTAGAAGTCGATGAACGAATTTACGAAGCAACTGGACTCTGGACTAGTACCCAGCTTCCTAATAACTCAGTCTTAACTAGACCCAAAGCTAGACTCGCTAGTATAGTCAAAATTCGAGCAGGTGTCAGTAGAACTCAACTGTTCACCAACGCCGCGAAATGAATCTCGCCATTTTTTAAGAAGACCAGGAGTGGAAGCAGACATCGTTTCATCGACAATCAGGGAATCTGATATTACCACCATAAACTCGGCAATTAGGCAAGGAAATGTTATTTACCTTGCAAACGCCATCATCTTTATGTATCTACAAACCAGTTACCATCAAATAAATATGATTGAGAGTGCGGCAGCTAATCGGATACATTATAATCGCCGCCCCTTTTAAAGATGCAATAAACGATACCCTTTTTCTTGTAGATTATTATTAAAACAGTTTTAATTTAACCCTTTTTCTTGTAGATACCGGTGCCGATATTTCCCTTCTACCACATCATCGCTATTTCTCATGGTCCAGAAGAAAAATGGAAGAGATTGGAGGCCACGTGGAAATTATCGAGGCTTAAATGCCGTCACCGACTCGAGCGAAATGCGATACCTCTTATCCAGAATTTTTCTATGCACCTGGAAGGATGCAAAGTTTTGTCAAAAATTAACCTAGAAAGAGCTTATCATCCCATCCCCATTGCGCCCGAAGACGTGCCTAAAACGGTAATAGCCGTTTGGGTTATTTATAACACCATTTATGTTATTTGGGTTTACGAGAATGCTTTGGTCTTCGGAATGCTGCGCAGAGCTTTCAAAGCTTCATGAAAGAAGTGGTGTAAGGTTTAGATTTTGTATATTTCTACATAGATGATATACTTGTGGTTAGTAAAAATAAGGACGAGCACAAACTTCATCTCAAAAAGTTATTTGAGAGATTAGTCAAATTTGGAATAAACATCCAAGTTTTGAATTCTGAGATTCCTTCCAAAGATTCCTCTTCCAAAGAAGACATCCAAAGATTCCAAAAAAAAATTCCTTTATTTTCTTGTTAATTCTTTTTTTTATATCACATTACGTGACGTAGAGTACTCACTAGCACCAATTGCTAAGAAACTCAAAATTTTCAAGTGTACTGTGCAATACACCATCAATTTAATCAAACTGAGCAGGATACAACCGCAAAAGAGGATGACTATATTGGATTCTTATCCAAGCGCAACAGAAAGTTGACGGCACCTCAAGAATTTTCGGAATTGAATCTCGCTTGGAAAAATAAACTATCATTTTGTACGGTGAAAAGGTGGTTCAGAAATTATGGATCACGAGAAATGACAAATTTCGTAATGGAGAATAGTTCTATGCTACAACGAATCGAAGTTCGAAATTTTTCGGTCAAAAAGAAGAGTTTTGCTCGACGACGTTCCGGTGAAACTATGCTTCCAGGCTATGCCATTCCTACAGTTAAACACGAAGGTGATTCGACCATGATGTATCATCGGAGCTAAGGATAATAGGTCAGAGATTCCTTTACTTATTATTCTTTTTTAATAAATTTGGATAAAATATAAAAAACATTATTTTACATCGACCAAAAACTTTTAGCCTGTAGTGTATAGTTGAATAATATCATTATTCGTAGTTTATTTATTTTTTAAGGATTATGCTTAGCATAATAAGATAGATATACAAAGATCATTTTTTTTTACATCATATTGAATATAAGTATGTATAAGTATACGTTCAAACTTCCATAAACCTGAATAATTATGTAATAAAATAATTGTGTAAGACAAATATTGATAATCTCGTTGAACTCCCCCTTATTTTGATATTTTTTCCGGTCTCGAATTAATTTGTAGTATATCTAAATTATGGTCCATTCTCCTCTATATATACACTAATACGAATATATACGAGATAATCATCTTAATTAAACTGTAATAATAACCAAACATATCTACATATATATTATTGGTCATATCTAATAATTAAATCGAAGCATTCATGTGCAGAATACAAAATAAATAATATGTCATTTTGATTTATTTAACAAAACATATTTCTTTGGGATTCTTTCATATTATTTTATTACTATTTTTTCAAACATTCTTTGAAATCCTCGGCACTTAAAGAAAAAATTGTTGACGGAACAAATTTTGTTGTAAAACACTCTTAACACTGAGTACAAGTATAATTATTTTTCTTTCTATAGAACATTATTAGATCTCACATTTCCAATACTCGTATATCGTTTTGTGCACATGATTTGCCATATTATATAGATTCATATAAATTAGTATTAATCGGATAAATATACGTTCGCTTATAGCTTAACAAAAAATATTATTATGTTCAATGAGCTTTTATGAGAATGAGCGAACTTAAATTAATAAATTTTGCTGAATTACATTTTTTTCATTAGAAATGTCATTTTAAATTGTTGAAGTTATATTCAATCTGGATTATAATTTCGTATCACTGCAGCAACATTATAGTCCAGAATTTAATTTAATTTATATCAAATTGTATTTCAATTTTACTTGAACTTTCTGACTTCACAATTCAATATTTTGTTTTTGGTATATAACCGTATAAGCTTTTTATTTTGTTCTGCGTAACATAGAAACAATACAATGCTTTATAATATAACTTTAATTTAATAGTTTTTAAGAATTTTATTTAATCTATAAAAATTACACGCAATCTACTCGTATATACGCGGTTTAGTACAAATCAGTTCAATATATTTTTTTAATTAACTCACCTGGAATAAAATGGAACAATTGTTCAAAACGTCTATATATGGTGAAAATTACGTGAAATCACAAATTTTTGTAAGTTATATTTGAATTTTATGATTTTTATGTTTTGAATGCATAGCCTTAATTAAAAAAAAAATTTGAAATGCTTTGTGTTTTTTTTGTAGTTGTTGTTGTTAAAGATACAGGGTGTCAAATTTTGAGAAAAATGATAATCATGTTGTTATATTTATGGCAATTAAAAGAAAAATAATTGTCCGATAATTATGATTTTGGGCTCATTTAAAAAATAAGTTAATAACAATTAATAAAAAAATATAAAAATAGTATGTTGATTAATTTCTTCTTCTTTAAATTAAATTTCACGCAATGTTTTCTCAAAAATTATTATTATTTTTTTTGTTTTTTAAAGAATTTGACAATTATTATTTTACAACATATAAAAAATCTGGACCACCGTTATTTTGTGTATTCCTGCCAAATAGGTTTTAGTAAGAGCATTATTTCATTTTTATATGGAAAATATATATTTGAATAGATATCTCTCAGTGTTTTGAAACTGCTTACAAAAAAGATCGTTTAGTTAATTTTTTTTTGTTTTGTTTATTAAGGACATTTCAATAAGGAGCAACATTTCTTAAAATGTGAAAAAAAACAGTGTGTTAAAGTGAGTGATAAATAAGTACTAGTGCATTAAATTTGATAAGGGATAAATTTCGATAGTTTTGTTAACCATATCGCGACTCAATGTGTTCGAGTAAACTAAAACCAATTAAAGAGTGTGTTAAGCAATTTAAGCCACAATCGGTTGAGAATCAAGATAAATTGTATCTCTGTTCAACGTGCTATATAAATATTACCTGCAAACAACGTAAAATAGAACCAGATTTGCCACCAGTTGCGGGACCATCAGCAACATCACCTATAACACCGCAAATAACCGACAACGATGATAGTAGTGATAGTGAAACGTGTTATTTACATAATCTATCTATTTTAGAAAAAATGAATAAGATGTTACCCGTTAATGGGAAGTCTCCTATACATCCGAGTACATTAGAAGCCAGGCATGGAGAAACCCAGTAATAAGATTGAGCTACTTACTATATTGCCAAAATAATTAAATTCAAGAAGATCAGGGCGAGTTCACTAAGTCGTCCAGCAACTAAAATAGGCAAGCGAATAATTGATGAGCTGAAGCAAGCAGTATTAGTTTATTATACTGATGATGTTGTTGTCAGATAATACCAGGTAAAAACGATTGTTTAACTATCGATAAAGCTAGGTTCAATAGTGGCTAATGATGTGTACCCTGAAAAAGTTGTACGAGGGATATAAGTCGTTGAGTCAAAAAACATGAATTTTCCATATGTTCACTACTTCGTCCTAAATACTGTGTACTGTGTGAAACGCATACACACTACCTGGATGGTGTTTCATCTATATTGTGTACTGAGCCTACACCAACATGTTACCTTCTAGAATGCGAAAGCTGCCTAGGACTGGATAACTTTAAACAATATCTGAAAAATGTATTGGACATTATCAAAATAAGAAAATTTTTAGAACATCCTAAAACACAAAGAGGATTTTGGAGTTGTCTGTGAATAGCATTTTCATGCAACACCTCATGGAAAAGGTCTATATGTGATGGAGTAGGGGGTACCATCAAAAGAATGGCATCCAGAAATAGTCTCACATTGGAATACGGCAGTACAATAACCAAAGATATCAATTTTATTGAAGACAGATATCAATTTTGGATTTTGTTCAGACGCAGAACATAAATCCAAGCAACTCAAACTTGCAACTAGGTTTGAAAATTTAAAAACAGGAAAAGGAAGTCACGGTTTTCACGCAGTCAGTCCAACAGAGGATGTCTATTTTAATTGTAAAAAATATTCTAATTCTTACGATTATCTAAAATTTAAATTGTGATTTTTAATTAGAATAAGATAAATTTTAAACTGCAGTAAAGTAAAATTATCTTTGTATCGTTATCGGTATAATTATCGGACAATTATTTTTCTTTTTATTGTTATAAATATAACATCATGATTAACATTTTTCTCAAAATTTGACACCCTGTATCTTTAACAACCACAACAACAATAAAAACTAAGTATTACAAAATTTTTTTTTTAAATCAAGGCTATGCATTCAAAACATAAAAATCATAAAATTAAAACATGACTTATGGCTCCATATAGTGAATTTTTAATTTCACGTATTTTTCACCATATACGAGTACATATATACATTCGAATCCTTCCATCATTGTCAAAAGTATTAAATTTGATTTCATCATTGAACGATTGATTCATATTTATATGAGGCTTTCACAAGTTTTAACTAATTTTGTCAAATTTTTCGGATATGACTATATTTTTTTACCGTGCGCCCCGCATTTGGTATCTTTCTGCAAAATTATATTTTAGTTCCCACCTAATAATTAAACTTATGAAACTAAAAGCAGAGCCACCTATATATACAGAGCCCTAAGGTTAAAAATTGAGCTTTTTCTAGAGGAACTAAAATTGACGAAAAAAACATTTTTTCCATTCAAAACATATTAAAAATTAAATTTTTTTCGGTGCGATATTTTTCAATGAAAATGTCGATGGATTAAGTATTTTAACATTGAAATAGAATCTACAATTATCATTTGATAATTGATTCAAAGCTTGATCAAAGAAGTTGTTTAATTTTTGATATATTTATTAATAAAATTTATAGAAAAAAAAGCATTTCTCCATTGAATTGATATAAATACACACAAATACCAACGCAATAAAATTAAACTGCAAAACGAAAAGAGAAAATAGTAAAAGTGTGGTTATGTTTCCTTTTGAATTATATTTTTGTGAATAAAATAAAATACTTAAAGGGTATTTCAATAAAAGCTGCATGATTTTGTTTGAATAAATCTCAAACTAATTTCACTTCAATTTCAACGTAAATTTTGGATTTTAATTATAAATGGAACACCATGACTATCACAGTTCTTCTGGCACGGTTCTATTTTATTTTGGTAAAGTTTTGTTACGCATTTATGCATAATTATGGTTCTAAATTAATTGTGCAGCTGTTATTGGAACTCCCTATGACATGTTGTAAGTTGTCAATATCACAATTTTTTTTCTATCGATCGATGTTCATGTTCTTTTTTTAAATTTTACGCTATTTCGTGAATTCAATTTTGATTTTTTTCTATTGCGATCTCAGCCTATTGGAATAATTTTGCGCTCTATCCCTTTTCCGATTTCGCTACAAGGTAATGAAATAGAAATATGTGGTGATACATTTTCAAATGTATAAAAGGAAATAGAATAATGCTTTATACGAGCATGCTGCGATAGCAATAGAAAAAATGAAATTAAAAAAAAAATGTGAGATTTAATTCTTAAAAAAGAGACAAAATCATCGATCGAAAGGATGACAATATATGTTTTATTTATTTATTTTACCTACACATTCAAATAAATTCATGTTTACATAAATATGATAAACTCATATTTAATTTTTATTTAATGTTTATTAAATTAATAAAAGATTTAAGGTTCTGACTTTCAGATATGTGCTGCTTCAATATAGAATAAATTCCACAAAGTGTTTATCGAAATGAAAGATTTAACTTTTCATTGATGAAAAGTAATTCGAAAATGGTCATTTTTACATTGATTCTTATGGGATAATGCAAAAAGTACTTCCTCTAGAAAAAGCTCGACAAAAAAAATGGCTGATCCTTACGGCTCTGTATATATAGGTGGCTCTGCTAAAAGTGATAAAACCGTTAATTGATGGAAAATTATGGCAAACTGGATTAAATTTAAGATTTTTGATTATAGAAAAAAAAATGGCCTTCTCCACACTAGTATATGCACTAGTATGCAGTACATGATAACACAACAATTGGATTGCGTCCACACGACGATGCATCAACTGTTGCCACTTATCGATGTATAATTATATTTAAAAAAATCATTTCATATTGATTCGTTGACTAGAAAAAATATTTATAAAAAAAATTTAAAGGACCAATTTTTAAAGGTAAATTAAACATCAAAGAAATTTGATTTTAATTAAAAATTGAAATTATCTGTTGTCATTTATACAATTATACATTTAAGGAATTAGAAAAAAAAATTATTTAATAATCGTCCTGAAATAAGTCTGCCATTGCACGTTTCGATATGATGTACGTTTATAGATGTTGAGATTGTGGTTGATGTTGAGTTTGATGTTGATGAGATTTTTGCATTTGCTGCTTTTATTAATTCATTTCCGAAAATTCCAATTTTTTTATTATTTGTTAAATTGCTTCCAAAAGTTGAAAACGTAAATGTTTTTATCGGAGTAAAATTAGAGCATGTTGGTTCTAAATAATCAAAATTTTGCAGATTTGATGGCAGTGATCATAATAAGGATTATGGCAATTGTCTTCCTGAGTTGAAAATTTTAATAAATTTGTGTGGCTTATCAGTTATAGTTGTGGCTGCGGTTGGTACAATTATTTCGAGTGATTTAGGTGCGTTTATCGTTGTGGAATTTGATTTCTCATATGGTGTAAATCCTTCGTAGGATTCTTTTTCCATTTTAATTTTATTTGCCACTAGTTTGAGGATTTCCAAATTAACGTCGTCAAATGATTCCTCAAGCTTTATTTTTTTAATTCACTGCAGAGATATTGGCAAAAAATTTATTCTCTTGTTAATTCTTCCCGCACTGACGGGTTCTCCACAAACTGTTTTGTAAACGCCAGGACCCCCAATGCTTGGCTTTGTAACTGCTCCGACAGTGTGTTATTTCTCTTCTGAAGATATAAACAAAAATTAGTTAATCATTATTTTTTATTCATGAAAAGAAACTTAATTCTTTAAAGCTAATATTAACACTAACTAATTATTTCATTCTAGTTTCCGGTAACACAACAAGAATGGTCGAAAATCACCGACGACTACAGTTTAAAATGGCAATTCCCAAACTGTTTAGGTGCCCTTGATGGCAAGCACATAGCATTTCGGCTAGCAAAGAAAGTTGCGCCTTTATTTTATAATTATAAAGGCCGTGATAGTATTATACTATTGTATTATATAGGCATTGCAGATGCTTATGCAAAATTTATTTTTATTGACGTTCGGTGATATGGTAGGATTAGTGATGATGTTGTGATACAGCGGCCAAATTTAATGTATATATTAAATTAACCGGTGAAATATTTACCGCCGAAAAAATGAATAGGGGAATTCAAGGTTATTGCCCCGTATGCTTATTGCAGACAATGCCTTATCAGAACATTTGATGACATCTTACCTGTTCATAACAACTGACGAATGTAAAAAAAACATTGAATCATCGATTAAGCAGAGGTCGGCAGAATATTAAACGTGCTTTTGGAATGTTAAGCAACAAATTCCAAATTTTTCAAGCACCAATAAAAAGTAAAAATAATTATGCAGTGCTGTTGCACACTGCACAATTTTTTAATAACTAGAAGCCCGTGGTATGCTGAAGAAATCAATATTTGTGAACAGACTGGCACATTTAAAGGAGGCACCTTAATTACCCAAAATTTAGTTTGAAAGCGTTACAACACAAATATTTCCTCTCCGTCAAAATTTATAGGCAAAGGGGTAAGAAATGAAGAAAATACATCATGCACTGCATACTCGTGTGGACAAGCTGAATGGTTTGTCGAAAAATGTATACTGTACATTGGATTTTCACAAAAATTTAGGGCTGTGAAACATAAATCATTTCTATTGTTTGCGCCGAGGGTGATAAATTTAAACTAATTTATTTATTTATTTATTGGAGTAAGGTCTACAAATATGACCTGAATATAAAACAAAACATTAATATGGAAAATAAAATAAAATCAAGAAGCAGCAAAATATTGGTTCAACCTACGTTTAAAGCTATCTCTATACTTAAGGTGAAATCGAATAGATGGTCGATTTTATTTAAAAATTTCCTGCCATCCTGTTGTTAGGCTCATTGTGACCATAGTTTGTCCTATGTATACATTTAAATTTAATAATTGATGATTCCGTAGATTTCTTGCAGGCACCTTTAATTTGAATGATTCAAATATAGATGGTGCGTCGATGTGATGAAGTAAAATGTTCACAATAAATGTACTATTTAGCAATTCACGCCTATTTTTAAGTGTAGTCATGTTATAGGTTTTGCAGCCAGTTACTTATGGTAATAGTTGTTTCACATTAAGCTAATAAGGTAATTCATGGTTATAAGGTTATCAATATTACTTCCATGTTACATAACGGATAAACTTCTTTTGAATATTCTCAAGATTTTGAATATAGACATATGGAGTTTGTACATAAGGAGTTTGTAAGTATCGTTGATATTCTCCACTGTTTTGTATATTTTGAGCCGATACTGCAGTAATTCCGTTGATGAAAATTATGATAATCCATGACCAATATAAATGCATGGGCCATAAATTCAATATTTTGAACGCGGTTGGTCATGTACGATTTAAACTAGGCGATGAAACGGCTGCAGAATCCAAATGTATACAAACTTTCTAGTGCTTTGCAATGACTGATGAAGTCAAAGGCTTTGGCAAAGTCTGTGTATATAACATCTACTTGTTTGTGATTTTCAATTACTTTATTCGTGGTGCTGATGAAGTCCATAAGGTTAGTTGTAGTAGACCTATTTGGCTTAAAACCGTGTTAATATAGCGATATCTATCGATGTACCACGGTCCGGAATGAGTTGCAAACTACCAGTTCAAATAACTTTGGGATTGATACAATTGACGTTATACCTCTGTTTAACATAAAATATCATCCCGCGTTCCATTATTGAATACCGGCAGAATAATTCTCCTAATTTCAATGATTGATTGAAAAGTAGGCAAAGAGGAATTGCCATCCATCTCCAAAAGTATCTGATATAAGAGCCTGATATATATCATTCTGTGATATATGGGGTATTTGTATGGACCGATTGTTGTTGTTCTCGCTTATTTGAATGTAATTATCGATGTTTTCCGGCTTATATTGATAGAATTTAGCAAACATATTAGATATGACTTGCGGTTCACAAGACTTTTGTTCTTCAAATGTCATATTTTCTGGGTAACCGTTAATTTGGTGTTTCGATCCAAAAGTAGGTCCAAAACTATTTTGGATCATGCTTTTTTTTTTCTTGAATACATGAGATGTAATCTTTGTACTTTGTCAAGTAGTAGCTTTCGAACCGTTGGTTACAGATTGTGTATTTATGTTTACTAGACTCAGAATAACATTTCAGTTTTTCTCTGTAAGCCTTGTCCTTTTGAATTTTTAAGTTAATTAGTTTCCCATCGTACCAAGGGAATACCGGTTAGGTTTAGATACACCAGTAGGGGAAAATTGTTGTATACCTTTCAAAATAATTGTATAAAATTTGTCTACAATAACATCCAAATTACTGAAGTTCAATTTTGTTGTGTCTGCTTCTGTAGTTGTAGTAGGTTGTTTGGTTCTGGTGACTTTTTAGACTGATCTCGTTCTTCATAATTATTTCGATAGATTTATGGTGGGTACGGTTTATATACAAAATGGTGATAATGATTTGATGATTTTGAACATTCCAGTCGAGTTGGTAAAAATCAGATCTAAAATTCTATCCCGACCATTTACACTATCGCACATTTGGCTAATATTTGCATCGAACATGTTAACGATGAAAAGACACTCACTATCCGATGCCACATTAAGGGAAAGAATTTCACCTACTTCTACATCAAATGTCCAACTAATTAATTGTAAATTAAAATCACCCGAAATTAAATTGAAGTCAGTTGGGTTGGCCAAGTTGTTAATTTCTACGATGGTATTATTTGCCTTTTTAGTTTTTTTTCTTCGTTATCCTGATTAACTTTTATTTATTTTGTTTTTGAAAATTCAATCAATTCGATCGAATGCATCGTATTTTAAAATTAATTTTTCATTTTCCAATCGACTAACCAACGACTCTTATGTATATAATGTTTTCAATAAATTTTCCGAAATATTATCTTTTATTAGCATTACATTTACAAATTTTTGTCTACTCTACGATGTAATTATTTTGGAATTACGTTATTCAACTAGACGTGATGATAAAGAGAATATTTAATTTTAATCGCTCAAAAAAAAATAAAAAAAATATTGGTTGTATGGTCCGAGCGGAAATATTCAATTTTCCACTTGGCTAACGTTATATTTATATCAAATTAATAATTCATTCGAAATTAAGGGAACGCGGGCATATCATGCATAAATCATAGCGGAATATTCATGTTTAAATTAAATTTATAATATATTGAACTATGTATATAGGTATGTATATTCTCCTATAGTACGAGTATATTCATTCCTTCGAGCAAATCATTTGTAATTTAAATTATATTATTTTTAAGATATAGTGCATCGCAATACTGCAAGAATATTTTATTTCATTGGAATATGAAAATATCCTCAAGCCAAATTCAGTTTTATTTTGTTAGCTGATGGCGTGGAAAATTATTAAAATGTTAACCAATATAATTAAATTGATTTAAATAATGACCGTCTGATCGATCATTTTTCGATATAGTAATTATAATGTTGATGAAAATAGATGGTAACTGATTGTATAAAAATATATTTAATGAGTTCCATTTATATAATTTGCCTTTTAGATGGTTTCTTAATTGAATAGGATATAGGATATCTATAAGGTTAAAATATTATGAAGGTATGATGCAGGAAATTTTACTTGTTTGGACTTGTTAATATTCATTCTCCCTCTATATATATGCATACATAGTTGTTTGGATGACATTAATGACACCGTTAATTATCTCCATTGAGTTTGCTTTTGCGAGTTTTTTTTTATCAGCCTTTAAAACGTTGGTTCTGGTCTATACGAGGTATACAGTGTTTTATGCTTAGTGTACGTTTCGACTGCCAAGTTGGTTGTTTTTTATGCAACGCACCTCACACGGACAGTATACATACACAAAAAAAATGTGTCTCGACAAAAAATAAGTAACCCACACAAACAAAAAAAACATTGCAAATAACAACCGATTTGTACTAATGCCTAGATGTTTTTTGGTTGTTTTTTTTACATCAGTACTAATATATAAAATTTCCTCAGGGAAATTTTATATGTGTACATGTACAACCCTTCATTTCTGACATTTCTGATTTGTTTATACTGGACAGACTTGTTATTATAATATTTGTGATTATAAAGTAATTTAAATTTAAAATAAAATATCTAAAAACTACTAGTAAATAATTAAATAAAAATAGTGAATTGAAATAAAATAGTTAAAAAATACATAATTCTCATCCAAATCTTTTGGCATTACGCATTGAAAATCTTCGTAGGATTCGACCGTATATTTCATTTTCACCTGGAAGACCCTCCTATAATAAACATCATGTAAATATTATTTTCGTGGACAATTTTTCGTTTATTAATTATTAATTTTTTCATTTTAGGTTAGATTATGAGTTTAATGATAATTCAATTGAATACCTAGATGATTCAATTGAGTATCAGGAAAGTAGTAATTCCAATCAAATCTATAATTTAGTGAATGATGCTACCACAGAGGCAAAGAAAATGAGAACCAAACGCAAGCTCGTGACGACCTCGTTGCAAAGCAATCGGTATGAATTTGAAAGTGCTCTGCTTGATTCTGTTTTAATTAATTATTAATTTTTTCATTTTAGGTTAGATTATGATTTTAATGATAATTCAATTGAATACCTAGATGATTCAATTGAATATCAGGAAAGTAGTAATTCCAATCAAATCTATAATTTAGTGAATGATGCTACCACAGAGACAAAGAAAATAAGAACCAAACGCAAGCTCGTGGCGACCACGTTACAAAGTAGTCGATATGAATTTGAAAGTACTCTGCTGGATTCTGTGTTTGATCGTGCCCCTTTGTTTGATTATACGATCTCAATTAAAGAGCGTACGCCTTCTTTAATCAACAAACTGTGGGAAGAGGTATGTATGGAGATAAAAGCAAAGTTTGCCCATGTAGAAGTAAATGTGGAGTTAGTGAAAGATTGTTATCGAAAACTACGAAACAATTACACACGGTTTAAAAATTCCGTGGAAAAAATTCCAAGTGGCTCCAATACACCAAACATTTTAGAACCAAAACACATCGAAACATTAAGGCGCCTGGATACGGTACTTGCAAAACGAGCGTACGTAATTATAGTTAAGTAATTTATAGTAAAATAAAGTTCATATTTTTAGGCATAAAAGCAGCTTGGATATAATACAATCAAATGAAAGCTCTTCTTTTACGCCGATAAATGAAAGCACAGAGTTCCAACCTACAAAAAGAACTCGGACCATCAGTTCTCGTTCCTCAACTCCGACGACAAGTGCAGCTGATTTCTTGCAGCCACTTAACAAACTGATAGAAAGTGTAACAAATTGTCCAGCTCCCATTCCAAATGATATGAAACAATATTTTGGAAATCAGGTTGCTTGCTTTTTAAGGAAACTTTCTGAACAACAAAAATATGCATCACAACTGTTTATAATGAAGCACATGAATGATGTTGTAAATAAAACAAATTTATAATAATAATAATAATAAATAAATGTACAAAATAATAAAACACAGAATTTAATTTAATTAAGTTTTATTTAATATTAAATAAACAAGACAAAGCCCCACTGCCACGGAACCGAACCATCCGTCATGAAATGCTCTGCGAGTACATCTCTTGTTTGGATCGCAGTTGCAGCCGCATTATAACTACCTTGTTTAGTAATTCAACTTAACTGTCCATATTTCCTCCAGTCACCGGGTCTGGTCTCACTCTGTTGCATATTTTCTTGGTCTACTAGAAAATGAGGACAGTATTTTTTTTGGTGATGCAACGAGGTTTCTTCTTCTGCCAAACAAAAATTATGTAGGTGACAGTGGCTTGGGTAATTCTATCTACTGACTCGATAGACGTTTCCAAGCACGTTCTCAATATTCTCCAGCGAGCACTTAGAATTCCAAACGCATTTTCAATTACACGTCTTGCCCTCGATTGACGGTAATTAAAAATGCATTTGTCATATTCTAGTTTCCCGGATGATTTGCCGGAATAAGGTGTTACAAGGTACGGCTTCAACCCAAACGCTTCGTCCCCCAACAAAAAATAGGGTAAAACTGGGCCGTTTTCAAATATTTCTCCATCCATTGGAACATTTATGCCATTACTTGATAGCAGTTTCCCAAGCTGCGAGTCTTTGAACACACCTCCGTCGCTCTGACGCCCTTGCGAATCAACATCTATAAGTGTAAATCGATATCTGTAATCACAAACAGCTAAGAGCATGATACTAAAATAAAATTAAAATAATAATAACAGTGTTAAAGGCCATTACTGGCCCCTTACTGAATCAACAATCTGGCTCCAACGGTTTCGATCCTGAGCTTGGTCTTCATACTGTCTTAGACAATCTGAAGAGGCCAAGTGGTTCTCTACATCGTGGAGCCATCGTCGCCTGCAACGACCTCTACGCCTACCATATGGTGGCTCTCCTTTCAGAGATCGCTGCACAATTCGTTCCGGATCAGCACGCAGAACGTGACCGAGCCAGCGTACTCGCTGAGATCTAACTTCATGTACAATATCGGGGATCTTCATCAGATCTCTGATCTCGAAATTGTACAGAGCTCGGTATGTACCATCTATTTCGCGTTTAGGGCCGTAAATCACACGCATGATTCTTCTCTCAAATGTTAGGAGCCATCTCTCGTACTCATCCGTCAGCGCCCAACTTTCACATCCAAACATAACAACGGGCCTGATCAACGCTTTGTAAAGCTTCAGCTTCACGGCACTTGATAAGTGTTTAGATTTTAGCAGTGGCCTTAGAGGATATAAAGAACGACTGCCAGCTGCCAGCCGCACTTTAATATCCTCACCCACACTGTTATCGTGAGTGATAAGAGAGCCCAAATATTTGAACCTCCTCACTCCCTCAAACGTGTGGTGGCCACTACTAAAATCTGGTGTGCCATTGTCTCTAAAACCAGAGATCAGGTATTTCGTTTTGGACTCATTGATCTGGAGTCCAACAGAAGCTGAAAACTCTACAAGCGGATCAAGTATTTCTTTCACTCCGTTGCTATTCAGTCCAATCACGCATATGTCATCTGCATATGCAAGCACTTGATTGGACTGGCGATATAGGATGTTGCGCTGAGGTGTTTCAGTTTTACGAAAGATGTACTCCAACATGATATTAAAGAGTATCGGGGACAGAGCATCTCCCTGCCGAACACCCGAGTTAACTGCAAAAATTTTCGATAGCCTGTTCTCAACTTTAACACAGCATTGAGACTGCGTCACTGTCATCCTACACAGTCGTACCAATTTTGTTGGCATTCCTAGGTATTCCAGGGCAGACCACAAACTCTCTCGATTGATCGAGTCGTAGGCCTGCCGGAAATCCAGGAAAACCTGATGTACGGAGATGGATGTCTCATAATATTTAGATAGAATCATCCGCAGCGAAAAGACCTGATCAGTGACTGATCGATTCGGACGAAATCCTCCCTGATAGTCACCAACCAAGCCCTCCGCCAGAAGAGTGATTCTATCCAATAAAATGTATGACAGTAACTTGTATGCTGTGCAAAGGAGAGCTATACCGCGATAATTCTCACACTTCAAGCGGTCTCCCTTCTTGAAGATGGGGCATATCGCGGCCACTTTCCATTCATCAGGCATAACTTCGGTTCGCCATACTAATCGAATAAGGTCGAAAAGACAGTTCCACAAAGTATCCCCTCCGAATATCAAGAGCTCCGAATTAATGCAGTCCACTCCAGGTGAGCGGTTTCGTTTCATTCTCTGCATGGCCTTAGTGAATTCCTCATGGGATGGCTCCTCAGTGCAAATCTCCGCAGACTGTTCTAGAGGTGGCTCAACAACAGTCTGTGATGCATGATGAACATCAAGCAGCTCAGTAAAGTGTCCACTCCATGCGTCAAGTACTGCGTCGATGTTGACACAGAGGTTTCCATCCCGGTCCCGAATGGCGGTTGACGAAGGCCTGAAAGTATGGTGCAATCCAGTAATTCCTTTAAAGAAATTACGTGAACTACGCTCATTGCTGAGTTGTTGTACTTTCAGAACCTCGGCCTTCCACCATTCTCGCTTCTTCCGTCTACAAATCCGCTTAGCTGCCCTTCTAGCAAGAGCTGCCTTGTTTTTCCTTGCGATTGTGAGACGTTGTTGCACTTCATTATGGGCTATATTTTGTTGCTCAACTGCAAGACGACACTCGTCATCAAACCAATCATTCTTGGGTCTGACTTTCACTATACCTAAAGTCTGTTGAGCAGCACTGACAACCGAAGTTTTCAGTACCTCCCAGACAGAGTTCACGCAGTCAGACTGGTAATTAGCTCCCTCAATGTTGTCGCTGACAAGATCCTGATATCGTTTCTTCGATACTAAAATACTGTTTGTAATTATTAATCGCGGATCCGGAATCTGGTGGCGCCTGTAAAGATAAAGTACAATAATCAGTATGCAATTTATTATATTGGTTTATAAATAAAATAAACATACCTTTATTTCGATGTGCTTGCCATCTATTGCACCAATGCAATTTGGAAAGTTCCACCGCTTTTTAAAGCCTTCGGCGATAGATAGCCAATCGTTTTCATTAGGAAAAGGTATCATGTCGTCCCGGAGGCATTCATAAATTGCAGATAGCGTCTCTTTTATAATATTGCAAGTAGTGGCCCTACCCACTCTAAATGCATATGAGATTGACCTCTGACTATTGCCACTAGCTAAATATCTAAACAATTATATGAATATATTATTTGTTTCTTTTAATATGTAAAATTATTATTTTGTATTTGAACCTTAGAGTAAGTGCCAATCTGGTGGATGGATTAATAGCGTTCCTGTAATTGGTATCCTTCTTCGAAATTGAGGGACCAACTATTTTTAATAATTTGTCAAATGACGCGGATGACATTCTGGTATAATTAAAAAATGATTCGTGATCATCCAACCGCATTTCCTCTAATAAGTTTTGATCACCATGAAGGATTCTTGATCTTTCGGTAAATATAGGACGAACCCACCACCTAGAGGCCTTCCTTTTTTTCTTCTAATAATTCGGCTTCTTTACTACAAATCACTATAGCTAAAGCAGCCTGAGTAACATTTCTGGCATAGTTGTTTTCCATTTAAATTAAATTTTCAACACAAAACACTTTATTTTTCTTTACACAACTTCAACACAAAATACACAAATTTTTTATGAAACGGCAAAATTCCACACAAGCAAAACCCCACGCATACTAACACAATCTAAAAAAATTGCCCGTTGTAAAAAAAACAACCGATTTTTCGGTCGAAACCAGGACTTACATACAGTGTTTGTGTATTTAGAGTTTGATGTAAGTATACGTATATCATAAATAACCCGCAGCATGTTTATAGTTTTTAATTCCTAGAAAATAACAAATACAATAAAATAAAATAGAGGAAAAAGATGACTTTAGTGTTTGTTGATGGTGGTTGTAGTCAGACATCTGAAAAAATATATTTTGCCCAAGTCCTGGCAATGTTGTCATTGAAACTGAAATTCAAATAGTGAAATTCTTGTTAAAAATATATAGCTATTTAGGACATTATCCAAGGTGTTGATAAACATATTCTATTAGAATATGAATTATGCTTATTCAACACACACTATTTCAGAAATGTGTTTTAGAAGAGTACTCACTGAAAAGTAATATGATTAAGATAGAGCTACCTTCTCTTCACTCGTTGAACCATCCTGAGTTAACCAGAAGCATTGAAAGTCAGTTCGATATAAGTTGGGGCAGGAGCAGAACAAATGGAGCACAGTTTCTTCCTCCTCCTCCTCATCACCGCAGCTGAGGCAGAAATCATGGGTATGGGCACCCACACTGAGAGGAAAAACAGCGTAAAATCGATAAAAACTACTTCAATTCAAATAAAAATCAATTTGAAAAAGGCGCAATAGTGATTTTAGTAAAATCAAATGCATTTTTCATTGATTCTAACTTAATTGGATACAACGTTGTTTCGTAATCTTCATAATTATATTTAATGGTTAGAACTTTGAATTTACGTTGAATTACATATTGATATAATAACGTACGATTTTGATTTAAAAGTTTACTCGCATTTAATTTTATAAATGTTTTAACTGTTTTAAAAATTCTCATTATTAATTTGAATACGTTAACAATTGAATTTACGTTGAAATACTTATTGCTATAATCATGTTCTATTTTGATTTAAAACTTAACTCGTATTATATTTAAAATAATTCTTTGTAAATTTAATTATACCATAAAATGAATCAAGAATGGTATACTAATCAAATCAAAATAAACTCCATTAGTTTAATATAATTCTCATCAAAAGTTAAAATGCATTTACTTTGATTCAATTATGCAAATTCTATTGAATTTATTTTTATAATTGTTACGTCATGATACGAGTACGTTATTATACTTACTATTTTAATTTATTAGTTAGTCTATTTAAAAAAAAGATAAATGTTTATATTAAAAAAACACAAAAGAATTTTATTTCATTTTCAAATTAAGTTCAAAATCATATTAAATAATATACATTTTAATTAAAATATAACATACACTTATTAAATAAACTTATTTCTAACATATGTTTTGCCATTATTAATGGAATACAAATGTAAAGGCGGGGATGTGAAATAATTAATATCTTTAATAAAAATTTGTTCACTGTCAATAGATCCTATTTCATAGGCCTGCAAATGATTATCGAATATTTTAATTTGTATTTCATTACATAAAATAAATAAACTATTTTCATATAAAAAACATACTATTTTAAATAGCTCGAAATTACTATTATCATATTTGCCTAAATAATATTTTTTTTTATATTTGGTACCTTTAAAGTTTATAGAATCGTAATTTAACTGTACGTAATTATAATTTATATTTGGTATTTGCAACAGTTTAGAAAATATTTCGTCCTCTGTTATGTTTTTATATTCAAAATTTTTTATATCAATTGGTTCTTCGAAACCATTTTCATTTTCTAACAACCGAGCAAATAGCGCAGTGGTTAAAGCTGCGACGTTTGGATCGGGAGGTACCGGGTTCGAATCCCAACAGAGGCGGGATGCAAAAGGGATTTTTCATCTCCCGATTACGATCGGTGATTAAATTGAAAACATCTATGACCCTCTGTTGGAATGTAGAACTCATGGGCCGACCCATCTTCCATGTCACTGTACAGGGTGACATGGAGCTATGCAATGCGCAGGTGGTAAACTGTACTTGTGTGAATGGGATGAATGAATGGATTGAATGAATGTTGTGTGTGTAAGGTAAGGCTATGGACCGTAAAAGTGTCTATGCCAAGTCCTTTTTAAAAAAAAAAAAAAAAAAACAAGAAGTTGGAAAATTTCAAACCAGATTTTACAGCCAACGAACAAGAGGGATTTAAACGCGACGTGATACTATTCATATAGATTTTTGACTGTTTGTGTTTAGCCTCGAATCTCATAGCCCATAAATATTTAAGCGAGCCACAACTTTGTATAGCTGTGGCGTAATGCACCAAAAAGTGGTGTTTTGGCTTTAAAGTTTCTCCGTAAAGTTCGATATACCGTAAATGGTGCTTTTTTACTAAGCAGCGTAGAAGTTCTAAATCAGGTAAAGTATAAATTGAACGATGTAGAACGTCGATAATTTGTAACAGAATAATAAGTAATTTCCAATGTTTATTGTTATGAGGAATTAAATCACCAATCATTAATGGTAAAAAGTGTGTGAAGTTCATAACTTCACTTGCCGTCATTTTTAAATTAAAAGATTTTAATCTATTGAAATCTAAAGGTGGCGATATATTTCCCACCTCTGTTTCTCCAAATGAAAATAAAGCTTTTCTGTTATTAATTACTTCTAACGCAATTTGTTGGTAAAATGGCTGAATTATGTAGAGAAATGGCACTTTACCTTAATAGTACCTCGTTTTTATCAAGTTGTTCCTTAATTTAGCCTATTTTGCAGAAAAAGACCCGAAATTATGAGAAAAAATGGTAAATTTCTTAAATAATAGCTTGGTTACCATATTTTGTCGGTAAAATGTCTAAATTATTTAGAGAAATGGCACTTTACCTTAATATTACCTAGAGAAATGGCACTTTGTTTGTAAAATGGCTAAATTATATAGAGAAATGGCACTTTACCTTAACATTACCTCGATTTTATCAAGTTGTTCCTTATTTAAGCCAATTTTTCAGAAAAAGACCCGAAATTATGAGAAAAAATGGCTTTATTATCATTAATTAAAGCAGTTAATATGTTACATACGTCGTAAATGCACACACCCTCATATACATCATGCATTATATCGAAACAAGTATTTTCATATACATTAAAATACTTTAGACTATCAAAAATGCAAACTTCTTTAATCCCAGTCTCCTTGAAATTGTTTTCAATAGGTGTTGGTTGTAATTTTCACTATTTCTTAGGGATTTGTTAAATTCAACTGTATCAGATTTCATTTCATCGCGATCTCTAGTACAAACTCGACAAAAACGTTTAGCATTAAATGATTGAACAAAACCTAATACGCTATTTACACCTAAGTTGTCACCTACAAGCACTCCTAGAACAAAATGAATTTTTAATATTCCATTAGAAGTACTAATGTCAATACCATTCTCCAAAATTTTTAATTCCTCAACTAAGTGATATAAACCTTTATGATTACCACACTTTTTTAAATCGCCGGATGAGATAAATGCTGCTTGGAAAATGTAATCGAGTTTAGATATCAAATACTGAGGCATTGTAGGAAATTGATAATAAAAACCACAAACCGAGGATGTATGACTACCTAAGGAATTATTGATTTGGAAATCATCTGAATAAAGAATATAAGGAATCACTAATCAATGTTTAAGTTTTTCTTGTTTATGTTTAAAAATGTTTCCTGAAGCAAAATTTTGGTAAGTATGATCACTTAACATTTGCTTTGTGTTATTTAACGTAATACTTAAAGTATTTGGTAGTTCAAATATAGTCTTAAACTGGAAAACTAAAGGCAATATTTGGATTGTTGAAGATTTGGGGGCCAATAAAAGATTGCCTACATTAATTGTTTCGCCTATAACACTATTAATTATAAATGACTTGTGATAATCATATAAGTTTAAATTTTTTAAAACTTTAAAAAGGCGGTGTTCTGATTGTATTTCATTAAACGAATTTTCACAAAAATTTAGTATGCAATCCAAATCTGTTTTATTTTCATTAAAAACTACTGCATCAGTAGAATTTTTTATTGCAATAGAAATATTTGTAAGTAGGCTTTTTATTAGTTTTTGAATGTTTATTGCTTGTTTTCTAGACATGGAATATTCGGTATATAGGTTTAATGATAAACTTAAAGCATTTTTTTTAATCCAAGAATCGTTTCTTCTATTAAAACTACATGTTTTGAGGCAAGAGAAGAAGAAGTAGGCAAAGGGTGTTCAATTTTAGTTTCCGTATACTCTATGGCATGATTGTTAGAGGGTAGATAAGGTAAACAAGGTAAATTTATTTGGAGATTGTTATTTAGACAATGAATGTTGTCTAGGTGACAACGAAGATGTTTGAAGTTACAAAATATTTGATTACAATTATTTTGTTTACAAGTTATTGAAAGCAGCTTACCTGAAATTAAATGATCGTATTTATAATGACTAATCAGTTTAAAACTAGTTTCGAACGTTTTTTGACACTTACAGCATATAAACATTTTCAATTTTTTTGATTTAATTGTCGGTCATATTTGATAAAATAGATGTTAAATTTGGAGAATTTACGTCAAATTTGGTGTAAATGTTGTAAAAGTATTTTCGAATAAAGTTCCATGGAAATAAGCAAGCTTGTGGATATTGTAGTGATAAAATTTGAAATATTTTAAAACAAATATCCAAACTTTCAATGAATGAATTTAGTTTATATAAAGTTTTATCAAAATATACGTATGTTTAGTAAACTTTCGGCACCTTCAACGATAATGAACGGTTGTATGGAGATCCCAATATTATAATATTTGTTTGTAATCTCGGCAATTTTATTTTTGTACTCATTAATACAATCCAAACGAACAATAAAGCACTCTTGCGCATCCGCGATGGTCGCCTTTCGTTTGTTTCTCCCGTTTCTATCAGTAAAACGCGCTGTCGGCAGTAAAACCGAATTTAATAAAGATGTTAGCAAGTAATCTGCAGTATCTGAAATAATTGTTTTTATATTAAGTTATTTAATTTTTTTAAATATGATATAATAAGATTGAGGTCAGGAGGCATATCCTTCTATTTCAGAATACCTGAGTTATATTCAACAAAATATCATATATAACTGAAGTTTGGTATATGTATTTCCAAAACATATGCCCTAAACATAAAATAAATAATATTTTTTTTAATTAAAATTGTATACCTTTGTCTGAAGTTACTTTTGCCAATTTAAATATTTCAAGACACCTTTCGTTCCGAATGTTAATTTCGTAGTATGTTGTTATTTTTATTTTAAATGCTTCCCATTTTGCAAATAAACAATAAGATTTATCACATAGAAGTTTAAAATCAATTTCGATCTAAAATTAAATGATAATACGGAATTAATGAAATTATTCTTGCTTATTTATCAAATTTTAGTCCTTACCAATTTGGGTGCTCGGCTATCAGCAAACTTGGACCATTCGGTAAGAAACTGAATATTAGTTAGAGTTTTTAATTCGTTTTGGCGGAGATTGAAGGTTTTTTCCCATCTATCTTCAATTTCAGCCCAATCAGAGCTATTTTGGTTTAAAATTATACCTTTAAGGCAATGGCTACGGTTTCATCAACTTCAACCGGATTTTCAGGTGCCGGAAGTGAATGTTCGGTGGTATCTTTATCCGAACTTGATTTTCTTTTTTTGCTTCTAATATTGGAGTACTTGGTGTATAGTTTCCCGGCTGGGTTTTTCTTTCCTTGACGTGGAATATAATAGTATTCCTGAATAAATTAAGTTAGAAAATATGGAATTAAAAAATATTTTCAGTTGAAAATTATATGTATTATATACGCAATAAGTACTTTTATATTTAATTCAGATGGAAACACGTGTATAATTTCATTCACGATAGCTGGAAAGTCACACGGCTTTAGAACTTTGCCAACTCCGATTACATCCTCAAGTATTATTAGAATCAATTCATCTCTGTCATTATTTTCTAATTTTTGACGAACTCTATACCTATTTAAGAGGGATTTCCCTTTGGCCGTTTCCTTCAATAGCTCTTGTACGGACTAAAGTACGAAAAGAATACAAAATGAATAATTTTGTTCGTAAAATAAAATATATTTTTTTAAACAATTAAACTAATTATTCATACCTTATTGTTTTTTATGGTTTGTATTGGAGCACCTGATGACGTTGACGGAGTTTGTTGTGTGTCGGAGTTCAATAGTGTTTCGGTTAACCAATCATCGACTTAAGTGTTTGTGGATATAGTTGTATCATCAATACCAAACTGAAAACAATTATTGTAATAATTAATCGTTCACTAATTAAGCTGTTTAACTTCACCTCCTCTTTTCGCCAGTGGAATAATTTGTATCTGAATTCAGCACGTAAAGGGATATCAGTGATTATTTCCTTGAGGTCTTCATTAGATAGATATTTCAAGCTTCGATAAGTAACGTTGGCCTCTAAATCAAATTAAAGTAAAAAATAGAGCATACCATCAATCATATTTTGTGTATATTTTACTCTATCCAGTTCATACATGCCAGGTCATCGGAATATTTCAGTGAAATGGAATGTTTCATAAAATTTTGCGACGAGAGTTTTATTCCACTAACTTTAAATTTCTTTTCAACATCAACTATTCGCCTAAATATTTAAACCGGAATCTATGTCCAGGTATATCACAATGAAACACTGAGTTCATAGCACTGAAAACAATTGATTAAAATAATATTCTTACCTTTGAGAGTTTGTGAAATATGTTGAAGTTCGAATCTCTCCTATAATAAATTCAAATTTTGTTCATCATCTTTTTTTTTTGCGGCGGTTTCGGTGGTTACAGTCTCGTATAGAGTTGGGTCATCAGATATAATTTGATACATTTGTCCATTCAAACAAACTTGATTATTGCACACATTTAGATCACTCAAATTATTAATTTGCACTGAATCAGAATTCATTATGTTTATAACCAAATAACTAATAATTTTTTTCAAAACCCACTAAATAATTTTTATAAAACTATAAAAAATTGAAATATTATAATTTTTTTTCTAACCACAAAAAGCACATTGGAATAAAAGAAAAAAATGTAACATAGAAGTTCCTGCTTACACTATCACTTGACGAATGATGTGCATAAAGAATACTCTTTATCGTTTGTGATCGCAATATCCGAAAAGTACCGTTTTTCAGCACGGTTTTTATAAACCGTGTTGTTGGTTTTGAAACAATACAAAATTAAAGTTGTTTCATATTTAAATCAATATTGAGAAAATATGCAAATGTATTTCTAAACCGAAATCCTTTTGAATTAATGAGAATCATACATAATACAAAAACATTGCAGTTACCATGTCACATCAAATAGGTATCAGTATAAATTCAAAGTAAAAAATATTAAATCTGTAAATTAAAAGGCTTTTGTATTGTTTCAAAGTATATTGATTATGAATTGATTAAATCAAACAAAAATAATATTCAATTGATTTAACTATGCGATCTATTAATTTTACGTTTAGATTTTTTTCTGAGTGCAGTCTGCTCGCATGTACCCGATAAGACAATGTCCCGTTATAGCTCCCACGACCATACCAATATAGTGCCGCCTTACCAGTATAGCTCCACGAACATATACCAATATAGTGCTGTATGTATAGTGTAGACAGTTTTGGGCTACCTTCGATGTCAGTGAGTATGATTGTAGCGTTTTAATAGCCTGGCTGTCCGTATAAATTGGAATATTCCTCGTAGATATTATATTATACTTCAACCAGTCCATCACTTCCATTATCGCAATAAGTTCAGCTTGAAAAAAACTGCAAAAGTCGGGATGACGGAAAGAGAGGTTCACCTTTAGTGCCTCATAGAATACCCCGCAACCAACCCCTCTATCCTTTTTTGATCCATCCGTGAAGAAGTTTATCGCCTCATTGTCTATAATCGTCTTATTCACCCAGTCCTCTCTGGTGGGAAACTCAGTTTGGAATCTCACCTCAACAAATAGCGATGAGATAGAATAGACGGTAGTTTCCGGAATAACCCTGTTGCATAGGATAGATGAGAGCCCTATATTGTTACATGTTCATCTATAGATATGGATTTGAGCCGAATGGCTGTGCAAGATGCAAGCTGATCATTGTCTATAATCGTCTTATTCACCCAGTCCTCTCTGGTGGGAAACTCAGTTTGGAATCTCACCTCAACAAATAGCGATGAGATAGAATAGACGATAGTTTCCGAAATGGATTTGAGCCGAATGGCTGTGCAAGATGCAAGCTGATCAGCCGCAATGTTCTATAGGGAGTGAGGCAAAAAAGAATATCCAGAGCTTGAGTAGGTGAGAGCCTGAGAGCTCCTGAGACCCCTATCTTACAAGCAGGCAGTTCTTTGGACTTTCATCAATAGTTTAAGGTTGGCCATAATTTTTAACGCTGGCCACCAAACGACAACCCCATACAGCAGTATAGGTTTGATCACTGAGACATAGAGCCAGTGTGCTATGTGCAATAGTAAGTTCCCTTACTCTCTCTAAGATGTTTTTGGTTTCCAGCTTAGCTTGCTTAGCAGACGAAGTCCTAGTCGCTCTATCCGTAAAGATCAAGCGAATACCATTAAATATTGCCGGATCACACTAAGGTAGGTTGTGCTTTCTGGTAAAGAGCATCAGATCTTAGAGAATTACCCAAAGGCTTACTGATAGGCCTTAGATTTAGTATAGATTTTGTATCCACTTCATACTGGAGGTAACAATGGTCAGAAAAGGAATGGTCTACGGACACTTTCCAGTTCAATACCCTCTCCTTAATAAAATCTGAGACAAATGTGATGTTAAGCACTTCTTGTCTGTTTTTAGAAATAAAGATTGGCTTACGCCCGATATTACATATATTTAGGTTAGTACTTAAACGCCAGAGGTCAACTTTATACTGCATACAATAACAAACTAAGAAAAGTAAAACGGGAATTGTTGAACGTCGGCTAAAAAATCGAAGTTCACTAACTTATGAATCATCGATATTTTCTGCTTCACTATCACCATCGTGCTGATCTCCTTCGGCCTCTAGTGAATATAGGCTAAAGCTATAATTATATATCTTTTGAGAAACATATTGAAGATCTTTACTGCTATACTATCATACTTCTACTGAGTTAACTATCTATAATGAACTCAGGCGCAATTGACAAAAGCTGGCCTAAATTATAATGCACAGTGTTCAGCAGAAAATTTTGATGACTGACTACTCAACAGTCAATCCAACGGATTATATTTGATAGTTACAGTTTTACAACAGGATAGTTACACTTTTACAACATTTAATACAATTTAAATTTATGGTCAAAAAACAGATGTCGTCACGATTGTAACATTATCCCCTACCTAGTCCTGATTCGTCCCGAACAGGATCCAATTCACCACCCCTGTGATGGGGTGCAATTGACAGATTTCATGAAATACAACTGATTCAAAATTCTTTGATCAGCGTCAGTCTCCATCGCTCCTCCAAAGCGACTAATGCAATTGTTAACCAACTACCTGATTGGGTATGCGGTACATCTCTGGTCATTTGCGGAAATACTCCATTGTTACTAGCACATATTTATTACCAATATCTGTAGTCCGAAATGGTCCTGCCACATCCATTGCAATTCTTTCGAATGGCTTTCCGATGATTGATCCTCGATTTCTGACACCATTCCACAACAGGTTGTTTACATCCTAACCAGTAGACCCATTGACGTATTGTGACTAGTGTTTTATTAATTCCTAGGTGGCCCATGATATTCTGTCAATACTTCGGCAATGCTAGACTTAGGCACCACTTTTACTGATTGTTTCACATTGCCGTCCGAGCATATTCTATTTAAGCATCCATTCTCGACTTGAAGGCTGTCCCATTGTTCCCAGTAAGCTTTTACTGTTGGATTCTTGTCTGCAATTTCACTCCTCGGGGACGATTTCCTTTTTCCTTAAACTACATGATTATATGCCAAATGCACTAGCCGCTCGACCACTGATGAATATTCTTGATGTCTCCCCGAGCTTTTCATAGCGATTCTTCAATTCAATGGAATGGTCTGTAATGTCTCAACCGCTGCCACTATTAACGGTTATACACGGTTTTCTTCATTCCACCCAATTGGTTAACTGCCGTTTCGATTTGAAATTTAAAAATTCTAAACGATCCATTGAATACTAGTGGCGTAATTTTTTTCGCGTGTCTTATAGCTAACCTACTTGCGGCGATGTTCCGTTTAGTTTCATGTATATTCTATGACGTTTTTCTCGAAGCCTTAAACGTTTTCCTTCAACTCTTGAAATTCAGTTTGAAATATCCATTACCGGTGAGAAAATTTTCGCCCATATTCTGATTAATTGACCATTCAATTGATTCATATCTTGCTTCATTTCCAAAATTGTCTGTTTAATTATCTGTATTTCTTGATTTAATTCATTACTCGACTGCTTCGAAACTTGTTTCATTTCCACAATAACAGCCATTGACTCCGCCAAATCAAAATTTCCAAACTGCACAAGCACAGCCTCAACCATTGCACTTTCATCTTCTTCGTCCGCTTCAACGCTTGAAGTAATCGTTATTACAGTACATTTTTCTAATCGCCAGTTGACCAACCCCGCCATACCAACTCCTTCTTTAATTCGGAAGTCTTTAACTCCTCTAGAATAATTTCTTTATTCACAATCCCACCGCTGGCACCAATTGTTACGTTTTAGCCTAGTCAAACAAGGTTCGATCACTGTATTGCGATTAAAATAACCAAATTTAGTTTATTACACGTTAACAACAATTTCACTGTTTCCTTTTTATTATACTACTTGCACTATCATGATTGTACTTCTGGTCATGTGTATTTTACTTATTGAAAGAGAAGTTCGGACCAGACAAAAATTCAAAAGGATGCTTTTTTGAAATTGGTTTTGTACGTTTATATGAAATATAACTTTATTTTTCTTCCTAAAAGGTCGTAAGGATTTTTTAACATTTAAACTGTTACATTTCAAGCTTTCTTCATTCCAGAAAATAATTTTTAAAAGCGAGAAACGATGCTACACATCATTACTGGATGTAATAAATAGCAACACCATTAAAGTTAACAGTCAAGCTGATATTTTAATTCAACATCAGAAGACAAAAGAGGCAAGTAATGACTGTAATGTAACCTTAAAGCTGAGATATGTTTTTAATTTAAAATATCCAAAACCAAATTCAAACATTTCGATATTTATTTTAGTAAATATTTCTACACACTCCCATAGTAAAACACATGAAAAATAGTCTTGTGTAGGTACAAGAAATTTTTTCGTTTGTTTTACTATGGGCGTGCTTCAAAAGTTTAACTAAAATTGTTGCAGTTTTATTTTTTTAATTTGTCATTCGAAAGTGTGTTTGTTTAAATTTAAATCCCTAAAGCGGATTCTTTGATTTGGGTCCAGTTATATTACAGTTGTTTTATTGGAAACTAAACTTACCATTAAATTAAACTACGAATGAAGTGCATTTTACTTTACATTTTGTTATATTTGTACTGCACTGTAATAGTATATTTTGCTACAAATCTGGTCAAACATTTTACTACGTTGTAATGTATTTTACTGCATTTGTAATTAATTCAGCTATACAACATTTTGTTACATAGTTATGCTACAAAAAATTACATTACACTTATAATGGGTTGGAAATTAATTGTAAATGCAATTTTCTTTCTGTGGAACAGATCGATCAGCGTTTTTTAGTGTGTCGACGCTAATGGTACGATGATTGTATTGATTAGCTTGGTTGACTTGAACTAGTGGTGTTATTTGTTAAAATTCAAATATATAGGTATATAGCGTACATAATTAATAATTTGTTTACATTAAAATAAACTAATGAGTTGTTGCTTATATTTTGTGTTTTATAAATCCTTGTCTTTAATGAAAGGATTCTAGTACATATTCTTTTTATTGTTGTTCAACACTTGAGACTTTTTATATCTATCGTAAGACTTATCAGTCCATCATTATATATTTATAACCAACACACAAATGTCAAGGTCAAATTAAATATACAACATTATTATACCCTACTGATATTCTTTTCAAAACACTTCAAATTTTTGCTATATATGTATATACTAAGTAACATTTGACCTTCGGTAATTACGAAGATCAACATAAGAAAAGCAAAATTTAATAAATTTTTTTGATGGATTGGTTTTACCCATAATTTTGTACATATCAATTTTATAATATTATCTATACTTTGGCCAAAATTAAAGCCATCGCCTTAGGCTTTAACATACGACTTCCTTATAATATTTTGAATATTAACTTTTCGAAATCTGATTTTATGAAAAATTATACCAAATAACTACAACCGTCAAGAATAGAAATGTATGAATAGTAAAACTGAAATTAGCAAGTTATTATATTACCGAATTATATTTTACCGAGCAAATAGTACAGTGGTTTAAGCTTTGATGTTTGGATCGGAAGGTACCGGGTTTGAATCCCAATAGAGGCAGGATGCAAAAGTGATTCTTCATCCATTAATTCAATCAGCATGATTAGGAACACATCTATGACCTTCTGTTGGAGAGCAGAATTCATGGGCCGAGCCATCGTTCATGTCAGTACAGGCTAGCATGGAGCTATACAATGTGTAGATGGACAATAAAAAAAAACTCGGACCTGTAGCCGTTAAAAAGTTAATCTTTGAATTCTCAAGTCGTATATATGTATTTAGACTTATCTAAATAAAATAAATAAAATAAAAACAGCAAAAACAATTATTATGAAACTTTAATAAATTTACAAAATAAAAGTTATAAACAACGATCGAAATAAAAATTTACTGAGACACACAAGCAGATACTATTAACTACAGGCAACAAGTTGACTCTCGATTGAAAATCACAGCGCACTGAAATATGACGAAATTACGTTTGTACGTCAGCTTAACTGTAACTCTGCCATATTGAATATTTAGAATCTGCCATATTTATTTGGTGAAGTTAACCAGCATTTTTTAAAGCCAGTAAAAATATTTTTTTAGGTTTTTTTGTTGTTTATAATAATAATAAAACAGTGTTAAAAGGCCATTACTGGCCCCTTACTGCGTCAACAATCTGGCTTCAACGGTTTCGATCCTGGGCATGGTCTTCATACTGTCCTAGACAACCAGAAGAGACCAAGTCATTCTCTACACCGTGTAGCCATTGTCGCCTGCAACGACCTCTGCGCCTACCATATGGTGGCTCTCCTTTCAGAGATCGCTGCACAATTCGTTCCTGATCAGGTTATTGTATATAATAAATGTTTATAGACATGGATTTTACCAGGAAATCATTCAATTTTATTCAAAAATAAGATAAGTTCACACATTACTTTTATTCGACTCGAACAATTTTGGATTTATTTTGGATCGTTTAGATAAAACTATCTTTTTATTTCTTAGACACCAAATTTACGTTCGGGCGATGAATGTGAAATATTTACATTCTGTATGATTGTTGTTTTTTGTAGTTTTAGTGGTTGGACTTCGTGAACCAATCATAAATACTGTGCAAAAATTGCCGCTCTCGTTGACACAGTAAGTACCGTTCTTGCTTTGTTATTTGAGGGTCTCGGGTTCGATTCCCGGTGCGGTGACCAAAAATCACGGTTGGGTGTTTTTAATGTGGAGTAATCCGCCCAACTTTCGATCAAATAATTTTAATGTTGTTTTTCGATTTGTTTTTATATTTGTTGTTGTAGTATTTCCTGCACCGAGCAAGTGAGACTGCAAACCACTGCCAAATTATTTCACTGAGATATTGCACGAACCCCACACATATGGATATTTGTCGATCGGCGTTACAAAATTTTAAAAATAGTTTAGAATTATGTAAAGGGTTTGGTTAGCTAGTCCAAAAAACTTGGATTATTCATTTTTAGTGAATTATTTAGATATGACAAAATTTAACGGTGTAAATGTTTGTTTTAATTTTTAGAGTTATAAAAGTCCTCATTCATATGAACTATGTAGTATATGTACATATATTTGTATTTATTTAAATGGGAAACTGGGTCAACCAATAATATGCATAATGATTTATGTAGAAACTGTTATCGTTCCCTTCGTTGTTAGGGTGGTTACACACCACAACTACTACTGATTTAATTTTAAGCGATGATATTTTTTTCAATTTTTATAGAACCACGCAGCCTATTAAAATATTTAAGAATGCAATAGTAATTATAAAATTGGATACGATTTTATAATCAAGATAATTCGAATATGTACTATAAGTTTTAACATTAATTTCCACAATTAATTTTTATTTATTATTTAATGACTATAATTATATGTTTATAATATATACTATTGAAATTATATGATCCAATTACAATATAGGGATAAGCTATATAGCATAATGCACATTAGTTTTACGAGTTCGTTAGAAAAACATTTATTCAATAGTTAAAATTGAAGGCAAATTATGCAGATTTTATGTTTCCTGTAATTAGTAATTTGTTGGTTCCATATAAAAAAAAATGAATGATTTTCTTTTATAAGCCATCAAATTTTATCGTTTCAATAAAATAATTTTTCTACAAAATACAAGTTCATCGCAGAGTATAATTTTTATAACTATATTAATTTTAAACAAAATAAACAAAAGCCATTTTGTACCACTGGCTTAATAAAGGAACAATATTACCAGGAAAGATTGCAGCATATTTTAGATCATATATGTAGTTGAAAATGGCAAATAACACATTGTGAAGCAACGCTAACATACCATAATTTGCTCATAATTATGTATAATATTGTACTTGAAATGAAGTACTAGAGTATATAGAATAATTATGTAAATACTAGAAACATAAAATAACATGAGATAAGGCAGAATAAGTTTAACCATCGACATCGATGGAACACAAATAAAACATATGTAATGGTCTTATATATATAATATAATAAATAAATAACATAAAATTGTAAAGTGATAAAACATATATTTTTAATAATAAAATAAACTTATAAATAAATTAAAACACTTAAAATAATTTATACATATAAATAATAAATAATTAAAATGTTGTTGTTTTAATTATAATGGTTGTGGTATTACCGCTCGGTACCACTACAATTGGTGACAGCGGTGGGATTTGTTATTTTTCACCGTTAATTAGTGCAAAATACAAACTTAACTTTAAAAATCATACGATCCTCCGAAGACAGTTAAATTTAACATGTGGTAATAAATTAAATAAATTTTACTAATAATAAATCCATTATAAATAAAAGAACAAAATAAAACTTTAGTTAAATGTGATTTAATTTAAACGTGTATATATTCAAATATAATAAACTATTTTATTTTTGAAAATTAGCTGCAATAAAAGCCGTAATCTAAAGTATATAACATATACATATGTATATATGTTATCAAAAATAGTGAATTGTTCCACGAAACAAATAAATTAAACTGCCTGCATATTAATAAATTAAAATATATGATATGATATTACGCAAATATCTAACATATGTTATATCAAAGATGACTACAAAGAATCCAGTCTACTCTAACCGTACCAGTAAATACCAACCATAGAAGGTATCATCTTTAGGCATTAAACGGATCATCATCTTTTCATCAACTAAATTTCCGATGTATTGATAAACCAATATCAATAAATGTATTCATTAAAAACGGGACACCATCAATTAACATTGAAGACAACATTGAAATCATATGTTCCAACAACAAAATAAAAATCATGGTAAATATTATATACATACTATAACTACATATATATAGTTATTCTTCCTTTAGTTCTAAGAATTATTATTTTCCTAATTTAATTTAAATTTAATTTATTAAAAAAAAAAAAAATAAAAATAAAAATTTGATAACAATAAAATGTATTAAAAAATTGTTAAAAAAATATATACATATGTATATATTTAATACATTGATACATTGATATTGTTATAATAATGAAATCATTGATAAAGCATAAACTTTCATACATAATTGTTAAATCATAAAACGAACCACGTGGTTGTTTGTCCATTTAATTAAAATTTATAATACTAATGGATTAGCGGTAATTCAAGCGGAACAATTTTGAGTTTTATGAATTGTATCTTTTTATTTATATTTTTTTTTCATAAACCAATTTTCAATTAATGAGTTCATCTGATGCGTCTAGTGATGAAAATGACCAATCTACAAATTTTTTAACTCTACGCAATATAAAAATTGAAAAAGTTCCTTCAAAATCACGTAACGAAAAGCAAACGCTGAAGCTGCTAAACTTTTACCTGAGGATAACGAAAAATTTGATTCGACCTCTCAAAATATGGATTGTTTCCTCAAACATAAAGCTTTCCGATTGTATCAAGTTCTCTCACTAAAATTAAAAACAAATCAATTCTAATTTCCATCTTAAAAATATCCGAAGCTCAACATAATTTGAATAGTTTCAATCTTAAGGTTGAACCTTTATGTAATTACCATATATTTCATCTTCAGAAATGGGATGATGTACTTCATAAACGATTAGAAACATTGGATTCATCCATTAATTTGCAACATCTTAATAAGGAAGAATATAGTGAAATTATTTCGGTAATTCATGAACTTAATGACGTCTTTCATCAAGAGGGTGATCTTTTAACTATTACAAATGTAGCCACTCATGAAATTCGCACATTTCCTGATGTTAGCCCAATCCATGTTCGTCAATGTAGACAACCACATGATGCATTAAGCAGAATCGCAATAAATAATTTCGATACTACCTATGATTGTCATGCGATTACACGATCACAAACTAAAAATTTAAACGATCAAATAGTAAACGATTTTCAACCTGAATGTGACGAAACCATTATGATGACGCCGAATGTAAACAACAATGAAACCGAAAAGGATAATGATTGTGTTAACAATCAGGATTCACCTGACTTTAATAAAATTTCTTACAATGAACATTTGGATCTTCCTTCTACTAGTAATAAGACAGCAATTAATGCTGATCTATCTCCAAATGATTCATCCATTTCTTCAAACACTCTCGATCTTAAAATAAATCATTCAAATGCAATAGAGAGCACTTTTTCTAATAGTAAATATGGTGAACACAAATCGTTTGAATATCCTACGAATAATATTGATGTAAAATACATAAATAACGAAGCTGAAATAAAACAACTTATACTAGATTTCCACGTATCTCCACTTGGAGGACATCAAGGATTATATAGAACTTATAATCGTATTAAACAATATTATAACTTTCCTAATATGCACTCAACGATTAAAAATGTAAACAAACTAATAAGCACTCCAGATTTACTAAGGAACCTATGAAAATTACTACAACGTCTTCAAGATCATTCGAAAAAATATTTCTGGACATAGTGGGTCCTATGGTATCTTCTTATAATAATAATAAATATATACTAACCATGCAGCATGACCTTTCAAAATATTCATTGGCAATTGCAATCCCAAACCAAGAAGCGAATGTTGTAGCTAAATCATTTGTTGAACATTTTATTTGCGTATATGGTATTCCTAACGAAGTTTTAAGTGATCAAGGCAGCAATTTTATGAGCTCAGTATTTTCCGAAGTCTGCAAACTACTAAAAATTCGAAAACTCTGTACAACAGCTTATCATCCGCAGAGCAACGGTTCCCTTGAAAGGTTCCATAAGACATTAGGCGAATATCTTCGTAATTTCTCACAAAGCGATCTGTTGAATTGGGACTTGTGGCTTCCGTACTTTACTTTTACATACAATTCAACACCTCATAGTTCAACTGGTCTTATGCCATATGAGCTAGTTTTTGGCATGAATCCTAATATACCTACTTCATTATTTAATGAACCAGAACCCATTTATACAATAGATGATTTTTGTCAAGATTTGAAATACAGATTACAAACATCATTTTCCATAGCTAGAAGGAACATATTAAACTCAAAAGATAAATATAAACAATACTATGACCGTTCATTAAATCCCATTAAGTTTACCAAAGGCGATTTGGTTTTAATAAAAAATGAAGCACGTGTCAGTAAATTATCTCCTCTGTGGTTAGGTCCATATGTTATTCAAGATGTGTTATCAGACGAAAATTCCATTATAAAAGTTGGACGTTCAAATAAGACAGTTCATCATAACCGGCTAAAACGTTTTAAGACTGCCGAATAAAAAAAAAATATGAGTTATAATGTATGAAACTTCATATTTGTGTCAATGAATTCTTTAATATAGATGTATAAACTTTAAATTTATCTAGTATTAATCTTTAAACTAAAATTTCTGAATTAACTTGAAATCATTAAAAATTTTGAAATATTAAACTTTGTAAACATTTAAATATTATTGAAGTCAATAAAGAATATTTTAATATTAAATTTTTTTACTAATAAAAAAAAAAAAAAAAAAAAATATAATAATAATAAATTTATTAAACTATTAAATTAAGTTAAAATGAATTAAATAAATTATAGAAATAAGAAAAAATAATTTAAAACATGCATAGATGTATATGAATGTAGTTATTAAATTAAAATTAAAATAATGTAATCTACATATGTATTATGAGTAAATTATCAATTTCCCTGAAAAGGTTATGATTAAATAACCTTTGTCTTTTTGAGGGAGATGTGAAGCAACGCGCTAACATACCATAATTTGCTCATAATTATGTATAATATTGTACTTGAAATGAAGTACTAGAGTATATAGAATAATTATGTAAATACTAGAAACATAAAATAACATGAGATAAGGCAGAATAAGTTTAACCATCGACATCGATGGAGTACAAAAATTAATAAATAAAATCTTTATAATGTTCTTAAACATAATAAATAAATAAAACATAACATAAAATTGTAAAGTGATAAAACATATATTTTTAATAATAAAATAAACTTATAAATAAATTAAAACACTTAAAATAATTTATACATATAAATAATAAATAATTAAAATGTTGTTGTTTTAATTATAATGGTTGTGGTATTACCGCTCGGTACCACTACAACATCTAATTCTAAAACATAGGAGAAATAACAAATATACGACGGCTAAACCGCACATAAAACCATCAATCTTTTGTTTAAGGTTGTGATACGCTCAGTACATGTTTGAAATATAAATTTATTTACAAAGAGACATTACGAGATACAATAACATAAAAAATGTTTTTAAGACAATTGAAGATGTTGAAGTTGCAAGATGTGGCTTTTTCCAAAATATATATTCCGTTTTTATAGTAAGATTTGCTGTGCGAAATTAAATTTTATGTCTAACTGACCATGATTAAGTTTTTTCAAAATATTATACCGTATACATCTGCTCTATAAAAGAAAAAAACCTAGCATTGAGAACAGCCCTGTAGTGGTGGAAAATAATAAACAAATGGATAAAAAGTAAAGTTAATGGGATACTGGACTGATAATGGTGATAGTAGTAGTTAATTTTCATCCAAACCCTTTTCTGGGAGACCTGACTCGTTCCCATACACAAATTCCAGAAGCAGAGAGTCACCCAATGCCACAATACGTCTCACTTCTTCTTCGCATCCGCTTTCCATAAACAAAGCACCACTTATTCTTTTTTTAGTGCGCTTCAGACCCCTTAACTTGTCTCCGCTTTGATAGCTGGTCATTTTGTCCAGCAATGTTCTGTCTGTAATAATCTTTCTTTGCCCACCTTTATTCTAGGCGCTGCTTGTTCTGCTACAAAATAATCACCAATCCAAAAATTAACTGATCAAAACTAGCCGTATCGTAAACAAATGTTTTGTCCAAATTAAAAGTCTAAAATTTAAATTGTTTTGCTCATTATTAGAAAAAAGTTCAAAGTACCTTCTAGTTTGCTTGAGCATCGTCCAACTCTTCAGGAATGACTTGATGGAAAATATTTTCTGCTCGAATTACCACAATTGTTGGGATTGCCTTGTGACTCGCCCAATGAAAATCTAAAATATTTATATAGTTTAATAGGGTGATCTTGCGGGATACACCACTAATTGTTGATGTCACTGCGTAAACAACTAAAAAGTTTTTTGGCCATTAAGGAGCACCGTTATTACTATTAAAAATCGTATTAATATAAACTAAAAATAAAAAATGACTTATAGAACCGAACATTGTAGAACTCCAATATTTCAAATATTTCTCCTATTTGGAAGTGGTTATCGAACAAACATTTTTTACAATTTTTGGTGATTGAAAGAGATAAATCGTTTTATAAGGGATTTATAGTGCGGTTGGCCGTTTATATAAAAATTGAAGTGGGTAATAGTATTACCAATAAATAAGCTAACTACGTTGCTTAGATGTTTGTAAGGTTACAAAATGTTCTCAGAAGGTGAAATTTCATAAGTTGGTGATGGAAAAATGTCTATCAATTTTCTACAATATATATCTTTGAGTAACCGTTATCACCAGGTCCTTACATACCTCGTAAAAGTTTTATAAGAGTTAATTTCAATAATTTTATTCCAATATTATTTCAAAAATTTACCAAATGTAGCCTCACAGATTGAAGTAGATTTAAAAAATGGCGCACTTTTCGGAGAAGTTCTAAATTTGTGTAAGGATAACGACCATCTCGTAGAAGGAACAAAGGCTAAGACATGACAGCTTCTAATTAGTTGGTTGAGCTTGAGAATTTCAAAATGATGATGAAAGAATCGGCACAGATTTATTAAAAGATTGAAAACTCACGAAATGTGATATAAACGTGATATAATATCATCAAAAATGAGAAGGTAACCAATACAAAAGGCATCAAGGAATGGAGTTTTGTTTGCGACATAGTTTTCGAAACATTCCACATTTATCGATTAACCAAAATAGAGATGGAATACCTATTTGTAAAAACGTAAAAGATTTATTCTGCCCTGCAATTCTATTAATTTTCGGATTTTCATAAAAACATTTCAAGTTAAACTTATATGGTGATAAGGATTTACTGCATTGAAGGGTAAACCATCCGATTTTACATCATTCATCTCTCCTTTTCTAGAAGAAGCGAGAAATATTTTATCGAAAGGTATTGTTTACATAACCATTATATAATCCACCGTTTAAGCTCTTTAAGAGGTTTATAAAGGTAACAATCCACTTTCGAATTCCAGCCTATGAAACTTTAACATAAAATTTGTTTGTTGGGTAATGTACAGGGATAGGCATTTTTAAGCGTCATCTATTATTTTCTAATGTGATACTGGGCGACAAGTTTATAGAATTGCGCTTTCAACGCATTTTAATCTAGACTTTAAAAAAAAAAATTCTTTTTAATCTACATTGTCTGCAAAGCTTCGTTAAAATCAGTTTTAATAGTAAAAATTTATTAAACAATTATGATTTAGCAAGCGATTTGCAGTTGTGGACTCAAGAGTTAGTTTTGTCACGTTTAGTAGAAATCCACTAAACTACATTATAGTCAGTTGTTTTATTCTTTCAACGATTAATTTCAAAAATAGAGTTGAATGCCAAATTGGTATATGAAACTAATTTATTCAATATCGTTTCAAAGGAGCTGTAATATATGTTGGAATTGAGAAAATGCCAATCATCATGTTCTCCAGTGTCTAGTCTTTTGTATATATGGTTAGAAAAAAGGAAAAACTTGCGATTGAGACCTTGATTGAGCCCTATACGCCACATACAACATTTCTCTATGAACTTAACGGATTGTACTATATTCTCCAAAATTGACCTAGTCAGGGCATATCACTTAATACCTGTGGCTACAGAAGATATTGCTAAGATAGCAATTACCATTCCTTTTGGCTTATTCGAATTCACGCGAATACCTTTTGATTTACGCAACGCTGCTCAGATATTTGAAAGGCACATGAACGAGGTAGTTGGAGGACTGGATTTCATGTTTGCATACATTGATGATATTCTTGTAGCTTCAAAATCAGAAGAAGAGCACAAATCGCATTTTTAACTATACTGTTTAAACGGCTGGCCAATTTTGATATCAATATCAAAACTTCCGAGTACGATTTTGTTATTAATTCGCTTAACTTAATTCAAAAACACACAATTACCCCTAAGGGAATATTCCTATACGAGGAAAGAGTTGCAGCTATATTGGAATTTCCAGTACATATGTACATCCATTCGACAAACTCAACAATTTATTGGCATAGTTATAATTATTACCATCGCTTTGTGCCAAAGCCCAAAATTAGTAGAATTGTTATCGTTGATTTATGCACAACTAGTTTTATTACTCAGAAAATCAAAAACTGCAAGAAATTTCGCTTGGTCAGAAGAGTGTAATGAAGCATTCGCTTAGAATAAAAGTTCGCTTGCTCATGCAACATTTTTGGGTCTTTAGAAGACGCAGGGTTCAGTATTACTACTGATGCATCGAACACCGCAGTCGGAGCCGTCTTGCAACATCCCACATTTGCCGAAAATATGCATTCACAGCCGAAACGAAATATTCAGCATTTGATAGAGAATTACACGCCTCATAGCGGATAACATTTTCGATATTTTGTAGAAGATTGAGAATTTACGATTTATATCTATCCTTAATAAGCTCCAAAACGGAAAGAAGATTGCGACAGGCTCGTTGGATTTTATTTCGCAGTTTTCAACGGACATTCAATATATTACAGTCGCTGACAGTCTGTCACGCACAATCGTTAATGAAACTGCATCTATCAACAAAACACTATAGATCTCAAATATATTTCGGAATTAGTGAAGCCTGACGAGGAACTTCAGAAATTACTTTCTATAGCTTTACTCGTCTCACAAGTTTCACAATTTCCCACTTGAGTGCTTCTCATATCCAGTTTTCGATATTTATTGCGAAACTGACAAATCGCCCTTATCTTCCAGAACCACTACGTCGATTAGATTTCAACGCTCTGCATAATATTTAACATCCTATGGTCGGAAATTAAAAATGGATCGTTACTTTTGGCCTAACATGAAGAAAGATATTAACATCTGAGCAGAGTCCTATCTTTCATGACAAATACTTAAAATTCAAAGGCACACGAAATCGGAATTAGGGCAATTCATTCATTTGGACATCGTTGGACCGCTTCCACTATCAAATGAATATGCATTCATTTTAACTGCCGTGTATCATTTCACTAGATTGCCAGAAGGTTACTTTATGAAGGATATAACCGCCGAAACTATTGAAAGAACTTTTGTGGAAAATGATATATGAAGATTTTGGGTTCCTGTAAATATTACTTCAGATTAAGGAAGCCAATTTCAATCTAAACTGTTCTCAGAATTAACGAAGCTTCTAGACACACTTCGGATTAGAATAACTTGTCACCCTCAATCTAATGGAGTGGAATGTTCTCATCGCCAAATAAAGGATCTCCAAAAGCGAGAGTTGGAGTCCACAGATGTCAATAGTCCTTCTTGGCAAATTTTAAATGTTCCCCGGCACAACTAGTTTATGGACAACCACTAAAATTGCCAGGCAACTTTTTTATGGAAATACCAGATCAACAACCAGCCGACTCCGATCAGATTATTAAACATCTGGAAAACGATATATTTATTCCAAAAGCGCTGGATACATGTGAGTTCGTTTTTATCAGGGTGGATTCGACGATTCAGAAAACATTTTGTGGTTGACATCAATGGAAAAACACATCCATTTCTATCGATTGATTTAAACCAGCTTTTGGAGTATTGACCAATAATATCGCAAAACCAAAATGAGTTCAGTTTTCAGTTTAGAAAAATAATAATAAATTTGTTCCCGTAGCACTCACCCGGGGATGATGTGGGGTCTATCTCCACAATGTTGCAACCCCTGGCCGTGATGAATTATTCATGAGAAGCAATGAAAACAATTACATACTATATACCTACATAGTAATCCGGTTTGTAAAAATTCATCCGTCTACAAAATATTCGTGTTTTTGAAGAAAGTGATTATAAATCAATTCGTTTTTGGGTTATCCAAAACTATTCAGCACTAGTGAGAAGAATTTTTAAGGACTTTAAACGTAACAACACAAATCGTAAAAATATCGTAGGTTGTTGACATTGTCTTAATAATCTACGTAACTTTTTACATGTCAACAACCGCGTATATTACACGGCGTAATCTACTTCGCCCATCCCTTGTAATGTATATACATCGCTTCTATTATATGTGTTGGTTACAATTTAAGAGCTTCTGAATCTTGATAAATATTTAAGATTTAATGTTTTACTGCGGAATTGATTTTATCGATTGGTATTTCATTTACAAAAAAAATAAATTTCTTTAATATTATTAAATTTTGTACCTGTGTACGTACGCTCTGTAATATATAGGTATATCATACTTACGCAGATTGAATCAGAAATTCACCTTTTAAATAATTTTCTGTGAACAAAAAAAATTGTTGGTTGGAACGTTTAATCTGTCTTCGGGGTAACATTTAAAATGGAACACAACAAAAAAATTAAACACTTCCACTATATAGAACCATAATATAATATCATGTGGCTTCTGCAAATGGTATATACAGAAATGGAATAATCATTTAAACGAGAAACTGGGGGATATGTTTCTTGCAAAAAAATTATAAAAATTGCTGACACTTCTTTATTTTTGTGCAGTATAAAAAAAAAATGAAATAACATGTCTGTACCTAAAATTAATTTTTAATTAAAAATAAACATGTTCAGCTTGTAGAAGAGATTATTTTTCGTTGTTCACCTCCTTCCATATCCATAGTATTTTTACTCTTGATTATCTCGCGTTTATCATATAACCAGGTTATTCCAATGGCATTACATACGAGTTCCTCATTCTAAATTTTATATTCATGACAAATTTGAATTATGGTATATTATGATTCATAAAATCATAATGTGAAAGAATAATTAAAAAGTAACAACAAAATCTGAAAAAAATGGTTTTCTTCTAAAATGATGTACGTATAATCGAAAGGTTCATAAATTTTATGTAAATCACAATCATAACATAACTGTTAAAATAGTCTGTTATATGAAGCTTTTATTATAGGTATATCTGTATTTATGCAAGTCAAATAATTGTATGCGTCTCAACATAAAATAATGAAAATTATTAAAACTCGCATAGACACAGTAAGTTAATTAAAACATGATGTCTTGAAAACATTGTGTATCCAGCACATCTCAAAACGTTTTCGACAATATAATGTTTAAAATAAGAACCAACATGACAATAAACAATGTTATTGTCTGTATAACATTGCTCTATATAATAATAACATATTTTTATGTTTGCTTACATCTACTTGTTTCATGAACATAAGAAATGGATTTTATTATGGTTATATCCTTTTATATTTATACAAGTATATTATGGTATTATCTATTAGAATCATATAGGTTACAAGTGATACATAAATATTTTGCTGTAATTGCTTATATCTTATATATTATGTGTGGTCTAAAATGTTATTTGTTAGATAAATAATGGATTTATAATGGTTTTAAAGTGTTATATCAGTTAGCTTATATAGTTAAATAAATAAATAAATAATTGATGTGAGTGTACAGATATATTATCTTGAAGCTGTCTGCTAAATTGCATATCCATTTTCGTTATATAGATTATTTTTATTCAAGTGAAATTATCCCTTAATAACTGAAACTGCGGGCGCGCTACAAAGAATATCGCGGTATTCGGTATAGTCCCCTTTATACTTAAAACTTATACATATACCAATGATTGAAAAATAACAAAACTTAAAATATGAAGTCGCAGATACATAAATCATCCAAATGACTATATAACAATTCCATATATGTCGAGTATTGTGTAAGGATCGCTGAACTTTTCCCAACACTTCGATTAAAATTGGCATAAAAATTGGTATTAAATTTTAAAATATTTCACTTACTAAATGTGCTTCTCGCCTTAACATATAACCTATAATCGGTTATTGCACTTGAAATTTCCAGAAGTTTTAAAGTTTAAACGAATTATAACTTATTTTGATTTTCAATGTACTTTCGAACTTATCAAAACTCATCTTAACCATTTCTTAAATAGGTTCTTTGGAATTTTGAAATGTTGTTGATAATTATATTATGTGATATAATAAATATAGCCACAAAATATCACAATGATTCTGATCCGGATGGAGAGATGCCACTTAGATATAGTGATACGAAGCTGATTGTTCCTTCATGTTCTTGCCTTCCATATATAATTCAACAATAAAATAAATTTGCGAGTTCTGCAGTCTCTTTGACATATACGAATCTTTAAAAATATTTTTATTTTAATTTGGGTCTCTTTTCGGGCCTTGCACTCGGTTTCTCTGGCGTCTAGGGTGGCGTTGGGTTGCCACTGGTCTCTGAATGAGAAGAGTGAGCATTTCAACATCCAGATAGTCTGGGTCCCGTGCCACTCGGACGTCATGGGGAACTGCAGGGCGGACGTACTACCGAGGCATGGTACAACTCTCCAACTGCTACCGGAAAGGGTAAATTTGGGAAGGCCCATCAAGGCACTCAAAACTGTGCTTAAAAAGGAAGCGTGAGCGAATGAAAGGTGGATAAACATCCTCTCGGACACGTGAAATAAAAACGATCGTGGGGATACTCACAGTACACGGTTTTTTTTTTTTTTTTTTTTTGTGGTGGAGGGGGGACTCTTCATAAGACCTCACATGTGGACCTAATCCATAAATATGTAAGAGTGTCGGATTTTTACCGACTAGACCCAAACCCCCAAATTCTTATGCCTATATATTTGTCTCGTGGAACTACTGTTATGTATTACTTCAAGAGAACAGGCTCAGCCTTAGCTGCCATCTAACTTTGTTGTCTTTGTCTATTTTTTTCTAGACTTCTCAGTTTCTTAATAACCCTTGCATTAATTTTACACACCACCTCCCAAATTTCTTCGGACTGCAGCATATAATCAACAACTGTTAACGGTGATAAATCATTTCCCACAGACCTATATAGTTCCAATCCTTCTTCTTCGAAGCGCGGGCAGTCAAAAAATACATGATCAACGTTCTCCACCTTTCCTTTGCACATTGGGCAATAAGGGGAATCATCTTACTTAAATTTATGTAAATGAGCGCCGAAACAACCATGCCCGGTCATAAATTGGCATAAATAGAAGTCAATCTCTCCATGTTTGCTATATCTAGCCATTTAACTACCGAAGGAACTAACCGATGTGTCCACCGACCTTGACCCAACGCTGCTGCTACATGTTAACGGTCTCTGCGCGAGCCACTATACGATTTCCCCTCTTATCCCCACACGGCTTCATCTGATACCGTTCTAAATGCACTAACCACCCTCAAAGCGCTTAACCTATAAACAGATACCACCGGTTGCTTGCATGTACTTCTCTCCATAGCACTGGTCCAGATTGGTGCTCCATACATCAAAATAGACATTACCACACTGCTCAGTAACAGTTTACAGTTCTGGCGGGCCCCCCTGCGTTTGGCATAATTCGCATTAACGCCCCGTTCACTTTTCCAGCTTTTTCCCCAAAGGTATCCAAATGCGATTTAAAGGACATTCTACCATCAATTATTACTCCCTGATAATTAATAGATTGTTTTGACTGAATAAGTTGACCACCAACTTCCACCGTCATGAATTCCAACCTTTTCCTACTGGTAATTAGCACTGCTTCTGTTTTGTGCTCCGCCAACTGTAAACCCACAGATGATACCCAATCCTGAATTATTCTTATACTCCAATTGCAGATTTCTTCCACCTCTTCTTTGTACTTTGTAACAACTACGATCGCAACATCATCAGCAAAACAACCACCATTGCTTCTTCTGGTATCGGCAGTCTAAAAATATTATCGTATACATGGCATTCCACAATGTGGGTGCCAGCACAGACCCCTGTGTTACACCTCCAGAAATGTGATAGTATTTAGTACCTTCACCGGTTTCATACTTCAGAACTCGTTGCCTAAAATAATTAGCCACCATTTTAAGTAAATACAGAGGGACCTCTTTATTGATTAGCACGTTTAATATGCAATCCCAACTCGCCGAGTTAAATGCATTTTTCACATCTAGTGTAACTACCGCACAGTACTTTTTAGAACCTCCTTTCCATCTATCACCAGATATTGCCTCTCGCACGGTATCCATTACCAGTTTAATCGCTTCAATGGTAGAGCGAGCTTTACGGAACCCATATTGGTTCTCCCCCAAGTCCCCTTTGTTTTTAATGGCCTCCTGTGGTATCTCACATATAATTCTCTCAAATAATTTAGGTCGTCCCTAGTTTCCAATCTTGCACGTTGGTATAAACGTCTAGCTTGAAGGCGTTCTCTACGAAGCTGGGCTATTTCTTCGGCCCACGAAGATCTACGATTTGATTCACCATGATCTACGATTTGATTCACTTTGCTATCTGCAGTTCCGGATAAAGTAATGTCCTCCAGCATATAGACAAATAACTTTTCATCAAAATCGTTTGCTTCCACTCAATAAACTTTTTTGTCGATTCTGAACGAACCTTTCCTGGCCTTCCATCTCTTATTTCACAGATAATAGCCTGGTGATCACTATGTGTATATTGTTCACTAACTTCCCAACTCATTATTCTATTTAAAAGGCCCTCGCTAACCCATGTGAGATCAATTATCGCCACCCGTTACGGAAAGTGGATGTACTACCAACATTCAACATCACCACTGGTAGTAGAGAAAATTCTTCCAGTAGCGCTTTACCTCTAACATTAGTCTCTCGGCTGCCCCACAGGACACTGCCTATTTGGAGAACATGCGAGGAGGTTAGGTCTAGAAGCAAATGATTTTTGCAGAAGCTGTAGGGACGAGGAGGAGGAAGAGACGGTAGTCCACCTCCTGTGCTTATGCCCGGCTTTGGCACACAAAAGACATGAATATTTGGGTAATATTTGGATTCTCATATAAAGGTAATAGGGAAGTAGATCCTGTGGTATCAAAACGGACCGTCGCCGTCTAAGTGTGCTGTAGCAGCCACTCAACCTAACCTAACCTAACCTATTCCTTTACATAAAACTTAAAATTAAAAGTTATGAAAAATTCTGAAAGTTAGGATGGAAAATTTCTTATTGAAGCATTACATTATTAATCAGCATGGAAATTAGAAGGAAATTTTACACCGCAACAGCATTAATTGCATTTTTGAATACTATATGTATTGTGCTTTGATGATTAAAAATGCTTTTAATATGGCAAGATATCAAATGGAGTATGCTGTAATCTTTTGGAACATAGAATATAAAGCATACAACTTCATAATATTCCTGTTGAACAAATCTAGCAACCAGTTTATGAAAATGTGACTTGCTTACCTCCTTATTCTACAAGGTGCAAAGAATATCAATCAATCCAATTAATAGATCACCAAAATCATTAATTCCGTAGAGGATCAATTCGATTTCAATTTATCAAAAAACACTTTCAAAAACAATTTAAAAAAGTTTTTCAAATTTGTAAATAAATGTTTTGAAAACTTCTAATCTTTTCAAATAAATGCTTTCCTCCTTTATGTTTGGAAGCTTTGTTTTTATTTAATGTGCATAACCAAGTTCCTAAAATTCAATTAAAACTTTGTGGTAGTATATCGAAGTTGTTGAAACATCGTGACCATGTTTCGTTGCATTTTTAAGACTATCGTCAAATAATTGGATTACAAAAAACTTTAATCTGTAAACAAAAATGTTGTTAAAACTTCTATTTTTCAATTATTGTGTAACAAGAATTAAATATACCTAAATTGTAAAAATTATCTAACCGTGTAATTATGGATACTTCATGTAATTTTGCGGCTACTATTTTCAATTAGTATACTTATTCAATACATAATCTCTGCGTCTATATAACTATATGACCAGACGCGAATTTATTAAACTTTTCCATTTATCATTCCATGTTGTAAAATTCTGTTATTGTCAGAACTATACACGTGCCAAACTAATTTACATATTTTTTCGAACAATTTCACAGGAATAAAAAGCAATTCAAAATATGTAAATAAATTTCACTCTCCTCCACAGCACCCAAAATTACAATATCTATGTACAGTATAATAGCATTAACTATTCGAAAATATGTGTTTTTTGCTCTTCTATATATAATAATAGTAATAAACAGCGTTTTAAGACCATTACTGGCCCCTTACTGTGTTAACAATCTGGGTCCAACGATATCGATCATGGGCTTGGTCTTCATATTGTCTTATAAGACAGATAGATAACCTGAAGAAGCCAAATCGTTCTCTACACCGTGGAGTCATCATCGCCTGCAACGACCTCTGCGCGTACCATATGGTGGCTCTCCCTTCAGAGATCGCTGCACAATTCGTTCCGGATCAGCACGCAGAACGTGACCGAGCCAGATTACTCGCTGAGATCTTATTTAATATACAATATCAGGGATCTTCATCAGATATCTGATCTCGCTTTTGTATAGAGCTCTATAGAACTTATAAGACAGATAGATAACCTGAAGAAGCCAAATCGTTCTCTACACCGTGGAGTCATCATCGCCTGCAACGACCTCTGCGCGTACCATATGGTGGCTCTCCCTTCAGAGATCGCTGCACAATTCGCTCCGGATCAGCACGCAGAACGTGACCGAGCCAGAGTACTCGCTGAGATCTTATTTAATATACAATATCAGGGATCTTCATCAGATATCTGATCTCGCTTTTGTATAGAGCTCGGTATGTGCCATCTACTTCGCGCTTTGGGCCGCAAATCACACCAACAACTCTTCTCAAATGTAAGGAGCCATCTCTCGTACTCATCCGTCGGTGCCCAACTTCAACATCCAAACATAACAACAGGTCTAATCAACGCTTTGTAAAGCTGCAGCTTCATGGCACTAGATAGGTGTTTAGATTTTACCAGAGATCATGTATTTCGTTTTGGACTCATTGATCTGGAGTCTAACAGAAGTGGAAAACTCTACAAGCAAATCAAGTATCTCCTTCACTCCGTTGCTACATATTCAGTCCAATCACGGATATGTCATCTGCTTATGCAAGCACCTGATTAAACTGGCAATATAAGAAGTTGCACTGAGGTGTTTCAGTTTTACGAAAGATGTACTCCAACATGAGATTAAAGAGTACCGGCGACAGAGCATCGCCCTGCCCGAGTTAACTGCAAAAATTCTTTATGGCCTGTTCTCAAGTATAGCACAGCATTGAGACTGGGTCACTGTCATTCTACACAATCGTACCAATTTTGTTGGCATACCTAGGTGTTCCAGCGCAGACACATAAACTTTTACGTCAGGTATTACTTCGGTTCGCCATACTAATCGAATAAGGTCGAAAAGACTGTTTTATAGGCTGGCTAACTGCTGTGGGCGCATGTACACAAATTATCGTCAGGTTGGCTAAGTTCATGCGCAAGCGATGCGTACCCAATCGGCTATTGACTACTTGGAAATCCAAAAAGTCTTATTCTTTAGCTGCGGCCCAAGAAAAAATCCAATTCCAAGATTTCCGAAGTCATCTCCACTGTATAACAAAGTATATCACTTGGATACATCTTGAAGACCACCGAATTCCAACCAATACTCCTTCATGCATATGAATTGGCCCTCTAACGCTCCTGGGTTCTTAAGTGACTGGACGTTCCATGTACCGATCCGAAAATCTCGTATCCAGGTACTGCAGTGGGGGTACGGTGTTGTTTTGACGGTATCCTTTATTACGTTTTGTTGACTTTATAAGCAGTTTCATTTTTTTTGTTCGTGCAATTTAGGTTTTCGAGACATGTGTGCCCTTCCTACCAAAGGGGCCACTGTACTCTTATACGTTTATAAATTATCTAAAAAAAATTATTGAACGAATTATTTTTCTATTACATTTTTCATCGATTTTCTCTTATACTTTTTTATCAGACAATGAGCGACTGATTTTAATTCTACTTCAAAAAATTAACAAAAAAAAAACTTAAATTTAATGAAGTGACGTCAAATTTATTTTATATAGAGAAATGCAATTAAAACTTAAAAGAACCAGTGAGATTGATTACCACCTCGCAAAATCATTGTCAATGAACGATTGGGTACAAGCGCACTTGAGTCACGACATAATTAGCTGTACCCATTGTAGTAGTCTTTAGGAGTTATTCTCCTTTATTACGTTCTCCTAGAAATTTTATGCAGCAATATTTTTCTACAAATGTGCGTGCAATGTGCTTAATTATCTTAGTAGCGGTACTGAGTGGGTTTTCTTGAAAACTATATAGAAAAAACTGCTACCAAGTGATCACCCACACTGGCACAGACTGCCACCTATCTCATGCAGTTCGTTCATGCTGTCAGTGATAGGTGATTCTTTTAATAAATCGTACTTATGAAGCTTTGACCTTAACATACGTTCGATATTTTTAGTTAGTTAGTGATTTGGATTATTTCGCGTTTGGACATTTTCAGCTTCAAACTGCTGGTTTTAATTAATCAACAGATTTGATTTCATAATTTTGATTTGCCAACACTGTTGGAGTATTGGTGAAAAATTTAAAATGTAATATTTTAAAAAACGTACATATACCAAACCTATAATACTCTTGAAATTGTAAATACATACGAGAATATGTATAATTGCGTTTGCCATTTATTAAATTTTTGGGGCTGTATGTTTTACCGCAGAAGGTAAAATTTGAAATGTTGTAAAAAACTAAATCCGAATTAATAGTACCATCAAAAAATAATCGTTTACAAGTTTTAAGATTTAACGAAGTCAACATGTATATATGTACTTATATATGCGTATATGTATACAAAAATAGCAACAGACAGATATTTAATTCCATTAAAATTGTATATGAGTGTTGTACATATGTACATAATATAACATGGATTTATAAAAATGTAGAGACCAGAGATAAAAACTCGACCTTCAACCCAAATAAAAAAAGGCCTACTTCCCTTCATACCCAACGCATATAATAATATCATGATGAACAAATAAGTAAATAACACTTCAAACCACTATACATAATTTTTTTATGTTTTTCATCTCTTGTGGAAATACTCTATATGTCTGTATGTGTGTGAGTGTGAATATACGTAAAAAACCTTTTCCACCCATACCGAAAAAGTTGTGTCCTTTTTTTTGATTATTTAGAATATATACCCTACATTTTCTATGTATATGTACAGGAACGGGCGAAAGTATTATGTTATAGGCTTTAAACATAAAGTTGTTTGAGTTGTTTTTGCGTTTAAAAAAAAATCCGAATTTATATTTAAATATTAGAAGGTTTTAATGTATGGTGGTAAGGTTGAAAGACGATGAAACATTTAATTTTGCCGCTGAGTACGTATAGTAAAGCGGTTTTATTAGCTTTTCAAATTAGATTAGTGTTTGGATAAATCTAAGCTTTATATGTTATTGTGGCGAAGGGTAAAATAAGAGACTTTCACATGAAAATTTCAAATTTGGCTTGGACTTGCGGTGCCTGAATCATATTGCAAATATTGATACAAAATTAATTTTTGAAAATGTAAGATTTTTAATTTTTAAACATTATCAATTTCCAAATAAAAATAATAGTAACATAATATATTAATAATATGTTGTAATATATATATATATATATATATATATATATATATATATATATATATATATATATATATATATATATATATATATGTGTATATATGTATATACAGCCATTCCATGCGAAATCAGACAAAAAAAAAGACATTTACGGAGGCAAATTGTCCAATTATTTTGAAATTCGGGGAGATGGTCAGGGATGGGCGTATACACGTCATCTATTATTTTCTACATTGACGTGTCGACAACCCGTAGATAACGTCAACAACGTAGACAACGTCGATAATGTAGACAATTCCTAGAATGGTTTTATCAATTAGTTCTAAATTAAAGGGTGACCAAATTTCTTCCACATACAGCTTCTGTTAAACATTTTCATATTTTTCAAGTAGCGGCATATGTATAAAAGCTGGGTATATAGCGATGGTGAAATAAACGCAGAGTCCATTGCCTTTGTTAAAATTTTCAATATTTTCTATTCAAATGACAGAAATAATAGATTTGTATAGCATGTAAACATAAGCAGTCGTGGTCCAGTAAGCAAAGTCAGTGACATTGGTCATCACCGCTTACTTTACCACTTCACCATTTCCATATAGAGACTTGTCGCTATGCTCATCCGTTATATTTCCCAATTGAAGGGAGAAATTAAATAAATTAAATCAAAAATTATTTAATGCCAAACCGAGGTTTGCACTCAAATTCCAAATTAAACGACTCTGCTTACTTGACCACCGGCGTATATAAATTTGGTGCTACACAAATCTTTTATGCGTTTGCCAATTCAGTAGAGTAAAATTGAAAATTTTGGCAACAGGAATGGACAATTCATTACGGTCATACATAAGAGATCGCTCTTACATTTACATTACGGTCATACACAAGAGATAGCTCTTACATTTTCATTACGGTCATACACAAGAGATGGCTCTTATACTTGCCGAAGAAATTAAATTAAAAACGTATCTGACGAGTCTTGAACTCGACTCCACGATTTCAAGAGCATTCACTTTGCTTACTCGACCATCGACGTATTAAAAATTGGTACTGAACAACGATAGAAATCTTTAAAAAAAAGTTATAACATTCATTAAAAATAACCCTTAGAAACGAATTCGAGTTCAGGAAGGCTATGAGTGCTACCGAGGCTTTAAAAAGCCAGACTGATGATAAAATTTTCACAATATTTAGTGGATATGTTTTGTTGGATGACGAAACGTACATGAAGTTGGTGTTGAAATACTTCAAGTCAGATACATTTGCAAAAAAATGTATGATTTGGCCAGCAATTTGCAGTTGTGGAGCGAGGTTTTTGTCACATTTTTCATAATGACGTATTTTGCCGCTAATTCTACAACACGATTCAGCAGTAAAGTTTTGGTCATATAAGACGTGGTACAATAAAATTCGCACACAATGTCGCTTTTTTTGAGGAACGCACCAAATCAAATTAAAAATTTGCCGTTAAGTTACAAAGCAGGCTTGTAATATTTATTTGTTTTAAATCAGTCCTTTGCAAAATGTCATCAAATCACGAGATAGTTCGCAAACAAATTGTGCAATTTTATTTGGAAAATCAAAGTCTCACATACAAATCTATTGCAAAAAAGCTAATTCTACATATTCTACCGTTAGAAGGACTATAATTCGGTTTATGGAGACTCAGAGCGTCAATAGAAAATTTGGAACAGGCATATCGAGTCATATTGATAAAAAAATGGAAACTAAAGTGGTGCGCGCTCTGAAAAACAATCCAAATCTATCTCTGCGGGATTTAGCGGAAAAAAAATAACACAAATCATGTGCGAATTCTTCGAATTAAAAAGAGGTGTGATTTTCGATCGTTCAGTAAATTCAAAGTACCACGGCGTGAAGATAAACAACAAGCTACGGCAATCCGACGAATCCGAATGCTGTACAAACTTTTGGTGGACAAAAAAGATGATTGTTTGGTAATCGATGACGAAACCTACATTAAAGCTGATTTCAAATCTCTGCCAGGTAACCAATATTATTCTGGAAAGGATAAACTGAGTGTCGACATGAAATTTAAAATTATCCAACATGAAACGTTTCCGAATAAATATTTGGTTTGGCAGGCTATTTGCCAATGTGGCTCTAGAAGTGCTCCGTACATCACGCAAGGGACAATATCTTCGGAAAATTACATTAAGGAGTGCCTCCAAAAGCGACTCCTGCCTTTTCTACGTGGGCACCAAGTTTGTACTTTGTTTTGGCCTGATCTAGCGTCATGTCATTACTCAAAAAAAACATTAGAATGGTACGAATCTAACAACGTGTGTGTTGTTCCCAAATTATTCAATCCGCCCAACTGCCCTGAACTTCGTCCAATCGAACAATATTGGGCAATAATGAAAACTAAATTGAGAAAGACCCACAAGGCAGCAAAGGATATGGAAGATTTATAAAAAAATTCCAAATTCATCTGTGCGTGCCTTAATGGTGGTCGTCCGCTCCAAAGTTTGACTTTTCAGCCGGCAATTAATTAATAAATAGTTTAGATGGTTTTTCATTAATAACAAAAATTCGTTGTTGTTTATGAAATACTTATTGCCGTTTTAGAATTTAAAAATTTTACTGTACCACGTCTTAGCTCATTCACATGACTCTAGTTCCAACAGGAGCAATAAATTTGCACGAGGTTAATCAAGTCAATGTTATCTCAAAAAGTCCACAGGTTTTCGATATATCGGAAAATTTTGGGGTATAGTGGCAAGAGTGCTGAATTGCAAAAGTCACACCGGCAGTTATGCCAGAAATAGGGAGCATCAAACAACATGGGCATGATTTTATTCCAAATAGTGGTCTCGACAGGCCTATTATGTCAACGGTAACTTGGTCTAAGCGCATGAAACACATTCCTCACAGAACGCTGATTTTCATAATAAAGCTGAACAATTTGTAGACGCTATGCAAGGCTCAGTCTTTCCATGATGAAATGGCAAACAAATAAAAACACGATGACAGTTTGAAACTATTCTTGCGCCATTCGTCATAAAGAAACAAATGAAAAAATCACCTCTAGATGAACTCTTTTACAAAATACTCCCTCGAACTGGCGCATTCGATTTCAAATCGCTAATATATCTTAGGTTGTTGACGTTATTTTAATTGTCGACGTTGACAAAAAACAACGCCATGTAATCTACGTTATAGTTTGCGTGACGACAACCGCGTAGCTTACATATAGCGTAATCTACCTCGCCCATCCCTGGAGACGGTAGGTCTAGATAAAAAAAAATATTATTTGAGTAAAAACTCGGTGGGGTTAAAATACTCGGAATCTCCATCGTGTAAGATGGCTTATTGGAAAGGTATTTTCTGCTTTATGATAAAAAAAAAGGGGGAGCAGTTCGATTTTTCAGCAAAAGACTATTTAAAACTGAAATTTAAACGATATATTGTAGGTACATTAACAGCAAAGTTTAAAACGCTTACTTGAAAGTATGAAATCTTTAAATAGTCTTTCCAACGAGCTATTACACTTGAAAATCGGACAAGGAATACTTCTACATTTGAGTTTCCGACAAAAACAAATTATAACGGAACTCCGAGTATTTTGACCCCACCGAGTTTTTACTCAAATAATTTGTTTTTTTTTATCTAGACCTACCATCTCCCCGAATTTCAAAATAATTGGCCACCTTGCCTCCGGATGGGTGTCTGATTTCACGTGGAATGGCTATATATATATATATATATATATATATATATATATATACATATATATATATATATATATATATATATATATATATATATATATATATATATATATATATATATATATATATACATATATATATATATATATATATATATATATATATATATATATATATATATATATATATATATATATACATATATATATATATACATAAATGTAGAGAGAGAGAGAGAGAGAGTTGGTTAGTTTGAAGATTTTTCCATTTTATTGTGCACATATTTTTAATCTGTTGCTGGCGGTAGAATGAATCCAGGCTTGCTTTTAAAATATTATGTTTTTAATACAAAGCAATCCTCACAGAAAATATCTTGAGATAATCCCATATGTTGGTGATGAACCTTAAAACTGCCATGGCGAGTAAGTAAGCGCGAACAGAAATGCATTAATAAATTTTACAACTATATAGAGGTATAGAATGCCGTACTTCAGTCTTTATTCAAACAAAGAGTACATAGTTCTGAATCGAATCCTATAACTGCAGTTGAAGGATCGATTAGGCCCAAAATCCATTGGGTCATTTTGTATGTGAGTAACATTTGGGAGGCGCCCCATATTATTTTCTCTATAATATATTATTGGAGATAATATTGTACACAGTCAAAAGATTATTTTGGAAATTAAGCAGAGCTTTAAGCCCAAGTTTAACCCTGATATACACGAACGTGCGGATAAAAATTCGTTGATTGGTTGTCCGCATTACCTAGCCAATTAACTCACTTAAATTTAATAAATATACGCCATTTTGTGCTTATATGTATATATCTCATAAAAATTATGTTGATACAAATCCATACATTTTCTATGCACTTTTGCATCCGTCTTTACTGTCCATGCAGAGAATAATATTTATTTATATAATTCAATTAAAATCTTAGCCTTAATCGAACTTTGAGTGAGTACAATTAACCCTACATAGTTGCCTTGCTTAACCAGACGATCTGAGGATACCACATCATTCTTATGAGACAGTATCGAACCCAAACATTGCACTTCTTTTCTGAACGCCACCCATCTGTGAAAAATATTATTGAATCACATATAACAATACATGTTTTGATAGACTCACAAGTCGAAGAGAAAACAACCGAAAAACAATTGGTAAAGAATTTCGCGATTTCAAGCATCAGTCTGTCAACATGTTAACTTCCAGAAAATATACGTTACAATTCAATCTGTCCAAATATACTCGTATCACAATTGTACAGAGAGTATAGATTATATCTCAATGCATTTCGATCAAAACTCAACTGATTAAGCTGCATCAATAATGAAAGACTATGATGTGCTAAGCAATTAAATCCTATTTCTTGCACTTCATAGCAAAAATATGAGCTTACATATTAAGTAGCCCTACACAAAAGCAATTGTAAAACCCATTGTTTTTTGATGAAGGACGTCATTTTTGGGGGTACAACCTCGTCAGATCCTTCTACATAGCCCAAACATAGCAGTTGGTTTGTGGTGATATTTTCTGGACATTCTGTTATCTGGATTCTAGTATTACATTTGTGAGTGATTGGAAGTATATATTATAGTGTGATAAAGTAACCACTTTCCCAAAAAATGGGAATAGTTGTCTATAATAAAAAGAAACAAATTAGGCTAAGAGGGATTAATGTGCAATCCCTTTACAAGACTGTATCTTCTAATATACTAAAAAGGTGCTGCGTCACACGAGGTATTATCGGAAATTGTCAAAACGATAGATAGATATATAGACTGAAGCTTTGAGCAATAAACACACATCATCACAATCTAATAAGTAAATCATCAATAATCAAAAACACAGCAAGATTCAGTGGACTTTGTGGGTATTTTTGTGGGTATAGTAATGTTTGGTGTGAGCTATCATTAAGCTCATCTATAAAAGATTAAATCATTTAGAGCCGATACATTTAACTATAGTATGGTCTATAGATCAAAATTGACTCGTGCAACGGAAACAATAAAAAAAATATGCTACTATAGTGACTTCTACAATATCCAAGAAAGTACCCAGTGCCCACTATAAAAACTTTTTGTAAGTAATTAATCTTTCGATTATAACTATAAAAGTGTCCCTGCTGTAGTATCGATCAGGTTATTTTTAATGAGGTGAACCTCATGTCATTCAGTAGTAAAAATTCCATCAGAAATATTCCAATTAAAAATATTATGAGTAATCGTAGACTAAGTCTTAATTCGGAATGCCTACGAAAACGTTCGAAGGCAGGGATACGCACGAATCCAAACGAATACAACCGGGAATGTTAACAGACCACAACAGCTCTGCAACCTATTGGATTGCAAACATTTTTGAATCTGGAATTAATTAAAGGTTTTAATTGGATTTAATTTGAATTAATTGAATTTCTGCACACAGTTGTACATGGGCGGCTCTTAAGCTATATTTTTACACGCCATTTGAGCTGCTCTAATATCCATTCCGACGCATAAGAAGTCCGATTTGTAAGTAATAATTTAATTTTTTGCCATTCAAAGCCGAAACAACTAATTTTTCACACCATTTTCAATAATCGATCAGCAAACGATAAACTAAATAGATTGAATCTGTGTAATGATGATGTATTTTTCGTGTATTGCCCTGCAGACTTAATTTGCCTTGTTTTCTTGCTATTACCGTTTTAATAAGACATCGAACATCTTTTCATTTTTACCGAAATCCCTCGGGACTTTATGTTTTTAGCTTAATTTGTTACAATAAACCAATCAATTATTGAAAATAATTTTTTTTATTTTGTCTGAATATTCGAATGAAAAGTTTGAGTTTTTCTCGAGATGTTTTTTTTATTGTTAGAACATGAGCAGAAAAAGTTGACTTTTATTTGATTCTCAAAATGGTTTGTAAATGTTTATTTAGAGAATTTTATCTTTAGGGGATACCCGAGTACCAGTAATAGTCGAATAAGAAATTAATAATGCACTGTGAATTATTCTTATATGTATGTATTAATAACGTATCTGACATGACCTTGTAACATGTACAGCAAAATAAAATACAGAATAAAATTTGAAAGCAAAATTAAAATTCATTAATTCATTTTATAATATGTATGTAAATATAACAGTAAGATTAAACCATTTCAAAAATCTATAACTTTCAAAAACTACCATAGCCATATATACGAGAGATAAGATTTTTCTTCACAAAATGTCGAAACTCTAAACACGTGTTTAAAAAATTTATTCCAATTCTATAATTTTGTAAAATTTTTAAACGTTTTGTTAAATTTGCATTTTTTTCAGAATATCTTTTAAACTTTTAAAAAATTTCAAACTTTGAACTTAGCGTTTGTATATAATTAATTGTTAGTCTCAAAGTTATGGTTTTCAACAAAATTAGAAGTTAAACATTTAGAATTTTAAAATTCGGATGTATGTGATTTTGGAGATTTTGGATTTTATAATATGAAAATTAAAATGTCTATTCTGAAAATGTTTGAACTTTGATTGAAACTATAAAATTATTGTTTCTTTCAAATGTATAATTTTTGGAATTTGGACGGATTAGTTTTTAGAGATTTAATATTTTGGAATAATTTGAACAATATTTTGGAAAACCTATAAAATTTTAAATTTCATATTTTTAATTTTGGTTGAATTTTAGCATCTTTGGATGTTGTGACGAATTGCAGGCTCTTCGTAAGGGATTTTGTAATCCGTCACTTGAACTATTTTAATAACTATCTATTAACTTGATCTATTTTATATTTTAATCCATGACGTAATCATTGCACAAATTTGCACATTAATTGCATTCTCTCTCTCTATCCCTCTCGATCCACCTTTCATCATGTTCCCTCTATGGAGATCACGCCTTGATTCTCATTATGGTGTTTTACTGAAGAGTAAGGCTCATTCTGCCTTTGCAACTCAACGCATCAACCTGGATTGTCGATTCAAATAAATATATATTCATCATAAAATTACAAATGCCCTAGGTGAGGATCGAACAATCGACCGTTAATGCCCTGGTGAGGATCAAACTATCGACCACAACCGTAGAGGCTTTTTGTTGAATGTGGTATTCAACATTGTTGATCTGTTTGATGACTTTGTATGGACCTTCCCCACTTTGTTCGGAGATTTGCCTTTTCTTGGTTTGGGGTTGAAATCAAAACCAAATCTCGATCCAGAAATGATGTGCTGTTAACCCAAATATCATACCTCGTCCTCATGCGATCACTGCCCTTCTCTATATGTTGTCTCTTACTGCAGTGAGAACGTTCATCATCCTTTGCCTCAAATCTGCAATGTAGTCTTACTTAGTGATCCAAATTGAATGTCACATTCTCATGGCAATCGGAGTTCTCTGCCAAATATGACCATAGCTGGTGAGTTTTCTATAGTATAATGCACTGCGCTATGATAGGCCATCATTAATAGTGGAAGCCACCGGTTCCAATAATCCTGGTGATCTTAATCTCTTTGCGTAGTGTAGTTCTCGTTTTCTTGAGGTTGAGAATAATTGGCACAATTCTTGAAACACGGATGATTCAAAATTGCGGCCTTGGTCGGAATGTAGGTTTAACGGTACTCCAAATTTCGATTCTGAAAGTGTTTGAAATTAATGTTTCTTTTAAATGTATAATTTATGGAATTAAGACCTATTAATTTTTAGAAATGCAATACTTTACAATATCTTAAATATTATTTCGGATAATCTCTAAAATTTTAAAATTAAAGTTTTGAATTTCTCTAGATTTGAGAATTGGCATAAAAATTTCGACATTTAGGATTTACAATTTTAAGTGGAACCATAAATTAAAAAATCTGTATCACCTGTTCATGGATTTTAAAATCTTTTAGAATATTTTGACATCAATATTAAATACAGAATTAGGAATTTTTAATTTTATAGGATTTCGAATTTTAATTTACAAATTTTAAATCTCTGGAATTCATTTTAGAATTTGTTGGTCTAAAAATTTATGAATTTCGAGAGAGTTCAAAATTACGAATCTTTTACTAATTAGATTCAAAGCCGATTTGTTTGACCTACAAAACAATTATTGACGAATCGCGTGTATATTCTGTTGAACATATCTAAATCATGCCGTAAGGCCCATCCACAATGATGGCATACTCAGATTTGGCTAGAAACCTCTGCAATTGCTTGTTTTTAGACATCATATTCACAATTTTACATTATTCACTACCTAGAAAACGTGAAAAAATTAAATTCTTGCTAAATGTCAAGTGTAGCTTTTGGTGAGTTTTTTTTTGTCACTAACACACGCACATATTTCGTTAATTGACATAAACTTCACGCTTACAGAAAATTTATTTAATTTATTGCAATAGGTATACATACGAGTATACCTATAGGTAAATATACTTAATAAGTGATTTATTTTACTTTTTTGAATATTGTGTAATGAAAATATAAAAAAAATGTTATTCTAGGCATCAAAATATCTGTAAAAGCTTTCGCGGTTTATCTTCTACATATTTAGTCAAAACAAAATTATATAAATAAAACTAATATGTTTTAAAATGTATGTATATGCGAGATATCGATATCCAATATTATTAATGTTCACATATTTTATGTAATTTATGTTTATGCGAAAATGGTTCAAACAAATTCGCGAACAATTTTCCTACAGCCGCAAATCAGCAAAAATGTATTGTAATTTATTGACACTTAGAGTGTTTTATACATACAAATGTCTATGTACTTTTTAGTGTGTACTAATAATCATATTTTAAGAGGCACGCTTATCTTTTTAGTCATATTAATTTTAAATTTCTACTTGTTATAAATATACCTTGATAGCAGTAAGGAAGAACAATTTTATTTTCTACTTTTCAAAGCCTTTTCAAAGGAAATATAAGCATTGTTTTGTAGAAAGTTTTTTTAAATATATTTTATTTTCTACATTTTAGTCATCGAAATTTGCAATCAATTTTTCGACCATGTTAACATTTGTCAGGAAGTTGCAAAAAGATAGATGGTATATCTATCCTTGGACGTTACCTTTTAGAGTGCGATCCGAGAGCACTATGTCATATTTTTGTTTTTTATTATAGCCAACTTTTATTAATCAAATTTTGTAATTAATTTTTCAACCACTTGCGATAGTCCAATTGAGCTGAAATTTTCCATGCAGGCTTAACTCCAATGACAATACAAGATTCTAACATTTTATCGGCCTAAAAGGCTTTTCAAAAAATGTTAGAATTTTGTATTGTCATCGGAGTTAAGCCTGCATGCAAAATTTCAGCTCAATTGCACTATCGCAAGTGGTTGAAAAATTGATTACAAAATTTGACGATACAAATTAATAAGAGCTAATAAGAGCGTGGTAACAAATTTTGCACCAAAAAGAACTTATAATAAATAAATGTAGTACAAAAAAAAATTCACAAGTAGTATTAGCTTGCTAATTAGAAAATAATTTAAAATCAATATAAGTCAGTTTGTAGTATTTATGAACGGAAGTTTTAAAAATTAGTGAGTAGGAGTATTTTCTAAAAGGATCTTATTCGAAATTTTTTATTATTTTAATATAGAGGCTAGTTGGTTCTATTCAAAACTATAATAATTTTCATAGAAATGAGCAGCTTCCTGGAAAAAGTTTAAAATGGTAATAGTCCCGCTAGTTACTATTCTTCAAGTTTAAACAAATACTTATCAAAAATCCTTATTGGTTCTGTAGCAATATGTCGTTTTCGGCCTACCAGGTGGTTTTAAGGGTGGCTCGTCGAAGGCAGGGTTCTTTGGCCGAAAACTAGAAAAACTTGTCTTTTTTTATTGCACAAACAATTTACCTGGTTCTATGTGCACATCCCGGAACAGTCAATCACATCCCTTTATCTGTGGTACATTATTTCATCGTTGGAAAACAATTATAAAAAAAAAACTGTAATTATTCACTTATGTATATGCACGCGGATATATAAAAAATATATTGACCTAACTGTATATAAACAATATGCTATATGATTTCAAAAAAAAAAAATGGTATAAAAAATAAAATAAAAATAATCTTATCTTGGACTATAAAAGATGATCAGCAGCAGGTCTCCAGTGAATAAGTAATTATTGTTGTCTTCTCCTGCGGTATTTTGATCTGCTGGTTTAACTTTGGCACGGCTCAGTTTAATTTTATTCAAGATTATCGAATTGTATTACGGAAATTTTCACGTTGTGAGGTATTTGGACGTGTAATAAAAAATACCTCAGTTTAACTTATTTCTTTAACTTTTAATTTATTTCAAAATCAAACTTTACTTTGCTTGAACTTTTTATTTTTTTTATTTTTACAATGTCACATATAATTAACTGTATCATTAAGAGCACAGTTTATAATTATTATCTACATACGTAGATTTACACAAAACAGTATCTGGTCACATTAACCACCAGTTTATATTTCATATTTTTATTTTTTTTATTTTCCACAATTTAGTTTGATTTTTTTTTTCTCATAAATTAAATTAAAATTTATTTTTATTTATTTACAAAAATTATTTAATTAAAAAAAAAAATTATTTTTTCAGCATGTATATATTTATATCGATCGAACCATCGATCATCAAATTCAGGTTATATTCAGGAATATAAAAAAATCGATATCGATATCGATATTATTTATGACCCAAAAAAATTGTGACCCGATGTTAATTTGTTACAGTTCATCTAAAATCCCAGAATTAACTTCATTTTACCTTTCCTCAATACACAAAATATGTCGCTTAAACCAAGTAAGCACCGGCCTGACGATATATTATTATGTAATTCCATTTTTACCAAAAAATTATTATTTTCATCAGGCACATCTAAAATAGTTCGATAGCATATTTTCTTATAACATTTAGGGAAAAAATGTCTACAACACTTAATTGGCAATTAACAAACATGATGTAAACGTTTCAGTCGCAAATTTTATTTCAATTAATAAATCAATTGCCTCCATAATATAATGTTTGACAAAAATATAAAAATATTTTTGGCACGATTTCACCCCTAAAATTATCGGTTCTATATGGAACATTGTTCCACAATATTTATCATTATTAAAATTCTTATCATGCAGAATGGAGATGAAAATGAGAAATAATGAAGTCGGCAATTTTTTTTAGTATACCATTCATTTCTGCGTGTATAGAGGAATAAAAATTATTTCAGTACCTCATAAAACATTTAAGCTGTGTGAGTATTGCTTTTTTCCATTTTGTAATTATTAGGTATGGTATACCTGACGAGTATATATAGGAACACATTTTCCATAAAATTTTATTATACATATATTGGAAACCACAAACGTATCTTATTGACGTATAAACACACCCACACATAGACTGTAATAATATTAATTTTGATCAGAGAACAGAATATGTGAGGAATCAATTTGATAAGGTGCGTGCGATAACAGAAAAATTTGTGTTATTTTCTCGATTTAATTTTTCCTTTATACCTAAGTGTATTTGTTCAAGTCACACACGATTCAGAAAAGTATAAATTGATTTCGGATTTGTGCAGTAACAAAATATAAATATTCAAATTATTCAGAATTTTATATGACTTGATTTGTTAAAGTGTTACACATGCGGTAAATAGCGTACTTCAATAACTAAATAATATAATTTAAAAATACAACAAGTTGGTTGATATAAGCCTCCCAGAGATCTAGTACCAATTTTGCTGAAGAAATGCGATATCGTTTTGGTTTCTTCGCTAATTTTAAGTTTAGTTTTCTATTTAAATTATGTCGAATAGTCAAAATTTTTAGATTTATTTGATGAAAGCTACAAATTTCGAGTAGATTATACCAGGAATATAATAGATTTATAATGGCAGTGCTAAATCAGTATAAAATCCGTAATTAATTTTAGAAGCACGCTCCCGATAAAAACCAACTGCGAATTGTTTCGTGAATTAATGGAAGAAAAATTCAATCTCCAGGTATTAGAAATTCTCACCAGTTGGAAGACGAATTGGAACAACTAAATGAAACAATTCACTATGCTGCTTTGGCAAATATCCCCATTATACGAAATAAGAAGGCGCTTAACATATCCTACCGAATGGAAATTAGAGAGCTTGTAAGAGAAAAACACCGGGCACGTTAAAACTGGCAAATTAAACGAACGCCGGGGAGTAAAACAATTCCTAACAATTTATGTAACAGTCTCAAATCCCTTCTTAAAGAAGTTAAAAATAAATCAATCAACAGATATCTAGTTGGCACCGAAATGACTCAAAAGACCCGAAATGCAAGTGCTTCCTCTTAAAGAGGTCCGAAAGAGAAAGCGGAGTATGAGAAAGCGGAGTTTGTGAAGTATCTCCAAGAAACCTTCCAACCACTACCAAGTCAAACTGCTAACGAAAATATAGTGGCAATTCACAAGCTAGATGAGTTTGACATAATTGTAATCATATGCCGAGTAACTCTCAAAGAATGAAAAGTAGAAATAAAAAGTGACATGAATGTTAAAAAAGTCCCGCAGGGTACGACTTGATTACTTGCCAAATTATCAATACTCTACCTGAAAAAGGATTTCGTAAGATATTACATATAATCAGTGCGACCATTCGGTTAAAATGTGTTTCGCGGCAATGGAAAGTAGCAGAAGTAATCATGATAGCAAAACCTAACGATAAAAAATCATACAGGCCAATTTCTTTGCTGCTAATTACGTTAAAAAATGTAAAACAATAATTGAGGACCGACAACTAATTCCGCCACATCAATTTGGATTCAGAGAAAATCATTCTACCATTGAACAGGCACATAGAATCACAAACATAATTGAAAGGATGTTAGAACGTAAAAAGGTATGCTCAAGCATATTCCTGGACGTCGCCTAAGCATTCGATAAAGTTTGGTCTAGATTCTAGAATACAAGCTTCATAGCGATCTGCCGAGGCAATTATATGCCATACTATAAGATCTTAATTATCCAATAGATATTTTCATGTGAAATATGAGAGTAAATACTCAGAAATTCTCTGCTGGTGTCCGGCAAGGGACCAATCCTTCATTTACTATATACAAGGGACTAACCACAAATGGAATCATAGCCACCTATGCAGATGAAACAGCACTTATGGCGATTGGAAGAAATGGACAAAATGTTGGCGAATCAAGCTTAGTGAAACGAAATCCACGCATATTAACTTTACATGTAAGTAACTCACGACATGGGAGCATTTGTTGGCTTATCCTTCGAGAGATTTGTGGAGTTCGCAGGTTTTTCTTAATAAATTAAATGAGTCCATTGTCTTTTATTCTGATGGCTCTCGTCCTAACCTCAGTGCAGGCTTTGGAATCTACTGTCCTGGGACGGATCTGAGACTTTTCGATAGTCTTGGTTCGCATTGTACTGTTTTTCAGGCGGAACTAATAGCGCTGACACGTAGTGTTATTGAGGCTTTGAATTTTACTGTTAAAAACAAAAGTATTCTACTTTGTACAGATAGCAAAGCTGTACTTAACTCTTTAATAAATCCCTTGGCTGTTTCTAAACTCGTCAAGGAATGCAAACAATTCATGAACCTTCTTTGTTCTAACAATAAAGTTACGGTCATGTGGGTGCCGGCTCATTGTGTCATCGTAGGCAATGAGATCGCGGATTGTTTAGCCAAAGCTGGCTCCCAATTAACTTTAATTGGTCCTGAACCAGCGGCTCCTATATCTTTCAACTACGGGAAGAAAATTATAAAGGATTACGCTTTGAAATACCTAAGGTCTCAGTGGCTTGTGGCTTTTAGTTGTCGTAATGCGAAGTACTTTATTAAGGAGCCCAATTTGAGGTCAACGAAGTATGCTTTATCCTTAAAAAAGAGCCAGTTAAGAATCTTGGTAGCGGTTCTTACGGGGCAAGGCCGTTTTAAAGATCATCTACATCGTATGTGTTTAGATCATGATGTTATTTGCGAGGACTGCCTTGAGGAGGATGATGACTCTCTTCACTTCGTGAGCAGTTGTCCTGCGTTTAGTTCTATACGACTTCAGGTATTCAACTTTAGGTCTTCGAATTTAGATCAGTTGTCCTCTCTACCTTGGTCTAAACTTGTTCAGTTTGCGAAGGCAGCAGTGCGCGTTTGCGAATTGGGATATACAATTGGGATATAGAATCCTGGGTTTGCACCATGGGCCTTTGTGACATTGAGTGCGTAATCCTCGTGGGTTCCAGCCAATTTTAATAATAATAATATTAACTCACGACAGCTGCCATATGCAAACACATGCAGTTAAATATCTTGGCATGACCCTCGATGCCCAGCTTAAGTGGAGAGAGCAGGTCAAAAAGAAAAAAGAAGAACTTAATATAAAGTTCAGAAAAATGTTTTGCCTCATAGGTAGAGCCTCTGAGCTTACAATTCACAACAAGCTGCTGACTGCTATATCTAACTCTGGGGATGTACCAAGCAAATAAATTCCAAAATGATACAGATTTTTCAAAACAAAGTTCTTCGTAGCATCGTAAATGCTCCGTGGTACACAAGAAATGAAGACATTCACAGCGACCTACGTATGGATACATCCAAGATGAAATAAAAATACACGCCGCCAAACACGAAATAAGATTCCAGGACCATGGCAACTGTTATTTTCGCCATATATAGATAACCCTGTCATTGAAAGAAGACCCCAAAGAACGAGGCCACTTGACCTAGTGAACTTACAAAATTAAAATTAGTAAGCAGGTTTAATCAATTACGGGACTAACCATTGGGTTACACTACAACAAATGAGAGTTTTATAAGAAATGTAAATTTTGTAAATTATGTAAAAAAAAAAAAAATAATAAAAATTAAAAAAAAATTTTGAGCCAAATATGTAAATTAATCGAGTTCTTATAGGTGGAAATAATTCTAAATTTCGTTCTAGCTATAGTTTTACAATTTTTCATATCATAAAATTGAATTTGCCATAAGAGTGAAAATTGTGCTTTCTATAAAATATTAATCGTTTTTATATTTAATACGGCTGAACATTTTTATCTTACAAGCAATCCAAATCAAAATTTAAAAATTTGAAATTCCGCAATCCCAAATATAACAATATATGACAAGATAAATTCAATTGTAAAGACATCCTGGATCGATTGCTAGAGTTCGAATGTAGACATATCAGGCGATCGACTGTAACCACATGACTTAGTTTGCAACGAGCTTAAGTTATATAAACGTATAACAATAAATCCTTTTGAATTAAAAATTCGTATATCGAAATGAACAACTAAAATATTGTGAAAGATTATTTGAACAGGGTTGACAACGAACGAAGGCCGTTCCCAAAAATATTATCGCTGATAATCAAAAACACAATAACATCGAAAACGTCATTACCCTCAGCAATTAAACATTTCATGCTCCACTTTAAACAGAAACTTGGAGTTACAACAAGCATATGCAGCACCGTATACATTCAGACAAATGGATTCAGGAAATCTTGAGCGAATGATAACGAATAACTATATATCAATTGGTCCTGGAATCTGGACGTCAAAATTTTAATTTCACAATTAATTTTATTTAAATGTACTTTTGAATCGATTGATAATTAAGTTGTTTACTAACCAAGTACTAAATGACTATAAATAGCATGAACCTGAACCGCATGTAATGAAAATAATATATAAATTAATTTCATTCATGTCATAATCACGCCATAATTAAAAATATGATTTATAGTTTACCAGTTCCAGCGAATATACAATGAATAATAATTTTTTAGTTAATATTTATAAACAAAACACAAATAGCCTAATTACATTATAATTTTTCCATTTTTATATTTTATTCCGACTCAATTATTCTCTATGCGCTATATACAACAATAACCCGTAACTTAAAATAAAACTATAATAATATAAATTGGCCGCAGGGTTTTAATTTTTTATATAGTTCCATAATGCGCTATATAGAGTCTGTATAAGTGAATGTGTCTTTACAACGAACAAAAAAATGTATATTTTGTATCTTGAGGATAAGAAAACTATATTGCGCAATTTGTAAACAAATAATTAGAATTCAACGATGAAGATTGGTTCAGTTGTATCGCCTTGGCAAAACTTTTCGAAACAAAAAGGAATTATTTAACTTTTTTGTGACCATTTTTAAGAAAATATAAATTCTTTTTTCAGATATAACAGAATAATTTGAAATGGTATCAAACATTTATTGAAACCGGCTCAATTGGTGTAATATTATGGCATTTGCATCAGCAATTAATATTTCCTTAATTAATTTAACAATAATTTATATTTTTAATGGATATTATGTAAATATTTGAAAAGTGATTTGTGTCATGAGCACAAATTATTTATTAATAAATAATTTCTAAGTTTATAGACTTTGGTACATACACAGCATATAGTGAGTGTGTGGCACTAGTAAGTACACCAATGAAACTTATGTACTGTGCGTGATATTCGATTTTTTAAGCGTCAAACTGTGAGAAAAATTTATATTCCGAAATAATTATTAGCTGCCGTAATAGGATGTTTTGCTTCGTTTCCGAAATTGTTAAAAATTCTTATAGGAAAAAACGTCTCTTTTATAGCCCCACTCTGGAAGATTAATTGGATATACGATAGACAACAAAATCAAATTTCATTCTATTACGATTTGGGATAATGCGTATATTAGGCCTTTTTGAAGTTAGTGAAGTTAGCTGGAAAACAGCCTGGATTGATGTGCATTTTTTAATTTTCTGGAGCCAATATTGCAGATAAATCCCAGTAATGGCATATTTGGCCAAGTAGGCTTTGACAATATCAAGATAATCTTGACCACCCCAGGTGTAAATCATGGGAATAATAAAACTTAAATTTTCTGGAGATAATACGAGAGATAAATCTCAGTTGAGGTATATATGGCCAGGGAGGCCATAATAGTACCAAGGTATTCTCAACAGCTCAAGTTTATATTATGGGATTAAGATAGTGCTTTTGCTAATTTCTCTAAATGGAAAATTCGTTTAAAATTTTATTTAAAATTTTAAATTTTCTGGAGCCAATAATAGAGATAACACCAGATAGTGGCCTATATGGCTAGGTAGGCCATAATAGTACCAAAAAAAAATTAAAATTGAGCGGATTTTACTCCAGCACTCAATGCCACTAATGGGCACACGGTGCAATATCCACATTCACACTAACATTCATTCAACCCATTCATCCCATTCACACAAGTACAGAAAACTACCTGCTCATTGCATAGCTCCATGTCACCCTGTACAGAGACATGGAAGATGTGAGTTCTACATTCCAACAGAGGGTCATAGATGTTTTCAATTTAATCAACCGCCTCTGTTGGGATTCGAATCCACTGTACTTAACCACTGCACTATTTGCTCGGTGAATAATAGTACCAAGATATTCTCAACCATTTCAGGTTCATATTTTTTGTTAATTTCTCTATGGAAGATTCGTATACAAATTTATTTGACATCTTAAATTTTCTGGAACCAATACTAGCGATAAATTAGAGTAGTGGCATATATGGCCAGGTAGGTCTTTAAAATACTTAAATAATCTCGACTACCTCAGGTTCATATTATGGAGATTAGTTTTTTTTCGGGCTAATCAATTCGGGCTAAGGTTTCGGACTATCTTCACTGACTTCCTTTTAGTACCTACATATATATATTGAACTAATTTTAGGTTATAATATTGAAATTATTTTTGATTATTTATTCAATAAATACTTTGTTGATTTTACTGATAATCCGGAATTATAAAATTTTATTCTCCGAAACAAAGCTTTGGAAACCAGCAAGAAGAAATACAAAAGTAGAAACATATTACAATAATTAATAAGAATTTGAAGATTATATAGATACGATTGCAAATAAAAAAGTTTTATCTTTATTGTTTTAAGTATAACCAAATTGTTTACCAATCATCTTAAATCAAAGATTAAATAAGTTTACGGATTATTTATTTCCCTCAAGAATATTTTTTCACACACGGAACGAAATATATACCAGTAAATTTATTATTAAAAATGTTGTTGTTTATTAATCCGATTATATTTATCTTATTTATCATTACTAAGGATGGATATGTTCGTCTGTTACAATAATAAAAATAAAATTTGGCGTGCGATATACAACACATACAATGTACTAATACATACAATATCAGAATAAACTTACCAGAATCAAAAGTTACTTCTATTTTGAACATTTTGTACAAATACATTATATCTAAAACTCCCTCTAAGGTTCAGGGCTAAAAGAGGGTAAATATGGATAATATTGGAGAGGAATAATATGTGTATATGTGTCTCCAACTAACCAAAGAATCATCGCTCCACTAAATTTGGATCTTTCAATGTAAGGTGGTAGCCGAGAAATATTTTCATGATATGGTAAATTGTTGTCATATTTCCAGCCAGCCATATTTCATTTTTGAATACTTTTGAAGCGACTGTTATGAATCTGATGATACGGAGACCATCCTATGGTAGGTCGAAATAGGCATTTAATGCCCAACTCCTATTACCATCGCTTAATAAATTCCAACATAGAGTTGGTTTTGGCAATTATTATGTCGATGTGCTTATTCAATGTTAAGTTGCCCGAAAATATAACCTCCAAATCTCGAACTGCATCTGTTTTACATAGAATTACGTTGTTAATATCGATAATCGGATTACAAAGGCTTATTCTTCCGAAAGAATGACATAATATTGCTCTTGTTTATATTTAGTCGTAATCGATTGGATTCGCACCAGCTATATAGTAACTCGGTCTAAATCATTTTGCAGTGCAGAAGTATCGTCAATGTTTCTGATTACTTTGAATATTTTCATGTCGTCACCATGGGGTCGATTATGTAAGCATTACGAGTTATGAGTTTTTCGATATACGAGCAAACGACATGTTGTTGTTATTTTACTCGTATACAAATTTTTAAGTACGACAAGCAACTCGTAATGGTTGAAATGATTGTTCAAATAATGTACATAAAATGAAAATATGCGTTTATACTAATCATAATTTAATACTTTATTTTGTATTTTTAATATAAACAAATAATTAATATAATTTTTATTTTCTGTACAAAAACTATTATTTAGGGCAAACCGAACAAATGAACAGCAACAAAATAAAATTATTCGTTTTATGGAAAATCATCCCGATTTTGCCAAGGGTGAATGAATTCAGCAACAGGATCCATGACAATGTCTTCCTGTAAATAGAATTATGATATGTCAAATTAGCTTGGTTATAATATTAAAACACTACAAGATTACTTACTTTCAAATAAATTTTTAAATACACAAAATAATGTTATTTTTATTTATTTTATTTTAATTTAATTTTACAAATAATTTTGATTTAAAACACAAACAATTTTGAATGAACACACAAACAACCAAGCAACTCCGTCGCGCGCCAATTTTATTTTGATATAACCACAAAATATTTGTAAACAAAATAAAAACCAAAACAAAATATGTGTCCGAAAACGAACACATCGGGCAACTCATTTTTTTCGAAAAAATTGTACCTCATACTTGCTTACATAATCGCTCTATGTCGCAATTACTACTTCATGGATTACGAGTTGTCATAACTCGTAACTCGTAATACGAGTGATACATAATCGACCCCCCTATATCAGCACATCAGAGTCTTAGATAACATTCGTTATACATATTGTTGTCTATCGTTCAGGTAAGATGAGATCTATTTCACAAAACCATTGAAGAACCCAATAACTTCGACAAATTTTGAATTATTTTGACCTGATCGATCGAGTCAATAGCTTTGAATAATTCTATGTACATACATAATGCCGACTTGCAGTTTTTCATTTAAGGTCAAACATTTTAACATAATAATTCTAAAAAATAGTAAAGTGATTGACTGCGTGGATAATCAGCCTCTATAAGTTTTTTTGAAAAGTGACGCAATTAGAATTAATAGTTGTTTTGGCTCCAATTTTTTAAAGTAATTGTACTTTGGAATAAATTTAAAAAAAACATCGAAAATGTCTTAAACACTATAAAACTGAAAATTACATTTTTGAAGTTATATATAGGATGGTGAAAACACATTTAGATCAAGAGGACCTCATGTTTTTAATTTATTTTTTTTTGAAAATAACTCGAAAATGCTTAATGTACATAACTTCCTCTGGAGAGCAAACTGCACATTGTTTACAAAAGTTTGATTTAGTTTTATACACATATTCCAAACCGGCTATGGTTTCAAGTTCACATCATTGATAAATTTAAGTCGATAATAATTTGTATTTTAATTGCTTTATTTTCTGGAGAGGTCCGGTGATACGATTAAATAAACTAATTATAAAAACTTCTTGTACATTATTTTTTATTGATGTACAAAAGTAAATGATTTACACATATAAAAATAGAATTATTGTTGTGTATATACAATCGCGTGTCGAAACCTATTTCTATATCAATATTTAATAATTTGTTTCATATTTTGTAATAACCTCCATTATGCGTATATGAGAACCTTGTTTATTAATTATAAGTATACATAATTACAAAGCTTTAAGAGATATTTAAAACATAACCCTTTTTGTGCTTTAAAGCTTTTAAAAACTAAATATTGTTTGACCAAATTGTTCATGGTGGATCGAGTGGTGTATATACTCGTACACAATAATTATAATGAAGGGTACTTTAAAATTATTATACTTTCTGGAATAATTACGAGTTAGAATAAAAACAAAACTTACTCTATACAACAATGGTACGATTGAAATTAGTTTTTTTGGCCATTTGTGTTATTATCGTTATAAAAAATCTGTATAAACGAGAGAAGCCACGATTCTTGAAATCTCGCCCAGTTTTCATTCCAAACTAAAATTAAGGGTAAGTCAGAGTTCTTATATTACCAAAAGTATATCAGCACCAATTGCACCTTCAAATATAAACGCAGAGGATTGGCAACACCGGATTCGAATTATACAGTACAACTTAGTTTCTGCCTCGAATGATTAATGCGCAGCCAATCAAATATTTAGCCGAAGAAGAAAAATTATGTGAAATTCGTTTTACAGAGGGCCAACCAACGTACCAAAAAAGGAAGATTCATACCTCAATTACCTTTATGTCGATCAGTCCAAATTGTATACCAATATACCAAACGTGACATATTCAGCCCTGGCTGCGTCATCATGGACCATTATGGTGAAAATCGTATTTCACTCATTATGGGTTTTAAATTTACAATGGATCCATACCTTGATCCAATAGTTCGCTTGTTTATTCTATATCCGAAACCAATACTATGGAACCATTCAAAGTTCAATCCAATGTACTCTGCACATTAACTAGACTTCACCTATCAAGCACATTTTCGTTCTACTGTTACAGTTATGTGTTATCCTTATGCTAGCCAAGTTAATGAAAACAGTCGTCGCATCATTGCAATCTGAAAATATTGATATCTTTAATTGAACAAATATTTTATGTTGACCATCGGGTCATTCGAAATATTGAGAAAGTGTTCTATACAAATGGTACGGCTGAAATTTTAGAATCCACATCAAGTAATACACGTAATATAAGTGCTATGTACCAACGAAGAAATCCCCGCTGATCGTTTGAGGTATCCTACCATCGAACTTTTATCATTTTTACGTTTGGTGGAACGGCTCAACTTAGCTCCTCCAACATCCAACATCCTGGCCTTGTCAAAACAATCTTTTACGCACACATCCACTTACCAACGAAGAAAAACGTATCAAGACACAGAAGTTGAAAATCTAACACACGAGTATTCTAAATTTTCGAAACTTGAAAAATCACTGGTCTTACATTGTACCACTTTTGTAGCAACCGAAGATTAGAAACACGCCATCAGTATCATCTTGTAATTGGATCAGACGGATAAATTTAGAACCGAAGTTGGCTGCGATTCATGGAAGAAAGACGAACCAAACCTCACAAAGGTTATATCGCGATGCGTATGAGCAGCAAAGCAGTTCATGTAGAAATAGTCAGCGACCCATCGACAAATGCAACTTATTTTCAGAAGAGAAGTATACTCAGTTATTTTTAGTAACGGTACCAACTTCATAGGTACCAGAAATTAGCTTCAGGAAATCTATAAATGGAATAAATCAAATAAACATAATAATAATACAGCCGGCCTAACATCGGTCACAAAGTGTTTAGGGGACCACGGTACTCAATTTTGCAGAGATGACTCGTTACTAGCGCAAATTGTGGCCATATGAATTGGCGCCTGTTGCGCGTTCACTTTCACCATGTTCAAATGATATCGATCTGCTAACACCGGCACATTTTATTATTGGGCAACCATTAACATTACCGATTGTGTTTCTGGATTTCAGGTAGACCTATGAGTCGATCAATCGAGGGAGGTTATTGAAATCCTAGGAATGCCAACAAAATTGATACGATTGTGAAGAATGACATATAGTGACGCAGTCTCAATGCTGTGACAAAGTTGATAACAGGCTATGGAGAATTTAGCAGTTAACTTGGGTGTTCGATAAGGAGATACTCTTTAATCTCATGTTGGTTACATCATTTGTAAAACAGAAACACCTCTGGTGCTTGCATATGCAGATGACATATGTGTGATTGAACTGAATAACAATGGAGTGAAGGAAATACTTGATGGATTCCAGATCAATGAATTCAAAACAAAATACATGATCTTTGAGAAGGTTCTGAACTGGCTTCTTATCACTAACGATAACAGTCTGGGTGAGGATATTAAAGTGCGGCTAGTGGTTGACTATCGTGCTTTGTATCCTCTAAGGCCACTGCTATACCTAAACACCTATCAAGCGCCGCGAAGCTGAAGCTTTACAAAGCGTTAATCAGGCCCGTTGTTATGTTTGGATGTGAAAGTAGGGCGGTGCCGAATAAGTACGTGAGATGGCTACTTACATTTGAGAGAAAAATTATGCGTGTGGTTGACGGCCTAAATCACAAGGAGGATGGTACATACCGTACCGAGTTCTGTACAAAATCGAGATCAGAGATCTGATAAAAATCCCCTATATTGTATATGATTAGTTGGCACAGTCACGTTCTGCGTAAGGATAGCCACCATAAGGTAGGGGCAGATTCGTTACAGGCGACGATGGCTCTACGGTGTAGAGAACGGCTTGGCTTCTACCGATTGTATAACACTGTATAAAAACCAAGCTCAGAATCGAAACCGCTGGAATCAGATTTTTAACACAGTGAAGGGCCAGTAATGACCTTTAAAAACTGAAATAATAATATCTGACCACCCAGTCCAAAATTTTTAAACGATCAATGAAATGGGTTTTACAATGGATATTTAACCACACTGCCATTTACCAAGAGGTAACACGAATTTCCAAATATCAAAATTGACATAACATCGTATTAATCCGCGACGAAAGTACCTCCAGGATAATGGGCGTCAGGCAGAATTTCTGAAACAAATACACCCTGGTCTAGATGGACTTGTATGAGTAATTTCGATAAAAACCACATATCCGAAATCTTCAAACCACCAATTACGAAAACTGTATAACCACTGTCTTGAACTTGAATCACTGTCGTGAAAATTGTATAACTATATATACTAGATGTCTACAAAACAAATAACTTCAAAACCATTTGTTAAACTTAGTTAAGATTTTACAATATATGCATACCATTTATCTACTTTTTGTTAGACTTCAACTTAAATTCATTTAAACTCAAATTGGTCTAATTCGGGGTATAAGCAATATTTTGTAATTTTGTGGTTTAAAATAATTTTGTTAGAGATTTTGGCGTGTACTAGGTAAATTAATTTAGTCACGTGATGTCAATGGGTTTTAGCACTTGCTCGTTTTGTAACGTTGATTGGTATAATTATTGAAGAAGAACATCTTTAAATTGTATATGTACAACCATGCTTTTCCTATAAATTTGGAATGTAAAACCGAACCAGCGGACAAAAATTTTCGCATTATCGTAGCAGGAAACTTTAAATTTATTTTATTGTTGCATAACTAAAAGTTAACGATTTTCTTTTTTCGGGTATGTGGAAATAGTTAGCCACTGCTAATGGCATTTACACTCAGCGGAACTGACAACAATTATTTTTCTTTTTGGCGTTATTAGAAGAACACGTGATATAGACCCATCTACACTACACGTCTTGTTGTATTTTCTATATTTGATGATAAATTTCATCAATTTATTATTGATTAAATTAAATGCGGGTAAATGCAAAATAAAATTTGAATTTTCATATCGACAAACCAACCGCATCAGAATACCATGTATATGTACTGTGTTTGTATATGTCGAATTAACATAATCGAAGGGTTGTGATATTTAATCGTGTGGTACATGTGAATATTCAATATCATGATAGAATTTTTATTTTTTATTCATTTTAATTTGAATTTGCCACAGGGATTTTTTGATGATTGTGGTTTCATTGTTGAACATGTTTTGAATATTATCATTTATCGCCTAATTAGATTTTAACTTGTTGTATTTTATGGTATAGTTATGTAGCAGCTGTGCGCGGTTTTAGCAAATAGCGCTGTCGGGCGCCATCGAATCACCAAAATGTTCTATATCTATTGTTATACCAATGTAACAACAGATATTGAGTTTAAATAATTTATGTTCCGTAAAAATTTCTCGAAAAAACATTCACAAAATTGGTATAAAAGCTTCTTAGAATACATTTTCATAAAATTTACCAAATTAATTCAAATTTTTGATAAATCTTTTAACATTTTGAAGGTAATTTTGCTACTAATGTATATAAATAGATTTATATGCCGGTATATATCCTCTTAAGAATATTGTAATATAATGTATTCTAAATGAAAAATGTGAGTTGTTAAGGGCAACATACATGAGTTTAAAATCATAATTTATATACTCCAATATATTTTCGGAGCCTGTAAAATTTATTGCAAACAAATAATCCCAATGGCTCCCAAGCGGCTGATTGTTAAAGAACCGTCTATAGTTTCTCTAAAAATCCAAATGTATCAGTATAGTTTATAGATTTCTATAGAAGTGACCGCCGATTGCCCGGTTATATCTCCATCTTCATGGAATTAAGTGATTTTTTGTATTTATCCCGCAGTTCCGAAGTTATATTGAACAGCCTATTTTTTTTTGTATTTAATCGCCAGTTTAGAGAATTGCGGCCTTTCGTAATGTAAGTTTTGTAATATTTGATACCAACCTTACTTGCTTGCGGACTCTAAGATTTAATCTATTATAAACATTTTCACGTCATTCAAAACAAAAGTCGAGTGAAAGTATAATAATACAATAGTGACTCTATTTTGCAGATACTTCAACGGTTGGGACTATAAGTTGTTAAATTTTCGTAATGTGCGTCTTAATCTACAAGTACAGCAATGAAGATTCAATGATAACTGTGCTGTGGTTTTGTCAGCGTGTGGTTGGTGCGACCTTACCGAACATATTTTAATACACGCACATTGAGTTTTGGGCCCCCAGAGGATCTTCGTATTATTTAATCAGTATCATTGGTTATATAATTAAACACAAATGGATCAAGTACAGAGATCCAGAAGTCATCCGATAAACGCTTGATGCTAATCGGTAAGCAATTATTTAGTAAAGGATAATTCAAATTGTTCAAAGAGTATTAAGTGCTAGTTATTTACCCAAAAACGTAACGAAATAATATTTTTTCGATAAAGCTCTTAAATATGGCGTGGAACTAAAACGGAACCTTGATCGATTATGATGAAATTCGACATATTAGAATATATAAATGATGTTTTAAAATAATTGTTGTGTGATTTTCAGAATACGATCAATTGAAACGCGCACCAAGGTTATTTCTTCGCCAAAACTGTATGGAATGAGGCGAAAATGAGTCACACGATATTTAACGAGAATGTTGTCGTGACGTGTGAGTTGAATACATGTCTATAAACGCAGGCATTAAAGAAGAATGCGTTGTAAAGAATTATCGACATATAATTACCCACGTTAGTACCACTGTTTTTTCGAGACCACTAATGTTTCACAATATGGTTATTCATCACAATGATCATCAGTTAATTCGCATTTTTGAGAAACAGAAAAGGGCAGATGAATTTATTTTACGAAAAACTTAAAAACTTTCATAACACACTGTTGTGGAGTAGTCCATCCTATAGAAACTTGTAATTTTCCTTTGTTTAATTTGTTTTCAGTTTCTATATATAGTTAAGTTTCGTTTGGCCTTTCATCCAATTACAATATAATCTTACGAATTACAATTTGCCATAAAAAATATTTATGCTACGACTATATAGCCTTTAATTAAGAACATATTAAATTTGTTATTAAACAGTAAATACATATCATGGCTTAATGATTTCATAACATAGCATAATTGAGATAATTGGAATTACTATAACGTTATATGTGTTATACATATTTTCTAATACATAAAAGCTTTTTTTTGTTTTCATGATTCAGCATTTTTATGAAGGTGCATTATTATTTTAACTGTTATTGCATTTTAAGCTACTATATTAATCCTATAACTGAAAGTTTATTATATACAACGAAAATAAAAGCTTAAACAAACAATTAAACTATAAGTTAATTGGGAATCGATTCCCCAATTCTCGCTACAGCATTGAAAATTATGAGTACAGTTTTGAAAGGTAATTAACATTTAATATCTCGTAGAATCGGTATGAAAAATACCCTATACCTCCTTCATCACTTCTAAATTAGTTGAACATATTCGGGCTTTTATTTTTTTTCTGATTCGGGATGGTATTTTAGTAGTGACACATCCATATTAATTCTGATAAAAAAATATAAACTTTATAGTTTCATTCAATTTAGACATATTCTTGCACCTTAGTCAACGTTTTAGTTATTTTGGAAACCTAGCCTAGCTCTAATGGATGCTTCTGACCCTATATTTTGAAATCCTGAATTTCAAAGTCTCGTAAGATCCAGCGAATAAGTTATACAGTAAGTCTAAATTGCTTTATATAGGTACCAACAATATACTTATTTAAATAGTTTAGGCATAAACTGTAGTTTATAATTGAAGGTTTTCAAAATTTTGGAATTTTATATTTGAATGTTTAAAATGTAGGTTTTAATTTTTTTTCGATGAAATTATTTTAAAAAATATATTCATAATAATTTGTAAAATGTGAGGCAATAACGTCACCACAGAGTCAATCAATTTTTGCTAACGACTATACAACATGATCGGGTGACCACCGTATAGGAATATTATCAAAAAAGCAAAACATTGATAATGATGAATCGAAACTACAAACAGAAACGTTCGGGCTATCCCACACATGTTGCTCTATTGCTATGGAATTATAGACCTAAATGTAGTGAGATGGATGAAGAACACCAAAGAACAAACACAAGCGAAAATAAATTATTTTATATTTTCCATATAGACATCCAAGACCAGCTCGTAGGAGTATTAAAAACAGCTACATAAAAAACACTAATGTAATGGAGGCCAATATGTATTAGAATCATATGCTCGCAAGATTTCAATTCAAATACAAAAACATCCACTACAGTTTACCCCAATCGTATATAGACGCGATGATACAATGAAAGATAAATTGTGTATATGAACAACTATAAGGCACAGTAGCAAAAATTTAATGAGTTTATAAAACATAACATAAAACAAGGATATTTCATCGCATTTTGTATCATAAATCAATTGTTGAGATGTCAATATTCCTAACAGAGGAACATAAACTTAAATGAAAATTTATTCCTTTATGAACGGGGTGTGTCAAATGGTGAGACTATTAACCGAAATTGGATTATTTATTTATTATTATTTATTCTACCACAAGAGATTGTGTTTTTGTTGTAAACAGCTTCGATTAGTTTTGAATTCACAGATTGAAATTATTAAATAACTAAGTCTCATGAAAACAGTTTAAAACACATGCAAAATTTAAAAGTTGAACACAGTCTCTTGCATTGCGGGGAAATCGGATGTTTTGTATGATTCGAATAACGGAAACTTTCTAAAGTTTGTTGAATTATGTCAGTAAATTTGATTCAGTAATATCAGAACATCTTCGAAGGATAAACAACAATGAAATAAAATATTTGAGTAAAAATATTCAAAACGAATTGATTCAAATAATCTCACTGTCAGTAAAAACCAGATTTATACTGAAAGAGAGCAATTAATATTGATTATTCGATTTTTAAACCAACAAAATAGTATTTTTTAAATAAAAGAACCAAGGGTACTGGTTCTTACGACCAAGGGTACTGGTTCTTACGACCAAGGGTACTGGTCTTACTGAAATTGTACTAAATGAATTAAAAGAAATGGGTCTGCTAATTAAAAATTGTAGAGGCCAGAGTTTAGCTAATGGCTCAAACATGAAAGTAGCCATGGTATGCAAAATCTTATACGAGCGAAAGTACCAAGAGCATTTTTTGTACCTTGTATATGTCTCACACATTTAATTTAGTCATAAACGACGCTGCCCAATGCTCGCGCCATGCGGTTGCGTTATTTGATACTCTTAATAGTGTTTATGTATTCTTTTCCAGGTCTATTAAAAGCTGGTCTATATTAAAAACACCAATTAGTACTTTCAGTCTCAAATCAATTAGTACCACAAGGTGGATTGATGTACTAAAACAATTATAGGAACAGGTATAAGATATTAATGAAGTTTCTTCAAAACCCAAATATAAATGTTTTGACGGCAATAAAACAGTTGAAATCAACATTAAAATTTCATCGAATTTTGAGATCAGACGAAGACCAACCAGCCAAAACGATTGCTGACAAACAATTCAGTTCCTCGTGGTTTTGTTAAGCAGCAATTTAAATTAATTTTTTTAAAGTTCTGGATCACTCTGTATATCAATTACAGAAAAATTTCAGCAATTAACTGAACATTCAAAAAAAAAATTCCTATCAATGATTTAAAATTAAAATGTTTCACCCAATGATTTAAAATTAAAATGTTTCAATTTAAAAAACGTTTGACCAATTGAAATAATTCTCATATTGATGATAAAAACTTAATTAATGAACTGCAAATGTTTTCAACTTTGCTAGATCATCTAACTATTCCTATTCCCATTACATTTTTAGCAACCATTTAGATGCTGCATGCAAACACTGCAATTTTTATTACATTTTTAATAACAGGTCCAATGCTGTGTTAAAGTCCAAAACGAAATACCAGATCTCTGGTTTTAGGGACAATGGCACACCAGATTTTATTAGTGGCCACCACACGTTTGAGGGGGTGAGGAAGTTGAAATATTTGGGTTCTCTTATCACTCACGATAACAGTGTGGGTGAGGATATTAAAGTGCGGCTGGCAGCTGGCAGTCGTTCTTTGTATCCTCTAAGGACACTGTTAAAATCTTAACACTTATCTAGTGCCGTGAAGCTGAAGCTTTACAAAGCGTTGATCAGGCCCGTTGTTATGTTTGGATGTGAAAGTTGGGCGCTGACGGATGAGTACGAGAGATGGCTCTTTACATTTGAGAGAAGAGGCGTGCGTGAGATTTACGGCCAAAAACGCGAGATAGATGCTACATACCGAGCTCTGTACAATTTCGAGATCAGAGAAATGATGAAGACCCCGATATTGTGCATGCTATAAAATCTCAGCGAGTACGCTGGCTTGGTCACGTTCTGCGTGCTGATCCGGAACGAATAGTGCGGCGATCTCTGAAAGGAGAGTCACCATATGGTAGGCGCAGAGGTCGTTGCAGGCGACGATGGCTCCACGGTATAGAGAATGTCTTGGCTTCTTTAGATTGTTTAGAACAGTATGAAGACCATGCCCAGGATCGAAATCGTTGGAGCCAGATTGTTGACTCAGTAAGGGACTAGTAATTGTCTTTAGACGCTGTTTATAATAATATAATAATAAGAGTACCTATTTCTATGGCATCTATGGGGCAAAAACTTTTTCCAAATTAAAAATAATTAAAAACTATTTGAGAAGCTCCATATCACAAGAAAGGCTAAATGGCCTAGCTATTATGCCAATCGAAAGAGAATTAGTTGAAAACATTGACGTATACTAGTTTAATTGAAAATTGAAAGAAAAAATATAAATATTCTACAATAAAAAAAATATTTAAATTCACAATGAACTTTTTATTTCTTATCATAACTTTACTTTCTTTTATTTGATTTAATATTCTTTTTATTTAAGATAATTTTCTCTAATGACAAACGAATAAAATTTGTATCATTTGAAAAGAAGAAATAAGCCTTCTGGGGATACCTCATAAATACACCTCTTTGTGTGATTCTTATCCAAGATGTTTAGCGTTCTTCTTTTGGAATAAATTATTCTTCAAAAGGAACTCTCGCAACAGAAAGACCCTAGGGGTGACGTGGAATAGAAAATATGATAGTAATAATTAAAACATTGGGTAAAAAAGTATGTAACGGGTAAAATAAAACATTCATGAAGCGACATATGGGGACGTTGCTCGAGTATACGAAATCGGTAAGTTATTCATCTGTGTATACTATATGTACAATTTTGTAACATAATTTTCGTTATATTTAGGTGAAATGGGAGAGTTTTCCAAAATGTCAATTTCCAGAAGATTTACGAGGAGTTTCTGTTAATGGGCTGGACATATCAATTTTGGAATGGTGTATAAATGATGGAAATGAGAGTCCCGGAAATGAGGTTTATTACTCGAGGGCTTCAGTTTTTGATGAGGGTAAGTAGTTAGGATTACTATGACAAGAAATATCCATTTCTTGCTGAAGTTTATGCTTTGAGAATTAAAAACAGTTTACAATCTAATAATTTTGACCTTTTTCATAATCTTAATTTTTCCAATTTATCCATTCAAATGCCAATGGAATTTATAGACATGTTTAAAAAACAAATAATTTCCATATAAGTTTAGACAGACGGACAAATTACGTATTATGTGGTATTATATAGAACGAACCCGCTATATTAAAACAAAAGTTAGCCTGCCATCTACATTACAATAGATACATTTATCTATTATGTATTTATTTTTATTTTTTTCCCACAGGTTTGATTGGAGCTTATGCAATCGGAGTCTTAATAATCGTAATCATCCTTTTCGTTACAATATGTGTTTATTCAAAGCACAGTGCAAAATATTACACACATAAAGATCAATTAACAGGTAAAACAATCAAACAATGCTTTAGATTCGCTTAGAAAATTCTTTAATTAATTTATATTTTTCTTTTGTAGACGATAAAAATGGGATTGATTTTGAGAAAATCGATGTATCCGGAAATGAAATAAACTTTAAGTTTCCACACTTAAAGGAAGAAGTCTAAAAATTAGGCATCATATAAGTTATAATAAGCGATGAGATAATTATTTCAGATTTGGCGTTAACTTAAAGTTGGTGTATTTACAAATAGTTTAGATCGTAATAAATCTTTTTAAGATGCGACTCATCGTGGTTTGCTTATTTTTTTTTACAAATTACGAATAATTGTATTTTTTTATTATAAAATAATAGTATACCAAAAGCTTTTTTTATATATATTGTGTATGTATTATATAAAATGTAAATGAAAATAATAAAAATGAAAATATTTTTAGTATAAATTTGTGTGTTTGGGGAAAGATTTATAACTGATTTGAAATGTAAACAAATATGTATAATATTATAGAGATTACCTGGAATATCGAAATATATATATAAACGTTAACTAATTAGTATATTCCAAAGTAAAACGATAAATTTTCTAAATTCAAACAATTTCACAAATTATTTCAGGTTTATTTTTAGTTTTGCTACTACCCGCCGTGATAACTATGTATTCGGTTTTAACTTGGCCTACTGGATGAAACATTGGTTTTGTGGACGATATTAACGAACAGGCCGAATTTAAATATACATTTACGGTATTGTATCAATTGAATTTAATTTTATTATTATTATGAAAAGAATATTGCTTGAACGTCCGAAATATTTTGCATTAAGTAATTGAATTTTTTTTTTTATTTTTTTGACACATTTAGTCCGTCATCACAAAGACCACCATTATAAATTATTAATGTTATTTTTATTTAGGTACATAAATGAAAATATGAATATATATAATTTGTTTTTTTATTTTTTATTAAATTAATATTTAGAGTTTTAATATTTTATATATATTCATATGTGTACAATGTAATCACTATAATTTTATAAATGTTAAGATTTAACTTTTTTATATACAGTTTAACTTCAATCTTAAGAACAAATTATTTTTTTTTATATATGTTTGCGTTTCCAACACTATATAGTTAGTCGCGAAAACATTTTTTTTTTGTTAACAAACTAAATATTGCACAACGATTTCCACATAGAAAACAATAATGCGGACCACACCTGTGTATGCACATTTTCTAAATTAGAATTGTAATTTCAATCCCATTGAATTATTACTATATACGTAGAAACTTCGTTCAAAATTTGATAAACTACGCTGAAATTCCAAATTTTAAAAAATCGAAATCAAAATCTCAAATTTAAAATTGTAAAATATGGATATAAAAATTTATATTTCTCATTGGCTGTTCGAAACAGCAATGAATCATCAGAAAAACTATACAAATAGCCGTATCACAAATACATATAGATGCAGGTGATCGAATGGCCAAAATATTCCGTATTCGAAGACATCGAAATATATACTTAGGCATGACACAATATTAAGCCCATCCATATAAAAAAGAAAAAAGAAAAGATACATTTTAAATAGAGAAAAATGTCCTGGTTAATGGAAAGAAACTCCTGTCTATGCGTGCGGTTAAGAATTCAGCCGCTGCGCAGCTTAGGCTGCAAGTCGGTCAAAAATTCAGACTTGCAGCAAAAAATATGCAGCCTATCGGTCAAAATTGCAGCTAAACAATTTTGGCTGCGCAGTTTGTGCATCCACTTATAGTAGCGTGCAAAGACTGCAAATTTTTGTAACATAACCTAAAATTTAATCAAGATGAGCGATGTGCAGTGAGTATATTATGTACATTTATTTCGAAATATGTATTTAAATTTTATTTTTATATTTAGAGAAAATGTTTTAGATTCTGATGAAGAACTGAACGAGTTTTATATACATGAGGAAATTTCAGTAACCAATACGTAAGTGTAATAATACCTACAAATATATGGGACAGTTTTATTTGTTTATTGCTTGCATTTTATAGCCGGGATATTTGGAACCCTCAAGTAACAAAGTTGCTTATAGTCACAAGACTAGAAATGGAACGTGAATTTAACGACGGGATAACAAATAAAGGAACTCTGGAAAAAATGTTTAGATAAAATGAAGAGAAGTATACAGGAATTAGTCATTTCTCCATTAGAGGCTAGAAAAAAATTTAGTAATTTGCTTATTTCTTATAAGCGCATAAAAAAGCGGAAAGAGAAAAGTGGGAAGAGGGCTATATATTGGCAATATTTTGAAGAGTTCGATGCAGTATACGGTACTCGCCATAATATCGTACCTCCGAGGGGCCTGACGTTCGACTCTTCTAGTGCCAATCGGTATGAGGAAGAAAGTGTAGAATAACTTGATGTATCGGTTCTTGACATGTCTGAACAGAAACAATAATGATGACATTAGTGAACTTATTAAATATTTAAAAGAAGAAGAAGCGAAGGACAGCCGTAGGCACGAGGAGTTAATGAAGGTCGAAAGGGAGAAAAATGAACTGGAGAAGGAGAAATTAATTGCTTGAAAGAAATGATAAATCATTATGAATTAATGTCCTTTAATTATCTACCCCCATGAAGCTGTGATAGAATTATTTTATTGATTTTTATTATTTAATTATTTGTACCTCAAATGTAGGCTGTTATATGTTTTAAGTTTTAATAAATAAATGAAGTTAACATAATATTGTTTATTTTTTATTTAAATTGTGTGAGTAAGGTAATTTCTTTTAAACTTTCCAGCATGATCCATTACAATTGCTGCAACTACGAAATATTTCGTGTTAAAAACGTTTGAAATATGAAGATATGTCAATCTCCGCCACCGACATTTTAACATTCCAAAGGCTTGTTCGATAATGGTTCTTGTTGAACTTGTAACAAATTAACGTCTGGTCACCTTTTTTTTTGGGTCATAATTAATATCGATATCGATAAAATTTATTTGATAATATATAAATTTATATGATAATACTAAAACTAAACTTAATTTAAAGTTAAACCGAGGTATTTTTTTTGTATATCCAAATACCTGATACATACATCGGTAAATGAGGAAGTGCATAACTGATAGCAGTAACAAAATTAAATCCAGAATACCTACCGCAGGAGAAAAAAGCTGTAAATAATTATCCAGAGGAGACCTGCAGTTGCCAACTTTAATTTTTTTTAAGATAAGATTTTTTTGTTCTATAATTTTTTTTTGAATTTTCTATATGTACATATATTTATATACATGTACATATTTTTTTAAACCTGTAAGTTTTCCCACTGAATGTATGCATATGTTTATACGCGTAGATAATTGCAGTCTATTTTTTATAATTATTCTGGAACGATGAAATAACTGATCAAAATTAATGGGATGTGATTTAGTGTTCCGCGATGTGCCAATATAACCAGGAATATTGGGCAATAGTAGAAAAACATAAATTTTTCTGGTTTTCGGCCAAAGAACCCTGCCTTCGACGAGCCACCCTTAAAACCATCTGGTAGGCCGAAAACAACATATTGCTACAAACTAAGCTACTTATTAAATTTTATTTGTCGTGAAGATAACATCCCATTACCTTTATAGGGTACCATTAAGTATTTTTTTAATGGATATGCACTGTCACCCAGCAAGTGATAATCGGTTGCTATACCTATATGGTCTCTTCTTCAAGCTTTTTGCACAGGCTGCTGTTACTACAGACGCTGGCATCATGACTTCTCCCAGGCCATCCAAAAACATTAATAAACTTCATGTCACTATCGCAAACACCCTTAACAAAAAAAGAAACGATAAATATTATAAAAAACGATTAAAAAAAATAATTATGTTATTAGTAATTTACTTGTAAAATTAAAGAATGGAACCCTTTCCTGTTGTAATAGCTAACTGCATCAACAGATAGAGTGGGGATTTCAATGTGCATCCCATCGATAAAGCCAGAAGCAAATTTTGCAAATTTATCGATAACTGCCCTTATTTCATCTCCTGAAGGCCAGTTCACATATTTTGACGACAGTTTCGTCAGCTCCTGGCATATAAATAAAACCGTTCCCACAGCCGAACCCTTCGAAACACCAAATCTATCAGCTACATCCCGATAGCTACACAAATTTCCCAAGATTAAAATGGTCATTAACAAGGCTTTTTCCGTATTAATTCTTGGACGTCTCCTGGGTAAGATAATAGCGTTATCCAAAACCACTAATAATTTCTAAAATATTATCAGATTTAATAAAATAAAAATGGTAAAACTATAATTTTATCAAACTTACCTGGAAGCTTCCTTTACTCATACGGAAATGAGACTGAAACGTTTTTAAATCGTATTCGTGAACAATTTCCATATAATTGTTTATTTTTACGATACTCCGTTTAATGGAAACATCGTTTGCCAATTAGCATGAATAGGAGTTTTGTTTTCGACTTTCGTTTTTTTAAGAGCCGAATGTTTTCTAAAAACTAGATATCACTTCTAGTTTCACATATACGTTCAATTATATAATTGTTGATAACATTCATTTTATTCATTATTTTTATTTCTTTATAACACCATGCAAAATTACATATGCCAAACTAATTTATTTTCCAAATGTCAATTTTTTCGGCGCAAGTCGTATAAAATGCAGCCTCAAATTTACGCATACCGGCTGCTTGTCAATTTTTTTTTTGCGGCTGAATTCTTGACCGCATCCTATATATCTACATATAATACGCTTTTGCTTAATAAACATAGTCTTAAACCTGTCTGGACTTATAATACAAATCTGAGTTTCTACTAAACAAAAAAACATACAAATAAATGCTTTCGAAACAAGATATTCCGTGGCACAGTAGATGCAACGTGGTGTATTCGCAAGAGGCTCAAAAGGGTAAAACCTTGAGGAAATTTATAACTTTTCCCATTTCAATCGATTTCAATTGAATAAAATTTGCTTTTATTTTGAAAACAATTTACAAGATAGTTGAAACTCAAGTTAAAACTTATAAGTTTTTGTTTTATGTGTCCCAAAAATTTACGAACCTAGTCAAAAGTCGACTTTTCTTTTACCTTATAGGTTAAGCCCTGAAAAAAAAAACGTTACACCCTTATGCCACCCATCAATATCATGATAGTTAATTTGTTTGAATACGTTGAAAATTCTTAACTGTATGCGATAGTAAATATGTATACACAATTTTTTTATTTCATATGTATATAGATAGACATGTACCCGAAATTGAAAATACCGATCCAACATCATTAATTATTTGAAGCAAAAAGTATTAATGTTCAACGTGTGGGAGTTCATTTTTTTTGCTATCGACTTTCTATGATATATTTGATTAATGCTGGGGCAATGGAAACATTAAAAATTATATGGCCGAAACGTGATTGGATTTTTCGAAACCTTCCAAGTATCCCGACCTCAGTCTCGTTACGTAACATAACATTATATGTATATATAGAAATGGGAGAGTAAATATTTTGTTTAACGCATAGAATGTATATATATAATTGTTACATAATTTGATTTCATTGTAACAATAAAATTAATTAGCTAACATTTATCTTGTCTATATAATGTATGTACAATTCCAAATAAATTGTCTTCTTTCACTTGTTTATGTTAATCGACTATAATGTTATATATAGAAACCCATAAACGCAATTATTGAAATGAAAAATTTAATTAAAAATGACCCTTAATTGTTGTTTGGGCTCTAATTGTTACAATAATGATAGTTAAATACCAATTTATTTTGGTCTCTTTACATAATTTATTATGGGTCAAATTTATATTTTGGTTAAAATTTTATAATTATACCAATTTATTATATCAACTCTTCGTTAGACATCTTATACGAACATTGATTGCAAACATCGAACTCATTCTAACAAAATTTTAATTGACCTTTGTACGTCGAATGCTATATGTTGGCATCAACAGAACTTCTATACGTTCTGCTATAATTAATTATTTATTAATTTAATAGGTATACAAATTACTTTGATTAATAATTTATCCAGGTTCTTTATTAAACCAATTCAATATCGATTGAGTTTATTGGAATATTTTCTAATTAATTCCCTCCACAGCTAAACTCAGTTTACATCAATCTACAATGATCTCTTCATTTTGTATATAAAAAGCCCAAAGGAATAGCGTAAAAGTTCGATAAAATACATTCTTATATTGAATAAAATGAAAAATTTGAGATTTTGCTGGATTGTGCTTTGGGATATACATATATGTATGTATATATATACATTTATTGTATTTATAACAAGTAAAAAAATTGTGCTTTTATACTTGTTGTGTTAAGTGATTTTAGTTTAAATTTATATTTCTATAATAAATCTACTGGCGAAAGTCAATTAATTTCTCACAAAATAATTCAAATTTTCCCGTTTATATGCAATATTTGAAATACACTTATGTATATCATAACATATATTAGAATCACATTTTAACACTCTCGCTTTAACAATATTGTAGTATATTGTATGTATATATATAGTCCTTGACCTTTATTATTGAGAATTTAGATTTGCTCTTCTCAAAATAGAATTTGATAGTTTCTTTGGAAGTCTGGGTCTTGTTTTTAACATTAACTAGTTCAGCCATCATCCAGACCATGGAGGTTGTTTGATAGGTTTGATCATGGCAATAGGAACAAGATATAGAGCTGTTAACAACATATAACAAAAACAACAGCAGCCGTGCAATGAGGCAAAAATAGTTAGTCAAATATGGTGTAGCCGTCGACTGGTACACATAAAAGGATTTCCAATAAGAAGTTACATTTTGATATTAAAAAAACGAGTATTTTTTAAGGGAAATCAACCATATCCTTTTCATGAAATTTTCGATTTCGCACACTTGCGGCTGTATGTCTTCGATAATATCACGAATTCCATCTTTAAGGTCTTGAATCGATTATGGGGCATTGACATAGACCTTATCTTTTACGTGGCCCCAAAGAAAAAAGTCTAAAGGTGTTAAATCACAAGATCTCGGTAGCCAATTGTGATCACCTCTTCGAGAAATAACACGGTCAGAAAACTTTTCTTGCAAAATTGCGATTGTTTCGTTGCTTGTGTGGTACGTAGCACCATCTTGTGAGAATAAACTTCGCCCACATCAATATCTTCCAATTCCGGCCATCAAAAATCATTAATTATAGCTCGGTAGCGCAATCCATTCACCGTAACAGTTGCACCAGCCTTTTTATAATTGAAACACAATTTTATTTATTTTATTTTATCTAGCCGACTATGAGCGTTCATCACGGTAGAAGAGATCGAATAATAATAAAGGTACTACGACTCTTGTTCGAATCTGAATCTGATTCTGGTGTCGCTTCACTTGGTTTTTATTAAATACAAACGTTTGCCGATACATTTGGTTATGTGACCTTTTCTCCACCTGCGGTGGTTCCTCTAACAGAAAAATCTCTGACATACACACTGTCGTTAATTTTAAACTTCGTTGATGGTATGTCTAAATCTCGAATACGTAAAGGTTCTGCTAAAGAAGACAGCAAAGTTCTTGGCTGCCTCCCATGTAACGTCTCAGCAGGAGATTGATCGCAGCTTCTAAGTGGTGTAATGCGATTTGTTGACAAAAACTTTGTAAGAGTCACATCACTCGAGGCTCCATCAAAATAGTTCTTTATCAGAGCTATTTTAAAGGTACGCACAAACCTTTCAGCCTCTCTGTTGGATTCGGAATGGAATGGTGCAGACGTCAGATGTTCAATGTTATTGAGACGACAGAAATTTTTAAATTCCGAAGACGTGAACTGCGGACCATTATAACTTACAATGGCAACTGGTATTCCCTCGATTGTTACAGACCGAAGTTGTCGTTGACATTTGGTCAACAAACGGATACTTTGTGAACGCATCCACAACGATGGGCACATTTTTGACATAAAAATCCCAGCAAAATCGATGTGTATTCGATCCCAGGGTGTGGAAGGTGTAGGCCATTCAGTGAATTCTTTTTTCGGTGAGCTGCCATGATTTGAACAACTCTCACAGGATTTGACCATATTTTCGATATCATTGTCTATCGTTGGCCACCAACAATATCTTCTAGCGAGCTGCTTCATTCGGGTCATGCCCCAGTGTCCATGATGGAGCAATTCAAGCGTTTTACTTTGAAGAGCTTGTGGAATAACGACTCGTGCATAATCTGTCTGTAAAAATATAACATTATTAAACGAGGTAATTGCGTCTCGACGTCGATAACAGGCGGACAAGTAAGACGTTTTATTTAAAAATTGTGGTAAACTTTTTGGTCAACCAAATTTAATGTATTCAAATACCTGGCGCAGTTCTGATTCTTGCTGCGTGTATTTTTGGATTGTTACAGCATCCATTGGGTAATCTTGAATTGCATCTTCGTAAACATTATCGATAAAATGACAGGATTCTTCTCTAGTATCAAACTCAGTATCAGAACTTGGTAGTCTGGATAGTGCATCTGCATTACCGTGTTTATGTGTTGGTTTGTATATAATTTCGTACTCATAGCCCATCAAAATATTCGCCCATCTTTGCAACCTATTGATTGTGTGCACAAGTAACTTTTTATGCGGACCAAACAGTGTAAGCAGCGGTTTGTGATCTGTCACAAGCTGAAATTTTCTACCATGAAGAAACTGGTGAAACTACGTAACGCCATATATAATGGACAACGCTTTTTTTTCAATTTGGCTGTATAGTTTTGTTGATCTTTATCCAAGGTTTTGGATGCAAACGCAATAGGATATTTTGTTCCATCCGGAAATCGATGTGATACTACAGCGCCAATGCCATATGCAGATGCATCCGTCGCTAATATGAGCGGGAGATCATCGTGGAAATGAATTAATTGAGCAGCGTTCGCAATTGCTTCCTTTAGTTGATTGAAAGAGTTTTCTTGATTCGTTTTCCATTGAAAATGTGAATTTTTAGAGCGAAAGCGTTTCAATGGAGCTGCTAATTCAGAAAAATTATTAATACATTTATTATAATAATTCACCTTTCCAATAAAAGATTCCACTTCTTTCAAGTTTTTTGAACGGGGCAGTTTCTTGGTTGCGTTCAAACCAGTGCTTGAAGGTTTAATGCCATGTTTGTCGATTATGTGTCCTAGGTATTCTATCTCGAGTTTTGCGAATTCAACAATTATATCATCTAGATACACTGCGCAAAAATCTAAATCGATGGTTAGCTGTTCCATTAATCGCTGAAAAATCCCAGGGGCACTGGAGATCCCGAATGGTAATCGTTGAAACTGGTAAAGCCCAAACGGTGTATTTATTACCATGAATTTGTTTGTTTCTTCAGAGAGTTCAAGTTGAAAATATGCATCCCTTAAGTCGATTTTCGTGAAATATTGTCCTCCTTGTAATCGGTAAAATAATTCATCGATCCGAGGAATCGGATGTCTATCGGCTTCCATTTGTGGACTCACCGTCACTTTAAAATCGGCACAAATACGAATCTCTCCACTTAGTTTTTTGACGGGTACAATGGGAGTTGCCCACTGCGTTGTTTGAATAGGTTTCAAAACTCCTACATCAACCAGCCGTTCCAATTCTCTCTTAACAGCTGTTTGGGTTGCAAATGGGATACTCCTTGGTTTAAAATAACGAGGTACAGCGTCAGGTTTTAACTTAATCCCAGCCTTATACGATGAACATCTCCCCAATGTATATTCAAATAGCAATTGATGGTTCTGGCAGATTTTGGTGAATTTGCGTTTCAACTAGCCTTCAATATTGTCTTGTTCAAATTTTTACCGTTCGTGCCCTGATTGTATTGAAGAACACGATCGTCGACAATGCCGATTTTCTAAAGCTATTTGTGATCGGTGCCGAAAAAGAGTCATATAGCAAGTTAATTCACCGTCTGTGTATTCAATTAATGACACTCGTAAAAAAATATGGATTGGGCTGAAGATTAACGGTCGCTCAATTTCATTTCAAATTGACACCGATGCAACATGTTCTATGGTTGGTTTAAGTGTCTACAGACAGTTAAGAAGTCCTGTTTGTAAACCCACATCAAAGATTTTACGAGCATATGGAGGCAACATAACCAAACTCAAAGGTGTATGCTTTGTAGACGTTGTATGCAAACAATATAACTGTAATTTGCCATTAATTGTAGTGGAACAAGAAAATAGTTCTAATATCATGGGTCTAGATTGGTTTGAAACACTTAATTTCAAAATAGTTCATGGAGACAATGATATATGTATATGCTGTTACCGAAGACAATTTGACAATAACCAAAATGTCGTTTGGCGGTTAATTATAATCACCGCCTTTTGAAGAGACTTTCTGAGCCCCATCAATTCTGCTTATTAACGTAGACTCCGAGATGAAAATGGGCTTCATAACTGAAGATGATTTTTCGATAAAAATCCGGATCATTTTGACGCATTTGAAGGACCCAATCAGCAAAGATACGCGACGATTATGGTGATCGACCGGCTTGAGTTCTTGTATTAACTGAACTTAAGCCTTAAGACCTAAGGGTTTATGCAAAATATGTCGTTTGTGGAATATCTAATTCCATAGATCGACGAGGAATCGACAAACCTGGGTTTTCTTCAACCCTACGGGCTACAGCAGCAATATTCTCAGTTGTTCTTGAGCGACGCACCCGGTTTCCATTCTTCACATTACTAACTTGTCCCGCAACAGCTGGAATTTTTCCACCAGTTTCACTATTGCCGGACGAGAAGGTGCTTCACAACGACCAAAATGTGGTTTAGTTTTGCGAACTGTTGTTGAAGCGTGTATCGTACCATTTTTAGTAATGGCGTAGTTTTTACTTGTCAAATGTCAAAACGTTCTATGTACGTTATTTGAATATTCTAAATATTTATTTGCATATGTGCGATTTTGTTAAAGTTAAGTATGTATATTCGGCATAACTATATATAGAGTATCAATATTCAATTACCGACATTTATAAAAACTGTCGGATCTTGAATCAGTACAGAATTGGATGTACTGCATAGCTGCTTATATGTATATGTCCGCTACACAGTTATACGTTTCATTAAGAATATTTAACGTCACTCTTTACGCAATTATGTCTGTCGTCCAGGTTTGATATATGGTGAGTGAGAAGTAAAACCATTGTGCGACAATCACTTCGCTAATATATGTCTAACAGTTCTGCATACACTCATCAAAGTTAAGAAATCATCATCAACATTTGACATCATTCAACGTGTTCAGGTACACATGAGTATTTTCACAACATTGCTTATTTTGCATAATACTAAAATTCCAAACACTTAAATTTCATTTGAAATTTTCAATATAATTTTTGTGATCATCACCATTTTCATAATATAGAATATTTTATAGTCAGTCAAAGAAACATTTGAAATTGCTACTGACATTGATATCTCCGAACTTCGACAAACAGTTCATATTAACAACGAACCCCTCGAACCACAGTTTCGGGGCAGTCCCACATCATTACGATATTTTCAAGGACCAACCAATAACATATATAACTAGGTCTCTCAATAAAACCGAGGAAAACTAGGCTACAAACGAAAAGGAAATGTTACCGATCGTTTGGGTTTTAGATAACTTAAGAAATTATTTCTGTGGAGGTAAAAAAAATAAGATCCTTCATAAGATAGATCATAAGCATTGATCTTTTCTTTGTTTTTATAATTCAACAAGTGAAAAGATGGAAAGCCAAGTTAGAGGAGTACAACTATGAGATAGCCTTTAAACCCGGAATTAATCCCGAAATAAATCCAGCGACGAGACTATGTACATAGTGCAGACAAAGATAGCACCCCACTTATTCCGCATTGCGAAGCTCCTATATACGTCTTACATAAAAAATCAATTGATTGTATCCGAAGGAAACGGATTTTACGCTTATGAGGAACCACACCCGAACTACTTAATTCATTACAATTCCTTGTCGGAAGAACAGGTAAAAGAAAAACTTATCAAACATCTGTATAAAGAGTTACTGGAAATACTGCCAGAGCTGCTTCTAATCATAGAGCTCAGAACGGTTCATTTGGTTGGATATCCCTTCACCATAATCAGCATTCACATCGAGTTCATTGACCTGACGTCTAGATTGGTAAACCAGCTCTGGAATCCACCCGATTCGTTTCCAGTATCTTCAACTGCTATAGAACGATTAACTAGCGTTGAAATATCATTAAATGTCTGACCAGCAAAATTAGATTGGAGCCCCGGTCTCATATTTCGGATCAGCAAGTTTATTGTTTCTGTTTCGGTCATTGGCTTTTGTAAGGCCAATGACAATGACAAAATGTCGTTATAAAAATCCAAGAATGTCTCCTTTATCCTCTGTCTGCGTCTCTCCAAAACCTGCCGAATATCTGCATCGGTCCGTCTGTCTTGGAACCTATGGATCATGGCGCAGCGCAGCTCTTCCCATTTAATAAATCTTTCTCTCTCCATAAACATCCAGTACCATTCTCTTGCTTTGCCATTCAATAAAACATTTAAATTTTTTGCCAAAAATTCCGTTGTAATACCATTAGAAGTCGCCAAACTCTCCACTCTATAAATAAATCTCTCTACCGGAATTTCTCCACATTCACCACTGAATGAGATAGCCCATCTATGGATTTCTAAGCGTGCATTCTTTTTGAAATAATTTTCGCCTACGGAAGGAGTATTTTGTGAAACTGTTGTAGTTATTGGAATGTGTACACCAGCTCGTTCAGTTAAAATATTGTGACCCGGAGGAGGTACTGCAGCGTTAAACGTAGGAGGTGATTCAATATGTGTTGAAGACAAAACAGTTGACGAATGCATTCTTGAGTTAGTTTGTGTATTTACCACTGGTAAGTCACTCATTTGCTTTTGGGCATTTGTTGAGGGTAGATTAAGCTTTGTGATAAGAGCGTCTACAATTGAATTTATTTGTTGTTGACTAAACATAGATTGGTTTCAAAAGCAGTTGCAGATGATGTTGAAATGTTATTGGGTTCTAAAGAATTTGCAACGATCTTAGTACTGCAACTCGGTTTAACAACATTATTATGCTCCGGTGGATTATCTAATTGCTCTTCCTCTTCAGGATTATCGGGAACAATTGTAACAGTTGGCTGTTCCAGTCTCGATCATTATTATACTAGGAAAATGTGGTCCACCACACATGATCAACCAGTTGCGCATTGTTTCGTGATAATTGGTTACCCACTGTATTTTGCTATATTTTAACAGCGCACAACTCAATTGCATGGTACAATGGTAGAGTTTTTTTTTGGTAAATCAAAAAAATATATAGAAAACAAGTTTGCAGATTTTCCCCTCCAATTAGAATAAGTACGATGGAGAAATAAATAATTTTAATCGATCATTATTTCCGTGACACTGTTCAAGAGTATACATTGCTGGGTATATCATATACAAAAATAAAATAAGTGCTAGTTCATAACACGAAGTGCAATAGAACAAAAAAAAAATATATAAAATATTTATTCCTCAAGACGCTTACCAAGAATTACACTGGTTGGATAATACACATCCACTTTGGCAAAACAACCAGTTCTTGGTAAGCGTATTATAATTATTAGTATTATAATTATTAGTATTATTATTATTACTCGTATTATTATTGTTTCATCAAACTATTATTTGGAATACTGATGTTCCATAAAATTTGGATACGGAATAAAAATAGCCCGTTATCCCTGCTCGCGTCACATTTAATATCGGCGCTTTTGCATATGATTATGGCATCATAGCAGAAAATGCAGACATATTGATTTATTATTTATTACATATATAAATATTTTATTTAAATTATTATTACTATTATTATTATTTATAAACATATTTTTATTTTGTGACTAATATTATCTGTTAATATTTAGTTAAGTTAAATTATAATTATCTTTCGTAAAAATATAATTACATAAATATGCAAAATTAAGGAACCATGGTTGATTTAGTTAAACAAACTATTTATTTATAAAAATTGTATTATTATTATTATTATTTATTTACTATATACATATACTATTTCTTAAATAATTAAATTACATTTTGTTGATTTACCAAAGGATTTTTCTCTGTAAATTTTCAGTGAGTTGTATAAAAAACCTAAACGTGTCGTATTTTCTTTTTTTGTTTCTCTGTTAGTTCTTCATGTGTGGTGTAGCAATAAGTCAATTTATTTTATAGTGTAATAGTGTAAAAGTGAATATGCCTTACTAAAAAGGGAAAGTCTATGACAATGTAAGTTTTCCGACGTATACAGGGCACTTCTTAAAAATGAACTAAAACTGGAGGTGAGGGTAAACAAAAGATGATCACAAGACCAACGTTCACAAAGCTTAGCAGGTATGTTGTATGATTACTAAATTGTGATACTATTTTATTGTATTTAAGTGTGCGTATGTGTTCATAATATGTATATATAACATGATATAAGCAGTATTTCAAGCTCCTAGTGATTGGTGGTAAGATCCCATCCCATACGGCTGCCACCTATAGCCAGCAATATACTGCACCACCATAAAGTCATTAGGAGAATTCTGTTAACGGTTCATGGGACAACCATTTTCCACATACTGGAAACCCTAATCGTTCCGTTACAGTGGCGCCCAAACTACAGCAATATTTTTTTTTTGATTAAATAGGTTGTGAACACAAGCACAGTAACATTATGGTATATACGTAGAAATGGAAATTCAGTTATACTTTTACCGAATTCTAGATATTATCTTGTTCCACTCACGGGTGTTTGATCTAGATATCTCTACGAGTTTGGTGATTTCATTTGTTCATTTATCCTTAGTTTGGTGTCAGAATTCGCTATTTCCGTGTTATGATTTGCATAAAACGTTTGGTTGTTTCTGACCTTGATGTAGCGATCTGGAATGACCTTTACTGATAAATAATTCCGCAATACATAGTATGTATACAAAGGTTACTTACCTCCCATTAATTTAACATGGTTTGACTGTTAATGTAAAGGTAGGATATAACTGGAGTATGTATTGAATTATAACGTTAAATTATTTGAATGGTACGTTTTCCGCTAGCATGCGCTTGATAGTGATGAGTCACTTTCTCGAGTACATACTTTTCAATATTTTTTTTTTCTTTTTAAATTTTTTTAAACAATCTATTGCAAAAATAAGTGTATTAATTTTTTTTAAAGATTTCCGTATATATTCGTATATCATGTAGTATCACAGTTTCTTATTCATGTAATAGCATAGTATATGTAGCTGAGTTTTTTTTTAGTACGTTGGAGCTTATATTGTCATAGTAAATATTATTTATCTAAAACTAAAGTATACTTATCAATATTAAAAAATAGTCTAAGTCAATTTTGTTCTTCAATTTTTTATTTTCTTTATTATTTAGTAATAATACATATATCAAGAGCAATTTATCATAATCAAGAAGTTTGAGTACAAAACTATATACCAAAACTATTCAATCAACATAATTGCATATTTTATTTATTTAATCAATCCTAAATAATGGTCGTTCAATATTTAAACTGCGACGAATTGGACATTGAATGTCAAATTCGAAATATTGGTGGAACAATAGCGAACCGAATATCCTTGCTTACAGAAGCTTTAGAGAAAGAGACGTCAGGGGAAAGTGAAATCCCATCTGAGCCACATTTCTATGCTGGTCGTTATCCGAAACGCGAGATAACGATTTGTGCTAAAAAATTAAAGAAACTTCAAGATGCAATGGAGGCTATCATGCAGGCATGTGATACCATGGACCCTGAAAAGCTAGAAGAATTGGCTACCGGAGTAGAACATGTTTGGGGTCGACTCTATAGGCTTTCCGCGACTAAGACTGGTAATATTGTTATAACAGCTAAAAAACTTTTGGAAACGTGCGATAAATTCTTGAGTTGCTTCAATGATTTACGTAGCAAGCAAACTACGATGCTTGATGTTGAGCGATCCTGGAAAGAACTGGTTATAATTGTTCCCGATAATCCTGAAGAGGAAGAGCAATTAGATAATCCACCGGAGCATAATAATGTTGTTAAACCGAGTTGCAGTACTAAGATCGTTGCAAATTCTTTAGAACCCAATAACATTTCAATATCATCTGCAACTGCTTTTGAAACCAATCTGTTTAGTCCACAACAAATAAATTCAATTGTAGACGCTCTTATCACAAAGCTTAATCTACCCTCAACAAATGCCCAAAAGCAAACGAGTGACTTACCAGTGGTAAATACACAAACTAACTCAAGAATGCATTCGTCAACTGTTTTGTCTTCAACACATATTGAATCACCTCCTACGTTTAACGCTGCAGTACCTCCTCCGGGTCACAATATTTTAACTGAACGAGCTGGTGTACACATTCCAATAACTACAACAGTTTCACAAAATACTCCTTCCGTAGGCGAAAATTATTTCAAAAAGAATGCACGCTTAGAAATCCATAGATGGGCTATCTCATTCAGTGGTGAATGTGGAGAAATTCCGGTAGAGAGATTTATTTATAGAGTGGAGAGTTTGGCGACTTCTAATGGTATTACAACGGAATTTTTGGTAAAAAATTAAAATGTTTTATTGAATGGCAAAGCAAGAGAATGGTACTGGATGTTTATGGAGAGAGAAAGATTTATTAAATGGGAAGAGCTGCGCTGCGCCATGATCCATAGGTTCCAAGACAGACGGACCGATGCAGATATTCGGCAGGTTTTGGAGAAACGCAGACAGAGGATAAAGGAGACATTCTTGGATTTTTATAACGACATTTTGTCATTGTCCGAAACAGAAACAATAAACTTGCTGATCCGAAATATGAGACCGGGCTCCAATCTAATTTTGCTGGTCAGACATTTAATGATATTTCCACGCTAGTTAATCGTTCTATAGCAGTTGAAGATACGTGGAAACGAATCGGGTGGATTCCAGAGCTGGTTTACCAATCTAGACGTCAGGTCAATGAACTCGATGTGAATGCTGATTATGGTGAAGGGATATCCAACCAAATGAACTCTTCTGAGCTCCAAACAAATTATGATTCCGTGTGCGCTGTACACTGTATTATGATGTACTGTATTGGTCGAATCCTTTAACATCCAATATAAATAATACACTCCGAAACACTTGTTGGAACTGTGGAAGTAATACTCACATTTTTAAAGATTGCAATATTCCGATTTCTCACAAATTTTGTTTTGGCTGCGGGGCTAAAAATATTATCAAAATTAACTGTCAAACATGTCGTAATGCCAGAGCTGCAGGAAACTGCCAACGGGGTGTCAGAAATATTGGGGTTCTGAGATTCGAAAATCAATCAACGAATATTCCCAAACCGGATATGGTAGATTCAGTGACGAACACGGACCCCGAGTCCTACAGACTTCTTCGCAGAAAACAGGAGTAACTACAACGTCAATTGTAAACAAATCAAATAAATCAACTCAAACTATTGCTGACCAATGTCAATCCCCTAACAGCAAAAATCATTTGCAACGGAGTTTGATTTTAGGACCCGACGAGAAAATAAAAAGATAATTTCTGAATCAAAATTGGCATGCAACGACGATAACAGACCATATGCGGATGTTATTATAAATGGAATACCGTATCGGGGTCTTTTGGATAGTGGGGCTAGCATCTCTGTTCTTGGTTTAGGTGCAGAACATTTCATAAAAGAAAACAACTTGAAGCTGCATAATATGGCAACGCTATTAACAACTGCTAGTGGCGAAGAACAGCTCTCGGACATATAATTGCTAAAGTGCCATATGGGGGCAAAACGAAAACAATAAGGCTGCATATCGCTCCAAATCTCAGCCAAAAATTATATCTCAGAATGGATTTTTGGGAACTCTTCGGTCTGATACCATTAATGGTAAATGAGCTAGACAACCGTCATCCTAACTCTGATGTGAAACCTCTTGCTGATAAACACATGCTAGATCCTGAGCAAGAAGCAACCTTGAATGATGTTATCCAAAAGTTTCCGTCTTACGAGCAAAATGGATTGGGAAGAACGCATATTCTGGCACACAAAATAGATGTAGGAAATTCAACAGCTGTGAAGCAGAGACATTACCCAGTGTCTCCTATTAAACAAGAAGAAATGTATCGAGAATTGGACCGTATGTTGCAAATGGGAGTGATCGAGGAAAGTACCAGCTCTTGGTCATCTCCGATTACTGTGGTAAAAAGGGCAAACGGAAAAGTTCGTCTATGCCTCGATGCTAGAAAGTTGAACTCGGTTACTGTGAAGGACGCCTATCCTTTGCCGTTGATCGAGGGGTTATTAGGTAGACTGGATAAAACTCGATATATAAGCACCATCGACTTAAAAGACGCCTTTTGGCAAATACCCTTAGATCCTTCATCAAGGGATAAGACGGCCTTTACAGTGCCGGGTCGTCCACTTTACCAATTCGTCGTCATGCCGTTTGGGCTGTGTAATGCAGCTCAAACGATGTGTCGGCTAATGCACAAGGTAATTCCTCACCACCTTCACGATCGCATCTTTGTTTACCTTGATGACCTATTAGTGGTATCGGCGACTTTTGAAGAGCATATATCACTATTATCTGAAGTAGCAAGATTGCTAAAGCTAGCAAATCTCACTATAAATGTGGAAAAAAGTAGGTTCGTTCTAAAGGAAACAAAGTATCTAGGCTACGTGATTGGTGAGGGTTGTCTCAGAGTGGACCCCGAAAAGATACGAGCCATAGACCACTACCCCGTTCCTAAAAATGTTAAAGAGATCCGAAGATTTCTTGGGATGACCGGCTGGTACCGTCGATTCGTATCAAACTACTCCAGTATAGCTGCACCTATTAGGGATCTACTTAAAAAAAGGAAGCACAAATTGTGGAATACGCAAGCTCAGGAAGCTTTTGAAAATTTAAAGAAGGCACTAGTTACAGCACCGGTTCTGGTTAATCCAGATTTTACAAAGCACTTCTACATACAGTGCGATGCATCAACAACAGGAATAGGGAGTGTATTATTCCAAAAAGTGAATGATGGAGATGAACACCCAATCGCGTTCATGTCTCATAAACTGAATAAGGTACAGAAAAATTACAGTATCACGGAACTGGAATGTTTGGCAGCAGTGATGAGTATTAAGAAGTTCAGACCGTACATAGAAGGCTATCCATTCACTGTAATAACAGATCATTCGAGTTTGCGGTGGTTGATGGAGCAGCGAGACTTAACCGGTAGATTGGCAAGATGGTCATTAAAATTACAAGCGTTCGATTTCAACATCGAATATAGAAAAGGCTCACTAAATGTCGTTCCGGATAGTCTGTCCAGAGTATATGTAGAGGCTATTGACGAAAATAATGAGGAAGTACTCCACATTGACCAAAACTCTTCGGCATTCCAGGGTAACGAGTACGTTGCCAAAATTAAGGCTTTGGAACAAAACCCTGGAGTTTCAGGAAATTATAAAGTTCAGGATCAAAAAAATATATGTAAATACCGAGACAGGCATAGATACTGATGTACTCTCATGGAAATTGGTTGTTCAGGAATCATTAACTTCTTTATTAGTTGAAAGAGCTCATAGTCCACCTACAGCTGAACATCAAGGAATTGCAAAAACAGTTGAACTATTAAAGCGGTACTACTATTGGCCTGCTATGAATATGCAAGTTAGAAATTTTATAAATGGATGTGACATATGTAAATGTACGAAGCCAGTTTATTATTCCACCAGGCCAGAAATGGGTAAAGCTTTCGAAGTATTACGTCCATGGCAGCTCTAGAGCTCATAGCTTCTAATACTGGAAAAAAATTATTTTCCGCAAATGACCAGCTTAATAAGGAAGTACGTGAAGAATTGGGACATAGGCAACTAAAATAAATACGAACGTCATCCTACAAACCATCACTTCAGGAAACACCTATTCCTATTGGCAACATTGTTTTTGGCCGAACACAACGGGTAAACTTTCAAAATTTGTTAAATTTTAAAGAAAAACTGAAAAAGAGGGGAAAAGAGTTATACCGAGCAAATAGCGCAGTGGTTAAAGCTGCGACGTTTGAATCTGGATGTACCGGGTTCGAATCCCAACAGAGGCGGGATGCAAAAGGGATTTTTCATCTCCCGATTACGATCGGTGATTTAATTGAAAACATCTATGACCCTCTGTTGGAATGTAGAACTCATGGGCCAACCCATCTTCCATGTCACTGTACAGGGTGACATGGAGCTATGCAATGCGCAGGTGCTATACTGTACTTGTGTGAATGGGATGAATGAATGGATTGAATGAATGTTGTGTGAATGTAAGGTAAGGCTATGGACCGTAAAAGTGTCTATGCCAAGTCCTTTTAAAAAAAAAAAAAAAAAAAAAAAAAAACAAGGAGTTATAAAAAGGGAATGGGATTATAAAATTATTGATGGTAGAAGCTCCGGAATATATGGCCAATCAGAACAGAACTAGATTATTCCTTCATCAATTATGATGAAACGTTATTATGTCGGATGGGACTGAAATTTGGATAGGCCAACTCGGACCGCGAGCCATTCATTCATCGATCATGATGAAACTTGTCAATGTGGATGGAAGAAATGTAATTCTAAAACAAAATCTCACTCAAAAAATAATTTTGAAATTTGACGTTAATATTAAAATGATAAACTATTAACTTAAAGCTCATCGTATTATACGTATATAAGCTTTACAGATTTTGTTGTATTATCAATAACTTTGAATAAATTTCAAATACAAATATCAAAATCAAAACAAACATACGTTTTCTAGACTTAAAAATTACAAATATGTTTATAATTTAGGCTCCACGGTGTAGAGAATGACTTAGCTTCTTCAGATTGCCTAAGACACTATGAAGCTTGTTGCAAATTCTCAGTTAGAGGCCAATAATGGCCTTTAAAAACTGTAAATATTATATAATTCAGGAGAAAATATTGAAACTCGGTAACCTTCGGAATTTAAATTTTGTAAAATTCGTTTTACAATTTGAATATTATGACATTAAATTTAAAATGAGACAAAATTAATTTAAAATTTATAAATCCTTGTATGTATAGTCAAAGTTTCACAGCTTCCATTGATCATATCAAATCTTTATAATTTTAAAATCCAAAACACGAAAAGTTTGAAATTTTTTTCCAGTAGATGTAGAAAAATTCACATAATCTTCAGAATACAAATTTTCTACCTTTCAAAAATTCGTATAGTCATTTTGGATTAAAATTTTAGAATTCTGCGATCTTAGCCTCAACGCTTACCATGAATTATCGAATATTTTGAAATTTAAAATCTAAAATTCGAAAATTAAAGCGCAGATAATATATCTGCATCTATGTAAAGACGTAAGCAAATATTTTCTCTTCAATAACTAATAAAGCACTGACGTATTTCCCAAGGAATCCCGAAGAAAGTATCTAAACAGAAACCTTCAAATCTGGAAAAAGGATGGTATTACCTGTTACAGTAGTATACTACTATATATATATATATATCAACTTCATCGCGAATTCCTAAATTATCTGCACTGGTTGTGTGCAACGCTCTTAAATCGACCTTAATACATCTTATATATTGGTCAACCAGAATGGATTTATGGCTGATAGATTTCATCTACCAACCTCCATTTTCATTCGATTACAATAATAGGTTCAAGACGCATTTAACAAACCGTTTGCAAAAAGTAATAATTGGAATCAAGACTATTGAACGGATATATATACATACATGCACGATGATGTCAAACTTTAAAACATCTATAGATTGAATGAATGGTGTGATTGATACTGACTGCATTTAAACTGCAATAAATGCAAAAATTCATTTTAGAAATATGCTTTATTTATTGATGTAAAATACGTAAATTTGCGTCTATGTGTGATAACTGATTTAGGCGTCACTTTATTCGAAAAAGTTAGTTTCAACCAGCACTTTGATATTTGTATTGTTAGGGCAAATGCTATGTTTGGCTTTGTAAAACTGGGGAATTTAAGGATTTAAGGATAAATAAAATAATAAACAAACTTAGTTTTCACTGTATTTTGATTATGTCTTAAGAGGATCTCGCTGTGATGGTCTATGGAGTCCTTCCTATGTGGTGCGCATCAAAAGAATTGAAAGCATTCAAAATAAGTTTTTGATATTTCTGTTGAATAACACTGATTGGGATTACGTTCGAAATATACCATTCTATTAAAATGTAGCACGTTCACTTAATTTTTTTAAATTTTATTTATCATTTAAAATCATAAACATAATTTACTTAAATCGATTTGTTAAATAATATATAAATAAAGATGATGAAATAGTTTCAAAGAAGCATATATAAACTTCATGGATATAAAATTTAAATTTCAGGTTTAAAATCAAAAAAACGCCACATTTTCATGACATATGCATGTACAGTAGATTAAGTTCAGACAAATCGAATAATTTAACAAAAATATAATTATTTTTTGAGTTGAGTCAATTTTAAAGGATTATTGTAAATTATTTTCATGTTTCAAGGCAAAAAGACAAACAACTTTAATTGATTTTAAATACGGTTTTCACGCAACAATATATGAATAACCAAATTGTTTCGTGATTAAATGTACATATGTATACAAAAGTCTATATATTGTCTGTAATAAAGATATAAAAAAAATATTTACTACCGCAATATCATTAATAATAATTTGGCTTGTAACAATAAATATTATATTCAGGCCTATAAATCATTTTAATGGTTGTTTGAGTTTTATTATTTCCAAAAATTTCTTTTACAACCGGAATCGAATTTTTAAGCTATTTTTGCAATACATGTAATAAATGTTTTATATAATTTGAATAGTTATCAGCTGTTAGACACAGGCAATTTGAAGTTGATGCACTCCATACACCTAAGGATTGCGATTATAATTCCGTTCGCGTGTTTTTGGGGCGAATACCATTATACAATATTATTTAGGATTTTTTGTTTTACTTTAATAGCCTTGTTAATTTGACTAACTAAGCATATATGCGTTGGTAAAATTCCTGATACTTATAGTATTGCTGGATGCTCCTCAACAACAACAACAACATCAAACGCACGCGATGTTAAGTTTAATGGAATTACATAGAATTCATTAGTTTATATTATTATCAACCATCTCGAAATATTTATGTTTCAAACGACAGAAACGAAACATAAAAATTAAATCATAAAAACATGCAAATCTTTAGTTTATCAACAACAACAACCATTTGGATAAGTAAAATATGGTTTATACTCGTAGTTTATTGTTTTTGTTGACTGCACGCAATAACAATTTTATCCGCGCGTATAGTAATTAAAATTTTGTAATAGCTACTTTGTAAAATAATTCCAGATAAATACCATATTAGAAAACTTTTTGAGCTTGTGTAAAACATAGGATTATCCTTAAATTTGGTATAATACATAGAAGCAAATGCTTGCTTTATTACTGAACTAAATACTTCACGGTGAAGTAATTGCTTGATACTGTTAGCAAACGTTATCCATTTTATTCCTACCATCCTATATTTTTATTCATTTAACTGCAGTTTAGCTTACAGTTTCATAATATTAATGTTTTAGATATAATTCAACGAGTGTGTTCAAATTTCGGAATCGACGTTATTAATAATCGTTTAATCGAATCGAGCAAATAGCATACATGGGCTATGTCATTTTGATCTAACGTAACATTTTGTATTTGGATGTAACTATTAATAAATTTTGAAAAATATAACAATTTTGAAAAATCAAACAGAAAGTTGAAGAGTGTTTAAATTTTAAGCATGTAAATATATTAACCGATGACAAAACTGCATCGAAAGACGATAGCTTGAAAACATTTAATTAATTCAACTATTGAAAGTACATTCCCAAACATATAGCAACGTCATTGAAAATACTTAAAAGCAAATATTATTCAGATGAATAATCCTTTTCTGCATTGACAATAACAATAACTATAAAATCTTTTGCACATCATAAAGTGCACTACAAGATGAAACAGCATTCTTATCATAGAATCAGAAATATTGGAATCAAAGAATCGTCATCAAAAGATTTAAAATGTGTTCAGGAAAAATTTATGGTTTAAGGTATTTTTTAGCAAAGCCCAAAATATTCAATTTAATAAAACTTTTACTATTGAACAATATTCGTAATTTTAATTGTTTTCCATTTCTAATTATTTTAAAATTGAATAAAATTAAATACCAACACATACATATGTATATACATTATAATTAGAGACTATTCGGCTAGTGAATTTAATGTCGTTTGAAAGTCAGTTGTCCTATTTTGTACACGGCTACAGGTCTGTTAATAAAGCAATATAGACCCTTGTACATACATTTAATCATATTGTCAAATTAGAAGCTTTCAACAACTTCTAAACAAAATTGATTTTTATTAAATAAAAGCTTTATGAGTTGTAAAATATTGCAAAACATTATATGTTTTTGTTATTATTTTTTTGTGTAGCAGTCAAACACTTAACTCAAATCAGTGAATCTGGCTAATCATTCAGCAATAGTTTTACTTGTAACTGATTTATAACGGTTATAATTTCGTAACGAAAATATCAATGGAAGCTGTTAGCTATTGAGTACAATAAAAAGCTAAATTATCGCCAGAATAAATGATAAATGAATGCCAGTTTGGAAAATAAAGTCATCGAAAGCCGTGTTGACGAAACCGGATTCAAATCTTCCAATCAATTCAACTAAATTGACAAAAAACACGCTCCTTTTTCTCTACTTGTGTTGAAATATTTTCAACAATCATAATACAAATTAAAATATTAACGTATGAATAAAATTAGGTTCAAAAGCACTCAGATTATTCGTATTAATAAGAAACTTTGTGTTCGAATCTGGATTTAATCGAATCTGGCCATCATTTCAACACAACTCTTCTGTTACTATAAATAACCTTCTGGAAAGTGCAAGCTTTTATCATAGTCGTATGTAGCTGCTTTTTAAATTTTTGCTGATCAAAAATAAGCTTCATTGGAATTTTGTTATGTATATTTTTGTTTAAAGGCATAAAATTAATATTTTGCTGCTAATGAATAACACAATATTTAAAAGTTTAATTTAAATTCCTAAAAATTATAAAACCAGTAATATTTTATTTTTCTGGGGTGATATCTTCCGTTTGGGCCGTGATAATTTTGAACTTTCACTATGAAACTATGAGCCGCCTAGATCTTGTAATTTAACACTTCTAGACTTTTTTTTATGGAGCTACGTTAAATCATTGGTCTGGAGGAGCTCAGAGCCAATATTGAACAAGAGATAACGGTCGTTTCCATTGAAATGTGTGGCCGAGTCATCAAAAATTGGATTCAACGAATCGACACCTGCAAACCTGTACGTGGTGAACGTATGAGCGATGTCAAATTAGAATGGGGGCAAAAAAACTATTTTTTCAACAACTTGGTCCAAGCCACACAAACCGATAAAGCCGATCCGTAGTCATCAACGGACAGAATCATCATCAACTACTATACTGAACGAACCAATCATTTTATTTCCAAAATGTAAATAAAATGTCTTCGAAAGCTGCCCAATTTCACAATTTTGTGTTAAAAACGCTCTTTCCGGGTTACATTATCTGTGAAACTTTTCAAGCCGTTATATGGTTTATAGATGTGATGGTTTTCCGCAATCAATCATCAATGTAACTGGTGGAGGAGTACTTATAGCCGTCCTTGCATCTTTATTAAGTTAGTTAGTTGAAATATCCAACTTGTCTGTCGAACAATAATGTGTTAAAATTATAATCAACAAATAGTCAATTTTTATCTAGGTGGTATGTATATATTCCACCTGCCTCATCGGTATCATCTTACGCTGCCTGTTGCGACACTATAATGGAAATCACTAATGCTGCTAATCCATCTGACCCCATCTTAATCACGGGGGATTTTAATTTTACATCTATTAACTATGGTCGTATGACGAAGAAATGGATAAAATGTTACCTTTAAACGAGAGTTCCGAAACAGAGGTTTATCGGTACCGTTTTTTGATATAAATATAAGTCAAATTTGCCAGTTACATAATGGTCTAGACCGTATCTTTTTTTTTTTTTTTTTTTTTTTAAAAAAGGACTTGGCATAGACACTTTTACGGTCCATAGCCTTACCTTACATTCACACAACATTCACTCAATCCATTCATTCATCCCATTCACACAAGTACAGTATACCACCTGCGCATTGCATAGCTCCATGTCACCCTGTACAGTGACATGGAAGATGGGTCGGCCCATGAGTTCTACATTCCAACAGAGGGTCATAGATGTTTTCAATTTAATCACCGATCGTAATCGGGAGATGAAAAATCCCTTTTGCATCCCGCCTCTGTTGGGATTCGAACCCGGTACCTCCCGATCCAAACGTCACAGCTTTAACCACTGCGCTATTTGCTCGGTAGACCGTATCTTAGATTTGATCTTTACAAATGAATCAGTTATGTTTAAAGTAAATGAATCACCATCACCATTCATTATTAATGATATCAACCACCAAGCCATTGAAGCAATTTTGGAATGCGTCATAATGTTAGTGATAATCACCAAAACTGCAATCCGTATTACAACTTTAGAAAAGCTGACACAATAAACCTTCAGGTACATTGCGAGCATATTAACTGGGAGAAGGAGCAACATAGATATCAGCAGCAACATAGATGTTAACAGCAGCAACATAGATTATCAGCATCAACATTGATGTTAACGTTGAGAAATTGTATAAAATCATTTTCGAGGGTCAAGGCCAAACCTAACAAATATCCTCCATGGTACGATGATACACTTATCAATTTTAAAAACAAGAAAGACAAGGCTTACAAAGAAAATCTCAAACTGTTTTCTGAGGAAAGTAAACATAAATTCATTGCGTGTAACCAGCATTTCGAGTGATACTTGAGTTAAACTATAAGAGCTACATTAGCCATATGAAGGGAAAAAATAAGAAAGGATCCAAAACACTTTTGGAGCTTTTTTTTTTAAAGAAAAATGTGAAATTAATGGTTACCCAGCATATTATGTATGACGTTCAAGGAACATAAATCTTGTGACCCGCAGGTTATATCAAACATGTTTGCTCAGTTGTTTCAATCCGTTTATAAGCCGGAAGACATCGATAAGTATGAAACCCCTACCAATGGTAAAACAACGTAACCATACTAACGTCACGGATTGAACCCGAGGATATTCATCGAGCTCTAAAAGCATTTGGAGATGGATGCGGTCCTGATGTCATTCCAGCTTCTTTAATAAGTAATTTCACAATGTTAGCAATTCCTCTGTGTCTTCTATATTTAAATCTATATATGATTATATATTTAAATCTATATGAGGAAATCAATCGCTAAGATTAGGAGAATTTTCACAGAAATGGACAAAAAATAACTCCAAATTTCGAAATTAGAGCAAGTGATGATGTTTTTTGTTATAGAGGGATTACATCAATATCTCCAATACCCAAATTATTTGAACTGGAAGTAACTCATTATTGGTCCCTCGATTTATCTGACAGTATATCAGCACGGTTTCATGCCAAAAAGATCAACATCAAGAAATGTCATTTAAGTTATCAGCAACTCAATTAAAGAAATTGAAAAACACAACCAAGTTGATGTATATAGTTTATACTATATAACTTTACGAAAGCCTTTGACTCATCAAATCAGTCATTGTAAGACATTGGAACGCTTATATATAAGTTCGGTTTCTCCAAACAGTTTACTGCCTGCAGGTTTAAATTATATTTAGAAGATCAGAAATAATTGAAGCTACCTCAGGGGTACCACAAGGATCCCATATTGAACCTTGGATCTTTATAATTTTCATCAACGCATTACTAATGTATCACTCTAAAGTATTAATATTAGCGAATGATCTCAAAATCTACAGAACTGTCGATAACATCGCTGATAACAACAAACTACAGGAAGACATCGATAATCTAGTGAAATGGTGTGAGTCTAACATTCTCAGCCTCAACATTAACAAGTGTAACAGTTGATCGTTCCATCGAAAAGTCAACCGTCTTATACATCAATATCAAATACATGGCATACTTTTACAAAAAGTATTCGAAATTAAGGACCTAAGGGTTACTTTCGTTGCTAACATGAGCTTTAGTAAGCACATTAGCAATGAATCACTGTAGAGACGTATAAAAAGTTATCCCAGAATTTTATCCCAAAAAAATGAAAAATGTACATCAGGTAATACAAGTGATAGTATCCATTAGCTGTCATGATAGAACTATGTATAATGCATATAAAAACTAAATCAGTAAATACAAGTTGTGAAATCATTACAAAATACGATTGAAATTAAAATTTAAAATAAAATTGACATAATAAACTAGAAAATACATTAAACATAAAAAATTAATTAATTTACAAAATTTTTGAGCTTTTCAAAATAACGTAACATGTCATCGTCTCCAGAGTCAAAGAGGTAGAAATGTCGGATTAGCTCGGGTGTTTTTTAAGTTTGGCATATTAATTCCAATTTATCCAGTTCGTTTAAAAAAAATTCAAAGATGTTACTGGTGAAATAATTAAAAATAATGAAAAAAATATGAAATGGTAAGCTTAAAGCTTAATAAATCAAATCATTGAATGATTTAATTTACATTGTTTTTATGATACATTTTTGTGTATGATTTTTTTCGTGATATGATGTTTTGGTACGAAATTCAAGATTATAGTGATTTCCTATGGGATGATATGGGACAAAATTTTAGGATGATAACTTTATATACATATACTATAGAGCTAATTCCATGATTGGTTTTATTAAGCGGTAGACGGGGGATATTTATGATCTCGAGATAATTAAGGTCCTGTATTACGCTTACGTGAGATCTCAACTTGAATATGCTGTTAATGTCTGATGTCGTTTTTACGACGAACATATCCGTAACATTGAAAATATCCAAAAAAAAAGTTAATACACTATGTAACGTGGCGACTTGGGTGCTAATACGACCAAGATTTACCGTCCAATATTAACCTGACGCATTTACCACCATATCTTACTGGTTGTAACACCTATCGCATGACAACACTATGGATAAAAGACGAGAGCTTTTAAAATGCTCTCTTGTTGCAAATATTTTACCGGACCAAATCTATTCACAATCTATACTGGGAATCAATTAAAATAAAGGCACCGTGTAAGAATTTGAGATATCATGAGTTCATTCATCTGTACCAACATATAGAACTAATTATGGTGACAACCGGTAAACATGATGTCGAAGAGTTTTATTAAAATTGATCATCTATCCGACTTTAACTTAAGTAAAGATAGCTTTAAACGTAGGTTAAAGCAACATTATGCACCGACATGAAAATATTTTAATGTTAATTTTAATTTTAGTGTTATTCACTTTTTAATGTTCTATGTTTATTATTCTAATGTATGTACTCAAGTCAAATTTGTAGACTTTTTTCAGAATAAATAGATAATAGCGTTATAGGCACGAAAACCAGATTTTTAAAGTAAAATAATAAATCATGTTTAAAACCAAATTATAGTTAAAATGCTTCACGTAAAATTATAGAAGACAGCGTACTTTTAAAGTTAAATTGTAATCAAATTTCAAAGCAAATTTAAACAAATCGAACGTAATATTCCTGGATATTAGAAATCTGTTTTCGCTTTAGTTCCCCACTTGAACAATGATCTGAACCTATTAACAGATATTAACTGTTCCAAATATACTGTAATTCAGCAAGTCAATTGATACATTGGAAATCTCTCGGCTTGTGAAATAGAACGAGATTAATTAAAACTTATTTTAATTCATTCCTTATAATAAAAATAAAGAAAATTTCAAAGTGGGAATCTCTTAGTTTTCATCTTCTTGTAAAACAAAATAATGTAATGTTTTCGTTAACATTACAAACAAAACGCGCATGTAATAAGCTTTTTTAAAAGTCTATTCTATTCTTCCACCCTATATATACTTATATATATATATATATATATATATATATATATATATATATATATATATATATATATATATATATATATATATATATATATATATATATATATATATATATATATATGTATATATATATATATATATATATATATATATATATATATATATATATATATATATATATATATATATATATATATATATATATATATATATATATATATATATATATATATATATATATATATATATATATATATATATATATATATATATATATATATATATATATATATATATATATATATATATATATATATATATATATATATATATATATATATATATATATATATATATATATATATATATATATATATATATATATATATATATATATACATGCGAACGCGAAACAAATTCGATTCGATATGCCATTAGTAAAATGTTTATAATTTAATAAATGGTTTTGTCGGCAGATTTTTAAGATTATTAATTTTTATTCGAAACATTTAATTTTTTAAAACATGGACATTAATGAAAAATATAATAAAGTTCTTGTCGAATTTATAAGAAATTAACTTAGGTATATTCGAAAACTTTTATTATACATATTTTGAGAATTTTAATTTGAACAATTTAAATACGGAATAAGATTTTATTTTAAAACCATTGTGCTTTATTATACACTCGTAAGTATGTATGTAAATATATATGTATATATGTGTTCCGGCAACTTAATTTCTTTAATGTAATTTCAAATAATGTTCAGAAGGTTAATGTTATTTTAACATCCAACCACTCTACAAACATCGGACAGATAAATAATTTTGAAGGTGTACACAAAATAACCAACACCATGAGGAATAAAATAAAAAATTTAACCTAAGCTTTATTATAACAATTCCATTTCTAATTCTAAAATGGTTTTATATACAAACATATATACATACTAAAGGGTTTTCCAATAAGAGGTTCCTTTTTGATATAAATAAGAAACGAGTATTTTTTAAGAGAAATCAATGAATGTTTATTTCATTGTAAAGACGAAAGTATGCCATTAACGTTTGGAAACGATATCAGCCAAACGGCCACCACTGCTACGTATGCAGCACCATATCCTTTTCATGAAATTTACCATGATAAATTCGCACATTTGTGGCTTGATAACTTGACGAATTCTATCTTTAAGGTCTTGAATTGATTGTGGAGCATTGGCATAGCCCTTAGCTCTCACGTGGCCCCAAAGAAAAAGGTCTAAAGGTGTTAAATCACAAGATCTCGGTGGCCAATTGTGAACACCTCTTCGAGAAATAACACGGTCAGGAAACTTTTCTTGCACAATTGCCATTGTTTCGTTGCTTGTGTGGCATATAGCGCCATCTTGCTGAAAATAAACGTAGTCCACATCATTAAGTCCGGCCATAAAAAATCATTAATCATAGCTCGGTAGCGCAATCCATTCACCAGCCCAAAACCCGCACAAAATGGTGACACGTTGAGGATGGAGAGGCTTTTCAACAATCATTCTTGGATTTTCTGAGCCCCAAATGCAACAATTCTGCTTATTATCGTATAGTCTCCGATTTGAAAATGGACCTTATCATTTTGATGCATTTGAAGGACCCAATCAGTGAAGATACGACGTTTATGGTGATCAACCGACTTGACTCCTAGTGTTAACTGAACTTTAAAAGTCTTAAGACCTAAGTCTTTATGCAAATTACGGTGTAATGTTGTTTGAAGAGTGTCTAATTCCAAAGATCGACGAGGAATCGACAAACCTGGGTTTTTTTCAACACTACGGGCTACAGCAGCAGCAATATTCTCATTGGTTCCTGAGCGACGCACACGGTTCCGATTCTTCACATCACTGACAAGTTTGTCCCAACAGCTCAAATTTTTCCACTATTGCCGGCCGAGAAGGTGCTTCACGACGACCAAAAAGTGCTTTAGTTTTACGAACTGTGACTGTGAAATTTTCACCATGTTTGTAGTGAATTTTAACAATTTCAATGCGTTGTTGAAGCGTGTATCGTTCCATTTTTAGTAATGGCGTAGTTTTTACTTGTCAAATGCCAAAAAATGACAGCTTCAAAATTGACAGCTGCCCAAATAGCACAGGCTATTCAAAATGAACCCGCATATTGGAAAACCCTTTATATGCATGGATACGGTTATATAAGTATATGTAGGAACAATAATACATTTTTATTTTCGTAAATATAATCCTACAAGCATAATCCTTTATTGTATGAATAATCAAATAAAGCGGATTAGCACAATATAAATGACTTAGAATAAAAATTATAAATAAAAAAAAAACACACGAAATCACACAGATAATATTATATTGTATGTACATAAGGTTTTTGTTGTCACCGTAATAAATTGGATCTAATCTGATCATAAAACATTAAGTTTTTATTTTTGTATTTAAATTTTGTGGTTTACGTTGAAATGAAAATTTGTGACAGTTGCGGAATAATAAATGAATATTTTATAAAATGATTTAAAAAAATTACAGCATGCTCGCAAATGGTATATCCGCAACAATCAATACTCGTACTCGTAAACCTATGTATATATAAATACATCCATATGTGTATATACAAATTCCACCACATTCACTAATTTCGTTAAATATATTATTATTTGCTAACAACAACTGAGTACAAATTTTCCTAACCGCACGTAAAACAGTTTTCATGTGAGAATATTCCTGGCGGTTAAATATTTCTTCCTGTTTAAAATTTATTTTGTTCATCTATATAAGCATGTATGTACGTACATATATCGACACGAGTATATATCTATACATATACATTTTACCTGTTTTCCAGGCAATTTAATAACACACACAAATACAATTTATATTTATATGTATATATATATATATGTAGCATATAAATAATGATAATATGTTATCAAGAAAATGTTAAAACGTACAAAGTGGAAACATTTAATTTATGACAAGTAGATTTTAAGCCTCCAGTTAAAAAATTCGTAATAAAATGGTATATGTTAACATCAAAAGGTATTATTACGACAAAAGCGTGTTTATGACATTTAATAGCGTTGATGATATGATTTTAATACGGGATGATTTCGAGGTTAAACATTATACCTTGTACTTTTAATTTCATAATTTTGGCTGCAGTGAAAATTGCGTACACAAATATTCACATATATATTTACACCAATCTATGTACAGATAGTAAATCGACTGTCGAAAGAAATGTAATGGATCAGTAATCTTTTACAGTAAACATAGGGCATTGCAAATACATAAGATCGGTTCTGTGGAATTGAAATTAGGTTCTCGTTCACAAAAAGAAATAATTATGCAGAACTAATATAAAACATGCATATATGTACTAGGTAAGATTTAAAATTAAATTAAATCAAAAAAATTAATTTGGACTACGTCCACTTTATTCGATCGATGATCAGGTGATATAACGATGTTGTTATTGTTTGTGTTGCAAATATGGCTTGGTCAATGTCTTAACTTATCCTTTAACAAATCGGCGTCTCGTGTATTAGAAATTTAAATGAATCGGCTGTATCCATAATGGCACGTTGTTTTTGCCTGTTGCATCTTCCGTTGAAAGCCACGCTATTTTTTTTATGGTTTCTATATCTTATTCGAACTAACAAGATAAGAATTAACATTGCGATTGAAGTTATAATTCCAATGTCAGTTATGTTATTGGTATGATGAAGATCATTGAAGGTATTATGAAGATCATTGAAGGTATTCTAGATTTAGCTTAATTCCCCGTTGAGTGATGTTTGTCTGAAGTAATGGAGGTATAGTATTTCAGAACTTCTTATTTCCTTATTGGCAAACGTCCATCCTTTAATTTCCAACGTCTCGTTTTGATACTGAAGTAAGTAACTTCCATTTAGGTGTTTTTCTGAATTATTATATGTTTTATAATTCCGTTGAAATTGTTTATAAAATAGTGTTTTCGTGAGCTGGTTCAATTATTTCATTTTCATTGGTTGGGTTCGCATATTGTGACTTCTGTTCTCTCTTTGCATTTATTTATAATTTTGCTTTTTAAATTTGCTTTTTGAACTTGATTGTCAATCTCAATTTAACGTGATGAAACTCTTCTTTGTTTGTTTTTGGTAATGAGATGATATGTATACGATAGACATGTTCTTGATCAGCATGGCCGATTCCGCATGTTCTATGGTTTCTATCTCGTTCGAGTATGGTAATGTTTCAATCTCCGTTAACAATCGGCCTATTTCTACCTTGTACAAAAGGTTAGAATTAATTATTCCTCCTTTTGCCAGTTGTGCGGCTCTTACTACTTCTTTAATATCTTATTGTAATAATTAAAGGCGATTATATATTGATTGTTGAAATACTTCATTGGATCCATCATCTAGGTGTAACTGGATCTCATTATGTTGTTTGATTATTTGTTGCATTTTTGGGGTGGTGATAAGAATGATGTCCCAGTTGGTTGCATCTAGTGAACCGGCAATCCACTTCCACGCTGAGCCAATCCAATTGATTGATCGGTTGGTCCTTGTAGGTTGACTCTTGAGTTCTCCCAATAATTTTGTTATTTCCCTAATCTGATAGGTTAACTGAGAAAATGATGGCTGAGTTGACCTCCTTTATTTCCGATTGGATTTTGGTTAAGATATCTTCATATAGCAGCTGAGCTAAATGTGGTCAATTATCCTGAAATTCCCACTGATAATATTTCCATTTCCTTGTTTTAGTGATACTATTGGGGTGTTGTATTCATAGACATTTAAGGACGTTGCCCAAAGGTACCGGCTGGAAAGAAATTAATTTTTCATTGGGTTATGTTTTTGATTTGGGCTTTATGTATCCTCTTTCCAGAAGGTGTTCATTGTAACTTTATTTCCTTTTGTCACGATTTCTTTTTTGATAATAAATACATCTGCTACTTTCTTTGTTATCCCCGGCTTGTACACTAGTTCGTAATTGTATTCTTCTATACGTTTACTGTTGTTATTCCGGTTGCTTAGAGCAAACGTTAACGGTTGAGCATCGGTTACTATTTTATTTTTTCCCGCACCGTAGAGATGTTTCCGAAGGTTGTCAAGGGCCCAAGCTATCGCTAACATTTCCTTCTCGTTCGTCGCGTAGTTTTCTTCCGTTTTGTTTAATGACCTCGATACGTACGTTATTGCGCGATCTTTACCGATTTCTCCTTGCGAAAGAACAGCTCCAATGCCCAAAGTTTGAAGCATCCGTTGTCAGTATTTACGCCTTGTTGTAGTCCGGAAATATGAGTAATTCCGATGATGTTATAGCAATTTCTTTAGTTGTTCGAAAGCTTTCGATTCTTCTTTATTCAGTTCAATTTTTACCTGCTTGGAATGGTTTGCTTTTATCTGCGCGTTTCACCTCTTGTTAAATTTGTTAAAGGTTTCGCGTTTTTTGCAAAACCCTTGATAAATCGACGGTAATATGATATTAACCCGAAAAATCCTTTTCCTTAGGTCTGCCTTTATTCTTCGTTTGTAATTATGTAGTCAAGGAATTCTGTTTCTTCTTTTAAAAATTCCGTTTTATCTACTAAGATTGGCTTTTAGTAACTTTTTTAATATTTTATTTACGTTATCTAGATGCTCTTCAATGTAGACGTAACAAATCCTGCCAATATATTTCTTAAGGACCATCATAAGGATACCATAAGGATATCACTTTCTTTCATTTTGATATTATGAAAACCCGATGTTAAATCGACCGTTGTGTAGTATTTTGAATTTCACAGGCTTGCAATTGTGTTTGTTATATCAGGGATTGGATATGTCTCTGATATGCTTACTTTATTTAGTCTTTTGGAATCGATTACCATTCGGTATTCACCCCTCATGTTAACAGGGTATGGGTATAAGTTTTTGTGTAAATCGGCTGCTACGTTGTTGTCTATAGTTTGTTCGTCTTTAATTGGGCCAAATAAAGATACATTTCATTTGATAATTGACTTTAGCTTCTCCATTCAAGTGCCCTTATTTCGATTGACCTGATAGTCCTCTAATAAAAACGTCAAGCGCTCGATTCTATGCGGAATTGTAATTAACACGGAATTGTGTTAATTTGTTTTGTTTGGGTAAATTCGAAATATCAGATTTAATTAAATTCTCAATCATTTTGTCTCAAATCTCTCACTTGGATGATAAAATCTTTTAATTGTTTTTCATCTTTGATTTTGTTGTATATAGTAGTTGTTGTTGTTGTGTGTGAGTGTGTGTGATTTCGAATGGTAAGACACAGATTGAGACAGATTGATGTTTAATAGGGTCCGCATTAGATCTATAAACCTATCGCTAAAGGAATCAAGGTATTTGTGCACAATTAGGTTTCGATTATTTAATTCCACCATTAATAACTTTTCAATGTTACAACCGATTTAAACGCGCAGTGGATAATTATAAAGGGTGGTTAAATTTTAAGGGCCGATGTTGAATGTGAACCACACCTTAACGTCAAGTTTTTTTCTGCATTTCATTTGACATTTCTTAATTTCAGACTAACTCAATTTGAACCATGGAAAGATACACAATCGAGCAACGCATTAAAGTTATTCAGGCTTATTATGAAAATGGGCGTTCAAATCAAAATGCATATCGTGCACTTCGTGATTTTTTCGGTCAATTTAATCGTTCAAATGTGCGTACAATCGGAAAAATCGTGCAAAAATTTGAGCAAACCGGGTCTGTAGGAGATTTTAAAACACCAGCGCATCTTCAGTGATGAGGCACATTTTCCCCTCAGTGGATTCGTCAATAAGCAGAATTGCCGGATTTGGGCGAATCATAATCCAAGGATGATTGTCGAAAAACCAATGCACCCATAAAGAGTGACTGTTTGGTGCGGTTTATGGGCAGGCGGCATCATCGGGCCGTATTTTTTCCAAAATTAGGCCGGTCAGGCAGTTACTGTGAATGGTGTTCGCTATCGTGAGATGATAACGAACTTTTTATGGCCCGAATTGGAAGATATGGATGTGGACGATATGTGGTTTCAACAGGACGGTGCCACTTGCCACACAGCTAACGAAACAATGGCTCTTTTGCGCGACAAATTCAATGGCCGTGTTATCTCACGTGGTGGCGATGTCAATTGGCCGCCAAGATCATGTGATTTGACACCGTTGGACTTCTTTCTTTGGGGTTATTTGAAAGAAAAGGTGTACGTCGATAAGCCAGCAACAATTCAAGAGCTAAAGAATGAGATAATTCGGCAAATTAACGGCATACAACCTCAATTATGCCTAAGCGTCATCGAAAATTTGAACCATCATGAAGTCTGCGCTTCAACAGATTGTCTTAAATGTGTGAACCCGGTAATTCCCGATCACAATGTCACAGCTAAATCAAGTTCGAATTCTATCAAATTTTTGAATCTGTCACGATACATTCCAATTAAAGTATATAGTTGCACTTCACACCTTAGGCTACACCTATAGTTTTCTTAAACAATTAGTTAAACAAACAAGCTGGATTTCATGATTACTATTTATCACAGCGCACAATCCATTTGCAAAAATTGCGAGAAACTTTGAGATTGATATTAGTAATGTGTCCAGCACATTTGAAACAGATGTATGTTACATTTGTAACATTGACGTCTAAACACAATTTTCGACGTGACATTCATTAGTCACATCATTATATCCTTATTAAGAGTCGGTTGATTTCAGTTGATTGATCATTTTTGATAAGGTTTTGGAATACTTCACTTTTCTTTGATGGCTTAGGCTTTTTATGTAACTCCAGTTTTGATCCAAATTTTTCATTTTTCTTGGACTATTATTTATTTATTACAATTGGTTGAAACCCACAAGGATTCCGCACTCAATGCCACAAAGTTAATCTTGGACTAACTCGATATAATATAGCTGCGGTGTTCTGATTTTTGATTCCCTAGCGCACGGAAGCATGTGGAGTACGGGAAAGCATCGGATTTATATATTCAAAACATTATATTTCTAGGGGTGTCACCTTTTCCATTTCACCGTCGTCTCCACTGTCAATAATTGGTTGAGCACATGTTTTGGTTTATATGTAACTAAAATCTGTTGGACTCGCGTTGGGAAGCAACGTCCAGTAAATTCGTACATATTGGTAATAAAAAATATTTTGAAATCATGTCTCTGTTTCAGTTTGTCTGGAATTTTAAGAATTATTTAAACTTGCAACATTGTTCGTACTGGCACCTAATTAGCCATCATACAAAGTCCTGTTGTTTATTTGCAGAATATCTTTCTAAAAACCATGTTTTTGTTAGCTACTGAACGATATTTTCTTTCAACCAATTTAGAATTGTTCTTTGCCAATCTGTTTTTAATGTCTTAAAAATTGATGCATCTACTGGTTGCAAAATTCTGCTTGAATTTAGAAATATAAGCAAATGTGTTTGTGACCATTAACATATAAAGTAATTGGGAACTTCACAACTTTTGCATAAAGTATATACGTCTTCAATATATTGGTTATCCAACCAGAATCACACTTCTGCTATTTTAAACTAAATTAAACAAATCTTACCTTAATTAGAGGACAGTTATTTTCCCAGTTTAAGGCCATAAGTTAAAAAATTTGTTTCATCTGTATTGAATATTTTTAACGCATCTTCAAGAATATTGGAAGAGCTTTTAACAGTTAGATAAGTTTTGATTTGGTTGAACCATTCGCGAATATTTGTTTCGGCTACTTCCGAACAGGCATCGGTATAATCGGTTCTGGAAGTCGAACTGTAAGATTTGGATGTCGTTTTGAATACCTTGCTTTTGGTGTGGGAATCCGTTAGATTAGCGCCCTATCAATCTGGAAGAATCCTTCGTACACATGTGTCTGCATTCTTCCAAACGAACTGTTTATTGCCCTGTCATGAATTTTCTTCTCTCCCACCATTTCGTACAAACAGGGTGACTGAGCCACTTCAGTCCGAAATATTATGGAAGCTCATTTTTTTTTCTTTATGATTCGGTGCTAAAGAATTAAGGCGTTTATAATTGCTAAAATATTCGTTTACATTAGATCAAAATGAATATCCTATTTGCAAAAGTATACTCGTATCTGCGCATAAATCGTGTATTACCAGATAACTGAACTCAATAAAGTTAAGGAAAATTACAACATAAAACTTAGTTTTCATAATATTAAAACCATATACGAATACGAAATACATAATATGGTTGTGTACATAAACACTACAGAATGCTATATAATGTGGCAACAGGTTATTACTATACTGTATCTTTTTAAGTTATATGCGATATAACATAATCACAATATACGTTCTATGTGCTGCTCGGTTTTGTATTACAAAAAAAAACATCAATCTGTCTCATGTGGTTTGTTTGTGTATCTAAAAATTCTAGATTTATCATTGGATGTAAAAATACAACAAACTTGTTACCAACATTCGTATTCAACATATAAGATATATACTATACATATATATACTCCGTATAGTATACATACATATATATCTCGGTTTTAAAGTGATTTAAGATTTTTTGATTATTCACTTAAGTAGTTGTACATTTATGATGGTTTGTATATAGATTTTATTCATATAGGTTTAAATCACACAAAATAATCCGCATCCAAATTGAAATATGCCAATTTTTACTACAGAAATTTTAAGGGTGTTTTGGATACTCTCTGGATTATTCGTTTATGGTTTATATAGCCAAATCCATGCTTGAGGTTGATCGTAGCAACTAAAAAGGACCTCGGTCAGATGCGAGAGCACTTAATATAAACTACCTCGTAGTTTTTTATTTTTTTTATTTATTTATTTTATTCATCACACCCAAGGCACGTAAGGCCAAAAGCCTTGTCGATGTATGCCTCAGTATACAATACAATTAAAGTTTTAATACTATGGTATACATAATATCAAACCATACATTATGAGTTATAAATACAATTATCATAATACATAATGAATACTAGTAAAAATTACATTGACATCATGATACAATAGTTCGCTATACTGTTATTTGTCTTGAAAAAACTCAAAGCACGCTTTTTTAAATTTATTAATGGATTTTGAAAGTTTGATTGCTTCCGGCAGCGAATTAAACTGAATAATTCCATGAACGAAAGCTGATGATGAAAACTGATGACAAGCGAATCTAGATGACAAGGAAGTGATTCTAAAAACTTTCGGTGATGAGCTAAATGACAACAATGAGTACAGATAAGCTGGATGCTTAATGTGCAATAGCTTAAATATAAAACAAAGAACTCTAATTAAAAGATATGTCATTAATGGCACACCCAGTATACTTTTCTGAAAGCAAGAAACATGATCATACTTCCGCAGAGAATTAACATATCTAATACACGAATTAAAAGCCAACGTCAAACGATACTTTGACTGATAATCGGCATTATATACAAATATCTCGCCATAAGTAAATAAGGGCATTATCAAACTCTTGACCAACAATAACCTGATTGTAACAGGAGTTATGCAACTCAGTTTTCTAAGTGAATACAACACATAGTTAACTTTTCTACAGATCAGATTTGTATGTGCACTCCAGGTTAAGGTATTATTGAACATTACTCCGAGGTTCCGGACAGTATCAGATACCGTTAAGTTTACACCGTTAATTACTATAGGAGGTAACTGAACATTAAGCTTCTTTTTATATATTGGTAATAATTGGGACTTCACTGCATTCAAAATTAAACCGTTAGTCTCGGTCCAGCTATAAATTGACGCTAAATCTTGATTCAAATTTCTACAAATATCATCCATGCTATCCACAGGACCAGCTAAATATATTTGTAAATCATCAGCATAAACATGGTATCTTGAGTATTGAATGCGCAATGGTAAATCATTGATGTATAATGAAAATAATAATGGACCCAAAACAGAACCCTGCGGTACACCAGAAGAAATTAACATTGGGGATGATAGTTCCTCCTGATATTTAACTACACCTTGTCTGTCTGCTAAGTATAAAATTATAAGACGTGTAGAGTAATCAGAAAACTTGAAGTAGAGTCTGAGCTTCTGTGCAAGTAAAACGTGATCAATGCAATCAAACGCTTTCGAAAAATCCAGTAAAACCAAAACAGAAAAGTAAGACTGATTCATACTCTGCAGTAGATCATAATATACTTTTCCTAAAGCAGTAGTCGTGGAGTGATTACTCTTGAAACCAGACTGGAATGGGTCTAAAAGATTATTATCATATAAATATTTTTTCATATGCTTGCATAAAAGACTCTCAAAGACCTTTGATAAGTAGGGTAAAATACTAATTGGGCGAAAGTCTGATGCTTGAGATGGTGTTGAAACTTTTGGTACAGGAATCACGATAGCCTTCTTCCACGAATCCGGGAAAGTGCATGTTGTTAGTATGTGATTAAAAATATGAGTACAGTAGGGTAAAACTACTGGCAATAAAATTTTCATTAATTTAGGCACTATATTGTCATGACCAGTAGCATTTGATTTAACTTGGTTGAACGCCAATGCAACCTCACTTTCACTAAATGCAATAAAATTAAATTCATTACAAAAATCAATATTCGATTCAGTCATGGGCCAAGTAACAGGCTTTGCAGCCACCATGGAAAACTGATTCTTAAAATCTTCAGCAGATAAATTTACTGCACAATCGTTTGTAGGTATCATTCCCAAACTCTTAATAAGCTTCCAAATGTTACCATTTTTATGCCCATTGTTCAACTTATCAAAATAGTACTTTCGTTTAGCATCCCGTCTAAAGCAAGTAGTTCTGTTCCGTAACTTAGTGTAAGCCGACCAATCTGCAGGATTTTTACTCTTGCGCCAGAGTAGTAACGTACGATCTCGTTTTTTAATGGACTCCAAAATGAAATTATTGAACCATGGAGTTGACTTATTTCTACATAACTTGCGTTTAATTGGAACATGGTCATTAAATAGTTTAATAAAATTGAAATTAAAATAATTAACTTTACTGTTGATGTCGGAACACATGTAAATATTAAACCAGTCCAGCGACAAGCTATTAGTTAAAAATGCAGCCTCGTTTAATTTGCTGAAATCTCTAACATGCTGATATTTCATTTTAGAGCGAGGATGTCTGTATCTGTAGCACATAAAAATCAAATCATGATCCGAGATACCTGGTATAGCCGTTTGCCCCAGCGCAATTATATTGTCACAATCCATGCTGCCAATCATCATTAAATCCAATGAAGACGTTAATCTTGTATTAGAGAAAGGCAAAATGTCAATGGAAAGCGATGTCATCGAATCAACAAAGTGTTTAGCTGCAGCAACTGGATCCGTCATATTCAGGTTAAAATCGCCCATAATGACAATGCGATGGTACTCATCCATCGAATTGGATAAAAACTCAATCAACTCATCAGCTTGCACTATAGAACAAACACGAGGATTATACATAATACCAACTAGCAATTTCCCTGTACATAACATCACTTCCAGAAAAAGTGCCTCAAATCGCTCTTGATAAGATCGATTAACTAGTTTGACCTTCAAATTATTGCGTACATATATCCCAACGCCACCACCAATATTAGTTCTATCATTGATTCGATCATTCCTTAGTAGTGAAAACCCAGGTACCTGGAATACGCAATTAGGCATTCCGTCACGAAGCCAAGTTTCAGAAACTCCCACAATATTTAAATTGGTAGATGTCATTAAATGAGATATTTCATCAATATGAGCAGGAATGCTACGTGCATTTAAATGAGCAATATTCAAAAGATCAGTTGACCCATTCATATTCTTATTCAAGAAATTCACAACCGAATCGTCATCAATGTTCTCACAAACATTATACTTTCGCCCCATTATAATGTACACAAATATAATATATCACAAAACAAATTCCAAAACAGCACATCATAATGCATAACGATGTCAATCCAATAATTACGCATTCAAATATAATCATGGATAAAATACAGCTACGAGTTAAATAGTAAATAAAATTCAAAAAATAAAAATGATCAGTGTAATAGAAAAATTTGATGACTAATTTTTGAATACAAAAATAGCATTTATGAGGTTCAATTACACCTTTCATAATCAACAATAATTTTTTTTTTATAAATACTAATAAAAATGATAATTTAATAGTATTTGAATTAAAACAAAACAAAAATAAAAATAAAAACAAAATAAAAAATAAAATAAAAAGTAGTGTATAACAGTTATAAAATTTAAGAGGTATGATTAAAACGAAGGTGAATGAATTAATTAGTGTAATACTTAATTGCAAATTATGATGATTTTTTATTTCCGGAAGCATCAGCTCGACGATTGATTTGACTAACAGTTGGAGTATCAAGAAATGTCGTACTTCCGCTGATCTGTGAAACTTCAATATTTTGATTTTGGATTGGAGTTTCGGCGAGTTCCAAAGTCTTATTGATCCGTGTGATGTCATTGAAGGATGAGATGAAATACACATTAGATTCTGTTGATTTTCGCAAGTAAATTTTATTATCTTTGCACCATAAAAATTTGAACTTATATTTGATTTTGATTTTTTTAGCTTCATTATACAATTTGGATTGCAATATAGTAAGATGATGCATAATAATAATTTGATGAACCAAAGAAGACTCATCAACTTTGGGTAATGACTTGCTTTTACGAAATGTAGTTAAAATATTGTTCTTTAACTCAATTGTTTTTAGTGTCACTACATAAGAATTTTTTAAAAATGACTTCGATGTATTGTTGTGAGACATTTGTTGAACACATGTTATGTCATCATCAGATATTGAGACACCAATCTGGACAATAAGATTTTTTATAGTGTGAAGGACTTCTCTGCAATTTGCGGGTAGACCGACGATAACTAGATTTCTTCTGATTGTATTTTGACTAAAACGATCAAACTCTGCTTCCAAAAAGTTGATTTTTTCTTCACGAATCTCACATGTTTGCCTAAGGTTGGTAAGTTTGGCGTTAATGCTTTTATTTTCATTGGTGAGGCTGGTTATGGTTCCCTTAAGATCATCCAAAGTTTTGCATAAGAAATTGAAAGAGATCTTGAAATCATCCAACTGCTTCTGGATACATTTGAGTGTTTTGCCAATATCGCTAATGTTTAGTGTATCAGTGGGGTGTTGAATATCAGATTCGTCATCATCATTATCCAGTATTGACAGATTGGTATTGGTACGACAATCAGGACATACCCAAGTAGCAGATCCAGTTTTTAGACCACACAACAACTCGACAGAAATTTCCGCACACTTAATATGATAAATCTTTAAACAATTATTGCATTTGATACCTGGGAAACGTTCTCTAGTAATACTTTTACAACACTTAGTGCAATTTCCAGTCATTTTTACAAACACTCAAAAAAGAAAAAAAAAAAATTAAGTAATGTCACTGTCGTAGTTCACCTCATGGAAGAAATTTAACCTACACAAGCAGACAAAATATCTTTATATTTATTAGAACCAATGGACTACTTGATGGTAAAAACATGAAGGCTGAAAAAGTACTGATGGGACCTTTATTTAAGAAACTGCTAAAGAGTTAGTCTTTTATATAGTATTAGTATATAGTCTTTTAACGGACTCGCCCGCGTACCTTAATTCCTACAGAAAATGGAAAATACTCCATCGTATTTTATTGCTACAATGGTAGAACCTGATTAGGAGTGGTGAACCATTCCTCATGTGAAATTTCCCGGAATCGAAAAACTTGTAGGTCCTGGATGTACTTGAGCCAAAATATAACTTTTATAATTAGATTCCGGTACTTAGACTAATATATAAAGCTCCTCGCTATCATTTTGTCGGTAACATTGTTTATATAATCTTCTTCTTTATATCTAACTATATAGCAATAATTGTTCAGTCTCTGCGAATGGTATATATTGGTATATATTCTAGATGGTGATTGGTGTACAATATTTGTGTTGTATCCACTTCATTATCGAGGTGTGATACCGAATCTGCGTAGTCTAGAGCTGTGAACTTTCTTGTGTTTAGAGGACATTTGGGGTTGTAAGGTCGAGTTTGCACATAACACTGTCCAGTACTATTAGGAACAGTAAAAGAGTGTTGTAAGTATATACACCGTTTTCTTACTCCACGTGATTTGTTAGAACTTGTCACTTTGCTTTTCGTTGTACTTGTTTCCGCCATCCCATACATTTCTTAGATTAGTTCCATTGTTTTGTTCTGTGTGTATTTAGAAAATTGCGCGTCTATTGATGGAATGCGAGTTCAAATTACACGAAGAATAAGTATAGTGGTGAGTTCTAATCATTTTTACGATGGATTGTGTTGATATTATTCATTCCTATCATATGGCGGCAAAGAACCTCCCAATGGCCACGCGTTGGGGGCACATAGAGAAATGTAACAACTTGCCACTCAATTTGTGGATGTATTGTTTTCATCTTATTAAGTTGTTGCTCATGTGTATGGTTTTTATTTGACCAGCTACATCCTCATGGGTGTAATATATTATGTGTATTTCCCGGTGATTTACCGTTTTCTTGCAAATTGATGTTTATATTATAACAGCTGTCTGTTTCCATATTTCATTAGGATTCCTGTCTTGTCCTGGTGACGCAGTTGTATCCTAACTTGACAACTTATCTCGATTTTCCTCCACGCATCGCTAATCCATTGTTTTCTAGCAGTGTTACCGTAATATTGTTCTTTTTTATTCCCATTTTAAATCGATACTGGGCTGCCAGCGGGGTGGTTCTCCTCTCTTCATATTTGTATTTTTTCTTCTATTCTGTGTCCAAGCCGACATCCATTGTTTGAGTAAACCTCGCATATTATAGCCGTTATTTCTTGGTCTACCCGCCCTGCAAAGAAAACTAAATTGTATGGATGTTTGCATTCAAAAAGACGAACGATGTTATAAAAATATTCTAATTTCACTCGAGAGTCTGCCGCATACATATGTGTACATACATACATATATATATCAAGAACTGCCTGTTACAACCAACGAGGATGTGTGTAGAGTGTGTTCTAACTCATTCACCTGATAGGTTATATACATTTCGTTAATTTCCCTAATTTTATTCACATGATATTTATGTATATGAATTTTTTATTTTTTTGCCATAAATGACAATGAGCGAGTGTCACATACATTATGTAATTTAATCATAACAAACAAGGCATTTGAAAATTCCTGACAGTAAACGTCCTGCGTAATGTTATAAAAACAAAAGGTCTGTGAGTATTATATAGCAACGAAATGAAATATTCCTTCTTAAAAGTTTAAAAACTGTTGAGTATTGTATTATTCTTGATTTAGTGACCTGAATTTTAGTTAATTAATTTAATTTAATTTTTCTATACTGTTGGTTTCTATTTGATCCCTGCAATTATATTTCCATTCCTCTGTAGTGTTATGACTACTATAATGTGCCTACACTGAAAAAAATAGCGTTCATAATATTAATGAAACGGAATAGTTAATTGAATTTTCCTTATCTAAATGGAAAATTCATTGATATTACGAAAAAAATTGAAACCGTTTTTGCGTTTAAAATCTGTATTCATTGATATAACGAAATTGAATTCATTAGTACCATACGCTGGTTTTAGTAGTATTATATTTTTTCAAACTTAATTTATTCTAAAAATTTCGTTGTAATTAATAATTGTTTCATTAATACATATAATGAAAAAACATCACTAAGAAAATTGGCCATGTTAATTTTCTTTGTTTCAACGAAAATATTTCATTAATATAAGGAAAAACTTTATAAATATAAAATAATATCTGATTTCATTAATTTGAAAGAAAATATTTCATTAATGTAACGAAAAATACCTAATAAAAAAATTATTTCATTGTCTTAATGAAAAATATCATTATTATAGTGAAATTACCGTTACTTGATAATAATAACAGTGTTAAAGGCCATTACTGGCCCCTTACTGAATCAACAATCTGGCTCCAACGGTTTCGATCCTGAGCTTGGTCTTCATACTGTCTTAGACAATCTGAAGAGGCCAAGTCGTTCTCTACATCGTGGAGCCATCGTCGCCTGCAACGACCTCTGCGCCTACCATATGGTGGCTCTCCTTTCAGAGATCGCTGCACAATTCGTTCCGGATCAGCACGCAGAACGTGACCGAGCCAGCGTACTCGCTGAGATCTAACTTCATGTACAATATCGGGGATCTTCATCAGATCTCTGATCTCGAAATTGTGCAGAGCTCGGTATGTACCATCTATTTCGCGTTTAGGGCCGTAAATCACACGCATGATTCTTCTCTCAAATGTTAGGAGCCATCTCTCGTACTCATCCGTCAGCGCCCAACTTTCACATCCAAACATAACAACGGGCCTGATCAACGCTTTGTAAAGCTTCAGCTTCACGGCACTTGATAAGTGTTTAGATTTTAGCAGTGGCCTTAGAGGATATAAAGAACGACTGCCAGCTGCCAGCCGCACTTTAATATCCTCACCCACACTGTTATCGTGAGTGATAAGAGAGCCCAAATATTTGAACCTCCTCACTCCCTCAAACGTGTGGTGGCCACTACTAAAATCTGGTGTGCCATTGTCTCTAAAACCAGAGATCAGGTATTTCGTTTTGGACTCATTGATCTGGAGTCCAACAGAAGCTGAAAACTCTACAAGCGGATCAAGTATTTCTTTCACTCCGTTGCTATTCAGTCCAATCACGCATATGTCATCTGCATATGCAAGCACTTGATTGGACTGGCGATATAAGATGTTGCGCTGAGGTGTTTCAGTTTTACGAAAGATGTACTCCAACATGAGATTAAAGAGTATCGGGGACAGAGCATCTCCCTGCCGAACACCCGAGTTAACTGCAAAAATTGTCGATAGCCTGTTCTCAACTTTAACACAGCATTGAGACTGCGTCACTGTCATCCTACACAGTCGTACCAGTTTTGTTGGCATTCCTAGGTATTCCAGGGCAGACCACAAACTACCGTTACTTGATTAATTTTAGCAAAATTTAGGGCAACTCTTCATTTGAGTATTAGCCATTCTAATTAAAGGAAGTCTTGTGGAAAATATAATAAACGTGAATTTTTATAACAGTGCATTAATAATTTTTGTTAAAATTGTGAGATTTATTTTTATTTCATTTATAATAAATTAATAACTATTAATACTAACGATTAAAATTAACATATATATAAAGTGCCAAAGGGTAAAACCAAAATTTATATTATTTAGTTTTTAGTGAAAAAATGAAGTGCTTTTTGTGCCAGGGTATCTTTGTAAATTGGTATTTGTTTGTGAACCATTGTAAACTAATACATAGTTTAAAATCTAACAGCACATATAGATGTAACGAGGCATTTTGTACGCAGGCTTTTTCAACTTTGGGTAGCTTTAAAAAACATATTATTAATAAACATAAAACTTGTCTAGAAAGTTTAATAAAATTACCAAATACATCTGACAGCAATAGTTCCAACTATTGTACAACTAAATCTTGTCGTGATACTATTCCAAAAAACGACGCTGAAACTATTTGTCCCGAAACGCATGGTAGAATTTTCAATTAGGAGAATTCAATAGATAATATTTATGATTCGGCCATTAAATTTGCCTTGGGCTTACACAATAATAACAGCTTTAGTAGAAAAGATATTATTGATATACAAACAAAAATAAAACAATATTTAGTTGACCCAATTTTGGAAACTATTAAGTTATTTTGCATTTCCAATTCTTTGGAGAACAGTTTTATGAATAATTTGTGTAGTCTTTTGAAAAGGTGCCAAAATCCTTTCAAAAATTGTAATACTGAATATATATTAAATGAATGGCTTAAAAAAAATTAATAATGTTCAATTAGCTAGTGTTTTTCGTAACGGAAAACTAACTATTGCTGAAAATTGCGCAAATGGCTCAATTCTGCCGATTAGGTTTCAAATAAAAAAAATATTTCAGAAACGAAACGTTTTAAATGACATGCTTGAATACATGAATTTTTTAAACATGGAAAAAGACACAATCTCGAATTTTATACAAGGTCAGCTTTGGAAGAAAAAAATAAAATTATATCCCAATAAAATGTTGATCCCTTATTTTTTGTACGTTGATGATTTTGAGATCAATAATCCTTTAGGATCACATTCAACGGTGCATTCAATTACAAATGTGTACTACAATTTTCCTTGTTTTAAAGATGTTTCTAAACTAGAACAAATTTATTTAGCTGCTGTTCTTCCTTCTAAAGATTTAAAACTTCATGGATATGAAGCATCCTTAGTAGCTCTTGTTCAAGAGTTAATATATTTAGAAGAATGTGGAATAGAGATTCAAACTGAAGACAATACTAGAACCGTTCATTTTATTTTAGGCCTAGTCCATGGTGATAATTTAGGTGTAAACACATTTTTAAATTTTAGTAAATCTTTTTCTAGTTTATACTTTTGTCGTTTGTGTAAGACTAACAAATATGAAACTTATAAATTATGTGTTGAAGATAGTGTTGAAATGCGAACTGTTGCAAATTACGAATCCGATCTTAATTTAAATAATCCTAAGGAAACTGGCATTTCATGTTATTCTGTTTTAAATACCATTCCATCAATTCATGTAACTAATAATGCTTATGTTGACATTATGCATGATGTTTTCGAAGGGGCTGCCACTACAATTTATGTCACATTATACTTTATTTTATAGACAGCATGAAATATTTCTCATTAGAAACTTTAAATAATAGAAAAAAATATTTTGATTTCGGTACTATTGAAATTGGTAATATTTCTCCAGAGATTAAGACAGGCCATTTAAAGAAAAGGCACCTTAAAATGTCAGCAAGCGATGATGAAGTGTGGTTATTCCTTGTAAATTTTATTGAAATTATTGATATACTTCTTTGCTTAGAAATTAATCAAGCCACAATAGATTTATTAAAACACAAAATAGAAGTTCATTGTAAAGAATATTTACGTTTATTCAATGACTCCCTTAAACCGAACCACCACTTTTTGACGCATTATCCTAACGTTATTCTCCAATTGGGTCCTTTAATGTTGTGGTGGTGTTTCAGGTTTGAAGCGAAACATAAAGAGTTCAAAATATATTCCCATGCCATTACTTCACGAAAAAACATTTGTCTTACTCTCGCTAAAAAATTTCAATTTAAGTTCGCTCATATTTTATTTGAAGATAGAAAAGAAGACCTTTATGAAATACATGAAAAAAATAAAATTAAAACTAATTATGAAAAAATTAGGAAAAAATTAGGGAAATTAGGAGTTCTAAATGAAAATATTACTTTTTATAAAACAATAAAATATAAAGGTACAGAGTTTAGACAAGGCTTTTACGTTGCAAAATACTTACAAGATATTCAAATATACGTCATACTTGAAATTTTATTTGATAAATCTTCTAATAAGATTAAATTATTTTGTCAAGAACTAAAATCTATACAATACAAGCCTCATTATGTATCATACGAAGTTGATACAAACTTATTTGGGGCATTTAAGATTCTTTTATTGGAAGAAATTATTGGTCCTCCAGTTAATGCAACCAAAACAGCAAAAGGCTTTACAATGGTTCGTTTAAAGCAATTTTTCCAATCAATTTTAGAATAAACAATAAATAATTTGTAAAATTTTAAAATTTCAATTTTAAAAGCTGCTCATAATATTAATTAATCACAAAAAACATAAATACAATAATATACCCAGTTTAGTCAATGTTTCACAATAAATTTTTTTTCGAAGGATTACGAAAAAACTAAAATGAATAAAAGATCAGCTAAAACGGTTTTATTAAATCGTAGTCTATCTAGTAGGATATATAGGAAGCTTATATCAAACTAATTGCGTACAAAGCAGCTACTTTACCTATATGAAAATGGATCAAGCAATAGAAAAAACTGACGGTTCTCACAAAAATACAATAAGTGATAATAGCACAGCAGAGGATCTTAATGCCGTTATTTTAGAACCAACATCAAATGGCGAATTTTATTTTACTAGTACATTAGAAAATGAAGTTATAGTTAATATGTCTTCGGATCAAAACGAGGTTGAGTTTCGGGATGACACTGCAACATCAACGGAATACTATTCGATTATTTCACAGGTAAGAAACAAGACTATTATTTAATATACATACTGGTTGATCTAATTATATAAATGTAATTATATGTACTTTTCAGGACAAAAACTTTCTGTGGAAATTTTAAAGATCATGAAACTGGACCACATTCAGAAAGTATTGAAAGATTTCGAATGGGGGACCATAATAAAATTTGAAAATTCATTCGAAAATTGGCGATCATCAATTGGAAAACCATTAAATGTTCAGACAACATTTACTTCAGTTTTATATTCAGGATCAAATCCGCCTTCTCCATCATGCTCCTATTCGCAACAACCATCTCCATCAGGTTTATCTACATCAACAATAATTGATTATGAAGAAAGATGTAACACACCCGATAATCCAACTGCTTCGCAAATATCAGTAGCTAATATCTTGAATGAGTCACCAAAAGGATATTTATTGGTAGAGAGATACAAATTCAAAAACAAATTCAATACAGAACAGCGTAATATGTTGATTCATGTTATTGCTCAATATTTTGATGACAAAAAGCTGCCTTTAACATTATCGACTAGTCAACAGTTAGAAAGAGAAATAGTTCAACGATTTCCATCAGAAAAATTGGTAATTTTTTTTTAAATTAAGGTATTGTAATTGCTTACTATAATTTTAAAAATAATTCTAGGAATACTATCGAATAGGCTTAAGAGGCAAGATATATTATAAATATTGCAATTTAAAAAGCAAACTGCGATCGGCATTTAAAGGAAATTTAAGGAAATCTAGTTCGTACAACGACGTCACCTCGGACGTCACTCAACATTCCGAAAAACTTGGTGGATTTTGAAATGTTTTACTATTATATTTGCTATTAGTTGATTTCCAGTCGACCACTGCAGGGACTTACAAAAACTTAAATTTTTGTCTTTGCTTAAATTAAATCCTCGTTTCTTTTGCTATAATAGCAAGAGCAATTTAAACAAATAACGTATAGGTACTTGCGGTGGTCGACTGGAAAGCAACTATTATTTCTAAGAAAACTTCTCGATCATGCATTCTCATTTTGACTAATCATGAGCCAGTTTGAATTTTGAAATTTCAATCGAGTTTTCTTTGAAACAGCAGCAAAATAGAAGAAAAGAGAAGAGAATTTTACACGGGATCGGACCCATTATATTTTTTACCAAGAAATAATAAAATATTTTAATTGCTAAATAAATAAATATTTTATTTGTTAATACTATTTTCTTTATAGTTGCTGATGCTGATCTCCAAAACGCAATTAGGTCATTGAAATTCGACAATTTAAGTGCAGAACAATTCGACCATGTTTGGCAGTCCTGTTCAGACTACAGAATAAAAACTCTTAAAGCTCTATCAGTGATCGACATTTATAAAACTTGGCCACAGTATAAAATACCTTCAGGTTATCGCTTAGTAAATATACATTTTGCCAATTTTCGAAACTAAGTTTAATAATATTTTCCAAAAACTTCCAGATCGACTTGGACTTTTGCGCAGCTTTTGGTCAGAATCACATACCACTTGAAGATTGGAATATTCATATCGTTGCATTATTGAACTTGATGCTTGAAGATGGGCGTGTGAAAGAGAAAACAATCAAGGGTCATTTAAAAAAACTGCAGGAACAAGATGATTTAACAGAAAGTAAGTATTTTGCATTTATCATTAGTCCAGTTTGTTTAGATTATACTTGTAGTGCCGCGGTTCGTCATACAAAATATGGGAATCGTCGTCACGACAAATTTAACAATTGAAAATAATATAATCTGAAAATTCCCTAGAACTTGTACTGAATTCGATTTGACTATATATATGTATGTACGAGTCACATAGTACAAATAATCAAATCTGGTCGTTGCAGCCTGATGAGATAGGATTATTGCTTTTCAATAAGTAATCACATTCATGACGTCACTTGTCGGAATCGAAACCGGCTAGCAAGTTGATAATTTTCAGATTGGTTATATTCACATATATGTATATTCAAATTAAAATTAAAAGACATCTGGTATCTACATAATAAATATAGACCTTCAGATCGTTATACATACTACAGCTTTCTCTAAACTTCTTTATTTTTTATCTTAAATTATATTTTTCAGATTCAAAATTTGCTGGCATTTTTTGGAGCTTGCACGGGTATTTGGTTCCTACACAAAAGGTAGTAACCAAGGACGAAGATGGATCAACAAGTGTAATTAAATACACAATTAAAGACTCCCAGGATTCATTCCTATTTGCGGCAAATAATCATCAAGAGCTAACAGAACGGAGGAGATTCCTTACCGAAAAAGGTGAAACAATTCAACCTTTCGTAATGGCAATTGGGGAAAATTTATTATCTCTGTCAGAATTTTATGTTTACTCTGATGTATCAATTTTCTAGTTTTATAAGGTCTGTCGACATATGCTTTAAAAATTTTTACCTTTTCAATATTGAATATCCCAAGTCAAGCATATGTTTTTGGCACTTTATTGAAAAATATTTTTACAATTTAAATAGCGCCACAAAAAAAAAAAAATCTAAAGTTGAACTGTTGATTAGTGACTTAAACGAATCTTTAAAAGAATCAACATAAAATTTGTATAACGGACGATAATACCAAGATTATTTTTTATTATTTATTATTTGAATTATATACTGTTGAATTATTCATTTTTATAAACGTATTATTTTATGAAACGTGATCATAATCAGTTATTAATTATTAAAATTAAATAAAGCATAGGCAATTTTATTATTGTTAACTTTTATTTTTATAGTTGTAGCTAAATATTAAAATATTATTAATTATTATAATTATTAGATATAAGTCAAAATGAAATAGAAATGTATGTGCAATTATTATTTAAATTAATAAAACTATTAATAAAATATTTTCATTAAAAAAATGTTTTATTTATACATATATACAATGAATTTTATACATTAATCAAAATACATCATTCATTGGGATAATTATTAGCTCTACATTGAAACAATGTAAGAGGTTCATTAAATGTATTACTATTAACATTCATCTCGACGATTTCTTAAATGCATTAATAACAAGTAAACAATTCATAAAATTTAATTATATAAATTATTAATACAACGTAACTATTTCATTAAACCCAACATTTTTTCATTAATTTCAAGTTATTGTATTAATGAAGTCATATTCATTAAATTAATGAAGGATTTCATCGGACAAAAAATAATGTAAATTACCTTAAGATGATGAATATTTTCATTATATTTAGACCTCTTTTTCTTTCAGTGTACTATAATTATAAATTTTGATTTCTGTTAACAAGTCTCAGTATATCTTTAGTAGGTAAATCCTCTGGACCATAAACAGTTTTAAGTCATATTAGTTGATAGGGCCAAATGCTATTATTCCCGCGAATATCCTGTAAACTATTGACCTAAACCTTACCCTGGCTTGAACTTATCTTTAAAGGTAGCCTAGTACTTTGTCACATTTTCAGACTGCAGTCCAATTCATGACTAATTCAATATGGTGGATTGGTGGAGAAAAGTAAGTCGCATTTGCCGATCCAATTCAAACCGAAACTTTTTTCAACACATAACTTCTCATTTGATTAAATTCCACTTCACAGTTTTAAATGTTCATCGTTTAGTTTAGTTTTTTGATTTGGTAGTTTTAAAATAAATATTAAAATAGTTAAGGGTCAGTTTTCTTCAAATCACAATCAAATATATTTTAATGAAAAAACATTTATGAAAAGGCATATATTTGCAGTGGAAACGCTCCCATATACTTGAAAATAGTTTACAATTAGTCTCCTTGCGAGCAGATTTATTGTAGAGTTTTAAATAAGTCAGTCTACACAAAATAATTCCAAAATTCAACCACAATCTTAGTAAATGGATTGAAGAAAAACTCATATTTAAGTATATATACGTAAGGCGGAAAAAACTATAACACTGTAATTCCAAAGATCTTAGGCCTATACGTTTATCCGCTTTTCTATTGAAATCATTGGACAGAAAAATATACAGAAGATCACAAGCCGGATGAGCAGTCAAAATATAAATATGCCTACTGCAAGACTGGTGTGAAGTTTTTACACAATATATACAAATTTAAGCGAGTGTACACATGCATTGCATAATTCTTGACAAATTTTTATGATTTACCTTGGAAGGGGCAATGCTCCAGGGTGGTTGCTTATGCGGATAATGTTGCGATAGCAGTCTTCAGAAAATACTAAAGTGCTTTTAGAAGGGTGTATTTAATCACAACTTTCATTTTAATTCTTAACATAGATATATATGTACATATATATGTATATTATTGATATGTCAACATTTAATTAGTAATAACTGATTTTTATAATAAAGAATATATATCTTTTATAATTATAATTGTCGAGCTTTCTCGTTTCACGTTTAATTCCGAACTAATTTTCTTTTTGGAAAAAACAATAAACCGTTTTTCAAAAATGAAAACGTGATACAAAAAATAACAATAAGCACCTCTCAAGTTTTAACGCTTCTACTCGTATGTCATAGTTCTACATATGAAATTAAAACTTTTGACACCTCGTCAGGTTGTGTGTGCTAGCAACATAACCGCCACAATACTCCTTCCCCAGTAAAATCGTCAGATTATACGATATTGATGTTAGTCGCGGAGACGTAAAGGGACCATAATTTGGCGTCCACTTTTTGTGGTTAAGTTAGGTAAGTCGAACGTGACTGTTTTTCTAGTTTTTGTTGTTGTATTTTTAAGATTGTTTGGTGATGGTGCGGTAATCAATTGTGAATCTTGATTGGATTCATTTGTAGCGGTTGAAAAAACATGGTTTCAGTCGATCAATAAAACTATTAATATTTCTATTGTCCTTTTCAATTGCGAAAAATTTGTTTGACCGATATAAAACTTTAAATGGTCCTGTGTATGATCATTGTAATGTTTTTTTTAGTGAGTCTGTTCATAGAAAAACATGAGAACAGGTATCTAGATCTTTGCTGATGAATGACTCATGATTTGTGTGTCTTGATGCTGGTAAAGGTCTTATGTCAGTGAAACGTTTTGTGGAATGAAAGTTGATTTGTCAAAAAACTGTCCAGGTAGTCTGATAGTTGTTCCGTAAACTAACTCAGCTGAAGTAGACTGTAAATCTTCGCTGAAAGTGGATCTCAAACCGAGCATTATTGTGGGTAGTATGTTTGTCCAGTCGCTACGTTCGTGACACATGATGGCAGCTTTTAGTGTTCTGTGCCACCTTTCAATCATCCCGTTGCATTTCGGGTTGTATGCCGTAGTACGTTTTTTTTGGAAACCTAGAAGTTTTGACAGTTCCTGGAAAAGTTCGGACTCAAATTGAGTGCCTTGATTCGTGAGTATGGAGATAGGAACACCAATACGAGATATCCAAATTGAATATATGGCAAACGTCACAGTCAAAGAATTTATGTACGGCACTGGAACCGCCTCAGATTGATCGTTACACAATATCGCTGATTATCAGAAATCGGTAATGGACCAATAATGTCTAGTTGGATTCCTGAAAAACGGTCTGAATTTAATTTGAAATTGGCAAGAGGACTCTTAGTGTGTCTTGAAACTTTGGGTTTCTGACAGTGTACACATTGTTGTGCTAAAATTTTTGAATCTTTCCGGAGAGATGGCCAAATAACATTTTTAGGTAAAATGCGAGTGGTGGCTTTGATTCCGGGATGAGATAAGTTATGGAAAGATTCAAAAACTTGTTTTCGAAAATTTAAAGGAATGAATGGACGTGGTGTACCTGTCGAAATATCGCATTAAATCAGTTTATTGGAATTAAACTGAATATAGGTATTTGTTTGAGCTTTAAGGACATGTCACCATGTAAAATATCTCGTAGTTCTGAATCATTGCACTGAGCATCCGCTATGGCTGTATAGTCAATGCTTTCTGGAATCGAAATTTGAGTTATACGTGATAGGGTATCTGCCACAACGCCTAAGATGTGTTGGATATCGGTTGTGAATTGACCGATGAAATATAGATGACGAAATTGACGCGGAGATGCTTTATCTAAGTTCTGATATAAATCGTAAATTAGGGGTTTGTGGTCTGTGAATAACGTGAACTCGTGACCTTCAAGAAGATACATGAAATGCTAATTGCTAGAGTAAGCTGCAAACAACTCTCTATCATAAGCACTGTACCTTTGTTGTGTCTCGTTTAATCGTACAGAGAAGAAACTGAGCGGTTGCCAAGTGTCCGAAACAAACTGCTGAACCACTGCTCCGATTGCGAAATCGGGTGCGTCTACCATAATTGCTAAACGAGCAGCAAGCAGCTGATGAATGTGCAAGGAGTGTCGCATGACATAATTTCTCCTTACAATTGTTGAAGGCGGCTGTAGATGCTCAAGTCCATTCGACTGGAGTCCTACTATTCTTTATGTAGCCCTTCAAGAAGTCGTTAAGTAGCATTTGATCTTCAGCAGCGCCAGAAATGAAACGTCTATAAAAATTGATCATTCCCAAGAATCGTTTGAGTTGACAAACTGTTACAGGTCGTTCAAATTGTTTGATTACGTTGATTTTGTTTTGAAGAGGAATAATACCTTGTCCATTTTTCGTGTGACCTAGGAAGTTAATGACATCCGAAGAAAGACTTGTCAGAATTGATAATCAAACCATGTTTAGAAAGTTGTTGAAAATTTGCCTTGAGATGTTCAAGATGTTCTTCGAAGGTCTTAGATGCAACTAGAATATCATCTAAGTAGACAAAATAAAATTGTAAGCATTAATCTCTGAAAAGATTGTGCTGCATTTCTTAGGCCAAATGTCATTTTAGTGAATCCGAATAATCCGAATGGTGTGGAAATCGCTGTCTTAGGAATATCTGCTGGTTCGATTGGAATTTTATGGAACGCTTGGACAAGGTCTATAGTCGAAAAAAATGTACAACCTTCTAGTTGATACGAAAAGTCTTGAAGATTCGATATAGGATATGGTGTCCAATCTCCATTCTTCTTCTGAACGAGATGAAGTGGACTTGACCAAGAACTGTTGCTAGGTCGACAAATTCCTTGTGCCATCATGTATTCGAATTCATTTTTGGCAATCAGTAATTTGTCTGGAGCTAGACGTCTTGTTTTCGCAGAAACGGGTGGTCCTATAGTTTCAAGTCGATGTGAAACGTCATGTTTAATCGGTGTGTCTTTTAAAGTTTGGTTTGTAATATCCGAGAATTGCTCCAATAATGAAAGTATTTCCGGTAAAATAACTGTCTTGTTGATGAATGATAAAGTCGATGTAAGAGAATTAGTAATTACTCCTGCTACAAACAAAGAAGACGAAGGATCTAACATCCTTTGTCTTTGAATGTCGATCAAGAGGCCGGTATGTTTAAGGAAATCAGCTCCAAGTATGGGAACTGATACATCTGCTACAACGACTGTTGTTGAGAACATGGCCAAAGGTTGCCAACTCAACATGGCCATCTAAAAATTTTGATTGGTTTCTGGATTATTTGTTTTGTAAAATTTGCAACCTTTGAGACACTTTCTTGCTTTTTCTCCAAATTTATAGATTGGGACGCATTTATGTCTTGATTGAGATCTACTTGGCGTGTGTCTTCCTCTAGATGATGCACGTGCTCTTGTGTTCGAGTTGTTCCTATCATTGATTAATTCTGAAACTTCGTTAATGATATTTTGAATTTATTCAGCAAATCTGGAATATTGGCATTTTGTGTCGAATCGTTACTCCAAATGTTGGATGAAGTTGATGTTGTCTATTGTAAGGTGTTAACTCTGGCCTGTGTCATTGTTTCCAAAACTGCATCGGCTCTTGCCACAAGAATTTGGAGATTAACGTCGTTCTCAAATGGCGTTAATACCATTTGGACCTGTTGAGGTAATCTCGACATCCATAATTGTTTAATGGATTTTTCTGGAAAAACTGTCCCAGCATTTAATTTGAACTCATTTAATAATTGAGTAGGTTTTTTATCTCCAAGAGACAAACCGTGTAGTAAATTATTGATTTTTGATTTTTCAGACTCTCCTAAAACACGAGTTATACTTCCTCTTTGAAAGTAGAATAAGGATGGGTATACCCTTGTCTCGTATAATCAGGTCGCCGAACATATTGTGTAAGCGGTAATCTAACGCGTTTACAGCATGGGAGTATTTTGTTTCTTCAGATTTAATTCCAGCAACTGCGAATTGTTGCTCAAGGATTTTAAACCAAAGAACTGGGTTCTGAGAGATTATAAAAGTTACTTGATATAAATTAATTGCCATCGTAGGCTGAATATCGGTATCTATTTGTAAACCTTTTGTCATTTCCGTTGCGATTAATTCCCGCAACTGTGCTGTGGCAAGTGTATGTACATCAGTTTCCGAAATATGATTAAAAACAGATCCCACTGGAGAGAAAACACGTGACGTATGTTCATTCATATTGAAATTTATTGAATAAAGTTAAAAAATTTAAAATAAAAATTTAAACTTAACTTTTATGTAGAATAAAGTACGACGACAATGTATAGTAAATCTTGTTAAACAATAAAAATTTTAAATATTAATTAAATAAATATTTATATTCAAAGTTCAACACCAGATTTGATTTATTTTTGAAATCAAGACTGAAATGATTTAATTTAACAATTGTGGTGGATAACGATTACAACACACAATTACGAAAGCGAACGAAAATATGTCAAAAAGAATAAAATTCGATCGTGAATCGTAGTAAAATATAGTAAAATATGAACCAATAAAATTTGAATTTAAATTTCTTTATTAATAACGTTTGCCATAGAACTACTAAAAATCAAGAGGTACTCATGTTTTACAATCAGTGTTATTAGGATGAGATGTACGACTGATTTTAAGTTGCGGCTGATCAACGGGTTGCGGTTGACCACCGAGTTGCGACTGACCATCGAGTTGCGGCTGACCACCGAGTTGTGACTATAACCATCGAGTTGTGGCTGACCACCGAGTTGCGGTTGATTATCAAGTTACGGCTGATTTCCGAGTTGCGGCTGATATCCGAGTTGAGGCTGATATCAAATATTTAATTGATAATGATAGGACGTAGGCAAATAATTGTTGCAGCTTAACGATTTTGCTTAAAGCTCGTCAATATATGAATTAAAGTTTCATATCCGTGTGATTAATGATTTCGTTTTTATTTTAACGAACACTGTGATTAAGATCACGTCGGGGTCACCAATTTTTAGAAGGGTGTATTTAATTTAATCACAACTTTTCTTTTAATACTTAACATACATATATATATAAATATATATATATATATATATATATATATATATATATATATATATATATATATATATATATATATATATATATATATATATATATTATATATATATATATATATATATATATATATATATATATATATATATATATATATATATATATATATATATATATATATATATATATATATATATATATATATATATATATATATTACAGCCATTCCACGCGAAATCAGACACCCATCCGGGGGCAAGGTGTTCAATTTTTTTAAAATTCGGGGAGATGGTAGATATAGATTAAAAAAAATATAATTTGAGTAAAAACTCGGTGGGGTCAAAATACGCGGAGTTCCGTTATAATTTGTTTTTGTCGGAAACTCAAATGTTCACATCTTTAAATTCGTGTATCTTAAGTATTCCTTGTCCGATTTTCACGTATAATAGTTGGAAAGACAATTGTACATACTTTCAAGTAACCGTTTTAAAGTTTGGTGTTAATGTACAATATATCGTTTAAATTTCAGTTTTAATTAGTATTTTGCTGAAAAATCGAAATACTCACCTTTTTATTTTTATTTTTTTATCGTAAACCACTTGACAATACCTTTCAAATAAGCTATCTTTCACGATGGAGACTCAATGCGTTCGAGTGTTATAGAACAAAACGTCATAAGTCACGGTGGAATTTAACATTTCAGTACAATTATTAATTATAAACTACGAAATTCATGTTTTGGTTCTTACTTTTACAGTTTTATTCAATAAAGTTAATTTATTTACAAATTATTTTAATTTAAAATTATAAAAATTATTAGAATTGGAAAATCGACGCGCTGTGATGTGGTTGTTACCATTAAGAACAAACCACTGATAATCGTGAGTTTTTCTGATGGCTTTTACTGAATCAAATTTTTTTGCTAGTGATCGTGCCATACTTCTGCACCCTTTGTACAAAATCTAAAAGTAATGTTTGATTTATTTTTTGTAGCCCAATCGAAAAGTTGTTGTGCTTTCGTTATTTGATCAGCGTATGGTCACTGAAGGCTGGCTTTCGTGGCATTTCATTTCGATTTTTAACTTCCTCTGATATAGAAATGATTAAAAATGTATAAAAATGTATGATCGTACCAAAATACGGTGAGTTAATGTATCTTAAAAGTTAATTAATATATATTTTATTAATAAAATAGCGGAAAGACGCCATTTTAGGCATAATCAAACTTGATCGACAAACTCCTTAATGTATACGGTTGTTAAAAGCTTTAAATTACGTAAAGTATGGTTCTAGGTTCTATAAAAAAAATATTTTTGTTGGGTACAACTTGTACAAAAGCTCGATAGAAGGTCAAAATTTCAAACAAATTTCTCTGACAGGAAATCTAATGCAAGTTCACAATTATTCAAAAAACAAAGTATGCAGTTGCTTAACGTGAAATGTGAATGTAATCTTTTTCACGATTGTTACCAATCGACTCTTTATTAGTCCTATAATTATTTTTATTTGCTTAATTTAATTTCTTACCTAAAATTTATTTAAATCCAAAACAATAACTTACATAACACAAACGAAAAATTATTTAATCAAAAGTGCTAAAGAGTGTTGGTAAGTGAGATTAAGAAAGCCATCAAAATAATTATGGATAGTGTACCTGGACTACGTTTATTTTGGCTCGAATAAAGGACTGGTATGATGGATGCCTATTCTAAAATTGGTTGAGCGCTGCAGAATTAGCTGGAATGAATCCAATTCATGGTATATCTAATTCAGCTACCGGAGTTAGTAGAATTAACCAGACCGAAGTTAATCCGATGACTGCCATCCGGGCCATTCCACCAGCTCCTCTGCCTTAAGACAAACGCCGTATTACAAGATCCCAGTCCAAGGCAGCCTGAAAATTAAATTTAGCAGAACCAACATCGGCGATATCTTATACATCATTACCAAGAACAGAATTCAACATCGGCGTTACCAATACATGAAATGTAAATACATACATACACGACGGAATTGGAGGTGCCTTCAAACAAAATGCCACGAAAGCCTACGCTGATCAAATAACGACAGCCCAGATTTCGATTGGACTACAAAAAATGAATCAAACATTACTTTTTGATTTTGTACAAAGGGTACAGAAGGGTGGCACGATCGATCACTAGCAAAAAAATTTGATTCAGTAAAAGCCATCAGAGAAACTAACGATTATCAGTGGTTTGTTCTTAATGGTAACAACCACATCACAGCGCGTCGATTTTCCAATTCTAATAATTTTTATAATTTTAAATTAAAATAATTTGTAAATAAATTAACTTTATTGAATAAAACTGTAAAAGGAAGAACCAAAACATGAATTTCGTAGTTCAGAATTAATAATTGTACTGAAATGTTAAATTCCACCGTAACTTGTTATGACGTTTTGTTCTATAAAACACGAACGCGTTGAGTCTCCATCGTGAAAGATAGCTTATTTGAAAGGTATTGTCAAGTGCTTTACGATAAAAAAATAAAAATAAAAGGGTGAGTATTTTGATTTTTCAGCAAAATACTAATTAAAACTGAAATTTAAACGATATATTGTGCATTAACACCAACATTTAAAACGCTTACTTGAAAGTATGTACAATTCCAATGAGCTATTACACGTGAAAATCGAACAAGGGATACTTAAGATACACGAATTTAACGATGTGAACATTTCAGTTTCCGACAAAAACAAATTACAACGGAAAAAAAATTTCAAAAACACCTTGCCCCAGAAATGTCTTTTTTTTGTCTGATTTCGCGTGGAATGGCTGTATATATATATATATATATATATATAAATATATATATATATATATATATATATATATATATATATATATATATATATATTGTAACGGGATCAACTTAATTATTGGCCCGTTATTAGAATTTTTTTACCCACTTAGAGGTTTCGGGGCGGTCATCAAAGGCCAGCTAGAACTCAGGAGTTTGGCGTGGGGTTTCCCGAAACATAAGTGGATCTTGCTAGACCGCTAGGGAAAGTTACTTCAAAGCTTAAACAAAAAAAAATCGATACTATGGAAGGCGGGAAAGGGACACCCGACATGGATCAACCTACCTCGCCGAAGTAACCGAACTTACCTCCTCATCCTTCTATATAAGCTTTTAGCTGCTCATCCTGAAACGTAACACAGCCGACAGAGAAAAGCAACGCAAAACAAATACAAATCGAACCATTAAAGAAAAGAAAAATGAACCCAAATTATACTTTGAACTTATAAATTATTATTCAATTTAAATTATTAACAGAAAGAAAATTTCAATAATTTTTTTATCTATACTAACTAACCTAAATGACGTCATATAAATCACCAATAGTTAATAATGAAGGAAATGGTACATGATTAACCATTGCTAATTTATCATAAATAAGTTATGAATCCTAACTAATAATGATATCAAAAATATAAAAATAATAATATTGATAAAGATAATATGTATAAATATAAATAAAATAAAATATAAATTATAGCAAAAAAAAAGACTTAACTAAAATATGGCTGCCGATGATGCTGACGTTGTGTTCTATCCATTATAGCAATTCAATCATATATTTTGGCGCGCTTTATATTTTTCTAATTTTGTTTAATTTCTTATTATTTTTATTGTTTATTTATTTGATTCTGTTTTATTATAAATTAATTTATAAGATTTTATATTAATTTTAGCACTACATTAATGACGTAAGTTACCGTCATTCACTATTGCTAATTTACAGCAATGTTAAAGTGGGAACATGTGGTCACCTTTTTATATTTTAATTTGTTTAGTAGTGGTATTACGTTTTTCGTTTTATGTGTTTTCACATAGAGTTATTTTAACACCGCTTAACCACATTGTCCAAGAGACCACACTACCACTAGAATTTGGCACTGTTGATTTTTATGTTTTTATGTTATAATGTAGATAGTTAGTTATAGTTTGTTCTTAATTAATTAGTATTTATTTTTAATCAGTTATAATTATACTGATATCACTGATCACGCACAATTTATGTTTTCTAATGCTTGTGTTGCACAGTTTACAGCATCTTATTGCATAACTTTGCTCATAACAGCATTTATAAGTACAGCTTTTCTGTAACTTTTCTTTATTTATTTCTATCGACACTTTATATTATTTTACCACACTTAAGAATGAACATACATATGTAAGAAATTAACTATATATAAACAATATCAAAAAAAAACTTTAAACTTTTCTTTCTGGTTTCTATCCAAGAGTTTTATATATTTTTTTGATTCAACTTTTAAAGCTCAAATTTTCTTTTTATGATATAATTTAATTATCACAAATTATTAAAATATTTCTTTTTAATAATATAATCCCAATCATATTGTATATCAAAACACTACTTGACCAAAAACAAAGAACTGACTGACTTGTTTGTAATAACACTGCTTTTCCAAATAAACTGACCGCGTGCATCCAAATTTGATCTCTTTTTATATCGGAGAATTGTAAAATATCATTTCCCCTACATTCACCTTGCAGTACTTTTCCCGCGCTTTACTTAAGAGTCAGGGGAGTTAAACCAACTCTCCTTGGAACGGTTGTAATTATGTACGCCGTTACAATATATATATATATATATATATATATACATATATATCTATATATATATATATATATATATATATATATATATATATATATATATATATATATATATATATATATATATATATATATATATATATATATATATATATATATATATATATATATATATATATATATATATATATATATATATATATATATATATATATATATATATATTATTGATATGTAAACATTTAATTAGTAATAACTGATTTTTATAATAAGGAATATATATCTTTTATAATTATAATTATCGAGCTTTTCGTTTCACGTTTAGTTTCAAACTAATTTTCTTTTTGGAAAAAACAATAAACCGTTTTTCAAAAATGAAAACATGATATAAAAAACAACAATAAGCACCTCTCGCAAGTTTTAACGGTTCTATGACATTGTTCTACATATGAAATTAAAATTTTTGACACCTCGTCAGGTTGTGTGTGCTAGCAACATAACCGCCACATGTTCATGCAACACTCACTTGGTTTTCTCTCTTAGTGGTCGGTCTACTTAGCGCTCCTATAGCGCTCTACTTCGGTAAAAGTTCACCACCGGGAAGAGGTAGGAATTGGGTGCGCCATATTGTATATTGTTTCCGTGTTTCACTATATATAGTCAAACCCATGCTACTAGATTTGATTGTCGTCAAACCGACAATTTTTCCAATAAAGTTAGTTGGTTCCATATACATTTTCACAAATGTTTATATAGGCTTTAACGAATTTTTTTTTCTTTGCTTCGACATTTTAGATTTTATTTTAAAATAAAGCTGGTAATGCTGATTGACTTTATGTAATGTATAACATTTAGCTAATTATGTTCATATAAACAGCCAGAATTGAATGATAAACATAATTTTTTCTAATTAACGTAAAAATTTCATTATTTGTGAAAATATTAGTTCTCTAGGGATATGTATATCCAACATATTATGTACTAACATCAATGTACATATATACTACCAAAAATAGATTTGGTTTATTCAAAAATATTCTATTGATTTTATCGTAATAATGGTAGAAATAACTTTGTAAAGTCGAAAATTCGAAAAATGTTTAAAATCTTAATTGAATTTGCTAATTATTATCCATATATACGTAGGTATATTCGGTTTGGTATTTACTAAAATAAAATGCATTCAATAGTTTATTGAATAACTTCTAATCGTATAAATGTTATTTATGTTTAGATAACTAAAAATATTTTATGCATTCTGTTTATAGTTAATTCAATTGTAGAATTTTAGCTGTAACGTTGATCGAAGCAAATTTTTCGTTTTATAAATAAAATGTTATAAATTTGTTTTACATTTATGGAGAAGCAAAGATGCTTCTCATTCATCATTTATGGAGAGCCTCGGACCACAGTACATTGTAATGTTTACTAGATATATGGTAAAAGTATATTTAATTTAGAGAACAATTCGACCGTTCTTTTTAATATATTTGCAAAGGAAAGGTGTTTTGATGTTTAAGCTTGATCTTATCTGATTGCTTATATGATCCAATATGACGTAAGGCCTCTTAAATTTTTGAGTTTTCACTATATATTACAGATCTCATGTATAATGAACAGCTCATCGAATTAAGTAAGTTTTGGCATGATACGGAGATTTAGATTTTTGATGATCAGATTTTGTGTTTCGTTTGTGAATTTATTAGCAGACGTTATTCTTGAAGCTGGCCGAATAATCTGGGATGTTACTATTTTTATTGAAATAAATTTCCTGATAAAACTTTACTCTGCCATGAATATATTCTCTACCGCCTCTTGGCTCATTTAATATTCTTCCATTGTTTGTCAACTCTATAATTCATAATTTCCTTCATCCGCTTTTCTTTTAGCTCACTGTTTAGCTATTTATATATACACACACTTTCTTCTACGGCTTTCTTATCCCTATATTTTCAGTTGTAACTTGAAATAACAGACTTTCACTTCATAAATAGACCTATAATTGAGCAGTGCAGAGACCAATGTGATACTCAGCATATACCAATTATCAGCGTAGATAAAATTTACTCTCATTGGGTAAGCATTTTCTAAAAATTTTGTGCTCGCCAAAGGGTTACGCTCTTTATGATTACAACACGATTATATTTTTATTATTTCTATAGAGCTGGTAAAGTTTTTACGAGTATTTTCCTGGATAGAAGAGTAATTTGCAACCAAATAACAAAACACTCAGTAAAATACACTTCGGTACTAAGTGTAACATTTAGCAAATTAACTGATTTAATATGTAAATTTCCTTTAAATTTATTTTCCACAAACATTCGAATTAAAATTATTAAATTTTAAATTGAAAAGCAAAAGGATGGCCAATTTTCTATTAAAAATACAATAACAGAAAAATTAATTTTAAAAGTTTTTTGCATTTTAAATTTCCTCCTATATACAAATACACCTCAAACTTAATTCCATCAATATTTAAATTTACATTTTTAATATTTAATGGAATTTAAATTATTCTATGATTGATTGAATAAATGTATTTTCCAGTCATTGAATCGAAAAAGTAGTTGGTAGTGCGATAATAGGAATTCAATTTATTGAATTGAAAATAAGATGCAAATTACTTGTCGCAATCAGTTTGATTTGGTATGTACATTAACATTTTTTTTATATGAAATCATAGATTGATTGGCCATTAGTCATGCCAGTAATGTTGTTTATCATAGCCAGGGATGGGCGAGGTAGACTACGCTAAGTCATCTACGCGGTTGTCGACAGGAATAGTATTACGTAAATTACCTATGGCAAGATTTATCGTCATGTAGACAATGTCAGCGTAATGTAGACAACATTAACAGCCATCAATAATTTTACCTTTTTAACGAGAAAATACTACTCTCTGACAAATGGGTTTTTTTATAGCCGGCAAAACTAACAATTGAGAATAATTTAAATTTTTAAAAAATCACCTGGACGTAATTTAGAAAAACCTTTCATAGTAAACCTAAAACCCGTAAAAACCTATGCATATTAATAATAATGTGAACAATAGATTGCTTATAAAAATATGTTTCATTTGATATATCACATGGCATAATCCAAATTAAAAATTTTAATCCATCATCCAGCATTTGTGGCCCAAGTGATTTTTTACAAAACTTTGTATCATCTAATCCATTTTACAAAACTCCACGATACATAGTGAAATAAAATTCCACGTAAAAAATTTTTTAAAAGAATTAGTATACAACAAAAATTTGAAATTGGACTTTTATTTCACAAGTATTCGTGGAGATTTGTAAAAATAGATTAGAGGAAAGAAAGGTTTGGAAAAATCGACAGGACCATAGATGCTGGATGATGAGTAAACATTTTTAATTTGGATTATCTCATGTGATATATCAAATGAAACATATTTTTATAAGCAATATAGTGGTATACCTTTTTTGATAAATTATAAAAAAAAAAATTAATTACAGAGAGAGTAATTGTCTCTGCAACGGAAAATTTACCTTTGTCTAGACACGATTATGTGATAATGTAATGTGATGCACACATCACAATTTTTAACACGACTTCGAATTTTTGGAGTTGTCAGGAAAATTTATCGACAACCGTAAATCAGCTGTGCGTGGAATGAACGCGTTACTAAATTGACATAGTTTGGGTAACCCATTTTGAGTTCTCATTTATAAATATTTCTTGAAAAATTAACTTTCCTATACTCGGCATATCTTTTTTGAATGAATTATTGGCATTCACATATGTACTTATGTATTTTTGGTCATACATATTTACCTTGAAAACGTATTGCCAATAAATTCACAAAAGCTTAATTAATTGAATTTGGTTACCCCCTTTTTAAATAATGGCGTTTTGAAAATTATCATATACTTGAATATTTAAAAAAAATTGTTGGCGTTGTAAATCAATTTCCTTTCCGTTAAATCCTTCCTAAAGCATTACCAAGATCCTAAGTTGTGTGCGATTAGGACTCACCCGAGTAAATACCCGAATATTTTAATACTAGGGTGTTGGGTAATTACTAAACCGAAGACAACGGTGGCGGGTTACCCAATTAAATATTTTTAATAAAATTATTTTTGAATATTTCGAATTGTAATTTAATTATTTCAATATAACCTTAATTTCAACAATAGAGCTACTTTCCTTATTTAAATCTGTAATTAATTGCATTGTTTGGTATGTCTGTAGTTCATTCGATCTGATCAGTACGAATACGAATTATTTATATGAATTAATGAAACTAAAATCTGTCTGAGAAATCGGTGTATAGATTTTGGAAAATCGAATATTTCGATCTAATCAATCTGATAGAGAATTAACGAACAGAAAACAAAAATTCCTGTTAAAGTATGATTTTTTGGCATACCATCATTATTTTGTTTTAATAAATTTAAATACTTAAATATTCGAAGTTTGATTGATGGTTAATTCAGACAGAACATAAGAAAATTTTGTGTTGTCCACGGTCATCCTCTTGTTATTTTGTCTCGGATATAAACATATTAAAAGCTGTTCAGACTGATCTTTCGTGGTAACTTTGTATGAATTATTTAAAAACACGTTTTGGAGATGCCCGTCGTAATTACGCGGGTATTCGGGTCCTATAAAAAAACAGAAAAATAGCCAGGTGCTCCGGCACTCGATACCCGATAATACGAGCCCCCTATGTGCGATTTTAATCATAAGTTGGCATTATATAAAATGTAAGATTTGTACAATTTCTCTGCAAAGTCCATTGATTCTTATATTGTTAAATAAAATATCAAACAGCTTGTAGATATTTTCAGAGATTGCTCGGAAATCCGAAACATTTATGAAAGCCTCTAATATAAGTTTTATACGAGAATTTTATATCCCACCAAAGCATCTAATTCACTCTACAAAATTTGGAACACAGTAGTTTTAGTTTAGTTTTGATGTATAGCTCAACAAATCATCTTTTCAGAGGTTGTCTGCATTATTGACGTTGTCTATACATTGCTGTCATTGTCGACGAGTTGTTGACACTTCGACGCAGAAATTAATAAATGACGCGTAAATGCCCATCCATGATCATAGCGTGTATGTTCCAAGTTCAAGTGTGGCCTCTTCCCAATTAATTATTAAATATTTCGAGTGACCATCTAAAAAATTAAAATGTTTTGTGGTAAATTATAAGATCTAAAGGTTTGAAGTAAAATATATATTATTTTTTAATTTTTTATATTTTGATTTTCCAATCCTCGGAGCCTTCATTGTATTGAAAAGAAAATATTTGTCTGCCATAGTTATATTAATCTATATTGAGCCAATATTTGGGAATAAAATAAAGAAAACAAAAGATATAAATAATTTTAATTGTTGGAATGCTCGAAGACACATCGATATAGGAATGTCGGGTGATGCCAACAACAGATTACAAGACATTGCTCAAGCATTTTCCTTAAATGTAAAAATTGTTATTTATTGGATAACTACTTTAGACAACGACATTTTATTTCAACATTTGCCTAATAAGCCTAATTTAGTTAATATGTTCAATATATGAATAATTTCTGTCAGATTTGCCTAATACATATATTAAAACACACATTTTGGGATCAAAAGTTAAATTTTTTTATTGATAAGGAAAGGTGGTGCTATGCCATTTATGTATGTAAAACAATATAGTTCATATGCCTACCACGGCTTCGCCTACAGGCCAGCATCCGAACATCAATATTTCCGAAGAGTTCGGAAATCACTTCAATTTCAGCTCGAATGTTGTTTATAAGTTCTTGAATTATTTGTGGATGATTAGCATATACTGTAAGGGCATTTTCCTGTTCGTGTTCCAATAAAAACGGCGCAATGATGCCACCAGCCCATAAACGACACCAAACACTTTTACTTACAGATGCCACTGCATCACGAGTACGAACTGGATGAACATGTTGATACGGTCTACGACTTTCCACTGAACCAGTTTAGGATGTAGGACGTCCATGTCGATCAAAACTCTCACGTAATTTTCGAAATGTTGTTGTTTTTAAACGGTTATTTTCATAATAAATTTGGACAATCAAAATGCGTTGTTGTGTTGTTAACGATTCCGCATGAAGATAAATGGCATATTTTTGACTTTTCATATGTCAAACAATTTTTTAGAACAGATAACATTTTATACTAAAATTCATTGATTGAAAAAAGGACCAACAGATGATAGCCCACTCTATATTAAACTTCAAATGGATATGACGCTTTTATTATCTCCTTTTTTTATCTCCTGCGGATGATACAATCTGTTGCACTGCTGCATTGAAACGGATAGGACGACATGAGCACCACTTTTCGGTAAATATATTTTTCGAATTGGTATAGAATCTACTTGAATTAGGTTTTTTAGCCTTATTGCTGAATGGTGATAGAGTCAGCAACTATGCTTGCTTTACAACTCGGATTCAATACCTCGTATAGTGAAGTAACATTTGACACGTATATATGGTAATTGGACTTGTTCCCGTGTGCCACCAAAATAAATCATAAATCCGATAATTTTAATCTCGTCCGTAAACAAATTATCCTAGATTTATCGTGTTAGCTGAATTCTCTAAAATATACATACATATATACGCTATACCGCATATGGTTGATCCAAAAAAATTAAACATTGTGTCTCGATAAAGAACAACAACAAAAAATGTAGCAGACATAAACTTTTATTATTATTATTACAAATCCACAAACATGGAAAAGGAACAAATTTACCATCGCACAGCTTTTTCAACTACATTAATAGGTACATGATAACTCGCAGTATTTTGTTCATTTGTACATAAAGGCGTGTAAATTAGGTATTCCAATGGTAGGCACGTACGTTCAACATTATATATGTGTATGTGAATTATGGTTTTAATGTGCTTAGCTTAATGCGTGAATATAGAAAACTATAAGGTATGTGTGATTTGGGAAATTATGGTATTGTCTATAACTAAATGTTAAGGGATGTACATTGTGTAAAATATATTAAATTATATCACAAGAAATTGATTTCAAGTGGCGATTTATTATTACATTACATGTTACGATAATCGACACTATTTCATGGCATATTTTTGTATAAACTGTAAGCCAAACTAAAACTTTTAATTAAAAACTATAAATATATTTTCTATAGAACACCAAAAAAAACATATTTTGCAGTTTTATTATAGAATTTGAATGGAGCAAAACAAAAACAATTATTTGAAATTAATAATTTATGTAAATCTGTGCCAAACCACGATGAGGTAACAGATTTAGCTATAACCTACTTACCTATATGTATGGTATATAGAGATGTGAATGTTTAAACCGAAAAAAATATTTTCCATCGATTCTCATCGGAGATTTGAAATTTTGTAAAAAAAAATTCTTCTCGTTGGAAGCACATTCTGTAATTTAAAATGTAAGAAATGATTGTGAATCGTGAATTTTGAAATATGACTTTTGATAAGATTTTTGTATACACAATTTGTTGATATATATGTAACCTATTAAAGTTTATTACATTACTGTAGTACAGTCAAATTTAAAAGTCGAACCAAATTGTGTACTGAATATCCCTCTTATCACATGAGCAGATATGGTACCACAGAACAAGTACACAGAATTGTAAATGTATTCAAAAATACCTTCGAGGAAAAGCAATAATGTTCTGCTGCCTTCTTAGATAATGCACAAGCCTCTGATAAAGTTTTACATGATGGGCTAATATACAAAATTAAACGACTTCTACGGAAAAAATTTCACCCAGTTCTGGGAAACAGTCTCCTTCAAAGTCAGTACATGGTTAAACAAAACAATGCAACTACGTGTTTAAATGATATTAACGCGCACAAATTTCCAACAAGGCAGTGTTCTAGGGCCAATATTATACTTGTTGTGCACAGTTGACTTACCTCACAATAGCCCCGAAACTGCCTCAAAGGAATTACAGAATCATCTAAATAAAATAGAGAACTGGGTGAAGACATGGCGCATAAAAATGAACGAACACAAATCAACTCACGTCACATTCACGCTAAACAAACGCCCACCAGTGGAATTAAACGATATAAATATTCCTCAGAAAATTCCTGCAACGAACCCAAGAGAAAATGCTTCGTAGTGTAACCAATCATTCATAGTATTTACTAAACTTCGTGGTACATTCTAAATTGTAATATACACGATGATCTTTGAATTAAAACTATATCAAAGAAACCATAAGAGAATTCACTTCGAAATATAACTGAAAACTATAGACACATCCCAATGAATTGGCCAGGGATATACTAAAACATTTGGTAAGTTCACTAGGTCAAGTGGTCTCGTCCTCGAGTCTTCTCTCAGCGACAGGGTTATCTATCATATGGCGAATATAAGGGTTTCCATGTTCCTGGAGCCTTATTTCGTGTTTGGCAGCATGAATTTTTATTTCGGCTTTGATGTATTCCATCCGTAGGCCCCTGTGAAGGTCTTCATTTCATTTGTACCACGGAGCATCTACGATGCTACGAAGAACCTTGTTGTGAAACGTCTGTATAATTTTCGTGTTGCTTTGCTTCCATATGTACGTCCATATCGGCTTCAGTATTTGACGATATATTAGCAACTTGTTGTGAATTGTAAGCTCAGCGCCTCTACCTTTGTGCAAATACATTTTTCAAATTTTATGCGTTCTTTTCTTTTCTTTTTAACATGCTCTTTCCACTTAAGTTTGGCATCGAGGGTCATGCCAAGGTTTAGCTGCGGGTTTGCATATGGCAAATGTCGTGAATTACTTTCTATCGGCAGATGGTAAGCCTTTTGATATGTAAAGTTAATATGCTTGCATTCCGTCTCATTAAGCTAGATTTGCCAACCTTTTGTCCAGTTACAAACCGCATTGGTAATCTTCTAGAGTTTGCTCGTTGCATCGGCGACATTACTTGCATTCGCCACAATTGCTATGTCAATTGAAAAGGTGGGTATGATTCCTCATTTGTATGGTTGGTAAATCCCTTGTATATAGTAAATAATGGATTGATTCTAAGACACTCCCCGGCAGAGATTTTCTTTAGTTCGGAGTATTCATCCTCATATTTCACACGAAACTGTCTATTGTATAAATAAGATATTAGTATGGCATATAATTGCCACGGCAGATCTCTATGCAGTTTGTATTCTAGAATCTAGACCACTGTGCCAAACTTTATCGAATGCTTGGGCGACGTCCAAGAATATGCTTGAGCATACTGTTTTATGTTCTAACGTTCTTTCAATTATGTTTGTGATTCTATGGACCTGTTTAATTGTAGAATGCTTTTCTCTGAATCGAAATTGATGTGGAGGAATTAGTTGTCGGTCATCAATTATTTGTTTAAGTCTCTTTAATAATAGTTACTTCTGCTACTTTCCATTGTCGCGGAACATATCTTAACCAAAAGGTCGCATTGATTATGTGTAATAGCCTATGCAATTAATTCTTTATCAGGTAGAGCCTTGATAATTTGGCAAGTAATCAAATCGTACCCTGGGTCTTTTTAAACATTCATGTTACTTTTCACTTCTTGTTTTAATTCTTTGAGAGTTACTAGGCGTATGTCAAACTCATTTAGCTTGTGAATTGGCATTATATTTTCGTTGGCAGTTTGTCTTGGTAGTGGTTGGAAAGTTTCCTGGAGATACTCCGCAAACAGATCAGCCTTCTCTTTGGGGCATCTTGTCCAGGTCCCATCATCATTTTTAAGAGGAGGCATTTGCATTTTGCGACTTTTGTGTTGTTTCGTCCTCTTTCTTTTGAGTTTTTTGATCCAGTTTGTGGGGAACCACCAGAGTAAAATTAACAATTTGATGTCTGCCCTGCTTGAAACAATTCTTTACCCTTTCACGTTGAAAGTCTAGACCCCCAATAGGTGTTTTTCGCATTAAAGTCACCTCCAATAATAAAATCACGTCCTAGCTACTTAAATAGTTTAATGTTGTCCACCCTTTTCAAGTTATGCCGGGGAGGACAGTATATTGCAGAGAAAGTCGATTTTTGTTTCTATACATGGTGGTTTATATTTTCTTTTATAAATAATGCCGACCCTTGGTTTTTCCGCTGGATTCTTGGAATATGCTGCATAATCCTGAAAGTTATGTTCTTATACCTAACACTTTTTATCGGATTGCGTTGTGGGAGTTTCATTTTCATCAGTTGATCAAGTATCATGTTGTTCAGATTACTTTGGTCATTTAGCCGCTATGTAATAGCTTTACTGTTCATAATGTTTTCCATAATTCGGTTATTTTCAGAGCTCATATATTTGGTTGAACTCTAACCTTTCACGATCTGACCAAATGACTGTGCCCTGCGTTGATTGGTTGTGGATTTTTATCCATCTGATTTGATGTTTGAATCCTTTGTTTTTCGTGATTTCGAGGTTAATTTCTTGGTTTATCTCTTAATTTTTGTAGTTGTTTAGCAACCTCACAGCCTCGATAATTAGCCGGATGTTAACCGTTACAATTTGTGAAATACAATAAACTTTTATATACATATATGGGTACATCGAGGAAAATGAAATGGCATATTTCATTGTTTGTGGCGTTATTGTTTTAATAAATTTCTAATTATTGTAATTATAAGACTCACTGGTGTCGGTGGCACTCAAACTCATAGGAAATAGGAAATATATTTTGTTCCAGGGATATAGAAAGTGAAAATCAGTTTTCAATAGTAGATGTCGAGTATGTCCAATATGTAACAATTTAAACGATATATCAAGTCATCAACTGGCGAAGAAAACATATTTCGATTTGGTGTTTCAGACTTATGTAATTTTGTGCATTAAAAACTATATTCTGTTATATTTTAGACATTTTTTAATCAAAGTTACGCATTTTATGTTCATAACATATAGAATATTGGTTTATTGTTAGTTCAAATTTTAATATTTGTTAAAGAAAATTCAACATTAGTTTGTGTTGTAATCAAAAACATTTATTTAATTTTTCACAAATTGGATTGATCGTAATTCAACGTGTGATTAATATTACTTCAATTATTATGTAGATAACATGTTGCCTACAACTAACGTAGTAAAAATCGACCCTATATAACCTTCCCAAAACAAAAATTAAAAACTCAAAGAATAATCATAAATCAATAAAAGATAAAAAAAAACTGTTGGTAATGATTAATTACATAAACGAGAATCGCGGTTTCTGTCCTAATTTTTTGTGAATTCACTCAACCAAAACGTATACGTATATATATAAACTTGTCGTCGTAGATACCAGAAACCTTTTTTCTAATTATTAATTTACTTTGCGATAACAAATTTTATTTATTAGAAAAATAATTGTTTTATGTCACTGCGTTGTGTTTTACCAAAAAATTATTTTCTTCAAGACACCGAATCATTAATTATTTCCACATGAATTTTTGGTCGTTTCATTTTGTTTGCGTAAATTTGGGGCTAGAGTCGATGATCCAAAGTATAAAGTTAAACTATTTTCATTTATTTTGTCACCTACAACCGATGGAAAATTATGATAAGGTGGTAATATTAATTAAATCAAATTCAAAGAAAACATAATATTGTTTGTTTAATAAATTTAAATCTAGTTGAACTTTATTTGATTCGGAAAGCTATAACAACTCGGTATTTGATGGGTTTTCTTCAATAACAGATCCTTGTTTGAATCGGAGGAAGTTTTAGTCAGATATATACATTCCTATAGTATGAGTAAGAAGCTTTCCAACGGTTTGTTTGGTGGACCTACACATTTTTTTTAATTGAAGTAACTGCCTTGTTTATATACTGACTGACCGTTTTAATATAAGAATTTCAACTTCATCACCTATGACACTTTGCTATTTTTATTTATTTTTGATTTAACTTTGTGACATAATTCGATACTTATATTAACATTTTTATAAAAATTTCTTTGTTCTATAAGACCTGATACAGAATATACTCAGAAATATTCTTACACTGCAACATGCATACATAACTTGTATGATGATACCCATCATGCGTACATATCTCATACATATATTTTCGAGGTTTTGTAAAATCTTGTAATGTTGATAAAAATCGTTAGAAAATATTTTCAAATTATGCGACGTAGAATTTGAAAATATTTTCTATGTATTGAAAATATTCCTTATGGGAAGGTGGGAGCACGTTCATCTGCATGCACTAAATATAATTGAATTCGACTGTGACGGTTTCTATATATTTATTATATACAGAAAATATTGCTGAATTATAGGAGAGCACAGTTCAATAGAATTATTCAGTCTTGCATTTACTCGCACGTTCAACTACAATTTGTTCGTAACCGATCAATTACTGAATTTTTTACAACCTCAGGTTTTCACATGTAAACAACTAACATTTATTTGTACCAATTTTATGTAAGTTAAATGCTATAGACTAAACAAATTGTTAGATGTCAACAAATTCGTGAAGAACTAACTGTAAAGTCGATTATGAATTGACCGGATATAAGAATACCTTGGTCAGAACGGAAAATTACTCAGAAATAATAACTTGGCTAGTTTTGTGGGTGTAGCAGGCATTAAAATAAAGCACATGGCGACACGATAAATGCGAGGAATATTTTGGTGAATATTGTTCAAGAAAACATTTTAATTAGCTTTAAAAAAAAATTCTGAAAAGCATGAAAAGAACGAGTGGCATAGTTCCATTGACATAACCTGTAAAGGGCACAAATTTAGTTACAAGTAATCAATGTTAAAAATTAAATGATACAGAAGTCTGTCCCATAAAAATGCTTGTAGTTATAGTGCAACAAGAATGGATTATTTAATTTAAATTTCAGTTAAATTTTTTAAAAAAATTGTTGCCAAAATTAAATTTGTTTTTAATTTGTTAAAATTCTAAAGTTAAAAATTATATTTTCTTAATTTTTTCAAGGTTTGATTTTAATTTAATCAAATCTGGAATATTGTGCTAAACAAATATGTTGATGCGAGCATTTTTAGAGGGTGGTATCAAGAATTATAAATTTAAACCGATGCTTACCTTTAAATTTTAAGAATATAATATAGATTGTATAAATTCGGCATTTATACCAACATTTTTAGTTTATTTTGATAGTTATGGTAATTGCGGTGAAGCCAATACTAAAAAATGACAGCAAACAATACTCTGTTATGTTTGAATATTTTTCATATGGGAAGCTAAATGTTCACCGAATATAGAAGTTTCGTGATTTTGAACAATTTTTAATATTAATTTTTACTACCGATCAAGAATTTTCGTAATCAGGCAGATTAAATATTGATTGACTTAATTTTTTTCTTTTTGCAACATTTATTCAGATTTTTCATATGAAAAATTAACAAAAAATCTAATTATTGAGAAAAATGAAAAAAATCATTCAAAACGATTAAAATTCTAGATTCTGTAAAACTAGCCAAATGCATTAAAATTGAGCCATAAACACTGGGTTTTAGATTGGCAGACCATATATACTAATACCCTTGGAAATCTCTGAACACAATACTAAATCGAGCTTTAAGTGAAAACTATAAGATTAAGTTGTCCTTAAATCTTTCAATTCAATCGGATGCAGTTAGTTATGACGTAAGCTGAATTTTAGTTTTGGTATTCGACCTAAATTACGCGATATTATATTTTAGGATTTTCTGCATTTAGAAAATAATTGAAGTCTGTTGTTAATTTAAATTGAATTCAACTTGCTTCTATATATAAATTCACATGCAAATTTTTTGACAGTTTGTTCCCGTCGCAACTCACTTTTACCAATTTCATTAGAGGATAAAATCTGTAATCTGTAAGAACACAAGTAATTAATTACTTATAGCTCCTTAAACTCATGATCATACCATTGTGGTAAAAATCAGTCACATGAAGCCCATATATATATCCGAACAACAGCTTTCAAGCGAAAAGAACTCGTCAAATTAATATTATAAGAATGGCCGATGAAGATCTTACTGCAACCAAACCATATTCGTTGATGACAAAACATGGCCATGAAGTTAACCAATTTGGTAAATTAGATCCTGAATAATTTTACAGTTGGCTTCAAAACGTTCAGGATCTGTCAAAAATGGTTGGATTTCACCAAATTTCGTCATAACACGCAAGAAGATTGGCAAATTTCGCCGTTAGCCGCCTAATATAATAATAATAATTTTATTTAAAGTTTATTTATGTTTTAATGGGAGAGTTTGTAAGAGAATTTAGAGCTCAACAGTAAAGCAATTATATGCCCGTTGATAGCTAACCAACTAATTGTTTTATATAGATACAATACACAAAACTTGTTCAAACATTTTCTTTCAAATCTGAAAAGCTTATCTATAGCAAATGTAAATAAATAAAATCATAGAATTCATCAAAATGAGTTTTTATGTGCTTTTGCAATAGGTATGTAGATAGGTGCACCCGTTTACTATAAAACTACAAAAAAAGGTCAGAATTTACTGGAGAAGAAAATTAAAAAAAATCATGTTCAAAAATATACGACCAAAGAATTATAGGGTTGACTGATATTGTAATTTATCACGAAATTTTTATATACATACGCATATATACATTACATATATTAAATTATGTTTTCTATATGTTGTTTAGTCAATAATACTGCCTAAGTCTTCAGAGTAAAAAATTTAAAATGTCTACATAACAAACAGAAAAACATTTCGTACGTGCCTATTGTTATTATGGTTTTTCTAGGTTTCTCTCAATTTATTTTCACTTGAAATGTGATACATATTGCTCTCACTATATAAACGCGTCAATAAACCTGGAGTGTGTTCATAAACTCGGCATTGTAACAATATTGTTAACAATGACAGTATACTAAAGCGTGCATAAACTGCGATTGTAACAACAGCCATGAGCTTTTTGTTGTTCATCAACCCTAACCAAAATTATTGTTAGAAACGTCATTACCAACTCTACTCGGTACAGGCCTTTCACTACCGAATCGGGATTTATTGCAGAAAATAGAGTCTCTCTTTTTGTTTTTATTATATTAATCAAGAACTAAGTAATACTTTTGATTGACGACTGACATACATATTACATGGTTTATGGAAATATTAGTGATATGTGGTTTAACGTTGTTTATGTGTAACCATTTTAAGTGAATTCGCATACATGGTAAAATCCCTGCCTTTTATTTCCGAACATGTCAATCAAATTGGTACTTCAACACAACTGCACGATTCTTGAATAGTGAACGAGTCCTCAAAAATAGAGAACGATTCTTCAAGATTAATGTGGAATCGGCGCACAATTCTTGCTTTCACAAGGTTTTATAAAGAAAAATAATATTTATTTGGGACTGGGTTGCTAAAAAGCGAAGAAATATGGGATAAAATACACTCGTTAATGATGAGTTTTGGTTATAAAATGTCTAAAACTATATGTAAGGCAAATTTAATTATTTGAAAGATGTGTACCATAAAAAATCAGATAAAGATCGTCGTATTGGAACAGCATCTTTTGTTTTCGATTATTTTGATGAATTAGCCACCATATGGTAGGCGCAGAGGTCACTGCACGCGAAGATGGCTCCACTTGATTGACTTGCTCCACTTTTCTAAGACAGTATGAAGGCCAATCTAATGAAGCTTTTGAAAGGGACTACTAAAACAAACCAATAAATATTTCTTCCTGAATTTCTGAATAATTATTTCTTCCTATAATCTTCTTGAGCTAAATTCAGCTGTATTGTCGGACGTTAAGCATGTCTTGATCGAAGTCAAGACATATGTTGTGTAATACGCAGCAGACAGTGATTTTTGCTGAAGCCCAATCCGTCCTCTTCATATTTAATTCTTTAAATCTGCGAAACCTCCCAAACAGCAAAGCAAAGCAAAGCCATGCTCTACTACTTGCTTGCATGATGAATGTTTTTGGTTAAATTAAACCTCTTGCTGCGATAAACGACCTCTATCCATGAATCACCTAAGATGTATTCACCGTTTGGAGAATAACTATATATATTAATATTTTCTTTTTTTGACAGAAAAAGTTCAGCTTTTTATAGACCCAGTTTAAATAAGTTTTATAATTTATAATTTATTTTCATTATATTTCGGCATCAGCCATCATCAGTGGATAAAAACACTAAAAACGGACAGACATTAATAATGAGAATAGGAAGAATAACAATCCTATATAGTTTATAAACATTAAGACATAAAAATTAAGACAAATGTACAAATTTCGCCCACTTTCAAACCCGAATCCATCATATCATTATTATTGGGACAATATATGCAAAGAAACCCAGAAATTTAATTGTAAACACATTGTCTCCAACGCATTCAATATCCGGAACACTTAAAATAGGAATTATTTGGAATGCCAACGGCTTTCAACATCCAGATGGAAAACCTTACAAAACATGGTAGCACTATTCGAGTTATTAAAAAAAATTCAAAAAAGTAACCTGTGTAACATGATTGTATGACCCAGTGAACCGACCAACTGATCGGATAATGATATTAGATGTCACCGATTTCTGCATCGTACTAAATAAATCGATCTTGTAATTTTGTAAATGCTACGCCACGTCTGAACCTGTCAGCGAGAAACTAAGCTATACTTTGCGAACAATGATAGTAAATAAACAGACACCGCACCGATGTTTACCACCAACATAACTGACTGAAACCTTTTTAGATGACGGAGAATTATATTTATAGTATGGAAATTCACTCCAAATAAACATTAATAAACGAAAATTATTAAAGTAAAATGTAGACTAAACTTGAAATGGCAAAAAATAATCGTAAGCAACGATTGTTTAAGAGCACCAATTAATTAACCACAAAAAATATTGTCTAGCACTTATGCAAGACAATTTTCCGTGTGTTTTACTATGTGAGTGCTTGGAAAAGCCGAGTAAATTTCAGTAACAAGAAATTTTAATATTTTTTTAAATTAATTTATTATTGTATTTGGTGTATAGTTTTGGCTAGTTTACTTCTTCTACTCGGCGATAACTACAGTCCGAGTATACCAGGTTTAGATTTTTATTTATGAATTTTGAAACTTGTTGATAAACAGCAACGTTTTTTGAGTTAATTTTAAAAATTTTATTTTGCTTTGACAACTAGCAAAATTTACGGAATATCTCTTACGGAAATAGGTAAGCTGGTCATATTTGTTTATTGCATATATGTTCCGACTCAATGTAAACTAGATTCTAAATTTTTAACACATAATAAATAGCTCAATCGGTAACAATATGCCGATAATAAGGTTTTAAGCTATTCTTAAACTCAAATTTGTTTTAGGATTTCTCTAAAAATAATTAGTAAGTTAAATAAATAATATACTATTTTCATAAAATAACGAATCAAGCAAAGCAAAATTCCATTGTAACAAAAAATATAAAAATGATAAATCTCTGCATATACCTATGTAGCCATTTATATAAAAACATATTTATTTATCATCCAAATTTTTAAATCATTAATAAAAATTATCATTAAAATGCAAAGAAAAAACTAAATTGGGATTCCGTTTGATACTTAAAAGTCTCGGGTTTTGGCTCCAAATTATTTATTTTATTCTTCTCGACAAATTAGGAATCTAAAATGTACATGATTTTGCATTTTAAGCATTTAAGACAAAAATAACAGTATTAAAGTAAGAGATATGGACATAAAAGTATTTTTTCTGGATAAAGGTTGTTTATGTACGAGTATATACTTTGTTAATTATAGCACCAATTAATACTCATAATTTTGTCTGGAGGTGGATGAATTGTAGCAAATTAATGTGAATTTTACCTTATTAATTTAGATCAAATTTAGTTTATATTTTATAATAAATCTAATTATAAATATTAAGCAACCCTTCTACGAAACTGTATAGCAATGATATAATATGCTATTGCAGGGTAAAGACTTTCACAGCGGTCAAATCTAAAATGTCGTAAAGAAATTTATAAGTTAAAAATATGCGATTTCATTTGTTCAAATCTCTCTGCAATTAAACGATAATGGTCTATTTGAGAAGGTAGTTGGAAATCTTTTTAAATGATTTTGATAAAAATGTGTCTTTGTTTAAACATTTTTACTAGGAAATTTTACAAAACCTATATGTAAAACATTTATGAGTCTCTCTCATTTTGCCGTATTTTGACCAAGATAATGAATATTAATATATCGCATGACCTAGGTTTGTATATGTTAATATTTATACAGACCACAAAGCAACAAGTTTAAGCTTTAAATAGTTAAATATATGTATAAAATTGTTGTGGCAAATAAAATATGTAATTGTTTTGATTAATTCCATAATCAATAGGAACTGAATATGTGGAGCCAAAATTTTCATTTCTAGTGTGGTATAACCTTTATTGGGGGCGATTACATATATAATTTTCAATAATATATTTTGAATTTATAGAGCTTCTAATTCAAATTACCATAACTGCTTTACTATAATATACAAAAATATCGTAAATATTGGAACTATATTAGCATGCAAATAATTATTTTCCGCGTTACAAATAAAGGTATCACCAGTAAATTTACTCCTCTATAAGGGCGAATTACCGTATCTCTTAGAATCTCTTAGATTCTAGAATCAGAATAAATTATTTGGAAGATATTAAATTCTGCCAAAAATATTTTCGGAGGGACAGTATAAATATAGATTAAAACATAATTTTAAGAATGAAATGGTACATCAATTTATAGAAGCTAAATGGTATCTAGTGCTTTGTAAAATATATGCATATTATGCACTATTACTCCAACAAATATAAAAAGTAGAAACAATTTCTGAAGAAGTCGGAATTTTGAGTTTATTATAACTATTTCAAAATATTAACTTTGAAACTATATCCACAATAAGGTTTTGTAAAAGTTCCAAATATATATACGACGCACCGCTTGATTATATAAGGCATATGGACCATATAAATAAGATTGAAATTCCAATACATTCCAGGATGAAATAAGATTGGAATCGGTAGATAAAGACAACCAATATGACTACAGAATACATGAGCCGTACAGAACCCATGAGCCGTACACATCGTAAGAGTTTAAACACTTTTTGTCGTATAATTCAACTAATTTATCAGAATAATACTAAAGCAGTATCGTATACTATAATACAACAATATACAAAATTTAATTTACGTAGCGAACTATAGACGAATTATTCAAAAGTATGTCCGCAATTTTAATTAAAAAATATTGACAACAACAATTTACATTATTGACAACAACAACAAACTGAGTGTATTTTTTTTATTATGAGCCGTCATTTAGGGGATATACTCAATAAAGAATTTAATTTAATTTAAGCAGTTTGTTAACTTATGCGGAGATTATGATTGTATGAGTGTGTTACGCTAAAAATGATTTAGTGCCTAATTTTGTAAACATTTCAGGGAATAGATGTCCAACCACAGGTATACAATTTAAATCTAATTTTTGTTTATATGATTGATTTACGCCTAATTTGCTTAATAATAATTTTTAACAAATGTTTGTACCAAGGAATGGGGTGATTATAAAAGGGCCTTAGGTTAGGTTAGGTAAGGTTGGCCGTCCGAAATGACTAGCATAGACACAAAATTGGTCCGTAGCTGTGCCACATTCGAGTTTCCTCCTCTTCACTCGTTAAACCAGCCTGAGCTTACTAAGAAGCGTTTAAAGTCCCGGATCTAGATCTTACTAAGATCCGTGAGGTCGTTCAAAGGAGAAGTTCCCATAAATTTTGTTCATCTATACGCTAGACTAGGACAGGTGCAGAGCAGATGGAGCACATTTTCCTCCTCCTCCTCATCACCACAGCTGCGGCAGAAATCGTAGGCTGGGACAGCCAGTCTGCTCGCATGTATCGCAATGAGGCAATATCCCGTTATAGCTCCCAGGACCATACCAATATGGTGCCGTCGAAGAAATATCAGTTGGCCTGGTCTGGACCGGTCAAGTCCAGGCCAGATCTGCCTGGTTAATACGCACGAACTGGCGTTAGATCATCTGATGTTCGTTTTTTTATGGATTCTTCCTGAATCAGCAGTTTACAAGAAGCAAGCGGTCCCTGTGCGGAACTATACTGTTTTGATTTGTCTAAGCTCAGAATATACAGTCTATAGGGAGAATTGTTTTTAGCATGCAGAATAAATCGGCGTATACTCAACATTGTTTTAGGAATGCGAGCTCATCGTGAAGTATTGTGGAACAGACCGTTTTCTATTATAATGTGTTTTCAGTGGGACACAATAAAACCCAAAAATGTAAAATACCGATGGGATTTGTGCCGGCATTCAGACTATAAGCTTTAAATCAAATCATATTTCACGACTTTAGGACAAGTATATAGATAACAATTTATTGTTTACGTCTGAAATTGGTTTAAGTATACTAGAAATAAAATTTGTACATTGAAAGTGTTCATAAGAAAGAATGTCTTGGCTCATAAATGAACTTAATAAAATGGTCCCTCCTTTTGGTACAGAGTCAAAAATACCATGGTATATAATTAGATTTGATACATGGAATTTGTTAAAAAATTGAAGAACATGACAATAATTGCAGAAGACACGATGATGGTTTCTTTTGATGTCACAGCTCTCTATCATCTACTATCATCTGAGAAAATAGATAACAAGCAGATGGCACTGTATATCTATTGTTCGATAAGCAACATTTTTATGTCCGCATTTTGAAATATATACGGGGTTCCCTCGGATTTGGATGAGGTATGTATGATGATGTGTTTGCTGTCATTAGGAAAATCTATTTGAACCAGAAAGACAAATGACTGCAGTTCTACCTTTTCTGAATGTGAGAGTTATATGGGTATAATATGGTATTGGCGACTATCTGCAATTTCGACTATATGTATATAAAAAATGAACCAACATTACAAAGTGTAGCACTTCATACTCACATCACAATGGATTAATTAGTATATTTAGTATTAAAAAACATAAAAGGAAACAGTAAATAAGACCATATGTATTTGATCAAATGGACCAAGTAAGTAAGGGCCAAAACTTAGGTGCATGTTTTATATAAGTATATAAAGATGTAGCCATCAACAATCGTCATCAAAATCAGGAGTAGTATATAAATCGCCTGTACTCAAACTCAACAAGCATTCAATGACATTCACTAGTGTCTCTGCAAAAAATGTTAAACACACACCGAGATTTGGAACCTGAATGCTTACGAAACACTTTAAATGGATAAAAAAACAACATGTTTCATTCGGTTAAAATTCCTTTCAAAATGTCTAGCAAGTCTTTTGAATTTCTATTTGCTATTTCTTGTCCATGCTATTTATTGCCCAAGTTCGGCTAAAATTTAGTATCGAGAAATTATTTTTTAAATTTATAAAATAGTGATATCGATTCAATGTAATAATCTTCTATCTGTCTTGCATGTTAATGTTTTATTATTCAACGAGATTCAAATAATTCTTAAGTTTGTGTGGATATTTTGAAATGCTTCACGACTTTTTATAGACTTCAATAAATTATAGTAAAAAAAAAATTCCCGATTCCCAATTTTAGTCGTCCTTTCTAAGCACTCACATAATACAGCAAATGAAATATTATGATGCATCAGTGCTAATGAATTTTTCGTATGTTTTACTATGTGAGCGCTTGAAAAGGTCGAGTGAAATTTGGTATAGAGCATTTTTTTTTCATTTTTATTTAACTAAAATATTTAACCTAATAAATTAACAGCTATAAATTATAAAAAGCAATAATAATTATGTGGTGATGATAAAATATTTAAATACATAAATTGTATGTTTTATTAATTAAAAACCATAAAAATTTCCGAAATACAAGTCCAATTCTATTGGTAGGTGTGTATATAACGATATCCATTAAGGGTTCCACAGACTGTTGTTGAGCCACCTCTAAAACAGTCTGCGGAGATTTGCACTGAGGAGCCATCCCATGAGGAATTCACTAAGGCCATGCAGAGAATGAAACGAAACCGCTCACCTGGAGTGGACTGCATTAATTCGGAGCTCTTGATATTCGGAGGGGATACTTTGTGGAACTGTCTTTTCGACCTTATTCGATTAGTATGGCGAACCGAAGTTATGCCTGATGAATGGAAAGTGGCCGCGATATGCCCCATCTTCAAGAAGGGAGACCGCTTGAAGTGTGAGAATTATCGCGGTATAGCTCTCCTTTGCACAGCATACAAGTTACTGTCATACATTTTATTGGATAGAATCACTCCTCTGGCGGAGGGCTTGGTTGGTGACTATCAGGGAGGATTTCGTCCGCATCGATCAGTCACTGATCAGGTCTTTTCGCTGCGGATGATTCTATCTAAATATTATGAGACATCCATCTCCGTACATCAGGTTTTCCTGGATTTCCGGCAGGCCTACGACTCGATCAATCGAGAGAGTTTGTGGTCTGCCCTGGAATACCTATAGGGATGCCAACAAAATTGGTACGACTGTGTAGGATGACAGTGACGCAGTCTCAATGCTGTGTTAAAGTTGAGAACAGGCTATCGACAATTTTTGCAGTTAACTCGGGTGTTCGGCAGGGAGATGCTCTGTCCCCGATACTCTTTAATCTCATGTTGGAGTACATCTTTCGTAAAACTGAAACACCTCAGCGCAACATCTTATATCGCCAGTCCAATCAAGTGCTTGCATATGCAGATGACATATGCGTGATTGGACTGAATAGCAACGGAGTGAAAGAAATACTTGATCCGCTTGTAGAGTTTTCAGCTTCTGTTGGACTTCAGATCAATGAGTCCAAAACGAAATACCTGATCTCTGGTTTTAGAGACAATGGCACACCAGATTTTAGTAGCGGCCACCACACGTTTGAGGGAGTGAGGAGGTTCAAATATTTGGGCTCTCTTATCACTCACGATAACAGTGTGGGTGAGGATATTAAAGTGCGGCTGGCAGCTGGCAGTCGTTCTTTATATCCTCTAAGGCCACTGCTAAAATCTAAACACTTATCAAGTGCCGTGAAGCTGAAGCTTTACAAAGCGTTGATCAGGCCCGTTGTTATGTTTGGATGTGAAAGTTGGGCGCTGACGGATGAGTACGAGAGATGGCTCCTTACATTTGAGAGAAGAATCATGCGTGTGATTTACGGCCCTAAACGCGAAGATGAAGATGATGAAGATCCCCGATATTGTACATGAAGTTAGATCTCAGCGAGTACGCTGGCTCGGTCACGTTCTGCGTGCTGATCCGGAACGAATTGTGCAGCGATCTCTGAAAGGAGAGCCACCATATGGTAGGCGCAGAGGTCGTTGCAGGCGACGATGGCTCCACGATGTAGAGAACGACTTGGCCTCTTCAGATTGTCTAAGACAGTATGAAGACCAAGCTCAGGATCGAAACCGTTGGAGCCAGATTGTTGATTCAGTAAGGGGCCAGTAATGGCCTTTAACACTGTTATTATTATTATTATTAAGGGTTATTTAAATCGAACGCACATCGAACTGCAATTAAACAAATCTGTGGAATATTAACAATTAATTTACAACAACAACAACAAAATGTTGTATTGGCACATGCACGAATTTAATTTTAAATTCAATTAAATATGATTTTATAATATTATTCATGTTATTATTTTTAATTATAAAATACATTTTATACTACATATGTATATATACGTATATGAATGGCGGTGAACTGTTTTCATCTGTCGCAGTCAGTTTAATTATATTCTAAGAATTATCCTTTTTTTTTGTTGCTATAATATATTTTTAATTTATGTAAATTAATTCAACGAAAGGATTACGAAACATTTCGTTTTGTGCTAGTATAAACATTTAGTATATATATAGTAGTGTGTTCGTCTGATTGTCTCTTCAAATTCAATTTGTACTCAAGTTTTAATTTATTTTTAATTGGGTCTTGTTTTAATTTAAATTAATTAAAAAATTCGAATTGTAAACAATTTGAAGATGGTAACTGTAAAAATATTCATTTCTTTTTTTTTATCTCAGTAGTATATGTTTTCGTCCTTTCGATCCTAAATTTATTCTAAATCAATATTATGAAATTAAAGAATAATCACGGCAGCCTTCAAAATATATTGGATTTAATTTTGGGGTGCTATGTCAAGAATCTTAACGAACCTTATCTTCCAACTTGTTACGCATTAAATATTCGGTACATCTTAGGGAGTTGCAAAACACGCATTATGGTCAATTTTTATTTGTCATAGATTTTGTTTTAAGTTATTTAACAAATGTATATATTGTGTCTCTGAAACTATTGCTCGGTTTTAACCCAACACAGAGTTACCACTATAGCATAAAGTAGAACAGTTAGTTTGAGTTAGTGACTCTCCCTTTCCACTTAGTCTTAAATAAAAGTTCAGTTTGCTCCACATCTAAAAAAAAATAATATTTCAAGTGATGTACATTTTGTTTACCACTCAGACCATTTGTCCATATTTAAATAAATTGTATTATTGAAAGTTCCTCAATTTTTAGGAAACAATTCAACGTTCTCTAGTGATAACTTTCCAATTAAATTGCCATGATTTTCGTTTATCTTTAGGGCAGTGCAAGCTTCATTAAACATTTTAATATCAAAAAATTTAAGGAGAAATCAAAAATTTTCAGTTTTGTTCTTTTTTATCAAAACTTTCAGTTAACTAAAAATTTTACTACTGAATAATGTTCGCAATTTAAATTGTTTTGCAGTTTTAATATTTTTGTCTCAAAGAGCAATTTAAATGGACCGAAAGCTCTTGATTTTACTACAATTTAAAGCTTCGTTTGTATAGTTGTATGATACCTGTATAATTATGTCTGAAAGAACACTTATGAAAACTTAATTTTACTGCTAACGGCGTTCTGGAATTAAGCAATTTAACTTTGTAAATATATAACTATAGAAGCTTTCAACAATTTATAAGAAAATAAATTGAAATTCAATAAATCAAAGCTTTATGAGTTGTAAACTACTATTATAAAACCATTTTACTTTTTGGTTCTTGGTTGAAAGCTCCCATCTTATATATTTTTTTTTTGTCGTAGTGGCTAAACAGCTTAACTTAAATATATAAGCTGTACATCTATTTGAATGTTAAAAAGTTTTACTTAAAGAAACCTTATTTATAACTATATAAGTTTAAAACTTATTTTATATTTTAAGAGTTCCTAGTTTTCACAGAAATTAAGTTATTGTATTTTACAATTTTTATTTAGTCAGTATGAAGGCAAGTTTGGAAAAATAAAGATTAACGAAAACAATATTAGGTTTAAAAGTTCTCAGATCTTATAAATGTTTTGTGTTAGAATTTCTATTTTTAAAAACCTTCTGATTATAGTGCTTGCTCTTATCATGTAGTTTCTGTTTAATATTTGGTTAACCAAAATTAGGCTTCATTGGAATCTTGTTATGTGCATTTTAGTTTGGTTAAATTATTTCGATTTAAGTCTTAACTTAAGTCGATTTAAGTCTTAACTTTCGATTGACATTGCAGTCAATGAATAACGTATTACTTAATTTAATTTTAAAAAAAAATATGCAACCACTGATATATTTATTTTTTGGAATTGATTATCTCTCTTTTTAAATGCTGTTTGAAGTTCACGTCTTATATACATTCTGGAGAATTTCATGGCGTTGATTATACTTTTACAATCATAATGTTATGAAAAATTGTTGTTTTTCCTATGCTATAGGCTTAAAATTTTTTATGTATTTCTAGGGTGAGCCAAATACTGTATAACCCTTTGGACGACGTTTCAAAGTTCTAAGATCAAGCACCAAAATCTTCAACTAGTGAGGTTTTTAGTTTGAGAAGGAAACCTTTGAACTCTACACTAATATAAGCGAAATTGAGAAGTTTACCGCTCATCGAAGTAATGAAGTTATGATGCTTAAGAAAGAAAATGACCAGCGAAAAGGGTTATCTAAGCCGAGCCACCGGATTACCCGCATTGTTGATCATGACGACAACAATCAGTTTGTTACTGACGATCTAAAACTACTACTACTAAACTTCCATTAAATTAGCAAATCTTGCCCGACGAATTTTTGATTTTTGCGCAGTTTTGGATGGTAAATATAAATTAACGGATGTTTCCACTTTTGTTTCTCGAATAATTTGCGATGCATTAGTCATTGAATTTTTACTTAAATATTTTATAATTAGAGCTGCGACTGTGTTGTGAAAGCCTTTTTATCAATTTTATTTCACCATTAAGTCGTGTGCTTATTGAACGGCTTTTACATTGTAGCGATTTTATCTGAGAACAACACCAATAATTTGTCATTGCTTTTGTTTGATTTTAAAACTTGCTGGTCCATGTTAACATTTCTATTGTCCTGCAATATGGTTGAAATGGGTCTTGCTTATAGAATGATAATTTTTGATCATCAATCCTTTTTTAGGGATAATTTACTGGAAATTTTTGCATAAAAATTCACTTAACATCTAGCTACCTTCTATGAATTTTTTTTTCAGTTAAACGAAATCCTTTTACTATTCCCAGATAAGAAGGATATGTATTACTTTTATTCCATTGCGTGTGACCGCCCATACACACGTTTATTTTGCATCATCCATCCTAAGAAAATAATGAAAAAAGAAATGTTCTTCTTAACTTTAGAAAGCACTTCAGTATTGTTGTTATTTTAAAATATTAAATTTTATTCTTCATAAGTACATATGTACTTGTAGATATAAAAAAGGTTGCTTTTTATTAACCCTCTATATATAACGTAAATTATATACTTTAAAATTGCGTTCCGATCGTAATTGAAGTGGAAAAATGGGCAAAAAGAATATTGTCTCAACATTTAAAATATATAAATGATGCGACTGACTTAGAAAAATTTAATTTTGTTCTGCCGGCGCACCCTTAAAATGGCACGTTTTTGATTGATTAAATTATTAAATTTGATTACTCGATGAAATATGTCTTTGCACAAGTATATCCGTCTGTATATTATGGAGGTTTTACCATGAGTAATGGCACCATTTGGAATATATCATCGGTAGGAGTGCTAATATCACATGTGCACTATAAAATTGTAACATTACACCAATATCATCAATATATTGTAGTATGGAGTTTATGGTTTTGAATGGCACGTGTCATTAATGTATATATCTACTGCAATAGTTTGATTAAACTGAGATTATTCATACTGTTCATAATTTTGTTTACTGCGGTATATATGTTAGGCCGGTCTATTTCTATAAACAAATTGATTATTTTGTATGAATACGTGGTATAAGCAATATACGTGGTATAAACAATAATTGTGAAATATTTTATGTTAATATAGTTTTTAAATTGCAAATTTAAAATTAGTCGCGTTTGTATTAAATAATTAATTTGCAAATTTTAATTACATATGCACGCGACAGGTGTTGTTTTCTTGATCTATGATAAATTTTCTTTTATTACGAGTGCCAATGGCTTTATTCTTGAATCTTTCTATAAATGAAACTAACAAGAAGTATGTTATTCTTCCAAACTAACATTGCTTCAACTTTGTAAGTCTACAGATGTTAGTGCTTTTTATTAGTGTTGCTTAATTTATGTATAATATAGATCATATATGTAATATGTATATGCAATACATATAAAAAAATTAACATACAATATTCACTCTTCGCAGTCGTATGTATTTCGGCTTCGTTAGAATGCCCCATTCCAATTCATTAGGATGTGTCTGTATATTTTCAATTAATACTTGGAACTGAATTCTTTAACGGTTTTAATACCCGCGATAATTTTGCTTGAGTTCATTGCATCAGTTCTGTATTTGATGCGTTGGTGCGGAACCCTATAGTTGTATGCCGTATACCCATGTCGGCATTAGACCCAAGTACTTAACATCGGCCTATTGTCGAATAAATGTGTGGGACACCCAATGGCTCCGTCATCAGCAAATGTTGATACTATTACTTTGTTGGTAAATCAGCTGCATGCAACAACGTTGGCTGGTGAGACTCCTGCGCTAATATCATTTAATTCATTAGTTACTGCATTTTGTTTTACCGGAATTGCCCTTGACGTATATGTAGTTTTCGAAGACTGCATGAAAATTATTTGGCAGCAGCTTTTTAATCTTGTAAATTAGGCCATCGTGCCAAACTTTATAAAGCTTTTGCAATCTTTAGGAAGACCGCAGAACAATATTTCTTTTTCTGCAATGTGAATTTGAGAGCATTGTATTCTATGCACTTCTTCTATAGTGCCATGATGCTTGCGGAAACCAAATTGATGGTCGTTCTTGTAGTATTGGTTTTAGTTTCTTTAATACATATAGCATTTTTGTTAAATAAGTTTGAGTGAAGAACGCATGCTTATTGGACGATATGGCGAAATTTGTGTTTTGAATCCAGCCTTTGAATTATCGTGATTTGAGGTATCTTCTACTTTTGAGGAATATTAGGCGTTCAAGATAAAAGTTATTAGTTGTATGCATTTATCTGGTAATTATCTAATCTTTATACCAGTAATAAGATAGTGACGCTTATGCGAGAATTAAGTATGCGTTGGCTCTTCCTTCGCCGCTTCTCGCTCAATTTCCACCTTGCAGTCTAACGGATCGGATGGAATTTGCAGGTCTTTTTAAATTTCTTGTGGCTTTCCACAATGAATAATCTATTCTTTCTGTTGTCGAGAGCTCATTCAAATAATTCTGAATACCTTAGTTGCCTTCTACTCTTAAGCTCTGTTCTCAGGCTTTTAATTGGCGTCGATTTTTCCGCTAGTCTTAGATTTGATCATGGATATTATTTGGAAGTTTACAAACTTTTTCAGAAATACTGTTATTGCGCGTCAAGCCTTATTTGCTGCAACATTGTATAATGATGGCCTCAGTTTATTCGTACGTGTAAAATACTTTAGAAACACAGAAGTTAATTAAATCAGTAATCTTCTTTTAATCAAAAGGCCAGTATGTAGGATGTCCGGCAGATCTATGATCCAATGACTGTTGCCCCGTTGCATCATAAATTTGTTTACCTTTTGGCGTTGCTACTTAAAACCCCATTGAGTATGTTTTGCGTTATAATCATCCCTTGCAAGATACTTTTGCGCAGATGGTTAAATTAATCCGTAATCTGCTGTTATTTTATTGCGTATACTATTATCGGCATATTATTTGGTGGGCACATAGTATATACTGCTGACATCTCAAAGTGCTCGATTCACTCTTATGGCTATATTGTGAAATTTCGTAAGATTAAAGTGTTTTAACCTTCTTTTAATCAATAAAGCCGTATACACCACCATATGTTTGCCATCCGGATTCCTACTATCAAAAGATTATTTTAAAATAATTCTTTTGGTGAAATAGATTGCTGAGTATGTCAATTGTACTCGAGGAGAAATGCTTGTAACTCTTCTTTTTGTTATGCGCTAGGCTTTTTGCATTCCATTTAACTATTTTGAGTAATTTTTGGTTTTTTCCATTTACTTGAACTAATGGAGCCGCCGTCTTTAAGAATACTTCCATATGAGACTCCCAGGATGCATATTACTATTTACAGGCCTGGTTGCTATTCTATTTTAGCTGTTGTTCTTCAGATTGTCTTAGACAGTATGAAGATCGTGCTCTGGATCGAAACCGATGGAGCCTAATAGTTGACTCAGTAAGGGGCCAGTAATTGCCTTTAAAAACAGATTATTTTATATCAGATGTCTTCCTTTAGCTTTTTTACCGTCGGGTCATAGTTCGAGACATAGGCTGAAGTTCCTTTTCTCTATTTAATAACTTAGGTATATTGATTTGGCGTGTATGCAGCTTGCATATCTATCATGTCTCCACGAAGCTCTCAATCTCTTTTTTCTCTTTTTGACTTTTTAAGTGGTACGTAGAAAATCGCTTACCATTTTTATCAAACGGTTTAAACAATCTTCTGTATGCATTAATACCAAGCGGTTGTATTTTGGTTTCTTTAATATTTCCCATTTTAACACAGGAAATAAAACAAATTCCCTCGGTTATTGTTTCAATTAGTTTTACAAAATCTCTAATTGATTCCTACATCAAATAGATTCGTCAATATTATTGAATTTTATAGATTTAACTGTTGATTGGATATTACATATAATGAAAAGAGGCCATAAATATTAGTATCCAATAATAATCCACTAAATTCTAATATAAATTCTAAAAGGCTAAATTCTTTATATAACTGACAGTTATGTTATAACACTCATAAATCGTATACGTATACTAAATATATATACAAAATGCACAGCAAAATGCAACTATAGAAATTAGTTTAAACATAAATCATCATTTAAAAAATCATAAATCTGCTGTATATCGTACCTATATATACATTTTTTATTCATTTCAGATTTTTGTTTATTTCAACAGGGATAATATTGTACAGACTGTAATTAAAATTTATAGGAAACTCACAAGAGAGGAATGTTACAAACTTAAATTAAAAAAAAAAATTTATTAAGACTAAACCTATAACTATATTAATGGCTACTATACTATGTATTTGGTTCGATTTTACTCTAAATTATGCTAATATTGATATGTATATCTTCCGCAAATGTTCAAATTGCTTAAATGGTTAGATGTGGATAGGCCTGATTTATAAATAAATTAATTATAATACCGGACCTATGTACCCTGCTTTGCGGCACTCTGTGTGGATTTTGTATATAAATTGGTGAACGCGCCGTTTTATATGACCAACAATTTTCGGTTAAGCTGATAATTCCTGATGATTATGGAAATGCTCACAGCTGCGTGGTGTTCAGATTTTATCTATAATTATTCTATATGCCAAATTTTATCAAGAGCTTGAAAAATGTCTTAATTATGTACTTTCTATATAGCAACCAACAATTTTATTTGGTGATTATATGCCCTGGACACAATGTGACGATTTTCAAAGGAAAACGTTGATGTAATAGCGGCCCATCTCAAAACCATATAGCTTTTTATCCGACTAATTTTTAATTTCGCCAAACCGCACGTATAAATCACAAAGTTGTCACTTGCTATTGAAAGTACATAATTTTATTTATTATTAATTCAGTATTCTGCGTCTACGCCAATTTCGAAATTGACAACATGTTCCCATCGACAATGGATCAGTTCTCGATCAGTACTGTCAAAATAATTTAAATTTTCCATATACATATATGTTTCATAATTATATCAGCAAAATAGATTTTTAGTTTGCTTTTCTCATTTAAGTCTATAATAAATTAACACAAGTCTCAACATTCAAGTTTTAAGTAGCCTTTCGGAATGGTCAGGTGATATTAAAATAATACATATTAAGAAAATGGCGACGAATAAGGCAAAATCAAAGATTCTATCGAGGAGGAGCTTTTATTTTAATAATTCGGGTAGGTCAAATAATGGAAAAAATAATACTAAATATACTAAATTTAATTTAAATTTAACTTAACTTAACTTTTACAGAAATAGCCTAGTTGGTTCAACATATTCTAGAAATTTATCCAAAAAACAATTTACAATCACATTTCCATTAAATTTGTCGAGTTAAATTTGTCATAATCGGCCGAGAAATATCCTAATCCCCATCTAATAGTCCAAATTTCAGACAGTTGTAAAAATTCGTATCATTCAAGAATACGGTGGAAAAAACCTTGGCCGACCGGACTTCGACTTTTTAAATATTTAGCTATAGTGAATGGAATGCTGATGAAGAATGGAATCATTCTTCAATTTTTTCTTACGGCTTAACTGAAGGTAAAGAGTAAAACACTTTTACAAAACTATAACTGCGAAGTGGCGCATTTTAAATCGCTAAAATATCATGGGTTGTTGACACTACGTTGACAAAAAATATTGCTAAGTAATCTACGTAAAATTTTATGTGTCGGCAACCAAGTAGATTACACGGCGTAATCTATACATCGCCCATCCCTGGACGTTGTTGATTCAAATGTTGCAGTTTCTGGGTTAAATTTGTCAGTTGATATATTTTATACATAATAATATATAAGGGATATGCTAAGTTAGTATCAGACAAACCATAGCTCAACAAACTCAATATATAGTGCGCCACATAGTTTTTGTAATATTTGGCAATTGGAAGCTTCTTGTTGTGAAAGGCTTATTGTATTTTAACCCGTCAGTTCCCATTGGCCCGGATAGAAAAAATATATCTTGTTTTTTTTAATGTCTTTTGAGAAATAAGTGTCACCTATAGGTGACACTGGGCCAAATTAAATAATGCAATATTAACAAATTTAAAATTATTTACATTTCAATTTATTATTTAGTTTTGTCATTGTGGTTAATATAAAAGCAGTGAACATGTATCGCAACGGTGAATTGCATGCACATCTTACGGGTCCTCTTATGGCAATGTTGGCATCTTCTCTGTGAGCAGTAATTGATGGTCATTTTCATTTCCCTGTTATCGTTTTCGCGATAGTACCCCGTATTTGAAGCATTAGGATTGCACAATTGATCTTCGAAAATCACAATAAGTTATATTTTGACCGCTAGTCTACTTTTTCAATAGCCATGCTTTATGGCATACTACGTCCAACCCAAATGCGAATAGTGGGTACTACCATTTTCGACCTCTTAAAGAAACTCGCAACGAGTGTAAGTTTTTGTCAAATCTGTCGACCCCTCCCATATAACTGTTGTAATTTTTTTAATGTTAGGACAATCAACAAGAATTTTTTGCGTTTTTTTGTTTATAGTTCCAACTCTATCTACTTTTGAAACTTATTGACTTCTGTTGCATTTTGAATAATGCTGTCCACTTCCGCTTCAATTTCGTCAATGAACAAAGTAACTTCAACTTCCGATCTCAGCATAGTTCCAGGTAGCCGATTCATGTCGTGTACGTCTTCATCGCCACTTTTCTCATCCGTTTCTTTTCCATCCGTTGACGGAAATAAAATAATTTCCACTTCATCCAAATCCATTCCGGTTTCTAACAGCTCGACAACTTGCTGTACGGGTACTCTAAAATAAGATTCATACCAATATAATCAATTTTTTGTACATATATACGAGTTACAGAATACTATAATGTCCCTAAACAAAATTGCATGAAAATTTGCAACGCCCAGTGTCACCAGTTGGTGACAATCGGTTTCATTTACAATTAGAAGAAGAATTTTTCTATGAATTATACGGAATGTATTTTGCATCAATCAATTGACTAAAGAACTTTACAGAAATAACAAAATTTGTATAATAATTACCATTTTGTTGACATTATAAAAAATTTAATAAACTTGATTCAATATACCATCGAATTACGCAAGTGTCACTAACTTTAATTGACATTTCTCATAAACTAGCGCTCGTAGTGGAAATTAATTGATGACAATATTTAATTTAATACTTCCTATTTACAATAGGTAGCACACCTGATCATTAATTAAAAGTGGTGTGGTTACAGGCTAATAAAAACAAATGTCACCTGTAGCTATAGGTATGACTTTGGGAATCTACGGGTTTTAATTTAAAAAAGAAATGATCAATACAAGTGAATATATGTTATATGGCTGTTAGTATAGGGGTTCATTAATAGGAAACGAAAGAATTTCAAAAGATTTCATATAGAAATATAGAGCATTCACAATTAGGCGAGTTGCTAACATATGTCTATATTATATATTTAAATGATAGTATAAGCATCTATCAAGAAATACATGGTCTAAAATATTGAACGTAGAACCTTAAAGTTATCTGCAACGTTGAGATTTATGATCTCGACCAGATAACATAAGTCATGTTTTATAGAAAACACTAAAAAATTATTATTAAATTTTGAGTTATTAGATGATATATATACATATATATATATATATATATATATATATATATATATATATATATATATATATATATATATATATATATATATATATATATATATATATATATAATATATATATATATATATATATATATATATATATATATATATATATATATATATATATATATATATATATATATATATATATATATATATATATATATATATATATATATATATATATATATATGATATATAATATATAGCCATACATTTATAGATTTTATTTAGCAGTAACAATTAACAACAGCCTCTGGATGATTTGATATCGGCAAATGTTTGCCTTAAAAGCTTATATCCAAAGTTTTAAAACAAAATAATCAAATCATTCACTTCATCTCTCAAAGCAAAGATATTATAAGACAAAGTCGTATACCTGATTTGTACAAAAAATATTTTTAGATTATGATATGAAATCAAATTATTGTCCATTTACACCAAATAAAAGTTATAATTTTCAAAAACCAGAACAGACTAACCCGATTTAATTATCTTAGATACGAAATATATGATCTCATTTACAGATTACCAGAGCCATAACTATATAGCTATAGGTTTATCGAAATGGTTGTTCTGATGTTTAATATTTTTCCTTATCGACAGCATTATACATGTTGTCTTGACCCATATCACAAAACTAAGCCAATCAGACTGTACTTTACATTAGAGAATCTCGTTCCTTTCTACAGGATTTTGTTAGATTAAATGTTTGTTATTATTGCTTGTGTTGTTTGTTCGTATATTAATGCTATACGATTTTAATTACAGAATCTCTAACCGTATGTCTATTTTATGCTATAAGAGTGTGATAATCAATAAACAATATTGATTATTCACAATTAAAAATACAAACACATTTAATTGTTGGAATTTGTATAAATGTACGTGCTGTTAAACAATTTATTTAAATTTTAACTATTTATTCAAACTCAATTATTTTACGTTCTATGAATTTGAAAAATAAATACAACTTATCTGAAATTTTATCTACTTGAACTTTCTTGTTGCACGCTTAAGAAGACAACAAACTAAGTAGCACAGTTCTGTTTTAATTATAATTTCAATTATTGAAAAAAAGTTTTCTGTTGTCGTCCCTATTCCTCGTCACAATAACATATAACTATTATAAGAAATTACTAAACTGCTAGAGCCAGAAAAATGAAACCACTCGTTTTAATACATTTTTGTGTTTAGTCTTCACAAAAAAAAATCTAAAATTTAATTTTTCTTTTGGTCAGCATCATTATGATACAGTCATACTAACATGGTTACATAAGGATAAGCTCTATAGGTTTATCGAACTTAGTAAAGTCATTTGATCGTGTTTTACCTATATAATCAAATCGTTTATAAAATGATGTAAAATAATTGAATAGCAATGTCCTTCATTTAAATAACTTGAAAGTTGGTATACAGGATATCCCAATGGGCGACTCCAAACGAGTAGGGCGTTTGTTATGCGAAAAAATTGCTTTCTCGAAAATTGCTTAGCAATTTTTCTTTTTTATTTCAAATTGATATTTAACATACGATATTTACTAAAAAAAATTGTTGCAACTTTTTGTATCTAATCATGAATGAGATATTAACATTTGAATGTTATATAATTGTTGAAAAAAAATATAATGCATTTTTTTAGGCGGAATTCGGGTTAATACACCCTCTTGAAGTTATCACAAGGTGTTTTAAAAATACCTCTGACAAAACAAGCGTAAATAATCCAGTCCAGACTTTTTAAAAATACATATAAAATTTATCTAGTTGGTTCGTCCCTAGATTTTTTTACATTTCTACTATCCCAGAGTATTTTGTCACCAAAAAAATATACAGTTAGTGGCCAACAAGGTTCCAAGTTCAATCTATAAAAGCTTGGTCCAACATTTTTTCCGGTTCTAGCTTTCAAAAGTGCCACATTTATTTATATTGCAGAAGTTTTAACAGTCAAAAAAATATCAACGCTGGCATAGTGGTGGCCAATAAGGTCTGAAACTCAATCGATATTAGAAAAAAACCGACTCTCAAAATGCTTGGTCATACGATTTTTGTTTTTTCGATTTTAATTTACTTTGAAAAGTTGGCAAAGGCGCTACGTTTATTTATATTGCGAAAATTCCAACGGTCCAAAAAAAGCCGACCCTATAAAAGCTTGGTCATACGATTTTTTTTTTTTTTTCGATTTTAGTTTACTTTAAAAAGTTGGCAAAGGCGCTACGGTATTTATATTGCGGTAATTTCAACGGTCACAAAATTATCAAATTATCAAAGCTGGATGGAGTATTTATTGTTAAAAGGGTCCTTAACCTAATCGCAAAGAGAAAATAGCCATCCTCTAAACGACTGGTCCAGAAGAATTTATTTTCCCCCAAATTAATTTTATATATTAAAAAAGCCTGGGATGAGTATTTTGGTACCAATTATACTTTCAAAATTTTGCAAAGGCGCCACGTTTATTTATATTGCGGAAATTCCAACGATCACAAAATTATCAAGGCTGGCGTAACGATTGCTAACAACTTAATCACAAAGAGAAAATAGCCGTCCTTTAATTGACTTGCCCAGAAGAAATTATATCCCATCGAATTAATTATAAATATTATAAAAGTCTTGGATTAGTATTTTGGTAAAAACTGTATATTTTTTTGTAGACGAAAAGTTAGTATAAATGTAAAAAAATCTTGGGATGAACTAAATATAAATATAAATATAAATTTTATCTGTATTTTTAAAAAGTTTGGAATAGAATATTAACGCTTGGGTTGTTAGAGGTATTTTAAAAAAAATCCTGGAATAACTTCAAGGTGGTGTTAAAACAGAGAAAATCTTGATGAAATTGATAAATTTTTAACTTAACACAACTTATTTATTTGCAACAATAACAACATTGAAATGATGATTAGATTATTTAATATGTACAACATTTTTATTTATAATATTAATTTTAAGAATTTCTGAGTGGGAACAAATTTCTAAACAACAGTTTAAATCACTTAATTTAAATATAACATTTTTAATTTTTTTTTTAAAATTACAAAATAATATTAGTTTTTAGAATTCAACAATTTTCAATTTTGAAGTGTTTATAATTTAGTTATAATTTAGTGATATATAAATTTCATAATTTCAAAATATTATAAATATTTTAGAAATTATATAAACTATATATACCTGGTAATGTATTTAAGACAGCTGAATTTTTATAATTTTTTGAATCTTATAAAAAAATTAGGAAGTCTTAGAATTAAATTTTTATCTCCATAGTTTGAGACTTATACATTAATGTTGTTTTAGTTTTAAGCAAATTATTCGTAATTAATTAAATAATGGAATTTAAAAAAAACTAAAGTTTGGAAATATACATAAATTTTTTACCTATGTTAAAAATATGTACAATATTAATCGTTGCAAGTGATCGTTTCAAAATTTCAACAAAATATTCTTTTTAATAATTTGTGTTTTCCAGAATTGAACTATTATTAAGAAATTTTCAATTTTGTAAGAATTACAGAATTTTAATTTTAAAAATCAGAATTTTATATTGGTTTTTAGGCTGAATTTTCATTTCTTATTGTTGATGTGGTATTAATTAGTACCCATTTTAACATTTTTTTCGAAATCAACTTAGTTTTAAAATTTGCAGAACGAGAAAAACTTCAAAATTTTATAAATTTTGTAAATTTGAAATATAATATTATTATTACTAGAATATAAATAATTAGACGTTTCCGTTCAAAATAAACTGAAACGATTTTAACATTTATAACTGTTAGAACACGAAGAGTTTAGTACGTAGAAATTTAAACAGCTCCTTGCGAAATTATATTACAATATTTTTCAGAATTTTGAAATTTGGAATATTTAAGATGTCAGATTCAATTTAGGAATAAACAGAAAATAAAATATTATACATTTTAATTATAATTTAATTTTTCCACATTTTAAGATTTGTATATATGTATGTATATGCTAAAAAAAAATTTAAGTTTGTCATGTTATCATTATTACTAGATTTTAAATCATTAAAACTTTTATTAAATATAGAACAGAAAGAATATTAATAATTTTAGAGGGTTTTATGAATTAAGTATCCAAGAATATAAAAATTTTATAGCTAAATTTTAATTATAATATTTTTTAGAATTTTAATATTCTAAATATTTGAGTCACATGATTGATTCAATTTTAACAAAAGTAAGTAGTAGTAATACATATTTTTTTTTAATTTTCTAAATTGAAGTGCAACAACATCTCACAATCGCGAGGAAAAACAAGGCTGCTCTTGCAAGGAGGGCAGCTAAGCGGATTTGCAGACGGTAGAAAGTACAACAACTCAATAATGAGCACAGTTCACGTAATTTTTTTAAAGGAATTACTGGACTGCACCATACTTTCAGGCCTACGTCAACCGCCATTCGGGACCGGGATGGAAGCTTCTGTGTCAACATCGACGCAGTACTTGACGCATGGAGTGGACACTTTACTGATCTGCTTGATGTTTATCAAGCGTCACAGACTGTTGTTGTGCCACCTCTAATACAGACTGCGGAGATTTGCACTGAGGACCAATCCCATGAGGAATTCACTAAAGCCATGCAGAGATTGAAACGAAACCGCAACCGAGATACATCCACATTTCGCCAAATTTGGAACTAAAAATAATATATAGTAAACCAAAATTTATGGTGTAAGATTATCCGGTTTATGTAAGTCAAATTATAAAAGTTACAAGTATTCTACATATAGTTAATCCAGTCAGTCAAACTTTCAAATCACTCTCTTATTCAGTCATACAAGCTCTCGGTTTTTTTTTATAAATTTTACACTTTAATTATATCAAATCAAAAGATTAAATAGTAATTAAAAGTAACAAAATAAAATAAATTCTTTTAATTATACACCAACAAGAACAAGTAACACACGCCACTAAACAGGTGTGAATCAAATACGCAGAATATATTAATATGAATCTTCGATGAAATGTAAAGAAAGCTCGTTGTAGAAGCAAGGCACGGGTATAAAGAGTGAAATAATGTGATTTAGAAATAAATGAAACTTGGAACTTTTGCGGAATAACTTCAACTGTAGTTTGCAGATGAATGTCCCGAGTAACTGTCGTCCACATAATATATCTTAAATTGATACAGAATCTCTATATAGATACTCGTACAGTTCTACATTTCAAATCAACAAACTGATGTTGTGACACCGGCCTACTACTTCGTCATATTTTTAATAATTGCAGGATACCATCTCCATGACTCGCTGTTGTTCTATTAATAAAGAACGGATGAATTAAAGCAATAAAATTCGAAATAACTAAAACCAAAGAGAGTTGTATAGCGAAAGGGTTATACTTAACATAAATGTTTTATGTGAAATCGTACATATGTCTCAATGTTTTATTTCGATTTGATTAGAATAATTGAATAATTAGTATTTAAATAGAATTAATTGCACGAAACATGAGCACTAGATTTATGTAAATACATATACATACTCATATTAATTCAATTAGAAGAGATTTGATCAAACCATGTATATATTATGTAAATATATATACATAATATGTTGTGCTTTGTATGTGTATACATTTAACGAAATGTAAATTACAAAAATGAGTCATTAATAGACGAGACCAAACATTGGATCCTCTTCCATTTTGCTTATCTATATAAATGTATATACAATTACCTAACGAAATTAATTTGAGCATCAATTATTCTATATAACAAAAAAAATAAAAAATATTTCCGGCCGATGTTTTGTTATTTTTAAAACAATTTAATTTTCATTTCCATCTTCATTGTTTTTAATTAAAATATTAAAATAATCAAAAATAATTTGAATTCAACAGCCATCCCTTGTTCATTTTATTACACGCAATACAATACAATTTTTTATATTCATTTTAATTAAAATTATTTTTCATTTCCTCCGTTTTCGTTCGTTTAATTTGTAAGGGATACTGTGCGCGATATTTAAAGAACCAGATTCATTTCACAAAACTCATGCCACAACATTTTTTGGTATTTATGTATAGTAATTTCTCAGCAATATACATATAATGTATTGCCGTCAGTGCTTTAAATAAACATAAAAGAAATTTTTTTACACTGGCTTATCCTTATGGATAATACTGTTTCAAAAGGATGTACAGTCGAAATAATTTATAATGGCACATCGGCTCTTGAGTATCTATAAATGAGTTATAGTCATAATATATGTATATAATTCTTGTTATTGAAACCGCACGACGATACGGAAGTATTGCGATGAAAATGCTTCCGAAAATGTAAGTATTGTTATCATTTGGGAATTTTGTACAGGCAAATTTTATATAATGTCAAATTATAGAACAACCAATTTCCATAGGCCAAAAATGCCATCATCCTATTTGTTCTACATAAATTTAATGGTTGGTGAATTGTGAAGCTATTCAAGGCCAACCGCAATCGTAAAAAAATCACTTTAAAAATTTTAACAGACTAAAAATGCTATGAACCTGTTATAGCGAATTTGGTGATCTCGAGTACCATAGGAAGTAGTATCTCAATTTATAATTCCAACTCACTATTTCTTTTGTTGATACTGTTTCTGTATTCTTTACTTTATTTAATCTGTATAGGAACCAAGCGCAAATTTTAGCGAAAAAAAAAATTCGATATAATTTTGTGTAGTTTTGCTAGTAAAACGTACGTTAAAAGTTTTTTTTTTTTTATTGCAAACGCATGTTTAACTTTGGTTTTTATTTTGTTTGTTTTGACATTTCTATAATAAAACAACACTTTAATTGTCATTAGTGCATAAATATTTCTGAAAAAAATAAAAAAAAGATTTTAAAAACATGACAATTTTTTCAATTTTTATTTTTGATTTGTAATAATAATTCATTATTTTTAGATAATAGTTCATTATTTGTTTTCATGAGTCCAACAAGCTCTAATAAATGTATTTCATTGTTTTGTTGCGACTGTAAAGACATTCTTTGAAGCCTTATAGCTTCTTCGTGGAGCCCAATGGATTTTTTGATTTGTGCCATTAAAGTTGCTTGCTGAAATGAAATATGTATTATATTTTAATAAAATTTTGTTTTATATCGATTTTGTTTTGTTTTATTTACTCTTGGTTGTCTTATATGATTGTGGTTAGTCTGGCCAATAGAGTTTGAATTTTCCGATTGTGGTTGTTCCGAATTTATTACTGGGGATGCTTCTTCGTTAACTGTAGCGGAGGGTAACTGAAGTATTGGCAATACTGGTTCTATTGCCAATTCTACAGTTAACGGCGCTAACTGAAAATAAATTATAAATTTTAAAACAGTACATTTAGATTGCGCAATACTAATGAATAAATCAAAAAACTATTTAATTATCACCCTATCATATGGAACATAATAATACTTACTGAAATAGGTGAACATTCAACTAAAGGATTAAACGAGGCAGCTGATGTTGATGGCTGCGGTGAATAATCCGACGCCGAAGAATTTTGCCGAGGTGGTGATGTCGCCTAAAATTCAAATTCATTCAAGTTTATTATTTATAAATTAATATAATTATACTTACTATAGTGTTAAAGCCACTTTCGAGATCGGTGTGACCGTCCATTGCTTCTATGGAGCACATGTTTATTATTTTCCAATCCCACTCGGAAATTATAGTGGCTTCGGGATCCAGCCAATCACCACCAGCCTCTTGTCTGGTAAGAGGACGCATCCCAGTTTGGTTTTTGTTGCGTCTAATTATTTTTAATTTCTCTTTTACCTTATATCGCAAGGAGTTCCAAGTCTAAAAAATAATTTAAATAATTTTTTATAATTATTATAAAATGGTATACTTATTTACATTTTGCCATTGTCCGCCGGTTTGTTCCAATGGACCGATTGAATTTAATATGTCCGCAATATTATTCCAAGCGGTTTTTTTATCGGAAACTCCCCGCGCTGTCGCATGTTTTCCTATAAATAAAGTTTTGTAATAAATTTACTAATAGAAAATAAATAATAAATATATTTTACCCTGTATAAATTTAAAATTCTCTTGAACCAAATCAATTAGAGCATTTTTTTGCTCATTGCCCAATCTTGATCTTGACGACTAAAAAAATTTATAACATTATTAACATCATATTTAAAAAAAATTTCTTTAAAATGGCTGTTTCAAACGACCAAATTTTTAAAATATTTGTAAATAAAATAAATTAAATACCATTTTGAATAAGTTTAATGTTTCTTTTAAAACTAATAAATAGACTTTATATTATAGCAAGATTTTTTATAAATATATTTAAAATTATTTAAAATTAAAATAACAATTTTTTTTATTAGTATCTCAATACTTACCACTAAAATTTTTCTATATATAACAATTTTTTTTTGTTGGTTTCATACCCAAAATTATTTTACTGCAGTTTTGGTTGCATTCACATTTTTATTTAACAATTTTTTTTCTATATCGAATTTTTTTTTCGCTAAAATTTGCGCTTGGTTCCTATACTGATTTTGTTATTTATGTATTTTGTAATGTTATTTTGCTGTTTGGGCTTTCGCCCAACCTCACGTTACAGTTCTGGATTTGCTTTTTTAGCTTTTTCTCACCTATTTATAGAAATAGGTACATCTAAAATGTACCTCGACATCAGGCACTATGCATCACATTGTTGCAGAAAAGCCAAGCAAGTACGCAGAAATAGTAGCCGATGACCCTGTCAACAAAAGAATGTGTGCCGGAAAATAATTCGATGTTAACTCTGAATGTAGAAAAGCTCCAACTTTCATCGATGCGGCTAAATCTTCTGGCTTTTTGCCGCAATTGCTGGACTGCGACCTATGGCTAATGGTATCATTATCTGCAAAGCGTTCAATGATGAGACATATTTACTTTTGGTTCTGTGGAAAAATCGGCAAAATCAAGGACGTCGAAGAAGATTTGTCAGTTTTCGGTTGGTGACCCTCCAAACCTTTTACGGATTTGTATGAGGTCTATACGCTTTTACTTTGCGTCCGGTTCGGACTCCTCCAATAAATAAAAAAACACACAATTTTCTTATTTAATTTATTAATATAATTTAAACTTTAACTTATGAATTTTACTATATTTTTTTATCACACTATATTTCACTATTATTTAGTTTACAATTTATTATCTTCAATAAACAAATATTTAATTAATTAATTTTCAATTATCATATAATTAAATTTTTAATTTGCCACCACGGTATGCTGCGATGCCACGTTGTATCTTCACTATGCGAAGTCTGAGAATCATCTAGAGAAAAGGCAATGACGTGTCTATTGATGATTGTATATAATGCGCTTATGTATTAGAGATCATGAGCGATGCAATAATTTGTACATAAAACCTGATTAATTTGTACATGAAAATATTGTATACGAGAGTGCAAAATGTTCTATATACATAACAAGAGTATGAGTTGTATATAGGAAGTAAATAATTGTAATGCTAACGCGTTGCCTCTTCAATAAGTGGAAATGGGCAAACGCGAAATTGTAGTGATTACGATACAATTGAAATTAAGGCGATTGCCAGATTAATTGTATCGGCCGCTACAGATTCTTGAACCTTTTATAGATCTGAGTGTAGTTCTTATTAGCATTGGCTTAATGAATCCAAATGTCTCCACCACTGGATGGTATAGGTTGACCCGAAGTCCCTCGAATACATTACTGGGTCCGGAACGTCGCTGTTGATCCTTAAGCGGATTAGCTTCAGGGTTATGTCAGGACCGTAGGTTTTTATTTAATTATTATATTTGGTTTTATAGCTGGTCCTTGCATGATTACTTCAATGCTTGAATCTTAACAGATTAATCAGATCATCGCATACAAATTTTTGCTTATTCAAGGTACCGTATCTTATTGATAGTATGGTTTCTGGTTTGAACTCTAATTCTGGCACTTGTAGGCTCGATAATCATCCTCACCTTTTGCAGGCAGAAATTAGTGAGATATATGGTTTTCTATAAATAAGCGCTCTTCTGCACAATCTGTGTCAGGCGATGCGTTGTTTTTAGCACTAGGTATATACCAAGCAGAGTAGTTTTTATACCGAAATGCTTTTCAGTAGTCTGGGCTCTACTTTCCTGAAATCTTTATATATAGAGGAGACCTATATAGAGGAGATCAATTCATTCTTCGTCGTTTTCTTCTCGAGAGAACTGTGGCTCTCTCAGAATTTCTATATAGACAGTATTTTGGACAGTTTGGATTCTATACCGTCCTGATTTTATGTTGCAATGTATGGTATACTAAATTGAATTATTTTCTGATAATGTCAGATGTACATATATTATTATTATACTGGCTGAAGTGGTTGTTCGAATGTTCGCAAGTTAAAAAGCCTGTTGCTTAATCGTGCCTTACTAATCAAACGATATTTAACTAAGCTGCGTTATTGGAGTATATTACAATGTCCGCACGATGAAACACATTTCATTGTGAATTCTAGCCCTGTCGAGTTAAACCCCAACCGGGGCGATGTTAATATATAGATCAATAATGATGGTCGAACGATTATTTCTTATGTCCAGCGCAATTTGACAAATGTGTAGAGGAATACCCACACGTAAAATGGGCATTCCGATGTTGATTTGGAGCTTATATTTCTTAATTTTTTGGGCATATTACGTTGGTAATGACTAAACGTCTCTTGTCGTTTTGAACTTTTTCCTCCATTGATATATATGCTTGAGTTTTTGGAGTTCGTTAAATGCAGAAAGGAGTGAAAAATTGACTGTTTCTTTTAAATCTTTCTTGGGATATCCATTCTCATCAACCATTTTTTCTGAAAACCAGATAATTTTGCATTACCAAAATTTACATATATAGGTTAATTATAATTGTACGGTGAATTCGTGACCATTGAGTATCCTTATAATTGCAACATCATTTATATTTCAATTATTTGGTCGGAGTACACCAATTTATTTATTTGCATTATGGGTTTGTATTTATGGCCTATACTTTTTCCAAGAAAAATGGCAACATGCCTTAAACGCATGTTAGTGTTTTGGTACCTCCATTCTAGCAGTAACTTGTCCATGTACTTTTCAGCGGCTTAAAAGTTGCAAAATGTTTATTTTGTATAAAAAGCAATTAATATAATACCCAATTGGACGCGAAGTTGGCTGACTTGCAAATTCAGATGGGTACTGTGTCAACCTACAAAATAAATAATTGGGGTTTAATTTTGTTATCTCGAAGATGAGAAATCTCTTCTTAAAAGTTTGTTTAGTCATCCATAAATTTTAATAATCTCAAAGCGCCAAATTTTCACCCTGTACCTCTAATTCCTACTCGCACTCGTTTGTATGAGTAAATAATCATTGGTGGAGTCATTATATACCCAACACTGAGAACGAAACTAGATTGAATTTTGCCAATCTCCAATCAATGCAATAAACATTTTCGAATCCGTTGCTAAACGATCTTTGGTTTAATCTCCATTAAATATGCAGCTGCGATGAGATCGCCAAAAATTGAAAAGTAATCATTCTTCAATAACTAATGTTCGATGGAATCGAACCACTTAAATATGTCGGTATATGTGCCACATTGATACTGGCAGATGAAACATGATGTCGTACTCGTACTATTATGGATGGGTGTCGCTTTTAAAATAATTTAAATCTTTTCCCAGCAAGTATTTTGACTAGAAATATGATCCCGACTATTTTCCTCGTTAATAAATCCTTTATGGCATGGAAAACATTTTCTTCCCGTTTCAATGAAACGGGACTTTAACTCAGTCTCCGTTTGCTAGCTCCATCGCTTCAGTTTTGGCTGTTGATGAGCCTTTAAGGAATTTGTGATCGAATTTAAATTAAATTGTTTACCTCGGAATGTTATAAATTTTGGAGCTTGTTTTCTGAATTATACTGATTATTAATTATAAATTAACGACGATTTCAGAAGACTGACGATTATCCTGAATTATTAATTATAAATTTAAAATTCTAAGATAACTTTTATGCTACCTGAAAGATTGGGTTTGATTTAAACCTTTGTTCATTTCATCAAAGTAACTAAATTCTGAAAGTGAGATTCTCTATAGCCATCGGTTTTTTCGGCGTGAAACTTTAGAAGTTTTGGGCATTAGCATTATATATTGGGAAACAAGTTAGTCACCAATTATTTTAAATATTTAATGTTTCGTGTTGCCATGATGATCAGTGAAATTATAGAATCATATATAGCTTAGATCAATTCAACCTGTTTGAATTTAATTTAACCCTCGTATGCGGCACACCAGAAATTTCATATGTGGGATTATGAGCTAATAATGACACGGGAAATTTGACATATTCCTTTTAAGTAATGGTTTCACAACCACATAACTCAACTGTTAATTTTACAAAACGTATATACTATAATCTTTATATGGACCGGTTATATACCTATACATATGTATAAACGATTCTGAGACACTCAATATTTCACGAAGAAATTACACATTTTTGGCCCTGGATTGGTTGTGTATATTGTCGATGGTGATATTCGAATTTGTACAGTAAATATAACTAATTCTGAAATTTATGGCAAATGTATGTAAAATCATGTGGTATAGACACACTATTTACAAGTGAACCTGAATTTAAACCAAATAGGTTAGGTTGATCTAAATATCAGTATCTTAGTTCTAAATATATGATGTTGGTGGTTGTTATACTGCCTATGGACTGTCCGTGCTGGCCGTAATATTTTAATATGTACTTAAATTCAATATGAGGCATTCTTTTGTATACGTCATGGCAACATTCTACTATAAATATTATTTATTTTTTAATTCATTTCCATATTTACGATAATATTTTAAAATAAATTTTAATCCCCTTTACACACGAGTATATGTATAGAACAGTACATTGGAAATGTATAAACTTGTACATAAATATTTATGTGGGCATATATTTTTAACTATAACACTGTTGCGGTATTATCCTCCATAGATACCCAAATAACTAGCAACATTTTTATTTAATCCGCTTTATGTAATTCAATAAAGCTTTCACCAAAGCTAAAATTGAATTTATTTTATTTTGCCATTAATAAAACTCTTCCTTTTATTTCTTGTTATGGCATCTTCTGAGAATTTTTTTTATCATTTTAGATTATGTCTGTGGGTATGTACATATAAAGGTAAAAAATCGAATAAAATTTAATTTTCTTCTATCGTTCTATTGATAATGTTTTGTATTTCAGAAACAATAACTATATATAGGGGAAATTAATTGATTATTATGCGATAACAAGGTACTGACAAATTATCTTCAAGATAATATTAAATCGGATTCGTACAATGAGATGATAGAATAAGTAAACACAAATATAATTAAAAATTATTCGATTTCTTTATAAAAATGTTGACGTCGTTTAAAATAGTTAATAAATAATAATGAAAAATTTAAAAATTCTCGATACTAAATTTTAGTCGATCTTGCGAAGCAATCGCTTAGGAAAACACGCGAAAAATTTACTAGCTCTGATGTATGACAATTTTTGGTGGGGTTTACTATGCGAGTGTTTGGAAAGATCGATAATTATTTTGTATAGAGACATTTAAATATTTTTTAAATTTTACTATTGCATATTGTTTTGGCTACCACGTATTATCGTCAGACTTTCAAAATTTGGCCATAGACTTTAAAGTGAAATTTATTTCTAAGCCTTACAAAACACATTCTAATTTAATAAATTTCCTCTCTCGAAGATATGGTAAATACTTTATTGCAAAAATCGTACAGTATTCATAACATTGATACATTAAAATGTTTTTTTCTTATATACATTCTCTGGTAACACAAAGTATATAAAAATATGTACTAGGAGTTGTGTTTATATATAATTCTTTATGTATTTTCGATTGGCTTGTGAAAAATGCCTTTTAGATTATTTTTGAGATAAATAATTTTTTATATACAATGTATTTTAAATAAAATATTTACATATATTGATACAAGCGTACAATGTACATATAATATATGTTCATTTTTATTTCTTTGGAAGCATATTATTGTGATTGTGAATACATTTGTATAAATTTATCCAAAATGCTGTTGCATAAGATTAGAACATGGTATATTTCAACGTGGGAAGATGTGGACTAATTACTCCAAACCACCAGATAATATTTTAACTAACCAATTAGATTAAAACGTTTTACGATGTTAAGCTATATAACATCTGTCATGACGCTATTACTTTATTAACACTCTCTATTAAACACGCAAGAACGAGATAATTTTAATTTATGGTACAGAAAAAATCGTTTTGGTTATGAATTTTTAGCGTTTCATTTCAATTAACCATTTTCCAGTTTGCGAATATAAAAATGCCATTTTTATTATACAAGTTGCTATTATACATTCATTCCGATAATAAACATTTCATTTAAATTATTTTCATCACAACCACCCAAAAACCAGTAGCGAACAGAACAGTACCTTCTTTTTGATGAAACATTTCTTTTGGGAAATTCTATAACGTTTCTTCAAATCTAATAAGTTTGTTTAATTTTCGAATTAAACATAAATTACAAGAAATTTTTTTTCATAGTGCCTGTATATCTATCGCCTTATTATTCAGAATGTATTAGTACCCAATAATAGTATGGTGGTCCTTTGCCACAGAACGGCACCAATAAATATCGTTTATAGACAAACATTCGTAAAGCTTATGACGGGCCATGTTCGTTGAATCAGTTCGATTTCGATGTTATCAGTACCAAACCGAAGCAGATCTAGATATAACGAGTCGAAATGATTCAACGAGCAACCGTTTTCCTTACTTTGTCGCACAAGGTGGTTTCCTCATTGTTAAACAATTTATATAAGAGTAATAATTTTAAAAACATAAATTTGACAAAGTTTCAAAACTACATTATTGTATTTGAATAAATATTTAAAGTTAACTTAAAATTTTGAAGATATGTTACAGTTTGATTAATCTTTCGAATTTGGTGAAAAAATTCTTGGAGATATAATTAGACCGCAGAGTGCGTTTTACTGTTAGAACTTATAAAAAATTAAGAATATTGCTATTTAATAAAATTAAAAAAATTATACTATAGGAAGTCAATCAGTGGCTGATATAGTAGCCAAATACAGAAGAATGTTCAAAAACCCAAAAATAATTGTTAAAACAAATCACCAAACAATCAAAGGTGGTTTTGGGTTATACGTTTCTTGGGCTCAGTTTAGATGACTCTATACTCCAATTGCATGATAAAGAATTGCTAGAGTCCAGAACTCGGAAAGAGGCTATAAAAACCGTTTTCATATTATGTATGTTCTCCCGAATAACTTCTAATTCATATATAAAACCATTTCGTTTGGTATAAAGAAACTACCCGAAATCATTTTTACAGATAGCAAATGTAGATAATTTATTAGAAACTTATATCGTTTCTTAGCAATAAGTGATTGTTGTATATAGCAAAATACTGTGGCCCTAATTCTCTGCATAAGATTTAACAATATAAAATGCTTACTATTGGAATATCAAAATGTCAAAATAACCGAAATATTAATTCTATTTATTCGATATTGGCAGTTAAAAAAAATGTTGGACCAACATCGGGTTGTTAAAAATTGAATTGAAAATTGTAAAAGACAATACATATGTATTACTAACTACCATGACTCAGGCAAAGAAAAGGGAAACAGTTAAGCTGAAATTTCCTAAATATGCTATGGTACGTAACAGACAAAATAAAAGCCTACACAATTAAGAACAATTCCGGAGGAAATGATACCTTGGGTTAAGCAGCTGGTGGAGCGTAGGCGCATCCGAATAAGATGGATCTCTTGCCGGATACAACTGCGTATGATGACCATCGTTGCTATAGGTGCTGTGAAAGAGGGCACACAGCAAGGAGTTGCAATGGACCTGACCATGGAAACCTCTGCTTCAACTGCCACAAGGACGCTCATAAGAAGAAAGAATGCAGCCAAACACAACGCAAGCCGTTTATGGAGAGACTGAACAAGAAGGCATAGAGCTCGCTAGTAGATACAATAAAACAAACAGGAGAGCAAAAAACCAAAGTTCCACATATCCAAAACCACTCCTTATCACTACTGCCCATACAATGCAGGAAGACGTGAGAGGAAACTGGAAGGCCGACTTAGATCAAGAAGCCGCACTAATTGTGCTTTCAAAGGACTTCCTATGAGCTGTTATTTTTCTCCTAATAAATGGAGATATATTAGACAATCATGTAACCTCAGCAGTGTCAATACAAGGCAATCACCTACCTTCGAAATTATTTTTCCTATCTAAATGTAACTTTCGTCTCTGAAAATAGCATAAATCGAATCCGGAATTGGAAAGTCTTGGATATAAACACAGCTATACCAGCAAGACAATAGGGAAACAGTGTCTCTATTAACCGGGGATGGCAGGTTGGAGCAGACAGTCAAACACGCCTTCGGAGCGCGATTCAACTTCAAATTGACACCTCTAGCATAACATAAGTGGCCACTATCAGAAGCGCATGTGAAGATGCGCTAGAGTCTAGAGATCGAAATGAACGAAAAGCCGTTATGGTGGACTCCAGAAATCGCTGAACTTTGCAGACGCTGCAATCATGCCAGGCGAAGGCTTACAAGGGAGAACGTGCGTAATAGCGGTCAAGCAGACATATCCTTTGGACAAAACCTGGAGGGCTTGCGCCTACATGAGGAAGGCGATAGCGCAATTGACAAAACCCTTAGGTAGATGCGCGGATGATTTACCACATGAGTGGAAGCGGGAGTAGAAGTGATTTACAGATGACGTATTCATTGGATGTAGTTGGCTACAGAAAAGACTGAAACGGTTGTAATGACAGGCCGAGGAATGCTCCAATCGATTTCCTTCAAAGTGGATGGAGTTAAAGTAACACCGACAACCCACATCAAGTACCTGGGTATATGGCTAGATTACTGTCGTGGCTTTCAAGAGAACGCAAGGCAAATTGTGACAAAGGCGACCCGGACAACAAAAGGGCGCATCGGATTGATGACAAATGTTGGTGGGCCAAACGCCGGAAAAAGGAAGTCCGAATAGTTGGAACGCGTATAACGTACTCTAGCACTGCGTGTATGTAGTGCATACAGAACGGTAGGAAAGGAAGCAGCTTTCGTGATAGCTAACATGCTACTGGTCACTTTAATGGCGAAATGTAGACTAGCGGTTCCATGCATTGAGGCCGCAAAGAGGAATAATTGCAAGAATGGCAGGCACGTAGGGAGAGTGCCGACACTGGAGTATGGGAGCTCATTCCGAGACTAGAGGAATTGGTGATTCGTAAGCATAGCGAGATGTCTTTCATCTGACATAGTTCCATACAGTTCACGGCTGCTTCTATAGCTATCTGTACCGAATGCATATTAAGGATACACCTAACTGCGCATATTGTGAACAGGACGACACACCAGAGTATACGATTATCTGTTGTGCAAGATAGGAACAAAAGCGAAAGAAGTGCACCAATACAGTAGGAGAGATGACACAACGAACTATTATCTGAAGATGGTGGTGAAAGAGGATTGTTGGTATACTATAAGCAAGATGATTACGGTAAAACTGACTATAAAAATGAGGGAAGAAGCAAGCACGTCGACTTGAACAAACAAGAAGACATTAGACATCCAGCGGTCGAAGTAAAGCAAACTTCGTCGTACCGGACGCTGTGAGGAGCTGAGATAGGGGTTTTTTAGTCGGTAAGAGTACAATGTCCATGAGGATTTTCCTCCTACTGAAAGAAAACACACCTCATTGGATCGGGCTTAATCAAAAACACTTAGAAAATATTATACCGGCATTACTTGACAGAACTAAATGGAAAGGGAAGATTAAACGTCACTAAAGTTCATTGTGGGATCCCTAAACGTGGTCTGATCGACCAGCAAATTACTGATATACTCCTAAATTCATAAATGTCAATCAACACGACATGTTTGCCTAACATGCAAACGTTATGGTGCCGTTGTGCATCATATACAAAACAGTTTTTATTTAATAGTTAAAATATGTATATATATATAGATACGAATACCAGTTGTACAACTTCACCTACATATTACAGGCAATTATGTATTGTAAAATATTCTGAAAGACGATAGGAGTGTCGAAATTGCTTTTTTTATTATAGCACATAAGGAAGACAATTTCTGACATAAGCGTTTATTTTTTTCAATATAAAACCAATATGGCAATTTGTATTAAAATTGTTGCTTGGGTAAATTTAGCTTTACGAAAATGAGCCAGCCTATGGTGTCTTTGTTAGTACTTGGTACAAATTAACACAAATTTTTACTTGTTGTTTCTAAACCTCGCCAATTCTCTACCATTTCAACAAAGCTATAGACAAATATTATAATGTAAAATTTAGTAAGGATCCCTAACTGTAATAATAGTATTTTTTTATTTTAAATTACGAGTATATAAAGTTCAAAGTAATTATGTATACATATATCCTTGATTAAATTATGATGTCAAAAAAATCATAAACAAAAAAAATACCGTATTTATAGTCGATCAAGATAAACGCAAAATCCTTGCCGTTATTCCGCGTAATTTTAGTTTCTATAATAATTAGAATATACAAATTGAAAAAAACAAACCTTTTCTAACCGCTTTAAATACGTCTATACACAGTTCCCTTTCGAGTCGTTTAATATTCTAATCGAATTTTAATTCACATAGCGTTTTTTTTCGAATGTATGGATACTTATAGGTATATACATATATATACATACTTATGTATAAAAAATAATCATACTGTGAACAATTAAATTTGAATTCTAAATCTAAACATATAACTCATTTGTGCGACTCACCTACATCCCCCATACTCATTTATTGTTTAATATTTTATGTATAGATGAATATGTATGTTCTCATAAAATTATAACATAATTATTCAAAAAAGCATAATTTTTTTTCTAGTGTATACTCGTATATATACATATATGTATATACCTACATAATATATGTTCGTTCAAAGCACAACATATATAGTATATGTACTTATACAAAAAGAAAGTTCGAATAAATTATAGTGAGTTTGAAAGCGGATAATCATTCCTATAAATATTCATACTTCGTAAAATATTCATACGTATACATACATACATATATATAAATTTCTCATGCACACAACAATATTTTAATTATTGTGGATGATTGGGTTTTTATTTTTTTAATGATTTTCTGAAACATAAATAAATAAATTATGGATACATATTTTTTCATAATAATAATCGGAATTGTAATTTTTGCCCATTATCGTCAGGTGAGTGATCTAAGATCTTGTAATTCCATATAAATGTATGCTTACTTAATATAAACTTATCGTCAGTACTTAAGTGTAACAAACTACAAAAACCCTAAATCGGGAAAATTGAATCTATATACAGTTTGATAATGGCTATATAAACGAAACGCTTTACATTGTTTTGGAAACATGAAATGCAAATCTTAAAATATGCATTTCTATTAGTCGCACGGTTCTCAAAATGTCGTGACCAATTAGGTTAGGTTAGGTAAGGGTGGCCGTCCTAAAGGACTAGCATAGACATAAAATTGGTCCGTCGCTGTACCACATTCGAGTTTCCTCCTCTTCACTCGTTAAACCATCCTGAGCTTACCAAGAATCGTTTAAAGTCCCGGATCTTACTAAGATCCGTGAGGTCATTCAAAGGGGAAGTTCCCATAAATTTTGTTCTGCTGTACTCTAGACTAGGACAGGTGCAGAGCAGATGGAGCACATTTTCTTCCTCCTCCTCATCACCACAGCTGCGGCAGAAATCGTAGGCTGGGACACCCAGTCTGCTCGCGTGTATCCCAATGAGACAATGTCGAGTTATAGCTCCCACGACCATACCAATATGGTGGCCTGATCTGGACCGGTCAAGTCCAGGCCAGATCTGCCTGGTACACGAACTAGCGTTAGACCATCAAACGTTCGTTTCTTTTATAGCTTTTTCCTGAAGCCGCAGTTTACATGAAGCAAGCGGTATCTTTATATCTCGCCTGCTTTGGGTTATTAAGCGTGCTGTACCTTTTCGGGCCAACTGATCTGCCTTTACATTCCCTGCGATATTGAAATGCCATGTCAAGCGGATGTTGAATTGATCAGCCATCTCATTTAAAGATGCCAGATAGTTCTGGGCTACCTTCGACGTCAGGGAGTATGATTGTAGCGTGTTAATAGCAGCCAGGCTGTCCGTAAAAATGCGAATATCCCTAGATATTACATTATATGTACTTCAACCAGTCCATGACTTCCATTATCGCGATCAGTTCAGCTTGAAAAACGCTGCAAAAGTCGGGAAGACGAAAAGAGATGTTAACCCCTAGTGCCTCACAAAATACCCCGCGGCCAACCCCTCTATCCCTTTTTGAGCCATCCGTGAAGAAGCTTAGCGCCTCATTGTCCATAACCGTTTCGTTCACCCTGTCCTCTCACACTGAGGAAGTTTGTGCCTCCTGGTAAAGAGGACCAGCTCCGTTTTCTGTGGGTTTGTGTTCAGTCCGCAGCCGCGTGCTCACTCAGAGAGGTAGCCATGCGTGCACTGCATGCGCTCACTCAACGTACTAGGATATTTACCGAATACCGCAATAGCAACGTCATCCGCGTAAGCAACAACCTTGAAGCCTTGCCCTTCCAGGTTTAGTAACAGACCATTTATGACCAAGTTCCAAAGTAGGGGGGATAGAACCTCACCTTGAGGTGTCCCTCTGCTCAGAGTGATTGTCTCCGGTCTGACTCTTGTCTTGATTGAGCCTCTAATGTAAGCCTCTATTAGTTTTTCCAGTGTTTTCAACAGGAAAGAAGATAAGCTTATAGGCCTAAAGTCTTTGGGATAGCAGTGAGAGCTTTTTCCCGCCTTAGGTATAAATATTACTTTTATTTCAGTCCACTTCCTAGGAATGTGACAGAGTTCTAGGCTGCCTTTGAAGATAACTTCCAGCTTGGTTAGGGTTAAGTCAGTAGTTCGCTGGATACCCGCAGGGATAATGCCATCAGGTCCTGCCAACTTGCATGGCTTAAAGCTGTTTATTGCCGATAGGATATTATCCGCCTCTTTACTATATGACTTACGGAGTTTATACCCCTATTTATCATGAGTCTCTCCGGAGCTAGTAATTGCTCCAGGGATTCCTCACTACATGTAGTCCATGAACCATCCGGTCGTTGTATAGATAACCCGGAATGGAAGGACTAGAACATGGTACTTTGCGTATTCTAGCTGCTTTCGAGGACTCCTGTATACTGCCACAGTAGAGCTTCCAGGACCTCGTTTTGGCTGCCCTCAGCTCGTACTTATAGGTTTTGAGGACTTCCTTATAACAGTCTCAATCTGTAGCAGCTTATTTGTGTTCCTCGCTTTCTTGAACAGTCTCCTGCATTTCACACGAGTACCTTGGAGTTCTCCCGACCACCAGGGTGGCCGGGATTTACCCAAGGGCCTACTGATAGAAAATGCACCTAACATGGCCTTGTTAAAAGCATCAGATAGCTTGGTTACTAGAGCATCAAGCTCTTGTGTAATTGCAGGAGGGTTTGGAACCGATACCTGTAATAAGTTACCCAGAATGGTTCTGAAACAATCCCAATCAGTTTTCCTCCTATTTTTGAAGGGTGGTTTGCTAGTGTGTTTTGTATCCACTTCGTACTGGAGGAAACAATAGTCAGAAAAGGAATGGTCTTCGGACACTTTCGAGTTCAATACCCTATCCTTAATAAAATCCGAGACAAGTGTGATGTCCAACACTTCCTGTCTATTTTTAGTAATAAAGGTTGGCTTACACCCGATATTACATATATTTAGGTTAGTACTTAAAATAAAATCATAGAGTAACTCACCGAGCAAATAGCGCAGTGGTTAAAGCTGCGACGTTTGAATCGGGTGGTACCGGGTTCGAATCCCAACAGAGGCGGGATGCAAAAGGGATTTTTCATCTCCCGATTACGATCGGTGATTAAATTGAAAACATCTATGACCCTCTGTTGGAATGTAGAACTCATGGGCCGACCCATCTTCCATGTTACGGTACAGGGTGACATGTAGCTATGCATTGCGCAGGTGGTATACTGTACTTGTGTGAATGGGATGAATAAATGAATGGATTGAATGAATGTTGTGTGAATGTGGGTATTGCAGCGTGGGCCAATTAGTGGGATTGAGTGCTGGAGTAAAATCCACCAAATCTTAATTTTTTTTTTTTTTTTAACTCACCCTGCCTGTTTATATCTGTACTTTCACAGATTGAGTCACTTCCCTATGATGACTCCAACCTTTTGTTTTCGAGCATCCATTATTGCACTGCCCAACCTACCTGGTGGTATATTTTCCTCCTCGTATGGTAGGTAGGCCGATATTAGCCAGAGATTTTGCCCATCCATCTCGATGCTAGCCACCACTACATCAGCGTTGCTGTAATTCAGTAGTATAAAAATATTCAGATTATTTCTAGCGAGAATGCAGGAACGTATCTTACCTTCATTTATCGCATGTAGTATTTTATATTTAGAAGTTTTGAGGCCCAGCACCCGGTCACCATTGACCCAAGGTTCAGACTCCTCTGACGTCGATTCGTCCGTTAGGAGCGCACTGCTTAGTCCCAATGATGTCGAAATCTCAGAGTCCAGGGATCGTGTCTCCTGAGCGTCCTCCGGGATGCTGCGAACTTCTGGGTCACCAACACCAGGGGGAAACCACAAGTGGTACCCCCCCTGCAGGTGCCCCAGATCTGTCAGCCTCATCGCGCTTATAAATTTTGAGCGTAATCGCTCCAAATCCATAGCTGACCAGGTCTCCAGATTTTGCCAAAGCACCCACGGATTCTTTGTCGATGATAATGACGGCCGATCTGTGATCTGCTTCTGCCTTTACCTCTTCTAACCTGGCAATCTTCCAGGTGGCCGTTGGCAGATCCGGATTGCTGATTTTCAACATTTCCAGGATCTCCCAATTTCGTGACCAATTACTACCGTTAATAATGCCGAAACTAAAACAAGTAAATGTCTGGAATATCAAAAACATATAGTGTCACAAATGAATTCATCTGATGTTACCGAAAGTAAGTATACACATATATTTATGTAATATAATTATGTGATATAATTTGCAAATTATTTGCATCTTTAAGATTGTTTAAATTTATTTAAATTTAAAAATAAAATCGACATTCTAAATTCAGCATATTTTTTAGCAAAAGCTATATTATCGTGATGTAATGTACATCTGGCAGCACAACAAAAAGTAGAAATGTCACGAAACTTATGGTAAAGGTGCAATATACGAACAAATTTTAAAAGCAACTAGATTTTGTGTAATTTGATGGTCGAAAAAGTGACCGACCATGTAGAAAGCTCGTTGAATATTTTTTTAGACAATTAGGCCTGTAATATAAGGCCCTTATTATAGCCGTCCCTACAAAAGCTTGATTTTGATTTTCTTTGAAAAGATAGCATCCGCGTCATATTTATTTATATGTAGCAGCAATTCGAAAGGTCAAAAAATTATAGTGGTGGCCGACAGCGTCCTTAACTTAATCGTTTTGCGATAATAGCCGTTCATTCAACGACATGGCTAGAATAATTTTTTTTCTATAGAGCAAAACAAATTTTATATATTAAAAAAAATATGTAATGGATTTTTCTACGTTCATGTTGCTAGAGGTTAAAGCTTAAAGCCAATTAACATTAAATTTCTTTGCTTGTCATCTTAGTATATATGACAGAAAAAAATCAAAAATTAAAAATAACCTGGGTTTGAACAATTTGTTTGCTATTAATTCAGGTTTCTATATTCAAAATTTTAAATTGCACAATTTTACATATTTTGAAAAAAATTATAAATTAAAATTTATGCAATAAAAATTTACCCAAAATGGTTTTAGAATTTTATTTTATTTATATCCAACATGTCGAATTTTATTTTATATCCAACATGTCGAATTTCATCATGATCGAATCAGGAATGGCTTAGTTTCGTTTCTTTTGACTTCACCAGAAAATAGTTTTAAAATTCCATTTCCATCAAACATACTCGTATATACCCAGTTTCATTATAATCCAAAAAGTGAGCTATATAGTTCTTGTTCTTCAATTGGCCATTCTCCAGAACATATCAAATCTCATTGCACAATCGGTCAAGAAATGGCCAAGGTCCGTTTCTTTTGGCTTCATTTTATATCATTTTATTTTATATATTTATAATCATTTTATAAGTCACATTTCTATCCAACTGTCTAGTTTTATTATAATTGATCAAAATTCCGTTGGCTATTATTTCAGAACTAAAACCACTTTAGAATTCAATTTCCTTCCTACATGTCGAATTTATGTTAATATAGCGTAGTTCGGTTCTATAGTTGAATGTAAACTTTAGAATGCCATCCAACATGCCCAACATTCTGTTTTATCCATGTTCTGTTGTTACATGCGGTTTTTCAATAAATTATTTTCTAATATCCCATTTTTTCAAATCCTGTTATGAAATACTATTTTGTTCGCGAGACCTTTCATTTCATTTCGATTTTAGTCCACTGAGTTTTAGGCTATAAAACTGGCACTTAATATTCGTTAACGATTTGCAAAGTTTTAACAATGAGCAACAGAAATAAAATTCCAAATACTAAAATATACGCATAGAGATTTTCTTTGCCAAAAAGATTTATAGCAAAGTACAAAATTTTAAGCTTCAAACTACTGCGGGAGCTATTATAAAACTTTTCGATTTCGGATTTTCACGATATGCAAGTATGAAGTTAGCTATATTTTTTTTAAATGCATGAAGTTGTGAATTTATGTGTATAGATTGTACAAGTTTTGTTTTGACAGATAAATATTATTTTTATGCGTGTGGCGTCATGAGTACAATAATAATGTTGTTTGTGTAGTAATTATATTTTAATTTTTACAAAATTCAGATTCGGATGATCAAGTAACTTCTATTCATAGAAAACGTTTGCGGTCAAATTTGAAACGATTTGATATGAAAAAATAATAAATAATGTGTTTTTATTGTGTTTGGTTTATATATTTCAAATTCCATTGACAATAATTGCATCAGTGCACTTGTTTCGTTCTGATAGAACGCGAATTTGGTGTTCTCAAAGGGCGGTGGAAATGGTGTGTAACCACACCCACACGTGAACTACATTATCAACCCCGGAAACATACAAAAGTTGTAAATGAAGAATCACTTGCCCTTCTCCATAATCTATGTATATGAAATTTAATGTACAAATTGATAAAAGCTTATTTTACTAATAAGAGCAAACTATAAAACAAAATTCTCTTAATTTGGTGGAATCTGACAATTTACCACAGCAAGCAAGACGAATGAGATTAGAGCCAATTTGTAAAATATAACGAAATTATATTTCTAAAAGTTCAGGAACCAATGTTAACATTATGAAAATATCACTTCACGTTTAAAATGTCATAAAATGTCACTTTATTCTAAAATGTATGTTTTAGAAAATTACAAAACTGTTCCTTGCCTTGAGTTGGTTGCATTTGTGGTCGATTCTAATTAGGAGCCAGATTATCGCTTATCTCACTATTGGTTTCCTCTTGAATGGCTTCGTTCGTGGTCAAACTATTGCTGCGTTCACTAGTATCTTCAATCATTGTTGGCGTTGACCAAACAAAACGTTGTGCACTGTCGATGCCATATAGATGCCATATCTAGTGGACTAATTTTTTTGAATTTTACGTGATCCTTTGCCGTCCAACTGATACATTTTCTGTTAAATCGTATTTTGGTTTTAACATTAGAATTAACATTTCTAGTTTTTTTTTATACTTTAACATAACTTCTGTTTTTTCCAAACATCAGTTGATTTGGTCGCAGGACCTCCATCATTTCTACCCATACATTTTTCGTCGTTTTCTTTTTTGTTAGGAGCAATTTTATAATTTTATCGCCGAGAAACAATGCGTTCCACAAATTTGGAATTCGTCAACTAAGTAGCCGTCAGATTATAAAATATAATTTTCGGATAAATACCAAGCGAATTATTTTTTAAGTTTCATAATAGAGCGAATTCGGAAAAATCCGCTCCTGATTCTGTTTTGCCAATAGCCCTCCTGAGATTTTCAGGTTGAATTTTATTCAAAACTCCAAATTTCTTAAAGCAACTATTAAAATCAAAATTATATTTAAAGAATGTATAATTACGTAAAAATTTGAAATTAAAAATCTCTAATTTATTGATGAAACAGAACCCAGAGGGAGTTTTCTCTAAGATTTTCCCCAAAAACTTATATATATATTTTGGAATTATTCTTATATGAAGTAAATATTGCAAATGAATTTAATAAATATTTTGCCAACATGCTGAAGATCTTAAAGATACTATTCCGTGTGCAAATCAAGTGGCATTAGAAGAATCCCAGTATTTATTCAAAAAGACACAAGAGAAAACTTTCTCTTTAATCCAACTGACAGCTGTGAGGTACTTGATACCATTAATTCGCTAAATAATTCATTAGCATGCGGATATGATAAAATAAGTAACTCTCAGATCACATATGTTGGACCGCTTATTTCATCTGTTCTTAGTTATATTTTTAATCTTAGTATGTCAACCAGTGTTTTTCCTGATGTCTTTAAGAAAGCTGTGGTCATACCACTACATAAAAAGGGAGATACACTTAGTTTGGGTAACTATTGACCAATTTCTCTACTTTTCGTTTTCTCTAAACTATTTGAAAAAATAATTAAGAAAAGATTACTTTCCTTTTTGGCAAAATTCAATTTTTTTTGAAATAGCCAATTTGGTTTCAGAGTTGGTAAAAGTACTGAAGATTCTCTGCTAGAGCTCACAAACAAAATTATATTTTCTTTAAATAACGATGAATCTGCTGCAGTAAATTTTATAGATGTTACAAAAGCGTTCGACACTGTTGATCACAATTTATTATTATTGAAGCTAGATAAAGCAGGGATACGCGGCATTACAAACGAATGGTTTCTGTCTTACCTTTCTGACAGATAGCAGGAATTGTATTGGCGAATTTAGAAAAATTAAGTGTGGAGTGCCACAAGGATCAGTCTTAGGACCTATCTTATTCTTGATCTATATTAATTCTTTTTTCGAACTAAAGTTAGATGGGCATTCAGTTGGTTTTGCTGAAGATGTAGCGATGTTATATAGCTCCAGGGATAGTGATACTAATGTCCAGAAGATTAATAACGATCTTCGAATTCTGAGACGCTGGTTTGACCTACACTACATGGTTCTCAGTTCTAAAACGAATATTCTTTATATTAAATTATCTGGAGTCGTGTCTAATCCAACTGATGTTGTATATCATTCCTCGCAGACTGTTTAAATAATAGTGTTACATGTTCACACTATTGTAAAGTTTTAGATGTAGTTGAGTCTTTTAAATACTTAGGAGTCACGATCGATAAGCGTTTTAGTTTTAAGAGTCATGTTAAGTCGTTACAAAATTATTTGTTAGCATGTAATAGAAAATTATACCTTCTACGTGATATTTGTCCTGAACCCGTACTAAGATCAGTGTATTTTGGCATTGTGCAGTCAAAACTTCAGTATGGCTTAACTTGTTGGGGTGGAATTTACTATTCCAATTTGAAGGCCCTAATAGTTGCACAAAATTTTATAATGAGAACGATATGTTGCAAACCACGATTAACTTCTACCCTACCTTTATTTAGAAATTTAAACATATACTTCCGTTAAGACATTTATACGTTTATAAAGTTTTAAAAACATTCTTTTTACGTAGTGGTCACAGGAATTTAAAAGTAACTAACTATACATTACGTAATGCAAACTGCGTTAATTGCCCACCACCAAGAAAGGAGCATTTTAAACCTTTTTTTAGCTCTGTGGCGCCTAAAATTTATAATCAGCTATCAGATAGTTTAAAACAAATTTCTGTTTATTTGACCTTTTTGAAGGGTGTTAAATCATGGCTAATGGAAGTAATACATTTAATTATAAATTGTTTTTTATAGAAGCTTCCCCACTGCTTCTTTAATTTTAGTATATTACTCTCGATGGTAATATCGATTCTGATCCTTTGTGATTACAGATATTTCCTAATTCTTTTTAATTTTTTAAGCATATAGAAACATAAGGTTTACCGGATAAGAAACTGATCAGATGATTTCAACACAGCATATTATAATATTTGTATTTAAATCATAAGCTTGTTATATTGTTTAATTTTTATTTTAAAATATTTAAATACTTTTTATATCTTATTTTTAATCCTATATGTAATAAATCAATAAAGAGAAGATAAATAAATAAAAATAAAAAAATATTGTATATGGACACGGAAATTCTGGTTTAAAGGTTTGAAAAGGTCTTTTTCGGGATGGGTTTTTTAGCTAACTTCACATACATTTAAAATTGGGCGGAATTCATGGAATTACTTTGGTATAGCATACAGAATGTTGTTTGGAATATGACTTTTGTACAAAACATCTATAGTTTTATGATAAAATGAATTAATGAAGTTGAGCTTAAATCCCATATTTTAGTCTGAACACTGGCTATTATTAGTGTTTAAGATTAAGATACGATATGTACCCGCTTTATGATAGCTGAATTTGGGAAAAATATTAATCACTCACCTATATATACGAGTATGTATATATACTGTGAATCAGTTTTGTGCTCGCGTGCTTAAAAAAAATCAAATATCATAGGGATAGAGTAAAATCGACTTACAAAATGTAATCGATTCTATATATGAATAATACATAAAATGTAGGTTATATGATAAATAATTATTATGTATAAAATGTAATTATGTGAAAGGTTAAAGGTGCTATACCAAATTAATTGGTAAAATTTCAATGTGGCTATATGTATATATAATACCCTCAAATGGTTTGTTATATCCGCGGTCTTTAAGGATAAATAATCATCATTCAATTTAATTCGGTTCGTTCACAATGAAATTTTTTTTTAACTTTTGTGCTTTTGTTATTATTAATCCATTATCGTCTTTTAAAAAATCATTATGTGAACAAAAGGACTCCCACTTCTTTTTAAAATATTATAATATCCATCAAAATATTTTCCAAAATTAATCTGATGGTATATATGTATATATATGTATGTATGTATTATTTATGGCCAGGAACCGGTAAGCATATAATTATTATTTTTCATGATTGAAAATCATTAATTTATTATTGTTCGAAAAAATCGACAAAAATCTTTTCAACTTAAAATTAATGTAATGTTAATCGATATATTAGTCTTGTATATTGAACATCTTTATAAATTTTATTTCAGAATTTTTGGTTGTATTCATGGATATTATGAAATTTTGATAGTCATTGGGATATTAAATTGGGATTAGATTATTCCAACAAAATGTAAAATATCCATTTATACAGGCCGTACAAATTTATTGGCTTATAAATATTATTGTATTTGCATTGTTATCGTTATTTTTTTGAGCGATATAAATGTGACAGTAATGATATTGTTTTATAACTTGATAAAATTTTGTACGTAATTAGTTTTAATCGTGGGTGAAATGCTACCTGTAGAAATTAAGAATTCTGTCCCAATTAACAAAGATACTAATCAAGCTGCTGAATCTTTAATTATGCGATGAATTGTTTATTGAACTCGGGAAACTTTAAAAATATGCTGTTCAGCCCATTTTTGAATTAGTCATTTCCAATTTGATATCGTTTTTGAAAGGTTCCACGACAATTCACAGAATAACAATTCACCGAAAAAGCAATTTGTCGTAAATAATAATGCACCGAAAGCGGCGATACACCAAAATTGAAAATACACAAGAACGGCCATACACCGATTATAATGAATTGGAATTGTTTGATGGAAATGGGATGATAAAATTAATTTTGGCAGAAGATCTGGAATATGGCGAATTGGAATGAAACTACATATATATATATATATATATATATATATATATATATATATATATATATATATATATATATATATATATATATATATATATATATATATATATATGTATATATATATATATATATATATATATATATATATATATATACATATATATATATATATATATATATATATATATATATATATATATATATATATATATATATATATATATATATATATATATATATATATATACATATATATATATAATTTAATACTAGCTCAATTATGATGAATCTCAGTATGTTGAATGGAAATAGGATTGTTAAATGATTTTTGAATTTGACAATCCGGACATCTTATTCTAGAATAAGGCCAATTCGAATAGAGCTAAGCCATTCCTTGGCTTAATTAAAACTAGAAAATGTTTACTAATTAAAAATCAAATTATTGAACTATTCGTGAGCATATTTATTATATTAATTTAAAGACAATTCTTAATTCTAATTAAATAATTAAGAAATATATTGATAGTCGGTTAAAAAATAGTTTTGTTCCGACCAGGTGGCCACACTTCAGGACATCTGAACCGAGTTTCATCATAATCTACCAAGGAATGGCCTATTACCGTTCCGGTTGTCATTCCAGTCATTTTCGCAACTTCTGCTATTCTTGACATTATCAATTCCTAAGGTTATCGAATTTCAAATTTGGAATTTAAATTTTACATTTATAATTTTAAAAGTACAATTCTCATGACTATTAAATTTCGAAAGATTTTATAATTCAATGTAAGCTGTAAACATTTTAGCACGCGGAATTTTGAAGTTTTTAATTAACTTTTTGTTTTAATTTAATTTGAATTTCAAATTTGAATGTGAATCTTGCCAAAGGTGAAACTTGGAAATGTTTGAGGCGGAATATTTATTCCCAACATTAATTTTTAAACTGAATTAAACTTGTACTCGCCGGAAACTTGTAAAACCGGGAACGCGGATCGATTTACCCATCAGAACAATATGAAATAGTATAAATACAACTTAAGAAAGCCGGAATAAAATTTCAAGCCAAAGAAATACTTAATGAGATACCTTAAGATTTATTCAAAAGTTTCACTATTTTACATTTAAAGAGTGTTTGCAATGACATCTCTAATAAAGTGTATATGAACCATTTAAATATTCATAAGGGAACACTAAAAAAATGAGCTGAATGCGATAACAATAAAAGCAAAACAAAAACTGTCAAACCAGATGAATTGATTTCTAGTTGATTTTATTCTTCAAAAGTATAACAAAGGTTTTTTATATAAGGGGTAGCACAAATTAAACGATTATGTACGAGTAGCAAAAACGTAAATTCATATAATCAATCATTACAAATTTGTTAGTTTAAAATTTAGTTTGATTCTCCAATATTTTTTTAATTTATGATAGTGGTTATTGGATTTTTAGCAAACGAAATTAGAAAAACAAAATTGCTTTAATGAAGTGAAACCCCTTTATAATTGTGTTTTATTGGCAATTGCAGCTTCGAAATGAAAAAAGTCACAGTAAATAATTTATCGCTCGAGCAAAAATATAAGGTAATCCAGATGAAAGCGACCGTTCCAGATGTCGCTGCTCATATCAAATGTGGCAAATCACAAATTCATAACAAAACGAACCTTCAATAACGTTATATAAACGTGTATCCGAAAAATTATTTTAAAAAAAACCGTTGATAAAATATGAAAATATTATAAAATTTAGGAACATGTGTATGAATGGTTCCGTGCCGCAAGAAACAAAAAATCTCTTATTTCCGGGCCTATTTCAAAGGAAAAGGCAATACAAATCGCACAAAAATCTATTCCACCGTTAACCAAATTCAAGGCGTCCACAGGATGGCTGGACTGTTTAAAACATCGGTACAACATAAGTTTTCAACAAATTTCAGGTGAAGCTAAGGACGTAGATTCTGAAACCGTTAGTTCGTAGTTCACTAAACTAAAAGACATAATAAATGATTACGATGTGTGAAATATTGCAAATACTGATGAAACAGGTTTATTTTATCGATCGCTGCAAGACAAAACCTTATCATTTGAAGTGGAGAAATACTTTGAAGGCAAAACAGCCAAGGACAGGATTTTTTTTATTTATTAAAACGGTTAATGCCACAATGAGCCCATGGTGCAAACCTAAGGGATCTATCGTAACTCGCATAACCGCACCGCATCCTTAGGAAACTGTAAAAGTTTGAACCAAGCGATGATAACTGATCTACGTTCAAAGATCCGTACGAAAACGCTTGGGATCTGGCTTGACAAAGGCCGGACAGGTGCAAATTTAGTGTAGTCATAATAAAGATCATCCCTGAGCAAGTCCAAGGCGTTGGAGATGAACCTTGAAATGTCTATGACCCATAATAAGTGCAACCAAAATTCTAAGTTGGCCCTTATTTAAGGATAACACATATTTAGTGACCCTTATGTTGGATTCAATGATAAACTGTTTTGCCTTTCGACAGATAGGAGTATAGAACGTCACTTCTGTGCCAGTTCAAATAAAGGGACCACAACATTTACTGTGCGATCTGGTTTTCGCTAAAAAGTCAACAACCCCATTTCCCACAACGCCACAATGAGCAGGCACCCACATGACCTTAGGTAAGGTTAGGTATATCCTTGCCTAAATCATTAAATGTAAACGCCTCAATTGCACATTGGGTAAGTGTAATTAATTCACCTTGAAAAACCGTGCAGTGTTTGCCCAGACTACCCGAGAATCTGAGCCCATACTTTGGACAAAAGAAACCAAACCCTGCACTGACTTCTGCCATCCGCAAAAAAAAATATCGACTCGGACTACTGTCTATAGAAATCCTGACAGAGCCACAGTTTTCTCGAGGGGAAAACGACGGAAAATAAATTGGTAATGTTAAATTAGGGCAATAGCCTGCCATTCACCATTTCAATCTCCGGTATATGTGACTTAAACTTTTAAGGAATCTGTCTATGCCCCGTACAGGTCCCGAAGACATTCCATGCCCCAATGCACTTCAGTCGAAACGCAGCAGAGCACGCCATGCCAAGAATGAAAGACTGCAATTCGGGCTAGCATAGAATAAACTCCATAACAAGAAGGGGAGTAGACGACATAGCCCCGGTTATAGCCCTACACGCTGTCATCTGCAGTCCATTCAGCATTGCTACAGAAGATGTCAGTTTAACAACTGGCCACCATATACAACTGCTGTATACGACGTAAAGGTAAAACCAGTGATTTGTAGATGAATAACATCATTTTGGGGGTCAGACCCCAGGAATTGTCAATGGCCCTTCTGCATTGCCGATGCAGAAAAAAAGATAGCTTTTAAAAAAGATAAAAAAATATAAAAAAAAATATAAAAAGCTAAAAGATAGCAATGGCCTTTTGTAGCTTATAATCAATATGAAATTTCCAGCAGAGTTTACCATCTACAATATCTCCTAGGTGTTTGACTTGCTCTGTGCTTGTAATTGCTCTACCAAATAGAGTGGAAACAGATATTTTAGCACTGTCTCTACGTCTGGAAAATACTACCAGATAAGTTTTCGAAGGATTGACGTGCAACCCCTTGACACCAAACTTCTACTATATTAAGGGGGTTCTGGATCAGATCAGATAAGAAGTTCAGGTATTTCAGAAACTGTCAAAACGAGATCATCCGCATAGCTTTGCACGACGAACCCTGTTCACTGCAATTTAATAAGTAATTCATCGACAACCATGAACCACAGCAAGGGAGAGATTATACTCCTTTTTGCGGGCAGCCTTTGCCTACTGTGACAGAAACTGATCAGCCATCTAACTCAGTCTCAATTATACGGGACTTGAGCCTTGAATCGATCAATCTAACAATGGTTTGTTTCCGGGTTTCCAGGTGAAGACTACTCTATTCCTACTCCAGGATCGTGGTACAGTACTAAAGGCAATGCACGCCTGGAACAGATTTAGCAGGTGAGTACGGATGGGTAGAAAGTTATGCTGCAATTCAGCAGGGAAAACGCCGTCGGGACCACTTGATTTGAACGGTGCAAACGAGAAAACTTTCCAGCGTAGAACATCAATAGTGATCAGTCTATGGGCTTAGTTCCAGCCCGGAGTACAGACAAAAATGTCAGGAGGCTCGGAGGCAACCACACCCGAATCAACAAAAATCGATTCAAATCAGAAATGAGATTCGTATTTTTGGCTTTATTTTTAATTTTACGCAAGTTAAAGAAGAGAACTTTTTAAGTTCAGAACACCAGGAGGGTATGTTAAGCTTTTTCTGGTTGTAAATAAGAGGGCTCGACTTTTCAAAAGCAGTTGTGATTTTTTTCGTTAGTGCAGTTACCTGCAAATCGAGATCTGTGATAGATCTAATCTGATTAGGCAAATCTAGTAGTGAAACGAGCTCAGAGGAGAATGAATCCCACTTTGTAAGTTTCCTATTAGATTTAGTTTTAGTTTCCATTAAATATATTGGATGCGACATATTTTATCAAAGCTTCGGTAGAGAATCTCAAGTGGGATACCGTAACGAAATGTTTTTGATCGTGCTATTTAAATAGTGCGCTGGACTGTTTATCGATCAACCAAGCAGCACTATCTGAAAATGATTAAATTTTAACCGAAATATTGGCAAATGTTGTTTCAACATCAAGCCAAGCAGAGGCAAATAACAGTGACAGCGACTCAGATTCAATAAATGAAATTTGCAATGCTATACCAACTAGGGGTGTTGTTATACAGCACCTCAACGATGTTCAACGATACGCTCTGAATGAAAATGACCCAAAATTATTAAACTTATAGCATTAGAGACCAAATTACTATAGTCATTTCAAAACCCACAATTTCAAATCTTAAACAATCTACGTTAAATGACGTTTAAATAAAAATTAATTTGTATAAGTTTATTCGAGAATTAACGTCATTTTTCATAATGACAATCCCTAATGAAAATGACTATGTTTTTTAGAATTTTGAACTCCATTGTTTATCGAATTTCACATTTTTTTAGAATTTTGAAAATTTGAAAATTGTTGATTTTGAATTGTCCGATTTGAATTTTTGTATTTGCGCGTTTGATATTTTAAAGTATTGATATAATACAACAAAATCGGTAAATCTTTCAGCTTTAGGAAATTTTACATTATTTGTAACGTTGAATTTTTAAGTACTACTCTGTTACAGGAGTATAGGCTAAAATGTGAGGGCTGTAGTCCTCCTCTAGGGGGTTATCGTTGGGTTAACAGCCCAATCTGTCAAATTTTATTGTTACGAAACCTCAACATGAGCCTCAGATATTTTTGCGGATTTTTGCCCAAACTCCTTGTACCCTACCTTAAACAATAACGGGACGCGCACCACGGAGCTAGCTTTGCTCTACAACTTGGTGGTCGCCAGCACATATACTTCCCACATAAACACATCCATAAAGCCACATGGAAATCTAACGACGGGACAATGGTCAACCAAATCGACCACATCCTCTTGCCAAAAAAGCATTTTTCTAGCCTCAATGACATCAAAACCAAACCTGAAGATCGGACCACTTCCTGGTAGTTGCTGAATTAAAATTTCACCTCTCCACCACGTGCAATAATCGTCTTCAGCGTGTCACTCGGGAATCTTGGAAGATAAACCACTTCCTGACTCCGTTCAAGAACAGTGGGACATCATCAAAACAGCGGTAACCGATTCCTCAACGTCCACCATAGGCCGAACTCAATTTAGACTTAAAAATCTTTGGTTGTACGATGATTGTCAACAAAATCTATCTCAAAGAACCAGACAATCTCACAACGCCTACATGACTGCAAGGAAGTTTTAAACTGGAACAACTACAGCGGTATAGCTTTGCTGAATACAGGCTACAAGGTTTTGAGCAAAGTAGTCACGGCAAAGTTATCAGCATACACCGAGAGGATCTTGGTTAATTATCAATGAGGCTTTCCCCCGAACAGATCAACAACCAATCAAACTTTCACTCTGAGGCTGGTCCTAGAAAAATGCTATGAAAAGGAAACCTCTGTGCACAGTCTATTCGTAGACTTCCAGCAGGCGTATGGCAGCATTAAGAAGAATACGTTATGAAACGTTTTGTTCTATGGGCATACCGTCAAAATTGGTTTCTTTGTGTCAGGTTTTAATGGATGGCTCAATATGTAAGGTGCAAATAGAAGGTACAATTTCGGATGCCTTCGAAATATCATCTGGAGTGTGGCAAGGAGACCCGATAGCTCTGATTATCTTCAACTTATCATTAGAATATGTGTGTTCGTCAGTTTAATATAGCGCAGAGCAGCTGCCTATATTCCAAATCATCCCAGTTCTTAGCGTAGGCTGATGATATTTGCATTCTGGGTCGCAACATAATTTACCTGAAAGAAGTCCTCCTTCCGTTGGAAATGGCAGCCCAACAAATTGGCCTTCAGTTCAATGAAGCGAAAACCAAATACATTTGATTGATTGCCAGAAGGCAGCCACGTGGGAATTTTATTTCTGTAGGCACACAGTATGAAAAAGTTGAAGAGTTCAAATATCTAGGATCCCCGATCAGTGAGCAAAACTCCTACATCGCATCGAGGATTGCATCAGGCTACCGAGCATTTTACGCCAACATTAAGGTCTTCAAGTTTCATCTTTGGTTGCGAGTCTTGACCACCTACCTACCCGGTGGATGGACGACGTCAAGGGGGAGCTGATAACACTCGGTCATCGTGCCTGGCGTTCTCTTGCAGTGGATCGAACTATTTGGAGGAGCATCGTTGAGGCAGCCAAATCCATCCATGAGATGTAGCGCCAGCGTAAATAAATAAAGAAAACATAGTTTGCATCTACTGTGGGTTACCACACGTCGTCAAATGATTTAAGAGTTTGTTGATAATGTTTTCTGTATTTTTGATTTGATACAAAAAAGCTGTTTTGTATGCAAAATTTAAAATTTTAAAATTATTTTCTCTTCATTTTATGTTGAACGTGAAATTTTAAACTGACAATTAGTAAATATTAAAAATTTAATAAAAGTTTTGAAGTACGCAGAAAATTTAAATTATATAAACGATTAGTTTCAAATTTTAATTCCAGCGTGAAATTTCAAAACAAAAATTTAACATTGTAAAATTTGAAAATTTGTTTTCCAAATATTATCTGAGGAGAAAACGTTTACGATCGACACCATATGATTTTGGGCGGAGATTCGTTTTGAGCACCGTTCTGTAATTCAACCAAAATTACAATCTTCACAAACAATCAATCATTTACACTCATTTATGTAATTGGTTTTTACAATGAAAGTCATGGGTATTCCACGATTTCATTATTAATATTGCTAATGTATTTAAAAGCGCCGAAATTATTTGAAATATACAACCTGTCCTAAATGACAAAGGTTTGAATGTGAATCGTATATAGATGATACCTGTTTAACTTGTTTACATTTCAGTTCTCTCGGTGTTATCGAAATTGTCTAAAATTTATTTATAATTACCTTCACATTAATATTCATAACTTTTCGGTTATTTTTATTGTTCTTATTATACGAGCAAAATTCAAACGCGACCTCAAAATGGAGTTAACCTTAATTTTTAATGTTTTCTTAGAAAATTAATTTTTTGGACTTTTAATTTGTATCCATCAGGTTTTGTTTTCGCTTTCCGTTTTTGATGGATTATTATTAAATCCATTGGATAGAAGTTTCACACTGAATGCCACAATATGGGCTAATGATGTAAACCATAATACAAACAAAAACCTGGTGAGTGACATTAAGTTATATATAGGATACAGACCCGTTTGGGATGTTTTACCAATAACTATACATTTGTTCTAAAAATCTTAAATATTTGATTGGGGATGGCGCATAATTTAAATGACACTCAAAATTTGTTATTTACCTTCAAATTTCCCTCAATTTTTAAAATAATACCATTCCCATTTTAAAAATATTTTGAAAATGTTGCATTGAAATTTGGTAGATAAATTTAACTTATACCTTTATAGAGCAGGTTAACCCCATCAATGTATCTCTGAGCATTATCTGCCTTACTTAATCCATTCATATACTTACTCATATTAAAATCAGATTTTAAATCTACAAAATGAAATAATTCGTTTAGTGTATCTTCAAGGTGACCTCTAGCTCCCCAGTGTATCTTTAAGAGGACGATATATACATACATGTGATAAAAGAACTTACAGTTGATAATTTTTAGCAACCTCAATATACATATTTCATTTAAATTTACTATCGCACGCACACTGTATTTATGTATGTACATATATATACACATAAAGTCTAATTAAACTCCATTTCTAATCTGGGTTTTTGTTTCTAATTTTCATTCCAATTTTATTTATTCGGTTAATGGGAAAACTTTTATTATAAACTTTTGTTATTCCAAATCTATATATACTGGATTTAAAAACGAGAAAAAATAAAAATAAAAAATTTAATAATCACGAATTATTTTCAGGTTATATAGGGGTTTACGATTTAGATTTTCCATTCCAATTATTTAAATTTTATTTTGGATCTTCTTTTAGAATTTCTCTCGGCATTACGATTGTTTTTATTTTTAAGAAATTGAACAATTTAAAATAAGTTGCTGTTGTTGCCATTTACATATTTCATCAATTAAAGAAACGTTTTAATCGTATTGGGAAAATATGTGCGAACGATACAGCTTTTTGTTATATCTATAAATTAGTTAGAAGGTCGGGATAGAATGATTTGGATTTTATTACCTTTTGCTAAGTCAAATAATGGGAACTTTATTTTTCTTTACTTTTTACTCAAACCATATTTAACTATTGTTAAATTTTTCAAACTTTTGTACATAGATATGGATGAGGTGGATTTTATAAATTAAATAAAACAATATTCTTTAGGTTTTATTTTAAGCATTTGTCCATTTCAGAAATACATATATCTTTAACCTTAACCTTGTCATATTTACCCATATAGATAAGGATCGTGTACATCGCTTAAAACCGCTTAAGATTCAGTGATCACGTCTATAATAAAATTTAAAAACAATATTAAAATTTGGTGTTAGGTATTGTGCTTTATGCCCACGAATACATTTATTTAAAAGTGAATTTATTAAGAGATAAGGATAATTTTAGAAAGTGACTTTAACGTTAGACATACGCAATTGGGGTAACAACAAAACCTAAATAATTATTATTAGTGTTGGATTACATTTTTACTACCAATACCTCCTAGCTGGCCAACTGGGCTCGCAGTTTTAATAAATTAAATAGTAACCAGAGAATGTTCACTATAATGTTCATTGTTGGATACTCTTGATGTTCATATCTCCAGAGGTTTCTCTAGATATTGTAGTCTGTTTCGAGACAAACGGGGGTAGATACAGGGAATATGGATTGGGAATACTCTCTCTTCCTTTCTTCATCCTCACAGCTGCCACAGCAGACATGTGAAAAAAGCCAAGGCTACTCATGTATCTGCCTATGAGACAGTGCTTTCCATGACGACTTCGACAACCACCCTGACCTGACATCGCAGTAGAGAAATCACCTGTTTAGATCTTGCTAAGTGCAGTTCCAGCTAAACCCGCCGAGCCCGAGGAGTTATTAAACCGTCGTTTACCTGTCGTTCGTTTACTTAATGACTATTTTCTGGAGCAGACTTTTGCATGATGCAAGAGGCATTTCATTGTTTCTTCCTCTTTTTGAGATATGTCAGTAGTGCCAAGTCGAGCTAACTCGTCGGCTTTTATATGCTCTGTGAGCTCATGCAGTAGAATTGTTCTGACTACTAATGTATAGAGCTAGTATATGATGCGGGACTCCAGACTGCATCCTATCCTGTGGTGTACCTCTACTTACAAATCTTTTTGCCAAGGATAACTCCAGCATGGTATTAATGATCTTGATTCTCCAGAATTGTTACCAGTGCATAGTCCTTATGATCGAAAGATTTTTCGATGAAGTATGTATAAAGAAAAGAAGAACTGTCGCCGTAATATGCAAGTTGAGATTTCGCCATATTTCCAGCCACCAGTCGTCTGGTGTAAACTTCTAGTTGCCTTTCTTGTGTTTTTATTACGGAAAAAGATAACCTGATTTCAGGCCTTTGAACCAGCAGTGGAATGTGACATCTTTTTTTTTTTAATAATAAACTTCTAGCCATGGAATGGTTTGGTCAATGGTCGGTTGGATATCTGCGGGGAAAGTACCGTCGGGTCTGAAGTCCTGCTGACTTTTTATTATTATTATTTCAATTTAATAAAAAAAAATCAACCTTGTTACACTAAGAAAGATCAAGTTGTTCACAAGGTATTATGAAATTAAAACAACGCCCTAATTTTTTTGGATATGGTTTTATTTTTATATTATTACTCTGCACTTTCTTGTTATTTGAACAAATTTGTAATAAAATGAATATTTATATATCACTAGATTGGCCCCTGTGGCCAGGGGGCACATATGTCTCGTAATCCTAAATTAGACGAACATCTTTTCCATAAGAATACCCAGGTCTCTGCGCATCTGTAAAAAAAAGAATCTGTTTATAAAATCAACAAAACGAAAAATGTATACTGCCAAAACAACACAGGACCCCTGCTCAAGTACCCGGACATTAAGGAAATTAAGGATCTTCACTTGGAACGTGCAGTCACTTAAGAAACCAGGAGCGTTAGAGGGCCTGATCACATGCAAGATGGGCTTTGTGAACTTTATCTGGGAGGTACTGAAAACATCGGTTGTCAATTCTGCTCAACAGACTTAAGGTATAGTGACAGTCAGACCCAAGAATGATTGGTTTGATGACGAGCGTCGCCATGCAGTTAAGAACCAAAATATGGCCCATAGTGAAGTGCAACAACGTCTCACCATCGCGTGGAAAAACAAAGTTATTCATATGTATATACTAGGTAGGCAGCTATAAGCGGATTTGTAGACGGAAAAAGCGAGAATGGTGAAAGGCCAAGGTTCTGAAAGTACAACAACTAAGCAATGAGCGTAGTTCGCGTAATTTCTTTAAAGAAATTACTGAATTGTACCATACTTTCAGGCCTGCGTCAACCGCCATTCGAGACCGGGATGGAAACCTCTGTTTCAACATCGACGTAGTACTCGACACATGGAATGGACCATTTTTACCGACCTGTTTGGTGTTTGTCGCATGCGTAACAGACTGTAGTTGAGTCACCTCAAATACAGACTGCGAAAATTTGCATTGAGGATCCATCCCATGAGGAATTCATTAGAGCCATGCGGAGACTAAAACGAAACCGCAAACCTGGGGTGAACTGCATTAATTCGGAGCTCTTGATATTTGGAGGGGATACTTTGTGGAACTGTCTTTTCGAACTTATTCGATTAGTATGGCGAACTGAAGAATGAATGCGAACTGAATGCCTGACGAAATAAGTGGCCGCGATGTGCCCTATCTTCAAGAATGGAAACCACTTTAAGTATTATCGCGAGTATAGCGATTTGAGAATTATCGCGGGATTTGAGAATTTGTGAATTCCATCCCCGTACATCGGGTGTTCCTGTATTTCCGACAGGCCTATGATTCGATGAATCGAGAGAGTTTGTGGTCTGTGCTGAAATATTTGGGTATGCCATTAAAATTGGTACGATTGTGTAGAATGAGAGTAACATAGTCTCAACGCTGTGTCAAAGTTGAGAACAGGCTATCGACAACTATTTTAGTTAACTCCAGTGTTTGGCAGCGAGATGCTCTGTCCCCGATACTCTTTAATCTCATGTTGGAGTTCATCTTTCGTAAAACTGAAACACCTCAGCGCAACATCTTATATCGCCAATCCAATCAGGTGCTTGCATATGCAGAGAACATTTATGCGTTATACTTATTGGATTGAACAGCAACGGAATAAATAAATGTTTGATCCGCTTGTAGAGTTTTTAGGTTCTGTTGGACTCTAGATCAATGAGTCCAAAACAAAATACATAATTTCTGGATATAGGGATAATGGCACACCAGATTTTAGTAGTGGTCACTAAAAACATTTGAGGGAGTGAGGAGGTTCAAATAATTGGGCTCTCTTATCACTCACGATAACAGTGCAGGTGAGAATATTAAAATACGGCTGGCTTCGTATCCTCTAAGGCCACTCTAAATACCTGTCAAGTGTAAAGCTGAAGCTTTACAAAGACTTGATGAGGCCCGTTCTGTTGTTTGGATGTGAAAGTTGGGCGCTAACGGATGAGTACGGGAGATGGCTCCTTACATTTGAGAGAAGGGTCGTGCGAGTGATTTACGGCCCAAATCGCGAAGTAGGTGGTACACACTGAGCTCTGTTCAATATCCAAGTCAGAGATCTGATGAGATCCCCGCTATTGTACGTTGGCTCGTTCACGTTCTGCATGCTGATCCAGAAGGAATTGGGCAGCGATCTCTGAAAGGAGAGCCACCATATAATAGGCAGACGTCGTTGCAGGCGACGATGGCTCGACGGTGTATAGAACGACTTGGCTTCTTCAGGTTGTCTAATACAGTATGAAGATCAAACCCAGGATCGAAACCGTTGGAGTCAGATTGTCGATACAGTAAGGGGCTCGTAACATTTTATTTTAGGATTCGGTATATATAAAATGAGACACGGAATCTGGTGTCAGGCTTATAAATTTTGCAAATAGGATTGGTTGATATAAACGAAATTTCGCTGTATAAGATGTGTATATACGTATATAAATCCAGACCTTATATAACTTAATATTATTCAACCAAACTAACTGTATACCAGATATTTTATAGTGCCACCATCACCACGCTAAAAACGTTCAGCTATATATAGAATATTATATAACGCATAAAGTTTGATTATAAGTAAAGCATAACCGGAAACCTATTTTTAATTCAAAATAATTCAATGTGCGCACATAGGCTAATTATTCCCTGTGCAGAATGAAATAAATGAATTATTTTCCTGGAAAATATAATTCCGTTTGCGTACGTATATACACAGGAAATGGAATATAATAACAAATCATAATTTCATTAATAAATCATTCCATTAAATTTAAAAAAGTTGCTTCATCTGTCTTTCATTTATAATGCTTTTAACAAACAAATAAAATAAATTAAACAAATTTACCTCGTTTTATGTTTTTCTTATTTTCAAGGACATCGCGGAGAAAGTCTCGTACGTGCTTTTAATAATGTTTATTTTGAAATAGTATTTCAGTTATATTTAGTCGATCACGAAAATTATGGTTCGATGTCGAAAGCGAATATAGACACTTGAAATATGTTTGAAAAATCTAAAATCTATAGAATATATGTATATTTATGTATATGTATATACAAAATAACTTTCAATTGGAAGATTTGGTCACGTACACATTTTTATTTTTCATTTTCTCTGGAGAAACGTGTCTGTTTACGAATCATGTCCGAATGGGCACAAGAAAAAAAGAACTGATACCATCCAGTTTTCAATTTATCGTAATCCTTAAAATATTTATTAGATCTTAGATAAATTGACATAATCCAAACATATCAATCACATATATTATTTGTATATCCTATACACAGATTGTCTGTCTAAGTGGGTCAGAAAAATGTGTTGTACATTTATAGTGATTATAGTTGTATCATTAATTTGTATTAAATTAATTATAATTCCCTATATTTTGAGTTGGCCATGGTAAGAGCAAGTTCTGGTAGAAAATCGATGCCACTAAACCACCTAACATTCCGTTTAGATGTGTTTCAAAGTGGAATTTGGAATAGTATTTTTTTCATTTTCATTTCATTGATGCTATTAAAATTTAAAAGTTTTTGAAGAAAAAAAAAGTTTCTTATCGTTACAGTTATAGTTGAAAAAACTTATTATTCTTTCCACAGAACTCTTAGCAGTAATTTTTTTATGTGATCCACATAAGAAATTTATTTAGTAAATTTCCGCCAATCAATGTGACAATCATATGTTTCATGTCAAAGTTTATCTGTTGAACCCTCTGATTGCGGTACATTTTGGAAGCAGCAATGTTTTGTTTCGCCACAACCAACTGAAAATTTACCTCCTTGCTGTTGATAGTTTATTCTTCATAGGATAAATCCAAGAACATATTTATTGAAGCCAACCATCACATAAAAAATGTAGGTACCGATTTAACTTTCGAGTCTTTGCCAAGCTTTTCAACTTATCGACATGATCCGTCACCAACGGAGTTAACAATCCTTCCCATTTTTCGTTATATGACGCAAAGGTTGATCTTCTCGTTAAGCTGTGAGATATGCAATTTCTACTTGATTATAGCTTCTCAGCTTTTGGCATAAAAAAAGATTCTCTTAGTCAAAGTAGTTTTCGATGATTCTATTTTTGTGGCACAACCACCTTCTATTGGTTCGAGATACTTATCGATACTTAACAGCTACTACACAGTCGGCCAGAACTTGATATCCTTCTTCTGAGCTGCCCTATATACTCGATGTGATAATCAGCAATTATTGGTTTTACTAGAGGACCCCAGCTTAGTGTATCTATATGCGATCAAACAATTCGTCGAGCTCGCAGTTTATTCATTTATATACTAAATTTCAACTGAATATGTTTTCGCAGAAGTATCACTTATAGAGATCCGGCAAGCAATGCGTTGTTTAGCTTTACGATTCTTCTATAAAATATCCAGAAAGTCCAAAAACATCCTGACTTGTTTTCATCTCCCATCTGGCTCAGGAAATTTGTGAATCCCCATAGTTATCATGCTTTAATTTCTAATACCAGCTACATATATAAAAACCAAATTTAATGACATAAGTTTACCTTGACATTTGCATTTTACTCCACTTGATATGTACATAATATATTATGCTCATTAAATTACCTCAATCTCTCGATGCCAATAAGGCTACTTGAAGCTGCAATAATTTCGCCGTCACTGTAAACACATCTGATCCTATATTAAGATATAGATAAAATCTTCAAATTAATCCAAATTTCACCAAAGAGCCCCTTTTTTATTTTTTATTTTGTTCAATGTTAACTCCGTAACTCTCTGTTGAATCATAATGAACCTTTGCAGTGAATCCCAATTAACATCTTTGGGCAGCGATTGAATATATAGGTATGACTTGTTAGTTGAAGCTTGGTCAAGTACACGAGTCATAGTAAGCTGCAATCCATACTGTCATTATTATTTGACCATAAAGGCGTGTGTTTATATAGGTCGAAGATGTGGTTAATTAGGCGGTCGTTCACAATATTTATAGTATCATAATGATTATTGCATTATACATCTGTTTGTTTGAAATAATATGAAGACAAAATCTGGGAGGGTTACGAGAAACCTACAATTCTGCACGCTGGATCAACCGTATTGGGCTTGTGCCACATTTGGATGAAATTTGGTGGTTCTGTCACTGTATAGGTGCAGAAGATCAAGAAGAATATTAGTAACTCAAGTGAAACCAATGCGCAGTTCCATTTCCTCCGAAGTTGATGTTCTACGTTAGAGATGTAATATTAATGTACACTTCATGTCATTGGGTGAATTTCGAAAAAAATCTTAAATGTACTGTTTTGTCTAATGGTACAAACAATAAAGAATTTCGTCCCGAATACGGTACTATAATATTGGGAAGCTACGGGACTGCTTCATCTCCAACTCCAATAAATACAGACTAAACATTATATAATTCCTTCGCTTTAAGTTTTTCTTTATTACATTTAACCAAATTTGAAACTATAACTTTTCTAATAAAAATTAAACTTTATTTAGAAATAAATCAAATTAAAATAGAAAATCTACAAAATTTCTTATATGTAATAATATTCTTACTAAAAAAAAACTTAAATTTTATTTTTCCAAAACTTTTAATTTCCAAATTTCATTATGGCATGACCGAAAATAAAATTTTTTATTTTTCGTTTGTTGGTGAAAATTTTTATAAAAACCAGTAAGTGATTTATTCATAAATAATATGAAAAAAGTAAAAGAAAACCAATTTCTACGAAATAAAACCTTTCTTCAACATTATATAGGGGTAAATGGCTAAGCGGCAAAATATAAAATTGACATTACAAAAACGTGGTGGTTTATGGAGGAGCTAATCTCCAAACCCAAATTTTGTTGTGTATATAGGTTCTTCAAAAAATTTTACATCGAAGCTACATTCATATTTTTTTCCGGCTGTGGAAGCAGGGCCGCGCTAACCTCGTGTTCGAATGTGCTACGAAAACGGGCGGCCAAATTCTAGAGGCGGCCGGATTTTAAGAAGATTTTAAATAACAATTCCCGTGCTTTTTTGTACCATGTGCTACACATACACTCAATTTGGTAGTGAATGATGCTGCCAAAATTAACTTTGAAACACTCGATTTTACAAAAATATAATTCAACAATTGTTAGTATTTTTTTCTTCGTCAACACAACGTTGGGACATATTAAAAAAACATGTTACGAAATTACTGATAAAACCGTTAAGCAATACACGATGGGAAAGTCACATAGATGGAATAAGACCATAAAAGCAAGGAATTGGCGAAATTAATGATGACAATTCGACATAACTGAAGATAAAAATAAAGATGATAAATCATGATATTTTAAATAACGTTAATGTCTATAGTTAGTGAAATAATACAAAATCCACAACTAAACATAAATTCCTGTATAGAAATGAAGCCAAACAATTAGTCAATTTTGGACACCGAAACTAAATTTCCCGATATCTCTCTTATAAGACGACGTAAAAAAAAAAATTCAATTTGATTATGAAAACCCTGATGAAACGGTGCACGATGCACAGTTAAATTTTAAATTTTTATTTTATTTTTCAAACCTGGATACGACAATTAATTCATTAAAAGACAGGTTTGATTTATTAAACTCACATTGTAATGCATTCAGCTTTCTGTATGACTTGAGTAATTTAAAGCTTCTAAACGATGATGATATTTCCAAATGTAGCAAAGATTTAGAAATTAAACTATCGGATGAAATCAAGAATGAAAAGGATATCGATGCTGTTGAAATGACCTACGAATTAAAAGTACTTCGAAATATTTCAGCGCCAGATTTATTAGGGCCAGAAATTTTAGAGTATATTATTGAAAATAATTTATGTAGTACTTTACCAAACTGTTGTACACCCCTGATAAGTAATAAATATATAAATAATGTAGTAATAGATTAAGTATATAAATATAACACCCATTATAAATTAAAGTTAACACCTACTACAAATATAAATAAAATAAAATCACTGCCTACAAAAATCCACATTTAGGCTAAAATAATTAGAACACAATTTTAACACAAATTTTAGAACTAGATCACCTAAATGTCAGTTTGAACAAGTAACATGAAAAATGCAAGAACGCGAATTATTAACTCAAATAAACTTACGCTAAATAAATCAAAATAAAATACTTACAGTGCAAAACAGAAAATAAAATTTTCGAAATAGCTATTCAGGTCACAAAATTCAAAATGCACATTTAAGAAAATCAATTGTAAGACCTAATTTTAAGTTTAATTACCTGAAATATTTTAGTATAAATAATCCAACATTTTAGTCAATAAGTCAGTTGAAGTTAATAAACAGTTGAAGTCAATAATTAAAATTAATAAGTCAGTGGAAGCAAATAATTATAATAAGTGAAATCAATTATAATCAAATATAAACAGATAAAATAAATAAATAAAAATAGAAAATAATTCAGTGTTCATTCAATTATCTATCCCGCAGGAATACAGCATCAACAATATCAAGTAAGTATACCTCAACAAATACAATTCACAATACCGTCATAGCCCCCACCAGTGGTAAGCGGGTATTGTTAAAATTCAACTACTAACATAAACGGCACCGATTTTGGTAAACATTGGCGGACAAACCTCGTACGGCAAAGCGAGGGGGAAAGACGGAAGAGTGTTTCAGCGCTCAAGCTTCCCTAGTTACGGTTGTCTATCAAAATCTTTCTCCAACACTAATAATAACATCAAAATCGATATTTCTCCCGACATTGTACGATTCGGTATACCCAAAATACTGAATTCATATGACTATTGAACAGTTTCTACTTCACAAATAACAAAATATTATAATATTGATACTTCCGTATCACACACTTATCTCACACTCACAACATCCCGCATATATACAACTTGACAATACCAAACCCCCACGTATAAACTATCCATTTATACAATAAAACTTAGTAGTTGCTCTTAGAATACTCTTTACATTGCCAGTGAGTGTAGCCACCGGAGAAAGGTCCTTTACAAAATCAAAAATTTTCTTCGAACCACAATGCGCCAAGGCAGATTATATAACTTGGCATTGGTTTCTATTGAACACGATGTGATTAAAAAATGTGCAGAATTGAAAGCTCGCAAAGTGCAATTTATTTAATAAATGTACTCAACTATTGTTTTAAATATTTTATGTTAATTTTTAATTAAATATGTGAATTTTTATGGATGAGATATTATTCCAAATGGTAATTTTTGAGGTGAAGAAGGGTCGGCTTATTTATCATATGCATACGGGCGGCAAACGCGCTTGGTGCGGCCCTAGTTTTAAGCTAATATTGTGGGTAAAGATGAGCCAATGGTCACCACTCTTGAAATATTCAGATTAATTGTTTACCTGATCCAGAGTACATTGTAAATAACGAAATAAATTGGAAAAAGAAGCAAGAGCCAGTCACGCTTTCGTTTCTTGATAAAAAGTGAATAACTCGTATCCAGTGAGATAAAAATATAGGGACCGAAATAACCGATCCGGCGCACTTCAAAATATATTGAAGTTGAATAGTCATCATTCAGTGAAATTTAAACTACGATACGGTATACTTTTGAAACAAATTCAATAGGGGTCCACAACATTTTTGTGACTTTTGGACTGTGTGTGCATCATGGAATAAATCAATCGGCATCAAACAAATATAACACTATGCAGTGTCTAGCACTGATCCAAGATAATTTTTCGTGTGTTTTTCTATATGTGAGTTCTTTAAAAGTCGAATAAAATCTGATATCGATTTTTTTTTTATTATTCGTTTTTGTTTACGATAAAACAATAAAATTTCGATAACAAATTTTTGTTGACCTTGTGAAGCCCTCACGTAGTAAAACACACAAAAAAATGTCTAGCACTGTGACAAAAGAATTTTTCGTGTGTTTTACTATGTAAGTGTTTAGAAATGTTGACTAAAATTTGGTATCGAGAACTTTTTTATTTTATTATTATTTATGAATTATGGTAAATAAAAAAGTTAATATCGATACCAAATTCTAGTCAACCTTTCAAAGTACTCACATAATAAAATACATGAAAAATTGTTTATAGCACTTATGCAAGACAATTTTTCGCCACAGTTTGGTGTCGTGAAACATTTTTGTATATCGTTTTGCATACTGTATTTCTGATACTATACAGTTAGAGTAGAGCAGTTTTTGATTTTTATGTATGAATTTTCAAACTGTCAAACTGTAAAAGATAACTTTTGCAATCCATTAAAGAAAATCGATTTATAATATTTATAAGCGGTTTATTCTAATTTTATTAAAGCGAAAAACCACAGTATTCAATAAATTTAAATGTGTTAAGAAGAAACCGATTTTCTGTTCGAAATAAAAACAATATAATGGTATAAAGCTTAAATTAATCCATTATTATATTACCGCCCATGGCTATTATATATACGATGTCAAAAGTGGATTACAGAATTGTTGTAGAATACTTGAACAAATACTTGAAAAACAATACAATTAATTTTAGAATTTTATTTCTTTCATTATTACGACTACCATTATATTCATACTATACTACTTTCCAAAGTGGAAAAATAAAACTGTCAACATAATAATATTCATTTTTTTTTTCATGAGACACAAATGAGCATCTCGGATTTATTTAATATTAAATCAAAGCGTTTGTTTTTAAATTCCTTTGTCTCTTAAATATTAAAACCGATTCTTTTATCTTCGTCTAAAATCGATTAGATACATACGTAAAGATTCTTTGCATTTTATGAAACCTACACACATTCCTATATAAGCATATTGCATTATAGCTACATGAAGCCACAGAAATTTATTATTCTTTATATTTTAATTCCCACTACACTATAACATTCGTAAAAGCCACAATCATGTCCTTACTAAATTTAAATAGTATAAATAGAATATATTCATCTAATATTTCTAAGGATATTATACAATTTAATTAAAAATTAAGCCACAATTAATTTTCGTATCTTATTGAATTTATGCACATAAAGAAAATTGTGTTTTGTACGAATATATTTTTGTTGTTAGATTTATATGGTCAGGGTATTGAGACAAACATCTATTAATTTACATTTTTCAGGTTTTGAAGACTTGTGATCGCTGGAGGTTTCATAGTCTTTTATATTGAACTTGTAAAAATTGTCCTTTCCACAGTCGTGGGAAATCAATGTGATTGTGTGGAAATTTTTGTTCGTTTTTATTTTCGCTTCATTTGTGTTATGCTTTGAAGCATCATATGCAGTGCCGATCATAGTATGTGAAGGTTTTTTATTTTTGATCCATGTTATAATTTTTTTAAGGTGTGAGCTCCCGTTAATGTCATGACTGATCTGTTGAAAGGCTCATTGTGGTATATCCGCAAAAATACTTTTTCGATTTTTCGTGAAGGGGGCAAAACGGTTCCCAAGCGAAGGACAAAGAAAACAAAATTCTATTTGAGAAAATCAAGAAGGTTACTTCTTTAATTCCATTGGAATTAATTTCACTACCATCTGCAATTTTTATAGAATAAATCTAATAAACCTAAGTATTCTATTGCACAAAAAACAAAATTTATTACAAATCAATATAAAGTTTTCTGCTCTCTCCTGAATTAGAGCAATTTAAATCTTCAAAATTTTGAATTTTTTTTTAACCGTAAGTTTCATCTATCTGACAATACTCAGTCGTTTAGCTGAAAAGTAATTTCCTTCAACCCGTGGCGACGACACAGCATAAATATATGCCGCTCTCGTAGCAAATATATTTACACCTGGTTCACAGTGGCAAATATTTGGCATCAAATAAAGGTCCAACAAAAGGTGCAAATAGAAAATTTAATTGCGCGCTATTGTATTGACGTTTAATGTCTATTTTTATAGTTTCAGTGATTGAAAAATTATTGGAATGAAGTGAAGTCTATGAAAACAAAAAATGTAGAAGAAAATAAATAATGACGTTTTGTGTTATCAAGTTGGTGGAAGAAAACAACAGCAGAAGATTATTGCGAATGCAAAATCGAGGAAAGTGGTTCAAACTGGGTCATCGGTTCTTGTTGAAATTTATTAAAAGAATTGAAGACTTTATTAATTATTTGCTTAACTTGGTTACTCTTCTAATATAACAACAAGACACCAGTATGAGAAAATCGATTCCAGCTGCGGTGAGAAATTGACTCTCACTTTGCTATTTCTCGCAGCTGCAGATTCATTTGCTTCATTGTAGTACATTGTTGGGATTCCAAAAAGCACAATCTCTTACTTACCTTTTTCGGTGTGTGCGAGGCATTTTACGAATTTTGGACACTCAAATACTAATGAATGAAATTGTATATCCTAATTGTGTACCTTAATTTTATACTACCGTTTTACATTTATTTGCCCCTGTGATCGGGGGGCACTCACATGTCTCGTAAATCTAAATTGCACGAACATGTTTCCTAAGAATACCACCACAGTATCCTTTGCTTGTCGTAGGAGGCGACTAAACGGTTGGATCGCTGGGCTGACGACCGGCATCCGTAAAAAAATCAACTGTTTATAAAATCAACAAAAAGAAAAATGGATACCGCCAAAACAACACCGGACCCCCGCTCAAGTCCCCGGATACGAGATTTAGGATCGGCACGTGGAACGTGCAATCACTTAGAAAACCAGGAGCGTTGGAGGGTCTAATCACGTGCATGAAAGTGTATCGGCTGGAACTCGTTGCTCTTCAAGAAACTCGCTGGCCTCAAAGTGGAGACCATGTGGCCCAGGGCTATACGTTGTTCTACAGTGGAGATGACCTCGGAAATCTTGGAGCTGGATTTCTTCTTGGGCCGCAGGTAAAGAAGGCTGTTTTGGATTTTCAAGCAGTCAATAACCGATTGTGTATGCTTCGTCTGCGCATGAAGTTAGCCAACCTGTCGATAATTTGTGTACATGCGCCCGCAGAAGTCAGCCAGCCCCAAGATAAAGACTCATTTTACAATGACTTGGACGATCTGATGGGATCTATACCCGAACACGATGTTAGAATGGTAATTGGGGACTTTAATGCTAGAGCTGGCAGAAATCAGGCCGACTTGTGTGAAAACATAGGTCCGTACTCCCGACACGAAACTGCGACCGATAATGGTGAGAGAATGATGTACTTTGCAATTGCTCATGATCTTAGAGTAGCAAGCACATTCTTCCCTCACAAACAGATACACCTAGAGACATGGACACATCCTCGCAAAACATCCCGGAGCCAAATTGACCACGTGTTAATTTCAAAAGGGCGAGCTCGGGTTGTGCAGGATGTGAGAACTTATCGGTCAGCAACCAAATACGTAGGCAGCGATCATTATTTGGTCGCTGCAAAGCTACGGTGGAAGTTTTCGTACAGGTCGGGGAACACAGCGAAACGGATGGAACGTTTCGACTGTGAAGGTCTGATAAATGAAGATCAAAAGAAACGATATCAGGATCTTGTCAGCGACAACATTGAGGGAGCTAATTACCAGTCTGACTGCGTGAACTCTGTCTGGGAGGTACTGAAAACTTCGGTTGTCAGTGCTGCTCAACAGACTTTAGGTATAGTGAAAGTCAGACCCAAGAATGATTGGTTTGATGACGAGTGTCGTCTTGCAGTTGAGCAACAAAATATAGCCCATAATGAAGTGCAACAACGTCTCACAATCGCAAGGAAAAACAAGGCAGCTCTTGCAAGAAGGGCATAGCTAAGCGGACTTGTAGACGGAAGAAGCGAGAATGGTGGAAGGCCGAGGTTCTGAAAGTACAACAACTCAGCAATGAGCGTAGTTCACGTAATTTGTTTAAAGGAATTACTGGATTGCACCATACTTTCAGGCCTTCGTCAACCGCCATTCGGGACCGGGATGGAAACCTCTGTGTCATCATCGACGCAGTACTTGACGCATGGAGTGGACACTTTACTGAGCTGCTTGATGTTCATCATGCGTCACAGACTGTTGTTGAGCCACCTCTAAAACAGTCTGCGGAGATTTGCACTGAGGAGCCATCCCATGAGGAATTCACTAAGGCAGAGAATGAAACGAAACCGCTCACCTGGAGTGGACTGCATTAATTCGGAGCTCTTGATATTCGGAGGGGATACTTTGTGGAACTGTCTTTTCGACCTTATTCGATTAGTATGGCGAACCGAAGTTATGCCTGATGAATGGAAAGTGGCCGCGATATGCCCCATCTTCAAGAAGGGAGACCGCTTGAAGTGTGAGAATTATCGCGGGATAGCTCTCCTTTGCACAGCATACAAGTTACTGTCATACATTTTATTGGATAGAATCACTCCTCTGGCGGAGGGCTTGGTTGGTGACTATCAGGGAGGATTTCGTCCGAATCGATCAGTCACTGATCAGGTCTTTTCGCTGCGGATGATTCTATCGAAATATTATGAGACATCCATCTCCGTACATCAGGTTTTCCTTGGATTTCCGGCAGGCCTACGACTCGATCAATCGAGAGAGTTTGTCGTCTGCCCTGGAATACCTAGGAATGCCAACAAAATTGGTACGACTGTGTAGGATGACAGTGACGCAGTCTCAATGCTGTGTTAAAGTTGAGAACAGGCTATCGACAATTTTTACAGTTAACTCGGGTGTTCGGCAGGGAGATGCTCTGTCCCCGATACTCTTTAATCTCATGTTGGAGTACATCTTTCGTAAAACTGAAACACCTCAGCGCAACATCTTATATCGCCAGTCCAATCAAGTGCTTGCATATGCAGATGACATATGCGTGATTGGACTGAATAGCAATGGAGTGAAAGAAATACTTGATCCGCTTGTAGAGTTTTCAGCTTCTGTTGGACTCCAAATCAATGAGTCCAAAACGAAATACCTGATCTCTGGTTTTAGAGACAATGGCACACCAGATTTTAGTAGTGGCCACCACACGTTTAAGGGAGTGAGGAGGTTCAAATATTTGGGCTCTCTTATCACTCACGATAACAGTGTGGGTGAGGATATTAAAGTGCGGCTGGCAGCTGGCAGTCGTTCTTTGTATCCTCTAAGGCCACTGCTAAAATCTAAACACTTATCAAGTGCCGTGAAGCTGAAGCTTTACAAAGCGTTGATCAGGCCCGTTGTTATGTTTGGATGTGAAAGTTGGGCGCTGACGGATGAGTACGAGAGATGGCTTCTTACATTTAATAGAAGAATCATGCGTGTGATTTACGGCCCTAAACGCGAAATAGATGGTACATACCGAGCTCTGTACAATTTTGAGTTCAGAGATCTGATGTTGATCCCCGATGTTGTACATGAAGTTAGATCTCAGCGAGTACGCTGGCTCGGTCACGTTCTGCGTGCTGATCCGGAACGAATTGTGCAGCGATCTCTGAAAGGAGAGCCACCATATGGTAGGCGCAGAGGTCGTTGCAGGCGACGATGGCTCCACGATGTAGAGAACGACTTGGCCTCTTCAGAATGTCTAAGACAGTATGAAGACCAAGCTCAGGATCGAAACCGTTGGAGCCAGATTGTTGATTCAGTAAGGGGCCAGTAATGGCCTTTAACACTGTTATTATTATTATTTCATTTATTTGAAGGTACCAATCGATATTGATGGAAACCGGTCGTATACCGGACTGTGTGTTGCGAAAATGATTTTTGTTTTTTATCGGTCAAATTCAAAGTTTTGCCCAAACCACTATTATGGATTCATAAAAAATTGAGTATCACCACAAAGACAAAAAAAATTTTTTAATAGATATTACATTAATCCTGGTCTTGTGGATGATTATATGATTATACGATGCCAATGGACATTTAGTGCTTGGCTTGTAAAGACAACCACGAACCAAGTTTTTCGGCCTAGAAGTTGGACAATATGATCTTTTGTGAGATGAATTGGTTGAGTACTTCTTCCATTATGGCTAACAACAATTATAGTTTCAAACGAATCATTTCTGCGAGCATTATTGTATATATGTCCAGAAATGTATCAAATTTTCCGAATTCATCACTGTCCTGTTGTAGCGTGCCAAAATTAAATAAAAACAAAGCTAACTTTAATAACCCAAATTGGGTATAAATCTAAATATAATATTTATTTGAATAAAAAAAATTATAATTATATAAAAATGAATAAAATAAAATAAAATATGAAAAATGTTTTATTTAAAATGTATAAAATATAATAATTAAATAACTATACTAATTATGACTATATTTATAAAAAAAATCGTTCTTAAATTAAAAATTATCATTGAAATTTTTAAATATTGGGCGCCAGATATCCAGCACGCTTACCGGACAAAGCTCAGCCTGCAGTCCACTCCCGCGTGAGTTCGTGAAAAAAAAATTAAATTGATCTTTCCGCGATAAAAAAAAAATTTGAATCATAAATTTCACCAATTTATGAGGAAAAATATTAATAATCAAGCACAAGATTTACTTTAAATTAATTAACTAAGGATTTTCACTTAAAACTGAAAACAAAATTTATTTAAGGAAAGCGACATGGATAACCCATAAAAATTTACTTCAACTCACCTGATCAATCTAGTTCCATGTGGCCTTCAATAATTAAGAAAAATATCATCATCGTAGTGCCAGCACACAAGAAAAACTAATTGCAATACCACCACACTTAATCTGGTCTATAGTATTAACAAGAATTTACACAGTTCAAGAGCAAAACACTACTAGTTAGGCATTATTTGATCTCATTCATCAATTTATTTTCTTATTTTTAGTTTTCACGGGTTAATGCCATGCACTACACTGCTTAGTTTTTCCTTCATTAATTAATAATCTTCTAGATTCACTATTCTTATTAATTTTCACATACGTAGATTACTTTTCTAATCCAAAATTCAGCCCAATGAACAGATGCACATTCATATACTTGATCCTAGAGGTTCTCTTTTCCAAATCCAAGAAAATAGCAAAAACATTTATTTAAATGAATACAATTTTTGTTTGCATAACTGCGAAACAAACAAAAGCTTTAACCCAAATTCATTATCTGACATCTCATCGCACAATTTTGTCTTCTTGTGTTTGTTGCGGTATTGACTATCGTCAACTTGTTTGAAAGATTACTATACTTCTGATTTTGCAATGTCTTTGGATGGTATAGTAGTTAAATATCACCTGCAATATAGATGAGAGATGAAACGAAAACAAATTGGTATTTCTGAATTCGATCGAATCAAATATTTTTACACTATCATGTATTAATTGAGAAATTTATTTTGAATGGTTATACTTCTACGGATTTTAAAGATGGGTATATGTTTTTGCCGTTTGAATATAAAAATATGTAGTTTTCATTTGGTTGTTTGTGTCATAGCACAACCATTTTTTTCCACTAAAATAAATCACCTCATAGTTGCGAATTACGATACAAGGAATTCAAAATTAAGATAAGTATTTTTGAAAAAACTACTGTAATTTTAGTTTAAAAAATATTTTATTCAGACTCTCTTGATATATCTTCCTAACTATAGCTCGATTTGAGATCAAATTACGTGGCCGATCCTTGATTTTGAAGAGGTTTGATAAAAGGATCGGAAAAAGTTATCACCAAAACGGTTATGGCAGTATTTTATGTTATTATAAATATTTAGTATTTTATTTAGAATAGACAAAATATGTAAATTGAATAAAAGAAATTTATTTAATTCCCTTATTCAATTAATTTAATTAATTAAATTATGGTAATATAAAAAAATCACTAAAAACATTTTACAACATTTTTTTATATGGATTCGTCAACTAAATCATCAACTTACAGAAATCCGTTCATGCAAATCGAACAAAATTGGTTCGAATTCGTATTAAAATTATTAGATTAATTATTAATATTAAATAGGGCCCCAGGGAAAGACTTTCAATACATCAAGTATAACAAAGATTGTTTGGTACCCTCGTTCAGCGTTATGAGTTCAACTGTTAAAGTATACTTATGTATAACATCTCGATTTCTGCCTACATCGTTTTCTCTGGTCCTTTAATTAGCTAGTTTTAAGATTAAACTATGGTATTTGAATAAACCCTTACGATAGTTTAATTGTGTTGGCGGTAAATTATGTACAATTAAAAGAAATTACTAGGACGATCTTCAACCCTCCGAGTATAAATAAAATAAATTGTAGTAAATAGGAGACACAATACGCGCTTTTGTAGACGACTGGGGCATAATGAAAGAATACCGAGCTCGAACAATACTGAATAATCTATCTATTTAGAACAAAGATTGAAGAATTTTATTAAATTTTTTGTATTTATATTTACATAATTTGTATATTGCGCCATACTTTGCGCCTTACGCTAAATAAATAATCGATTTTGTATTCCATGAACGAAAATGATATTTTTTTTATATTTATCGACGGTAAAAAAATAATTAAAACTGTTGGCTACCTATTTTTACGAACGGAGATAATAAAAGTGAGTTAAGAGTTCAGTCATCAGTAACCTCTTATTTCAGACTGTTTTATATGTTGTAAATACAAATTGCTAAAATAATATTGCGAATGATGTTTCATGTTGTTCATAAGGATTTAAACCCTTTACTTTAGCTACTATTATATACATATGTTTTTTTTATTAAATAAATCATAATGACAGATTTATTTTGTGTTCTGTGTATACTCATATTAGCGATGTTATTAAAAGATAACCCAGCAATAACATAATTTTTGATATTTATTTTAATTATTGTAAATAAGATAATTATCTTACATCTATAAAACATATATTATACAAAATATTCAGCAATAGAAAAAGGAAATGGACCAATTTTATTTATGTATACATAATAATTTTTATATACTCAGGAAAAATATCATAAATTGATGAGCTTTTTTTAACAGGATTATCGATATTATTACTTCACAAATTTTGTATATATTTATGTACATATATACATAATTGTTGTTGCTGTCACGAAATAATTTTGAGGCAGACAAATTTAATACGACAGGTTAATACTCAATTGATTGTATATAATTTTTTAAGGTTTTAAAATTCTTTATGTGTATGGTTAATATACCGCTCTGCCGAGTTCAAAACCCTTGGTTTAAACTTTTAAATTTACTCCAAATGTGCCTTCCTATACAATTTTTTAGGTCAGTTTTCAAATGAAAGTTTCAAATTTTCAAAGCACGGTGCCAATTAAAAAAATAAGAATTAAAAATCTAATTATTCATAAAATCATATGTAACCGACCATATTTTCCCAGATAGAATATTTAATTATAAATTGACGAACTCTTAGAAATCTTCCGGATTACTAAATTTATTTCAATTTATTTAAAACTGTATCGACTCAAATTAAGCTCTCACAAAAATATTTCATTTTTATGAGCAGAAAGTTTATGTCGATCTAAATTTCTGTTTTTCGTTATTACATAATAACAAGTAAGTATTTAATAGGAGCGAATCAGTTCGAGTAAATGATGATGTAAGATGGTAATAATGATATCAGAAATTTACTGTTTGCGGTGATGTATAAAGGTATGCCACAGAGAAATGTGCCGCAAGAAAATATGCTGAAAAAAATTAAACATAAACAGTAAGGAAGGTGAGGTTGAATGTATATATTTATTGTAAATATAGGTAGATAATAAACACCTAAGGTCAGGTAGAACTAAATGACTTAAGCTATAGGAGGAGAAAAAAATGTTAATGTAAAAAAATATTGTTGTTTTACCACGATGTAGAAATACGATAACGTAATACAGGCCGATGCATAATATACCATCGTTTTTAATTTGAGTTGCTGTGGCTTATATCACAATATTATAATCAGTGTAGCAGCCCATGGGTTGTAAACCAAAGTGGGTAATACTTTAACTCAAAAAAATGAAATACCGTATGTTTTTCGTACATCCAGTATTGAACTTGGGTCTACGATTATTGCAATAATTTCACTAAAATATTTAATTTCAATTCATGATGAGTAAAAACTGTTTTACGGTATTCGTCAGCATCAGCACTCACAAAACATTCAATGAATGACGGACTCTGTTTTTTAAATATTGTAAGCACAATCAAAGAATTACCAAAACACATTTCCATTAAACAGTCGTCAATAAAAAACTTCAAAATCACTTAAATTAACTTTAACAAGATTTTCTCGTAAATTTTTGGAAAAATGTCTCTTTTTTCTGGCATATTACCTCGTTTTTAACAAGATTTTCCCGTAGTTATATGGAAAAATGTCTCTTTCCTGGGATATTACCTCGTTTTTAACAGGTGTGTAAAAACAGGTGTGTATAAACGTTTTTTTTAATACACGTTCTTTGCCAATGGAAACTCGTGGAGGTAACCGTGGCAGTAAAAAATTTTTACTGAAAAAAGGCGCCGTGAAAACATTTAAACCCGTGGACTTACACTTGCCGGTCCAAAAATCTTACAATACTTAGCAGGCGATTTGTCCATAAATCAAATTCATCAGATGTATCTATCGGATCATCCTAATCAATTGCACGTTAAAGCAAGTTATTTTCGTCGGATTTTTAATACTTGCTTTAACGTTGGATTTAAGGCACCTTTCTCCGATAAATGTGTGTCTACCTGCCTAATGTTTATGGAACAAATTAAAACGGCAACGGACTCAAAATCGAAATCCAACATTATCATCAATAAAAGAGTGCATAATCTGCGAGCCAAGAGATTTTATCAACTGGCAAGAGAAGAAATCGATGGGATGCTAACCATGTACTTTTATTGCCAAAAAAATATGGTGCTCCCAAAAGTAACGAATCAGGCAGCGTACTTTTCAAGTACTTGTACAATTTTGGTGTTGTTCATCAAAATCCAGCCTTCACAAGTACAATGTGTATCTATAAGTTTGGCTTGAAAATGAGCACATAAGTTTGGCTTGAAAATGAGCACATCCAATCAAATTGCTTCTGCCTTGTACCATCGGCTAAGCTTAACTTCATTCGAGAATATTTCTGTCGTTCGGCTTATTTGTGACGGTTGTGGCGCACAAAATAAAAATTCTACTGTAATGGGAATGCTCTCATTTTGGTTGAAGCAGGTGGCACCAGCCCATGTTACTGAGGTCCAAGTAATGTTTCCGGTTCCTGGACACTCTTATATTCCACCTGAGTGTTTACCCAGCTCGAAAAAAAACTAGAGCTGAAGAATAGATAATAAAGCCATAGGAATATTTTGTTATTTATTCTGAGCATGGACAAATTATTCGATTAGGATCCGCTACGTGTCCGGTAAATCGAGATAGTTCAACAGGGTGTCCCTGTGTTAGATGAATGTTTTAGCAAAGGTATTTTAATGCATTTAAGGTTTCTATTTAAAAAAGTTTTTTTGAATCTAACCAAGTTTTACAATGTGCATTACAAAATATGCAAAGTTTACATCGACAAAAAGAAGAAGCTTACCCCTATTTCATTAATGGTTCAATTTGGAAAGACAAATTTTCAAAATTAAATAAAAACATTGCTATCCGTTATTTCCTCTACCTATAGTTGATTTTGAAATAGACAATCCATTACGTGCTCACGCTGGGTCACAATCAGTTTGTGGAATATATGTTAATTTTCCTACTTTGAAAGCACATTTTTTTAGCAGGATTTTTCAAAGCGAAAGATATATCTAAAATAGGTACTGAAACTAATTTTTATAGATTAATAGAAGAAATTAAATATTTAGGTGAAACTGCAGGTATATTAAAATACAAGATAAAACCACACATGTTCATTTTGTTCAGGGCTCGTTGTACGTACGTTTTAGGATTCAGAAAATCATTTAATTCAAAATACTGTTGCCGAAACTGCAAGGTATCGAAAGAAGATATACAAATCAATTTTGTAGAATCGGTAAATGATTTACGGACTATTCAAAATTATAATTCTGATTTAGAAGTAGGTAATTTCAAATTAACGGAGATTATAGCACCATGAATTTTTAATCAAATTAACTCTTTCCACGTAACATCAAATTTTTCGTTCGACATAATGCATGATTTATACGAGGGTGTTTTAAAATACGATATGAGTAAAATTATATTAAAATTAATTAATTTAGGCTATTTTTCATTAGCAATTTTAAACCAGAGAGTGACATTATTCCCTTATGCAGCATTAGAGATAGGTAACTTATCTAAACCAATACGCCAGTTAAATCATTTAACGAACTCTACATAATAAAAATGTCGGCTATGGAAGTGATGAGATGTTTTTATCATTTTTTTCTCGCTGATTATTGGAGACCTATAGTGCCTCAGGAGGATAAGGTCTGGCTTTTCTTTCTAAATTTATTAAAAATTATTGATTTAGTTTTAAAACCAGAACTTAATTTCCAAAAACTCTCACTATTAAAGGATTTAATAAGTGAACATCACATTTCATACAAATCTTTATTTAAGGATACTTTGAAGTTTAAACATCATAATATGGCGCACTATTCTACGGCTATAGAAAAAGTTGGTCCACTGCGTTATCTTTGGTGCTTTAGGTTTGAAGGAAAATACAGAGAATTAAAAAAAATATGCCGGAAATACCAACCGAATAATCTTTCATTATCATTGTCAATAAAAGCATTCTTAAAATTTGCTCATTTATTTTTGACAAACCACTTTTGCGACTCTGAAATTCAAATAAAAAATAAAACTAGTTTGAATATGTCAAGGTGGAGAAATATTCAAAATTAAATATTAATACTTTAGAAATAATGGTAAAAAATTTATTCGAGTTAAAAGACTTTGAAAACCTCATTTTATGAAATTTGCAGTAAATATGTAAATAAAAATTAGAAACAATATTTAAAATATTAACGAAATATGGGCGTGTCATTCCCGTAAATAATTTTCATGTGATGTAAGACTTTAATTCAATAATTTTAAAATTGTGTTAGTAATAACTTTAGTGGTTATAGAAATTATTTTTGAATTATTAAATTTAAACGCTACCATACACATTGAACGAATAAGTTATTAACTATATATTGAAATCATATAGTTAGCTATTAGTTTAATTATCACATTAGTTATTTCTATAATAATTTAAGTTATGGTAGTAATTAGTTTACCAGTTATTGTGATAATTTCAAAATTTATAAAAGTTGTACATTCAATAGTTTCCCAAATATTATTTTAATATTGCAATTATTGGTGTTACTAGAAAATTTATTGTTTCTATTCGATTTTTTTTATAAATTTTCAATAACTTTCTAGTAATAAAAATAAAAATGAAATTTATTGGCCCAAATTCAATCCTGAATTATTAAATTTGTATATCAAAATAGTGGCAGACATAACAAACTAATTAGTTACGCACGCGGGATTGAAAATGGAAAATGCGCAATGATGCCAAGACAATTGTAAATTATATTATATTATACTTATAATTGAAAGTCGTATAACTAATAATGCCGCTTAATAGCCCATTGGCAACTGGTATCACTATTACATTGTTTTGGACGAAGAAATTTTTGAGTTTATATTTTTATCATTAAATGCGACCATGTTGCTATTGGCTAGGTTAGTTTTATACAGTTTTGTATGATACTTGACCGAATGATGAAAAATATTTAGCTATATAGACATATAAAACAAAATTTCAAAACATATTCCAGAAACTCAAAACATAAAATTTAGTCTGCGCTCATGATCATAAACTGAATAATCTGAACTGAACCCGAATAGTCAATAATTTTGCTAGTTTTAGCATTGTATAATACATAAATATAATGTGAATATCCTGCAATGAAATTATAAAATAAATAAAAAGCCAAAAATAGATAAAAATTGAAATAACATCATCAAACTATATATGTATATATACAGTATTTATATAATATAGTTGTTATACTTTGATGAAATGTGAAATGATAACTATCGTCTGTCTCGAAAATGTCATAAAAAAAATATATTTTTTGTTCATTATCTACCAATTTATTCTCCAATTTGTCAGTTAAATATTTTTAATAAGTTTTCGATGTTATTATTAGTTTTATTATATAGTTTTATGGTTTTGCAATTTTCTATTTGGTTTATTGATTTTGTAGCTACATATAATAATAGCGATGTACTATGAGATCTCGTTAATCAATTTTACGTGGCGAAGATATAGATAATAGTAGACCATTTTATAGATAATTGACTCCCGTAAACTTTCCGATTCATTACTATATAATTATACGATATTTGAAATATATTTTTAGATATTTTTACCACGCTCTTATTAGCTCGCTCTGTGTGTCTGTTTGTAACGTCAAATTTTGTAATCCATTTTTAAATCACTTGCGATAGTCCAATTGAGCTGAAATTTTGCATCATAGGCTTAACTCCGATGACAATACAAGATTCTAACATTCTTTCGGCCTAAAAGGCTTTGAAAAGCCTTTATGCAAATTGCTAACATAAAAGACGAATGTAGCAAAGGAATAAAGATGCGGCGGCGGTCGGGTGGTTGAGTGATGGACCTTGCTTTCGTAGACGCAAGTTCAAATCTCGGTTCGATCCAAATATTTTTAATTTAATTTCTCTATTCATATTGCTAATATAAGAGAAGAATGTATAGCAACGAAAAAAACATGCAACGGTGGTCGAGTGGTTAGAGTGATGGACGTTGGTTTAGTAGACCCATGTTCTAATCTGGGTTCGATACAAATATTTTTAATTTATATTTTTTTTTATCAACATACAATAATATTCTTATTGTGTACATTAACTTGTTATCGTATAATGTTTCATAGCAAAATTGAAATGTTTCACTCGTTTTTACCATGCTTATATTACCTCACTCTGTTTGTCTATTTGTATCGTCAAATTTTGTAATCAATTTTTCAACCACTTGCGATAGTCCAATTGAGCTGAAATTTTGCATGCAGGCTTAACTTCGATGACAATACAAGATTCTAACTTCGATGACAATACCAGATTTTCGGCCTAAAAGGCTTTTAGGCTTTTCAACCAAAAAATGTTAGAATCTTATATTGTCATCAGAGTTAAGCCTGCATTGAAAATTTCAGCTTAATTGGACTATTGCACTAGTGTACCGGCAGATAATGGGTTTTCGCATTGATTTCCCTCCGAAATTGATTTGTTTTGTTCTAGGGTTCTGTTCAGTGCTTCCTATTATTTTGTTTCACCTCATAGTTTTATTTCGTCGGTGTATGAGATAACGAATTCCGTTTTTTTTGTAACAAGATAATTGAAAAATGATAATAATGGGCCCAGTTTGATCGCAGGTTTCAATGAGTAAAAAAAAATTGTTGTAAATAATTTATCTATGTACCTATAATTATAGTGGGTAGGTTGTAAAAATACCAAAAATAAAAAAAAAAATATATAAAAAAAGTTATAAAAATAAGTTAAATAAGTTATAAAATATAATAAAAATTAGTGAAATTAATAATTAGGGTATAATAATTATTATATTTAAAATAAAAACCAAATAAAACCATAGTGTTGTGTTGGTGAAGTTTTGGTGTTAAACATGACGACCTTGTCAAGGTCAAAAATAATGTGCTTTTAGTTATAAAAAAAAATATAACTGTGATTATTAAAATAAGTTAAGTTAAGTTTTGGCCTACTAGTTTAAAGAAAAAAAAAAAAATTGTTAATTCAATAAAACTAAACAGTGAAATAAAATTAAAAACCTTGGCCATAAAAATAAAAATACAAAAAAATAAATATATTATAAAAGTTATAAGTGATTCAGATTCAATAATCCTATACGTCCTAAAATTGATCTGATATAAATTATTATAAATGTGTATTGTTGCGTGATAAGTTGTATTCATCACATCACAGTATAATAGTCACTATATGAATGGTGACATCAGTGGTATTTAAATACTGTAAATGTTACTGTCGAAGACCAACATCATCAACTTTATCGTTTACATCGGAACGCGAACAAAAATAGCTAAGACATATTTTTTTTTTAAATATTATTTTTGTATTATAATTAATTAATTTAATTTTTAAAATAATTCTTAAATTTTCGTTTATTAGTTGGGTAAAGGGTAGAAAAGTTTTAATTTTAAGTTAATTTAGAATGAGTGTACACTTTAAAGTAATTATTACATTATAAATTTATTTTTTTATAACAATTTTTTTTTCTCTTATTTTGGTTGTTGAATATAAGTTTGTTAAATCTGATCTCATTCATTCTGTTTTTTTTTTGTTATTGTTGAATTTAAAAAAAAAAAGAAAAAAGAAAATGGAATAGAATAACTACAACAGAGGGATCAGCTAGAATGTAGGTATATGAGGTGAGTTGGTCAATGGTGCATAACAATCTTTTATTTTCCATTTCGTTTTATTTGTGATTGCGGTCTAATACCGATTCGTGCAAATTTCGGAACACCCCACGACAACGCTGAGCCTTAGCCAGAGTAAACAGACCACCCGGAATCCCTGCTCGAATATTTCTGTTTATTCACTAGTTTGTTCAAACTTCATTACAAAACATAGACAATGCTCTCGGATCGCACTCTAAAAGGTAAGGTCCAAAGATAGAACTTCCTGACAAATGTTAACATGGCCGAAAAATTGATTGCAAATTTCGATGACTAAAAAGTAGAAAATAAAATATATTTAAGAAAAACTTTTTAAAAAACCACGATTATATTTGCTTTGAAAAATGTTTCTTCCTTACTCCTATCAAGGTATATTTATAACAAGGAGGAATTAAAAATTAATATGACTGAAAATATATGCGTGGGGCGCTCCTTCTGAATGTATGTATATACTATCTCTCAACATATCATTTTTACGTTAATACTGAAATGCTCCAGCAAAATCTCCATTCTTAGGATACATCAGAATAGACTGTTCCATTAGTGTTACTAAAAGACTAAGACTTTACTTCCTGTGTCTAGTAGTCTTAAATTACTAATGCCGTAAAGGAGCACCTCACGCTTATATTTTTAGTCATATTAATTTTAAATTTCTACTAGTTATAAATATACCTTGAATAGGAGTAAGGAAGAAACATTTTATTTTCTACTTTTCAAAGCCTTTTCAAAGCAAATATAAGCGTGGTTTTTTAAAAAAAAAATTTTAAATTTATTTTATTAAAGTGTATGCTCACATTGCCGATAACCAAATGGCCGACATAATATTATGATACATGATGGTTATTGTTACAACTATTATAATATCACCCAGTAAATTACTTCTCGAAAGTTACACGTTTGGTCTAACAGCTAAATTTGTATGTATCAACACAGAAGTGTTTGATATAATTATCGGACATATGGCCAATCGTCATTATGGATGTCGGCTATATGTATGTGAACGGTCACCAACTCATATTTTAATTAAATTATTATTGAAATTATTTTTTTCTCTATGGTAGATACACGTTGCTCTAAGCAAATTAAAACAATTTAATTTATATTGTTATCAAAAAAATAAAAAATATATGCGCCTCGTAACAAAAATTATAATTGCTCGTTGTTGGCTAACAAAATATTTTAACGGAATACGTAAATATCCTGGAGCTAAATTTTGTACTTATTATATAGAATAAATTGCATTTCGTTTTATATAAAGCATCGGGATAAATAAAAAAAATTCTAGGATAATTATAAAATTATTTAAAAGCAAGTGCTCGATATTCTTATTCTTAGAAGGATCGAGTCGGAACTTGAACAATAGGGCGTGGCCCATTTTGTTATTGTATAAATATATATGCAGAAAAATTTAACTTTATAACTTCAAGGCGTATATGCAAGTTTTAAATTGCAATATGGATCATGTAAAATTATTGCTTATTATATATGGAAGTACTTTAGTAAACGTTTTAGTTTGACACAATGAATATGGTTACTGACCTGAGATATTAATTGCTGAGCAACGAAAAACAATATTTACACGTGAATTAGTTGCGTAAATTACGAGGAAGAAATAGAGTAAGATTTTCATAACGAGAATGGAAACAACTCTAATAGTTTAGAGAGTACTATGTTGCATCCGGAAAGTGAGGAAATCGAACTAATTTTGATAATGTGTTGAATATAATGAATTGAAGGAAATGAATCTCCATTATGGCTTTTGGTCAGAAATTGTTGCTTTTTGGAACCGTTTACATTTTCATAATACATGTTGGTATAGGAATAAAATACATTTTATTTTGCAATTTTATTTAACCCTCCGTTACTTACGCCTAGGCAGAGCACGAAGATGATGTTGAAGTTAATTTCGTGGGTAAACATGGAAGTATAGGAATAAAACCCCTTATAAAACAACATCAACAGTAACGGAATGATATCTAACAATCCATTTGCAAAATTCGAGGTGAAATGTGACAAAGACAATTGGTCCACCAGCACTCCTTTGGCTTTAGCGATTCTGGAAAAAAACACAACATTGGTCGGCACAATTAAAAAAAACAAGAGTTTGCTGTTACAATAAACCGAATGATTAAATCAACGGTATTTAGGTATCAAAAACATGCAACAATAATGTCTTACACATTTTATCGCGTTTGTGCATACTCTACTTTGGCTAAATCAAACAATCGGTTTTCTGGCATAGTTGTATGGATGATTTCTGGGAAACCCTGCGGGAACACTTTCTGGTGAAAAATTTAAATTTAAGATGATTTTGAAAGAGAATTTTATTTTATTATTTCATTATTTATTTTAATATCTAGAGTTGAAAATATTTTAAATAAGAAAATAAATAAACACTAATTACCCTTACTTAGGTATAGTAATTTGTACTATGAACTAAAGTACATTGGTATATAACATAATAAATCATATTTTCTATGAAAATATCCAACTGTGTCTGATTTTTTGTTGCGTGTGGAAGAGTTTTGATGTATGTATGTATATGCATATGTATGAATAAATAATATATGTATAAAACTGAAGCAATCAATTAAAAAGTTATTGGTGGTTGAATGCATTATAAATGTAAAGCTATATGAATACCTATAAATGCCATAAATATTACAGTACAATAATCATAAAAATATAATTTGTTTCATTGGTTTGGTTAATCAAAGTATAGGTATTTAATGTACCATAAGCAGAAGTTTTAGGTTTATTAAAAACATTTAATAAGATGTATTATTTCACGCATATATACGTTAACCGAAGAAGTGATGATTTCATTATATCATTACAAAGGTGCCCGAGTAGAAACTCGGATTAGAAAACAAAGATGTAATCTGCGACTTTATTTATCGTAATAAACTCAACAAACAATATAAAATGTTTAAATACAAAATTATATGAGAAGTTTCGGGTTTTGTCTCACCTATACCAAACACCCCCATAAATATCAATCAGTTGGTGCTGTATATTGCCCAGATGAAATATTTCTAAGTGAGAAAAAAATGTAAGACTGATTGGCGATACGCGATGGCGCACGAACTACCTTTTGGAATAAACATCAAATTAATTCGGCAATATGTTAAGGCCCATTTATAATCAACCCATTCCTTGGTACAAACGTTTGTTAAAAATTATTATTAAGCAAATTTGGCGTATAAATCAATTATATCAATAAAAATTATAGATTTAAATTGTACCTGTGGCTAGACCTCTATTCCCAAAAATGTTTACAAAATTAGGCACTAAAGAGTGATCCTCAAATCATTTTTAGCGTCACACACTCATACAATCATAATCTCCGCATAAGTTAACACACTGCTTAAATTAAATTAAATTCTTTATTGAGGATATCCCCTAAATGACGGCGCATATTAAAAAAAATACATTCAGTTTGTTGTTGTTGTCAATCATATAAATTGTTGTTGTCAATATTTTTTAATTACAATTGTGGACATATTTTTAAATAATACGTCAACAGTTCGCTGGGCAAATTAAAATTTGTATATTGTGCTATTATAGTATATGATACTGCTTTAGTATTATTCTGATAAAGTAGTTGAATTGAACGACAAAAAGTGTTTAAACTATTATAATGTATTCGGCTCATAGATTCTGTATACTATATCAATAGAGAGTTATAGAAGTGGTCGTCTTTATCTACCGATGCCTATCTTATTTAATGTATTGGAATTTCAACCATATTTATATGGCTGATATGCCTTATATAATCAATTGGTGCGTCGTATAAATTTGGATCTTTCAAAAAACCTTATTTTTGGACTCATCGTCAAGTTGTGGATATAGTTTCAAAGTTAATATTTTGAAATATTTATAATAAACTCAAAAATCCGACAACTTCAAATTGTTTCTTTTCTTTGTATATTTGTTGGAGTAATAGTGCATAGTATGCATATATTTTACAAGGCACTAGATACTATTTAGCTTCTATAAACATCCATGTTTATAAGCTAAAAATTATGTTTTAATTTATTTTTAATGTCACTCCGAAAATTTTTTTGGCAGAAGTTAACATGTTCCAAATAATTTATTCGGCTGAGCTAACTAAGTTTAGTTATAGTTTTTATCGCCCTTATAGAGGTGTAAATTTACTGGTGGTACCTTTATTTGCAAAGCGAGAAATAGTTATTTGCATTCAAATATAAAGGATGAAAAATTAAATTTTTATGAAAAATATACTCAGTATATACTCAGATCTCAGTATACTCTGGCAAATCATCATGAATATAGCCTCACGCTTGAAAACCGCTTCGAAATTAATAAATTTACTTTGAAAATCTTCGTGATTTTTATGGCGTATACATAAATCGTCCATCTGAGCAAGCGATCCGTCGAACTATGGACAAATTTCGTACCACATACCCTCTAGAGGATGCAATAACGTGAACACGTCGAAGGAATGTGCGTAAACTGTAGAAAATGATCCAAATTTATCGATTCGTCGTCGTTTGCAGGAATTGTTGCTCTGTCCGTCCACTACATGGTAAATTTAGCGCAAAGATCTTGTCCTACACCCGTACTTATTGCTTCAAAAATGAGCCCGAGGATCATGTTACGATCAATGAAGATCGTTACCGCACCATGTTCAATGATTTTTTGTTTGAAAATATGGATGACATTGATCCGGACGAGATGTGGTTTCAACAGGATGGTGCTACGTACCATACGGCGACAGCAACCAAGTCGATGGTTTTAAAATCAAGATTTTGCGATAAGTTGATTTCGAGAAATGAACGGTGCCCATATGCCCGAAACCATTTTCAAATATTAACGCCATGTATTGATATTTCGAATAAAAAAAAACTTTTGAATATAATTTAATTTTTGGTGTTATATTTTACAATTTCAAGTTCTATATCGGGCTTAAAAAACACCCTTTAGTTCCAATACTTCCGACATTCTTGCTTAACTCCACTCCTAGGCACAGTGACATGACTCATTTTGCACGAACGATTATGGTAAAGGAGTAATTTTTATTTAACATTATATATCCAATCACCCCCAATATAGGTTATACCACACTAGAAATTAAAATTTAGGCTCCACATATTCCGTTCCTATTGATTATGGAACTAATCAAAACAATTACATTTTTTATTTGCCACAACAATTTTATACATATTAAACTATTTAAAGCTTAAACTTGTTGCTTTGTGTTCTGCATAAATGTTAACATATACAAATCTAGATCATTCGATACATTAATATTCATTATCTTCCAATATTAAGGATTGCCCTAGTTAAAAAAATTAAAAACCAAAATACGGCAAAATCAGAGAGACTCATAAATATTTTACATAGATTTTGTAAAATTTCATAATAAAAATGTTTAAACAAAGACACATCTTCCATTGTGTATAATACTTTCTGTATAATATACATTATATACTCCTCTATACGATGGAGGAGGATTTTATTGTTATATATATATATATATATATATATATATATATATATATATATATATATATATATATATATATATATATATATATATATATATATATATATATATATTTCTATTATTTTCAACATTTTATTGTCATTTATTATTCATAAACAGCAAATCTTTATAATACACATAGTACAATTATTCAATCCTCTTTCGTTTTATGTTGCTATTTAGCTGCCTTACGAAACATAATTAAATAGAAAATACGTTATTGTGAGCTGAGCCAAGTCAAATCCATGCTTAAATTTATAACTAAAATGTTCTTAAAAAAATTGATATCTATATGCAATTTTTATATGATGTACTGTAAAGGCTAGATATCTATAAACTGTTACATTATACGAAAAATACGAGTATATGTGAATTTCAGAACTCCATATGTAAATTATTTTTTGAATTTTTTTGTAAATTAATATCTTTATACCTTTGGATATTAAGATATTTATTATTTATGTAATATTATAATTAATTTTTAATATTCGGAACAATCGGAAATTTCGAAATTACATCCTGTTAGTATTTATCATTGTAGGTATAGAAACCATGGCCCGAGCCATCGTTCATGACAGTGCAGGCTGGCATGGAGCTATACAATGTGTAGATGGTCAAAACAAATCGGACCAGTGGCCGTGCGTCCTCAATTTGGCTGACAAAATGGTGTAAGGCAAGGTCACAAATAAGCGAACTGCGAAATACCCGAGAGAGCCTTGAGCCTCAGAACAAATAGAGATTATAAAAAATAATATCAATAAAATATCATTATGTATCGAATTTCAAATCAGTTTGTCTTATTTTAAATTTTGGGAAAGCTATTTTAGAATCCGCGAGATCTTAAAGGATTGATATCAATACAAACAAATTGTACTGTCTTGATTCAATAAAATATTATTATTAGATACGTCACACTGCGGAAATTTGAATATTTCACCAGACTGAATATTTTTATTTGGTCGAAGCACAAATATTTGAATTATTATAAATAAAAATAGAAATATAAAATGAAAATTTTCTGAAAATTATCAACTATTCCTCCTAAATATTTTTAAAAATATTTAATTTATACAGATGGCATTTTATACAGTCGGCCCACCCTGACTTTTTTATTAAGTAGAATTTAAACAGTTATATATAAATATAAATATTCTGATCAAAGTTTTGTCCAACCTGGAAATTTTTCATTGGGATATTATTTGGAACTTTCTAGGCTACCTCTGGGTCAAACATGAACCAAATTCTGACCGGAAATTTGATTTCCGCAATATCTCATCCCAAACTTTTTCCCACGTAAGTTTTATGTATATTTAAATACAAAAAAAGTACTCAGGCCAAAGTGTTGGCCGTGATGGAAATTTCAAAAATAAAATCTCGATGAAAAATTTCCAGGTCCACTATAACTATGGCCTGAATAATTTTTCTTTATATATATATATAACTATGTAGGTATAAATTTTAATAAAAAAGGCTGGAATGCATTTTTTATACTTTATAAAATCCTGGGACTCCCCAATAGGTGGATGAAATCCATGGATAATTTCAAGAGGGTCTAAAAGTTTTTGTACCATCTATTGTGAAAGTATACTTATTTCAATATTCGTTTTAAATAAAAATTGTGTTATCTGAAATAATGTATGTTTTAATATTTCCAAGAACATGAGTTTCCTGTCCTCTGGTTATATACAACTGGATTAAGCCCAGTCCTTAAAAAATATTTATTTTGCAATTACTACAAATTTATTTTTCTTGGTGATCAAAATTTATGAATAATTTTTCCATTGTAGCACTTTTTATTCGTTATATATGTATGTTCATTTTCAATGAATCATATGAACCAAATCCAATTTGCCATCCCAGATCTGTTCTCAACGACACAAAAGTATCAAAATTAAACAAAGAAATGACTGTAAAAATTAATGTATAACGCAAATCACACGTATAAACTTATATTGATAAAATTTTAACGAAAACAAATCATATTTGGTAAGAAAATGAGTGACGACGAGGAGCCATTCTCTTTCCAATGGCGCTATAATCAGAAAAAATCCCAAGATACGTTGAGGAATTGTAATATACGAATGAATGAAGCAGAAATGGATAATATCGATCCTTTCCAAAAGAGTTAGGTTCTACCGAGGTCTCCTACGAGAGCCTGTAGCACGTTCACCACGAAAATAATACCTACAGAACTTGTGGAGTTACCGAGAAATGCTTTTCCAGAGGACAACAATTGTTCTAAAAAAGAAGAAATGCTGTATTAGGAATTGCGTAAGGCCAATGCTGCATTGGATGAATCTAATAATTTAAATAAGCAATTAAATCATACAATTGCTTGGATTCAGGAACATATAAGGATTCTTGAAAACGAAGTTAAAGCTCTTAAAGCAAAGGAAAACGTTGATTCTTCTCCTACCCAAAAAGTAATGGAACAAGAATACCATACGGATGAAGAAGAATTAGCTCACGAAACTGAGTGAATTAGAGTCAAAAGTCAGAGAAAAAAAAGGAGAAGGAATGATACACCTACTCCTCCTCAACTAAAAGAGACAATTCCTAAAATAATCCAAAACAATTCAAAAAAATTACCTCCACCACCCCCAATAGTTATCGATGGAGTTAAAAACTATGATCTACTGTATGAGAAAATTAAAACAATAACTAAAACAGATAAGTTTAATACAAAATTGATGAGTGGAATCAACATCAAAATAAACTTAGCAGATGGTGAAACCTACAGAGAAATGACAAAAATATTAAGCGAAGGGGGACATTCCTGGCATACGTTTGAAAACAAACAAATCAGACCAATTAGGGTAATGGTTAAAAATCTGCACTCTACATGTAAACCAGAAAAAATAATTGAGGACCTGAAAGGAAAAGGTTTTAATGCAACTGAAGCATCAATTAAGCTAAAACGAAGAAGTAAGGAGCCTCTGAACATGTATATGCTGACATTCAGCGCAGATGATGATATTGAAAAAATACATCAAATCAAGTACATCTTGGGATGCAAAGTCAATATTGAGCCCCTAAGAAGATCTAGGCTTATACCACAATGTAAAAAATGTCAAGCATATGGACATACTCAAAAATACTGTAACAAAGAACCCAGGTGTGTCAAATGTACAGGTAAACACCATACTAGAGATTGTGTCAAACCCACAGATGTACAGCCTAGATGCGTACATTGTGGAGAAAACCATCCAGCTAACTACAGAGGATGCAGTGTTGCTATTGAATTGCAAAACATCAAAAATAAAAACATACATGCTAAAAATACAAATGTAATAAAGAAGCAAACTGTTGGAATAAACGGGCCTGAATCATTTAAAGGAGAGTTAAGGAGTAAAGCATCGATAGCCTCTCAAGCAGAAGTGGGCAAAAAAACTTACGCTCAAGTAATGATGAGTAACGAAAACAAACAAAAAACTCAAACAGACGACATAAATCAAACGCTTAAGCTGATATTAAGCAAACTTAATACTTTTGATCAGCGATTACAGAAACTAGAATACAGTACCAAGGGAACCATCCCTAAACAAAACCATGTCTAACGACTTAAGGATTTTATGCTGGAATGCCAATGGACTCCAGCAACACCAACAGGAATTGCAAATGGTTCCAATGGTTGAAAATCGATGTCCGTCTCATCTCTGAAACTCACTTCACTAGGCAATCAATTATCAAATTTAGAAATTATAAAACATATCACACTATTCACCCGGGAAATACTGCCAAGGGAGGTAGTGCTGTTATAATTAGAAATAGTATTAATCACTTCGAGGAATTAAAATATGAAACAGAACAAATACAAGCAACAGCTGTTAATATCAAGACCAAAAATAACTCTATTAGTGTTATTGGAATTTACTGCCCACCGAAATACTCTCTAAAAGAAAAAGATTATCTTGAATTTTTCAGTAAACTACGGAAAAGATTTGTAATTGGAGGAGATTTTAATGCAAAAAATATCCACTGGGGTTCTAGACTAACAACAACCAAAGGGAAAGAACTCCCCAATGCTATCAGAAAATACGGTTGTGAAGCCTTATCAAATGGTAAACCGACCTACTGGCCAACTGATCCAAATAAAATACCAGATCTGATTGATTTCTTTATAGTGAAAAATATATCTCTAAATTGTATACATATAGATGAAAGTTTTGACTTAAGCTCTGATCACTCCCCAATACTTTTGACATTAAGTAAAAGGATCATTAAAAAAAAAAGCTATCCTAGTTTAGTAAATAAACACACAAATTGGGAATACTTTAGACTGTCTTTAGAAAGAAAAATTAACTTAATGGTTCCGCTAAAGAGTGAGGAGCAATTAGAAAAAGAAGTTCACAAGTTCATATGTGATATACAGCAGGCAGCTTGGGAAAACACTCCTGAGGTTAAAAAGAAAATTAAGGGAAACAACTACCCTAGAGAAATTAGAGAGCTTTTGGCAGAAAAAAGTAGGGCAAGGAGAATATGGCAACAAACTAGAGCCCCTCAAGATAAAACTAAGCTAAACAATCTGACTCAGCTACTTAAAAGGGAAATCAAAGATTTGAAAGACGAATCTATCAGTAACTACCTCAGAAAATTATCTAATGATACTAGTACTGATTATTCTCTCTGCAGAGCAACCAGAAGAATTAAAAGGCCAATAATGCAGATTCCTCCAATCAGAACAGAAGATAACAAATGGGCCAGAAATAACGAAGATAAAGTACGAAATTTTGCTGAATACCTGGAAAAAATATTTGAACCACATGATGGCCAATCATTGGAAGCCGAAATAATAACTGGAGAGGTTGTACAGGAAAGTGAAGAAATCCTACGAGCAACACCAAAAGAAGTCATGTATGAGATAAACACAAACATGAATCCGCGAAAAGCGCCGGGTTATGACCTTATCACAGCAGAAATTTTAAAAGAACTACCAAGGAAAGCATTATTAAAGCTCACCAATATTATAAATGCCGCCTTTCGATTGAAATACGTACCCAGCCTTTGGAAAATTGCAGAAGTAATTATGATTCCTAAACCTGGGAAACCACCACACAAAACTGGATCATACCAATATCAGTTATGTCTAAATTCTTTGAGAAGTTATTAGTAAAAAGACTAAATCCGATAATTGAGAGGAAAAACCTGATTCCAAATCATCAGTTCGGTTTTCGCAACCAACACTCAACATTAGATCAAGTACACAGAATAACTAATATTATTGAAAGAGCGTTAGAGGAGAAAAAAGTCTGCTCAACGGTATTCTTAGACGTTGCACAGGTCTTTGATAAAGTTTGGCACGAAGGACTTAACTATAAGTTAAGAACTGTACTACCAATGCAATTCACTACAATATTAGAATCATACTTGAAAGATAGATTCTTTAGAGTAAAATTAGACGATTCCTATTCTGGATTGAAAGAAATCAAGGCAGGAGTACCGCAGGGCAGTGTATTAGGTCCTGTCCTATACCTATTGTACACTAATGATCTCCCTGTATTAGAAAACAACACTGTGGCGACATTTGCTGATGACACGGCAATCTTAGCTGTTGGAGATAGCAACGAAGAATCAACTCATAGTTTACAGTTAGCTATTACTCAAGTACATAACTGGACCAAAAGATGGCGAATTAAACTTAACGAAACTAAATCAGTTCACATCAATTTTAGAAACAAACGACTCGAACATATTCCGGTTACAATTATTCAAGAAATAATACCGTATGCCAACACGGCTAAGTATCTTGGCATGACACTAGATGCAAAACTACGATGGAAAGCACACGTCAAAAAGAAAAGTAAAGAACTGGGGCTTAAATATAGAAAGATGTATTGGCTGATAGGAAGGAGCTCCGCTCTATCAACATACAACAAACTTCTATTATATAATGAAATATTAAAACAGATTTGGACTTATGGTATCCAACTTTGGGGTTGTACCAAACAGAGCAACGTGGAAATCATCCAAAGATTTCAAAACAAAGTATTAAGGAACATCGTTGATGGTATGTTAGAAACAGAGACCTCCATAGCGACCTTAACGTGGACACTGTTTCAAAGGAAATCCAAAAAAATGCAGTGAGACATAGGCAAAGGCTCGAACAACATGTTAACACTGAGGCAACTAAGCTGTTTTTTTAAAAAAAAAGGACTTGGCATAGACACTTTTACGGTCCATAGCCTTACCTTACATTCACACAACATTCATTCAATCCATTCATTCATCCCATTCACACAAGTACAGTATACCACCTGCGCATTGCATAGCTCCATGTCACCCTTTACAGTGACATGGAAGATGGGTCGGCCCATGAGTTCTACATTCCAACAGAGGGTCATAGATGTTTTCAATTTAATCACCGATCGTAATCAGGAGATTAAAAATCCCTTTTGCATCCCCGCCTCTGTTGGGATTCGAACCCGGTACCTCCCGATCCAAACGTCGCAGCTTTAACCATTGCGCTATTTGCTCGGTAACTAAGCTGTTAAACAACACAGATATTGTACGCGCAGGCTTAAACGAATTAAACCTTTTGAGCTGGTGTAATTGCTAGTGTAGACAGCGTAATGCTGATGTAAAATCCACAATAACGATGTGGTTTAATTCAATTTATCAGACACTATGGAACACCAGTGGGAAGAAGCCATCGATTAATACAACATAGTAAATTAATTTAGAATAAAATTGCTCATTAGTCCAGGTGACTAGATTGTAATAATTGTTTATTTAAAATATTTAAATGAAATTGAAAAAAAAAAAAAAAAAAATATTTGGTAAGAATTGAAAACAACTGTAAACATTTAAAAACTTTTAGGTTTATTTATTGGCCCCAACAGATGAGATCCACACCATTGAAATTATGTTTCAAGGTATGAAGAAATTGTGCAAATTATGGATTAGTACCACTGACATCAATCTTATTTATTGAAATAAATTTATAATATATACATCTATAAGAGAACAACAATACCAAAAATGATCAAGAAATACCAAGAAACCGATAAAATTACTGAATAAATTAAAGCAACTTTTATCTGTTACCTAGCCAAATATTTCACATTCGTATACCAATTTATGTCTTAAAGTTTCCGCAGTAATTACCAATATTTATACGTTAATATTAGAATTGACTTTAATTAGTTGACTCAAAACTAAAACATAATTTCAGCAGAAAGAATAGATTTCAGAATAAAACAAATATTTCAGCTTTCAAAGATTACAGAATTCATTTACTAATTCCTACACCAAAAACCCAAGTTAGAATAAATTTCAGATCAATATTTCAAAATTTTAAAAGTTTCAATTCTAAGATAAAATTGAAATCATAATTTCAAAGTTTATTTAAAATGTTAATTCTAAATACTATAAATTATTAAAACCATAAATTAATCCTTAAGTCAAGAAAGTCTGACATGAGATTAAAAATTTAGAGAACATTCAAATAAAATTTTAAATTTGACAACACTACAGAAATTTTTGAAACCTAAATTTATAATTAAATTATAAATCAAAATCCAATTTTAATTAATTAGTTTTTAAATTCAGATTGAAAATGTCCAAATTTCTAGCTAAAGAATTTAATTGAAATTAAAAAAATATTACCTTTTGTTGATTTATTATTAAAAATTATTTACATTTGCTGAATTTAACTTTCTAAAGCTTTTATAAAAATGAAGGTTTATATATTTAAAATCAAATTTTATTCTTACGAACTAAATACCATTAAATTATTAATATCTCTCATATTTAATATTTGAATGAAATAATAAATAAATAAAACGAAATTCTAGCGATTACTTCTTGACACTACTAAAGTAAAAATAATAAAATGCCGCAGAGAGAAGTGTCTCGTTCATAAACCACAGAGACATTTTAATGTATTATAACGTTAGAAAATGTAATTGTATAGAACGGTGTTAAATAAAATACACAAACAAAAGTTGCATTCGGCATAAAAAAATAGTTTCAATATAGTTAAAATAGTATCTAACAAGAGTCTGAAAAAAGAATATGGATTCGAAATTGGAATAAAAGTTTTCTTCAGTTTACTTTATTCCACCGCACATATAAGTTAAGTTTTTGGTTTATATAGAAGTTTCTTCTAGTTGCATTTTTTTAGTTTTCTCTAACTGATGATTTTGCAATTTTATAGTTTCTTGATTAAAACATGTTTGAAAATTTGAAATACGTATAAGTACAAACCAATTTTACATTTCCTTCCATTACGAACATCGTGCGGTTTAACTTTTTAACTTATATTATGTTAAATTTTTTGTTTTACTTAAAAGTTTAAAATACAGTACAACTAACAATGCTTATTGTGCGAGCACCTAACATTCTTACTAATTATTTCTGTACCATTAATTCACTGGTGTGTAAGCATTTATATATATACAACGTGTTTAATGTTAAATACTTAACTTCTTACGAGTTATGAAATTCCACAATATGTTGTCTTTTGCTAACATTTCGTGTTTCAACGAAATTACAATTTGTATTGAAGCATATAAATATAAATAAAAATTTAACTTCAACAAAACTTATAAAAACATATATTTCGTTATGCACGCGACACATTCGTCATTTTTATAATTTAAATTGAAAAATTACAACATTTTGCAAAATGTAAATTTTGGCAAGAATTTAATTTATTGTTATCTAGAATTGTGATCAGCGCAGTCAACATCTGTTGTCGCATCCAATGTTCGTATATGTATATACATCGACCATAACAAATTATATAATTTTATTTTTCAAGTATCATTGCTTGCACAAACATGGATAAGTGACAATCCTGCAGACGATTCATATAAAATTGATGGTGCTATGTAATGCGAACGCAATACATTTTTTTAACAGAAACAAATTGTTAAAACTTCTTCCTCTAAATAAATTACATAATTTTTGTATATGATATGGTTTTAAATTTAAAGTTAGCAGCACATTATATCTTCAAGTTGTAATAATTGTTGGTCGACCACGCGATCAACTGTCACCACCTGCAGCTTTTGCCGACTTTCGCTCAGTCTTGGCTGGGTCGATAATGTTGTCTTTCCGATACCTAGATATAACTGCTACAAAAAGATAACTATACTTGTCGATGTCTACTAATTCTTCCCCGCCAATATTTCAAACGCTCCTAATGCATATTTAATAATAGTAATTACCACAAAGTTTTCTATTGTTTACTCACTTTGGAGGCATCACTTTATGCAAAGGATTCAACGAATACCATGTGTCCAGGTTTTAACTTTCGAGATCAACTTCGAAGATTATAAGTTCGAGCACTTTTTTCGTATGCAGACTTCAAATGCAGCACCACCTTATCCTTAATTGAGTTAAGACGATCAGCTTTAGATGACATATGTAGATAATTATCATTTACTGCGTCCAACAAATTGCTTAACCAGTATTCGGAGCCATACAGCATGTATTGTCTAAATACTAGGAATTGTGGAGGATAATTTGTGGTTCCATGTATGCAACTTCTGATAGCAGTATAGAGATTTAAGTATATGCATGTCCCAATTAGATTGGAAATTTACTAAATAGGAACTAATGCACCTACAATGGTTCGGTTAACTCTCTTCGAAGCGTTAGATTGCGGTGAATATATAGGTGCACGAATATGATGAACCCCACATTTGTGTAATAATTCGTAAAACTGTCTAGATATAAATTGCTTTCCGTTGTCAGTGATGACAGTCTCAGAAATCGAAAAAAATTGAAAACGTGATTTTCCACATACTCCCACAAGGATTTGCCATTTCATTCCTTAAAGGTTTTAATAAGACAAACTTGGAAAAATAATCCAACACAATGAGCAGATAACAATTTCCACTCTTGGATCTTGGGTAAGGATATAAGAAATCCAGATATATTCGTTGAAATGGTCTATAAGATTCAGGTTGGGGTGGTTTATTGATGTTACACTTGAAACTGACGTTGTAATCTTTCAAAAGTTTTTTGTACCCCCATGTGTACAGACGAAGGCGTGCTCTGTGCGTGCGTCTAATTAAATCAGGTACTAATTCTTCAGGGGTTTGTAATATCCATTCAGATATGTCTGTATCCATATATCTAGATCCATAAGAGAGTGACGCTAAATTCTCAATTTTCTTTATTTGTCAATTATATCCATTTCACGAAAAGGCATTAGAATTGAGGCCAATATGTAAAGGTGGTAACTGATCGTCAGGAATTACCAAAACTCGTGCGAGTCTGAGCTTCGAAATGTTTCGTCGGATGAACCTCAATGAGTGCAAAAATTGCAACAGAGCTTAGATGATGAGTCTAAAGGTACCCAACCAAAACCTACAAAAAAGACCTCAAAAGCTGGGAAAAAGCCCGATATTTGATGGTTAATCCGTCGGTTTACTTACAGTTTTGTTCATCCTTCAGATTGAAACCCTCGCGGATACCATGAATATCTCAAAACTCTCTTTGTTAAATGAAATTACTTTTGTGTTCAAGGGGATGTCATTACATTGGTATTGGAGTTTTCGTCGCGTATAACCCAGACCTTACTTGGAACCGATTAAGAACTACCTTCCTAAAGAAATGTGAAGATGTCAAAATATGAAATAATTTGAAGAATTATTGAATCTCGGAGACAACTTCCAAAAGAAAGCTGCTTGCTATTTTACCAACATGTTTGGAATTTAACTCTGCAGTGCCACACGCCATATCCAAAAGACCGTCTTATCGAAGTTTTAATGCGAAACATGCGATACCCCAGTTACAATATCAACTAACGGATCGTTCTTTCACAAACGCGAACGATTTAATAAAACGCTGTACTTCGTTGGAAAATACTTGGGGTCGCCTCAAAGTTAGTTCACACTATACCCCTTTTTCGAGACCAATAATAAATGAAAATCTAGAAAATGTTTAACAAAATTTAAAAGATCAGTTTGCAGAATGTGTTAAAAGCTTTCATTATTTTAAATGAAGTTTTGTTAGTTACGTGTACAGTATTTCACCGAAAGCTTTGATAACTAACTTAAAAGCAATTAAAATCAAAATATTCTACACAGTTTAAATGGAGTTACAGCTAGTTACTTACTTCTTACATGTATCCAACATATGCTACTACTGTCAAGGTACCAGGACAGGGAAAATTTTGATAAACGAAAGATTATAAAAGAAAAGCTCGAGTTTTTTTTTTGATCAAAAGTCGTTGCTTTAACGACCGTGCTTTTTGCTCAGTGTCACGAATTTCATATATTATCTGTTAAACAATAGAAGAAATATTTCTGATGTAAATGCTCGTTTGGTATACAAATATTTAAACGCTTTTAAAACTGTGGATATAGGTACTTTGATTTTTAACCTGTGTAAATAATTTTTACATGAACCTTTTTATTAATTTTGAAAACACAATCAATAAATTAGTTTGGTATCCGAGGCCTACAGCATTACGAAACCTAAGAGATATCTGCATTATGTGAGATCTCTCCAATCATCGAGGTATATATAGCTAGAATCCATGATATATCGATTACCTGTAGCCTCATTGTCAATCATAAAGGTGTGGAATAAGATATTTAATTTCAGCCATAAGACCTTTCTGATGCATATTGGTTTGGCATATAACAAACTTTAAAAATGGTCCTCTAAAAATTAGAAATTTGCAAATCAAAATTAAAGTGAAATAAGAAATGAATTATTCTCCAAAATTCTGAAAAATATTCAAAAATTTAGTACATTTTTACAATATCAAATTTAATTTTGGATTTCGCTTATAATATAGGTAATCTCTCACCGAATCGTAATTCGAACTTAATTTTTTTCGAAATTTAGAAATATTTTCAAACTGACCGGTTTATAAATAAATACGGGTCTCTTTTGAATCCTGCCTTGCTATTGAACCTGGTATCTCCCGATCGAGAGCTGATATGTTGGGAACACTTTATTTTTTTAAATTATATATAGAAATGTCATTTGATTAACAGTTCAATGAAACTGTTCATTTTAAACATGTTCACAACGAAACTAAAATCGTTTATACAATTTTAAACTAAAAACCACTGGCCAGAAGCTCTAACAAAATAGCTGATCCATATTCTTCTCAAGATATGAAGGGCAAGGGCGGTTCTTTGTTTTTATAGTATGATGATAACATTGTATAAATATGGAAATAAATATATAATGGCAACACATGTATCACTACTGAAGGTGGCGGTGCATCTCATGTTTTCACTCGGTCACTGTAATTAGATAACTTTCTTGTGTCGTAGCATTATGTAAAGATGTTGTGACATCGTACTGTAGTTTTATTGAGTAGCGCAGTGTATAGGCCAATAAATTAAAGGCATCCAGAATTGAAAAAGATATTAATTATTATAATTACCTATCGCTTGTTGATTTTATTTGGCACCTAGTAATAATATAAAAACCAAATTATTAGTTTTATGTTATAACTAACCTAACTTTTAATTACATATGTTTCATATATCAGTTAAATTATATGTTGTCTTGTTGATTGCGTAATTACTTTTGGCAAGTTAAAGTAATTTAAAACTTGTTTGTTATGAACATTTTATTAAAACAAGTCTAACTCTAACCGCTACCTGATGAAGATTTGACTGACATATTATAAATTGAACGAAATTTCAATGTAAATTGAGTTCAATGCGACAACCTCTTAATAAGCCTTCAGACTAATAAATCAAACACATTCCCAAATGGCTTTATACATATATAACATAATCGTGTATATAAAGCTTTACAATACCACTAAATAGCTTTGTACTGTTTCCGTATAGTAAATCTCAATCTGTTCCAAAATCCATAGGAATTTTTATTAGACAAGAGTGAATCTGTCAACAAAAAAAAACCATAAGATCTATATAACCAAATATAATATAACATTACAAGATGAATTACTTGTTTCAGAGTATTTTTTTATAAATTTTCTACAACAAACATAAAAAAGCTTTTAAAACTTTTTACCATAACCACACATCGCAGATGTAATGGAAAAATGTTTAGCTCAATTGTTATCTCAACATTTTCTTAAAAAAAAATCGATTAAGTATAACACAAAAATAAGTTTGTGTTTTCTTAACATAATTTACATATTATGTTATATATGTATAGGGTAACACATTAATATTCACTTTACATATGTATAAAGTATATAAATATATATATAATATGTTCAACCTGTATATAATTTATAGTTTATTATAATCTAAATTATCTATATGTGATTTATGTTCTCTCTATATAATAAATCGGATCAAATCTATTTAGAACATACAACACTTGCGGAAAATGGGAAATCCCTTAAAGAACCATTACCGAAAGAAACCAACACGAAATATTAAATCGGAAATAAAATTTATTGTGAACACGATATCATTCGGTGGAACTAGTTCAAATGCTTCAAATGATATTGCATTGGATATTTTAATTTCAAATACTGAAATTAAATTATTTTTTTATTTATTTATTAATACGTATTACCAACAGGGTAACACCGAAAAAAATCAACTAAAAATATATGAAATTGCCGACTACTTAATTTCTACTACAGACAAACTTAAATAAAGCATTTCTGAACGAATCTCCCAACATATGTGGAAGTGAAAAACCCAAACATTCAATTGAAAATCCGCGAAGCTCTCACGATTGGTTGCGAAAGACCGTAGTTTCTTGCTGGAGAGTTGATTATTAAAAATTAATCGCGTTGACGCATACGGCGTTCGGGAGCATATACATATGTAAGCGTGCGAGAAGTTCAGCACAGTCAATTCGAGATTATGAAGTATCACGTACAAACATTGCGGATGCTATATCTCGTCGATGATCTAATCATTGTAGTTTTAAGAAATTAAAATAGAATCTTACACTTGCTCACGTTCAGACTCAATCGGTTGTTAATTGACCAACTACATATCCTATATTTAAATCTCCCTGGACTTCATGCAGTCGTATATTTTACTAACTTGGGCGAATTTTCAGATCATCGGCAAAAAGGAAGACAAATCAAGAATCCTGACGGATTGCCAGCGGTCGGAAATGTAGGAACGCAACCAATCAATGGGAATAAACTAACCGTTCAAATTCTCCAGCTTGGTGATAAGGATTGAGTGATCAATCTTATCAAAAGCCTTAGCAAACTCTGTGTACACAACGTCAAGTTGCTGTCTGAAGTTTAGACTGTTAAATAAATTACCGGAAAACGAAATCAGATTGGTAACTGTTGACTGGCCGGGTTAAAAGCCACGCTGGGCGGGAGAAATAATTGTTTGGTATGGAAAGAGCAGAACTTTGTGAACCATGGATTCAAAGAGCTTGGGTATGACGGAGAGAATGGCGATCCCCAGCTAATTACATACCGCCTTTTTTTCTGCCAGCCTTAACAATTGGGTGAATACAGACAATTTTCCAAGGATCAGTTAAAAAACCTCTGCGTCAGCTTTCAATAAATATAAAAGTAATTGGAAGTGCCAAAATTCTTTACTCGTTAGTTAGCAACATTGTTCCTACAAAATTAGCAACATTGTTCTTGCACTTCTCTCAAAGAAACATTTGTATTCAATTCAACTGGACCGTGGAAAATCCACGATGGTTGTGAGAAGTATATATATGTAGATCATCAACGTTCATGGAGGTTCATTTTAAATACTACACTTCCGTCCTGCGGGAATTATTCAAATAAATTATTTTTATAAAAAGGTATCTACGCAACGTATTAATTAAAACAGTTTTAAAGGCCATTACTGGCCCCTTACTGAGTCAACAATTCAGCTCCAGCGGTTTCGATCCCGAGCATGGTCTTCATACTGTCTAAGACAATCTGAAGAGGCCAAGTTCTCTACACCGTGGAGTCATCGTCGCCTGCAACGACCTCTGCGCCTACCATATGGTGGCTCTCCTTTCAGAGATCACTGCACAATTCGTTCCGGATCAGCACGCAGAACGTGCCCGAGCCAGCGTACTCCCTGAGATCTTATTTCATGTACAATATCGGGGATCTTCATCAGATCTCTGATCTCGATATTGTACAGAGCTCGGTAGGTACCATCTATTTCGCGTTTTGGGCCGTAAATCACACGCATGACTCTTCTCTCAAACGTTAGGAGCCATCTCTCGTACTCATCCGTCAGCGCCCAACTTTCACATCCAAACATAACAACGGGCCTGATCAACGCTTTGTAAAGCTTCAGCTTCACGGCACTTGATAAGTGTTTTAAGCAGTGGCCTTAGTGGATACAAAGAACGACTGCCAGCTGCTAGCCGCACTTTAATATCCTCACCCACACTGTTATCGTGAGTGACAAGAGAACCCAAATATTTGAACCTCCTCACTCCCTCAAACGTGTGGTGGCCACTACTAAAATCTCGTGTGCCATTGTCCCTAAAACCAGAGATCAGGTATTTCGTTTTGGACTCATTGATCTGAAGTCCAACTGAAGCTGAAAACTCTACAAGCGGATCAAGTATTTCTTTCACTCCGTTGCTATTCAGTCCAATCACGCATATGCAAGCACCTGATTGGACTGGCGATATAAGATGTTACGCTGCGGTGTTTCAGTTTTACGAAAGATGTACTCCATGAGATTAAAGAGTATCGGGGACAAAGTATCTCCCTGCCGAACACCCGAGTTAACTACAAAACTTGTCGATAGCCTGTTCTCAACTTTAACAGAGCATTGGGACTGCGTCACTGTCATCCTACATAGTCGTACCAGTTTTGTTGGCATTCCTAGGTATTCCAGAGCAGACCATAAACTCTCTCGATTGATTGAGTCATACGCCTGCCGGAAATCCAGGAACACCTGATGTACGGGGATGGATGTCCCATAATATTTAGATAGAATAATCCGCAGCGAAAAGACCTGATCAGTGACTGATCAATTCGGACGATATCCTCCTTGATAGTCACCAACCAAGCCCTCCGCTAGAGGAGTGATTCTATCCAATACAATGTATGACAGTAACTTGTACGCTGTGCAAAGGAGAGCTATACCGCGATAATTCTCACACTTCAAGCGGTCTCCCTTCTTGAAGATGGGGCATATCGCGGCCACTTTCCATTCGTCAGGCATAACTTCGGTTCGCCATACTAATCGAATAAGGTCGAAAAGACAGTTCAACAAAGTATATCAACGCAACCTATACTCCACAAAAATTGTGGATTTTTTAAGCGTGGGCGTTAATGAATTCGCATTACGATCAGTTGAATAGAGTTCCAGAAAACGACTTGCGAAATGTTTTGAAGGTAATGGTTTAAATAAATTTACCTTTCAAAAAATTCGAAATAGGAGTGAGGGGCAGAAAACCGAAAATTCAAATAATTTGTGTACCATATAGATTTTTTGATATACCCTATCAATTTCATTGATTTATTAGAATAAATTAGTTTGAATTTGATAGGTATTTTCATGAATGATAAATTGTTTGGTCGTATTTACGTAATTCACAAACCGAATTAGTAAAGGAAGCATGAGTGTTACTAACATTTCTGGCTTTTAAAAAATTGTTGTGTCATTTTGTCTATACTGATTCAGATGAATCATATACGAAGTTCATCTCTTGCGGTATCCAAAAATGCATATTCAGTTATTTACAGGGATGGGCGAGGTATAGATTATGCCGTGTAACTTACGCGGTTTCGACACGTTAAACATTACGTAGATACCGAAGTGAAGTTTCTAACAAAAAATAAAACTTAACAAAAAATACATCTGTATTAGTATCACTCAAAATACAATTATTATTGGAAAAAATGAGTGATTTTTAATATTGTGTATTGGAAATATAAAAATTTAAATGTCTACTTTAATCAATTATTAAAAGCGAGCAATAATAATAATTTTAAAAAAATTATAGGTATAGAAGAAAACCAAATAATTTTTCTAATCGGAATCAAATACAAAAACGACATAATTTTAGTTAGAATAATTCTAAAATTAAACAAACCAAATAACAAGGCACTCTCGGAAATTTGAGCAAGATTCCGCTATATAGGTCTAATAGGCCTATCGTTAAGGAACATTTCATTGAAGAAGAGTTTTCCAAACGGAGGATTTGAGATGAGTTTTCCAGCATTTGTTTTCTTATAGTTTGAGTTATTTCTAAAAATTTGTTATCATTTACACTAATTAACAAGGCACTCTCGGAGATTTGGGCAAGATTCCGCTATATAAGTCTAATAGGCCTATCACGAGGGAACATTTCATAGAAGAAGAGTTTTCCAAACGGAGGATTTGAGATGAATTTGTAATTAACAAGGCACTCTCGGAGATTTGGGTAAGATTCCGCTATATAGGTCTAATAGGCCTATCATGAGGGAACATTTCATAGAAGAAGAGTTTTCCAAACGGAGGATTTGAGATGAGATTTCCAGCATTTTTTTTTTCTTATAGTTTGAGTTATTTCTAAACATTTGTTATCATTTACACTAATTAACAAGGCACTCTCGGAGATTTGTACAAGATTCCGCTATATAGGTCTAATAGGACTATCATGAGGGAACATTTCATAGAAGAAGATTTTTCCAAACGGAGGTATAATAATTTTAGCAAACTATAAAGTTTCTAGCAATTTAAAAACCTTTATAAAATACAATACGTTAAAACGGTATATTTTGAGTTTGTTATTTAGAAAAACTGTTATGAATCGCACAAATAAACATTTCAAAGAAATTTTTTTTTATGAAACAAACAATTTTTTTGTACCTGCTTGACTAATTTCTCGAACATTGTTACTAATTTCTGTATTTTTCTTGAAAGTGATTATTCAAAAGAAAATATCAGTTTTATGTTTAATAGTCATTTCAACTGAAACGCGATATTTATCTCATAATTATCAAAATACAATTTTTAATTTTAATAGCCAGTGATAAAGATAAATTTATTTATTTAAATTCGTGAAGTTATCTGAACGTGATAAGGTTTCAGTTTTATAAATTGTTTGTTAGTTTTTTGTTTTTAATTAAATTTGCTACACATTTATATGTTTAAATTAATGTTTAAATAAAGTGTTGTTATAAATTAAAGGAAATATTATAAAATTATAATAATAAATAATTATGGGTTCTCCGCGTATGAATTGTTTAAAATATAATAATAGAACCAAACTTTCTATTAACTTAAACAATTTTAAAAGGATCATTGAAGCATTGGGCATTAATCCAACTGCTGGAATAAAATTAAATAAAACTGTTTTGGTGAATATATGTTCTGGTTTAAAAATAATTTACAATCGCAAGAACGAAAAAAAAATTCAAAGATTATTCACAAAATTAAAAAAAGAAAATCTTGTCCGAGTATCAAATAATGATTACACAGCTTCTTCAAATAAATTTTTAGAAGAACCTGTGTCTTCACCAAGTTCGGACATCAACATAATTCATCCTGTATTTATTCCTGTGTCCAGATGCAACACTATTAATAGTATAACTTCAATAGAGTGGAGATATAAAATGGACATCGATTTAAAGGATATATTGAAAAATAACGATTGGTCATTTGAACTAAATAATGATATTCGTCTTATTATAAGAACAGCTCTCATATCAGTTGAGCATTCCTGTGTCATTTCCTTTGGGGCAGTTCATAAGCCAAGCAAGTTTCAAAAAAATATAATTTGTTATGGTTGCTGCAAATATAAAGATCATCATCAACAATACAAATTTGAATTGACAAAAGAAGCACTAGTAGTATTTGTGATTGGGGACGATATAGATTTCCACCCTGGCGAAAAAATGTTTTATCAGTTTCGAGGCAAACAGCGAGAATCGGCAAAAACTGAGCTCATCCGCAAATCCGCCCATAATTATAGACTTGAAATTGAAAATCTAGTCTCGAGCTTGCCATTAAAGGCAATACGCAATCAATCGCAACAACGGAAGTGTTGAGAAAAATAAAATCTGAATATTTAAAAATAAATGATATAATTCAAGATTGTGATATTATGGATTTGTTTTATAAAAAAACTATTCAAACTGAGGGAAATTTATATATACACTCCGTCACAGAGCCATTAAATGTAGTGATGTTGCGTAAAGAGCAAACCGAACTTATATATGCATGAAAAATATGCATGAAAAATATGCCCCTTTGATTATTTATATGGACGCAACAGGCGGAGTTGTTAAAAAACCTGGGGCCCTACTATCACTTTCGACAACGATTTTCGACGACTGTCGTTTTCCTATAGTAGGCAAAGGAAGAAAAAGGAAAACAATATTATAAATTTACTATTGTTTACCTTTTTCTTCCTTTGCCTACTATAGGAAAACGACCGTCGTCGAAAATCGTTGTCGAAAGTGATAGTAGGGCCCCTGTTTGTCATAAGGAGCATAACTATAAAAGAATTTTATATTATGCGTGTGTAGTGAAAATTAATAGCATTATTATTCCCGTGGCAGAAATGATTTCTTGCAAGCACGATGCATATACTATAGTAAAGTTTTTAATAGAATTCCAGAAATCATATACTGCTATATCTAAAATGGAAACTCCAGTGGGCATTGTTATTGATTGGTCATGGGCATCAATCTTAGCTATCTTGTACGTATTCAACGTAATGACAATCCAACGTTACTTGGATTATACTTTTAGGGTGCTTTACCAGAAAGAAAAACACACGTCTGTAATCCCAATTTTTATCTGTTGTTCGCATTTTATTAATATTATTGTAAAACAAATTTCCCAAAAATGTGAAAATATTAAAATAGCGCGAAAAAACCTACGTTTAGACTTTTTCTGTTTATTTTTGAATAGTCACGACATGCCGTTTATTGATTCCATTTTCGAATCCTTCTGCATAATTTTTTGCAGTCCATTTGTGACAAAAGATGTTGTTGAGGCTTTAGTGAATTTTAAAAATCATGCTATTTTGGTTTATAATCCATCTGAATCACAGACTTCTGAAAGTTCAAATGAAGAGCGGCAATCAGAAATGAACGATATATTTCTTGAACTCAATGGTGAAAAAGCCAGATACACACAAAGCCCTTTATATCAAAAATTTCACACGACGTATCAAAGAATTTTATTACAAATTCAAACCGAAATTACAACGTCCGAACAAGTCAATGAATACTTTTTTCCAAATTTTGTATTATTTTCTATTGAAAAATATTTTTCATATTTTCCATTATGGTCCATTTATTTTGCACATCGTATTGGAATTAAGGGCCGGTTATCCAACTCTAATGTGGAAAATTGGTTCAACTTGGTAAAACATCAATATTTAGAACGAAAATACATGAAAATTGGTAGATTTGTAGAGTTGCTGGATAAAAAGATTTTATTACTTTTAAACTCCATTAGTTTCTCTGAAATTTTAAATACGCCTAAACAAAAGAAGCATTCCAAAGAAAATGTTGCAAAATCATATTGTGAGCACGACATGACCGCGGAAAGAAATGTGGAACAAAACTATTAAACTCAATTGTTCATTCTCCCAAGCACATTGGTCAGCGTGTGATTATAAAATATTCTTCGAAAAATTTATTTAAAGAAGCTTTAGAAAACGAAAAAACTCAAAAGCTTAGAAGCGAAGACTTAATAAACGTTTCATTGAAAATTAAACCACTTCGGTGTTTTAGAAATGGATTCAAATTCATCATAAATGATAAAACAACCGAGGTTATCAACACATGCGCATTTGATTCGCTGAGCCAATTATTTTATTGTATAGCATTAGATTCAAATTTACATAAAAATATATTTGAATCTTCCTCAACTAAATATTTAAAATATATTGCTCAGCTAGAAAAATATGGGTTTAGACAATATATATATACCAGACGAAGTGGTCTTTTATTGAAATGCTATCAGTCGCGAATACATGTAAGTGGCAACACCATTTTATTAAATTCGGAATGCAATATATCCGATTTAATTGAGTTTTATTTTACGAGAACATGCAGATTCGAATTAACCTGCCATACAGACACAAACTTATTCACAAAAGATTTCTATTATTTGCCAATACCAAACTTTTGTCATACCAAACTTGGTTGTCCTAAACCCCCTAATCCCCTACTTTTTCTGAAATTGAAATACTTTTCGCATAGTTTAGACCTTAGGGCATCTTGGTATATGCGTCATTATGGTTTCCGCTTCCTAGGATTTTCCCAGGAAAATTAGAAAAACTCATATATATATAATCGATACACATGAGGTCATACCAAACTTGGTTGTCCTAAACCCCCTAATCCCCTACTTTTTCTGAAATTGAAATTATTCGCATAGTTTAGACCTTAGGGCATCTTGGTATATGCGTCATTGTGGTTTCCGCTTCCTAGGGTTTTCCCAGGAAAATTAGAAAAACTCATATATATATATATATAATCGATATACATGAGGTCATACCAAGCTTGGTTGTCCTAAACCCCCTAATCCCCTACTTTTTCCGAAATTGAAAAAATTTTCAGATAGCTAGGACCTTAAGATAACTTGATATATGTGTCATTATGGTGTCTGCTTTCCAGGATTTTCCCAAGATATTATGAAAAATCATATGATCGAGATACATGAGGTCATACCAAACTTGGTTGTCCTAAACCCCCTAATCCCCTACTTTTTCTGAAATTGAAATATTTTTCGGATAGCTAAGACTTTAGGGCATCTTGGTATATAAGTCATTATGGTGTCCGCTTCCTAAAATTTTCCCAGGAAAATTAGAAAAACTCATATGTATAATCGATATACATGAGGTCATACCAAACTTGGTTGTCCTAAACCCCCTAATCCCCTACTTTTTCAAAAATTGAAATATTTTTTGCATAGCTTAGACCTTAGGGCATCTTGGTATATGCGTCATTATGGTGTCCGCTTCCTAAAATTTTCCCAGGAAAATTAGAAAAACTCATATGTATAATCGATATACATGAGGTCATACCAAACTTGGTTGTCCTAAACCCCCTAATCCCCTACTTTTTCAAAAATTGAAATATTTTTCGCATAGCTTAGACCTTAGGGCATCTTGGTATATGCGTCATTATGGTGTCCGCTTTTCCCACGAAAATTCAGGAGATCATGTATATTTCCTAGCAAATTTTGTTTCCTTTAGTTAAAATTCGTTATATCGAGACAATTTGCATTACACACTAACACACATAAACGAAAATTATTTTTGTTGTATTTTAGTACAATTTTAGGACAAACTTCACGCGTCTATATAGAATTGTGAAGTTTGTCCTAAAAAAAACCTAATTTTTTTTTTTTTTTTTTTTAGGACAGATTTAGGACAAACTTCACGTGAATTAAAATTCTCGTTTAAATGTCAATAACGTCACTTTAGAGGATGTGATAAAACCATCACAATTGGAAATCGCTGGCCATATCATAATTTTTTTTGCAGATTTATCTAACTTGAAGTGCTGATATTTAGCGGAGGATTTGCGTTTTGGGCAAGATACAGTTTTTTACCTGCTAACTGTTTCAAATCAATCAACAGAGTAGTCTGGAAAGTTTTTAAGAGCTTAAGTTCTGGTTGAAATCGAATTCATTTTACCATATGGAGCGGGATGTATTAAATTGTATGGCACGGTGTCTGACTAAGAGATAATCGGATTATTTTTAATGGGAGTTGTAACCTTCTTGTCGAATTATGAAATCTTTTTATACCGTTTCAAAACGCGATATATCGTGATTTTGGGAGCATACTTTTGGATTTTTTCACTGGATGCAAATTAATTGTTAAAAGCACTGTTAGAAATAAAAATAATAATTTATGTTTAATTTTAGTTTAATTTTTCTTTTTGGAAATTAAGGAAATTCTATAAAATTAATTGAAGGAAATTCTATAAAATTTTGATACACCGTATCGCATTGACCCTAAAGAAATTTGGTCACCTTAGTTTAGAATTGATTTACAAAATCACTCTATAAATTTTCTGCATTATCCAGGTTGTCTATACGTATGGTCGGAACTGAAACCGAGGCAGAGGCACTGAAACCGAGGCATAGTCCCTTGACCTCAAATAAACAAAAACAAAATTAATTTTAATTTAATATAAAATATAAATGAATAAATGGTTTCTGCTAACATAGAAGACCCCAACTTTATTGGGCCCCTTACGAATTTAGATATACCCTAAAACCTTCCGCTTTAATAAAGTTAAAAAAGCCACACCTACTATCACACATACTAATAATAAAATAGCACTTACTAAACTCAATAATAATTTTTGTCATATCAAGTATTATTTGTAAATAATTTACATAAAGAAATTCTAAATTTATTGCCAAAATAACCCAATTATTTATATATTCATAAATCAAAATATTAATACATGAAATATTTGGTCCTCGCGTACTAAAATATTTTAATTTTTTAAGGATAGAAACCAACCTGGCTTACGGCGGTTTGAACTCAGATCATGTAAGAATTTAAGAGGTCGCAATCTTTTTTTTCGACATGAACTCTTTAAAAAAATTACGCTGTTATTCCCAAGGTTACTAAATTTTTTAATCAATAAAACTGGATCATTCAACCATAAATCAATGTTATAAAATAATAAAAGTTAAATACATTTTATTGTCATCCCAACAAAATAATTTATCCAATAAAACTTAAATTATTCTTTATAAATTATATAACTAAATTATAAAGGTTGTACTGATTGTTTTGCAATACACTAATGTTGCGGTTAACTTGGTCAAATTATAAAAAAGGACTAAAACTAATAATCGCCCAATTTACAAGCGAGATCAAGTACATATCAGGTAAAACCAATGTAGTGGCCGATTATTTTTCACGATCTGGAATTGATAGCATTAATGCAATAAATATATGAATGGATGTGATATTAAAAAATTAATTCTATTTCAAAAAGATGATGACGAATTAAAATTAATACTCCAAAGACCAAGAAAGTCTACTTGGGCTTTGGAACAAAAAGAAACCACAGAAGGCAATCTATATTGTGAAACGTCTACCGGAGTATCTCGTCCTTATATATATAAAGCTATACCTATGCGTAGAGAAATGTTTGACGACATTCACAATTTATCTTATTTTGGAATAAGAGCAACTCGAAAGGCAATGAACACAAAATTCTTCTGGCCTAATATCAATATGCACGTGGGAACGTGGGCTATATCTTGTTTGAATTGTTAAAAATCAAAAATATACAGGCACGTTAAATCGCCTATAGGAAGAATCGAACTTCCAAATAGCAGCTTCGACAAAATTCATATGGACCTGGTCGGACCGCTCCCTCTTTCTCACGGATTTCGCTATTTCTTAACAATTATCGATCGCTATACATCATCGACAGTTCAGCGTCTACTGTTATTAAGGCTTTCATCGAATCATGTGTTGCGCGGTTCGGATGCCCCTTAGAAGTTACCACTGATAGAGGATCTCAATTCAAATCCTAAATTTTGACCGAGTTAATAAAAGTATTAGGTAGTAATAAAATTCGTACTACAGCATATCATCCAAAAAGCAATGGCTTAATTGAACGAGTTCATAGGCAATTAAAGAATTCACTACGAGCAAGAGGAAATTTAAAAATTAGTCTGAAGAACTTCCATTTGTTTTACTAGGAATGAGAACAGCAATAAAAAAAGATCTAAAATGTAGTGCAGCGGAACTATAGTTTACGGACAAACTTTAAGAGTTTGAACCGATATATTTGTAACTAATTCTAATAAATCGGTTTCATTCGAAGATAATTCTGCTAAACCTACATCACACACATCCAACTTTTTGCAATTATTACGCGAAAAAATTAGAATTTTAAAACCACCACCATCCAGAGTACCCAAATATCCATACATTAGTTTACCTTATTCCCTAGACGGCTGCGAATTTGTGTTCATTCGCGTAGATCGAACACATATTGGGTTAGAACCTCCATATGATGGGCCATTTAAAATAATTCGACGGTTAAGAAAATATTACGTGGTGGACGCAAATGGTAAAGAACAAAGTGTATCATAGACCGTTTATAGCATGCATATATCGAAAATAGGCAATAACAACGAAAAACATCAAAAGTTCGTTGAATAATTTCAATATTTTCAAACACAATTTTTTATGTAGGATTTTGTTTGACATGTGAGACATATCTGAAAGGGGGTTGATGTAGTGATTGTTTTGCAATACACTAATGTTACAGTTAAATTGGTAAAATTATAAAAAAGGACTAAAACATTTAATTCAGTATGACATTGTGCAATAACATTTTTAGTTCATCTCAATCCGTCAATCAAAAAATAAATATAAAATACTGCACCACATTTTCATATAATAATATTAATGTGTAGCAGCTCGAATATTCGACTCACCGATATTCGATTCTGCCACAAACAAAACAATTAGTGAAATTCAAATATAAATCATCTTATTTGAATTAAGCGTTCACTAACCCCATCACATATCCAATAGCCGAACCACTACTATAAAACATTTATAGTAAAGCGTGTCGCCACTAACAACATCACCACGAACAACAATGTTCGGTGATGCAACACTTAACAAAAAGTGCAATGTTCACCGTCGCCGGCGCATGTGTTGTGAAAACACAAAACGAAGACGAAGGCGACGTCACAAAACAAAAACAACACAATACAATATATTATCGTCCATTACGTTTTTGTTTATCTCTGGATGACAATCCAAAAATTTATATTGTGGTGGTGAAATAATATTAATAAAAGAAAAATTTAATTTAATCATAAAAATAAATGTAAAATAATTAAACCAAATTATAAAAACAAATTAATGAAATTTAATAAAAAAAATAAAATATAATAAATAAACAATTAAAATCAAAATAATATTGTGTACAATTAATTTGGACCCAAAGAAATCCAAAATTGGTGACTTCCGATCGTGGATAGAACACGCAGTCCACAACATAATAATTGTTTCATATATAACCAAAAAAAAAAAACATAACCACACATATTCAACGATTTCATATCATCAACACGGAGATCATAAAACATCACAATCATCATTGCGGACACACAAAAATAAAAATCGCAGACCAACGTGGGATTATTGAATTTGTTTTTGGACACGAAAATTGGACAATTGGTTATCCCACCCACGCAACGCGGGACACCGAGGGACGACACAACGGTGAAGCGACCGACCCTCACCGCAACACGACCAGGAGCAGCGGCAGCAGAAACAACAACAGCATTGAGTGGCAAGTTTTTTTTTTTTATAGATAATATTTTTTTCTCTTGCAATTACAATTTTTAAAATTTTTATTTTTTTTTCTCATTAACATTAACGTAGAATCACTTTTAAAATTTTTTAAACGTAGAATCACTTTTAATTTAAAAAAAAAAAACTTTAACGTAGAATCATTATTACTGTACATTTTATATATATTTTTTCACCACCACGTGCACACCCATCCATAGTCTCACACCCTGGTCGTTTTCTCGCTGCAATAATTCACCTCGCATGAATTAAATTTATTTTTTACATCTATTTTTTTAAATTTCAACGAGCCCCCTCAATATAAGGTAGGACGCAAAGGAACTCCATATTCGGGGGTATCTCGCATCGGGCGTTAAAAAGAAGGAGCATCCCGGCCTTCAAACCATTCACTACACGGTAACCATTCCGCTTAATTTTTCATTTTTGGTCAACTAATTTTTTTACACGGTAACCATTCCGCTTTAAAATATTGTATTGTTGTATTTTGATTTGTTTTATTGGTTTGTGCAAAAATGTCGGACGATGAACAAGATCAACAAGGTCCAAAAATAGAGATCGCGGCATCACATCAGCGAATAACAATACAACCTTTCTGGCCACAAAGAGCAAACACATGGTTTCAGCTCGCCGAAATACAATTCGGACTGCAAGGTATAACAGCTGATAAAACAAAGTACCTGCAAACATTATCAGCCTTGCAACCAGAAACGTGCGATGTGATCTCGGATCTCCTCCTCAATCCGCCGACAACCAACCAATACAACACATTAAAGCAAACGCTGCTAGAACGACTAGCACCATCGGGCGAACGTCAGCTGGAACAATTGCTTTCAGGCCAGCAATTAGGCGACCAAAAACCATCTGACGCTTTACGCCACATACACACACTAGCTAACAACAGTTTTAATGAAAATATCATTAAATCTTTGTGGATACGTAAAATGCCGGAGTTGATTCGCATAGCGCTGGTAGCACAGCCCGAATCCTCCACGACACAAACGTTAGCCAAGATAGCCGACAAGATGTATGATGTCATAAACATCACATCTCAAAGCGTCAGTCAAATCAATAATCCATACCGGCAATCACGTGAACGCAGTGGAGACAGAACTCCCCGTTCAACACAACCACCAAACACACTCGAACAAAGACTGTCGAGAATCGAGTCCAGACTCGACGGGTTACTCAGAGGTCGAAGCCGTTCGCGTGGACGACGAGCTCCCTCACGCAATAGAACCCGCAGTCCCAGCAACAACACGTACCAACATGGTAAATGCTGGTTCCACACAAAGTTTGGTAGAGCCGCGCGAAAATGCACGCCACCGTGCAACTTCATCACGTCGCAACCATCGACGTCCGCGGCCGCCGTAAGAATGGACATTGACCACCAAAAAAACTATTAGAGTCACGGGTTGAGAGCAACATGCCTCCCCTGACCACAAACACACCCTATACGTCACGTTTGTTTGTGTACGATAGACACAACAAACTCACCTACTTAGTCGACACTGGCGCTGACCTTTCGGTTATTCCAGCAATGAATTTCAAATTGAATTACACATTATCAAATCGAAATTCAAATCTAGTCTTATCGGCTGCCAATGGTTCAATCATCCACACGTACGGCACAAAATTGCTTAACGTGGATATCGGACTCAAACGAACCTTCACGCATGCTTTCATACTAGCTGCAGTGAACCGTCCGATCATTGGCGCCGATTTTCTAAGCAAATTCGGACTTCTTGTCGATGTCAAACACAAACGGCTGATTGACCCAGCTACAAAGCTGTCAATAAACGCCACAATGGTTCGTGTTAACACACCAACACCGATCCATTTTAACATCGACAACGGCTACGGCACTCTGCTCAAAAAGTACCCACTACTTACAGCAGAGCCGAACTACAAAATGCCAGTCCGACACAACGTGGTACATCACATCGTCACGGAAGGCCATCTGCCCGTGTCGAGACCACGCAGACTAGATCCGGTGCGTCACAAAGCTGCACAAGCAGAATTTCAACATATGGTGGAATTAGGAATTTGTCGAACATCGACATCTTTCGTTTCTTGCCCACTTCACATGGTCAAGAAGAAAGATCAAGACTGGAGGCCATGTGGGGACTATCGGCGTTTAAACACGGTTACGATACCGGATCGCTATCCGATACCCCACATTCAAAACTTCACCATGCACTTGCATGGCTGCAAAGTTTTCTCCAAACTTGATCTCATCAGAGGTTATCACCACATTCCCGTGGCACCTGAAGACGTTTTCAAAACGGCAATCACTACTCCATTTGGCCTCTTCGAATACACCCGAATGCCATTTGGATTACGCAATGCCGCACAAACGTTTCAGCGCTTCATGAACGAAGTCGTTCGAAATCTCGACTTCGTTTTCGTCTACATAGACGACATTCTTGTGGCATCTCAAACTGAGGAGCAACACAAACTCCATCTGGAAACACTTTTCCAACGACTTGTCGAGTTTGATGTTCACATCAAGAGCTCAAAATGCGTCTTTGGCGCATCCACTCTTGATTTCCTCAGCCACAAGATTACCGCTAATGGCATCCTTCCGTCACAAGACCGAATCAATGCCATTAAAGAATTCCCAGCTCCAACCTCAATCAAAAGTATTCAGCGATTCATCGGCATGGTCAACTACTACCACCGATTTATACCAAAGCTCGCTGATATACTCAACCCAATTCACAGCCACCTGGCAGTACTACTACGTAAGCCCAAAACCGCCAAGAACTTCTCTTGGCCTGACGAATGTCAACTCGCATTCACGTCACTCAAGGCTGAATTGGCACGCACAACACTCTTGTCTCATCCACTGAGCGACTCAAAGCTCAGCATAACTACTGATGCATCAAACACTGCTGTCGGAGCAGTCATGCAACAGTACAACGACAAGTGTTGGGAGCCCCTGGGATTCTTCTCAAAGAAGCTCTCGGATGCCGAAAAGAAATACTCTGCATTCGATCGGGAATTACTCGCAATATATCTAGCAATCAAACACTTCAGATATTTTGTCGAGGGTCGGGACTTCACAATTTACACCGACCACAAGCCTCTCACTCGAGCAATTCAGTCTAAAACTGAACGCAATCCAAGGCAAGCACGCCACTTGGATTATATTAGTCAATTTACCACGGACATCCAGCATGTTCAAGGTACCGACAACGTTGTCGCGGATACACTTTCGCGCACAACAGCAAACGAAACGGCCACAGTCGAGACTCACTTCGACTGCAACAAGATCGCACAAGCGCAAAAAGCAGACTTGGAACTTCAGAATTTACTTTCTGGTTCTGCTTGTCACGCCAGTTCATCACTGAAACTGGAGCTTTTCAAACTACCTGGCCTCGAAATATACTGCGAAAGATCTACGGGTGCAAATCGCCCGTACATCGCAGAGCAACTACGTCGAACCATCTTCGACACACTACACGGTATCTCACATCCTGGTGTCCGCGCAACTCGTAAATTGATTACTGCTCGATACTTTTGGCCAAGCATCAACAAAGACGTGACCCATTGGGCACAAGCATGCTTATCTTGCCAAAAATCGAAAGTCCAGCGGCACACAAAATCGCCTCTTGGACAATTCGCAATTCCACCTGGTCGATTTGAGCACATTCATTTGGATGTCGTAGGACCACTTCCTCCATCCAATGGATATACTTATCTACTCACCTGTGTCGATCGTTTCACTCGATGGCCAGAAGCGTACTGCATGAGCGACATGTCTGCAGCAACCATTGCCACCACATTCGTTCAGAACTACGTATCACGATTTGGCGTTCCACTTGACATCACAACTGATCAAGGAACCCAATTCGAGTCGAAGCTTTTCTCGGAGTTAACGAAACTCCTCGGCTCGCATCGGATACGTACAACGGCTTACCATCCGCAAGCCAATGGCATGGTCGAACGTTTCCACCGCCAGCTCAAAGCTGCTCTCAAGGCCCGAGGCAACACAATTCACTGGAGCTCCGAAGTACCAATCGTTCTACTTGGTATTCGAGCAACGATTAAAGAAGATCTGAAGTGCTCACCAGCTGAAATGGTTTACGGTCAAACCATCAAGCTACCCGGTGAGTTCTTCGTCGAACATCCTCTACCGTCTCCATCCACAACCGACACAGTCATCGACCAACTCCGCACCACCATGCAAAATCTTATCCCCACGGCAACAAGACCAACGAACGAAAGCAACATATTCGTTCCAAAATCGCTCAACAATTGCGATTACGTCTTTGTCCGGGTTGATAAGGTTCGAACTGGATTACAATCTCCATACGATGGGCCATACAAAGTTATACGCCGCTTACGCAAGCAATTCATTGTCTCAATCAAAGACAAACACCACTCAATCTCAATCGACAGATTGAAACCGGCCTACGGTATTCTCAACCCAGCTGATCAAATATCAGCCAGCAAACGATTTAAAACCGTCCGGTTCACCGTATAACGTCTCAAAACCAATGGTTTCTCATCTGGAGAGGGGGTACTGTAGCAGCTCGAATATTCGACTCACCGATATTCGATTCTGCCACAAACAAAACAATTAGTGAAATTCAAATATAAATCATCTTATTTGAATTAAGCGTTCACTAACCCCATCACATATCCAATAGCCGAACCACTACTATAAAACATTTATAGTAAAGCGTGTCGCCACTAACAACATCACCACGAACAACAATGTTCGGTGATGCAACACTTAACAAAAAGTGCAATGTTCACCGTCGCCGGCGCATGTGTTGTGAAAACACAAAACGAAGACGAAGGCGACGTCACAAAACAAAAACAACACAATACAATATATTATCGTCCATTACGTTTTTGTTTATCTCTGGATGACAATCCAAAAATTTATATTGTGGTGGTGAAATAATATTAATAAAAGAAAAATTTAATTTAATCATAAAAATAAATGTAAAATAATTAAACCAAATTATAAAAACAAATTAATGAAATTTAATAAAAAAAATAAAATAAAATAAATAAACAATTAAAATCAAAATAATATTGTGTACAATTAATTTGGACCCAAAGAAATCCAAAAAATGTTTATAATTAAATAAAAAGAAAATTCAAATTAAAACTAAAATGTAAAATTTGTGAATAAAAATCAATTATAAATAATTAAGTTTGTTAAAAGAACAATTGCAAATATTTTATTTTAATACACGTAAATAACACGTTGAGCAGAACACTACAAGCTCTATGAGGTCTTCTCGTCCTTTAAAATAATTTTTGCCTTTTAACAAAAAAGTTAAATTCTATTACAAATTCAATAAAGACAGTCAATATTACGTCCAACCATTCATACAAGCTTTTAATTAAAGAACAAATGATTATGCTAGGCAGGTTAGACTTTAAATAAAACCAAAAAGATATATTATAACATATAATTACAATTAATGGATATTTTTAAACCTATTTTTAAAATATTTATGTAATATTATAAAATAAATTAATCAATTAAATTATTACAATTAAATATATATATATATATATATATATATATATATATATATATATATATATATATATATATATATATATATATATATATATATATATATATATATATATATATATATAGATAAATTTACTTCTTAAGAAACTAGATATATTTAAGAACGAATAACGTTTCATTTCTAATTATTATTATTATCAATATTTACGCCACAATAACTAAAATAACTAATTAGCTCTCTTAAATTGGAGAAAAATATTAATTAACATTTTTTAATTAATAAATCCTGACACACAAGGTACAACAAATAAAATGTTCTTATAAATGAATATATTTTGAATTTATTTCATTTTTCTTTCACAATACTAATTAACTATCATTAAAATTATTTTATCTTTAAAAAATACAAAAACTTTTTCAATAAAATTATTTTTATTAACTTAATAATTTAATGAAAAAATCAATAAAACTTATCTATCAATTTAAATCGATTTACACTAATTTCTTTTCAATGTAAATAAAAAACTTTACTACTTAAACTTTAAATTGTCTTTTTAGATACACCTTCCGGTACATCTACTATGTTACGACTTATCTCATCTTAATAACGAGCGCGACGGATGTAATGTGCATATTAATAAATTTATTGCAACCCATTTTTACTTATATTATAAGCTGCACCTTCACCTGACGTAATTTTTAATAAAAAATTTAGAAAATTATTCCTCTTTTAACATGACATTCCGACGACGGCGGTATTCAAGTTAAGTAAATTCAATTTATTAATCAAAAAAAAAATCAATTTCTGATTTTTTATTTATTATTGTCTTTTATTTAATTTATTAACAATTATAATTTCCTTACTTAATTACTATTTGCAAATCTTTACAGCTGACTTCTTATTCTAAAGTAATAACTTAATTTCTATATTGTCATATAAACTATATTTATTTAGTTCAACGGAACATAAACATCTATGACCCTCTGTTGGAATGTAGAACTGATGGGCCGACCCATCTTCTATGTCATTATACAGGGTTCTAGACTGGAACATAATTGGTCTTCCGTTTTGGGAAAGTACTGCACCTAGTGCAAAGTTTGAAGCAACCATGGTCAGCTGGAATTTTTTCTGGAAACTATAGGGAATGATAATATAACCTCGTTTGAAATGAAAGAATTTTTTATTTTATTGAAGGCGATCGTTAGTAAAATTTACTTGTTTATTTCTCGAAGCCATTTTGGACACAGGTCCATCCTCCCCTCTTATAAGAGTGTATTCAAGGATTTGGCGTAATCCTTGAGGAAACTGCGATAAAATCCTGCCATTCCTAAGAAGGATCTTAGCTCTTTCACCATTTTGGGTATAGGGAATTCCGTTATAGCTTTTACTTTTTTTTATTTGTTTTGATTCCGCCTTTTGTTGTTACAAAACCGAGAAATTCCAATTCGTCCCGTAAAAATTCACACTTGTCAAGTTGAATTTTCAAATTTTCTTTTTCTAGGGTTTCGAATATGGTTTGAATATTCTCGAATTGTTCCTTTTTCCAAATATTACTATGTCGTCGATGTAAACGTAGCAACGTTTCCCAATGTGGTCCCGCAGGATATCGTCCAGTGCACGTTGAAATATAGAGGGCGCATTTTTCAGGCCAAATGGGAGGCGAGTAAATTCGTATTTCCCGTGATTACGGAGAAAGCTGCCTTTTCTATATGAGTGTCTTTTAATGGGATCTGGTGAAACCCGCTTTTTAAGTCTAGGATATAGTGAAGAATTTATTTTCCCCTATTTCTGGTATTCGGTATCTGTTCGAGATTGTTACCGAATTTATTTTGCGGTAATCTATGACCATTCTGTATTTTTTTCTTTAGAAGCGTCCTCCTTTTTGGGGACAATCCATACTGGGGAATTATATGGGGATTTAGTTGGTCTAATTATTCCATGTCGCAACAATTGGTTGATTTCGTTTTCTACCTGTTCTTTTAGACATACGGGATATGGGTCGCGAGTATGCTGGAGATTCGGATTTCAACTTTAACAGTAATCACAAAAGTTAGTATTTCTTCTGGGTTTGAAAACAGATTTCTGTAATTCTCCACAATTCTGTTTAGCTTCTGTTTTTTTTCAGGATTTGAGTCGGTTACTCGGAGGCATATGGTATTTACGTGATCAGAGATATGTTGTTTAAGAGGATTTTTTCTATTTGTGGTGATGGTCATTAATCCATCATTGGTGTGGTACCAAGATCCTTTAGACTGTCGTTCCCAATTATTCCGTCAAAGGATTTTAAACTGGGAAGAATAAAGAATTTTAATTTTCTCTGGTTGATAATGGGGTTTCGTATATATTTAGGTTGGATGTATTTCTTATCTGAACCAGTATCTATTAAGAATTTCAATGCTTTCCCGCCCTTCACTACATGCTCTAAGTATGGTTGTGAAGAGCCCTATAACCCAAAAAATTAATATTTTCAACTTGTTCGTCGAGTTGTTCGAGGAAGTTCCCCTCGTTGGCTAATTCTGATACGCCTTGAGAATTTGTGTGTTCGTGTAAGCTTTGCCCGTAATTTGCGTCAAATTCCGTAATCTGTTTCTGGTACTGTTACCAATCTGGTATGCCGTAAGTTTGTTCGTTATGGGATACTCTTTGATATTTATTCGGTCTAGGAGACTCGTGATTCTGATTTCGTGGATTGAAATACGATCTTTTCTTCATGAACTGAGAATTTTGCGGTCGATTCGCATTAACTTGTTTCGAATGGCTGCTTTTAAGTGGAAGGAAGGGATGCCCTTGTGGATTATGGTATTGGCGTGGTGTTATTGGGTATTGCCAAGTTTGGAATCCGAATTGGGGTCCTTTGGATTGTTGAATTGGAAAACCAAATGTTTCTGGTTATTATAGCTCTGGGGATTGTGTAACAACTATGGGTAGAACGGTTGAGTATTCACTTTCGGGATTGGAATTGGAGGAATTGGCGATCTACGGTGACCATTCTATAAACTGCCATTGGCGTATTGTGTCCTATAGTCGACATTCTGTAATTTTAAACTTAGATGCCGAGCTTGAGGTAAATCGGAAGGTTCCCGAATACTAAGAAGGCGTGGTAAATCTCCTTTTAGGCCCCTAATGAACGTATCAAGTGGTTTATCTCTGTAACTTTCTGTTAAGTTATTTAACGATTTTGATAAAATTCAGGGATCATTTGGCTACCTTGTATTAGTTTTACCTGATACTCTAGAGTACCTAGATCACGCTTATTTGTATAGACATTTGGCGATTTTCTGCCAATTGAGTGGAGTGTTATATGATTCTAATACAACGTCGACGTGGCCTACTATTTTATTTCAAATTACATTTAAAATGCTGTAATACTTTGGCGTACCTGTTAGGTGTTCATATATTGGTAAAACACTATCTACGCCTTTTTTCCAAAAACTCTCCCGGTTGGCTTTAGAATTCGCTTATGCACTTTACTATGTTGCAATTTTATCTAAATCTGTGAGGTGCGCTCTGAATTAATCGTATGATCTGTGTCGTTCCTGTGATTATTAAATTTTTGGTTTTGTTCAGCTATGATTTCGGTTATAATGTCCGTTAGCTGTCCGAAGTCGAATGGTTTATAAGATTTAGGATCTGTGTGTAAATTGTTCTTTGTAGTTTGGGATGTTGTTTCCTTAGTCATTATACGAGTATATATATATATATATATATATATATATATATATATATATATATATATATATATATATATATATATATATATATATATATATATATTTTTATTTTTTTTTAAATATTATTTGTAATGAGACGTACTTCGCTAAATCCAAGCTTTTTGCCCTCTTAGGCTGCGGACCAATTCGCGGGTAAAGTCAATTTTTGCTTCAATTTTCGGTAAATTAATTTACCCTTTCAAAAATTAGGGTAAACCGAGGACACTAAAGTAAATATTTAACGTTATGATTGTTCATTTTCTAATAATCTACGGATTGAGTAAAATTAAAATAAACAAAAACGAAATAAACGAAATAAACAATTTATATTTACGACGGAGAACATATACCATCCTCCATCGTTCTGCAGTCATTGCCAACTTCGGCATTAATATAATACAGAATATGCTGAAGAAATAAGCACAAAGTAACAGCTTTATCACCTGGAATGTAATCACCTTATGTTTGCACTATAAGCTATACTATAGTATAGTTTTAATTATTCACTAAAGTATTTTTATTAATATTGTTGAGAGAACAACATTAATTAGCAAACTATAATAATTATTGTTCAATGATACTAGCCGCAATATAAATGTGAAATGTCGAGAAAATAAAAAACCTTTTCTCGTGCGCATCTTCAATAATTAATTTAATTGAATTAAAATCTTTGTCATACGATGTTTCATTACGAGCTATTGCATATATAGAATATGAATAACCGACTTTAAACTCTCGATGCGTACAACTAACTTTAAGTACATTTTATCCATTTGTTTTATTATCCGTGTAACAAATAAATAAATAAAAAAATACAAAACTCATTAGCAAGGGGTTGGCTGATTTTCAGAAATTTAAATTTTACGATAGTTTAAAACCGTAATAAATTTTAAAATTAAAGCAACAATCGCTATAAATTCGGACATCTTTCATTATAAAATTCATTTCAAAATGTGTATATACCCTTCTATATAATATTCTTGTTCATTAATTTTATTCAAATCACGAACATAAAACATTTCGTATCGCCTATTATTTTTAAATATGTAAGTATATACAGATAGATAGAATAAGCTTTTGTTAATAAAAATCTCTAAAGTTTTACATTTATTTATGCGTCTATATAAAGCAAAAAAATTATATATTTTTCTCTACAAGATAATTTGTTTATCCAATTAAAATCAAAACAACAAATTACAATCCTTTAACTCAAAAATTTAAGAAATAACATTAAAACGGATTAAAATATATAAAACGAAACGAAAAGCGTCACTAGTAAGTACTTTTTCAAAATGCCCACAAAAAAGTGTATGCGCTCGGTATGAGAGGAAAATTATGACCGACGATACCAACAAAAAAAAATTATGTTAGATTTTATATTTAAATTTTGTTGCCTTCGTTTTCGTTTTAAGTATGTTTGTTGGACGTACAAATTTTACGGTACATAAAAATAATTATGTATTTTATGTCGTTCTTACAATTTTAAATATTTTAATGTTTTATGTAGCATTTTTTTGTTTATTTTTATAATACTCGTATATGAGTTGCTATTTATTTATTGCGATGAACTAATAGATTCAATAATATTTTTTGTGGCACACGAAACTTTTTAAACTTAATATGTATATAAATTTAATTTAGCCATCGCAAAATAAATTTAACTTTTTCATTTGTTTTATAATATTATATCTAAATCGTTTAGCTGGAACTGTATACTCTGTATTCGTGGCCTCGCTCTTTTGGGGTTCCGCTAAATTGACCTTATTGATTCCTAGTTCATTTTTCTTTTTGACGTAAAAAGTCTTATAATTTAGGGTCACCTCTACGTTTGCTCACAGTGCTCCGATCATACGTTGTCTAGAACAGTGAACGATACATTGTAATGACGGTCATGTTAAAAACATCATACGATAAAAAACAAATACTGTTTATATGAAAGGAAATATTATATGAAAGGTAAGAACCACTTAAGAACCATATCTACATTCGATTTCACGCTCCATATCTAAGGCTTATGTTAGCTGGTTTTATTATAAACATTTAGCCCGCAAATAATATCGCCAACACTAACTTATCGATTTTAGATTTTTTTTCGAATTTGCTGTTCAGTAGCTTAAACACTCGGTCTTTTTTTTAGTTAACCCTCTTCCTACTGATAAGTGACTTTTATACACATTTCATGTTTGAATTCAGCTAAGGAGTGAGGAGCAGTTAGAAAAAGAAGATCACAAGTTCATATGTGACATACAGCAGTCAGCTTGGGAAATCACCCCTGCAATTAAAAAAAAATTAAGGGAAACCACTACCCTAGAGAAATTAGAGAGCTCATGGCAGAAAAAAGAAGGGCAAGGAGAATATGGCAACAAACTAGAGCCCCTCAAGATAAAACTAAGCTAAACAATCTGACTCAGCTACTGAAAAAGGGAAATCAAAGATTTGAAAGACGAATTTATCAGTAACTACCTCAGAAAATTATATAATGATACTGGTACTGATTATTCTCTCTAGAGAGAAACCGCAGAAGAATTAAAAGGCCAATAATGCAGATTCCTCCAATCAGAACAGAAGATAACAAATGGGCCAGAAATAACGAAGATAAAGTACGAAGTTTTGCTGAATACCTGGAAAAAATATTTGAACCACATGATGACCAATCATTGGAAGCCGAAATAATAACTGGAGAGGTTGTACAGGAAAGTGAACAAATCCTACGAGCAACACCAAAAGAAGTCATGTATGAGATAAAAACAAATATGAATCCGAAAAAAGCGCCGGGTTATGACTTTATCACAGCAGAAAGCATTATTAAAGCTCACCAATATTATAAATGCCGCCTTTCGATTGAAATATGTACCCAGCCTCCGGAAAATTGCAGAAGTAATTATGATTCCTAAACCTGGGAAACCACCACACAAAACTGGATCATACCAATATCAGTTATGTCTAAATTCTTTGAGAAGTTATTAGTAAAAAGACTAAATCCGATAATTGAGAGGAAAAACCTGATTCCAAATCATCAGTTCGGTTTTCGCAACCAAAACTCAACATTAGATCAAGTAGACAGAATAACTAATATTATTGAAAGAGCATTAGAGGAGCAAAAAGTCTGCTCAACGATATTCTTAGACGTTGCACAGGCCTTTGATAAAGTTTGGCACGAAGGACTTAACTATAAGTTAAGAATTGTACTACCAATGCAATTCACTACAATATTAGAATCATACTTTAAACATAGATTCTTTAGAGTAAAATTAGACGATTCCTATTCTGAATTGAAAGAAATCAAGGCAGGAGTACCGCAGGGCAGTGTATTAGGTCCGGTACTATACCTATTGTACACTAATGATCTCTCTGTATTAGAAAACAACACTGTGGCGACATTTGCTGATGACACGGCAATCTTAGCTGTTGGAGATAGCAACGAAGAATCAACTCAGAGTTTACAGTTAGCTATTACTCAAGTACATAACTGGACCAAAAGATGGCGAATTAAACTTAACGAAACTAAATCAGTTCACATCAATTTTACAAACAAACGACTCGAACATATTCCGGTTATAATTAATCAAGAAATAATACCGTATGCCAACACGGCTAAGTATCTTGGCATGCCACTAGATGCAAAACTACGATGGAATGCACACGTCAAAAAGAAAAGTGAAGAACTGGGGCTTAAATGTAGAAAGATGTATTGGCTGATAGGAAGGAGCTCCGCTGTATCAACATACAACAAACTTCTATTATATAAACAAATATTAAAACAGGTTTAGACTTATGGTATCCAACTTTGGGGTTGTACCAAATAGAGCAACGTGGAAATCATCCAAAGATTTCAAAACAAAGTATTAAGGAACATCGTTGATGCACCATGGTATGTTAGAAACAGAGACCTCCATATAGGAACCTTAAAGTGGACACTATTTCAAAGGAAATCCAAAAAAATCCACTGAGACATAGGCAAAGGCTCGAACAACATGTTAACACTGAGGCAACTAAGCCGTTAAACAACACAGATATTGTACGCAGGCTCAAACGACCTAAACCTTTTGAGCTGGTGTAATTGGTAGTGTAAACAGCGTAATGCTGATCTGAAATCCACAATAACGATGTGGTTTAATTCAATTTATCAGACACTATGGAACACCAGTGGGAAGAAGCCATCGATTAATACAACATAGTAAATTAAGTTAGAATAAAATTGCTCATTAGTCCAGGTAGATTGTAATAATTGTTTATTTAAAATATTTAAATAAAATTGAAAAAAAAAAAAAAAAAAAATGCTTGAATTGACGGCATTCTCTAAAAATAGGATCTGATTTCTTGGAGCTTCTTTGTTTCTGAATAAATATGACGTTATAGTTGCCAGTGTCCCAAAAATGCTGGACACTAATTTTACTTTAATCAATGAAACCTTTCGCAACCAAGCGTATCCATCATATTGTACTATAATTTAGCACGAAGAGTGAAGTCCTACTTTTGCTCGATGAACTTTTCCATTCGTTTATTGTCAGGTGTCAAACGAACAAATGGCCAATAGTTTAATTTTTTAATTTGGTAGATATTTGTTCTGTGCTATACCTATGGTAATTTTGCAAACTTTTATTCAGATTAGAATCTACAAAAAGATTTAATGTCGAAAGCTGTTTTTGAAGCAGTTCCGCAAATATATAACCACAATGCACGAAGTTCGAATATGCCGAAGGCTATACAGTTGCGGCAATCATAAATATTTTATGTGTTCTAATTCTAACCGTGCCCTGGTACCAAAATCCGTCTGTGTTATATACTGTAAAAACTAGTTTTGGTATACAATTTTGGTTAAATATTCACTTGTGTACAAAAGTCACATTTCAGTAGGTTGTGTCCGTAAAACGATCCAGAAGGGATAGGGTTCACACGGGTTGTGTTTGCATGAGTTACAATAAAAGTTTAAAATTATCGGTTTTCTAATTTTTTAAATTAAATTATTTGGAAAAATTAATGCAAAACGGAGGCTGAGTACGAAGTATGCGCTTAATTAAAAATTAAATGAGATCGAAATGAAACAGTACTTTAAAAATAATTCAGGAATTTCCAATTTAACTATATGTTTCATAAATATATAGTACATTTCTGGTTAGTTTTTGTCATTTAAGTTTAATGAATTAATACAACTATCAGCATTCTACCTTTAATTAGTCTTTCATAAAATATCAGGTGAAATGAAAATAAAATCCTTAAAAAAACTTACGAGGGAAGAGGCAAATTCGACGTTTTAGTTTGATTTTGAGAAATCAGTAGGAAATTAGGTCGCAATATCACAATAGCTAATTAGAGCAGATATCGGGCTGTACATATACATATATGGGGGCAACAAACTGACGGGGGCTTCCTATTCATTTAAATTAAACGAACATATACCTTTCTACTATTTTCAATAATAACGATGTTACCAGTCTCTCGAGGGGGGGCGTGATAGATATAGAATAGCAATGTTCCTATTTTAATATGCATATTTGTAGTTAAACTATACCAAATCATATATAGGCTATTGCCGGTCCTCATGATGGCACTGATCCAATCAACAGTTGCAGGCCTTGTTTTTTCAGTTTACTATAAAAAAGTTTGCGGCTCGGACCAAAAAATATATTTCATTTTCTATAGAATATATGGGATGAACCGATCATCCATAATCGTATATCTATATCATGCATGCAACTTTTGATTGCTAAATCAAAGAATAATACTGTGTGCCTCACGCCAAAATTTTCGTAATATTTACCTATCACTGTCAGTCGTGTATGTAAATCAATTAATTTTAACTACCTGCATACATACACAAACGTGGATTCTTAGTGATTTTTTTGGTATCCATAGCAGTATTTTTTATCAGTGCAAAATGCATTAGATTAGGTGTTTGGTGGGATTCATGTGTCCTTTATAGGTTATTTGGTGCGGGATAAATAAATTTCGATTGCTTATAAAAACAATTCCTTATCTTTTAGACTACATATATGACATCACGGCCACTAAAACCAGATGTACGAGTAGTATAAGCTATATTCTGTATCTAATGGATTCCGACGAACTGTTAATATAACTTTAGTTATATGAGTTATGACAGTGGTACTATAAAGATATAATATTCGTCTAGCAATTTCGATCTAGAGCCTCTATGATGAAAACATTGAAAATAATAAAAACATGTTTTAAAAATGTGACAATATATGGTCATCATCCAACAATCACTTGATTATATATCGAAAACCTAATATAGGTCCACACATCGTTCAATCCACAAGTTCATGGGGAATAGTAGAGCAATCATATCCGATACTTCTCGTGATCTTTTTTTGTACAGTAAAGTGTATTCTGCTTCACCACAAAAACTACTGGTGCCAGAAACACATACTATGTTGATGAAAAACCAATGATTTAATTCGAAAGACGTACCTCTTTGATGCAATTGCCTATAAAGATAACGTGGTATAAAGATGGGGCTGCGATATTGTTATCTATTTATACCATTTCAGAAATAAATCAAACTTTTCTTCTAACTACACGCTGGCTTGGCCGCTCCCATTTTCAAATATTTTCAGTGCCACAAATCGAGCTCCTAATCTTTGTATTTGTTAACTTTGGATAATTTCATTATGATGTCATTTGCATCGTGAAGACCACATATACATATTATATAGCCTGTCCCTCTATTATTTATAGCAATTTATGACATGTTCATTAAGTTTATATGAATCGTAACATTCCCATCTCTAGATTAAAAGTTTCATGAATACTAGAAAAGAATCGTTGATGCGCATCTAAAAATTAGAAGAGATAATGCTAATAATAATTGTTAATTAGAATTTGCATTATGTGTTAAAGTTATGTGTCAAAAAATCGAATGGTGGTTAATTACTCTTCTACGGTGTATTTAACTGTCGGGCCTATATGATAACTTCCGTATATACCTGTAGCTTTTTGTCCATTTGTTAAACAGATTTACAAATGTAGCCCACTTATTTTAAAGGTATTTATGGTTTATTAGTTTTACTAAATGGTTTTGAGAAACTGTGGTTATAAAGAGTAATTATTCTTTCACGTTAAAACATTCATTTTCTGACAATTGTGCATGTAGGTCAGTAACATTGAGTTCTGTAATGTGTTTGATAAGATTGTACACATTATTGAATTCATCCTTAAAGGATAGTCATTTGAGTCATATTATACGACAGTCTCTTGTTGAACAGAACGTGGCTCGATAAACGTCGCAAAATGTAAAACAACTTATTTATTTAAATATGCACAGTGCACATAGATAGACGAACACCTATTATTAAATACAGAAAAACACTATTCGCGCATCCATACAATTTCTAATTCCTTATCTAATCCTACAATCTCATGTATATCAAAACTTATATTTAAAAAATATCCATGGTATACAAACGTGAAAGCTCAACGAAATAAAGTCGATTCGATAAAAGTTTTAGGATTTCATATTGGATGGTAGAAAATATAATAAAAGCAAAACTAAACACAAAAGCTTAAATCGCAATACATACATTTTGAAAGCTTTGCGATTTTCGGTTTACTATATAAGAGTGCAGACTTTGGCAAATGAGAACAGAGAACCAAAATATACCCTTTCAAGTTTGTTGATACTTTTCCTATTTTCTACGGTTAAGAAAAGCCACCCAACAAGACTTTGATTGAATTTGATTTTTTCAAAATTAATAAATCTGCGTATAGTGAAATCTCGATAATATTGCTCTTTGGTTTCTGTTCGTCTAAAAAACCCGCGCCAAGTTTGTATAACCTGGTTTTTGAGCCAGAATAAAATAATGTCACTTTCAATTTTCGGATAAGAGTTGTATGTAAATACACATAATTAAATGCAATCCAGTTCTATATGTGACATTTTACAATAATATGTTTTTCTATCACAATCTAATATTAAATTAACAAAACAACTATAACAAATACTGTCTTGCAATTCTAAAATATTCTACTATTTTTATGTAAATTTATTTTAACACAATATCTCACAATACCTACTAAAAAAATTCGACCGACACAAATGAAAAACATTTCATATCCTATCCATACCATATTTTGATTCCGAAAAATATGTGGAATATATTGTAAATTTGCATATACGAGTATGTATCAAAATATTATGGACTATCTCATGTTTTCCTTCTCCTGTCTTCGGGTAAAATAAACATTTTAATGTACATACTCGTATATATTTAGAAAACGGTCATAAATCTAGACGATATATTGCTATACATGCATTTCTAATTTATTTGCTTAAATATAAAATTACAATTTATTACTTTAGTATTTATCTGTTACGACATATGACAGTTTTCAGGTATCGTTTGTATAAACTTTTATTCAGATTTTTTTGTATAATATTAATTGAATTAGACATAAGCACATAATTATCACAAAAATTTGTTAAAAATTGAAGTTTGCAAACTCACCTCGTAACTAATTTAGAATAACATTGTATAATTGTAAAATTAATTAAATAAATTAATAAATCATATATAAAAATAATTATACAACTTCTCGCGATATCTCAATTTAGTCTACAAAATTTCGGCTGTACTCAGGTCGGCATGGGAGGGTTATTTTGGCACATTTAATTAATATTCGGGTCACACAAAAATAAAGTATTCACTCTGGGAAGACACGCAGCATCACGTCCCCTCCACACCAGTAAAACCACCAATAACTGTAGTCCGTTTTTTTTTTTTCTTCTCCTTATGTTTCTTTTCTTTATTTTTTTGTTAAAATAAAATAAAAATAATCTGCTAAAGCCAATAAAAAGAGTGTACAAAAAATTATACAATTATCAGAATTACCACAATTCTAACTATAACTATAAGAATTTAAATTAACACAAGAAACAATTCTTGCGGTAGCCTCTCACAAGAAATTGATTTCATATTTCTGAGATTATTTATTTTGGCATCGGTACAATGATAATTAAAATTTCGCCATGACCATCGCCTGATCTAAACAATACAAATAAAAGCAACCAATGTCACCATCACACCAGATAAATCATCACCGCAGATTGGTCCAAATACTATTCCCACGCAAAAATAAAACAATTAGGTCATTGACCTCAAGCGAATACTATGTATATATACTGCATTACTGCATTACCACAACAACAACAAAAATATTTAAAGTTGAACATACATATATGGCGTACTGGTTGTAGAATCAAGTTCACCAATTGGGCTGATACCAATAAAAGATATAGTTTTTCGGAATAGGTGGTCATTACAACACTTATTTCAGTCTTATAATAAAAAAAATAGATTTAAAATCAAAACTACACTAACTTAATTTGATATTGTTTAAACAAACTGTTGAATGGAGAGACAGATATTGCATTTTCTGCATGTGTATCTAGTATGAGACTGCCACATTCTTTTGTTGAGTGTTACTTATGACAATCCCATGAGTTATAGCATATCATACGTAATTTGTTTCTTTTGAGGCCTTGAACGAGATTTCTTGTTTAGGATATGTGTAGTTCCCACACTCTCATTTACTGACAACAACGAAATTGTGATTGACCGAATACATGCAAGTAATTTCATTTTGGGATGTTTTGGTTTATTTAAAATAAACAAATTAACTAATGAACCGTTTAAAACAAAACCAAAATAACATAACTACCATTGATCTAAAGTATCCACTTCACTCATACTCTGGTTTCATTTTGGAATTTAAAAAAAACGAGTATTTTTTAAGAGAAATTAATGAATGTTTATTTCATTGTAAAGAAGAAGGTATGCCATTAACATTTGAAAACGATATCAGCCAAATGGCCGCCACGGCTACGCTTGCAGCACCATATCATTTCATGAAATTTTCCATAATCAATTCACACATTTGCGGCTGTATGTCCACGATAACTTCACGAATTCCATCTTTAAGATCTTTAATCGATTGTGGAGCATTGGCATATACCTTATCTTTCATGTGGCTTCAAAGAAAATAATCTAAAGGTGTTAAATCACAAGATCTCGGTGGCCAATTGTGATCACTTCTTCGAGAAATAACACGGTCAGGAAACTTTTCTTTTGCGAAAATTGCGATTGTTTCGTTGCTTAGATATAGCACGTAGCGCCGTCCTGCTTAATATAAACGTCATCCACATCAATATCTTCCCATTCCGCCCATAAAAAATCATTAATCATAGGTCGGTAGCGCAATCCATTCACCGTAACAGTTGCACCAGCTTCATTTTTGAAAAAGTAAAGTCCAATCACACCGCCAGTCCAAAAACCACACCAAACAGTGACACATTGAAGATGGAAAGGCTTTTCTGCTTTTCCACAATCATTCTTGGATTTGTAGCTCCGAGGTGAAAATAGGCCTCATCACTCCATATGATTTTTCGATGAAAATCCAGATCATTCTGATGCATTTGAAGGACCCAATCAGCGAAGATACGACGTTAATGGTGATCGGCCGGCTTGAGTTCCTGTGTTAACTGAACTTTAAAAGCCCTATAACCTAAGTCTTTATGCAAAATACGGTGTAATGTTGTTTGTGGAATATTCTCCGGTATTCTTGAACAACGCACACGGTTCCCATTCTTCACATCACTATCTTGTCCCAACAGCTCAAATTTTTCCACCTGCAGTTTCACTATTGCCGGCCAAGAGGGTAAGGTCAAGAGGGTGCTTCACGACGACCAACAAGTGCTTGAGTTTTGCGAACTGTGACTGCAAAATTTTCACCATTTTTGTAGTGAATTTTAACAATTTTAATGCGTTGTTGAAGTGTGTATATCGTACCATTTTTAGTAATCGCGTAGTTTTAACTTGTCAAATGACAAAAGATGATAGTTTCAAAATTGACAGCTGCCCAAATAGCAGCCTATCCAAAGTGAAACCTCTTATTGGAACTTACATTTATTTGTGTTCGGCAGAATCGAAACAACATCATTTCATCATCAGCGGAATTGAATGCAATTAAAACTTGGTTGTTATCTCTCCATTAACGTAATTCCACTTTAATTATCGATCAGGATATGATAACTATACTTATATCTTGAACTTTTTCAAATCTGAACTTAACATCTTCATATGCCCATAAACATTGTGGAGAACGGCTAATGGAAACCCATCGGCTTCTCAGTTGTACCGTAAAATGAACAAATTTGATTACATATTATGTTCATTATATGATTTGGCAAACAAATGCTCTGTTCCCAATACTCTTCAATCTCATGTTGGACTATCGACCTTCGTTAAACTGAAATACCTCAACATCTTTTATCGGCAGTCCAATCAAGTGCTTGCATATGCAGATGACATGTGGCGTAATTGGACTGAAAGAAATAAATAAAAGAAATTGAGCTTCTGTTGGACTCTAATGAGTCCAATCAATGAGTTGAAAATAAATTACATGATCGCTGCGGTTATAGGAATAATGGCACACGAGATGGACAAGTTTACGGGAGATGGCTTCTGATAAGTGAAGGACAAGGACAGAAGATGCCTGTTGATGGCTTCTAGAGTGATGAAGAAAACTTAAATAAGAATGTATATACCGAGCTCCGTACTATATCGAGATCACAGGTCTTATGAAGATCCCGGATTTTGCACATGAAGAAGAAGCGAGTACGTTGGCTCATTTTCGTTTTGCGTGCTGATTCGGAATGAATTTTGCCGAGATCTCTGATAGGAGAACACCCATATAGTAGGCTTAAGGGTGGATACAGGCGATGCAGAAATCAATTGATCGATGTGATTCACCATAATTTGAATACAAAACGATAGGTTTACCTCTGATAAACGGTTTCAGAATACTTCTAACAAAATGCGGTTTCATTGCTTCGTTAATCGAATAGCTACACTTACACGGTGCGCAAGCAAGTTTAAGAAATTTCTCATTTAAACGGTTGATTAATGGCCTGATTTTATAAAAATTTTCATTTGGAAGGATAGCACAGTTATCATTAAAATGAATGAATCGTAAAATTCTTTTAAATTTGTTTCTCGGTATTTTAGATTAAATTAAGATATTAAATGCATCTTCCGGTTTCTCCCTGCAGTACATCCACATTAATGGTTGCTTAGAATATCGTGAGAGCAATATAATTTAAATGAATATGTGTACAAATATTTTCGAAGACAGATTTTTTAGTTAAGATTATATTAAATAACTTGACCGGTTCTAGATCTAGGTCAATAAATTGTTCTCTGCTTATATTTTTTTGTATGGCTGTCATTTTGTTTTTCCGCATTACATAGTCGGGTTCAATTTCACTAGCAGGTTCATTTGCAGCTTCGTTAAACATAAAGGCAACCGCTCAGGCATAGATTCATATAGGTATCGCCGTCGATTGGATTCAGCATTTTCGCAAAATTTATGATCAAAGTTCATCCAGATCGCTATCGTCAATGCCTTATCAACTCTCCAAAGTATTTCATATGTCGTTCCATATCATGCTCGCAATTAAATGAACAAATTAAAAATGATTTAAGAAATTAGTTTTTTATCATACATTAGACTTATCCACAGTTTAATTTGACATTTTTAAAAATACCACAGCTGCAGACCAACGTGGGAAGTGGTTTAAAATGTTCTAATTTTATTATGTAATTTGTGATTATACTCGATTTGTACGTACCCACCAAACTATGGGCTGTTTATCGTTCGCCTACTACATCTAACATGTATTGTTTATATGGTTCAGAGCTGGTTTAGGTACTGAATTGGAGTTTGATGAAATGATACTTTTGATAAACAAAAAATTGTTGGATACTTTTTGCTTCATTTGCAGGAAGCTTGTAATGGTATTCGAGTGTGTTTATTAAGCTGCTGTTAATTTATTTATAGTCAATAGAGAGCAGTATGTCAATATCAATGGAATATGTAGTAAAGTTTCATATATTGGTGGTGTTCCGCAAGAAAGTGGCCCATTTTATTTCTCATTTTTGTATGAAATTGAAATTTAACTTTAAAAATTTTACTATTTACAATTATGATAAATTACAGCGATTCTAAAAGCTCAAACATACAGCTAACTCAACTTTTAAAATTGTATTTGGCCATAACGGACGCTAAACGAATGAAAATTTTTTTTTGGAAAATTTTGAAATCTATAAAAGTTTTGTTGAATAGTTTATTTGAAAGGAATGTGTGTAACCTATCATATGAATATAATATTTAAAAAGTTTAGCTACTATAATAGTTTAACTGTCTTTTCCACTCAGATTTAGTCAAAACTCAAAGCGCTTATGTTGTGGTACTTTTTTTTTTTTAAAAACATGTCCGTCTTTTGAGATTCGAACGCGGTACCTCCCGATCCAAACGTCAAATCTTTGTTATCCATTGCGCTATTTGCTCTGTAATTAGAAGTACAACTTATTCAAATCTCTCAGATATTAACGATGTGATTAACGATTGATTTCTGAGTCAATTCAACGCAGTATTCAATAACTATATGGACGCATAAGAAAAATCAGTTACGGCCTCTTGACTCCGGAGTGTAGAGACATATTCCAATGAAATAATTAATTTAAATATCCCTCTACATAATTGAATATGCTTCGGCCGTCCATTTCTGTAAATCTCGAGTTCTACAAATTTCTTGATTACTATTGTTACCTTATGCTTTGTACAAGAAAGTTAAAATACTCTCAAGCTTTTATATAAAAAAGAATGTGCGCATTAAAAAGCTCACCTATACATATATATATATACAGAAGCGAAAAAGTGAAAATATCTTATTTTAAGCCACATTGAATAATATTTCTTGTGTGTGGTTTTGTTATTCTTATTCTTGTATGTATACAACATAACATACAATAATAAGAGCATCGCAAAGGAGTATTATTTAAGAAAAGATATAAGTCAACAATAGAATTTTCATCTTTAGGCGAAAATACAGAAGTGAAATAAAAATGAACCGCTTATAACAGCTTTTTCTTCATATCTTTTATTTATTTAAATATAAGCACATTTTCAACTCAATATAAAAGCTTTTGTTATTATATTATATTAAAAATAAGAGACTTACGGTATATACACATATATATACGAAAGACAAAGAGTTAATTTTTAATTATGTAAAATGGTGTTAAAACAATAATTACTTTGGCTTCTTTATAAGACAATGCGCGTCGACGGTGTGAATCATGAAATTGTATGTCGCCTTTTTGTCACTTAAGAATATATAAAAAAATTGTTAAGGGATTTTTATTTATATGCACCTTTAATTTTCTCCCCTAGAATAAATTTGAATTACATATTGCCATTAAATCGGGCTCAACAAAACTATAAATTTGTGAACGTGTTGTATCGATATCGATATTTTTCATTTCTATTTGATTAAAAGATTGATGTAAAAATGACTAAAAACTCCGATACTATCTTAGACAAATCAACACGTGGGTTCAATTAAAAGATCCAGAAGGATAAGCAATATAATTATATAAAACTGTATCAATATTATGCCTTTATAACTGGAAATGGGGTAAATAAACACGACAACAATGGTCTTCCGGGTTACCATTTAAATTTAGATTACAAAGTAAACAGAAATTCCATTAGTTTCATTATCGCACAGACTAGTATACTTCGAGGCCACCACAACTGGCGAACCGCTTTAGAGCTGTGCAATACTTTAAATATCTCGTTTTAGTAGTTTTAATTCGAATGCAGAAAAATCCAAGAGAATGCTAGCAAATGGACATAACATTCGAACTCTTTCGACTCTAGATCTCTCATAAGTTTCTGTTGCCGTTTTGGCCTACTTGACACCTAACAGTCATTAAACAAGCGACATATCAAGTCACTTCCTCGTATATACTATCCATAATGGTTCTCCTACAAGCTATGTAGTAATGTAGTCCAATGGCATTGTGCATGTTTAACAATATACATATAATGTATATATAAAAGTTGGATGCTTTTTGTTATAAAGAGCCAAAGACGTCTGCAACTTGCCGCCATCTCTCATTAGTTCCAATTCGCCTAAAAATGGAGATAGTCCAATGATAAACCTTTTGTTCCTACTGTTGTCTTTCTATGCAATCATTAGTAATCCTCATTGAAATATGTAATACTTCCTCTTCCTTGACTTGTTCCACAGACTTAAGTTTCTGTTTTATCTAGATAAATGCTTTTTGTGGTGTTTTATTGTTGTCGAAAACAGTAGTTTAGTAAAGTTAATAATATATATACTAAGTGTGCAGAGCTTGTGAGATTACGGCCGCTTTTTATTCGAATAAAGACGCTCAACAGTTTGGCGTCAAACAATTTGAACCTCACCACAGCAAAAAAAATCCATTAGTGCAGCAACAGATAACATAATCGGTGCAAAATCAACAAATGATTGTATTTGTAGTTGCATTCCATCATTTTTCTCTGCTAATTATTAATACAAATCTTGTCTACCTTCCCAGATCACTTCAAAGCCAATCGAGAACTTTATTTAGGTCGGTCCACAACCAAATACCCTTAAGCATTACCAACTATGTTTCAAAATTCTCTCATATAATTTATGAGTAATAAGCTCCAAGAAGCTCTAATTGCGGTAATTTGACCAACAAGATGAATTGAAGACTTTCCATTTCATTCTTGGAATTCGTAATATTGGTGCATCGACTGCTGTACTCAGAAAATTAAATATTTGGAAGTTATTAAGGATATATCGTTTTAAATCAAACACACTGTATAGCAATGTGTTCTAAACCTTCTCATAATTTACTAATTGGGTCCCTATACTTCATTCATTATTGTGTTAAAATATGCATAAATATTAATTATAGCTAGTAACTGTTTACGAATGATTTTAGATTGTTAACGCCGCAATCTTATTTCAGTAATCTGTCAATAACGCATGACGCCATAAAGGGTGTATATGATGTGTTTCAGCTATACATGGCAAGCTATCAATAAACATTTAATACATAATTGCTTTTATGCTTCTTAAGTATCCCCCTCTTCCATATATATAATTAGAAAATATATAATTAAGTTGGGGGAAAAAACAATTCCACCAGAAATAATAATTTAATTTAATTGTTAAACAGTTTTAATTGGTAATTTAATTTTATTGTCATTTTTAATATTTTAACTTTTGTCGGTTTGGTTTGGCGAAACAAAAACTTTATGTACGAATTAAAATATATAAATTCGAACAGAGAAAATGGTATTTTGAAATTTGAAAAGTTTGTTGGTGCGGCGATACATAAATACAATTTTATAAAAATGTTGTGTAATTGTAAATTGTTGATGTTCATGGATGGTAAAAACTGGGACAGCGCAATTAACTAGTCGAAAGGCTATTGACTCATTTTGATTGTAATTCTCTACATTCCTATATACTGTAATACCTATATATAGAGAGTCGATGACGCAAAAGTGGAATTTTGTGACATCGGACACACCATTAAAAGCATTTGTGGGTCATGGCTTTGTGGAAATTTCAGTCAGGTCAGATAAGATAATATTTTTCTTCAATTTCTCCGAACTAATAACCATTGTGCGATTTTCAAATTTTGTAAAAAATAAATTTACTGATTCCCGGTGGATTGTTTTAAGATTTATTTCTAACAATTTAGCAGACCGAGAAGCGGTATTATTGAGAGTTTGCTTATTAAATTATAAAAAATACAGCACCCAAGCGCACCTTATATAGTTTGAATACGAAAGTCTCGATTAATAACAAATCGGCTGAATATATCGATGAGGACACCCGAATATAACTATATCAAATCACAAGCTTCGAAACTTATTGAATTTTAGATATTGAGGTTTTGGACAAAAAAAAAAAAATTCTTGAGCTTGATTTATATAGGTTGAAGCAGAGAAGTCTTATTGTTTTTTTGTTGTTGATATTTTTAATTTTTTTTTTAAAGAAAGAAATTGGTTTTAATTTAATTTAATGTTTTAATTGCTACTCTTGATTTACAGTTTTATTTTTTGAAATGGTGCGTCAAGAGAATAACACGGAACTCACAGTCAAGTAAACGGGCTAACAAGAAAGTCGAATCCTTAGCGATGAATTCGATTTTGCTTTCCTTCGTTTAAATTAATGGCCTCGCTTGAGATACAAGGTGGGTGGACTATTTAACGGATAGATGCGGTGGATAGAAGAAAATAACATTTTATACAAATGCCTTATTGAAACGTGCACTATATAAGCGCCTTACGACACGAGGGTGGAAAAACATTTGGAATTATTTATGAGCTGCGGTACGTTTTTAGAGTTCTTATATACGGTTTCCATATAATATTCCTTGTTAATAAATTGTCCTAAATCTTTCCGAAACAATAAAATAAAAACATTTTTTTTAGGGCCAACTTCGCAATTCCATAAATTTTAAAAAATCAATTTTTTTAAAGAAATGTTGCTATATTTTTATATATTAATCCAACATACAGACCATGCGATCAATAATGAAAAACCATCTCTGTCAAATGATCGCTTTTGCTTTGTAGACCATTTGAGGAAATTTGTCTTCACTTTTTTTTGTTAGAAATAATCATGGTCCATGTTCAAAGCATCAAGTTTAGGAAATAAAAGAAGCGTCCGACTACCAAATTCAGATCGAACTTTACGAATTGTCACCGCAAAATGTTCATAATTTTTAATACAATGAATTTTAACAATTTCTATACGATCTCGCTAGCTAGTATCGTTCTATGTTTACTAACCGTCTATACTGTTTCCTTGGCAAATGTTAACTATAATTACAGAACCAATTTCAATAGATAGAAAATGGCGCCCAATTTAAAATAACACCTCTTGTTGAAGCACCCACTTTATGATTACATGTGTATACCTCGTTGAGGTCGACAAAATATCAATTTCTTTTATGCCGAATAAACGATTTGCCAAATATTTTCCGGAAAATTCTGGGTGGTACACGAATTTTTTTAGAGTTTCACAGGAAATATATGGGAAATTTAGGTCTATATGACAGCCATATTTGGTATGACTTCATATAGGTATGTCGAATACCATAACTTCCAAACTTTCTATAAAATCCTGGGGCGCTATAAAAATTGCGAATTAATCAAGATGCCATTGCGGGTCTAACTGTTTATATACATTCAAACGATTTATAGCGATATGTCTCTTCAATATATTTAGTTGTTGTAAACGATTTTAAGCCCCGATTCATTGTTGTATTTACAGTTCTTAATCCGGATTAGTGGACTAACTAAATTTGTCAATAAGTTTTGAATTTATCTTTTGAAAACCGTAGATTATATCGTAACATTGGATGATAGTAATGAACTACTTCATATTAAATTTGTTTAAAATTGTTAATTTTTCTAGACGATTGATTAGTTAAATCAGTCATTTATAGATGACACATGGTTCTATTTATGTTTCTTATTTAAACGTTAATTATTGTTGTCCAATCCAAACAAAATGATAACCAAAACGATAAGCAACCTCACGTGGAGGCTATACAATTATTGTTACGTTTTAGCCTTGTCAATCAAGGTTCCATCACTGGATTGTGACTAAATCAACCAATTTAATTCTAGATAACACTAAATTTATTTATTTCGGAATTATTATACCAAACACTAATTTACTTAATTCACTTATTAAACTTAATTATTTAATTTCACAATGATTACTTTGTTACAACATAACTAACTAACTTCTAAAATTTCATCTCGAATTTATACAAAATATTATATTTCTAAAGGGTGTTTTTTTAAGCCTGATATTCAATTCTATGTAAAACATAAAACAAAAAATTAAATTTTTGTGAAAAATGTGTTCTATAGCGGATGTCAGTATACCATGGCAAATCATCATGAATAATCTCACACTTGAACAACGCAACGAAATTATCAAAAGTTACTTAGAAAATCAGTCGTCGATTCGCGCAACTTATAGACGACTTCGTGATCGCCCATCTGAGCAAGCCATCCGCCGAACTGTGGATAGATTTCGTACCACATACTCCCTAGAGGATGCAATAACATCAACACGTTGAGGGAATGTGCGTACTGAAGAGAATAGTTGCTGTAAACGAAAGTGTGGAAGAAGATCCAAATTTATCGATTCGTCGTCGTTCGCAGGAATTGGGGAGGCTCTGGCCGTCCACTACATGGAAAATTTTGCGCAAAGATCTTGGCCTACTGCACCCGTATAATCACCCGATCTAACTGGTGCAGGAATTGAAGCTAGGAGATCATTATCAGCTTCGCTCTTTCGCCGATTAGGTGTCTAGACCAGTTGGAAAATGACCCGTTGTTTTATCGTCAAATTGTGTTCAGGGATGAGGCTCATTTTTGGCTTATTTATGTGGGCCTACGTGAAGTCACTGGTTTATGCTGATAAACCAGCAACAATTGACGCCTTGGATGTCAGCATTGTTCGTGTTATTCATGACATACAGCCAGCAGTGTTTGAATAAGTGGCCCAAAATTGGACGTCCAGTATGCATTTCGCCAAGAACAGCCGCGGTGCCCATTTGCCTGAAATCATTTTCAAAAATTAATGCCATGTATTGATATTTTGAATAAAAGAAAATTGTTGATTACTATTTAATTTTTTGTGTTAATTTCTACAATTTTAAGTTCTATCGGGCTTTAAAAAACACCCTTTACAATATTCCCGAATATATTTCCATAAGTTTCTCGACTATTCATAAATAGTTTAGACGCGAACATTTAGTACAACGTACGTTTACGGTCGTTTCCCTACTCGAATGCTCATTTCCCTACTAATCATGAATACTGGCGTGAGGCATACTGCATAAATGCCATATACTCAGAAGTTCTTAAATCCTGTTTCTCCGAAGTGAAATGTAGGTCTAATTGGCCAAAAATGCTATATTTGAAGTAATAGGAAAAGGAATTTAAATATTTTTTTTGTCCTTTAAATTATATTTTTTATTTTAAATGAACGATTCATCGTATCCGAAAATCAAATAATTTTTAAAAATTCTAAAAATTAAATTTATTCATAAATTTTATTTTATAATTTCCATTTTTTCACAATTTAAGACTTGTATGCTAATAAAAATCAAAGTACATATATATATATGCATTACATTTTATTGAAATTCTAAATGTATATCTAAAATTTCAAAAACATGTAACTAATCTTTTGAAAAAGTTTTTCAAATTGCGCTTAAGAATTCTTTTGAAATTGTTATTTTTTAATTAACATTTTACAGAATTTTTCTAATTTTCAAACCAACAAGCTTTTCAATTTTTAAAGCCAGTCTTCTGTACAATATAATTATAATTCGGTTTATAATTGCAGAAATAATATTTAAATGTTCTTAAAACCAGTAAAGATTTAACAATTTTGGAATCTAATGGATTTTGCAAGTTTTAATAATTTCATATTCAAGAATTTACAGATATATTAGAAGTCTTTAAGAAATAAATTTAGAATTTCATTCCTTCGTTTCAACGTTTAGGATTAGAGTCTATGTTTCAAAAATCTAGTTTAAAAATTTCTAATATTAAAAATTCTTTAAAATTTTTATTTTTAAATAGTGTGGAAATTCAGAAAAGAAAGAAATTTAGAATTTTATAAATTTAGTTTTGTAAAATTTATTATTATTTCTATTATTTGGATTTTAAATGGTTTAACGTTTTTATTGTAATAAAAATAAAATTAAAGATGTCCGGAATATTTATAAATGTATGTAATAGAACAACAATAGTTTTGAAATTTTCAGGGGGTTTTAGGAATTTAGTAGTCAAGAGTATACATTGTTTCTTCGTAATTAAATTACTTTACTTCTCGAAATTTTAACATTTTTATATTGATATGTGAACAGATTAACAACAGGGATTAAATTTTATTTTATTGGTTTCAAATTTTTATGAGAAAAACCAATTAGATTTTTAAGTTTTTGCATGATATAACAATTCCATTTACAGATTGTAATAACTTTTTTATTTTTTATTTTTTTAGGGAAGATAATAATTTTACAAAATTTCAAGTGGGATGTGGAAATTCCAAGTGGGATTTTCAAATAAAATTTATTTATTTATTGGAGTGATTTAATTTAATTTCAAAAATATATTTGTTCTTAATTTAAAAAATTATTGTTTTGAGGCAGGTTGCCCACAGCATTCATTTAGAGCCGTTCATTTCACCATTTCACTATTCAAGAAAAAATTTATTTTTATTAAACATAATTCCATCGACATCAAACAAATAATATATGCACCATGAATTGTCTAGCACCGACGCAACACAATGTTTCGTGTGTTTTACTATGCAGTTGCTTGTAGACGACGGTTATAATTATAGTATCGAGAAATTTTAGTAATTTTGTATATTGTTATATCTACTTCGCTTATCTCTAATAAATTTAAAAAAATATTTACTTTACTATTTTTAGTCATCCCGTGTGTGTTGACATATACCTGACATATATTTATAGTGTACTCTATATATTGTCAATAAATCATTCAGATACAACTTTATTTAATAAGCTTGCGGTAATCACTAAAATGTTATTTCTTGTATTTTATGATACCAAAAAATTGCATATTTCAATCATTCACATAAGTCCTTCAATAATTTGTAGGGTTTCAAAATTTTACAATAATCTTCTTAACTATGATAGAACCAATTAAAACTTAAACTTTAAAACTTTATTACATGAATTTATTATGAATTTCAAAGCATGATACTTAAAAAATAATAAACAATTATTTTATTCTATATATTTTGTGTATAGAGTTTGTTATTTATTTATTTGTTGCAAGTTATAAAAAAAATCATTACGTCAAAAATTATTTTATTCATCAAAATAACAAAAAAAAAAAGTTTTATTGGTCAAATCATGAAATAATTGGATGAAGTATTGCATATAAATACAATACATAATATATGTAAACAAAAAATATGCTTATTGACTATATATACATATAGTATGTACATAGATTTTCGATAAAATAATCAATAGCATAATACAATTGCTTTGTGTAACCATATACATATGTACATATGTAGCGAGATATCATTTGCTGTATCGCTAAATGAATTTGCAAGGCTTAGACACTGAGTATGAATTACAACACTGAGTTAAAAGCTTGTTGTAATGTACCACTCATCTTCGTTATCTTCTATAATTTATAACATAACTGACAGTATAATAGGAGATTCTAAATCTTCATGAAATTTCTCAATACTGTGTGCACCCAAGAAATCTAAAACGAATGAAAAGAAATGGCGCATTGTTATTGATTACAGAAAATTAAATGCCGTCACCATTCCTGATATATTTCCAACACAGACATCCTGGATATACTATAGGTTCTCATTGTTCTACAACCATCGACCTTGCTCATGGATTCCATCAAGTTCCAATTGATCCAACAGACTGCAAAAAAACAGCATTTAGCACGGAAACCGGACATTACCAATTTTATACGTATATGGGTTTTGAACTCGCAAAACATCCCGGAGCCAAATTGACCACGTGTTAATTTCAAAAGGGCGAGCTCGGGTTGTGCAGGATGTGAGAACTTATCGGTCAGCAACCAAATACGTAGGCAGCGATCATTATTTGGTCGCTGCAAAGCTACGGTGGAAGTTTTCGTACAGGTCGGGGAACACAGCGAAACGGATGGAACGTTTCGACTGTGAAGGTCTGATAAATGAAGATCAAAAGAAACGATATCAGGATCTTGTCAGCGACAACATTGAGGGAGCTAATTACCAGTCTGACTGCGTGAACTCTGTCTGGGAGGTACTGAAAACTTCGGTTGTCAGTGCTGCTCAACAGACTTTAGGTATAGTGAAAGTCAGACCAAAGAATGATTGGTTTGATGACGAGTGTCGTCTTGCAGTTGAGCAACAAAATATAGCCCATAATGAAGTGCAACAACGTCTCACAATCGCAAGGAAAAACAAGGCAGCTCTTGAAAGAAGGGCAGCTAAGCGGATTTGTAGACGGAAGAAGCGAGAATGGTGGAAGGCCGAGGTTCTGAAAGTACAACAACTCAGCAATGAGCGTAGTTCACGTAATTTCTTTAAAGGAATTACTGGATTGCACCATACTTTCAGGCCTTCGTCAACCGCCATTCGGGACCGGGATGGAAACCTCTGTGTCAACATCGACGCAGTACTTGACGCATGGAGTGGACACTTTACTGAGCTGCTTGATTTCATCATGCGTCACAGACTGTTGTTGAGCCACCTCTAAAACAGTCTGCGGAGATTTGCACTGAGGAGCCATCCCATGAGGAATTCACTAAGGCCATGCAGAGAATGAAACGAAACCGCTCACCTGGAGTGGACTGCATTAATTCGGAGCTCTTGATATTTGGAGGGGATACTTTGTGGAACTGTCTTTTCGACCTTATTCGATTAGTATGGCGAACCGAAGTTATGCCTGATGAATGGAAAGTGGCCGCGATATGCCCCATCTTCAAGAAGGGAGACCGCTTGAAGTGTGAGAATTATCGCGGTATAGCTCTCCTTTGCACAGCGTACAAGTTACTGTCATACATTTTATTGGATAGAATCACTCCTCTGGCGGAGGGCTTGGTTGGTGACTATCAGGGAGGATTTCGTCCGAATCGATCAGTCACTGATCAGGTCTTTTCGCTGCGGATGATTCTATCTAAATATTATGAGACATCCATCTCCGTACATCAGGTTTTCCTGGATTTCCGGCAGGCCTACGACTCGATCAATCGAGAGAGTTTGTGGTCTGCCCTGGAATACCTAGGAATGCCAACAAAATTGGTACGACTATGTAGGATGACAGTGACGCAGTCTCAATGCTGTGTTAAAGTTGAGAACAGGCTATCGACAATTTTTGCAGTTAACTCGGGTGTTCGGCAGGGAGATGCTCTGTCCCCGATACTCTTTAATCTCATGTTGGAGTACATCTTTCGTAAAACTGAAACACCTCAGCGCAACATCTTATATCGCCAGTCCAATCAAGTGCTTGCATATGCAGATGACATATGCGTGATTGGACTGAATAGCAACGGAGTGAAAGAAATACTAGATCCGCTTGTAGAGTTTTCTGCTTCTGTTGGACTCCAGATCAATGAGTCCAAAACAAAATACCTGATCTCTGGTTTTAGAGACAATGGCACACCAGATTTTAGTAGTGGCCACCACACGTTTGAGGGAGTGAGGAGGTTCAAATATTTGGGCTCTCTTATCACTCACGATAACAGTGTGGGTGAGGATATTAAAGTGCGGCTGGCAGCTGGCAGTCGTTCTTTGTATCCTCTAAGGCCACTGCTAAAATCTAAACACTTATCAAGTGCCGTGAAGCTGAAGCTTTACAAAGCGTTGATCAGGCCCGTTGTTATGTTTGGATGTGAAAGTTGGGCGCTGACGGATGAGTACGAGAGATGGCTCCTTACATTTGAGAGAAGAATCATGCGTGTGATTTACGGCCCTAAACGCGAAATAGATGGTACATACCGAGCTCTGTACAATTTCGAGATCAGAGATCTGATGAAGATCCCCGATATTGTACATGAAGTTAGATCTCAGCGAGTACGCTGGCTCGGTCACGTTCTGCGTGCTGATCCGGAACGAATTGTGCAGCGATCTCTGAAAGGAGAGGCACCATATGGTAGGCGCAGAGGTCGTTGCAGGCGACGATGGCTCCACGATGTAGAGAACGACTTGGCCTCTTCAGATTGTCTAAGACAGTATGAAGACCAAGCTCAGGATCGAAACCGTTGGAGCCAGATTGTTGATTCAGTAAGGGGCCAGTAATGGCCTTTAACACTGTTATAATAATGGGTTTTGAACTTCGTAATGGTCCTATGTAGTTCTTTCAGAGACTAATGATTAATGTTTTATGTGAGCTCAATGTGAGCTTAAAATATTTGGTGAATCTTGACGATATTGTAATTTATGGTAAAACTCTTAATGATCACAACCAAAATTTAGCTGAAGTATTTACTAGTCTTAGAAACTATAATCTTAAAGTAATTTATTATCTAGGGCATTTAATAATTCAATCAATTATGATTTGATGGTATCTGTGAACGAAACTACGAAAATGAAAGATTTTTTTCATCGAACTTCCAGTTTTACAATTTCCTGATTTCACTAAAGTATTTGTTTTTACGTAGCTCAGTTTCGTCTCAGGAGAACTGTGCCGAAAATAATTATTCCACTACATAGAGAAGGAACTTCTTGCGATCATCTGGGCTACAGAACTATAAACCTCTTATATGGCCTTGCAACATCAAGAATCCTCCATCAAGACATATAAAGAAGGAAAATCAGATTAGATGAATACGATTATAAAATTGTTCACAAATCAGGTAAACTAGATAGAAACGCGGATGCTTTAAGCCGAGTTGTGCTAGATATTCCTGAATTGAATGATGCAACTCGGTCGAAATCTAAATTTTCTGCTCTACTTTTACAAAACAGTATACGTTCCAAACAATCAAATTACCGACCTTGAAAATTCTATATCTGATCTAAATTCTGTACCAGTTAATTTTCAAAATACTAATTTACCAGATCTTAAAAATAACATTCAAGATGCTTACAAGATACAAACAATAAAAATTCTGATGCACAAAAATCACCACGAAGTTAGCTGTATGAGTTGAAATATTCACTACTCGAAATATAATTTCATCAGTGATCCATTTGAAGTTGGTGTTGTTGTTTTTGGGTCTATTTTTTAATTCAACCCGAGCGAGTATATTTACTCAACCAGTGTACACAGAGTATAATGTCAAATTGGTCGGTGTATTCAGAGTAAAAACAGCGTGGATAAATAAAATGTTTTTATAAAAATAAATTTGTTGTAATCTGTTTTTATAATAATATTTGTTTTGACATTTAATAAGTTCGAAGTGAAAAATAGTTCAAATATCAAATTTTTCCTGATTTCCTGAAAAAATATTAAATTTTTCCTGATTTTCCATTTCTAAAAAATTAAGAAAATCAAAATATAAAAATTTCGAGTCAATTTTACAACTTACTTTTACTTTTCAACTAAGATTATGTTTTGCTTATTATTGAAACTTACATTAATTTTCACTCGGTGGGTGCACCGAGTCGGCTCAGTTCATATTAAAAAATACAGTGTGTGGAGTAAACTTACACAGGTTGAATTAAAAAACGCAGTGCACATTTTTGACCGCGCACTGCTCGCTCGGGTTGAATTAAAAGATAGACTACAAAGGGTCTATTCGAGATTAGGTGGCTGTGTGTTTTTAAACGTCAATGGGTAGATAATTTTATTTTAGAAAAATTCCGCTACGTGGAATCCGTGATGGTCCAATCGTCATGCGAGTGAAGTTAGACCTAAATTAGAACTAAATAAAAAAAATAAAAAGCAGTTATAACTTAGTACAGACTTCACACGCCATATATATGACTTGTGAAGTTTATACTAAAACTAAATATTTGTGAATGTATTAGTCAAATAATAGTATGTATATTATAAAATACAGTCATCATTTAGGCAAATAATCAAACATTTAAAAAGTAACATTGAATAATTAATTTACTTCCTTTTATCATAAAAATTTATGAAATAACTAAAGCTAGAGATCAATATTTACCACAAATCTCACTTTATCTCACTAAAATTTTCAGGACTGAACAAATACTACAATCATGCCAAACCGATTGAAAAGCTAATGGCTTTCACATGGTCAAATTGAGGTTTCAGTAAATTTGCACTATAGGATTTTCGAAAAGATTTGTGCTAAATAGTGAAAATCTTAAGATACGCAATTTCTTAAGAAAATCCTATAGTGTAAATTTACTGAAACCTCAATTTGACCATGTGAAAGCCATTAGCTTTTCAAACGGTTTGGCATGATTGTAGTGTTAGTTCAGGTCATAATAAGATTTGTGAAAATAGTGAAAATCTTAAGATACGCCATTTCTTAAGAAAATCCTATAGTGTAATTTACTGAAACCTCAATTTGACCATGTGAAAGCCATTAGCTTTTCAAACGGTAGTGTTAGTTCAGGCCTATCGAAAAATCATAATAAGATTTGTGCTAAATAGTGAAAATCTTAAGATACGCAATTTCTTAAGAAAATCCTATAGTGTAAATTTACTGAAACCTCAATTTGACCATGTGAAAGTCAATAGCATTTCAAACGGTTTGGCATGATTGTAGTGTTAGTTTAGGCCTATCGAAAAATCATAATAAGATTTGTGCTAAATAGTGAAAATCTTAAGATACGCAATTTCTTAAGAAAATCCTATAGTGTAAATTTACTGAAATCTCAATTTGACCATGTGAAAGCCATTAGCTTTTCAAAAGTTTTTGCATGATTGGATTATTAGTGTTAAGCCTTTAGTTTTGTATATGGTTGAGCACTTAGAACTATTTGGATATCCAATTTTTACATACTGCAATAGATACAATAAATAACTTTATACAACTAATTTAATGTACGCCTAAATGTCATATATTTTCGATATTCACTATTTCATATACATATTACGTTGTTTTTGTTGGTTTAATTCTAATTTACGATAAACTTCACAAGCGTCAATCGTCAATAGTCTTTTTTAATAACGAAAATATTATGACTTTTGAGTAAAAACTTTTGTTTAACTATACTCAAAATGAAATCTTTGTTTATTTACAAATAAACGAGCAACAGAACAAGTTGCTGTTTTTTGAATTTTTGATAAAGGAACAGTTTTTTAGGCAAAAGATGTTCTATTGACTAAAAAATAGCAACACAAGTATAATTTTCAATTTAATATCCTGGTGAAATTTTATTCGAGTTGAGAATATTTTAACTCAGATAGCTAACTTTGTGGTGAATTTTTGTGCACCAGAATATTTTTTTTGTATCATGTATACGCACCTTCAATAGCAAAACGAAATTATTTCTTTAACAAATAATAATACAATTATTAGAGAGTACCATGATGGAACTTTAGAATCGCACCAACGCGTTTATAGAACTTTTAAAAGAATGCGAAAATTTTATTATTTCACAAAAATGTATGGAAAAATTGCAAATTACCTAAAAAGCTGTTCATTTAGTCAGAAAAATAAAAACTTTGAGAATAAAAATGTTCCAATGAAAATTACAAGTTACATCTTCAACAGCCTATATGAAAAGATTTTTCTAGATATTGTATATCGACCATTCGCTTCTTCACATAGAAATAATAAATATTGATACTAACTATGCAATGTGATTAATCAAGGGTAACGTTCCGTGAAAATCACGTTGAAAACTTTTTCAGTGAGAAAGTCACATTTCCGATTCTTGTTTTGTAAGATGGGAAAAAATGACGTCAGATTCTTTTCATATGAAAAAAAATTTCTCACCGAGTATTTTGGCGGTGAGAATACAAACAATTTTAAAGAAAAAAAAAACATTAAATTCCCATTTTTGTTGGTAATTATTCATTTTATTATTTAAAGTTAATAAAATTAATTTAAAGAAATAAAAAATGCACAAAAATTATTTAGGGGAATCACCATAATGTGAATGACATGTGTTTTAACTTTTTTTCTATACATAATATTCATTTACGACTTTCAATGTTACTAATCATATTTAAAGTCAAAAAGAAGCAAAAATTTAATTAAAATATTCGACGTCCATCACATAAAAATGGCTGTAGGATTATGTCAGTGATTAATATTAATATGCATTATTATCATCTTCCTCAATTGCATCAGGCATAGGCAAACGTGTTTTCGTTAAAATATTGAGAAGCACAATGCAAGTATTTTTAATTTTCCCCGCTTTTTCCAGAGTATAACATAGTACACTCTCTTTGGATAAACATCTCATTCTGCTTTTCAGGATACCGATGCATCTCTCTACCACTTATCTGGTTATCTTATGTGGTGCGTTATATTTAGCTTCGCTATCCGAAATCGTACTTTGTATTAGGATCAATAACCATGGTTGTAAGGGGTACCCTCTATCACCAACCCGGTGATATCGGTATCCGGTAGAATATTTAGTTTTTAAAATTTATTATAAATTCGAGCGATGCCATATGTAGGCATCATGTGCTGTCCCACCAAATCTGGCATTTATATTAAAAATGATATAATTTGCAGTGGTGATGTGCAATTACACGTAAAAAATATTTTTTTACATACATTAGGTAAAAAATTGTAAAATACAGTAAAAAATTGTAATTAGTTGTAAAATATTGTAATAAATGTAAAAAATATTAAAAGTGATGCCATCTTAAAGAATTAAGAAATACTAGTACCATTCACATACTCAAACCACTCTAAAAATTTTCAATCGATATTAACGAAAATTATAATCATAATAAAATAACAATGCAAAATTTATAATTATTAATACTTAAATTATCATAATGAATATTGCATATGTTCAACAAACCAGCACGAATAATCAGTCATATTGATTAAACTAAATTCACCACAGTAAAAAAAATGTAAGCGGTGGAAGTCGCAGCGGTAGTTGAAATCAAATGGTATCGAATAATATGGCCTATTGAAAGAATCCTGGGGGTAGTGATGGATACATGCCTAATCCACCTATGCAACACAAACTATTGATGGAATTCTCATAATTTAATTTATATATTATTCCGAATTTATAGGCTTTTGGACTAAATCCACAGGAAATCCCGGACAAAATTTAAATAATCCACTGAGTTTCAATTTAAACACTTTAATTTAATTTTTTTTTTTTTTTTAATTTTAATTAAGTTAAGAAATAGCCGAGTATTATCCTAATTGGCGATATCCCAGAAGATCCGGTTTTAAAATATCCTGTTTCGACCCAAATCTTGTTTTATCTTATCCTGCCCTCTGCCAGGAATTGAATCATTTTTATTTGATCTTACCAATCTTTGCTAAAAAAAATCATTGGGGTTAAAAAAAAATTAAAAGTTTTATTCGGTAACTTTGAATCAGGTGATGTCGGTATTTTAGTAGGAAGTTTATTTTAATTTGAAATGCGATTGGAAATTTATGAATTCTAAGAAAATTTAAAGACATATACTCGGAAAATTAGATTTTCGTATATTTTTAATATTGATGTAATTAGATCTATGGAATATTTCTATAATTATAATTTATTTCAAATTATATTTTGCAAAACAAAATTTGTTTGACAATCTAACATAATTGCAGTGGTGATAAGTAAAAATACACAGTCAAATGTTACAAATCAAATAGAATTTTTGGTACCTAAGTGTGAGATAACGCAGATAAAGTTATAGTTATTTGATAGTTTCGAATAGATACAATTTTAATACATAAAAACAGAATAAATTATTCCTATTTTAAATATTTTATTTAAAACACATACTACAATCTTTATTCAAATTATTTTCAATAGATAGAGTTTTCATTTAAATGGCACCAGATGGCAAACATGGCATAATTAATTAATTAATTCAAATCAAATATAATTATCTTTGGCGATTCCTTCTACGCCTCTCTAAAACAATTTGAATCGTAAAACTAATTTATGGTTTAAATAATTATTTTTATTTTAATATATTTTTTTTTTTTTTTTTATTTTTATTTTTTTTTATTTTTAAAAGGACTTGGCATAGACACTTTTACGGTCCATAGCCTTACCTTACATTCACACAACATTCATTCAATCCATTCGTTCATCCCATTCACACAAGTACAGTATACCACCTGCGCATTGCATAGCTCCATGTCACCCTGTACAGTGACATGGAAGATGGGTCGGCCCATGAGTTCTACATTCCAACAGAGGGTCATAGATGTTTTCAATTTAATCACCGATCGTAATCGGAAGATGAGAAATCCCTTTTGCATCCCGCCTCTGTTGGGATTCGAACCCGGTACCTCCCGATTCAAACGTCGCAGCTTTAACCACTGCGATATTTGCTCGGTATTTTAATATATGTATATGTTGTTGTTTATTGCTCTTGATTAGTGTTTGATAGTCATAGACAATATAACATTAAAATGTTTGCATCGGAAGGTACCGGGTTCGAATCCCAACAGAGGCGGGGGATGCAAAAGGGATTTTTCATCTCCCGATTACTATCGGTGATTAAATTGAAAACATCTATGACCCTCTGTTGGAATATAGAACTCATGAGCCCCCATCTTCCATGTCACTGTACATGGAGCTATGCAATTCGCAGGTGGTATACTGAACTTGTGTGAATGGGATGAATGAATGGGTTGAATGAATGTTGTGTGAATGTAAGGTTGGGCTATGAACCAAAAAAGTGTCTATGCCACGTCCTTTTTTTAAAAAAAAAAAAAAGGAAAAATAAATAATAAACATAAAGGTTCTTTTTGAATTTGCTCTTGACCTGATAACACGATAATAAATTTCTCTTATAATAATTCCTAAATTTAGTTTATAATCTGTTAACACATTCCTATATATACGTATGTATACTTATATTAATTTTCAATCCTTATTATTTAAATTAAAATATGTACATAACAACTAATTGTATATTTTTGATGAACTAAACATATAATAAACAATTAATTAAAAAAATAGTTGATAATTAAAAACTCTTAATAAAATAAATAAATAATAAACTTGAATTTTATATCTATGTGTTTTATTATTTTAATCCACCATTTTCGAAACAAGCTGTACTGCAAGCCGATTTTGTAGTACAATAATAGTTTATTTGATTTTTACACTATTCTAAATATATAAATTAACTTCTTAATTCAAATATTAAAAATATTAAGACAACAATAATTTTTATCTGAAACTTTTTTTTGCTTTTATTCTACAGGAATTAGCTGTTTTTATAGCGTATATAAGAAATAATAAAATAGAGTCAACCATACCATAATAATCATATAATGTTTATCGTCTACCCAGCATGTATATATGTATGTATGTATATTTGCAATGTTGAACATAATAAATGAAAATTCTTTGTCTAGTACATATATGCTACTGTTGGTAATTTCAATTTTATTTTCGACAGACATTTTGGATATGTCAAAATAAACATTTAAATTTTATGTCGCACTCCAAGTCGACGAATATAAGCAATTTACACAATACTAGTATATTAACCTAATTAAATATTTTATAGTGAAAAAACCACCAAAATGACAAAATTAAATTATATTTTTATTATAACGACATGTTGTTTTTGCTCTTTTAATAAAATTATATACAGCTCAGATATTTTTATTTGTATAGCACAGTTGACAAGAGAAATGAAACGCAACCATTCATGAATATAATAATTTTGGATGAGCTGGTAAAAATAATAAAATTATTTCAAATCAATACACGCGTCTGCATTTAATTTAAAATAATCCTGGCCAAGTTCTTTTCTATTCAACTCGCAGTAATTGTTATTTGAATGTGACTTTTATGTGACGTAATTTATTATTGGAAACTTTTTTTGCAGTCCAAGTATAATTCTTGATGAGGTTCTCATTTTCAAACCACCTATTTAAAGCCATATGGTGTATATTTTATTGTCAGATATCATTAAGCCATTTTGCCTCCAGCTTACTGGTAATAGTGCTAAAACCCAAATGAAATACAAAATGCTAGTTGCGGTATCGAGTCAATACGATGGGTCGGTTCTGTGAAAATTTCGAACATAATAAAGTGTGTGTGCGTGTATGCCTAACTGGGTTCTGTAGTCGGATTTGCATCCATTCAAATGAAGAAACATATAACCAAAATATAAGTAAGCTTGTAGGTTCAGTATAGTTGTTTTTAGGCTCTCAAGTAATTGATCTCGATTTTGAGGTTCTGTGCGGGTTGGTATAAACGATTGTGCCATTACGAAAAATTTTATAAACAAAACAATTGTTGCGTGAGACTGGAAATATATTTTTTTATTTTGATTTTTCACAACTTATAACTGAGCTTGATTTAACACAGTTAAAAAATTTAAAATTTTCAAAATTCGGAATTCGACATGAAATGTCAAATTCTGATCCAATGAGATTAAATTTTGCTTTAAAAACTAAAATTCAGAGACTTTCTGCGGAATTTTGACTTTAGATTTGTAAATACAAAAATTTCAAATTTCAAAAGAGTTTTTGGAAATAAGTTATGAAATTTCAAATTCTAACAAATGGGTTGGGTTAATTTTTGCGGATAATTGGTTCTATTTTCCACTATTTATCTGTGTATCAAAATTCTCTTTTAAAGAAATATTTTATGAATTTAAATCCCAATTTCCCGTCACAATTCTCTGGGAATATTTATAACCTGGAAAAGTTTGAAGTGTGTTTTTTTAATAGTATCCTGTTATCACGAGGGGAAAATATAGCTATGGTGGTTGCCGAAAAAAGTTAAAAAACTATTTATGAATAGTGATGGTAAATATACCACTGAATATCATACTAAGCACCACATTATGCTGTGATATTCTTTTTTTTAAATATAGACTATATGAACCATTTAATTACACCGATGTCGACCACGACTATAACCAGACGATCGATAGTGAATTAGAAGATGCGGCAATACAACTAGAACTCAATATATCTTTTCATGCTGTCATAAGTGATACCGACCCGTTTATTTCAAAAGACGCTATATATAAGAATTATTAAGAGATAACGCACTCATGATGTAATCTAGAAATCGGGAGAAACCAATGTCAAGCCAAGAGATTTTCAGCCGAAAAACTACAAGTCAAAAGTTTCCTTGGCTGATCAACGCGAAATATTTAAAACTTATTGGTCATTTGGCAAATATACGATCTCCATGTACTAGCTGGGTTAATAAACATAAATCTGGTCACAACAAAAACTAGTAAACAATTCTATAAACCACAAAAGCGTATCGTCATCCGTGGTAAAGTAGTGGATGTGTGTGAAAAGTGTTTTAGGTATACATATATACTAGCCGAAACAATCATTTTTATTAAATCAGTAGTTGAAAAAAATTGGGCTCTCAAGGTGAAAACTGCTTTTCTAACCATCATGTCAAAGGGGTTTACATCGTTCAAAAAAATTAAAACTCGATTATGGACATTTAATTTCACGGTTCATGATTGCGCTACTGGCCAGGCAAATTGCAATATGTGGCATGAAGGGGTTGGGGCAAAAGGAAGCAACGAAATATTATCTTGTTTTTTTCAACATTTAAAACAACTGCTTCATAATATAAAATCAGTAATTTTCTAATGTGATTGTTGTTCTGGGCAGAATAGGAAGTCGGTTGTTGCCGCACCATGTTTTTAATTGCGACAACAAATTTAACTTTAGAGACCATTGACCACAAATGTTTGATACTTGACCATACTCACATGAAGTGTGACAGTGTTCACGCAATTATTGAGCGGAAAAAGAAAACCACTTTGGCTAAAATACACCACCGTCGCGATTGGCTCCAGTTTATTCAGAACTTGTGGAGCAACCATATCGAGGAATATAAAAATCTTCGATCTTATGGCCAAATTAGGCATATTGACATCAACGATGACATCATTCAAATCAGGTTTATAAGTTTTACAATATGTAAGCCATTTTGCAATTGCCTTCCTGAAAAATGTGTCAAATAGAGATAAGTGGTTTTACTGAATTGCGACAGATGTTATATTAATCAATAATTTAATTCAAAAACATCTCAAAAATAGCAGAAAGTATAGTCGGTAGGAAAGGACTGACAAACAAAATTAATCAACAAAAATATAATAGATCTATCTAAAACTAAATATTCAATTATAATTAAATGCGCTGTAAAAATGTAAATCTGTAAATAGAAATGAATAGTTAACAGCATTTTCCAAAACATAATTTTCTTCGGGGAAAAAAATTAGGACGTTGTTTGTAATAACCGATATACAAATCAGATAAAATTTTGTTTGTTATTTATCTCTTGATTGTATGTGTTCAATATGTCACTTATGATCTAAGTGATCAGTTTTTAATGTTAATAAAAATCAGTTATCCAGAAATGTTAAAACTTAACGATTTATTTTAAGCGTAATTTTTGTTTCTGGTGTTTGTATGAAATAAAGGAACGCCCTAATTTTTATTTTTAATATAAAAATGAATGAGAAACTTCAATCTTGTTCACGAAATATGTTAATTGTAAGTGCATCCAAGATTCTAGGGTCCCAAGCTCATGCTGGGGAAAAACTTATATCTGAAAATAATATCAATATAATCCCTTTTGTGATAGGGAAACATGCCAGGTAATAATTTCCGATCTTAAAAACTCAATAGCAACAAAGGTGTTTGGCGAATTTCAAATATGGTTTATTGAAAAAACGATCTCATCCAAAAACGTTACGTCCGCCTATTTTCCTTTTGTCAAAGTCCCTTTGTTAATTTGCGAGCATTACAGTTATAGTTCTGGAACACAGAGGAATACGAGAAAGTGATGTTTTTGACCTATTTAACCCTCGACGCGTTATAATATGTTTGAATATTTTTTCAAAAGACTATTGATTGCCTATATATAGTTATGGAGTCTCTGTCACCGTGTAATTGTTACCTTCCATCGTTTTCTGTGAAAAATAATAAAATCCATCAGAATTTGATTCTTTGTGACTATAGGAGATGCTTTTTCATCTAAACATCACAAAGTTAGAATAATATACAATATTTTGTGATTTGTTCACACTAATTGGTGCTACCATAGTTTGACATTAGGTTATTATGTGAAAAATGTTAAAGCTTTGATTTTAAACATAATGGTTGGTCTGAGAAGCCATCGGAAAATACAATTTATTCAGAAAACCATTTTAACACGAACTGACGGTGTGTGATTCATGTGCTCAAGATGTCGGATACATTGCAAACGCAAGAAACTTAAATTCTTGCATTTATATGTACTTATAAAAATAATCGAAAATTTGTGATAGCTATGCGGAATTACGATCGGCATAGCTATTACGTATTGAACTTTTTTAACTAATTGACACACGGCCCTAAATGAATTATGTATATTTATTGTTTTATGTTTTTTGATAGGAGTAGTTCAGCTTTTTATAGACACAGTTTAATAAGTTTTTATAATTTATAATTTATTTTCCAAATATTTCGGCTTGTCAGCCATCATCAGTGGATAAAAAACACTAAAAACGTACAATTACATTAATAATGGGAATAGGAAGAAAAATAATCCTATTTTATAAACATTTAGATAAAAACAATTAATTATAAACTTACAATTATTTATAATGCACTATTATAACATATTTGTTTTAATTTTATGATTTTTAACTAATATAATATATATATACATATAATATATTTTGGTATTGTTTTTTGATCTTACGATCACGTCAACTCTAGAAAAACTGATTGGCGAGGAAAACGAATTGAGAACAAAAACCGCGAAAAAACATGTATTAAGTTTACCTATATATATATATATATATATATATATATATATATATATATATATATATATATATATATATATATATATACATATATATATATATATATATATATATATATATATATATATATATATATATATATATATATATATATATATATATATTATATACGTCATAGTGACCAATTATTGAATTTGTTTTTTAGGTGTGTGATTTTGCCATGTCAAACGACAGTTTGTTTTAGTTTGTTTTATGTATATGACCATGCCAAACATTCACATAGTAAAACACACGAAAAATTAGCTTGAATCAGTGCTACATAACTTTTCGTGTGTTTTTCTATGTGATTGCTTCGCAAGATTTACTAAAAATGTTAATCAATTTTTTTTAATTAAATATTATTGAATAATAGTATTTTAAATAATAATTGTTAATAACAGATAACTGTCTATTTTTTGTTTGTTACAGTTTAGCCGAGTTGTTAGTAAGAACACAGAAATTCACTTTTTAAACAAATTTATTTTATTTAAGCTATCAGTCATTATACTTGAATAAAAGAGGTTTTTGTGAGCGACAAAGAAATGATTTTTGATCATAAACTAACTTAATATTTCAGAATAGTTCATAACAATTCAGCCATCATCCATTAAAAATATTACAGTAAATCCCACATCGCCAACCTTAAAAATGAAACAAGTCATTAATTCGATCGCACATAAAACTTTGGGTTGTCGTCGATGTGTTGTGTTTCATAAAATATCTAGGATAAACGCAAAAGAAAAGATAAATCCCCAAAAGAAATCATAAAATTTCGTTTATATTCCATTTTATCCGTTAAGCAAATGTTAGAAGAAAACACTTTTTTTTAAGCAATATGAACATTAGCTTTATGAATTTTATGATAAAACATGTAAACTCATATTTATGTACATACTATATATATCCCCATATATTGTGGTTTCATGTAACAGTAATCAGTATATAAAGATATTTAAAGTGTATATACGATAAAAATTTACGATAATATATTGTGCAGCATAACTTATATATACTCTAATGAATAAATAGTGAGTCTGTTGCATAAAGAAGTTAAAATTTGAAAATTAAGCTATTTCATAACCACCCATATGTTATCATTAAATATTACATCATCGAATTATAAGCAATCGGAGACAACGTATACGTCATAAATAAGCCTGCGTATACTGGCATTAAAATTCAGATGTAAATCATTTTTTTTTATTAAGAACCCTATTCAAACTATATAGCATGATTAGGGTTGAATGATAATTTTTATTAAAAGTGATGAAATAAACAAACCCAATTTCAACTTGATGACTTTTTTGAGTTAAAGAGACCAGTAGCAAACCATTTTTACAGTCGGTTTAATATTTAACATCTTTTTGTATAATTTAGCAAAACTACGCTACAGATAAATATCTCGCACTAATCATAATTTATGACTGTCGAGTATATATATAAATATAATCCAAAATCGTATGTCCCTTAAAAGTCATGCTAAAATATATCCACTAACATTCATTATCATTAATTAATTTAAAATTAAAATTTATTGAGAGTTTCGTACAATTTATGTAATTTTTATCTGATAATCTGACTATACAAGCAATTACAACACGATTTATGTATTTTGCCCGACCCACAAAATTCAGTTTTTTGTATACGATTTTGGATATAAACAATATATAGATTATATTGGGTACGTAATTGATAGAGATTATACCCATTAGTATAAATACCAAATAACTTTTGAATTGGCGAGGTGGTTGTAATTATATTACGTAGTATTGCGTCGTATCTATAAGAATTATTAACAATTACGATTTTGTAAAATTCATTTAAATTAATTATTTAGTCGAATATAATTTGATAATCTTAATAATTTGATCACGAGAGTTGCAATAGTAATGAGAGCAGTAAATGTGAATTTGTATATTAAACCAAAACGTGTGGGTGACAAAAGATGTTTGGTGATGTATGTACTCTCAAAAACTATAATATATAAGTAACAATTTTAGAACATTTTTAAGATTCCTATTTTTCCAACCGCACAGGAATATAGTTCGGCTGTTTTGTTGAACGTCGCTAAGCAATACAATTGAAGTCTATTTTTTTTGGAAATATTGAACTCAATGCTATTCATTATATGAAATTAACATGCAAAAAGTTAATTTTCAAAACGAAACCAGCAAATCGACCAGCATGATCTACGAAAATAAATTTAATTTGATAAAGTAAAATATAGAAATAGGATGCACTTTAAAAATAAGAACGTAGGACTAGGCGTTTGCACGAACTAAACATAATATGTATATGAATTTCAGATACACTTGTTATGGGGCGCAATTCTCTCCTACTCTTTCGCAGTTAGCTTATTTCCTTGCTTGTCTTACGCCGTTGCCAGCCAAACCGAGGACGCCGATTAATTTAACCATATATTCACCTTGTATAGCTCCATGCCAGTCAGCACTTACATGAACGATGGCTCGGCCCATTTGCACTATCAACAAAGGGTCATAGATGTGTTCATCATCTATAGCGTGCCAAAAATAAAGAAAATGATTTAATATAAAACGCAAAATTTTTTTGTATAAATTGGTTATGGATTTTTGGAATTTCTGTCGCGTTTCGCCTATAATATGTTCCTTAAATTTCGTAAATCTACCTTATTGGTCAGTCTCGGATTATCATACTCCCGCCAGAAAATCAACTAAAACTTAACCTAGCGATTGAGAACTTTCCATCTTTCTGTAAACTCGGCCTAGGAAAAACTCATCTACTTTTACACGTCATAGATGTTGGTGCCGTCAAACCGATCAAATAGAGATTATACTATATATCCCCTATTGTTCAAGCTCGGTTATATGATGAATTGGATCGAAAGTTATCCTTAGGCGTAATAGAGGAAAGTCAGAGTAGTTGGTGCTCTCCGATTCTTTGGTATCTAGAGCCAATGGAAAAGCTGGTACCTGCCTGAATGTCCGTGAATTAAACAAGGTCACCGTTAAGGACGCGTATCCACTCCCACTAATCGATGGATTATTGAGACGATATGATCAAACCATTTTTATCTCTTGTATCGACCTAAAGGATGCCTTTTGGCAGATTCCGTTGGTTCAACAATTCAGAGATAAAACCGCTTTTACCGTACCTTGGAGACCTTTATGCACAGAGTGATTCCGCATAAACTCCCTGACCGAATCTTTGTGTACCTGGATGATCTTGTAGCAGCTCGAATATTCGACTCACCGATATTCGATTCTACCACAAACAAAACAATTAGTGAAATTCAAATATAAACCAACTTATTTGAATTAAGCGTTCACTAACCCCATCACATATCCATCTATCCAACCACCACTATCTAATAACCGAACCATTACTATAAAACATTTATAGTAAAACAAGTCCGCCATCTAACAACATCACCACGAACAACAATGTTCTGTGATGCAACACTAATGCATAAGTGCAATGTCGACCGTCGCCGGCGCATGTGTTCCCTCTCCAATATACGACATGTATATTTGGACACGAAGGCGACGTCACAACCAAAACAACATTCGTCTTCCAAACATCAAAGCGACAACGTGTTCTTTTATTTTTTGTATAAAATATTGTGTGTTCAAGACGGCAACCATTGTGGTGGTAAATTAAATTAAATAAATATACAAATAAATTTTGAATTAAATTAAATAGATATATTAATAAATAAAATAAATAAATAAATACAAAAATATAAATTATAACTAATAAATATTAAAAATCTAATAAATAAATATTGTAAAAATAAAGTAAATAAGTTATTGTGTTGTGCATTAATTGAGAAGTCCGAAACGGACGATAATTTTAATTAGGAGCAACATCCTAAATTTGGTGTCCTCGATAGCGGTTTTTACCGCGTTATAAAATACAAACCAACAACACAATAAAACACGCAATACCAAATTCCGTGGGAAGACAGCAAGAAACGTGGAGTAGGGGACGGCCCACCCACGCACCGCGGGAATTAAGAAAGAAAAAAAACATAATATTCAAACGTGCGTAGGACCAATCCACGCACCACCGCGGGCAGACAGAAAAACACGTGGCGAAGGGAACGCAACCCACCCACGCAGCGCGGGACACCGAGGGGCGACACAACGGTGAAGCGACTTACCCTCACCGCAGCAGGACCATCAGCAGCAGCAGCAGAAACAACAACAAAATAAACCGGTACGAAAGTTTTTTTTATATAAATTTTTTTTCTTTGAACATTAAATTTTTTTATTTTTTTAATTAACGTAGAATCATTTTTTATTTTTTTTTTTACAATTAACGTAGAATCATTTTTATTATTTTTTTTGCAAGTAACGTAGAATCATTTTCAATTGTACATTTTTTTTGTGTATATATGTTTTTCACCACCACAATTGCCACCCATCCATAATATTTCACACACACCGGTCGAATCTCGCTGCCAGTCCTCCCGTCATCACCGCTGTGGTTAAAAAAAACAAAAAAGAATAATAAACCGGTTTTTATCAAAACTACAACCACAACGGTGATATAAAATCCGCTGTTTCAATTTTACCTCGCTTGACTTAAAATTTTTTATTATTATACATTTTAACGAGCCCCCCCAATCGCCTGGAAGAACACAAGAGGGCTCCTCTATTCGGGGGTATCTCGCATCGGGCGTTAAATCAAGGGAACATCCCGACCCTTAAGCACAACCACACGGTAGCCATTCCGCCTTATCATTACTAAATAATTTTTGGTCATTATTTTAAACAAAACTTGTGAACAATGTATGACTCGAATACATCACAAAATTCAAATTATAGACCAACAAGGCGTGGAATGACAGGGTCCGGTGTTACTGTCGAGGATCGATTATCGCGAATCGAATCGATACTCGATGGGTTGCTCCGACGCAGGAGCCGGTCACGCAGACAACGATCTCAATCACGTGCCCGAACACAAAGCAACCCGCGGCAAGGTAGATGCTGGTATCATGCCAAATATGGAACGGCTGCACAGAAATGCACACAGCCATGCAACTTCCATACGGCACAGCAACCCTACCCATCTACCTCAAACAACAATTCAAAAAACTAGGAAAGCCACGGGTAGAGAGTTACGCAACTCCCCTGACACCCTATACAACCCGTTTGTTTGTGTACGATAGACACAACAAACTCACCTACCTAGTCGACACTGGCGCTGACCTTTCGGTTATTCCAGCAATGAATTTCAGAATGAAATACTCATTAGCCAATCGAAATTCAGATCTAGTCTTATCGGCTGCCAATGGTTCAATCATCCACACGTACGGCACAAAATTGCTTAACGTGGATATCGGACTCAAACGAACCTTCACGCACGCTTTCATACTAGCTGCAGTGAACCGTCCGATCATTGGCGCCGATTTTCTAAGCAAATTCGGACTTCTTGTTGATGTTAAGAACAAACGGCTGATTGATCCAGCTACAAAGCTGTCAATAAACGCCACAATGGTTCGTGTTAACACACCAACACCGATCCATTTTAACATCGACAACGGCTACGGCACTCTGCTCAAAAAGTACCCACTACTTACAGCAGAGCCGAACTACAAAATGCCAGTCCGACACAACGTGGTTCATCACATCGTCACGGAAGGCTATCTTCCCGTGTCGAGACCACGCAGACTAGATTCGGTGCGTCACAAAGCTGCACAAGCAGAATTTCAACACATGGTGGAATTAGGAATTTGTCGAACATCGACATCTTCCGTCTCTTGTCCATTGCACATGGTCAAGAAGAAAGATCAAGACTGGAGGCCATGTGGGGACTATCGGCGTTTAAACACGGTTACGATACCGGATCGCTACCCGATACCCCACATTCAAAACTTCACCATGCACTTGCATGGCTGCAAAGTTTTCTCCAAACTTGATCTCATCAGAGGTTATCACCACATTCCCGTGGCACCTGAAGACGTTTTCAAAACGGCAATCACCACACCATTTGGCCTCTTCGAATACACCCGAATGCCATTTGGATTACGCAATGCCGCACAAACGTTTCAGCGCTTCATGAACGAAGTCGTTCGAGATCTCGACTTCGTTTTCGTCTACATAGACGACATTCTTGTGGCATCTCAAACTGAGGAGCAACACAAACTCCATCTGGAAACACTTTTCCAACGGCTTGTCGAGTTTGATGTTCGCATCAAGAGCTCAAAATGCGTCTTCGGCGCATCCACTCTTGATTTCCTCAGCCACAAGATTACCTCTAATGGCATCCTTCCGTCACAAGACCGAATCAATGCCATTAAAGAATTCCCAGCTCCAACCTCAATCAAAAGTATTCAGCGATTCATCGGCATGGTAAACTACTACCACCGATTCATACCAAAGCTCGCTGAAATACTCAACCCAATTCACAGCCACCTGGCAGTACTACTACGTCAGCCCAAAACCGCCAAGAACTTTTCTTGGCCTGACGAATGTCAACACGCATTCACGTCACTCAAGGCTGAATTGGCACGCACAGCACTCTTGTCACATCCACTGAGCGACTCAAACCTCAGCATTACTACTGATGCATCAAACACTGCTGTCGGAGCAGTCATGCAACAGTACAACGACAAGTGTTGGGAGCCCCTGGGATTCTTCTCAAAGAAGCTCTCGGATGCCGAAAAGAAATACTCTGCATTCGATCGGGAATTACTCGCAATATATATAGCAATAAAACACTTCAGGTATTTTGTCGAGGGTCGGGACTTCACAATTTACACCGACCACAAACCTCTCACTCGAGCAATTCAGTCTAAAACTGAACGCAATCCAAGGCAAGCACGCCACTTGGATTATATTAGTCAATTTACCACGGACATCCAGCATGTTCAAGGTACCGACAACGTTGTCGCGGATACACTTTCGCGCACAACAGCAAACGAAACGGCCACAGTCGAGACTCACATCAACTGCAACAAAATCGCACAAGCGCAAAAAGCAGACTTGGAACTTCAGAATTTACTTTCTAGTTCTGCTTGTCACGCCAGTTCATCACTGAAACTGGAGCTTTTCAAACTACCTGGCCTCGAAATCTACTGCGAAACATCTACGGGTGCAAACCGCCCGTACATCGCAGAGCAACTACATCGAACCATCTTCGACACACTACACGGTATCTCACATCCTGGTGTCCGCGCAACTCGTAAATTGATTACTGCTCGATACTTTTGGCCAAGCATCAACAAAGACGTGACCCATTGGGCACAAGCATGCTTATCTTGCCAAAAATCGAAAGTCCAGCGACACACAAAATCGCCTCTTGGACAATTCGCAATTCCACCTGGTCGATTCGAACACATTCATTTGGATGTAGTAGGACCACTTCCTCCATCCAATGGATACACATATTTACTCACCTGTGTCGATCGTTTCACTCAATGGCCAGAAGCGTACTGCATGAGCGACATGTCTGCAGCAACCATTGCCACCACATTCGTGCAAAACTACGTATCACGATTTGGCGTTCCACTTGACATCACCACTGATCAAGGAACCCAATTCGAGTCGAAGCTTTTCTCGGAGTTAACGAAACTCCTCGGCTCGCATCGTATACGTACAACGGCTTACCACCCGCAAGCCAATGGCATGGTCGAACGCTTCCACCGACAGCTCAAAGCTGCTCTCAAGGCCCGAGGCAACACAATTCACTGGAGCTCCAAAGTACCAATCGTTCTATGTACTTGGTATTCGAGCAACGGTTAAAGAAGATCTGAAGTGCTCACCAGCTGAAATGGTTTACGGTCAAACCATCAAGCTACCCGGTGAGTTCTTCATCGAACATCCTCTACCGTCTCCATCCACAACCGACACGGTCATCGACCAACTCCGCACCACCATGCAAAATCTTATCCCCACGGCAACAAGACCAACGAATGAAAGCAACATATTCGTTCCTAAATCGCTGAACAATTGCGATTACGTCTTTGTCAGGGTTGATAAGGTTCGAACTAGATTACAATCTCCATACGATGGGCCATACAAAGTTATACGCCGCTTACGCAAGCAATTCATTGTCTCAATCAAAGACAAACACCACTCAATCTCCATCGACAGATTGAAACCGGCGTACGGTATTCTCAACACGGCTGATCAAATATCAGCCAGCAAACGATATAAAACCGTCCGGTTCAACGTATAACGTCTCAAAACCTATGGTTTCTCATCTGGAGAGGGGGTACTGTAGCAGCTCGAATATTCGACTCACCGATATTCGATTCTGCCACAAACAAAACAATTAGTGAAATTCAAATATAAACCAACTTATTTGAATTAAGCGTTCACTAACCCCATCACATATCCATCTATCCAACCACCACTATCTAATAACCGAACCATTACTATAAAACATTTATAGTAAAACAAGTCCGCCATCTAACAACATCACCACGAACAACAATGTTCGGTGATGCAACACTAATGCATAAGTGCAATGTCGACCGTCGCCGGCGCATGTGTTCCCTCTCCAATATACGACATGTATATTTGGACACGAAGGCGACGTCACAACCAAAACAACATTCGTCTTCCAAACATCAAAGCGACAACGTGTTCTTTTATTTTTTGTATAAAATATTGTGTGTTCAAGACGGCAACCATTGTGGTGGTAAATTAAATTAAATAAATATACAAATAAATTTTGAATTAAATTAAATAGATATATTAATAAATAAAATAAATAAATAAATACAAAAATATAAATTATAACTAATAAATATTAAAAATCTAATAAATAAATATTGTAAAAATAAAGTAAATAAGTTATTGTGTTGTGCATTAATTGAGAAGTCCGAAACGGACGATAACTTTAATTAGGAGCAACATCCTAAAATCTCTTGGTTATATCTGCATCAATCGAGAAACATTTAACCTTGCTGACTTACTATTAATGTGGCAAACAGCTAAGTACCTTGGATACATCGATACATCATAGGTGATGGATGTCTCCGAGCTGATCCTGGGAAAGTTCGAGCAATTGTGGAATTCCTCGTCCCGAAAACTAAAAAACAAATACGTCGGAAAAAACTATGCTATGATATCCGCCCCGCTCACTGATCTTTTAAGGGAGGGCTCTAAATTAAGGGCTTTTGTAAACCTCACCAGTCCTCAAGCAAATCCGGATTATAGTAAACCGTTCTGCATTCAATGCGACGCCAGCACAGTAGGAGTAGATAGCGTATAGTTTTTTCTTCGCAGAAACTCCCAGAGGAACTACTCAAAAGACACTTCGGCCATATATAGAGGGCTATCCATTTACTATATCTATACAGACAACGCCAGTTTGCAGTGGCTGATGTCGCAGAAAGACTTGTCCAAGCGGCAAGCGCGCTGGAGTTTGAAGCTCCAATTGTTTGCATACAGATGGCTTATCGAAAAGGTTCACAAAATGTGGTCCCTTTAACGCTTTATCCCATACATTTTGCGAACAAATGACAACATGTGATATTCCGTGTGCTACGGAAAATACAAATTCCAACACAAAAATTAAGCATGGTTCCAGCACTTCCAAAATTTGATATTAGTTCACCCTCATCCATATCAAGTCAACAGCAGATATGTCCGATATACAACCCTTGCATATTGACTTTGCGAATCCAGCTTTCTCAGAAGTTGAGTACACCAACCGAATCAAAGATGTTGAATCCCTGCCGAATGCCAATCATAACTTCCGAGTTCAAGATGGGAAACTTATCATCGCCCTTGGTTATGATCGACGATCGCCAAAGAGCTTAGCTCCATCCCTTATCAATTAGCACATGAGCCACCATCGTCCAGTCATACCAGAGTCACAAAAACAGTTGAGAAAGTTCAACGACAGTTTCCTTGAACGCGCATGGTACAGGGTGTCAAGTTATACATTAATAATTGCAAGATCTGTAAAATGAATAAGGCTGTTAACTATTCCATAAAGCCAATTATGGGAAACCAAACAGAATCCACCCATCCTTTGTGTCATCCAACAGTGAAGCATCTGCTATTTATTTATTTATTTCCCTGAAAGTAACGCGTCAGAACGAGTTAACCGTACCGTATTATCCACTATACGCTCATATCTGAAAGCCACCCAAATTGGGATGCTCATTTAGCAGAAATTGCCTCTACGTTGAGAAACGTAATTCATTCGTCAACCACATTTTCTCCGCACTTCTTGGTATTCGGGCAACACATGATCTTACACGGTTCGGATTACAAGCTCCGTCAAGTCGATGATAATTTTCTCTATGTCGAGTCAAAACCCAATCGATTAAATCTTGTTCGTGATAAAGAGTTGCATTATCTGAAGCTAGCTTATCAAAAATGTGCTCAACGATACAATCTGCGTAGCCGCCATCAGCTGTTTACCCCTGGGCAGGCCGTATTTGTCATAACTTTCCCACAAAGCGACGCTGTTAACAAATATTCAGTCAAATTCGCCCCTTGATTTGATCCTGCCGTAATAGATAGTAAGGTTGGAAATGTCGCATATAAAATGAATGATCTATAATCTAGATGGTAAACATATGCGAGTTTAATAATTTATTTAACTTTTGCCCGGCTTATAGAGACCCATTTTCAGTTGGTCTTGAGCGACGCACACGGTTTCTTCATAGCACTAACTTGTCCCAACAGCTCAAATTTTTCCACCAGTATCATTATTGCCGGCCGAGAAGGTGCTTCACGACGACCAAAAAGTGCTTTAATTTTTTGAACTGGAAAATGTTCACCATATTTGTAGTGAATTTTAACAATTTATCTGCGTTGTTGAAGCGTGTATCGTACCATTTTTAGTAATGGCGTAGTTTTTACTTGTTAAATGTCAAAAGATGACCACTTCAAAGTTGACAGCTGCCCAAACAGCAGATTATTCAAATGAAACCACTTATCGGAAAACCCTTCATAATATATTATTATAAATTTGTGGCATTTAACCGAATACTAATCTATGTTACACTTTTTGCCCGTTTACCAATCAATGAATTTTGATATGGGGGATGACCAACCAGAACTTCTGGGAGGTATGGGGCATCTACCATGGATAGTAAAAATTGAAAGAGGGATAGTTTGGAACAATAATCTATCTAGCTTGAATTGAGACACTTAACCGAATATACTAAGCTATGTTACGCTCTTTGCCCGTTAACCAAATAACAAATTTTGATAAGAGGGATGACCAACAAGAACTTCTGAAGGTATGGCGCATCTACCAGGGATACTAAAAATTCAAAGAGGGATACTAGTTTATGTTATATTTTTTGCCTGTTTTCCAACTAACAAATTTTGATAAGAGAAATGACCAACAAGAACTTCTAGGAGGTACTAGGCATCTACCATGGATACTAAAAATTGAAAGAGGGATAGTTTGGAACAATGATCTAATTTGCTTGAATTGAGACACTTAACCGAATACTAATTTATGTTACATTCTTTGCCTCTTTTCTAACCAATAAATGTTGATAAGAAGGATAATCAACAAGAACTTCTGGGAGGTATGGGGCATCGGTTTATTGGTTGTATCCATGGTAGATGCCCCATACCCCTTAGAAGTTCTTATTGGTCATTCTTCTTATTATAATACATTGTTTGGTAAACGGGCAGACAGTATAACATAGCTTATAGTATTCGGTTAAGTGTTTCAATTCAAGCAAAATAGATGAATGTTCCAAACTACCCTGGTTTTAATTTTTTGTACCCATGGTGCACCATACCGCCCAGAAATTCTTGTCGATAACCCGTTTTATCAAAATGAGCCAGTTTTACAAAAACAGATTAGTAGTCCAAACGACTACCGACTACTCTCCAGAAAATAGTGTATCACAATTTCATTATTCATATTTTTATGTAATGGTTTTTGTTATGATAGGTATATTTCGTACTTGAAATTTCATTTATACATCCATAAGCCATAGCTAGATTTATAATTTTGATTTATTTTAAACTGCCTAACTGTCTACTATAAAATGCAATAAACTAACACATATACATTTTTCAAAAGGCTAGTATATGATTTTAGTAAAAATTTCACACACATTTATAGGCGTGTGAAGTTTTTACTAAATCTTTACTATTCATAAATTACGTAATTTAGTAAAAACTTCACTCGCATCTCTTGAATTTCTTCTTTTATTTTTATTATTATAAATGTTGGTTTCTTTCTCAGTTTGCTTCGAGTTCGAGGTAGGTATGGGTGAGTAAAAATACGAAAAAAAAAGTATTGCTTTCATTTAACTCTTTTTAAAAATCCTGCTGTTCTTCTTTATTCCCGTTATGTTTCTGAATAATACCCACGCAATAAGTAAAAATCCAACTTCATTACATTTCGTTGCAACATATAAAATACCATGTTATGAATTTCTAGATTTATGCTATAAACTGGCACTGCTTTAAAGCAGAATGGCTCATCGGGGTAGCCATTCATGTATAGAAAACTTGTTAAATAAAAATTAAACATTTAACGGGGAAATTAAAATCTGTATACAATCAATTTATTATTTGTCAATAATATTTATAAATCATCTATCATTACTTAATTATAGACAACACCGGTGTATAACAGCAAAAACTCATAATCAAATTTATATATGTACACCGAGTATAAACTATATGTTTTCTAAAGTTTGAATATATAGAGTAGAGCCATACATCATAATATTTTCAAATATAATATTCACATCATGTCTGTTTACATTATTTTGCAAAATACAAAATACAATAAAAAAGTAGATTCAGTATAAGCAAATTTGTATATTATTTCTAAGCTTCTTTGGAATAAATAAGAATATAAAACATGACACATAACAAATTTATGATTTCTTTTGAGATTTTTTTGCTTCGTTTTTCCCTTATCGTGTTTTTCAATTTGATACCCGTTTGTATGGGCAAAATTGTTCTTGTTTGGTTTCGGTTTAAGATTTCCACCAGCCGAAATAATAAATTTGTATAGTCTTATTATTCAGTCAATTTATTCCTGAATATGTTTACATGCGTATGTATGTACATATAGAGGCATAAATAAGGTCATGGATGAAGAGTATATACACATATGTATGATTATAAAATGTGTCTACTCTTTTTATAATTTGACAACAACAACAATACAAAAATCAAAAATATTACTCACATTTTTATTTAAGGGTAATTGACAGCAACTTCAAGATGGAATGTATAAAAATATGTGTACGTATATGTATATATATATGTATGTATATCACCTTAAGTAAAATTATCAAAATTATGTCAAAGATGTGGAAAAAAACAACATTTGACAGTTTTATTTCTTGTCTATAATATATAATGTATTATGATGTTACCCTTATCATTTCGAAGAGCACAAAGCTCACAAAAAAAAAAAAAAAGATTTCTGAATCGTAATTTAATGTTCGATTTTGACATCAAGTATAAAATGTTTTTATTATTATGTCTATCTAAAAAGCTCGCATGTCTTTTATATATACATACATATTATGTATATACAATTAATCAAACATCAATTGGTCTAGAATTTTCTGATTTGAAATTAGTAAATATTTTACTCAAATTCAACTGCCGTACGAGATTCATTCACGCGTGCGGCAAAACTTTATTGTTCGTAAATCATAAAACAATCAATTATTCTCACAATGTCACAGTTAAACAAAATAAGTTTCATTTTGCTTCTTTGATAGATGAAGCTTGGTTTCATAAATAAACTGAGCTTTTTCTAAGTATTTTTGTGTGTTATTATTATTCCAAGTCTGTATAATATATTTTTGTTGCATATGAAAATTCTTTGTGGAAAAGTTATTCTTTGGTTTTGTTGAAATATAAAATCAAAACCAACTACACATTTGGATAGGTAGAGTGTCCAATTATATTTCTTTCTGAAGTTATTTTATTAAACATTATAGTAATAAGATAGGCGCTTACATTTTATTTGCTTATTTTTCAAGCAATATATCATAGATGCCTGCGGCGCACAAATTGGAGGCAACTAAAGACAAACAAACACTGAGATTTTTACAAAATTCGAAACTTATTTTTACGAAGTATTTCTTGGCCAACCCTAGCGGCAAATCGCTCAATGCGCGTATGCAATGCTCTTTCGGGCTTCGAAAAACAAATCGGGTTTTTGTCTTTGAAGAACAAATCGAATTAAGCATTAGTGTATTTGGCATTAGCAAACACATATTTTTAATTAAAGTTATAGCCCTAGGTTTTTAATTGCGAAGTATTTTAAAAGTATGCTATGTAAACAAGCTACAAAAGTGAACAAAGCATTAAGGGAAAACTATGTGCAATCTTATCTTAAATATGGGCAACGTATTGCGGAAACAGTTCGCTACATATCTTTTAATTTAAAAAAAAAACGATTTGTTGTCGGCGATGATGGTCAGTGATGAAAAATGTCACTACCAGTCTAAAAACCGCCAATCGCAATTTCAATTTTAAACAAAGATCTTCTTCATTATCTTTATATAAGGATTAATTAAGGAAGGATATTAAGGGGGTAGATTATGTGCAGGGTCTTGAATGCGTCCACGAAATGGACGTTAATGTTTGTAGAAAAATCATTGTTTGTGAAGAAGCGCATTTCTATAATATTCGGGTATATGAACACACAGGACTATTGTATCTGAGCTGCTGAGAATCGTTGGATAGTTTATGAGAGAAAAATACGCCCACTTAATTCAGTGTTTGGTGTGGATTTTGGGGACTGGGGGTACGATTGGGTCACTTTTGTTCGAGAAAGGAAACGGCACATCAGGAGAAACAATCCAGTTAAACTTTGAAAAACCTAAGGTTTCAATAGCTTGCGAGTCGCAATGAAGTTTTACATTAATTAGCAAGTGATTACTCGTTCTTTTGTTTGAATATAATAGTTGAAAACGTATATAATCAATTTTACGTAATAAGATAAAGGTTAATTCTGTTTTGATTGATCAACTTAATTATTTTATATTCTTACAAATATTTTGATTTAAATAGGTCCCTACACCGTCATTTAGAACATATTCATTCAATGAAACGAAATGAAAAAGATGACCAAAACTCATCCAGTTCAAAAAAGCCAAAAACAAATGCTTCCATTGGTTGAAGTTTTTTCAAAGCAATCGTCCAACATTAGGCGAAATAGTGGCTAAGCTTGCAGCAAAAGACGGTCGACTATTTCACAAATACATATGTAAAAGTGAATTTATACGTAAAAGCTTAAAAGATCAAGGATTTACCTTATCAAAACAACCAAGAGATGTGATGAAATTGATCTACGATTTCTATGTCCAAATTAAAGCGGAAACTGTCACCAAAATTAAGCAAACGAAGTTGAAAAATAAAAAAGCAAGCATTTCAATTGACGAATAGACAAGCTTGAACAATCGCAGATATTTGAAAATACATATTTATTATGATGATGGCGGTTCTGATAATCTAGGCTTAGTAGCGCTTGTGGGCAGTTGTTATACTTCAGGGATATTACTTCAAATGGTACAAGAAAAACTTAAAGTTTTTGGTTTAGAATATACTAAAGATATTGTAGCGACAACAAGTGATGGCGCAAGTGTAATGCTTTAATATGGAAGGTTATCACCGGTCGAATCACAGCTCTGCTACAATCACGCTATACAACTTGCGATTATGAACGTATTGTACATTAAGCAACCAACGGAAAGAAACCAGGCAATATAAAATGATTCTGCGGCTGCTGAAGAAGAATTTGGTGACGAAAACAACAATGACTGTGAAGATGAAGACAATGAAAACGAATTTGTGGCCAGGTAATTGAACCTATACAAAAGGCCTCGATGGAGTTTAGAGGAAACATACAACAAAATGTGTACTGAAATCTTTAAGCCCTGTCAAATATGCTGTAGAGGCTTTGAGCCGTGAAAATGCCAACCTTGTAACCAGCGAAGGAGTTCTAAAATTTTTATTTAATGCTCTTCGTGTTGAAAATTCAGAACTAAGCAAAACACTTTTAGATGAACTAAAAGTGCAAATTTCGAAAAGAAGAGATAGATCGACACTTTCACTATTAAAATATTTAGAAAATTCAAACAATTTACAAGATGAGGATGAATTTTTTAAACCAACATCCAAATCTGATATTATTAGACTTCCTAAAACACAGATGAATCGGCGTAATATTACAGTGGACTCGATTCTGGCCGAGTGGCATAGATATGAAGGCGACCAAGTTTTCAGCCTTAGGTAAGTTTTAGAAATAGCAGAGTCCAAGATCGCAGTCATAAATTCGACTTGATTTATTGACATATCATATAAGAAATACTGATGAAATAATGGACAACGGATTCTATAAAACGAAAGAGTCTTAGATTTGCTTACATTTAATCATAACGTGTTGCAGATAGTCCAACAACAAAAGTTGTAAAAATCACTTTGCAACATCATACAGTCAGATGAATTGGAAACTGGAGCAAACATTTTCATGTCATCAGCGTATAGCGCAAACATCTTGCAAATTTGAAACAGTTCACCACATCGTTTACGAAGAGTGAAAACAACAATGGTCCCAAGTGGATGCCTTACAGAAAAAACGAGAACGGGAATCGTATAACTTGACAAATTGCCAACGATCTGACAGGTAAGAGTGCAAGGATCTGATTGTGATGAAATTGGAGTTTAATTTCATTAGCTTGTCGATGAGAATTGTGTGATTAATTCTAGAATCTATCGTACTGTGAAGATGGCCGCTGAAAGACTCTAGGGTTGTGACTGTCGACCTTCCCGCAAAAAACTATGATGCACAAGCGAAATTTATACCTTTTTGTATGGAAAATCAAAAATCGATGGACCATTGATTCAAAGAGCTTTGGAATGATAGAAATTTGGCAATCCCGCGATAGTTGATGATCTCGCTTCGTTTACCCGATTTCAATATGGGACGTATGAAGGATATTTTCCACGAATCTGGAAAAATTGCGTTCGAAAGCTTTCCTTAAAGATAACAGTAATGTGATCACACAGGCTCTCCGCGCAATTTTTAATCAGGATGGGAGGAACACCATCATGTCCTGCACCCTTATTGATGTCAATGTTGCATATACAATGAAAGACTTCTGCTGAGGTAAACGATAGTTGAGTGAATTCCTGATTATTTCCAAGCTCAAAAGGCTTGACATTTGGCGTCTGGCACAGTTCATAGACTGATTCGAAGAAATTAGCAAATAAATTGCACATATCAACGGGAAGCCTAGGAGAGCAGCTCTGAAAGGTCATAGGACAAGGGACTCCGACAACCTTCCTTCTAGTGTTGATGAACTGCCAAAAACCTTGTGGGTTGGAAGATAATTCCATTTCAATCTGCAGAACGTAATTATGATATAAGAAACTGTATAAAATTTTGAATTCCTTACGAGCAGGATGAAAGCAGGATAATATTGTTTTCAGCGATGCAACCTGTATAGCGTGTGGAGCTTATTACGACGATTCTCAAGGCGTGTCAACTTAACATTATACCATGGTTCTCGAAATCGCGGTTTAGTAGCCCTCGTCGGAACATACCTTCCGATACCTGTCGTGAGTCGTTCATTGATTTGTGAAACTATGTCATTCAAATCTTAACCAGTTTGAAGAAAATTCCAATCCGAATTGTAGAAATATTCATTCAGAGCAGCGTAGTCAACATTTCTACAATCAAAAAACAAATTATTACTGGAAGGAATGACGCATTCTTCGTGAAATATATTTATCATTAATGGAGTGTGGTAGATGCTCGAGCAATGAAGAATATAAAGATATAGCTTGTATTATTTCAACGAGCTGTTTAGAGAAACCAAATTTATACAGAACTTCCATAATGGTTTGCAATGATTGGTGGAACCAAGGATTTTTGCAAAGTTTGTATATGTATACCATATATTGATATTGCTTCTGATTTTTTTGGCATAAAACCATGCTGACCATTTTTCCTATTATAAGGAACCAATGTATTAAATGAGCTGTATTATACTAGTTCAAATAGGCACTGATGTGATTGATGATAATAAACATCTATAAATAACATGAAACGTCCTTTCTCGTTGCAATTTTAAAAATTGGCGTCACTTTGGTCTGTGCCGAAGGATTGCCAATTTTTGAAGTGCACGTGTGATGAACAATGGAGTTGAATTGTTGAAGAATAGAGGTGCGGAATGCCATCGAGAAGTTTCTAGAGCTCGATGAATATACTCGGTGCCATGATGAATATACTCGGTGCCTCGATGAATATATGCGGATACCAGAATATGAGATGTTATGCATATAGTGTATATTGTGTGTAGTGTATAAATTGATTGTATCCGTTTCGTAATCAGTGGTGATAGTTTATCTGCAACCACGTTACCAGTATACCTTTTATATGTTTATATGTATACATGCTGAAAGTCCGTTGTACATTTACTAATGAAATCCAAATGGCCGAACTGCCTCGGATTGCGTTAGATTTTAGACTGAACTGCTTTAGTCAGGATTTTGTGGTTCGTATATGAATATGATGAAGAATATATGCTTGATGCGTAAACTGACTAGTTCATAATTATATTTAATTTTATTTTATTTATTTATATTATAATTTAAAACCATGACGTCGTGTACAACACGGAAAAACTCAAATAACTATAACAAATTGATTAAAAAATTATTATTGCCAAAATTACATAAACTGTGATCTCAAAAAATCAATTTTTGAAAATAGTTCAATTCCAGGTGAAGTGGACCCATTTCTATATTTTCGTTTACACCTGACGTATACATATAATATATGATGTCCACGACGTGATGATTTTGGCGTAATACTCAAAATATTCTGAATCAATAAATTTCAAAATTCGAAATGTAATTTTATTTAATGATAGTGACATAAATAAATAACCATACATTTAATTAATTATGCGGCTTAATTGTGCCGTCCTCATAGTTTAGAGTTAAACCTATAGAATTTTAAATTAAAATTAAAATAATTCGACTTTGAGTTCCGCAAATTATTATGTAATTTAGTTAGTACTCGACTTACAATTTGGTTGGGCATTACAACTATTATCTAGTATTTGATAAACCCATAGCTTCATTATACAATATGGCTTTGCATTTTACGGCGTACATTATTTGGCTATAAAAAATAGTGATTCATTCAAAATTTAACAAGTTAATATTTTAATTCAATTTGGAACTGTACAAATTGGACAAAAAATTTGTAGCTAACAGAATTTCAGTACAAGAATGAATTTCGATTTTTAAATCGAATGAACCTAAAATTATATGTACACACCCACCAAAAATTAGATAAGAATTTGCCATGCTGATGTGAATTGAATAATACAAAATTTGATTAAATATTTATGACATATGACGCAAACGAATAAAGAACTGATTTTATTTAGTGTATATATAATAGGTATCATCTTTACACCAAATTTCGTCATGATTTGACCTTAATTTTCGCCTCCGCACCACAAAATAAAATCTCATTTCAATTTTCAATTTGTATATACTCATCGTTCGGTTAGTAAAACTAACCAACGTTAAATAAACAATTTCATCTGCACAATATGATATACCTAAGGATTTTAAAGTATTTTATGTATATATGCTCACATAAAGCGTATATGGTATATCTCTTTTTCGGGACTCTTCAATAAAATTACATATTTTTCAATCATATTATAAAAAAGGGTTATGTTCGATATATGTAGATATATTAAACATAAATCAAATAAAAATGTTCAGATAAAAGGGTATACATAAAGAAATGGGATTTCAATAAATAAAAAAAATAATATCAATATGCGAGTATATTGAGAATAACTGACCCCGCTAGTCGATTCAGCCTAAGGATATATTTGTACACAAAAGTTTTGATGAACAATTTAATTTCCTCCCATTTTATACATTACATATTTTTGTGAAATCTATCATGTCATTATTGTACGAAAAGGTTATATTAAAATATAATTAGATAACCTTAAAGGTAAATTCGATTCATTTTGTACACGAAATTAGATTTTAAATTTTAAACGAAAGCTTTATACATATATGTTATCGTATATAAACGCTTATAGTATATTGATTAATAATAGCCGAATTACAACTTTAACATTTATATTGTATATCAAATGAGGACATATTAAGATATGTGTGGCATAGAATGTGCGTATATATACATAAATATATATATATATATATATATATATATATATATATATATATATATATATATATATATATATATATATATGTGGGTATGGCAAAAAAACATGACGTTATAATCAATATATGTATGAGCGTATATATTTGGTTTTTCAGAATTTTGGCAAATCATTAATTTTGATAATCCATTAATCATTCAATTTTTTGTTCACGAGTATTTTTTAAACCAACATCATGCTCATTATATCATTTCAGTCAGATTAAATAAATTGTGATTAATAATTCGATGCGGGAAGTAAATAATAATGTAAGAATATATAATTATTATAGGTCGTGCATATTTATATACAATTAAATGGTATGGCCTATCTTAAACAATTTAAAATGTCAATTTGGTATCATTCAATATTTGTGTATATAGCATTATAAGACGTATCGTTCGTTTTATGCTCAAATTTCCCATCTAGTCAGCCATTTTTCTTTTTCACTTAAATTTTCTTGTAAATTTCATGAGGGTGCGAAGCTTATATTTCTGTATCTCTGTGACTTCGATAAAATTTTTATAGTTAATTTTACCAAGAATTTTTGATTAAGCAGGTAATTTTTAACATAGATTACTTGGCAATATTTTTTATCAACGTCGACAATTAAGAAAACGTCAACAACTTACGATATTTTTGCATGTTGAAATTACAAATAATTTCGGTGATCGGTGATAATGGATTAAAAGTGATCGTTTAAAATTGTTCGGAATTGGTTTTTGTTTACTTAAGGCGATGCAATAATCAAATCACAGATATTGGCCGAAAACACTGGCCAAGCTTTTGTGTTCCCTGCATGAATTAAGCGTATCTGATTGTTCGAATATAATGGATTTTGGGCTTTATGATTTGACTAAATATAGGTGCTACTTTAAGAAATCTCTCGGTCGGCAAATGCGATAAAATATCGGATGCTATACGTTATGCTATTTAAATTTAAGAAGATGTGAAACTGTTAGTTATTAGCAATTCAGATAAGCCATAGGACAAATAATAATTTGATAAGTATATGTGAAATTTGTCTTAAATCTGTCCTCTCACGCCATAAAAGCAATTTCCAAACTAACACCATAATGCTTGCACCATGAGCCTTTGTGGCATTGAGCGCGGAATCCTCATGACATACATACCGCGATGCCATTGGTTCTATAAGTATTCGAAAAATAATTTAGTTTTTAAAAAAGAAGGGCAACAATTCGGAAAAGTCATTCAATCGAAATACATGATCATATTTTGGTGTCCTAAACCGCCCAATCTCGTGTTTTTCAAAATTGAAATATTTCGATTAGCTTCGACCCATAATGACATATTGGAATATTCGGCATTATGATGTTAGTTTCCTAGGATTTGCCCAAAAAAATCCGGAAAAATCATTTAATCGACGTACTAAACTTGGTGGTCCTTAATCCCCTAATCCCCAATTGTTTATAAAATAATTTTTTTTCGGATACCTTAGACCAAACGACATCTTGAAACATACGTCATTATGGTGTTATGACCGAGCAAATAGCGCAGTGGTTAAAGCTGCGCCGTTTGGATCGGGAGGTACCGGGTTCGAATCCCAACAGAGGCGGGATGCAAAAGGGATTTTTCATCTCCCGATTACGATCGGTGATTAAATTGAAAACATCTATGACCCCTCTGTTGGAATGTAGAACTCATGGGCCGAACCATCTTACATGTCACTGTACAGGGTGACATGGAACTATGCAATGCGCAGGTGGTATACTGTACTTGTGTGAATGGGATGAATGAATGGGTTGAATGAATGTTGTGTGAATGTAAGGTAAGGCTATGGACCGTAAAAGTGTCTATCAAGTCCTTTTTAAAAAAAAAAAAAAAAAAAAAATGGTTATAGCTTCCCAAGAAATTTTTTAAGAAATTTATTTCATTGGCATATACATGAGTTGTAGAAAATTCACATTTAGTTTATCCGAGTTTCTCACTTGCACACATTTTTAGGATTTAGCACAAACTTTGTGATGTTTGTCCTAAAAAATCCCAATTTTTTTCACATTTAGACAAAATTCAAGTTTGACTGGTTTAGTTTTCATTTTATCTTCCTTATAGTTGACAAATGTGATTCTAAATTTCTAGAGATAGATTATGAAAATATTTTAATTAAAATGCATCGAAAGGGATTATAAAACTGAGGCCATTCGTATCGCATTAAACCTAAGGAAATCGGGTATGGCATTACTTGAGCTAGACATTTTGCTGACAATGCAGTTGGATCACCAAATACATATTACTGTTGAATTTTGCAACTTTGCGTGCTGAATATGACGTATGTCTTCGATAATTCGGTTTGCGCTTCTTTGATAAATTCTAAACGCCATTGGTTTTAATACAGTCCACATTTAGAGGCAATACAGAGAACTGTACTAAATTTACACTAATATCTGGTGGCTCCACTGTAACGCCTTACCTACTATTACGAATAGTCTACGTTGTCTACGATATCTACGTTGTCTACGAGTTGTCGACACGTCAACGTAGAAAATAATAGATGACGTGTAAATGCCCATCCCTGGATGCCATATGACAAATTATAACATCTGTGATTTTCTGTTGAAACTTAAATTAATACTGGCTTACTCTTCGCGTAGTAGGCCAGTATACCTTATCCGCAGCAGCCATAGTAACTTCCTAGGATTAATTTGTTCTGGTAACACAAATATCAACCATCGGTTATCTTTCCCGGACATGGAATTTGGAAACTGGAACATAAGAACTATAACGGAAACACCGAGATTAGAACAAGTCGAGAAATACATGAAGCGGTACAACATCGAAATAAAAGGTTTAAGTGAAGTAAGATAACAGAACATAGGAGATCTTACTATAGGACCACACGCTTCCGTGCAGAACAAGGCGTAGAAAAGAAAGAAAAGAGAGCTCTGCTCAAATAAAAACTTATATATAAATAGCAGAATAGGGACAGCAAGATTTGACTAGAAAATAAAAAATACAACTACATATATAATCTGTATGCACTTTAAGAGGAAGCATATGGCAACGAAAGATAAATCCTATAGGCAGATACAAGCCATGATATCTAGTTCATATACCAGGTTTACATCAAAATGTATCCAACGAGATTTCAATTAAAAAATTGGAATCAATAACAACGGCATGGCATCGTAAACAAACTCTTGTTTATAATTCATAATTCATTGATTACCGTATCGGTTATATATTGGTAAAGTTCCCCCACAAAATATAGACTTGGATATTACCAGATGGTAGAGCCAGGATTATACAAAATTATTTTACTCGAACTATACCAAGACAACAGCTCGTCAAATTAAGAAAATGGCAATTTTAATCGAAGAAAATACACAGGACGTAAATAGGGTCGTAGGCGAAATTTACTAACATAGCACCCGTAACAAATACATCTGGCTAAGTCTAAAATCGAAACTATTAACCCATTACTTAAAATCCACCAGATGAGCGGAAAGTAGGAAATATCACATAGAAGATAAGAACGGGTAGTGCGGGAATACAGTTCTACTATCATCACAAAGGAAAGTAGTGTGCAGATAAAAACTGATGAGGAGTAAGGCAAGGGTGTGTACTATCTCCACTATACTGTTAAAATATCTCCACTATACTGTGTGTACTATCTCCACTATACTGTTAAAATAAATAATAATGCAAATAAACATTATTGAGATAGAAATAAGGAGGACACCAATCGTAAAAATAACTTCACTAACCTTCCAGGCACAGATCCTCGCCTGCAACGACTTCTGTGCCTACCATATGGTGGCTCTCCATTCAGAGATCGCTGCACAATTCGTTCCGGATCAGCACGCAGAATGTGACCGAGCCAGCGTACTCGCTGAGATCTTACTTTATGTACAATATCGGGGATCTTCATCAGATCTCTGATCTCGAAATTGTACAGAGCTCGGTATGTATCATCGCTTTCGCCGTAAATCACACACATGATTCTTCTCTCAAATGTAAGGAGCCATCTCTCGTACTCATCCGTCAGCGCCCAACTTCCACATGCAAACATAACAACGGTCCTGATCAGCTTCATGGCTCTTGTGTTTAGATTTTAGCAGTGGCCTTAGAGGATACAAAGAACGAATACCAGCTGCCAGCCGCACTTTGATATCCTCACCCACACTGTTATCGTGAGTGATAAGAGAACCCAAATATTTGAACCTCCTCACTCCCTCAAACGTGTGGTGGCCACTACTGAAATCTGGTGTGCCATTGTCCCTAAAACCAGAGAACAGATATTTCGTTTTGGACTCATTGTTCTGAAGTCCAACTGAAGCTGAAAACTCTACAAGCGGATCAAGTATTTCTTTCACTCCATTGCTATTCAGTCCAATCACGCATATGTCATCTGCATATGCAAGCACCTGATTGAACTGGCGATATAAGATGTTGCGCTGCAGCGTTTCAGTTTTACGAAAGATATACTCCAACATGAGTTTAAAGAGTATCGGGGACAGAGCATCTCCCTGCCGAACACCCGAGTTAACTGCAAAAATTGTCGATAGCCTGTTCTCAATTTTAACAAAGCATTGAGACTACGTCACTGTCATCCTACACAGCCGTACCAATTTTGTTGGCATTCCTATAGGTATTCCAGGGCAGACCACAAACTCCCTCGATTAATCGAGTCATAGGCCTGCCGGAAATCCAGGAACACCTGAGGTACGGGGATGGATGTCCCATAATATTTAGATAGAATCATTCGCAGCGACTGATCGATTCGGACGAAACCTTGATAGTCACCAATCAAGCCCTTCGCTAGAGGAGTGATTCTATCCAATACAATGTACGACAGTAACTTGTATGCTGTGCAAAGGAGAGCTATACCGCGATAATTCTCACAAATCAAGCGGTCTCCCTTCTTGAAGATGGGGCATATTGCGGCCACTTTCCATTCGTCATGCATAACTTCGGTTCGCCATACTAATCGAATAAGGTCGAAAAGACAGTTCCACAAAGTATCCCCTCCAAATATCAAGAGCTCCGAATGAATGCAGTCCACTCCAGGTGAGCGGTTTCGTTTCAATCTCTGCATGGCTTTAATGAATTCGTCATGGGATGGCTCCTCAGTGCAAATCTCCGCAGTCTGTATTAGAGGTGGATCAACAACAGTCTGTGACGCATGATGGACATCAAGCAGGTCGGTAAAGTGTCCACTCAATGCGTCTAGTATACTGCTTCGATGTTGACACAGTGGTTTGCATCCCGGTCCCGAATGGCGGTTGACGTAGGCCTGAAAGTATGGTGCAGTCCAGTGATTCCTTTAAAGAAACTACGCGAACTGCGCTCATTGCTGAGTTGTTGTACTTTCAGAACCTCGGCCTTCCACCATTCTCGCTTCTTCCGTCTACAAATCCGCTTAGCTGCCCTTCTTGCAAGAGCAGCCTTGTTTTTTCCCGCGATTGTGAGATGCTGTTGCACTTCATTATGGGCTATATTTTGTTGCTCAACTGCAAGACGACACTCGTCATCAAATCAATCATTCTTGGGTCTGACTTTCACTATACCTAAAATCTGTTGAGCACCAAAGTTTTCAGTACCACCCAGACAGAGTTCACGCAGTCAGACTGGTAATTAGCTTCATTAATGTTGTCGCTGACAAGATCCTGATATCGTCCCATTCACATTAATTCTGATATGACTAAAACTCAGTTTAATTGGAAATTCTCCATTATTATATAGCTTCACCCACAATTATTATTTTTTATTTTATTTATATCATAAATAATCCAATTTTTTATAATATGTATACAGGTGTCATCATTTAGTTTACCGATATATTCTTAAAAGTGTCTATATTTGTGTCCGAAATAAGTCTTAAAACCATTAAATTTTACTTCATGATCAACATTCATTTTTGATATGATTATTCGAAACAAAAATAATGGTTTAAGAATGGTAAGTTGTTTATTATTGAAGCTCACCAATAATACCATGTATGTATTTCATAAAACCATTATCGGCTTTAAAAAGTCATTTTACAAACAAACAAAACAATCACTTTTATTCACCAAGTTCTTATGGTATTTGGCATATATGTATATGCACCGTTGTTGATCTATATACTATATACTCGTATATACATATTTATTTATACATAAACAGTAAACATATAATTTTATTCATGGTTGAAAATCATTAAATTATTATTGTTTAACTAAACGAAAAACCCATTTTCAACAACATTAAAAATCGATTTAATGTTAATCGATTTTCTCTAATACTATGGTCGTGATTTACCAAACAACATCTTTGTTGTTGTTTTTATAACGTTGTATTGTTAGTGTTTACTAATATTATTATTTGAATTATGTATGAAAGTAATTTGGAAACCATTCAAATGGCCATAATGCTAACAACCATAATTGTTTCCAAATTTATACAATAAAATATTGGCGTATATGCGGCTTTTAATTTTTTGTTCTGCATAACGAAAGCAACAATACACAATATATAAATCTTTAAGTATTGCTGCGGGTTCTTATTTTTTGATAATATGCATATATAGATTCTTCATTCTTGTAATAAATGTGATTACCGACATTGACACATACGACATTTAATTATTAGTTAAATGGAATACTATACAACAACTGCATAAAATTTTGAATAACTGAAAAACCTATATATATGGTTTTTAGTAGTTTACTAAAGTAAAACAACTCAATTTTCACTGAATATACCTTCGGCAAAGCATAATTCAGTATAAATAAGCAACGTGCATTCAATACACCACCAATAATCTCAAATTCTTAGTTTGAACAAAAAATATAAAGTTGATAATATTTCAGCATTTGATTATAGAAAAATTACAAATGAAATTTCAAAAACAGTCCTCAAGCATCGCAGTTATCAAACTACGAGTATCATGACTCGTGACGCAGCATAAATTATCGTGCATATAACGTATTGTGCTCGGTTTTTGTGCACAATGAGCGTATATATGATGTTTATGCCTAACATTTATAAGAAAATATACATTTTTAAATGATTTTATAAAAATTTTAATTCCGATTTTTCTATCAAAATTCAGGTTTTACAATTCCTCAAAATTTGTAAATTAACTCCAAAATTCACAAAAATTGGTTAAATTTTGCAAATTTTGAGTAGTGACAATTTCAATGTTAGACACAATTTTTGATGAATACGCCGTAACGTAAAATACATAGTTCTGAATAGCTGATCATAAAATTTAACATGTTAAATGAAATTCACCATTTTCTATTCGTAACAGTTATACATAAACCTATATAATTATTTATCCGTGCATTAAAGTTTTAAAATTTGTCTAATTTTCATTATTTTTATTTTACTTTTAAACTGTCCTGTGCTCCTATAATAGTCGTGTAATTAGTTTGATGGAATTTGAGTGTTAACTGTTGAGGACGACGCATCATATACAGAACATTTAGATCTATAAATTCAAGAATCACAGGTAAATCAATTTTGCCACTAACTCGATTACCAATGAAACCACAAAGGTTGGCTATATTCCAAAATTGTATCCAAAAATCTTTTTACAATTCCATTTCTAGTCAACTTGTCAAGTTTCGTGATAATCGGACAAGGATTAGCGTAGTTCCATATTCCAAAACTTTATCCACAAATAATTTTAAAATACCATTTACATTCAACTTGTGAAATTTCATAATAAATCGGTCAAAGATGGGTCCAGTTTCATTCAGGTTGGCAATAATCCACAATTTTATCTAAAAATTATTTTCCAATCCCATTTCCATTCGTCTTATCAAGTGTCATAATAATCGGTAAAGGATTGACCAAGCTTCGTATACCGGTTGGCCATATTCCAGAACTTTATCCAAAAAGCATTTTACAACCCCATATAATGTTTCATGGATAATCGGTCTAGATTTGTCGTTTCGGTGAACTGTGGTTTTCGGTGAATTGTCGTTTTCGGTGAATTTCCGTTTTCGGTGAATTGTCGTTTTCGGTGATTTGTTTTTCGGTGAATTCTCGATTTCGGTGAAATGTCGTGCTACCCCTTATAATATTTAACAAATTTACAAATCTAAAACTAATAATTCTCTATTGCCGTTTTCGGTGAATTGGTTTTCTTTCCACCTTGTAGATCTCCAATGCTGCAGACCTAACCCAGCGATGGAACTGCCTGTTGTCTATGTTTTTGTTAATGATATCTCTATATATTTATATTCTCTATAATGCGTTGTTGTTTTCGGGTTCGTACCCCTTTTCTGTAATATTTAATTTGGTATTTTTTTTTTTATTTTTAAGGAAGGACGTGACATAGACACTTGATTGGTTGGACCATAGCCTTGCCTTACATTCAGACGTATACCACCTGCACATTGCATAGCTCCATGTCACCCTGTACAGTGACATGGAAGATGGGTTGGTCCATGAGTTCTACATTCCAACAGAGGGTCATAGATGTTTTCAATTTAATCACCGATCGTAATCGGGAGATGAAAAATCCCTTTTGCATCCCGTCTGTTGACCACTGCGGTATTTGCTCGGTCTTAATTCGGTCTTAATTCGGTATACTATAGTACCCCTAAATAAATTAATAACGCCTGAATTTAAGAAATTCAGCGAGAACCAAGAAAATTATTTGACCGACATATTCTTGTTGAATAAGCTGCCAATGAACTACGTACTTACATATATGAAGAGGTTTAAATTTTATTTATAAAAAGATCGATTCATTGTAGCTGACTGCTGATTTCATATAGTTAAGATATAACAGACTTCAACCTCTGAATGCACTGTACAAAGTTGGTTGAGACATGAGACTGATCCGCTTTTAATGAGATGATTTCAGATAAGTAGATACTTTTGATGGTTTTTTCTATTGATTCTTTGTTTTTTATTTCAGATCCTCGTAGGTTTGTATATATTCAACAGTAATTTAAAATTACAATTTCGACGGTTTAACCATTTTTCGTCTTCGTAATTAGGGATAGTTAGGAATATTCAAACTTTGATTAAAACTTTGAATTAAACTTAGAGAACCGTATGCCGAATGAATTTAAACGACGTATGTTTCTCTTATGATTATAAAACCAGAAATGAAGATTAAAAAATTTATCAACAAACATGCGCGTCCTTTGACACCGTTAAGATTATTACAAATAGTTCAACTATACATACTCGTATATCACTAAGTTGATTTTTACACAACATATTTAAATTACACCGCACTTTACAGGGTACATATTTACCGAATAATGTAAACAATGGCCAGTGCTATCCAAAATATGGTAGGGTCAATAGGTGCAAAATAAAATAAATTATTACAGGTGATTTTAATCGAAATTAGGCCATTTTTTTTAGTTGCAGTACATATAGGTTTCAATTAAACTAAGTTAACTTTTACACAAAATATTTACATTTTGGCGTTTTACCAGTGAACTGTAATAAATTTTTAATGAATACATTAAAAGTTAGAAAGTGACGGACAGTGTAATAAAATTGAGACCCGTGGCCCTATTCTGGTTTTTCCCGGGAATTGGGGAAAAATATTTCAATAATTCCCAACTACTATAATTCCCAACTCTTTTTCCATTTTCCCCAAAGCTTATTCTGCTAAATTGGGATTAGTTTCCTCTTAAAAATGTCAGTAGTACAAATGTTTACCACTAAATTACAATTTACATCCAATTTATTATTATAAATAAAAATAAAATTTGAAAAACAGAAAAATTGTGAGACTTTTGGAAGATGTGTATAAAACGGCCGCTATAATTTACGCATTAGGCATAAATATTTGCGGGATACCTGAAACCCTTTCGAGATCCACGATATTATAATAGGATATCAATCAAAGGCAATTGGCCCCTGTGGTCGGGGGGCACTCACATGTCTCGTAAATCTAAATTGCACGAACATGTTTCCTAAGAATACCACCACAGTATCCTTTGCTTGTCGTAGGAGGCGACTAAACGGTTGGATCGCTGGGCTGACGACCCGCATCCGTAAAAAAAATCAACTGTTTATAAAATCAACAAAAAGAAAAATGGATACCGCCAAAACAACACCGGACCCCCGCTCAAGTACCCGGATACGAGATTTAGGATCGGCACGTGGAACGTGCAATCACTTAGAAAACCAGGAGCGTTGGAGGGTCTAATCACATGCATGAAAGAGTATCGGCTGGAACTCGTTGCTCTTCAAGAAACTCGCTGGCCTCAAAGTGGAGACCATGTGTCCCAGGACTATACGTTGTTCTACAGTGGAGATGACCTCGGAAATCTTGGAGCTGGATTTCTTCTTGGGCCGCAGGTAAAGAAGGCTGTTTTGGATTTTCAAGCAGTCAATAACCGATTGTGTATGCTTCGCCTGCGCATGAAGTTAGCCAACCTGTCGATAATTTGTGTACATGCGCCCACAGAAGTCAGCCAGCCCCAAGATAAAGACTCATTTTACAATGACTTGGACGATCTGATGGGATCTATACCCGAACACGATGTTAGAATGGTAATTGGGGACTTTAATGCTAGAGCTGGCAGAAATCAGGCCGACTTGTGTGAAAACATAGGTCCGTACTCCCGACACGAAACTGCGACCGATAATGGTGAGAGAATGATGTACTTTGCAATTGCTCATGATCTTAGAGTAGCAAGCACATTCTTCCCTCACAAACAGATACACCTAGAGACATGGACACATCCTCGCAAAACATCCCGGAGCCAAATTGACCACGTGTTAATTTCAAAAGGGCGAGCTCGGGTTGCGCAGGATGTGAGAACTTATCGGTCAGCAACCAAATACGTAGGCAGCGATCATTATTTGGTCGCTGCAAAGCTACGGTGGAAGTTTTCGTACAGGTCGGGGAACACAGCGAAACGGATGGAACGTTTCGACTGTGAAGGTTTGATAAATGAAGATCAAAAGAAACGATATCAGGATCTTGTCAGCGACAACATTGAGGGAGCTAATTACCAGTCTGACTTCGTGAACTCTGTCTAGGAGGTACTGAAAACTTCGGTTGTCAGTGCTGCTCAACAGACTTTAGGTATAGTGAAAGTCAGACCCAAGAATGATTGGTTTGATGACGAGTGTCGTCTTGCAGTTGAGCAACAAAATGTAGCCCATAATGAAGTGCAACAACGTCTCACAATCGCAAGGAAAAACAATGCAGCTCTTGCAAGAAGGGCAGCTAAGCGAATTTGTAGACGGAAGAAGCGAGAATGGTGGAAGGCCGAGGTTCTGAAAGTACAACAACTCAGCAATGAGCGTAGTTCACGTAATTTCTTTAAAGGAATTACTGGATTGCACCATACTTTCAGGCCTTCGTCAACCGTCATTTGGGACCGGGATGGAAACCTCTGTGTCAACATCGACGCAGTACTTGACGCATGGAGTGGACACTTTACTGAGCTGCTTGATGTTCATCATGCGTCACAGACTATTGTTGAGCCACCTCTAAAACAGTCTGCGGAGATTTGCACTGAGGAGCCATCCCATGAGGAATTCACTAAGGCCATGCAGAGAATGAAACGAAACCGCTCACCTGGAGTGGACTGCATTAATTCGGAGCTCTTGATATTCGGAGGGGATACTTTGTGGAACTGTCTTTTCGACCTTATTCGATTAGTATGGCGAACCGAAGTTATGCCTGATGAATGGAAAGTGGCCGCGATATGCCCCATCTTCAAGAAGGGAGACCGCTTGAAGTGTGAGAATTATCGCGGTATAGCTCTCCTTTGCACAGCATACAAGTTACTGTCATACATTTTATTGGATGGAATCACTCCTCTGGCGGAGGGCTTGGTTGGTGACTATCAGGGAGGATTTCGTCCGAATCGATCAGTCACTGATCAGGTCTTTTCGCTGCGGATGATTCTATCTAAATATTATGAGACATCCATCTCCGTACATCAGGTTTTCCTGGATTTCCGGCAGGCCTACGACTCGATCAATCGAGAGAGTTTGTGGTCTGCCCTGGAATACCTAGGAATGCCAACAAAATTGGTACGACTGTGTAGGATGACAGTGACGCAGTCTCAATGCTGTGTTAAAGTTGAGAACAGGCTATCGACAATTTTTGCAGTTAACTCGGGTGTTCGGCAGGGAGATGCTCTGTCCCCGATACTCTTTAATCTCATGTTGGAGTACATCTTTCGTAAGACTGAAACACCTCAGCGCAACATCTTATATCGCCAGTCCAATCAAGTGCTTGCATATGCAGATGACATATGCGTGATTGGACTGAATAACAACGGAGTGAAAGAAATACTTGATCCGCTTGTAGAGTTTTCAGCTTCTGTTGGACTCCAGATCAATGAGTCCAAAACGAAATACCTGATCTCTGGTTTTAGAGACAATGGCACACCAGATTTTAGTAGTGGCCACCACACGTTTGAGGGAGTGAGGAGGTTCAAATATTTGGGCTCTCTTATCACTCACGATAACAGTGTGGGTGAGGATATTAAAGTGCGGCTGGCAGCTGGCAGTCGTTCTTTATATCCTCTAAGGCCACTGCTAAAATCTAAACACTTATCAAGTGCCGTGAAGCTGAAGCTTTACAAAGCGTTGATCAGGCCCGTTGTTATGTTTGGATGTGAAAGTTGGGCGCTGACGGATGAGTACGAGAGATGGCTCCTTACATTTGAGAGAAGAATCATGCGTGTGATTTATGGCCCTAAACGCGAAATAGATGGTACATACCGAGCTCTGTACAATTTCGAGATCAGAGATCTGATGAAGATCCCCGATATTGTACATGAAGTTAGATCTCAGCGAGTACGCTGGCTCGGTCACGTTCTGCGTGCTGATCCGGAACGAATTGTGCAGCGATCTCTGAAAGGAGAGCCACCATATGGTAGGCGCAGAGGTCGTTGCAGGCGACGATGGCTCCACGATGTAGAGAACGACTTGGCCTCTTCAGATTGTCTAAGACAGTATGAAGACCAAGCTCAGGATCGAAACCGTTGGAGCCAGATTGTTGATTCAGTAAGGGGCCAGTAATGGCCTTTAACACTGTTATTATTATTATCAATCAAAGGCAACCCGCCCCTATTCTCTCGCTCCTATTGATAAAACTCAATTTCTGTATACTGATGATTATTTTTTTATATAAAAAAAGAGCGATGCCCCTGGAGCGCAGCGACTCGACGTGTTTAAAATTATCAAAGGCAACCCGCCAATATCATCTTACTCCTATTGAGTTTTAAATTCCTATATCGTCCTGCTCCTGTTGAGTTTTACAATTCTATATATATTGATGGTAATATTTCTAATTGGATGGCAAATTGACGAGAGCGACTCGACAAGTGTGTAAAATTATGAAATGCACCCCGCCCCTATTTTCCCACTTCTATCAAGTTTTAAGTTCTATATACTGATGGTTATTTTTCTAATTAGGGAACGAAGCCATGGAGTAGCGAAGCGATGGAAGCGATGCGATGGAAGCAAAGCGCTGTAATCGAAACGCTGGGACACGTGCTTAAAGTATTATAATAAACATTACTTAAGTAAATTTATTACTTTAACTAAAAGGGTTTGGTGATTATGTATAATCTCCGGTAAAAATGAATAATGTTCAAAAATGTGTTACATTTACCGATGAATTTGAGAATTATATTATATAATAGCCGGTTATTTTGTATAATCACCAATTTAATACATTGACCGTAATATATATACATATATATAAATATATATATATATATATATATATATATATATATATATATATGTATATATATATATATATATATATATATATATATATATATATATATATATATATATATATATATATATATATATATATATATATATATATATATATATAGTTACATACCCAGAATGTACCAGCAACAACAAGGCCAACAACGTATAATACAACAAAAGCAGTATTTCCAAATCTACCGCATCAGTAATTATTAAATATAATGCAAAGTATATTTTATACAAACCATTATTGATTTCATCATATCTTCAAGGCTCCAAACAAAATTCGGTTAAAATAAAACAAACCTATTATTTTTTCACCATTATTATAGTTCTAGTTTCAACGATTGACACGTTGCTAAATAAAATCCCAAAATAAAATAAATAAGTTGGAGTTTAATTTAAATTAAACGCGGCACGACCTAAAAAGAACTTTCGCTCGAACCATATCAACCGATGTGCTTCGATCCCATAACTGGCGCAGCCGGTGGAGTTCAAATTTCAGTTTGAACAATTTATTTTTCAAATAAAAGTGTTAAAATTTTAAATTTTTTTCGGATAACCTAACTAAAATATTAATTTAAAATCAGTGTAAAACATTTATAGTGAAAAATTATAACAATCTTGCGCAGCAAAGTGACACTTATATTACGATAAAAAATTCTCATGGTAGAAAACAGTAGTTAAGTGAATCCAGTGCAAGAAATTACACGAATATTTTTGCTAAACTCAGTGTAAAACAATTATAGTGACACATTATAAAAATTTTGTGCCTTAAAGTAAACTTAAATTACAACAAAAATTCTCATAGTAGAACACAGTAATTAAGTAAATCTACAGTGCAAAAAAAAAAAAAATTACACAAATTTTGTTGAAAAGTGAACTATTGCAACAAACTATCAGAAGATTACCGGTCCTGTAAACCAATCCGACGAGAAAAAACAGGGGCCCTACTATCACTTTCGACAACGATTTTCGACGACGGTCGTTTTCCTATAGTAGGCAAAGGAATAAAAAGGTAAACAATAGTAAATTTATAATATTGTTTTCCTTTTTCTTCCTTTGCCTACTATAGGAAAACGACCGTCGTCGAAAATCGTTGTCGAAAGTGATAGTAGGGCCCCAGTTTCGAACAACCGCATTATGAAAAGTTTACTATTCGTAACGATTGTCTGTTTGATTGTTGCTTGGTATGTGAAAGTATTTTTTGCAAATTGTATTTCCACAAGCCAAATAATCCCAATAACCTTAATACGTAAGAATATTGAAGGATACTACCACCGCTTGCACGATAGCAAACGGGGCCCATATAAAAGCTACAATTGATAGCAATAAAAAAAATTAATTTTGTACGGTTCATATTCCGAAAATTTATATTGAATTTTGCAGGGAGAACCAAACCAATATCTAAACTTCTGAAAAAGGAAGCTAAAATAGACCCAAAGGATGAAAACTATATAAAATGTTTCGAGGAATGTAAAGAAATGCTAACTTCCAAACCAATATTAGAATACCCAGACTTCAGCCGAAAATTTCGTATCACAACAGACGCATCTGACTATGGATTAGGTGCCATTTTATCACACGACGACACAGACAAACCAATAGCATATGCTAGCCGCACATTATCAGACACTGAATCACGGTACGATGCAACGAATAAAGAACTCCTCGCCATAGTATGGGCATGCAAACATTTTAGGCCATACATATACGGCACGAAATTCGAAATACATACAGACCATAGGCCACTTGAATGGTTTATGTCGCTAAAGGATCCATCGTCAAAACTAGTTCGTTGGCGACTCAAACTCTCAGAGTTCGAGTTTAACATAAACTACAAAAAAGGAACCACCAACAACGGAGCAGACGCATTATCCCGCTTGGAGATAAACTCCAACGAGATGTTACCAACAATAGAAACACTTCCCGTAACATCTACACTATTGAACGAATTCCCAACACAAATAATATTCAAAATTGGTCTTCAGAAGGAAACAGACAGGCCAAACAAGATTACAGAAAAGATATTTAACAACATCAGATATACATATCAAAAACCAAATTACCAACAAGTTTCAATCAACAATATCATGAACTTCATCGCATCCAAACACGATGGAAACACGGCAATACAGTGCGATGACATAATAGCAAACTACATAGCAAAATGGATAAAACAAAAGCGAGAAAATAACCTAAATATAGTCAGAACAACACGAGCAGTAACAGATATAGAAGATAAAACATCACAAAACAACATATTACAAACAAAACATTCGCGAAGCCATAAAAATCATGAAGAAACGACCGCAGAAATAGAAAAAGAATTCTATTTCCCAAATATGAAAAGCATAACAAAAAAGTTTGTTGACAATAGCGAAGTATGTAAAACGAAGAGAAATAACAAAGATACAGAACCCACAGGGATAAACCAACCATACCCAGTGGTAGAAACACAAACAGAAACATCAACCCCAATAACCACAAATAATATACAATTGATCAATAATCCAGTGGACCAACTAAAAATTATCATGGAAACCCATAACAAACACCATAGAGGGATGAATGAAAATTACGCACAAATAAAGAAAACATATCGCTTTGCAAACATTAAAGAAATGATCACAGCATACATCAAAAACTGCGACACGTGCAATAGAATGAAATACGACAGAAACCCTGTACAAATGGAGCTTCAACTGACGCAAACAACTAGCAAACCAAATGAACGAATCCATATGGATACCTTCTCACTATAAGAGGAAAACAATTCCTAACAATCATTGATGCTTTTTCAAAATTCGCATCGACATACGAATTACCCAACAGAGAAACAAGCACAATAATTAATACATTAAAAAAACACTTCTCACAGGAGGGAATACCAGAGACACTGGTCTCCGACAGCGCAACAGAATTCACGTCACAATCCTTTACGAACTTCACTGAAAAGTACAAATTCAACCATCATGTTACAACACCAAAATCCAGTACAGGCAACGCGACTATCGAGCGATTACATTCAACACTCACAGAATTAATACGAATTAAATTCGATGAACAGAGAAAAATAAAAACAAGTGATCTGCCAACAGAAGCCATCTTAGCATACAATAACTCAATACATACAACTACAGGTTATACACCAATGGAGCTGCACCGAGCGCACATGATAATTCGAGAACTCCCTGAGGAGCTTTCGACCGAAGAATTCACAAAGAAACTTCAAAGAGAATATCAGACACGAGCTACTCAAATACATGAGCTTGATAAAAGAAACAAAGAAAACAGAATCAACAAGATTAACAAAACAAGGGATCCATCACCAATACTACAAACAAACGACACAATATTCGAAAAAATCCATACCAGAGACAAAACTGCGCCGAAATATATAAAACACGTTATAACAGAAAACAAAAACAGACCAACCGCCATTACAAATAAACGAACAATACATAAGAAAAACATTAAAAGACATTCTATCATCCCAGGGTTGCCACTAGTTCAATCGAAATTACAGACTACACAGACCAAAAAGGATTAATTCCAACCGTAAATTTCACATTACCTTCTTTTCAAGGAAGAGAGCGCATATTTATACATACAAATTTAGAATCACAAAATATAAAAGTTATTTCGGAACATGAACTGTACCAATTTTTAACAAAAACCACAATTTTCAAGCATCCGCTGGTAGCATTCGTGATATCCATTCCCCAGTATACCCCAATAATATACTAACACATACAACCATATCCACTCACCCTTCAAATCCCATCCAAATTTATATCCATTTCAAATACAATTGCAAAATACTCTAACGAACCCTGCAACAAAATAGATGATGGTACATATTTCTGCAAACAAGAAGTACAAGAACTACATACAACTAATGAAAAATGCATCGAACAAATAATAACAAACCAACCATCCACGTGTAATCTGATAGAAGGAAACATAATACCATATATAACATATATCGAAAAATAATTCATTCGTTCAGCTAACGAAAAACGAAGCCGGAATACTACACCAGAAGTAATAACCAAATGTTAAAATCATTATCACAACAATGCCCGGTAAAAATCAGCAATTGCACAATAACCATAAATAACATCATATACACAAAAATCAAAACCTCCCCTGACACAAAAGTATGTACTTCGACAACAGATGAGAAAATCGTCAGAAACCAATTTCACTGAGGACAGCGAAAATCTACGGATGGAGGAGTTACATACCCAGAATGTACCAGCAACAACAAGGCCAACAACGTATAATACAACAAAAGCAGTATTTCCAAATCTACCGCATCAGTAGAATTATTAAATATAATGCAAAGTATATTTTATACAAACCATTATTGATTTCATCATATCTTCAAGGCTCCAAACAAAATTCGGTTAAAATAAAACAAACCTATTATTTTTTCACCATTATTATAGTTCAAGTTTCAACGATTAACACGTTGCTAAATAAAATCCCAAAATAAAATAAATAAGTTGGAGTTTAATTTAAATTAAACGCGGCACGACCTAAAAAGAACTTTCGCTCGAACCATATCAACCGATGTGCTTCGATCCCATAACTATATATATATATATATATATATATATATTATATATATATATATATATATATATATTATATATATATATATATATATATATATATATATATATATATGTATATATATATAGAATATCCCAGCATTTGGTTTTGACATTAAAAGAAGAAATTGATTCATTTATGATCGTGTCAACTATACCAAAAGAAATTCGTGTTCTAGGTGAGCTGAGTTTCTTGGGTGAAGGTAAACTGCTATACACGTTTTATGAGCGTTATTTACACACAAACTAATAAAACTTTGTTTCTATATGTCCATATATAAAGGTACTTTCCAAAAGGGAGTGGGTATGAATTACCTAAATTGCGTATGGCAAAGTGTGGTAAGTCGATGTATAATCGAATTTTGTAAAATTGCCCACGAAAATTTATTGCTGATACATAAAATTTCTACAATCGTTAACGGAAACTAATGAAGTCAAAATACAGTAAATGTTTGTTATAACTATTTAATAAGCAAGTCATTTCGGACTCTAATAACTTTTCCATTTCAGATTCTATGAAAAGTTAAATCTTGCCGGCGTAAGTGGTTGTATCGATTGTATACTCTTGTATTTTTATTATTATTTTATATTTTATAATTTTAAAAGAATTGAAATTATTTATTTCGATTTTGAAATATAATAATCAAAACTCCCATCTAATACCCCAAAAAATGTTCGGGGAAAAATAAATGTCAAAATTACAATAACATGAAATTATTATTTCCCCATACAAAAAAAAAAAAAAAAAAAAAAAACAAAAAAAAAAAATTCTCAATCGCCAGAAGAGACAGTCGTAATATAAATAAATAATAAAAAAAATAAAAAAAATAAAAATCGCCAGAATTCACTTTGGGGAAAAATAACTCGGGAAAAATAATTCCAAACTGCTAGAAAAACATCAAAAATTCCCAATTCTCGGGGAAAACCAGAATAGGCCCGCAATATTGTAATAAATTATGGGCTATAGGTTTCGTTGTGGCGGGCTTCTTTGGCTGGTGCAGCTTCCAGGCACCTTTTATATGGACTGACTAAACTAATTCGATCTTAACATTCATTTAACTTTTCACGACATCCTCTATATAAAAAGAACCAATAAAAAAAAATTAATCTATAGCATGTGAATTATTTTACTAATCTTCTAGCAAAATACTGATCGGTGTATGAAGAGGTCTTTAGAATTAAATTGAAAATGTTTTTAAATTAAAAGGAAAATTGGTTTTACCAACTTTTATGAACCTGTCAGGAAAAAGCAATGTCATCGTTAATTTCGGATAATAAGAATGAATTATCGATAACAATTTAATAGATTACGAGTTTGAGGTAATATTCTAAATAAAATGATTTTGAACTCACTCCAATTGACTTTGAACTGGCTTTGAGACTAATGGTTCTGAATTCTGATGTGGAACACAACATAAAAGACAGAAATCATAATTTATAATAGTTGATAAGTTCAATTTTACCAGTATACGAGCTAAGCGAAAAAATGTTTCCCAACATAGAAATGATTTTAAATTTCTAGTTGTTTTAAATGAACTTTAAATCAGAGAGAGAGAGAGAGAGAGCGCATTTATGAGAAATATATCGAGGACGCATTTTCAAAAGTTTATTTATATATTTAATATTTCCTGACACATGTATATATACATACGAATTAATAAAGTGGTGGACGTTATCAGTTCTATGCTGTGTAGTAATGGGCATTGTTTATATCACTAACAAATAAATAGAACATGGGAGTATCACTTATTGATAAAACATTCGCAACGGATATCTACTAACTTCAAATTCGCTAGAATCGCTATTTTATACAGTTGTTATTCTGCTATGTTTTGAACTAATGAAGTAATGCACGACATATATATAAACAAACAGAACTGCCAAAATGATAGTAGAAACAATATATCAGCTGTCGAAATAAATATAATTAATTTTGCCAACCAAACTATATATATATATGTAGGTACATAGCCATAAACATACTTAATATGATCTGTGACAGTATAAGGTTGACAATAGCACAACATTTTGTATATATTCAATCAATCATATCTTATACTGGTTTTGATGTAAACAAAAAACATGATACACATAAAAAAATTAATTCACAAAACATGCAATTTGTGTGCTAAACATATTTCTATGCTATATAGTACGTACATATATCTACATAGGTATGTATGTATATATTTGTTTAGTGAATTAAATAAGTCAACACAAGTTTATAGTTTATGGCGTTATTACACGCAATATACGTTAATTAAATATATTTGACTATAATATGCGGTTAATACAGAAAATGTCAACAACAAAAAAAAAGCTCTCGTTGTTTGTGCGTATATATACATTCGTAAAGATTTTAATATGTCATAAACGTAAATAAAATATATTTATATACTCTATTTATATAATCGACGACGAATTGCTCTTGCTGCTTGTTTATACGAGTATTTATTAGCACAATAATGGCATAGCGTGTCGATCGAAATTAATAAATTTAATATTTCGTTTACAACAAAAAAATAGTGAATTTATTTTGCTGACATTGAAAATTATGTTCCATTATGCTAAATATAATTATATTATACAATACAAAGGCAAAATATGAAAAGCTTCTTTAATATAACATGTATACGTTCATAAAGAGGTTTAAAAGATTAAAAGTTTGACCCTTTTGCTTTATATATAGTGTGAAGAAAATTTCGATAATTTATGTAAATTTTTTTAATCATAAAAACCGAAGCATATTTTTATCTTCATTATACATTTTTTTGTTCAAACATTTCACTCGACTAAAGCTTTTGTATTGATTGTTTGTATTACCATAATAATTTGCATAATAATAGCAATAATTATATATAATGAGAATGTTTTAGTGTTGACCTATATATGTACATATATATATGTATATATATATATAGCCATTACAATTTAAACACGAAAAACTACATCTTCTGGTTCACGACTATTATATATGGATTCATGTATTCTGTATGCTGATAATATTTGTTTAACTCAAATAATGATATATGTACATACATTGCACTATATATTGTGTATAAAAAAATTTTGTTAAGCAATTTAATGTTTTCAATTCAACAACACATCATTGAATGAAAACTAAATATGGATAGTTTCAACATGATTTTTTAAATTAACTTAAAATGTGTTTAATAAATTTATAAATATTTCTGTGCCATAATATAAATTTATTTTATCAAGAGTTAGATTTTGGTAAATAAAATTCTTCTAAGGGTAAATCCTTTTCCAACATCATAGGTAAACATACATATAAGTATATACTTGATAACATAAAGCCAAATATGGAATATAAGTTTAAATCTAACGTTTAACGTTCATATATATATCGTTCTATATTTATACATGTACATTGTAGTTACATATATATAAGCTCGATAAGACATTATATGCAAATATGATAAGATAAAATGAAACACATACATAGAAATTAACTTTCTTGACATAAAAAATTAAATTTTTTATGTTTTTTTTTTTAATATTATTTTTAGAGCGATGCAACAATTCATATAAGACCAAATAACAATTTAAATCCATACAAAAAATTTTAATACGCAAAAAGATTAGATATGATGACAATAAAATCCTTCTAGATGTTTGAAGCTCTGCGTTACTTATAAATCTTTTTTTTTTTCGTGGTAATCGCCTTAATTCTATATGGTATTTTATATTTACAAAACGGGTATGTACATAATTTTTGGTTATACATATCCATACATAACTATAGTGCGGTTATAATTAATTATATGACAGAAGCTATCTTGGAAGATGTAATTGAATCAGTGTTACCACATGTTCCAAAATAAAAACTTAACATAAATAGTATACATATGTTTTTACATTAATATGTAAAATAATTTGTACATATAATTTATTTATTATATTTATAATTATCATTATAAAATTATCACAATAAAATTGCGGGTATTTATTTATTACATAAATTACATTTGTTTATTATAATTATTATAATAAAATTATCACAAAAAACCTTCTTGGTTTTAACAAAAATAAAAATAAATTTAAATAAAAACAGTCGTCTTATTTGTAAAAAGAAAATTAGGAAAAATGAAGCTTTTAATAAGTACGGGATTACTTTTTCGATAGGTACATACTTTGGTTCATCATTTTCAACATTTTATCATCGCGTGTTGAAAAGTTGTACAGTCTGTGTTGAGTATTCTCATATAGTCCTTTGTGAATAATATACCAGACAAAGTTTCTGGTTCTAATCAGTTGCGAACTTTTGTCTTATTCAGGTTTATCTGGGAAAAAATTCGTTCGACGTTTGCTTTAGCAACAGGAATCGTCAGAATAGCCAATACCAACGGTTTTATACATGGAAATGCATCCATCACAGCGTTTAATATTTAAGATAGTATGCCAAAACTAAACTATCACAGTTTTTTCATTTAAGTTTAAAGCATGAAAATCTAAACGACGTATTTCACGCCATTCGTCGTCAATCTGTTGGAAATGTTCTAGTTGAATTACATGAGGAAATAAGGAACATAAATATTGTAATGCAATTTTTTGTAATTACACATATCGGAGATATGGTTTCAGCTGGTAATAAAAAGGGGTCTTCAAAATCAAATTTTTTTAGAAGGTGGTTACATAATTCAATATAAAATCTTAAGCAGATGGATCTAAACTCTATCTGTTCTTGATTATTCAAAACAGTTGTTGTGCTTAATGTCAACATTATTTCTGCACCTAAGTATACATCATCTAAATTTTTTATCATATGTGGGTTATTTATGTCCAATTGCTTGAATGCCACATCAGGAATTTGCTCTTCCTTGACAAAATATTCAAAAAAAATTAAATAAAGGCGTTTTACTTCAGAGACCAACATGTGTACCTGCGGAGATTCGCTTTGGAATGATAAGATCATAATGGAAGTTACAAAATTATAATTCAATTAAATGGCAAGAAATTATAAGTAATACAAAATTACCTAAAATAAATTTTAAAAACTTCAAATAGAACTCGAATTGTGGATTGTGGAGGGTTTCCATCAATAGCTCCGTTGAGTTGAACTTTTCCAAATCTTCGTGAAGAAAAAAAAGTTTCAACACCTCTATTCTACTCAAGACTTGATTGACGGTTGCTTGAAGGATGCAACATTTTTCGAGGCTTATAGTCTAATAAGATTTGTAGATCTGCAAATAGTCCAACTCGTTTTGGGCTATTTTGTATAAAATTGTAAATATCCCGACAGGTTCGCTCAACAAATTTTGGTAGAATTCCGCTAGCATGGTTAGCACATGAAGCAAAAGAATGGCATGTACATTTAAGGACGACTAAATTAGGACAGTCATTTTTTAATAACCTGACTACGGAATGGTTTGTTCCAGTCATAACATTCGTACCATCCGCGGCAAACCCCATCATCATTTTCTTATAATTAATGGATCTTTCAGTAAAAGTGTTGACAATTGCTTGGTAAATCCCTAACGCATCACATTTGTCCACTTTAATGAGCGCAAAAAATAAATCGTGGATCTTGTGGTTGACGGATATTCGAACCACTATACTAAGCAGTTTTGTGGTAGATATATCTGTAGACTCGATCTACACAAATGGAAAACGGCGTCTAGTTCATTAAATCACATAGATTGGTTAGTTGCGTCTCTCCAATAACCTTTTTTACCACGGATGTGGTTTGTGTTCGAGCACATGAAATGTCTTTTACAATTGCGGAATCATTGATTGTTGCTTTTAGCATGGGTATCAAATGATCCATATAGTTAAAAAAGAAATATTGTGCTCTGCACAAAAAGCACTTACTTGAATTTCGGCCATACATACTTTCTTACTATGAGCAGTAAACTCGTTAATGTTTTTGAAATTTAGCGAGCTGTTATTGTGCATATTTAATGCAGCACTACGGTCAATGTGCTTCTTACTTTTGCTGTGGTTGGATAAATCTCGAATCCCAGCTTTCGCCTTTAATTCACAATTGCATATTTTGCAAAAAGCAACATTATTCACACTTTGTGTTATCCACGATTTTAAAATTTGATCATTTTCCCAACATTTTAGGTAAGTCAAGAAAGGGCGCAATTTTTTAATTTTCTTAGATTTCTATAAAAGGCACGGAATATTTTATACATAAAATATAATTTATTGAAAAATATCTACTTACCGGCGAGCAATCACTTTCATTTATATTATCGTCATCAGAATGTATTTCTGATATGCTGGTGCATGATGGTAACGGTGAGTGCTCTCGGCTTTCATCACTTTTAAAGCAAACGTTTTTGAAATTTGTACATATAGGAATAGTAAATGTATTTTAAATAATAAATGTATTTTAGGAATTACCTTTAACACCGAAATAATCTTTTATTAAGGACATTTTCACGATTTATAAATATGAAACACCGAAATTATTATATATGCACGATTTACGGTATAACGGTACATTACAATCTACAAACTACACATTTGATCTTCAAATCTTCAATTATATTAATTTTTTTCGTGTAATGTCGATGTCGAATTGAAGAAATAATTGACAGATACCCCAGTAACCAAAAATTGAAATTCTTCTTTGATAATTAGCAAAACATCGCCCATTAAACCAAAAATTGAGAACTCTTTTTCTATAAAGCGATTATCGCACCATCAGATTAAATTGAAAAAATTTTTAAATAAAAAACTTCATAAAAACTTGAAAAGAACACTTTTCTATAGAAAAACTTGATTTAGCTATGAAAAACTTAAAATCCTTTTTATGGTTAAAAAAACTTGAAAAAAAGATAAAACTTGACATATGGCAACGCTGAATTAAATAGTGAAATCCCGCTATAACAAACAGTCCAGGACCGGCGCTGATGTATATTATAAACGGATGTATAATGTTATAGCGAGACGGTTATAACAAACGTTGTGTTTTATAACCGAATTTTGTGTCCCTAAAAATTTTTATTCTGATATGAAATGTTTTTTTTCCTTTGTCTCCAATTAGGAGCATAGGACGTCCACTAGACTGGACCATCTAATTCTGTTAGGGGCTCTTACTTTCAGCTCTCCCCATGTTTTACACCGAGTTCTTTCGCTTCGGCCATGTATTTTTCCAGGTCATCGGTCTTCCCATTTTACGTTATTTCGGTCTTAATGTTTGTTTGCTTTGTTTCGGCCAGAAGCATTTTATCAGTCTTCTCAAGCATTTGTGCACAAACACCTGGAGTCTATTTGTGATCTTCTGTGTGTGTTTCCATGTTTTACACCAATTCAGCAATTCTGATTTTACACATTCATTAAACATTCGTAGCTTCGTGTTCCTTATGACAGGACGGACACGTTCCAGATCTTATGGAGCATGTTAAAAGTATTTCTAGCTCTGTTTATGCGTTGACTGATGTGTTCTTCAGTACCGCCTGTTTTTGCTACAGTACAACCAAGGTATACGAATTTATCAACCTCTTCGATTGGCATACTGATGAACGATTTTGTTTTACTGATGTTAATTTTCAGAAATACTTCATGTGCTAGGCTGATAGCTTTTGTATTTTCTGCTGTATGTCGGTATACTGTTGTGCTAGCAGGCATATATCATCTGTATAGTCTATAGATTTATTAGTCGTTTTAGTGGTCCCCTTTGAATACCAGTTGGTGTTGTAGTGTCAAGTTTGCGCATTACGCTGTCCAGTACTATCAGGAACAGTAGTGGAGATAGTATGCATCCTGGTCTTACTCCTCGTGAGTTGAAGCATTTGTCACTTTGCTTTCCTTTGTTGCGAACCTTGTTTCAGGCTTCGCGATACATTTCTTGTATTAGTTCAATTATTTTCTTTCCTATGACTATTTCATAAAGCTTTCCAGATTTGCTTCTCTGTTGATTGAGTCGAATGCGCGTTCAAAGTCCTCGAAGAGTAGATATATAGTAGTGAGTCCCATACATCCTACCTGGCCTAAAGCCGGCTTGTGTTAGTCGATTTATGGAGATATTCATTCGAGAATGATCATATCTAATACTTTTATTATGCTGTTGAGGAGGGATATGCCTTCCTATGTGATTGTTATGGTCTTTGTTTCCATTTCTGCGGAATTTTCCCATTCCATATATGTCAGCTAATAGTGGTGTTAAAAGTTTCTGCTGCTATATAGATGTGTCGCCCTTGAATATCTCAGCATATCTCTTGTATCTCTTGTCTGTGCCAGACGCCATTGTTGATCCTTTAGCAAATCTAACTTCTCGTTGGTGGATAGTGTTCTTTCTATTTATTTAATTGCTGCTGATGTGTGGTAAAGGTTTGACCAGATAGAGAGATCCTTTAGGAGTTCGTGTATTTTCCGGTGACCTTTTGATACATTGATGTATAGTGTGCGCATGTTTCTGATTGCAGCTGCGTCCTCTGCAGTTACCAGAATGTCTTCTGTGTATTTTCTGCGGAATTCTCTTGCCATCTTTTTCACTTGTTAGGCTATATTTTCATACTTTCTTCGGATTTCCGTCGTATCTTATTGGTGACATAGTTGTGTAACTTGAGTTTTTTTCACGTATCATCGCTAATCCATTTCTTTTGTGGTGTTGTCTTTCAAGGTACAGGTTTCATTGCTTGCTAGATTGAGTTGGAGCATTATGTATTATTTGTGTCAGTGTTTCTCAATCTGTTGATATTAAACTTCCTCCGATATGTTTTCATTTATGTTTTTACAGAGGCTGGTTTGATTTTGAAAGTTGCTATACCAGTTGGTGGTCGTTGTGTACATCTCTGCTTTGCTCCCGCATTGTTCTCACATCCTGCAGGGAGGTTATGAATTTCTTATTAACCCGTACAAGATCAATTTGGTTCTTGGTTCTGCCATCTGGTAATGTCCATGTGTATTTGTGTGTTTCTTTATGTGGGAATTTGCTGCCTCGTATGAATAGGTGGTTTGTGACACAACAGTCGATGAGTCTATATATCTTCATTTTTGGTCGTGTAGCGTACATATTTAGCCATGATTGACGTCGTGTTATTGGTTCCAATTTTAGCATTGAAATCTCATTGAACAATTAATGTGATGATGTCGTTTCGGTGTGTACTAGAATATTGTGGCTTCGTAGAATTCATCTTTTGTTAGTTATGTCATCTGCCTCTTCCGTATAGGTGCATAGATGGTTATTGTGTTTCGTATTTTTGAATGGAATCTTGCTGTTATTATTCTGCTACTTATGGGTTTCCATTCGAGTAGTGCTTTCTTTCCTTTCTTTAGCTATTGTTAGTATGCCTACGCCTTGTTCGTGTGTGTCTGTTCTACCAGAGAACATCAGACAATTATAACCAGTGCTTGTTGTGCGCTCCCACTATTTTTCCATCTTTCTTCACTGAGGCCTAGTATCTCGATGTTACACCGCTTCATTTCCTCTTCTACTTGTGCTAACCGTGGTGTTTCTGTTAGAGTTCTGATGTTCCAGTTTCCGATTCGCTTCCGTACACGAGAGCCAATGGTCGATATTTGTGTTTGCCGGTTTGGGTTTATTGTATTAGCCACTTCAAGTTCAAAACTGAGATGGGATAGAATATTGAGAAATTTTTATTTTTTGTATCTTGTTATGTAAACGGGTGATCCAATAAGAACTTTCGGAACGCATTAAAATAAATTTAACAATCAAAAATTGTATTTGTGACGTAAGTTCGGTTTATGGCATTTAACGTTTGAAAATAATTTCTTTTAAACGTTGTCCGCGACTGGCTCTTAGATGATCCATTCTACGAGTCCAATTTTCGAGCATTTCGGCCGATATTCCGTTAATTACGCGTGTTATGCTCGCTTCTATTGCAGGAATCGATTGTGGTTTATCGACATAAACAAGTGATTTTAGCTACCCCCATAAAAAGTAATCTAACGGCGTCAGATCAGAAGATCTATGGATGCCAATTCACGGACCCCTTTCTTGATATGATGTTCTCATTAAAATTTTCTGTAAATAAATCGATGGGTTGGCCTGCTGTGCGGCACATTACGCCATCCTGTTTAAACCATAAGTCATATTTTGTATGCCTTCAAACCAAGATCTCTTTTCAAAATATACACCACAATGTGCCATATGAGAGACCCAGAGCCTGAGAACGGCGACGAATTGATTGATTGCGGTCTACACGTACACTTTCGGCTACAGCAGCATTATTCACATTAGATCGACTTGTACGGTTCGAAAAGTGGTTCGAAATTTATTGATTATTTCGTGAATAATATTTCGCGTTCAGTTGGAACGTCAGTAAACAACGTTTACAAATTGTTGAAATTTATTTAAAAAATTAGTGTTCAGTGAAAAATTGTTTTTGTGCTCTTCCACCATTTTATGGTATTTATAATCAAATACCATAAAATGGTGGAAGAGCACAAAAACAATTTTTCACTGAACACTAATTTTTTAAATAAATTTCCACAATTTGTAAACGTTGTTCTCGCGTAAGTTTATTCATGGTGAAATGTCAATGAATACTGAACACAAATGTCATATGAACATGACAATGATTGTCACGCATGAATCCCAATGAGAATGCCAATTGGAAAAACTACCTCCTATATTGGATCACTCTTTATAGCAATAAGCAAAACTGGGATGGGATGCAAATGTATTGCCTGATGAACATTTTTTTTTTTTCGATTTAGCCATCTGTCGCTAGCACTAAAATTATTTAATTTCATTTTCTTTTCAGTTGTATTGATCATTTTTTTCGTATGCCTCATAGTTTTTATCCATATAATCAATGCTCGGTGCTTTCATATTTGTTACGATTACGTACAATTCCGCCACTGTTGATCTAGGCAAACTCATCATTTGTGCAATTTTCTCATAGCTTGTAGTTCTACGGTCGACCAATTTCTTCCACATTGTATAACTATTGTATAGTTATAACTTAACTTATTGTAAAATCTTAATTAAAACTGTCGCATCAATAATAGAGAAAGAAAAATGTTTAAGCAACGAGGTCCTGCCATAGTTTCGATCCACCAATTACAAGGAATGTTACTGTCATGTGTTAATGTGCTTATAAGTATCAATATAATAGGTAGGATATTGTCTCGTGTTGCAATTTCTTATTCAATCGTAAAATGCAATTTGCTATTTAAATACGTGTACATATATGTATATGTATATGCAATTTCAACCCGTTTTATAGATACTACAATACATATATCCATACATAATTCAAATTGGTGGTTATATCAGAATTATTTTACATTGAAATAAACTAAAATTTTACAAAAAATGCTTGTTATAATTCTAAAGACGAAGTTTTCTATAACCAAAGTTTTTATCATACATTTTGTACGGAAAACTCATATGGGACCAGTAGTTTTCCTTGTTAGAATTTATTCCAATCCTTCTTCAAACGAAGAATTCACGGGCTTGAAGTTTCTCTGGAGTTTTATGGAACAGTACAAATGTAAAAAAGCCTTTCAAATGCCGAATTGCCTCATTTCCATTATTACATTCAGTATTAAATTGGTTCAAATAAAATAAATTATTTTATACACATTTAAAAATGTAAAATTTTAAAACATTACTCAAATTACTAAAAGAATTAATTAAAAATTTAACAAAAAATAATACAAATTAATGAATAAAAATTACAGCTGAAGTGTTCTAATAAGAACGCCTCAAATTTTAATAATTTTTAAATAATAAATTTACACAAACAGCCACCATATAGAAAATAACCATAAAGCTCTAGTCTATCAAAAAAATGCCAAATTAATGAAAATTATAGACCCGAAAGGGTATATCATCCGTTCCTAAACATTTTGAATATACATATATAACATCACTATAGCAACTTGATAATTTCATTAAAGAAAATTTACACAAGCATCCACCAGTTTTGCCCCAGTATAAATAATATATAAATTTAAAAAAAAATGTGCCCATCTCCCAAAAGATATATGTATACCTGCTAATAAAAAACGGTCAAATATTTAAATAAAAATCGAAAATCATTTAACCCGCGCTGCTTGGCCATAAAGCCTAAATTTCCAAAAGTGGAATAACCCAAAAAAAATACAAACAATAATAACAATTAGATCGAAATTATGGGTAGCCGTACGTATTTTGTCGTGCTACATACAGGCTACACTTTGGTTTTTATTTTATATAAATAATATTTTTACTAACTTCCAGAAAAATAACTTTTATGTATAATTATAATATAACGTTTAGTGTAATATCTGAGTTGTGTTTTACATATTTATGGTATTTACTGAGTTGAGAGGAAATATTCAAGTGCCAAATTACTTTACACATATAATGTTTGAATGATCTAGCAAAAGTGTTTGTAATATATAGTAGAATAGGTTCATGATTATTCCATTGAGATGTTCGGGTTTTCAAAACTATAATACCTATACATACATACTTATATACCTCTATACATAATTTTAAAGATTAAATAATTTTACTAAGATATTTTTTTTATAAAAATACATATTATGCATAGGTAATCTGAATATAAATATTTATTAAATACAATTTTAAATATTGAAATGTTTTTAATTTTCTAAACGAAAATTAGAAAATTAAAAACAAAATACATCTTAACATTATATAATATAAAATATAGTGATATCACACATATGAACATAAAATCCAAAAATTTGAATCAAATGAAATGGTACATATAAGTTTGTCTCATTCAAAATATAATTCAGTTCGTGCGACGCTTGAATAGTAGGAGGAGTGGCAAATTTCCTTAATTTATCCTACTAAATGCGTAAATGTGTTAATACCTACGCAAAAAATGCAAGAAATATATTTAAAATATGTCTGTATCCAATCCATAAAAAGATTCTTAACCAATGTCTATATCTAAGTATTATATACATTGTGTTAATCAATCAACCTGTTTCTAGGATCTAATAAAATTGTAAACACTACTTCGTTCACTCAATTTCACTGTTTCTTTTGTGGTCACAGCCTGTTCGAGCAAAAAAAAATACTCTAATGAACCATTGGACAAAGTATCACAAACATATTTCTGTTCTGATACGTAATGAGAGAAAAGGGATAGTTTACGAATTTGTTTGTTTTAATACACAGAGAAATCGCCAGAGAAATACAATTTACAATTGAATAAACGAAATAGTAAACAATTTTGAGCTTGATAAAAAGAGATATCCACATTGATCGTATAAGAACAATAATATGGTAGGGCGCTCCAATAAGAGCTGCACGATCTGTTTCCAATCATAATTACGCAAAAATGCGATGCAAAATTTTATCAAAAACATAGAAGAGTACCAGCTTAACAGAGATATTAAACCAAAGGAGTATGACAACGTTTCAATTTCATGGTTGAACTTTACAATTTTTCTAAACAAAACAAATTATGAAAATATTATTGGAGCACCCTTTATGCATTTTATTTTGACAAAACTAAAACATAATTAAAAAAGAAACAAAACTAATATTCTTTTTTTTTTGGTGTTTTCTCTTTTCGCCTTGCAGTTCAATCTTATTGGTTTGGGATTGCCGTGTAGGTTAGGTATCGCAATGAAATCATATTGTTACGTTAGTATTTGTGTGTATAATGGAGAAATGATTTGTCTTAATATGGCACAAAAGTACTCGTGCAGACAAGCTTGGCATTCGATATACAAGTCGCTATAAAAGAATTTAGTTAAAATACACGTGATTAAGTGCTTTAAATAAAACAACTAAAACATTTTAACGTCTTCAACAAAGTTCTAATTGACCATATTATTTTGGGAAGAGATGAAACGTTGATACATTTATTTTTTCTATTACTTCTGCACTTTTTTGTTAGACAATAGCCTTATGATCATTCCCTATATAGACATGGTGGCTGTTTGTGTAAAATGCCTCTATTGAATTTATCAAGTTGCTATATAGTGGCGTCATATTTTCATATGAATTTTTCGAGAGTTTAGGAGGGAATGGTTTATATTTTCAGCTACTTTGGCATTTTTCTGTTAGACTAGAGCCTTATATATGGTCATTTTTTATATGGCTTAAAATGAGTTAAACAAAAATTATCTAGTTGTTAGCCGCGTCATATTTGCATTCATATTCAATTTCTTGGGAAGGAATGAAACCTTTTCTGGTTGCTATTTTCTGGTATTTCTTAGGTCATTTCTTATACCATGGTGACTGGTTTATGTAAAATTATTTTATTGAAATTATCATGTAGCTAGTGACGTCATATATTCATACTCCTCCGGGTCAATATTTTTATTACTTGGGCATGTTTTTGATAGAACAGAGCCTTTTGAAAAATCCGGAGGAGGACAGTACAATTCATGTTTTTCATTTGATATTTAGAAAATCTAAATCAATGAATTAATGCCACCGCTGTAAAAATCAGAGAGCTTTATTGATTATTGTTTCGAATAATTTTTCATATAACAGTTTGAATGGAATGGACTGGTCATCGTCTTCAAAAAGACAAACAAAGTAGTTTACCGGATTAGCAAAGAGCAGCGAGGAAAACTGAAGATGGTGACTTAGAGCGATTAGCGCTCAATAGGGGAGGTTAATTTTTAGGGTAATGATACGATCGTGGCAACATCTCTATTTGATTAAAGACACTGCCGTAAATGTAAACTGTAGTAAGTTAGATGTGTCTAGACTATTTAGGAATAGTCTAGAGATTCTCGAATATTATGGGATATTCTAGTAGGTTATAGAATATGTGATATAAATACGAGATGAAATTTTAGGAGTTAGTTAGTTAGGTTTTAACAGTGATAGTGTTAGTAAGAAGTAATATGTGAAATAGTTAGTTGTGTTCGTGCTAGTAGTAATAAAAAGGAAAAAGTGAAAGTTGAATTAGTGAATTAATTAAATTAGTGTTTGGTGTAATAAATAATTCGGAAATAAATAAATTTAGTATTATCTAGCTAGAATTTAAATTGGTTGTTTTATTCACAATTCAGTCATCTAAAACATATCATTAATTTAACCTCTTCGTGGAGGTTGCTTTACGTTTTAATTATAATTTTAGAAAATCAAATTCCGCTAAAAACCAAACTCAAAACACTTTTCATCAAACTTAATTTAAATTGTTAAAGTTTGAATTCTTAAATTTCAAAGAATGTATTTAAATTTTCTAGTTTAGTCTCTAATTTATTGAAGCAACGTGTGATGTTTCTAAATTATTATATTCAAATAAAGCAAATTCGATTTTAACCGCTGTGCGGTTTAGACTTGAAATCGACGCACGTGATAAAATTAAAATAAAATAGTGAAAAAATGCTGTGTTAGCTTCTTATTTATGCAAAATATGATGATGCTTTCTTCAATAAAAGAATATCTAACATCAATTACAATCATTCACGTGAGTATTAACCTAAATCTGTTCTCAAAAAAAATCTATTATTTAAAAAAAAAAATTCACAATTCTATATAGACGGGTGAAGATTGTTCTAAATCACGATTATGTGTTTTTTTTATAACTCATACGAGTATATGTTGTATAAATAAATTCCAAATTTTCTTGGAAAACTCCTAGGAAGCTAACACCATAATGACGTATATTTCAAGATGTCATTGGGTCTAAGCTATCCGAAAAATATTTCAATTTGGGAAAAAGTAGTGGATTTTGACGTTTCGGACAAACTTGTTTGCTATGACCTCATATAAAAAAAGAGCAAATTTTTCTCTCGGTTAGCTTAAACCGAAAGACAACTTAGCTTCCTAGGATTTTCCCTAGAAAATTCAGAAAATTATGTCGTACCAAATTTTGTTGTCCCAATGATAAAACTCATTATATTGAGACAGTTTTGCATTGCACACCAACTCATATAAGCAGAAATTGATTTTGTTGTTTTTTAGGACAGATTTATGAGAAATTTTGCATACGTATCACAATGAACGTCAAACTTAACCCAATATAGGAGTGAACAGAAGGGTAAATCTCATAAGACCAACGACCTCTGAAGTCTGAACAAGCTAATGAAGTGATACATTTCGCCAAATGCACAGCTGCCTGCGAGGGATTATCGATAAAAAGATCGCCTTCAATATACTTATAGAATCCACCATTCAGACAAATGGTAGATGTGCTTACTGCGAACACTCGAACGGAGAATATTTTATTGGCCAAATTAAACGGTATAATATTTACGAAACTAGGGTACAAGCCAAAACCATTGATGCCTATACAGACAAATTGTAGAAGTTCTGGGAACATTGATATTCGGGTAATTTCTAAAAAATATTGTACTCATATGAGCTATCTTAATTTTAAAAGTTACATTTACAATACGAAGCACCTCAGCGCAAAATATCAAGGTGTATCATTCTTATTATCGCTAAGGTTTTTAAATATATTTTCCATCGTTATTTTCAATTGTTTTTAAATACTCTGAAAGCGTCTACAAGTTTAATCCTTAATTGATATTCCATCAAATGATTCCAACTCTCCAAATTATCTCAAAACTGGAGGAAAGGAGGAAATTTCTTACGAAAGGAAGAATGTCCTTGAAAACATTTACAAAAAATAACTGAAGTTAATTTTCACTGGAACTTTCGCCGTGAAATTGCTTATAACTATAACTTATTCGAGACGAAAATTTCGGAAGAGTTTTTGAGATTTTTGGAAAAGGATGAAATCCTTATGTTTCAATATTTTCATTTCTTCTACATTTTGCTGGTCGATTAAACGCTTCCTACATGGTGGCGGTTTTTTAAAATTGACTATTTCAAAACTATTAAAAATTTCGAAGTGGTGTTCTTATTAGACAACTTTTTAACATTTCTATAGTTTCAAAAAATCTTGCCAAAAACATCACCCTCGTCTTACAGCATGATTTTTTTGTAAACATTCTCTGAATATACGTCCACATTTAATCATTAACTATAATGAAATATTAAAGGCTTTATAAGGGTACATAATAAAAACAATAGACTGAATGGATTCTATTATGAAGATTCTATACAACGCCTACAAATGAAACCTAACGTGTTACAAGACTTGCGACAGAGATTAAAACATTTGTTGATATTAATAGGTACAGCTTGCTTTAGACTACAGAAGACAAAATCGGATTCCATAAGGAAAGTGTGCCGTTTCAAAATCATGAACAATAATAGGGTAATAAAAAAAGTATCTGTATAATTTAGTGCTCCAACCCTTACTGTTCAATTCTGAGATGATAATTTTTGCTCACACTTTGCTAATTGAGGTTCCCTGACTTAATGGCACCTGATTTTTTTCCATCGTAGTATTTTAGGAAAGTTCATTTTTGCAAGACACTTTGTAACGATCTTCGGTACAGTAAGGTGGTCAAAAACGTTAACAGCAAAATTTCTTTGAGATCGTTAACAGATAATTTGTTTTATTTACTAAACGAATTTGATAGCGGTTGGTCGTTGCCAGCTATGACTCAGTGGTGGGGGTGGGTGATATTTTCAAATGTTTAGTAAATCTAGCTTTAACCGCTATATTAAAAGAAAATGAAATGTTTGGTGGGACCTGAAGAATGATATTGAGGCAGGCAATGATACTTACCTTATGTTGACCACATACTGATACTGCTACATCCTCGTCCAAAACTGGTTAATTATCTCATCCTGAAACACTTAATTTCACTTACGAGAGAGAAAAACAACAACAAGTAGAAATTTCATAACGAAGCAAGCTAAAATCGAAAGATCGTTAATGGTGGATTGATTTAGAATTAAAGTCACATCCTTTAACTGTACAAATTTTCTTTAAACTTATAATTTTATTTATTTGAGAATAAGATTGCAAAAAAAAAATTATATTGAAAATCAACTTAAATAAATATAAATTAATTAACAACAACAAAAATGTAACCATTAGGCTTTTAAATCAAATTATTTAAGTTAGTGTAGGTTAGTAATAATAATTAAGACGAGAAAAAAAAATTCTTAAGTTGTATAAAAAAAATTGCTTAGATCATAAACATAAACGTATAATATGAGAATATATTTATATAAATTATAGAAGAATATATATTATAAATTTTGATAATAATAATTAAATTAAATTTATTACTTGTATATTATTAACAGCTCGGCGACATTGATACCGGAGATACGGTGAAGATGTTGGTCATGATAGTATAACATGACTTTCTTACGAGATCGTTATATAACGTAATATTGTGTTTTAAAATTATATTAATTTAGGTTTCATTCAAAGATTTATAATTATAGTTTTATTAGGATTTCACTGTCTCATTTAATTTTACATACGAGTATTGCACTTAATTTTTAATCATAACGTTTATTAGTTATACATTGTTTATGGCGCACTATTATTATTATTATTATTTAGATATTAGTTGTTTAATAAATTAACTATAATATTTTCTATATATTACTCAGATAGTCACATCACATTTTTATTATTGTGAGAATGGAAATTCCAAAACTATTTCTCTTAAAACCACAGAACAGTGACAACGACCATTCAATTTCCGTTCAAATCGTCAACCTGTGAACTTGCACATACACAATTTGTTCATATAATTATTATTTATTATATATTTATATACATATATATATTTAAATCACCGTATAATAAATATAACAGGACAGAATATAGTTTATTATTATAATTTAACTTTTATTAATTCATCTTAAAACACTTATATTTATCACAAAAATATTTTAAGTTTATGTCCACAAAAATTCAAATTAATTTATAAACATATAGATATATAACATATTAATGTTACAATATAATTTTGTTTAAATAAATATGCAATCACAAAAAAAATTAAATTAATAAATAAATTATTTTATCTTATGCAAAGTAATACATCGTTTTTGTCGACTTATTTATTACTGAAGCAGCACCAAAAACGAACTCCCCGCGTGATGACAAAAATCATCATTTATACCTCTTTCAAAAACTGTTAGACATTTCTCTCTCTCAATTTGAGATCGGATGTTGTATCAATTAAGCTTGGCTTTTTGTAATTGGTAATCGCAAAGCCGTAAATATTATACCAATACATTTAAAAAAATAATTAATCATCAGGGGTGATCCACCCATGCAACCATTGTAGCGAAGACTCGTTACAACTTTCCCGATTACTTAAGAATTTGAAAAAAAAAAAAGTTTACATAGATTGTTTGGATTCCAATTTTTGAGAAAACATACAGACCTACACGATTAATTGTATGTTACTGTCAAGTTTTTCTTATTTGGAATTTGACACATTATTTGATAATTGTTTATTGAAAAAAAAAACCTGTGTGCTCCTCATACGAACACGTAAACAATTCAATCTTAATCGGAGGCCATGCTTAAATCATAAAAAAAAGCAGTTCTTCACAGTCGTCATCGCTCACTTTAAGTTAATTTCAGCGCGTGTTATAATTTAAATTAGAGCATAAGATAAACATATTTACCATATTTCTCCTTAAAATAGCTATATATGTATGTCATGAACCACCCACTTGGATAATCAACCTACCCAACACTCAAAAAATGCCGTTCCAATAGTGAAACCTCCATTTTTTTTTAAACCTATTATTTAAGCAGTAAAAATATTTTCTACGACTAATATTTTGTCAATTTCTTACAGGTGCCAGAAAGGTATGAAATTGAAATCAATTTACGGGTCCTAAAAATGTTGTATATTTTATATTTGAAAAATATTGTTATAGGGAGTTCAATATTACTGTCTGTCAATAAAATTTAAATATATCTCATATTATATGATTCTATTGGATTATAAATTACTATTTCGATATACAATAAAACATAGATTACAAATTTTAATAAGGTACATATATAGACCCTACATGAGCCCCTCTATATACTGTATATTTAAAAATATGAAGAATTAATAAATAAGCTCACCAATGTATATGGATATATGTATGTATGCGACGTTTGGATCGGGAGGTACCGGGTACCGGGGCCTCTGTTGGGAGGCGGGATGCAAAAGGGATTTTTCATCTCCCGATTACGATCGGTGATTAAATTGAAAACATCTATGACCCTCTGTTGGCATGCAGAACTCATGGGCCGACCCATCTTCCATGTCACTGCACAGGGTGACATGGAAATATGCAATGCGCAGGTGGTATACTGTACTTGTGTGAATGGGATGAATGAATGGGTTGAATGAATGTTGTGTGACCAAAATAGTGTCTATGCCACGTCCTTCCTAAAAAAAATAAAATAAAAAAAAGAAATGTATTGATATTTTTCAGGTAAGTACAGCGGACTGGGCATTGTATCAGATACGGATCAACAAAACGTTACATAATGTTAAAAAATTGGGTTGATTTAATTCTTCTATATATGTGTTAAATTACACCATAACAAGATGTATGTTGTTGCCTTTTTTTGTTAGAAATTTCAAATTTGGTCTTTTTCAATTGGACATTCATGTTTTAATCTTCTGTCACATACACGTTTTGAATATTGGGTTTTAAATATAGAAGAATTCAATATTTGAGGTGCATTTCGTACTCTTTCAATTTTTAATAGTAAAATGAGAAAAACCACATCACTTGAATCTATTTTAATCACTAAAACTCGAATATTGATGGGGATTTTATCACTCGAATATAATTATCACTGCATTAATGGCAGTGGCCTTCTTCTATATATAACAAAAATTATTTACAACGTAATTTTTTAATAAATTCATGATCATTCTAAGTGAATTCTGCAATATCAAATTCACAATTAATTTAATTCGAATATAGTTAGAACAATAACAATAAAAAATAAATTAAGTAATTTTCAATATTGTTTCAAATTAAGTTGAGTTGATATTTAATTAAAATAAAAAATAAAATTTAAAATGATTTAAAATCACCCACCAGTTGTTAAAACAAAACAAAAACAAAATTAATTATTCCTTCAGGGTTTCTTTTTATTAGACTATATAAATCATAATATAACGCTAACGGTCTTGGAGTAACTCTCGACAACATTAAGAGTTAGGTAATAGGTATATGAAATATTTGCAATATAGTAAAACTTTTTGTAGAATTTATATAGCTTATCTATCTATGGCGTATTCTTTTTACAGAGAACAGAGTTAATTACAGTTTAAGGTTACACGGTGTGTAGGAAATTAAATTTCTGATTGCAGAAATAACTTTTTTAGTTATCTATCAAAAGTTTTTTTTTTATAAATTTGATCATTCACATAAAACTTACTGTATGTATATATACCTATACAGAAAACAGTTTCTAAAAAAACCTATCAATGTATATATCTTTTAAAAATCAGTTTTTTCTATTAAATACGTTTATAAGTATTTCTAGAAACTTTCTTATTTTGTTAAATTTATTTTATTTTTAATTTAAAGTTATTTGAGTACATACTTCTGTTCTCGATATTACGTTCAAGATTTCGAATTTTGTTTACGAGTTTGTTTATATATACTCATATAGGTGTACATAAGAACTTTATTGTGTTTTATTGTGTTTTATACAGCAACTCATTATAACTCACATATATATATATATATATATATATATATATATATATATATATATATATATATATATATATATATATATATATATATATATATATATATATATATATATATATATATATATATATATATATATATATATATATATATATATATATATATATATATATATATATATATATATATATATATATATATATATATATATATATATATATATATATATATATATATATATAGCACATTTTATATTAACAATAGAGTAACTATAGGAGCCTCCCATTTATATCATCATAAATTCGGTGGATTTCACTTTTTTTCTGAAGGCTTCTTTCTCAAAAGTGCTATCGATTCTTTTATATCATGCTTATACCAACTTCTAATTGATGTATATAGTACATATATACATGTACAATATTCCAAATACAAGGATTATTTACGGGTATGAAGTTTCTATGGAGTTTTTATGGAACGGTATAAATGTACAAAAACCTATCAAATGTCGGATTGTCTCATGAAAATGTATTAAACAGTTTCGAATAAAACAAATTAATTTATACAAATTTAAAATTATAAAACATTAAAATATCATTCAAACTACTAAAAGAACTGATTTAAAATGAAAATTAATTTAAAACTAATAAATTATTTAAAATAAAAGCAGAAGTATTCTAATAAGAACGTCTCATTAAATTTAAAAAAAAAAATTAAATAGTAAATTTGCACAAACAGCCACCATATAGAAATTGACCATAAGGCTCTAGTCTAACAGAAAAATACCAAAATAGCTGAAAATATAGACCCTGAAGATTCTCATCCCTTCCCAAAATTCTCGAGAAATCTATGTGAAAATATGACGCGGCTCACAACTTGATAATTTCTATTAAACTCATTTTGCACAAACAGCCACTATATAGAAATTGACCATAAGGCTCTAGTCTATGAAAAAAATGCCAAAGTTATAAAATAAGTAGACCCGGAAGATTGTCATCCGTTCCCGAAATTATCGAATAATTCATATGAATATATGACGTCACAAGCAATTTTATAATTTCAATATAGGAATTTTGCACAAACAGCCACTATATAGAATTTGACCATAAGGCTCTAGTCTATCAAAAAAATGCCAAAGTTATAAAATAAGTAGACCCGGAAGTGTTTCATCCGTTCCCGAAATTATCGAATAATTCATATGAATATATGACATCATAAGCAATTTTATAATTTTAATAGAGGCATTTTGCACAAACAGCCACCATATAGAAAATGACCATAAGGCTCTGGCGTCATATTTTCATTAATATTCAATTTTTCGGGAAGGTATGAAACCCTTCCGGGTCTATATTTTCGGTTACTTCTTAGTTTTTCTGTTCAAATAGACCCTTATGGCCATTTCCTTAATGGTGGCTGTTTATGCAAAATGCCTCTATTGAAATTATAAAATTGCTTGTGTCGTCATATATTCATATGAATTATTCGATAATTTCGGGAACGGATGGCACACTCCCGGGTCTACTTATTTTATTACTTTGGCATTTTTTTGAAAGGCCAGAGCCTTATGGTCATTTTCTATATGGTGGCTGTTTGTGCAAAATGCCTCTATTGAAATTATAAAATTGCTTGTGACGTCATATATTCATATGAATTATTCGATAATTTCGGGAACGGATGACACTCTTCCGGGTCTACTTATTTTATAACTTTGGCATTTTTTTCATAGACTAGAGCCTTATGGTCAATTTCTATATAGTGGCTGTTTGTGCAAAATGAGTTTAATAGAAATTATCAAGTTGTGAGCCGCGTCATATTTTCACATAGATTTCTCGAGAATTTTGGGAAGGGATGAGAATCTTCAGGGTCTATATTTTCAGCTATTTTGGTATTTTTCTGTTAGACTAGAGCCTTATGGTCAATTTCTATATGGTGGCTGTTTGTGCAAATTTACTATTTAATTTTTTTTTTTAAATTTAATGAGACGTTCTTATTAGAATACTTCTGCTTTTATTTTAAATAATTTATTAGTTTTAAATTAATTTTCATTTTAAATCAGTTCTTTTAGTAGTTTGAATGATATTTTAATGTTTTATAATTTTAAATTTGTATAAATTAATTTGTTTTATTCGAAACTGTTTAATACATTTTCATGAGACAATCCGACATTTGATAGGTTTTTTGACATTTATACCGTTCCATAAAAACTCCATAGAAACTTCATACCCGTGATTATTTTTATGTGTCGCATAAAGAAAACAGTTTCTTACAATGGGTGTAAAGTTTTCCACAAATCCACAGATTATATATGAGTGTTAGTTTCACACTGTTAACATCAAATTCAATTGGAAAAATGATAAATCCAATTTAAATATCCAATATTAAGTACTAAAAACTATATAATCCAATATTTAGTACTGAAAACTGAATATATATACGAAATCGGACCCAATGAGTCGAATAAAAATTAATTCTATAAAGCTATTGCAGTTCAACAGTCAAGAGAAAAATCAAATAATTTATTAACTATGAAAATTAGAATATAGAATACATATATTCGGTTTCCCGATTAATTTATTGCTGGGGCTAGGGGGTAGTATTTATGCTTAGTGGATTCAGATTAATAATTCGTTTCTGTTTTCTCATTTTAATATTAAGTCCTAAAGTCAACCGCCCTCATTAGCATAGTAAGCAGCGTCCTTGCTTTTTTATTCGAGGGTCTCGGGTTCGATTCCCGGTGGTGACCAAAAATCACGGTTGGGTGTTTTTAATGTGTAAGTATATGTGTTTGTCCGGGTATTGCACCGTGGGCCCATTAGTGGCATTGAGTGCTGGAGTAATCCGCCCAATTTTAATTTAAAAAAAAAAAAAAGAGTCATCCTTGCTATAATGGTACTTTTGATGTACCCTCGGATCGGTAATTAAAAATATTTTTTTAATATACCAGTTTAATAATTAGATGGTTTTGTTTACATAGTCAATACAATTTCTTTTCTACTAAAATTTTTTATTCGGTTTATGTCTGAAACAGGTTTTTAATCTGATAAGAATAATAACAGTGTTTACTTATGAACTCTATTAATCTAATAAAATTATAATTTATAAATAATAATAAATTGATTAATAAAAACCGAAAATTATTACCTTTGTTTATGATTTGGGCTCTATTTCCCAGAGAAAATGTATACGCTATACGCCAAGAAACAAGTTCAAATCATAATTTAATTTATAATTTTGAGATCTTGAATAAATGTGTTACCACTCTTTGAAAAAAATTTGGACCCTCTACCCCCAGGAAAAAGATGACAGGTAGATGACTACATTCCTAATCACCAAGTTCAAATACTACCCTTATTTAGTATTTGAACCAACTCATTATTTAGGTATCGTAAATGTAATTTGGTTGTAAATTCAGTATGATCCAATCTGAACAGAGTAATACAAAATTTGAACAGAATAATACAAAATTAGTCTGTACTAATATAATTTGACGTTTGGCTCGTTTGGAACTTTGGAGTCTTGTATTAGTACTTTGATATTTCGTTGAAATATCTTGATACTATTAGAAAAATGTAATAAATTTGAAAAATATAATTAAATCAGTTTATATTACCTTTGTGTATCGAAATAATACAATTTTTTTTACAAAAATTATATTTCATTATTTTAAATCAAGTTATTTAATCGAAATTTACTAATTTAGTAATATTATATTTCTATGGATTCATAAAATTGTGCAATACACACTAACTCATATAAACTTAGTAAGAATCCAATATCATTTGGTTGATTCAAATATGATTTGTATACAAATTACTGTGGAAAAAAGTGTGGAAAACTTCACATCCATTTGTAACATAATTGATGAAATTAGTTTTGAACGAGATAGTTCTACTCAATCTTATTTTGCCCATTTGTGTATTAAATCCAATTGCAAATACTAATATATATGCTGGGCTGCCATATATAAACATATAATCATGTTGCTGCGTGTTACCTCCCTCCATCTTTGTTTATATGAGATCACCAAAGATGGCATTAAGCCATCTGAGGCTAGAATCGTGGCTATCCATGATTTTCCTCCCCCAGAGAACGCAAAGTTAGCAATAACTACTGACAGTTCTGGTATCGCAATGGGTGCTGTTTTGGAACAACACTACCAAGGACGTTGGTACCCATTATCATTTTTTTCTCGTAAACTCTCTCCATCCGAGCAAAGATACTCTACTTTTGACAGAGAGCTTTACGCAATTTACTGTGCAATCAAACATTTTGAGCATTTTGCTGAAAGTCGTCCTTTGACTATTTTCACGGATCACAAACCGCTAACGCATGTACTGCATTCCGAAACGCCGAGAGACTTTTTACAAGCTCGTCGGTTGGCATACATTTCTCGATTCACGACTGATATTCAGCACATAAAAGGTGAGAGTAACGTCGTGGCAGATACACTATCGCGTCCAGAGGATAATCAGATATCCCCAATATATCATACGGCCCTCGACTTAGAAAAATTGGTCAAACTACAAGAGTTCGATCCAGAACTCAAAAGAACACTCTTATTGAAAACTACAAAAATCGTCAAGGTTCCATCTATCAATTGAAAGTTATTCCATCAGATTTTTCGCAAGAAAATATTTAGGGCGAAATTTCTACGGGTAAGAATAGACCATACATTCCAAGTGAAATGCGCCGCACGGTCTTTGAAAAATTACACGGGTTGTCTCATCCAGGCATTAGAGCAACACAAAAGTTAGTAACATCGAAGTACTATCAACCAGGACACAGGGAATTGGTGTAAAAGTTGTATACCATGTCAAAAAGCGAAGGTAAATAGACATGCTCGTACCGAATATGGTCGATTCAATCTACCTTCCGGTCGATTCGAAAAGATTCATATATGGATCTCGTTGGACCATTGCCTCCATCAAACGGATACTGTTACATTCTTACGATAATCGACAGATATACACGATGGCCCGAAGCTATTCCCTTGTCAGACATGAAGACTACCACAGTATAGTGCGTGCCTTTATAGACCACTATGTCTCAAGATATGGTGTTCCATTAGAGATAACGACCGACCAAGGTGGTCAATTTGAGAGAAATTTGTGTTCGGGACTGAGTAAACCATTGGGATCTCACAAAATACGGACTAATATAGTTATCATCCGAGTTCAAACGGTATGGTAGAAAGATTCCATCAAACTTTGAAATCTTCACTATATACGCGTCACAAAACACCCTGAACTGGAGCGAACAAGCTCCACTCATTCTCCTTGGAATTCGTACAGCCATCAAATCGGATCTAGAATGCACGCCAGCGGAATTAGTATACGGTCAAACACTAAAAGTCCCCGGAGAACTTCTTTTGCAGTCGCAAACTCAAACAACTGTAGATCCAACGTCAATGGTCGAACAACTAAGAACTACGATGCGAAATTTAATACCCCAAGATACTCGCAGCTGCTCGCAAAACAACATTGACGTTCCTAAAGATCTCTCTGATTGCGATTTCGTATTCCTCTGTGTAGATAAGGTTAAAACTGGTTTAACATATCCGTATGAGGGGGACCTTACAAGGTGATCAAACGGCTGCGCAAGTATTTTATAATAGATGTAAATATACCGGTTTATTTTACAAATGATATAGAAAATCAATTGGACAAACCAAAACTACGCGTACATTTTTCTGCATACGAAAGAAATTTCCATGATTATTAACTCGCAACAAATAATACTTTTTTTTTTAAATAAAGGGGGACTATTGTGGTGACATGATCTTGTAATAAATCATGTTCCACAACAATAATAACAACAACTACATCTTTTGCATTCATCATGTATACTCACTTTGAGTTGTATAGTATATAACCAACGGATGAACGCAGTTGCAACTTGCAATACAAATACAATCACGTAATGACCGGAATAAGAGAAGCGGAGGAAAAGTTGTTCTGACGACCAATTCTCACCATTCGGTACATAGCAGACAGCTGTATCATACATATATATATAATTTAATAACAATTCTATACACACTATATTATAATTACGTATAATACTAATTTGAGTATTTCAATTAGTGTAGTGGTATAGCATTCTAATAAAAATTATCGTTTTATTTAGTCAGTTAAGCACAACCTGTCGATTTGCCGATGATCCAATAAGGTTACATTTGACTATCAAATATAGTTAACAATTTGATACGGGCTTATGAGGGTCAATTTGACCTAAAGAAATTTCGCCTAATTCTATAAGGAATTTAGACCTAATTGTTTCAAAATTGTAATTGTATGGAGATTTGTAGGCCGAATTTCTATTTTATTGCATCGAAACAAATTTTTTTTCAGCAGTTAAAATAGTAGTAAAATATTGTTAAACCAACATAAATTTAGTTTGTTTTTTGGGACTAAATAAATGTTCTAAGGATAGAAATTTAAAAAGATAGTGGCTCAAAAATCTTAAATTAAACCATGTAATGTAGTACGGACGGAATTTATTCGAACCATACTTCGGGAACGCGAAAAGAGAGTATGCAAATATTTAGGTTCATACGCGATACCATCAATATTTGTATCTTCCGCCAGGGCCACTGCAGAACGAGAACTATTATTAGAAATGGATATAAACTTAATGATTTCGAATTTAAAAAAAAGTATTTCCTTTCTGCATGTTGCTATAGAGGAAGAATTCCTTAGTATTTCATCAGTTTGATCGTCTTCATGTGGCAAAATGATTCCTGATACCGAGCCATTCGCAGGTTAATTAAAAGAATTAAAAGACATTGACCAAACTGCTAACCGAAAATTAAAACTATTAAAATAAACTAAAGTAAGTTTTCCAAGAATTCAATTTTCAAATGCCGCACATGTACACAATTGGTAAGTGGCATAAATATGTAAAAGGGAAACCCGGCTTTACAGATGAACCATTCGGTACGCTGCGATTGCTTCCTAATAATGAGTGAGTTAACATTGAAGATGTCTTTTTACGAAATTATTATTCGTATAGTCAAGTGGAATTGAATGGTAAAAGATATTTAAACTGTGTATACATTTAAGAAATGAAGAGAAAGATAGGTAGGTGGCATTGAATAGCAAACAAAATAATAATTTGCTTCATTTGTGCCAAATACTAAAATTAATTCGAAACGCATTTGCTGAGAATGTGCTTTAATAGACGAAAATGGGGATGAGATTGCGCGGTGGCAATACTTGAACAATTATTGAAGTTACATAGGAAACTAAGCAATTATATTTGGAAAATAAATGGCTTGCCACTCAAACTATAAATTATTCATAGTTGTGGATGCGCTTGAGTGTTGCTTAAGCAAACTAGATTTATCACAATTCAAAGGACGCTTGACATAGCTATATACGATTTATCGGAATTATATTAAAAATCTAAATAAATGTTTTTAATTTATTGAACTCTAAAAATATGGCTCAAAGGGCACTGAACCAATCAATTTGTGAAGTAAATATCTAAGAAGTAACAAAATCGTTGATTCTGCAATAAACTATTTAGGATCCCAATAATTCTCAACCGATCATCATGTCTCCTCGGAAAACTTTATTGCGGTATGATTTCATGTTTCAAGTGCATTGGTTTTCGTTTTAGTTTCAATATTAAAATCAAACTTCTTAAATTCATTCATAAATAATGGCAAACTTCCTGATTAAATATCAAAACAACAAACACAAACTACCAAATGAGTGTTTCTAAATTTGGGACAAAAGAAGAAACCGCAAATGAAAAAGATGCTCTCTTCTGTGTTTATCAATAATTAAAATCTAAATTAAAATTTTAATTTTGTTTTTGTATATATAAAACAATAAAAAATTTTATTATAATCTTCAAAATGTAAATTTGTCATACTTTTCTTATTTTGTATGTTACAGTCAAATCTTTTCAGATGTCTTATGCAGTACCATAAAATCTTTATTATGCGGTCAATTTATTTTATCGGATTTCTTATTATTTTGTAAACATTTTAATCATCTTTATATGATTATTATTCTTAGTACTGAATCTATATGTGTACATATTATGTTCTATAGCAAATATTTTTGTCTCAAAATATCATTAGAAAACCAACATTAATTATTAAATATAAATATAAATGAGTACAGTATAATGTTTTGAGGATGGGAAATAAGAAAATTAATTCCTTCAAACCCACACTACCATATAAAACAACATAAATATACTATTACCTTTTCTTCGAAATAACATAAATTTAATATTATAGGTATGCCCACATAGACACACACTCCTAATACATAATATATACATAATATTTTTTTTGTATGGTTCAACAGTTTATAACAGTGTCACCAAGGAAATAAAATTAATAATTTTATTTTGTGAAATTCATAAGTATAATTTAAATTATTGTCGACATTAAAATTATTATTGAACCGAAAAATATTTTATTTTCGTCTTTTAGAACTTTCTTATGGTTTCGTGCCTTTACATAATTGTAAATATTCTATATACACAAATCGTGTATCTACATTAGTATTCCAAGTATAGTAAAATCTGATGTATACAATTAAAACAAATTCCAGGTTCGCTTACCCCAATTAGTTGTTATGGGTTGCTTAAAATATGGAAATATACTCTTGAAAATATTAAATCGTAAATAGTGTTCAGGCCTAACTCGATTTACAACGTAAGATAATGGATTCAATTTATCCTAGTTGGGCCGCAGATAGATTAAATAATTAGTTAATCAACCATATTTCACACGAAGTAATATTTTCTGGTAAATCCTCTAGACTCGATAAGAGAAGGACACAAAATTAAGGAGGGCTGATAATCAGTTTATGGCGAAGAATTTTTTGAACTAGAGCATTATGTCTCTAAAAAGAAGTTCACCGTCTCGCGACCGTTTCAATATTCAATACTCTAAGACATATAATTTATAAACCGTTACTTCAATCATATTTTTGGCCAACCCAATGTCTTCCTTACCATTAGGCTATATTGCTTTAGCATATAAATAAATTAACCGATGGCAAAACTATACTGAAACCATTAATTAATTCAAATACTGAAAGTTTATTCCTAAACATAGGCAAGGACCACGGCATTGAAAATATTTATTTAAGTGTTGCTTACACCAATTGTTCAGGAGAAAAATCATTTTCTGCATTGAGAAAAATTAAAAATAAATGCAATTTAAATGGACCAAATGCTTTTAATTTTATAGTATTCAACAATCTTAAAGCGTTAATAGTAGCTATGGTTTGAATGCGCCTGTATACTGGCCTCAAAGGGCCCCCATCTAAACTCTAATTTTACCATTACCACCCTACTGAAATATAGTAATTGAGCTTTTTAAATATGTATATATCATATTGCCAAATTAGAAGCTTTTAACATTTTGTAAATTAAAATCATTAACTCAGACCATTATGAGTTGAAAACTGAAAGTTTTTAGATTATTTACTGGCAGAAAGTTTAACTTAAAGTTTAAGTTAAAGAGAATTTATTTATAACGGTTAAAATATTCTAAGGAAAATAATCGTGAAAGCTGTTTACGCTTGAGTACAACAAAAAGCTCAATTATTCTTTAATTAAATATGTTGTTTTTACAATCGTTTAGCAACAATTCTTATATTAATAAAAGCTTTCTGATTATTGTTCAAGTTTTTAACATAGAGCTTTTAGTTATTCCAATTAATACATGTAAGCGCTCATTTAATAATAAAATGTTTAGAACCAGTTGGAAAGTTTATTATGAAAACAAAAAGATTTCAATAAATTGAAAGCATCCAGAAATTAGGGACGTCGGCATATTCTATTTGCAAGTATTATTTTAACAGCATTAAGGCAATATACAGTTCTTAAATTTTGAAAAATTTCTGGAATTTCAAATCTTAAAGCTTTTAGAAAAAATATTAATATTTTGTGCTTGCCATTAAAAAGCACTCAAATTTAATTCAGGTTGAAAAATGAATAACGAGTTTTATAAGCTATAAGATTGTGATTTACGAAAATATATCGGAAATCTCCTTATCAGCTTATTAAAACTTATGTTATGTTACTAAATGGCATAAATTAAAACAAAAATTTGATTTCAATAAAACTTTTTAATTGCTCGATACTACAGCCTTGATGAACTCCATCATTATTATAATCACGACTTCCCACGAATGTCTATTTGTGAACGTTCGCATACAGAAAATTTTGATTTTCACGGAGTCTATTGAATTGGAACATCCACTGTCGGGATTCGAATTGCTTACGTACCCACGATTCTCATGCTGGCTTATTACTCTTTAAAGACGCGCTATTCTTTGCGCAATAGTAGTATTATGTACGATTTAGTAGTTTAGTTCAATTTGTAATATTTGGCGAACGCTCCATATCTGACACGATTAGGAGTCGTGCAAATTTTATTCTGTTCTGTTTTAGATTTCGCAAATTCGGGCCTTTAAAAGGTATAATGGCATGAATTAAGCAAAATACGCACCGTCAATTCACATTTTGATATATATATGGTGCGGTTGGTTCTACTGTGGCTTATTGACTTAAATTTTATAATTTTATATTGCTTCATTCGCATGGTAACCAAAGCACTTCATTTGGAACCGGAGAGCCGCATATGAAAATTCTATAACGATTTACTGCAATGGGAACTATTCCAAAGAAAAAAATTTCGGATACACTGGAACATATGCAATTGTATGTTTTGTACAAATAATTTACTATAGTTCTAAACTATCGGAAGCAATTGAAGGTGTTAGCGCAAATATATGTAACAAGCTATAGCATGAGATTCTAAAATGACAGAACTCCTTATTTCGGTATATCTATATGTACCTGAGGCTGCGGTTATGAAAACTGAATTTCATTTAGGCCAAACCTGATATAATTTAAAAATTGAAACACTATGAGGTCAATACGTAAGGCTACGCCAAATCTGATGTGATGGAAAGAGAAATTGTCGACATCAAAACACATGATTCTTAAATTTACACGTTTGTTGTAACCCAGCGTAAGACTGGTACTTCCCACTCAGTCTTCATGTCCATTCAATAAAAAATTATGTTTAGTGGCGCATCAAATTAAATTAAATGTTATGTAGATACATATATTGTAGCAATTGAGGATGGTAAGTTGTGATCGACCGTTCGATCAAATTTTTAATTTCGAGAACTCTATATTTTACCAAGTTCTTATTATTGTACAATCCCATAGTTAGAATTTTGTTTGGTTACCGTAGCGACTTTTTCCAAAGCTGCTTCTACGAGTTTATGAGGTCTAGTATAGTCTAATTGCGTACGTTGCTGGATGTTTCAACATTGTTGAAGTATATACAAGTTGAAACACCAAAATGAATTAAACAAAATTTAGGCCGACTGTTAAAAGGTGGACCAAATACTCTCTCGATTAATTTTGTTGAAATTTATGGTTTCTTTTAAAACTGATCGTTTCAAACCATATCATCAATGTTATTAGAGTGATTTTTAAATTTAAACCATGAAGTAAATTTATTGATACTCTAACCCCAGCGTTTACCGAAACTATTCTGGGTATAAAACCTTGATCATGAGATCAAGAAAATCTTGAAAACCACACCAAAAAATGAGGGCCAACAATTTTTTATATTTGTTTTTATTAAGTGGTTGATGATTCCATTTAAATTAATTTATGTATTCGTTTTGGTATGAACCACAGTATGACCCCTCATTTTACAACTTAATTTTTCTGGAATGATTTTGATTGCATATACGTTGGTTTACTCCACGAAATAATATTATTTTATTGGAATTAATGACTTGGAAACCCCCAGCTATTATTAAAATTAATATTCACTTCCATAATCGCTTAACAATTCACAAATCTTGTGAACAGACTAAAGAGTATAACATGAATTATTAAAAGACGGTTATAAAATAAACTTATAAAAGGTCAGTATTATTGGGTACATTATCTTTCTCTTTATAGGTTTAGTTAAAAGAATATATGAATTGTATGAGGATTTAGCGAGGTGATATATTACTGTACATAAATAACTTTTCTTCAAATCAATACAAATAATTCATTATGTCACGAATTATATTCCCGTTTATTGGAATTTTTGGAGACACAATATAGATACAACTGTAATAAAACTATATTTTTGTTCAATAAATGGTGCGTAAGGCTCTCTATATGAATAAGAAAAATTACTTACTTTTAAACAAGAAGTCAACAAATGTTCACCCTATTTCAATGTGCATTTATTTTTCGTGTAGTTAAAATTAAAATTTTCCGTTTTGCTTTTTAATCGATTGAGTTAATGCTAATGGTCCCAGAGGGAATTGTTATAAGTTTAAATGTATTAAGGAAAATGCTATTAACAAAATTCGTTTATTGTATACAAGAGTTTGTGTGACAGGGTATATAGGGTGAATTTATATGAATTGTTCCTGCAAAGTTTCATTTGCTTCTGTTTGTGATTTTTTCATTTTAATTTGTGTGCAATTGTCATTGTAAAACTTGAAAATAATATAAATTACAACCAATTTCAGATACGTTAAACATCAAGCCAAAATTGAAATGAGTAAAAACACATAAAAAAAATTCTCCAAATTTGGCCACTTTTATGGCAGTAGACAGTTGAATCACAATTCTCGACTGAAGCTTTTTATGCTTACCCATGTCTGTGGGTGTCTTTCATTATAGTTAACTTATAGCTGCAGTACTATGGCTATAGTCGTTAATTTCATTTTAGAAACGTGCTTTAGATTCTGAACTCTTTTACATAAATATGTATACATAAACATATATATATATATATGCACGCGCACAAAAAACATAACATACTTATATATGTATATACTTACATTATATATTGCAAAACATAATACCTATACAATGTAACATTTAATATTTAATGTTATTATTTGCATGTTTCATGTTTTTGTTTTTTATGTTGGCGTTTAATATTAAATAAAATTTAAATAAATTAATAATAATTATAATTTATATAAGTGAACGCAAAAATTTTCAACACGTTTTCAAAATTCATCCCGTTTTTATGTTTACAATAAAAACAATATAATTGTTGTTATTCAGTGAGTAACATAACATTAAAATTATGCTGATTATATGCTTTCATTAAAACAAAGCAAATAAAAAAGTAAAAAAAAAAAAAAAAACATTCTGTTATGAAAGTATTATCAATAAATTTTATATATTTTTATTGGTGCTGGCGTAAATGATGTGCAAATGATATGGTTTTTAAGTGTTTGTTTTTGTTTTAACTATGTATGCGAGAACTTATTAGTTTAACTTTAGAAAATGCCGCTGACTGTATAATTAGTGAAAAATCTATTAAATATATAAAACTAAAAAATGTAATTCTTAATGAATGGTTGATGGTATTTTCCTTGTTGAATTACAGAATGCAAAATATGTAACGCGTGTTCGTTCGGTGGTCTCGTTACTAAATCCAAAATCCACAACAATAAAAAAAAATCATTTATCAAAAGATATTTAAATTAAAAAAAAAACACATCAACTGAAATTAAAGATTAGGACCGCTAATACATACACTAATACAATACATGTGCAATTTATTAAAAATCCATAGAAAGAGAAAAAAAAAAACTTAGCAATTTAAATATACTATTATTTAAACTAAAGAAATTAATTTAACAAAATTCATTATCAACAAAAGAATTTTTCATTTTGAATTTACTCTTATTTATAATTTTACTGGGTCCTAACCCAAACACAACAACAATAAATAAAGTCCCCCTCTGCGGTGCTGTTTCAATTCTAAAGATCCGCCATGGGTTGTAAATCCCCTATTCGGTTAATAATAATTTCCTCGTGTCTTTATTTTTTCCTTGGGCGCCACTCTGCTGAACAGAGAACCGAACTCACGCGATGATGAAGTGTTGCCTGCTAACTGCTGTGGGCGTGGATTGCAAGATGAGGATTTACAACACAAAATAGAATATAACAACGGGAATCTCAATATTATGGTGAAGGAAAGCGAATGGAGGTCTGCCATACTTTTTCCATGCGGTCTTTATCAAAACACATGTGTAGGTACTTTATACCGCGTCTTCCTTTTTATTTCCTTCTTTTCTCAACCACAACAATAGCACTAAGATCTCTATATTAATAATAATAAATAAGAATATTCCAACTTTAACACTATTCTTCACCACTCAAAGAACAACAAAAAAACAATAGACTCTCGATCTCAATATACATATATCGTAAAAAAAAACGTTCACTTATATCAAACAAAAAAAAATGTTTACGTCTCTTATTTACTGAGTCATAATTCTGATCATTATTGTTAGTGTCCACACAACACATTCTATAGTTTTTCTTTTAATTCACAAAAAAAAAATTATTTATCATCAAAAAAAAAAATTTGTATACTTATCAAAGGTGTTTTTTTTGTTCTTTTGTTCCTAATTATCATCCGATATATTTGCAAACTCCCCGCAATTTATTTTCTTCAAATTTGGTTGAACGTGATGTGTCCGCTTCAAAGTCTGCACGCCAAAAAAAACAACAAACTCCAAAACTTTTTTACCGATCATCCAACAACCACCAACATTCTCCCTCTCTCCTGCATATGTTTCCACTCACAAAGATCTTTACAACTGCTCCTCCATACCATGATGAAAATCCGCTCTTGGTATTAGCAAAAAAAATGTTTACTCAGGAGGGGAAAGTGGAATATGTTCGTAAAATATTGTATATAGAGAAAAAAAAATAAAAATAAAACAAGATCGTGATTGATCTATTTAATCAAAAAAAATTATCCACACATTGCAATTCATCACCCATCACCAAATCAGTGCTTTCTAAAATGCTCAAAAGCATAATATTTATACGAAATGTATATAAAAAAAACTATTACCAATTAGAAAATAAAGAAACCTTAGAAAAACTTCAGAATTAAATTATCAAACTTAATCGTTTAATACAAAAAAAAACCAAAATTAATACAAAACAAACCCAAAGCAGTTCAGAATTGAACCACTAACCGAAAATACACTAACTAAAAAAACACTACAGAGAAATGAATCATCAATACCAGCCTTAAATTAGTATTGGTTTAGCTAATTCATAATTTCTCATTAACATCATAATTCATAACTCAAATTTATGATAAAGATCAACAGTATCAAACAAAAATATAGCATCCCGAAAATTCAAATTGTTACAATGCATTCCTTTTTACAAAAGAAATTTAATCAAATTAATTTTTATTAATTTGATTAAATTTCTGTTTTTACTTACTAGATCTAAATCTTAATACGTGTAAGCAATTTTTTTTCTTTTTAAGTTTTAAATTTGCTCAAAAGCATAAACTTCTCCCAAGAAATGGTCTCCAAATACTGGTTCAGCATAAATTAATTTAATCACTGACCAAACACATAATAAAACATGATTTTATCTATAACAGATAGAATCGAACTTAGTTCTATTTGAGACAACAAAATAATTTACTTTTTTTTCGTATTTGATGACCCAATTTGGCCTTGAACTAACCGAAGAAAAGAACCAAAAAAAATAATAATGATAAAGAAATTAAAACTCTTATAACTAGCCTATGACAATCTTGTCTGAGCAAAAGCATAATATTAGGTTTTAAAATCGAAAATAAAAAAAAATAAAAATCATAATCATATTCAAAACGTTTCTAGAATCTATAAACTAACAAAATTAAAAAATGAATATATTGCCTTTGCGGCAAAACCCAAATATTCAACGGGTTTTTTTTTTTTTTTTTATTTCTAATACTAATTTAGCATAAACCATTTCCAAAAAAAAAACGCACTATACAACAAAAGAATTTTCGTCATCGCCCTGGTGATATACCTTTCTTATCGTTCTTTGAATTCGATATCGTGATTAAACAATCAAAATTGTTCATCCATAGCTTCAAAAGTTAATTATACTTAACTAAATAACCTACCTAAACCAACGTAAAAAAAAAATTAATTAAACTAACAAATCTAGCAAAAAAATATTCACTCTTGTTAACATTTCAAATTCTTCAAATCTTACACTAAAATTAGGCTACTTACTCAAAGAAATAAAATCCTTTAACCATAAAAAAAAAACATAAACTTGGATCTTTATACGTCTCAAGTTCATCAACTTATTCCATTTGCCTTAAAATCCTTGGTGTGGATACACCGAGATTTTTTCCTTCAAAATCTTGCAATCGATAAACGCTTGATCCGACTTTTTCCTTTATCTGGCACTTGATCCACTTAGGCGCGAGTTTTGCACTGGAATTTTGCGAGGAATCTGATTTCCAAACTGTGTCACCCACCTGATGATTCCGTGAAGTCAATCGTAAATTGTAATAATGCGCATATTTCGTATATGATTTTGTCAAATTTTCCTTTACAATTTTATTTATATTTCTAAATCCCCCTTTAAATAATTAACTCTAGTTTGGAGAGGGTCTTTTGACCCATCCCCCAAATAAATGTTAAAATTCTCTCCCTGTTTCTGAAACCTTCGATTAATATCCTGCATCAACCAAAAATCATGATCTTCTGGTAAGAATACTTCTTTTAAGCCCTGAACTAACTGAGTCCAAGTATGATACTTTCTACATGAAGCTCTATACCATGTTTTTGCGGGACCTTCGAACAAGTGAAATATTGAGGTGAACAGTTCATGATTGGAAACTCGTTCTGATTTAGCATACATTTGTACTTGTTGCAAAAAATCATTTAGTGACATTCCTTGAGAGTCGCCTCTAAAGGTAATTTTCCATTTATGAATTGGACAACCTTTAGCCCGAAACCTGGAATCTCTTTTAGCTACTCCAGAGGAAAGGCCATGAGAAGGTTCTGCAAAGGATTCTCGGAAATTCATTGAGTTATCACTATCATCAGATTCCGAGAGATGCAACAGCGTTTGCTGTAATGTATGAATTTGACTTTTGTTTTTATTTGAAACAGCAGCATTGAACTGAGGGCGTTGTTTTTGTGTAACGATTTTCTGCCCAACTATTGCTTTCTCGGCATCGCCTGTATCAGCGCTTTGCAAATCTGATTTTACATTTTTACTGCTCACTTCACCGCGTTCCTCTGTACTCTCTAATTCTGAGGCAATTAGTCTAGGGTCAATCAACAGATTAATATTATGAATCATATCAGCCAATTTTGGCTTCAGTTCAGAATGAGTAGGTTGTTATCGAGTCGTGTTAGTCGTAATTTTAAGTGGAGGAATTTTGAATTATATCGCTTACCCTGCAATTCCCTTTGCGTGCTTGGTATATCGGTTAGTCTTCTATACTTTTCCTCACATGTCTTGAACTCTTCATACGGATTTAGGTCGATGGTTCGTGGAACACATTCTGCGCCTTTCGCCAGTTTAATAATCCAATTCCAATTCTGATATTCTAATATAAAACTTTCAATTTTTGATATTTTTAAAATTTACTGCGTTTAAAATTTAATCAGAACTTATTTTTTAATTTGAATTACTGCATTTTAAAAATTTTTAGTGAATAAATAGTACGAAAATAACAACATTAGATTTTTTCAGAATCATAACATGTATTTAAAATTGGAAAATTTAAAAAATTTAATTTATCCGTAATTCAGAAATATTAGTTTTTACTTGAATTTTAAATCTTTTGAAAATATTATAACTCAACATTTAAACACGAAATTTTTCTCGAAAATTATGTAAATTTTTAATTTTTAAATGGTTCAAATCTGAAATACGAAATTTTATTCCTAATTATCGAACAATGAAATTCTTTTATTTTATTTTAAATTTCGATGGTACAGTCTAGCGAAATTTAAATTTCGATTGCTAGATTTTAATACATATTAAATATGGAATCATAAAAATTTTAAATAGTTAGAAATTAAAATTTTAAAGATTCAAAATTTAAAAAAAATTAAATAACGAATTTCTAATTTTGATCGCCTAGAAATTTAGAATTCTAAACGCTATACTTCCATTTTAACTACAGCAGTTCTAAAATTTTGAATACATAGCACGTAGAAAATTTCGAAAAAATTAATTTTCCTACATCTGAATTCGAAATTTTAACCCTATCGACTGTTAAAATTATTTTTAAAATTTGACGTTATAAAGACGATTTTGAAACTTTTTATTTCGAACAAATATTTAATCGAGTCAATATTTGAAAAATGTTGGTATTTTAACGAGTTTTTTGAATCTCGTCTGAATTCGAAAAAAATAGGTTCGTTTGTATCAGGAAATTAATATTTCATCCAACAATTTCATAGATCTCGAATAGATTTCGAATTTATACATTTAAAAATATTTTTATTTCAAAAGTCGTTAATTTCGGAATGTATATGAGATTCGTCATTTCAATATATGTAGATTCAAAACTAAAAATTTAATGTTATTAATTTAATTTAATTTAATTTGAATTTTAAAAATTTTGAGTAAGCATATTTCGAAATGTTTATAGGTATACACTCTCATGGAACTGTAGTTGAAATTAATTTTTTAGAATACTGCGAGACAAGACACCTGTCACTATTAGACGTACATTTACACTTAATCGTATCGAAGCCTTAATATGTGCCAAACAAAATACCTCGAACATTGATGGTATAGTCATGGTTTTGGAGAAGTGTTATGGCTTTAACAATTAAAAGAAATATTAACTAGCCTGAGGTTCAAATTACGGGGTAGCATTGATAGTTAATCTAGAGTGTTGTTGTGTTGTTAGCGACTCCATGATGATAAATGGAAAAATATGCTACTTTTCCTATGTCCAAGAATTGTTTAGAACAGATAGTATTTAGTACTAAAATTCATTAATTGAAAAATGGACCAACAGATGGCTCACTCTATATATCCAACATATTATTTACCAACAACAATATACATTTACTATCAAAAATAGATTTAGGTTATACAAAAATATTCTATTGATTTTATCGTAATAATGGTAGAAATAACTTTGTAGAGTTGGAAAATTCGCAAAATGTTTAAAATCTTAATTGGATTTGCTTGTTATCCATATACGTAGATATATTCGGTTTGGTATTTACTAAAATAAAATGCAATCAATAGTTTATTGAATAAATTCTAATCAAACTAAAATAACATCGCCAGTTTGGATGTTAAAACATATTTATAAAAGATTTGGAGGAGCCTCGTACCACAGGACATTGTAATGTTTACTAAATGTATGTATGGCAAACGTGGATTTAATTCAGAGAAAAATTCGATCTGTCTTTGTAATACATTTCCAAAAGAAAGGTGTTTTGTTGTTTAAGTTTGATCTCATCTGACTGTCTATATGGTTCAATACCAGAAACCCTCGTTAATTATCGAGTACACATGGGTGGGTCATGTCTTCGCTTTCGAATAGTACGCTTATTTTTCCTGAGAGTTTTCACTATTACATATAGTACGGTTCTCTGATTGGTGTCTCATACTTTTCAAATTTTTACTATTGTTTTTGAGACTGACCTTGCTACATGAAACGAAGATTTAGGCTTTTGATGAGCAGATTTTGTGTTTCGATTGTGAATTTAATAGTAGATCGTATTTATAATTTTTTCATGTAACAGGTTGAAGCTGACCATCACCGTGCACGTATAATCTGAGATGTTTTATTGAAATAAATCAATATTCAAAAATTGTCATTCAAAATTGATCGAGTATTAAAAATTGTATTAATCTTTTGTTCAGCGTCCATCAACTTTATTTTCCTGTTAAATCTTTACTCTGCCATGAATATATTCTTTACCGTCTCTTGGCTCGTTTAACGTTCTTCCATTTTCAGATTTAGGTTTGAAAATACATCTATACCTCTTTATTCTTTTATATGTCATGTAAACACTATAATTAATTATTTCCCTCATCCCCTCTTCTTTTAGCTCATTGTTCAGCTACACACTTTCTTCTACAGCTTTCTTTGCCCTATATTTTGAGTTGTAACTTGAAATAACTGAGTTTCGTTTTATTAATATAGACCTATAATTGGATGGATGGGCACTTAGACACATTAGAGACCAACGTGATTCTCATCACGTAGAATTATTGCAAGGCGATGCTTGCGTATTCATACAATAATATAAAACAATTAAACTTATAAAATATGTAAATGCTTTCGCAGACATGTCGGAATATGCCGTCTTTTTAAATGGTTTACAGTGAGGCAAGTCGGCATACACCGTTTCCCGATGTAGATAAAATTGACTATAAAAATACGTCGGATATAGCCGTCGATAGCAATAATATGATTTACTAAAAAATTTTTTGAATCATTAGGCTCCAATTTGTATTTTTTTTAGGGCACCCCAAAATCTGTTTGTGTGAGCATTTTCTAAAAATGTTGTGCCCTCGAAGGGCTTTGTCTTTTCCTGGAACGGTACCTTATTAATGGTGCGGTTTCTGGTTTAAACCTGTCTGGCAGGATTTTTCATAAGTCCACTGTCCTTAAAATCAGAACGTGCATTTATATTTTTAATGATATTGATGCCGTTCTTATTAATGATAAGTGCAGTGCTCCTGATCTTGCGGCGGTGTTAGTCACTAACGTGTATGCTGACTCATGTTTCCAACTTATCATTGCATCATCCTATTTACCCTATGATCCCACTCCGCCCAAAACTACCTCTTGTAACTCAACATACCATTTGGGATAGTTCGAATACCAATAATAGAGGATATACTCACTTTTCAATTATATTTACTCTTCTGAGTTAGATATTCTCAATGTTGGTTGTGAGCCAACGTTTGTCAACTCCGTTCGTAAAGAAGTGATTAATATTAGTTTGTGCTCCATGACCATCGTTAACTTGATTCTAAATTGGAGGATGACGTATCATATTCTCTTCTTTGATCATAGGTACATCTCTTTTAATCTTAACTTTAAAAACCACCGGTTAAACTACATCGTAAGGTGAGAAATTGGTAAGCTACTGATGTTTGTCCACTTTCCTGCATGGGACATTGTTGATTCGGAGGTGGTTGCCTCCGAGCCTCCTGATCTTTTCGTCGATTCTCTGGATTGGAACTTAACCCTTAGACTGATCACTATGATGTTCAACGCGGGAGTGTTTTCTTGTTTGCACCTTTCAAATCAAGTGGTCCTGATGGCGCTTCCAGGCGTGCTTTTAGTACTGTACCACGATCCTGGAGCAGGAGTAGGGTAGTTTTCTATACCTAAAGCTGGCAAGTCTGATTATACAGACCCAAAGGCTGTCAGGATCATTAGTCTGACCTCTACTTTTCTTAAAACTTCCGAGAAGATCATCAACAGATTTATTAGGGATAACTATTTAACTACCTCCCCTCTCAGTAACATGCAACATGCTTACAGATGTGGCAAGTCCTGCGAAACTGCTCTATCCCGTCACTAGGTACGAAAGATCACCCTCCGTCACTAGAATCGAAAGATTACTTAATTACAAAGAGTTTCTAGTACGTACCTTCCTGAGCTATGCGGGAGCTTTTGATAGCACTTCGTTTTCTACGATCACGAGTGCGTGTACTAATTTTAATATTAATCAAACCATTGTAAGATTTATCGATTCTATGCTCAAGTCTCGTCAAAGTAACCAAATTCAACCCGCAAAAGGCAATTCATGGGGTTTGACCCCCAAAACGATGTCGTTCATCTACAAATCATTGGTTTTCTCTTTACTGTCGTATGCTTCAGTTGTATGGTGGCTAGTTAAGAAACTGACGTCTCCTATAGCAAGTCCGAATGGACTGAGACACTCTTCTTCATGAGCAGTGGGCACTCCACTTCATGCCATGGAGTCTATTCTATATGCATGCCCGAATTGCAGTCTTACATTGGGGCAAGGAATGCCTTCGGGACTTATACGGAGCATAGACAGATTTTTAATAAATTTAAGTCACATATTCCGGAGGTTGAATTGGTGAATAACAGGCTATTCGCCGTACATTCTCCGTTGTTTTCCCTTCGACAGAACTGTGGTTCTCGCAGGAAGTCTATAGACAATTGTATGAGTCGATAGTTTTTTTCCGGATGGCTCCCGTTCAGAAGTCAGTGCAAGGTTTGGATTGCACGGTTGTTCAAGGTGAATTAATTGCAGTTACCCATAGTGTGATTAAGGCGTTTAAGTTTAGTGATTTAGGATAGGATATAATTATTTGCATACGGATAGTAAAGCCAAGCTTAATACCCTTAAGAATCCTTTGACCACGTCTAAACTGGTCAAAAATTGCAAACACTACATTAATATCCTTTGCTCTAATACGAGAGTAAGGATCATGTGGGTGCCTGCTCTTTGTGGCGTTGTGGGAAATGAGGTTGCTATCTTTTTAGCGAAAGCTGGATCACGAAGTAAATTTGTTGGTCCCGAACCAGAAATTCCTCTATCCTTCAACGGTGATAAGGATGCTATTATGAAGTTAAAAAGAGCCAACTCCGAATTTTAGTTGCACAAATTACTGGCCATGGACGTTTCAAGGTTTATCTCCAACGCATGGCACTATAGCTCAATGCGGTCTTTGTGACAACTGTCTAGAGGAAGTGGATGACTGCCTTCACTACCTTTGCAGCAGTCCCGCCTTTGTTGAAGCTAGATCCAAAGTGTTCTGTTCCGGATCATTGAACATAGATCAGTTGTTATCCATTTCTTGGTTCAAACTTTTACAGTTTGCTACGCCTGCAGTGCGCTCTTAAGCTAGGATCCTCTAAGTTTGCACCATCGGCTCATTGTGGCATTTAGTGCAGAATCTCTGTAGGTTCCAACCGGTTAAAAAAAATGGTTACGCTGTTATATATTTTGATTATTTCTATACAGTCGGTAATTTTTTTACGAGATATCTTTCCTGTACAAAAAAGTGGTTTGCAACAAAATATCAAAAAACTCAGTAAAACAGAATCAAAGTGTAACATTTAGAAAATTAACTGATTTAATATGTAAATTTCCTTTAACTTTATTTTACACGAACATTCGAATCAAAATTATTGAATTTAAAATGAAACGCCAAAGTATGGCCAATTTTGTATGAAAAATACAATAACAGAAAATTTAATTTTAAAAGTTTTTTGCAATTTAAATTTCTTGCTCTATACTCGTATATATACTACATACGTACGAGTATATACCTCAAACTTAATTCCATCAATATTTAAATTTACATTTTTAATATTTAGGTAATGGAATTTAAATTATTTTATGATTGATTGAATAAATGTATTTTCCAGTCATTGGATTGAAAAAATAGTTGGTAGTGCGATAATAGGAATTCAATTTATTGAATTGAAAATAAGATGCAAATTACTTGTCGCAATCAGTTTGATTTTATAAAAATCAAAAGCCGCCAAGTGGTATGTAAATTAATTATTTTTTTACGAAATTATTACAAGTTTTAATTTTATTTTCAACTTTTATATTTTTAATCTAGTTGTAATAATCAAGGGTGGGCAAGGTATATTACGTCATGTAATCTAAGAGGTGGTCGACACGTAAAATATTACGTAGATTACTTGGCAGTGTTTTGTGTTAATGTCGATGATTAAGCCAACGTCTACAACCTGCGATATTTTAGCGTTTTGAACTCGACTGAACCAATTCACAGTTGTACGACTACTTGTAAAAAATCTTAATTGAAGAAACTATATCATAAAAACTAGTTACTAGTTTATTAACAAATACAGCATATTTTTAAAATTTATCATATCGCTGCAAAAGTTTAGAAACAACGTTAGTTTTAATTTATCTTCTCTATATAGTTATGGAATAATATTAGCTGCGAAAAACAATATATGTATATAACATATAGTAAAACAGGTCATTCAGATTATATTGAATTATTGTTTGAATTCTAAATTTCTAGAGATAAATTATGGAAATATAATAATTAAAAACTTTTCTAACCTAACTAAAGCTTCTGAGAGGATAAGTTAGATTAAATCATTATATTCAATCGTCTACACATTATCGAGGTTTTCTACGGATTGTCTACATTGTCTACGATATCTACATTGTCCACGTTGCCGACGAGTTATCGACACGTCGAAGTCGAAATTAATATATAACGCGTAAATGCCCATCCCTGGTAATAATCTAAATTTTGAATAGATCATTTATTTTTTATAAGGAACCATAATAATTGTCATGCACTAAATTGATTTCTTTAATAAATTAATAAAAAATTAATACAAAAAATTGGCGCCAACACTGTTCTATAAGTGTTGACGCCTAAAATATAGAAAATATATTGAATTTAGATACATTATTAAAAATTTAATAATGAATAAAAACACCTAGCGTAAATAATTTGCATATTAATTATTATGATTGATCACATTTATCAAATATTATGCAAAAATCTGCATATCGACAAAAATAGTATTCCAGTTAGAAATTTAAACGTTATTAAAAAAGTCGAGCTATTATGCTAGTGATCTATACTAATTAATGGACCAAGCACGTATAGTTCTGCAGAGAAGCAATATTGTTGACCAGTGGTCGGCAAAGTTTGTGTGTTTCAATATGAAATATTTCTTTAAGAAATTAAAATAAATTATTTTGTTTTAGAAATTATCTCAGCTCTCAATTAGGTTCTCAAGATTTTACATTTTTTACATTGTTTTATGAAAAAAATAAAGAAGCACCTTTACTATCAGTGAGTATATAGGTCGGATCGTAAGTTGATATTTTGGCAATTGTGCTCCGTCGGGGGCTTTGCTTCCTCAAGATTTTGTTAAACCTTCGGGATTTTGTACCTTTAGGATTATGAGTCTCGGATTTGTATCTCTCTCCTTTTAAAATACTTTTAATTAAACATTAAGTTAACAAATGTGACTTAAAATCCCCCAATTGTTGCTAATTGGTAGAGTACGATGATACTTGTGCATATATATTTGTATATATGAAAAACTATAAGACAACGCTCAGGAGGGCGCGCACGGACATCAACAAATCGATTTTGTACAAAACACCATTCTTAATTTTAATTTTTTTAAGTGTATAGTGTTAAAAACTTGTTGAACAATAAAATGTTTAGTAATTTAATTACTACATTGTTTTGTTTTTAGTGTATACATTATATATAAATAGTTAACAGCTAGTTTTTATACAAACCGTGTACATTGTGGTGAAATTATTTTTTTCTTCAACCATGTACTTGCTTTTGTTTTCTTCTTAGCCTCAAGATAATATAACATTTGTTATCCCACAGAAAACCCAAGAATCGTTTACAGTCTAGAATGCTTTAAAAAGATACAAGAAAATAAAAGACCCCACGGGTGTATTCGTACATAAGTATAGTTTCTTTCTTGTTGGGTTATTGTAGTACAGATAAAATATAAAAATTAATTGAGTCTGAATAAAATGGAAAAATGGAAATGAAAAATATAATGTTATTAGCTATTTGCGGTATTAGAATTGTACATACAAAACAATCCATTTTAATATTTTAGCTAGTACAATGCCTGTTCGTTCTCGATTGGAATTAAATTAATATGTTTCATTAAACACAGTGAAATACAATTCATATTGGGAAAGATGGGCAGTGTCTAAACTATGACGTTACAAAAAATTGTATTTTTTATAAACTTTTAGCTATTAAGTCATTTTTTCGATCAATGAGAAGTTTCAGAAGAGCAAAATTTCATTTAGTGTTTGGAAATTAGCCTGAGAAAGAGAATTGCTTTGGTTTTAAATTCGTTTATTTCCATTACACATTTCTTCTGCCTCAACGGATAGTGAAAATAATGATAAATACTTTTTGTTTAATTAATTACATATGTATAAAATTAGTTTTTAGAATTCTCAATGGCTAAATAATTTACAAATTGAATAAATCGAGCAACAGTATTTCCACATGAAATTTAGAACTTTGGCAATTTTTCACTATATAAATTTTTTTAACACTATACTTCTAGCCCTTTCAAAAATTTTTACAAAATGTAGACATTATCGAAATTAATTTTTCCATCGGTCTTTTTTGATACGAGTCATATATATTCAAAGGAATAAACCCACCTTATTCGAATACTTATGCTATATAAAATCTACTACGTTTTTCTACATTTCCAACAAATCTACAGATAACCTTTAACATTGACCACGTATTATTCAATAAGTTGAACAAAGAATTTTAACTGGTTCTGAGCCGACATAGAAGTTCTGTTATGTGCTTTTGGCAAATAAATTTTACAAAGTTCTTCCAATTGGTAATTAAGTTTTTAATAATTTTATTCATCTGGCTTCTGAACAGAAGAGTTTCTCAGAGAGGAAAGAAAGACCATTCGTTATCAATATACAGAAAAACAAATAAGTTTGATTCTTTAGGTGATTCAGCTTCAAAAATTGAAGTTGATGTAATCATGAAGAAGCCATAGTTTCTAAAAGTAGAACAATGGTTGTAATAATCTATATCTATACAAATTATTTCATTTGATTTATACAAAAAAATAATAATAATACTAACTTTTTAAATAATTTCAGTGAAATTATAGAGCTATAGAATTTTTACATATTGTAAATCTATGTTTTGGAATAGAAATTATTTAGGAATCTACCGTTATTTTGATACCCACTAAAAATGATAGTTGGCAACACTGGTGTGTTACCACCTAGTTAAATCATAATTTGAAAAACTGGCCGGGTTATATTTAAATTTGATTCAACCTTACTATGCACTCACCAAGTAAAAAACACGAAACATTATCTAGTCCTGATGAAAGATAGTTTTTCGCGTATTTTACTATACGAGAGAGCATTGATAGGTCGACTAAAATTCGAGAAATATTTTTTCTTTATTATTAATTAAAAATTATAGTAAATGAAATTTTATAATGAAGCTCTCATATAGTAAAACACTCCAAAAATTGTCTTGCGTCAGTGCTTGACAGTTTCACGTGATTATTGTTATGTAAGCTGACCACAGATATTTTCGAGTGTAAAAGACCATATTTTATAAGCAACAAACAGTTTTTGCAGTTCATGCAGTCCAGGCAATTATTTCATTCGTTAAAAAATCAGCCCCTGATTTTAAGCCAAATCAATCTCCCAACTGATCTATAAGCGGGTGCTATAAGCTGATAATTATTTTATTTGAACTTTAACACGATGATTTTCTATTAGAAATCGAACCGATAAAATGATCAGTAAGACTATGCATAAATATTAACACTGTGTATTTGTATATGTTCTACTAATGTCCACAAATTTCATAGTCATTGAAATTCGCCATTTTAAGCTATGAAAAATGGTCAAAATTCAATAAATCAAATTGAAATTTTAGAGTTATCCATGCGAAGTTGTATGAAATTATACGAAAAACAAATTTAATAAATTTTAAAGTTCGAATTAATATTTAATTTATTTCTTTTGCCTATTCACATAAATGTAAAAATAATAAATGCAAGAAGTGCCAAGGTTTTAACCATACGCAAAAATACTGCAATAGAGAGCCAAGATGTGTAAAGTGCCTTGGAAGGCATGCTGCTCAGGCATGTCCACTAAATAGAAATTCCCCTCCAACATGTGTGAACTGCAAAGAACAACATCCTGCAAACTACAGAGGGTGCACAGTAGCTAAAGAACTACAAAAAATTAGAGACAAATCAAGGCAAAGTCTATCATATTATAAAACGCCGATAGCCAAAAGCGTAAACACCAACCTAGGAAACTTTACCACATCTATATCGAGTAAAGTAACTGATCGCAAGTCGTTTTCACAAGTGGTGGCATCCGGGCTACAAAGTACGACCCCACATAAATCAGTAAATTTCAAAGACCACAAAGATACATATATGCTTGAAAAAATATTTAAAAGCATCGAAGCGCTAAATACACGGCTTATAAGACAAGAGAGATCCATAGATGCTTTGAACACGCGACTAGATAGCCGAGAAACAGTGGATGAAATAACATCCATATTATACTAAACTAATATGATAAGTAAAACATTAAGAATTGTAATCTGGAATGCAAATGGAATAATCCAACATATTCCAGAGTTAGAGATCTTTTTAAATACTGAAAAATTGATATATGTTTAATATCAGAAAGCCATCTTACTAGAACCTCATACACCAAAATACGTGGTTACGTTTCTTATCACGCTTTACATCCAGCAGAAAGAGCAAGAGGGGGATCAACAATATTTGTGAAAGAAAATATTCAACATCATGAGGGAATAAAAATTGAAGAAGAAAGTATGCAGGTAGCTACTATCAGCATTCAACTTAACAATAAACAAATATTCAATGTCTGTTCAATTTATTGTCCTCCAAGATATAATTTAAATAAAGAGGATTATAAAAAGTTATTGAACCAGCTAGGACTTAATTTTCTCATTGGAGGTGATTTCAATGTAAAAAATACTTTCTGGGGGTCAAGATTAACAACTCCAAAGGGGAGAGAACTATACGCCGCTGGTCGAGCTCACAATTGTGAATTTCATTCAGGAGGAAAACCAACGTACTGGCCTACTGACACAAGCAAAACTCCGGATCTAATTAATTTCTACATTACAAGAGGTATATCCGAAAATCACATTTTTCTAGAAAATAGTGAAAGTCTCTCATCGGACCACTCGCCCGTCATTATGACTGTTAGTTCCACGATTGATAATAAGGAAAATCCACCTAGACTAACAAATAACAAAACCAATTGGGAATTATTTAGGAAATTGGTTGAAGATAACACCGATCTTCTTGTACCAATCAAGGATCCGGTTCAATTAGAAAATTAAGTGGAACTATTAATCAATAATATACAACAAGCAGCATAGGATAGCACCCCTGTAATCCAAAACAAGGAGCGTAATAATTTCATTTATCCAGTCGAGATCAGAGACTTGGTTAATGAAAAACGGAAAGCAAGGAAAACATGGCAGAGAAACCGAGCACCACAAATCAAAAGAATTTTTAATTACCTCTGCAATAAGCTTAAGCAAAGAATTAAAGAACTAAAAAATGAATCGGTCACCCGTTATCTTCGTAGTCTTACAGACACTAAAGAAACAGAGTATTCTCTATGGAAAGCTACAAAAGCATTAAAAAGACCAAATTATCAAATACCGCCAATAAAAAATGATGAGGGAAATTGGGTAACAAGTGCCAAACAGAAAGCAGCACTGTTCGCATCTCATCTTGAAGAAACGTTCCAACCATATACTAGACAATCAGCGGATGAAAATATAGTACCAGTACACAAGCAGGATTGTAGGAAAATACCACCTGTAACTCTACGAGAGTTGAAAAACGAAATTAGCCATAACATAAATACGAAAAAATCTACTGGCTATGATTTAATTACAGGTGAAATAGTGAAGGCACTTCCTGAGAAAGGGGTGCGAAAACTTCTTGATATAATCAACGCTTCATTTCGACTGAAATATGTACCTCTGCAATGGAAAGTAGCAGAAATAATTATGATACCAAAGCCGAACAAACCATCTAATAATAAAAAGTCATATAGGCCAATTTCTCTGCTTCCAGTACTTTCGAAAATTTTTGAGAAACTGTTATACAAAAGGATGAAACCTATAATACTTTAGAGAAAGCTAATACCACCACATCAGTTCGGATTTAGAGAAAACCACTCCACCATAGAGCAAATTCACAGGATTACAAGTATTATTGAAGATGCACTTGAAAATAAGAAAATATGCTCAACAATATTTCTGGATGTAGCACAGGCCTTCGATAAAGTATGGCATCCTGGATTGGAATATAAACTGCATCGAGATTTGCCAAAAGAAGACGTTCAGATATTGAAATCTTACATTGATAACAGATATTTTCGCGTTAGATGTGAAGAAAAATTTTCCGAGCTAAAGAGGGTATCTGCAGGGGTTCCCCAAGGTAGCGTGCTAGGGCCAGTGTTGTATTTACTTTACACAAGTGATTTACCAAACACAAGCGGCACAACAATAGCAAAATTTGCGGACGATACAGCAATTTTAGCTACTGGTTATAAAGTAGACGAAGCAACCAGAAAACTGCAACGGGCTACGAACCAACTTAGTAACTGGACCAAAAAATGGCGCATTAAGCTAAATGAAGAAAAATCAACGCACGTTAACTTCACCAATCAAATAGTTAACTGGATACCAATAGAACTAAATTCCAAACAAGTTCCCTATGCTAATACAGCCAAGTATCTTGGCATGACTCTCGATGCTAAGTTAAAATGGAAAGAGCACATTAAAAAGAAAAAGGAGGAACTACACATTAAATATAGAAATATGTATTGGCTAATTGGAAGGTATTCAGAGCTGTCAATACCTAATAAGCTGCTACTATACCAACAAGTTTTAAAACCTATATGGACTTATGGTATTCAGCTTTGGGGCTGTACTAAGAAAACCAATATTAAAATAATACAAGCTTTTCAAAATAAAGTGTTACGTGGAATAGTGAACGCTCCTTGGTACATAAGAAACGATAACCTACATAGGGACCTCCGGATAGAAAACGTCAGCGAAGAAATAACAATTCATGCAAAGAAACACATACAACGGCTTGGTCAACATGAAAATGTTGAGTATTGGTGGTATGCTGAGTAACACAAATGGAGTACGAAGGCTCCAAAGAAAGAAACCACTGGAATTGGGAAGACTACAATAGGGTGGCCAAATTTTTAGAGACTAACTAATGGGTTATATCTCTGCAAATTGAACATAAGAAAGATAGAGAAATTACTAGATGATATATGTAATCAGTTGTAATATTTAAAACAAAAAAAAAAAAAAAACAAGAAACAGAAATGTAAATAGACAAAAAAAAGTAAATCAAAAATCCAAATTACTTTAAAAGTTTAGAAAGTTTCATATTCGTTAAATCTTATCATTTAAAATTTTTAAAAATTAAACCAATGTTTAAAATTTAACGAATTACACATATAGAAATTTGATTTTAAAAATTTGGCAATTTTAAATTTTAGAACCGCGGAGGAATTCCATATTTGATCAACTTAATCTTTAATCAACTGTCGAATTTTGAAATTGGATTCAAATTTCATATTTGGCTTAATATAAATTCCACTTTGAGTTTTTGATAAACCGCAAAAATTTGATAATAATAAGTGAAGACAAACCGTAATAACCGTAGATATACGTAATATATGTAAATTTGGCACACCAAATATATTGAAGAATTTGACATCCATTTTTGAATTTTGGTTGCCTTCTTAGAATTTTGGCCTCAACAAAGTACCTGCTTGGATTTTCCATTCTAAATTCATTTGAACGTGATCAGCTACAAATATTTTAGTACAGCACAGTACAACGCATTTTGATTGTCCAAATTTATTATCAAAATAATCGTTCAAAAACAACAACATTTGGTAAATAACGTGTGAGTTTTGGTCGACATGCGTCCAATTGGCAAGATTATTGAACGTTTTGAAGAAACTGATTCAGTGGAAGGTCGTAGACCGTATTAACCTGTTCATCCAGTTCGTACTCCTGATGCAGTGGCAGCTGTTAGTGAAAGTGTTTGTATAATAAACCAAGCACATCAACTAGGCATAGTTCACAAGAACTAAACATTTCAACCACATTACGACGCATGTTGATCTTCATTTGCACCCATTCAAAATTCAACTAACTCAAAAATTGAAACCACCAGACCATTTAAATCGTCGTCGGTTTGTTAATTGGATGCTTCCACGAAATGAAGGATTTTCATCAAAAATCGTCTTTAGTGATCAAGCTCATTCATCTTAATAGGTACGTCAATAAGCAAAATTGTCGTATTTGGCGAGCGGAGAACCCTCATGTTATTCACAAAGCAGAACTTCATCCTCCAAGAGGCACGGCTTAGTGTGGTTTATGGGTGGCTGACATCATTGAGCCGTTTTTCTTTGAAAACGAACTGTAGGGAACGTTATCGCAACATGTTCTCCTGGTTTTTTGTGGCCCAAATTGAATGAATTGCGTGTCAACGACCTTAGGTTTCAACAAGACAGAGCGACATGCCACGACGCAAATCGTGCAACAAGCCATTTATTGTCAACAAAATTTGCTGATCGCATAATCTCAAGAAATTGTAAAGTTCCTTGGCTACTAAGAAGCCCGGATTTAACACCACCAAAACAACATTCGATGTGAAATTGCGGTTATTGATCTGCTTTTATTGGAAAAAGTCATATATGAACGATACTGTTTTTTATACATAAATGGTATAGCCACGTCTTTGATTATCAATAAAAAATTTGCCTTTTCATCGCAAAAATATGTGTTTTATTTATAAATAGAAAAAGGACTAACAGATGGCCCACCCATTTTCTATATTATTTATCACTTTACTGGTAAATCCGAAGATGTAGATCTTTCAGACATGAACCAGTGTTGATAGATAGGACTGTGATGTTTCAATATTAATTTGAAAGCATTACATACAATCAGCTCAAATAGTTTTGGAATCAATGAATATGTTGATAATGCCATGTACAAATAGACATCTTGGTTTTCAATTTCGATGTGATTTGTTGAAAAAAAATTTTAAAAAAAAATTTTAATTCTAAAAATTTTCAAACTACATACATATATGAGAATAATCATCTCACAAAAACTGAATAAAAATTTCAATAATAAATTATTTTGACAGAAAACTATAAAAACATGTTAAATTAAATTATAAACTATATAAAATTATACGATAATAAAAATTTGAATATATATCACACAATTCCTATCTCCATAATATAAAACAATATTATAAATTTTTGAATTACCCGTATTACATATATGGATATACCAATAAGGTGTTTTATGTTATTTAAACGTGTTGTCACGTGACACAAAACTATTAAACTTAATTTTAGAAATTTTTTTTATTATTTTTTTTTCATTTCGAAATTAAATTTTTCCAATTTGATTTTATATTTCAGAAATATTATATTTTTAGTGTCGTATGTGAAGAATTGGTAATTTTGCTATTTTATATTTCTCTATATTCAAGTCATATATCTAATATAGTGTATATACGTCAAATAAATACGTAGCTATTATTAATAGGAAGCCATGTTTTGTTGTACATAGATCATCATCTTTTACTATGGAATTTATGAATATGGATATAGTACTCCAAAATACAGGTAACGACACAATTTTCAATTTTCCGACTTCATATGCAGGTTTATATTTTAAAATATCGTTAATCAACTCGATATCCATTTTACTTTATTTTTTCCTTACTATTAGTTAAAGTTTCAAATTACAAAAAAAAAAACTGTCAATATAATACTTATGCCCGACCTATCCAAAAGGAAAATCGAAATTCATCCCAATAATAATAATAATAGAAATGACAATAGTAATAAAATAAAGATTCCACCCTAACATACCATTATTGTTGCTCGTGCTCATTTATATGTTTGTAATATGAAAGGAGGGTAAATTGCAATTTAGTTAGGTTATACAATTTTTCAATATATAAAATGAACGCTCATGAGTTGATATAAAAGACTCAACAAAAAATGGATCAATGTTCCTATATATACATATTTATAATGTCTGGGATGAAAATGGAAAGTTAATTTTCCTTTTTCTTTCCCCATATACTCGTATATATAAGAAGCAACACAAATATTTTAATGTATTTTCCTTTTGACGCAAAATTTTATTTTTCGTGCTGATGATTCATGTTTAAGGGGTGTATATACAGATAAGAAATATAAATACAAACAAACACGTTTGCTTTCCATGGTAAATCTATCAAAAATTATCATTTTAAAAGATTTTCCTTTTTTAAAAAAAGGGACATTTTTTTTATTATTGATAGACTTCAATAAAATACAATTTGGATTCCCGATTCGTATAAGAAAATTGAAGGAAGGAAATATAGGTAAATCTAATTTATATTACGTTTAATGATTTTTATTTTATTTTCGATAAAATTCGATTGAATAAAATTTTTGTTTGGAGTAGCCGAAATAAGGGATTTGGGCGAAATTCAATTTCAACATTTTATTCATTAAAATAACACCATGAGTTTGATTTGATGTTTGTAACTATTGGTAACGATAGATAATTTTACAAATTTTGGCCGGTCCATTTTCGTATACATTAAATGAATTTTAATTTTCTGGATAACCATGACAAGAAGACATTTTCAATTTTCTAATACAACGAATTTCGACCTTTCATTTATTCATAATTTAGTTTAGCCCTCTTAATACATACTTACTTGATAATATTAGCAAACCGGTAGGTTTAACCCGGTTTATAAGTATATTTAAACCATATTTTAACAAAACCTGCTAAACGTGCACAACACTGGTCGAAACGCGATTCAAAATCATGTATATATAATTGAACGTTCAGGTTGCGTGGAGCAAGATTCTGAGTTTGACCAACAAGGGGTTCAATTTGCAAAACTAAATACTAAATTGGACATGATTAGTGATGCAAGATGTCTAGTTGCCGGTAGCTCGAAAAGAATTTTGGAACCCCTAACATTCGTTTTTAAACTTCAATCTGCAGCAATTTATAGCTGCAACACATCATAATGGCTCGGTCTGGCTCTCAGAGGAAAAGCAGCTGATGTATTTCAAACTATACCCGCCACGGAGTGGAAAAAAAACGTATTGGAATTGGAACTAAGGTATACGGACAATCACACGTTCGGGATCTATTCAAAATACATTGACGATATTAGCGCGAAGAGCTTATTGCCATACCGCTACAGATGTTCTAACCCATCATCTGGTTATATATAGATACCCATATAAAGCTTCACTTGTGAGAACCAACGTAATTAGGTACTGATCGAAAAGAGGAGGGAGAGATGATTATCTTTAAAAACTGATGCAATACCGCGAATAAATGCAGTAGTGTTATCACAAAAGCAAGAGAAAAAAAGAGCTGGTTGTAGCCTACCTTATAGTCCATCACAAACAAGAGCAGAGAAAATGATTGTATAGCACGATGAAAACTACTGGCTGTGGTGGCCATTGTAAAGCATTTCCATAAGTACCTATATATGGACAAAAAAAAATTCTTCAAATAGATTATCAAATGGTTGATGCATTTGAAGGAACTATGGACATGCAGCAAGGTATATTCATCCATAGACTTTTAATACAGAACATAGATTAGGTTTATTATTCACAACAACGCACATGGACCCTCCAAGAGACCTTGTGTCTTTCAATGCAAGCACTGCGGAAGCCAAGAACGGAAAATCTGCCCTACAACTGTAGCACGAATCAGAGCTGAAGCCGAGGTTCGTTGAAACAGAGAACTGCTGAAAGGTGGCGAAGAGAGAGATAAATCAATTGCGCCAATATTAAATTGGGTAAACAATGGCAGAAATGAGTAGACCATAGAGGCAAGCGATCTCGTCCGAAAGTGCAATAGTAAAAAGAAACTTGGGCACAGTGGAAATCATTACAAATAAACGATGACGGATTGCTAATAAGAATTTAAGAATCGGCTGACGGCAAAAAGAACAAGCAACAAACTGTCTTAACCTCAAACCGGGTACTAAAAGCCCTCCAGTAAATAAGCAACGGCAAATCTGGAGCCGATTTGAGCACCAGTAAGACTCTGTATAAATTAAGAGAGATCTTAAAAGATTCAAACAAAAATGCAAGGACAAACGCAGCATAATGCAACGTTGGAGTTCCGTTTGGAAATGGAAATCGATATACTGGTGTGAATCGACTAATTCAGTTAATGGGTGGAAATATATCCGTTTGTAAATCATGAAGCAAAGGTTGTTGCCGACACGTTTGTGGGTAAATGGGGGTGCAGGTTTGGTGTGCCAATGGAACTACACTTAGACTAAGGACGAACTTTTTAGTCATCGATATTCTGACGGAGCTGTGTCAAATTCCCCACACAAAGAAAACAAAAACCACGCGGTTACATCCTGAATCAGATGAGATGGTAGACAGGTTTAACCGGGCATTAGAAAATCATCTAAGAAAAGAAGTCAATGCCAACCAGGATAATTGAGACCAACGTGTATCTCAATTTATGTTGGGATATCGCTTTGCTGTACACAGGGAACTCATCATATAGTCGTAATTGGAACTTTGTCTTCCCTGCCTCCAGGAAATAAACCGTTCACGCAGCAAAACTATACGTAGCTGATATAAGGCGGAGAATGAATATTGTGCACGCCGTAGTACGGAGTAACACTGCGTGACCCAGTAATAGAATGAAAATGAACTATAGATTGTGAGCAAACAATGATAGATTTGTGGAAGAAGATTTGGTTTGATTTTACAATCTCACGAGAAGAAAAAGAAGATCTATAAAATATAATCAAGCAAATTCTCGTATTTAACTGAGCCCAAGAAACAAAATTAAAGTGGTTCACATCGACAGATTATCATGCTGCAGCATTAGAACAATGGATAAATCTGTTCGGGGCGAACAGAATTAAAGTGAGAGTATTGTGTCGTAATTGCCATTGCTTAAACTACAAAAAATTATATTAATTCGTGGTCGTGTGGTTAAGGTGTACACCATGTTAAGTGTAAGTGTTAATACTCAACGGGTCGCGAGTACTCGATCCTCAACGGGTCGCGAGTACTCGACCCTCAACGTTGGACGTTGTTGTAAACTGAAAAAACATAATTTTTTTTATTCCTTTGGAACTTAAATTTTGTATAAGTAATAGGAATTATAAAAATTATTTGTATCAATTTCGGTTAAGACTTACATCCAATAGATTTATAAGGACTGAAGTCTTTTTCAACTGCGAATTTAAAATTCTTAAAACTACGAAACCATCTAAAATATTTTTTCAGCACAAGTCCACTAAATTTATTAAAGGTTTGTTTTCCTTCCTTTGCTTAGTATTACATAATGGAAGCTGTCAATGGTCCCTGCAGATTATATAAAAATCATACATTTTGAGTTATTGATCATAATTGTATCATCATTTAAATTCCAAGAAAATTTTACATATTTAGACGGCGTCGATGGGCACCTATTATTTGTATATTACAATTTTGATTTAGAGAATAGATGATAATATCATATAATTATATTGGTGATGTTTGTTGATCAATCGAAATATTCTGATCTGAATGGAGAGCCACCATATGTTAGGTGAAGAGTTATAATAATAATAGTAATTTTTTTTAAATTCAAGGTCATTTTTGAGACCTATATTTTTTACAAATTCGTTTTTTAAAGTGTTTATCCAAAACCTATCGTAATTATTTTCTTAACGAAATTTTTGACATTTAAATAATAAAATATTCCCCTCCTTAAGCGCCTTATCCACAGGAAAACGAAAACGAAAACTGATTTTATATTTTTTGCTGTAACTCCAATATAATTTAAAAAGTCAATTAAAAGTAATTAACTTTGTCGGAAAATTGAATTGTAATATTTTCGGTCAGAAAATTAATCTTCTGACCGATAATACTAAAATTCGATTTTCCGACAAAATTATTTACTTTTAATTGACTTTTTAAATAAAAATAGCTTTGTATTCTGTTTACGAATAATTTTTATAGAATTAAGATCTGTACATACTAATTATATTGGAGTTATAGCAAAAAATATAAAATCAGTTTTCGTTTGGTTTTCCTGTGGGTAAAGCGCTTTATACAGTAAAAATCGACTACTGTGAGCCTCTTCGATTGTTAAGTTTAGCAGGCCTATATAATATATACATATCAATTATTAAGTGTTTGATCCATCGATGTAACAAGGGGAAAATATTATATTTAAGGTATTGACGATTGGAGGATCACGGATTCCACGTAGCGGGATTTTTCTAAAATAAAAATATCTATCCATTGACGTTTAAAAACACACAGCCATCTAATTTCGAATACAAAAACAACAACACAAACTTCAAATGGATCGTTCTTTTTAACAATCATTTTTTCGCGAGAGGGGCTTAGCCTACTTTTACAATGGTCAATAAACAGAACCAATCGACCAGCTACGTTTCCTGTCAAATTAAAATACACAGCAATGCGATGCTCACACAACCAATATTGACAGTGACGTTATCGTCGACCTTTTTTTAGAAACTATTTCTAAGTATGTCCTGTTATATAAATCGCAGGATTTAGCATCTCTATAATATAGATTTGTGAGGTTATCTGAAGGATTAGTGAATGTATATAGTATCGAAATGTTTCCAACTATATATTCATGAAAATATTTAATTATGCAGTACAATTCACATTCATTGTTCACATTCAAATTTTATATTTTGGCAATTTACGGTCAATTCCAGACTGATCCCATATAGACTCAACTTTGCCTAGTGCGTGTATTAGGCCACTAAATTATCTAATCAGTGCAAGGTAAAATTTTATGTTTATTTTTATGTCCAATTTTTAATTGGAATTGATCCCTTTTTTGTAATTTTTTTTATTTCGGATTGAATAACTATCTAGTGGACTTACATTTTTGATGGAAAACTCATTTTTTCAAATATACATAAGCGTTTATTTATTTACAATAAAAATCATATTTTTCCTATTTCAATTTTTTTTCAACAGCGTATTACTAGTACATTTGTAAATCCTGTTAATCGGTTAAAAATATCACACCCGTAATGGCTAATTAAACACATGAGACCTAATACAACCGAAAGAAGGGCAGCTGCCGATGAAGTGTATGCTATCATCATCATCTTTAAGGTATTCATCACATACGGCATTGCTGGCTAATCCTATGCCATGGCAAGTAATAATCGATACTAGTATTCTTAAGTTATCATTTTTAATGAAACATCGTAATTAGTTAGCTTCGAGTTGGGCTCACTAATGAAGTATTTCGCCTGACAGCAGGTGGGGGTGGATGACCACGCTTGCTTTATGTGAAGTAGAGCAGCATTTTTGATTATTTTTTTAGTAATACAAAAAGGCAACGGAAACATTTCAGGTCCAATGAAACATGAACGTGAGCCAATTCATTACCTTCAATGTTACAAGACCGTAACTTTGTTTTTACGGCAGAGAACATTCAAAAAATTCTTATAATCCGTCACCAGTTTTGAGTTGGTCAAATGTTTATTTAAGGAGTTGAGGACACATTTACTGTCAGTACGGAAATTAATATCTTCACCATTAATCGCCAAATTAATAGCTGTAATGGCACAGTAAGTAACCGCGATTAATTCCGCTTGAAGAATAGTACTCTAAGTACCCAAACTGCCATAAGTTCTCAGACCCAGCGATGGGCAGCAGATACCGAAGCCAGCACGCTGTTCAGAAAGCGAGCAATCTGAAAAAATGCTAGCGATTCAGATATTCGCTTGAGAAAGTTTGGTGAGAACCACATATCTCCCGATGGGTATACCACCTCGAATGATTTGAAAAAGTTAAATTCAGGCAACAGTCATTAAACATGTCAATTTACGGCACAGCTGGTTTAAAAACACTAAGAATAACCTATGTCCCGATATAGTACCGAATGCGTTCAACGCCCCAACACCTTTCAAGCGAAACGCTGCTCATGACCAAGCTGAGCTAAGAATGAATTGATGTAGCTATAGGGCAGAGATAAAATAGACTCCATAGCTAGAAGCGGAGCCAGTATCAGCCCTACATACGATATTTTCCAAATTGTTGAGTTTGGCAAGTGAATATTTAAAGTTGACTATACTGGCCACTAAACCACAGATGCAAATGTTTTTTTTTTTTTTTTTTTTTAAAAGGACTTGGCATAGACACTTTTACGGTCCATAGCCTTACCTTACATTCACACAACATTCATTCAATCCATTCATTCATACCATTCACACAAGTACAGTATACCACCTGCGCATTGCATAGCTCCATGTCACCCTGTACAGTGACATGGAAGATGGGTCGGCCCATGAGTTCTACATTCCAACAGAGGGTCATAGATGTTTTCAATTTAATCACCGATCGTAATGGGGAGATGAAAAATCCCTTTTGCATCCCGCCTCTGTTGGGATTCGAACCCGGTACCTCCCGATCCAAACGTCGCAGCTTTAACCACTGCGCTATTTGCTCGGTGATGCAAATGTTAGCATTGGTAGAACTAGTGATTTGTATATAAAAAAAAAAAGCATTGTTGGGGACAAGCCCCATAAGTTACCAAAAGCTCTTCGGCATTGACAAAAAATCGCTGTGAATTTTTGTAGTTTGTAACCCGCAGATGATACTTCCAACAGAGCTTATTACCTAAAATAATACCAAGGTGTTTGACGTAGGCTGAGCTAATAATCTTACACCCAAAAAGAAATGGCAAAGAAAATGCATCGCAGTATTCCTACGTCTAGTGAATACAACCAAAGCCATCTTAATAAATCAAGCCTCCATGTTCAAAACGAACTTTTAATAGTGAGTCTAAAATGACAAAAATAATTGCTCTCTTCATACATTTTATATGGAGAGACATGATTTTCGTTTATAGAAATATTTGAATGAAAAGTAACTCAAAATTATAATTTTTTGAAATCAATTGAAACTATAAACATTGGTTTTCACCTGACTTGAAGGATTTTTCCGTGGGGTTTTCCATTTTATTGTATTAATTAAAGGAAAATAAGATATTTTATTCTCTAATAAAGCTCAAATAGAAATAGAATAAAAATTTGTAAGAAAGGGACATTGTGTACATAACCAACAAAATAATTTATTCCCATCAAACAAATAAACCAAAAGAAGAAAACATCAATGAATTTTTAAAAAATGGAACAAACATAATGATCATAAAACAACGCAAAAAACGAGAAAAAATATATGAACACAATTTTTTATTTCATAGCAACAACAAAAAATAATCGTATAAAAAATAATATTGTGAGCGTGATCAAATTGTCCCTCTCCTAATCCTAATTGACATATTGTATATAAATTATGTAACCTTCAAAACAAAACACAACATTTTATCATTTATTTGATCGATACGATCAATATTTTTATTTTGGTTTAATGAGAAATTTCCCAGCGTTTATCCGATTAATCTCCTAAATTTTAATTTATCGTGGTTATCATAATTTTTATACATATTTTTCGATGTTTAGATTTTGAATCGAACTATTTTATTTCTGTGTTGGAGTGAATGCAGTATATTGAAAGAGAGTATTAGAATATATCAGATATATATTTGTATATACAAATTTAAAAGCGCAAATAAATTAAATTAATGACAATTTTATAATCATAAAAATTATGTTTAATTAATATAATTTCGAAAAATAACCCTGGCCATCACCTAATTCAATTCTTTATCTATTACTTTATATAATAAAATATTAAAAGCTCTCACTATTAATAGTTGAACAATTCAAAATAAGTTTGTATGTTTTGCCATAGGATTGCATAGACTTCTTTGTAAATTACACATTTTTTGGTTAACTAAAAAAAGCTCGTTTGAAAATATCGCTCAACATGGAGGCTTTATATATTAAGATGGCTTTGATACAACTAAGTCAGTTTAAGAGGGGTTCACATGTAAACCCTTATCAAAGCACCACTGTTCTACAATAAGAAGAACGTGTTGCGTTAAATCAAATAAGACATTAAAATGCTTACCAGAAACTGTCAGAACCAGGTCATCAGCGTAACTTTGAGCGATGATACCGGATAACTGAAGTTTTACAAGGTGCTCGTAAATTACCAAAAGCCACAACAGAGGTGAAAGCACCCATCCTTGTGAACAACGCCTGACAACTTTGACTGAAACCGAGCTTTCATCTAGCACGGGGATAACGATGCGAGATTTAAGCATAAATTCAATCCATTTGACAATGGTAGATTAAACAGCAAATTTGGTACAGGCACTAGTAATCGTATTGAACGATGTACTATCGAAGGCTCTTGCAATATCCAGGAAAGTATGACCGCAAAAAAAAAAAATGCCCGCAAGAAACTCACTATTACACAGTAGTCATGTCGTATGTTACAGGGCGGAGCGGTAGTTAAATGGTGATCTCTGATGAATCTATCAACAATCCTTTCTAAAGATTACAGTAAGGTTGATGACAGGCCAATATGCCGAAAAGACTTCGGGTCGGTATAATCCAACTTGCCAATTTTTCAACCCGGGAAATGAGTATAGAAAGAAGTAGTTAACCTATTTCCTTATTAGAGGAAGTAAGCTTACTATTAGGGAGTCAAAGTGAATCCAGTCGGCACGTTTTATTTCTACTCAAGGTTTTGTTTAGTCTAGCTACAGCAGGTAAGATATTAATTTCCTCACAGAAATTAATCCAAGATGACCTCTATGCAGATCTTAACGCTTTTTTAAACACCTTTTGCGCGTCTAGGAAGCTGCCCCAGTCAGCCTGAAGATTAGACCACCTGGCTTTATTCTTTAGCCTCCAGTTTTCCTTAACCTTTTTAGATCAGAACACCAAAAAGGTTTGTTCCGAGTTTTATGATTAATGATAAGTGGACACGAAATCTCGAATGCAGTTAAAAGTGCTTTCAACAGTGCAGAAGCCTGCAACTCGATATCCACAGTTGAACAAATTTCCTTACGTGATTCAAGTTTGGAACCAAGCTCAAGAGAGAATGAATCCCAATCGGTTAACTTCCTATTACGGTAAGGTTTAAACGACGATCTTTTAAGGTTGATATTAAAAGAAATACACCTATGATCAGAGATGAGAATTTCATTCGTCATTCTCCAGTTTAAAATTAACTCAGTAATGGACCTGGAGCACACACTGATGTCAATCACTTTACAACGAGCTGAGTTAACAAAAGTTGGCTGACACCAAACATTGAGAATATCAAGATCCAAGGAACTTATATAGTTAAACAGAGCAGAACCCCTTTTGTTAACATTTGTACTTCCCCATAGAGACTGATGGGCAGTAGCATCACACCCCATGCATTAATAGAGGAATATTTTTATTCTTACACCATGTTACAAGGTATATGTAAATTTCTCAGAAAGAGGATGTGTTATTGAATCGTAAGCCATATAAACTGATGCAATCACCAGTTCAGTATGGGAGTTAAAACAATCAATAGGAATTCGTGCAGCTGCGAGATCAGCCGAGCTACAATCTTATATAAATGCACCTTCATTTTTATATAAATGCACCCTCTGGTTTTCACGGCAGAATTTTTTGAAATATTTCTACCACTAGAGGTATTGAGTCCAGAAACAGAACCATCATAAAGAAAGGGTTCCTGTAAAGATAGGGCGATGTAGCAAGCAACTTCCTTAATTCAAAGGAAGCTGACTACATGCATAGATGCTATATTTAACACCAGCAAAAGAAAATAAATATTAAAAGCATTACGGCCTTGAGATAATCATAAAGAAGTTTTTCTCAAGTACATACTGCACATTCAAGCCATTAGTATTTGTATACTTTTGAATGAACCCAATAAATTTTTGAAATTGATGTTAATGCAAATCGAGACTACCGGACGATCTCAGATCAGCTGACTGCACAGTATAAATTCCGAATCGAGCATTCAGGTTAGAATCAGAGCCATCAATGGACTCATCTAACTTTCTGAGAAAAAAGCCACCGAGAATAAATTGTGGATGTTGATATCGAGCAGTGGTCTATCATTAACGATATCGATTTCTGGTAAAATTTCTGGTAAAATTTTTTAAAATTTGGTTATAACACAATAGATCCGAGAATTTACCACGCCATAATGGCCCTCAGAGCAACTTTATTTCGTTGATTTGGCACCCGCTGCACAATTTTCATCAAACTGAATTCTAATGTGAAGGGGAAATTTGTTTACGAAATGTTTAGTTTTGATTGGCTGGCTTTTGGACTGAAGGTGCATTACGATTTTTTACTGATTATAACCCCGTAAACATTTCCAACAATATATTATGTACATATATACATTTGTGAAATTAAATTAATGGGTTAATAAATGTTTTATTCTGTTCCGATAACCTTTTTTTCGGTTTACTATATAACTTGAAAATTTGAAAATTATTTAATTTATAATTTAAAAAAATGTATATAGTATTTAAAATTTATAAAGCCATAATACATTTATTTATTTGTTTCACAATAAAATCCAAAATGTATAATAATTTACAAACAGACCATGTGATGAATAACAGATTTCGAACGTTCACATACCACATTTTGACAAAACATTCATAAATCATATTAGACATACAAATATGTATATGTTGAACAGATATGAAGGAAGCGAAATTATTATTTGTCTAGCAATTCTCCGAAAGACCTGCATAAATGTAAAAATTTATTATATATTTTAACATAAATCATCTTTAAAATTTTAGTGTATGCTCTTTTTAATATTCATCTTAAAATTTAATTTTATAAAAATATACTCGCCGTAGAATCCTCAAACGACGACAAATATAAATATAAAAATAAAATAATAATCTCATCAACCTTATACACTCGCGTCATAACATACATATAAAAAGCAAATATTAATAAATCTCTTGTGCTTCTTCCAGTGTAATATGCATATACTCATCAATCATAAAATTTTAAGCTTATAGAAATAATAAACAAAACGAGTTAGCTCGCTTCGAACAATAAAATTAAATAATTTATTCAACAAACAATTCTAGTCTCGAAAATATATTATATATTTTATTCTATATTCAAAAGCTTACAAAAAGCTTTTAATTCCGCTATTATATTATTTTCACTACAGCTTTCGCAAAAGTGTATTCTTGAAAATACGATTTCGGTATTATGCGGTAACGTTTTTCAAAAAATGCACCTACCTTAAATACACCTAATTAAATGCTCTTAGTGAAACGGCTTATAAACATATGTTAAGACCTGATTTGTTTAAAAGTGACCATCAAACTGAGTGGAAAATATTAACCCCAACGCGGTTCAAATTAATCCACACTCCATTTTTAAACAGCATTTAACGGCGAAGAAGTGCATTAAATTGCCTATATAAGCCTCCACACAAACGAAAATCAAGAGCAGGGGTTTTGATAAGAATTGTTTTGTTCAAAGTACTATTCACAATTGCTGTTGACTAACTGCGACTAATTTTGTTATATAAAACATTATCACGACACCACGTTAAAACTTAAATTACTAAATAGAATCATAGTTTTTATTATTAGAATTTGATTTAACAGTGTATTACTATAATATGTACATTGACATAATTCGGGAATCTGTGGAAAATTTCACACCCGTATTTTATTTAGAAATTTAACTTATTGTTTGCTTAGCACCGATATTTCCGACTATATTGCCGACTAAACAAAATTGATGACATAGATATGATATACATTCACTGTAGGTGTGTTCTACTAAACTACCTAAACTAAAATTGTTTTCAAGCTTTCACTTTTTTTTCATATAGGTAACAATTGAAAAGTCAATTTTCTGTCAATCTATATATATGTACTGTTCACTTCAATTAATAATCAAAAATATTGGGCAGAGCCAGCGTTTATGTCAATGCAGGCAGGTATGGAGCTACACAAGGTGTAGATAGTGGTCGTGACCATATTCTCGTATCGGTTATAATTCATAATAAAAATATTCCATTTGCTCTACTTAAATTGAACCAAGAGGATATCTTAAAAGCTTTATATACCAGTGAAAACACTGAAACTCGTATCGAATAATTCCGAGGGAGATAATTTAATCCTGGCTCGGTCACGTTCTGAGTTCAAACCCGCAACGAATTATGCAGCGATATGAATGGAGAGCCCCTATATGGTAGGTGCAGAGGTCGTTGTAGCCGAACATAAATTATTTAAATATATTATTAATTAGGTTTTTTAATTCAAGGCCATTTTCGATACCTAAATTTTTATACAAATTCGTATTTTAAAGAGTTTATTCAAATCCTATCGTAATTATTTTCTTAACGTAATTTTTTAAATTGGGAACCGCAACCAAAGGGTTTATTTAAAGAAAATTTGTGCACTAAACGTTCGGATTGCTCTAAATTTCCAATTTTCTTATAACGGATAAAGTCAAGCCAATGTTGTACAAGGGTCCCCATGAGATTCAACACAATTTCTGATGTCACTTTGCCAGCAATATTATTCCATTTAGAAAGCGTAAACTAGCTTATTCAAGCATTGGTTCTATAGTCTGGTTTATCATAAGCAATTCATCAGAAGTAATTCAACGCAAACAGTTCATCGCAAACAATTTACCGTTACCTTTTCAAAACACGGTAAACAATAGCAAAGCGGCGCCGGTTATCACGATAATGTTCTGATATGTGGACTACTAGATGAGGATTAGGCTTGATCGAATATGATAAATTTCAACATATTGGATGGAAATGCGATTTTAAATTGATTTTTGAATAAAGTTCTGTGCTTGGATGTTCTATCATCACTTCGATTCGCTTCGATAGACATTTGTATCTCTTTTTTTACGAACAAAATTGTGCTCCATTGCGTTTTTTGAATTACGTTTTGTCTATTGCGATCTCAGCCTGTTAGAATAAATTTACAAACTATCTCTTTTTCCTCTTTTCACTTGCCATCGAAAATAAAAATATTGGCGATATTTTATCGAATGAATTTATAGAAATAGAATCGAGTAGGCTATAATCACAATATAAATTGCGAAATAGAATACAATTTTGTTCGTAAAAAAAGAGACACAAATGTCTATCGAAGCGAATCGAAGTGATGATAGAACATCCCAGCACTGGATGAACAGTTTTGATGAAACTCGTGAAGCATGTTGAAGAGCAATGGGATTATAAAATGATTTTATAATGAAGTTCTGGCTTGTCTATATACTGAAACTTAACTGAGCTTTGAAATAGGATTATAAATTTATTTTTGAATAAAGTTCTAGAATATTTTTAACTGTGGGGAATAAAAAATGGTTTTTGTATCATATTTTGAAATATGGCCAACTGGAATACATAAAATTTAGCTGTTTCTGTAAAACTTAACTAAAAATCAATTGAAATTTTTTTTTTTTTAAATATAAGGCAAATCTCCCCCAGACAATATGTATTATATTATACTAATTTTCGCAGGACAAGTTTTCACAAAAAGGACAAAATTTGTTATATTAAACGAATGAAAATTCCTTTATAAGTGAAGAAATTTAATCTTAATCGGTGAAGGCCATACCCAAAACTATCCCAAGGTCATATTCCAAAACTTATCTCAATAATCATGTTAGAATTTTCGTTTCAACTGAATATTTATTTATTTATTTATTCTCTTAACCAAAAAACAATAAGCTACCTAAACAATTACTTAAAAACTAATGATAAAGAAGTTAGAGTAATCTGTGTCAACAGACAGTATAGCGATAAGCCGATAACATAATATTAAAAGATAATTAATTGTAGTGTGGAGCTATTTAACAGATATCAAATACATTGTAATTGTAAATTATAAAAACACATCGTTAATAAACTAAAAGCAAACCCAGCTATCTTGCAAACATAAAAGTAACGTCATTATTTTCTAATAACCAAACCCTTAATGATTTCAAGAAGTTAACGCTATTGAAAATGAATCGTATTTGTGGCGGCAATCGGTTGAAAAACGTTGGCGCTGCAACTATAGGTATAGTATCTACGGAAAAGTTCAGTTACAAATCTAGGTACGTTGTAAAAACTACTGTAGTTATTGCGCTTATCATACGTTGTATTCAATCTCGGTAACCGATGTCCACATTGCGAATAAAATAATTTCAACACTCTAAATATGTAAAGATGTTGGACTCGTAAAATGTTAAGCATTACAAAATTAGGCCAGGAATACGATCCCGTCAACGTTTAAAAAATATAGTACGCAAAATATACTTCTGCAAAATGTGAAGAGGTTCTAAAACATTCATATAAACTACCCCCAGCATGGCAACCCATATACGTAAGTCGAGACTCAACACGCAAGCATAATAAAAATTCAGCAATACGATGGACAAAATTTACGCAACAGATAAATAGCACGAAGCGCAGAGTTAAGTTGCTCTTTTTCTATGCATGAATTCGCCTGTTTAAGTTTACTGCAAGATTCAGGCCTATAAGTACTTAAATCAACTCACAGTATCAATTTTTAGGCAATAGTCACTACAATTTACCAAATCATAATTTCGCACATGGTATATAGAATACAGTAGGAATATAACTCCTATATGGATGACCATGTGTCTTAAAAAACATAACCTTTGTTTAACAACTTAACAACAACTTGTGCTCATCAAACCAAGAACGAAGCAATCTCATGTCAGAGTTGATAGTATTTGTTAAGGCTGCAGAGCTCGTTCCACAGTATGTTAGAGCAATATCGTCAGCGAATGCAGTTATTTTACCAACCAGGTTCAATGAAAAAAATGAGATAACATAGATTAAAAATAGTGTAGGCCCACGCACAGAGTGCGTTTTCCCTTCCATAAACCCGCATGCTGATTATTACTTAAGTGATTTCATTGTTTTTTCGAGAATTTTTAGAATGGTAGATTGGATAGCAATAGGGCGAAAGTGATCCATAATATTGTTTCTTTCCCTTTTTATATAACGGAATAATAATTGCTACTTTTAGAGCATAAGGCACACTACCATTAACAAAACACTGATTAATAAATTTTACTAAACTGGGAGTTATAATCATCATCATAAGCAGAGACTTTAAGAACGAACTGAGTTACATCAAATTTGTTATGATCAACCGTCTTAAATCAATCAGAAACATGTCAAATTACATCATAATCGGTTAACTAATAATCTCAAAATTCATTTTTAAGTCCTGTTTCTATTGAACAGATAAAGTTTCGTCCTAAACGGCCGAGAAACGGACTAGCTCTATTCTAGTTAGCCATAATCAAGAATTGTATTCAAAAAATATTTAATCCCACTTTTTTCAAATGAAAATTACTTAAAAAACCTATTTCCATCCAACATATGGAGTTTTATTATAGTCGGTTAAAGATTAGCCTATATAGCTCCGTTTAAGTAGGTAATTTTCCATACTTTTAAAATCTCATTTATATCCAACATGCTTATAATGAATTTTATAAGATAAATTGCTTGCTATCATTTATTAATCGGCCGGTTACTAAAACTTTACTGTTGAATCGTGTTAACAAAATATAATCAAAATACGTTTCTGTAGCCATTCTTTTAAGTATAACACATTGAGAAAGTCACAAGACCTGGAAAAAACCATGAGTCGACAACTGTAAATCGCTTGCCATCTTAACTCGTTTTGCAAATTTATCTAAGTTGAAGTGCTTATATTTAGCGAGCGTGCATTGTTAATATTTTTGGGAATATATATATTTTGACCTACTAACCTGTTTCAAATCTACTTTCACTCACGTTTCGTCGTCCATCAAACCACATTCCTTAAATTTTGTTAAAAAACTTGGCCATATGGCCAGACGGTTTAGCGGATAAAGTTCTGTTTATCTGAACGATTTGAGTTTTTAATAATTCAGGAGATAATAGCCTTCCTGAACTCGAATTCAACTTACTGTCAGTGATCTTCAAATTAATTTTAATGTAAGTTATAATCTTCCTGTACATTTTTTATCATTATTGTGCAGTTTTTTTCCAAATTTTATGACCTGCTCTTTCTACGATACCTTTAAGTTATTATACTTTTTAATAATTACGGTGACCAAATCGGTTGATTTCGAACTAATTCACAAAACCACTCAAGGAATTGTCTACATTATTGACGTAGAAAATAATAGATGACGCGTAAACGCTCATCCCTGATAATCACCCACAACGATAAAGTGCTTATTACTCGACTCTTCTTATTTTTACAATGCTATATAAAGTAAAAGTATAGTGAATGTTAAGCGTCAGCTATTGCCCATAAATCAATCATAGCCTATGTCGTAAATAATTAAAGCAAACAGATTTGATAACGTGAATTAGGTAGAGTAATTTGCTGAACAAATTACATCCAAAGTCAAATCTAACTCTAACTATGTACAAGCTTTTTTAAAATCACAGAAAACAACTTTCAAAAATAAATTTACCGTTAAAATAATCAATTACCAATCATTTATGAAATTAAGAAGGAATTAAGTAGCCAAAACGATACACAAAAATACAATCAATGGAACAATAATTAAAAAAATATTTGATTTCAAATTTTTGTCTTTCACTCATAGTAAAACACATAAATAATTGATTTGCATTAGCCCTACACATTTTTTCGTGTGTTTTACTAAAGGAAAGCTTGGCACGTTCGATTCAAATTTGGTATCAAACTTGTTTTTGTTTTGTAAAGAATTCATTGTACAATAAATTATAAATAATAATAAAACTAAAAAATTCTAGGCACCAAATTTACTCGACCTTTCCTTTCCCAGCACTCACATAGTAAAACACACGAAAAAATATCATTTATCTGTTCTAAACCATTTTCCGTATGTTTTACTATGTGAATGCTTGGTTGATGCCAATGGATCTGTTTTTTTAAATAATTCTTGGATGATGAAATTTCATGGCCTCTAAATAAATGGTGACTACATACCCATATTTTGCTTTTGGATAGAATTATATTAGCAAGAGTAGGTACCTATAGCGCCATCATCCCATTCAGAATTAAAATTTTGAAAAATTCGTAGCAAACCATTAACGATGGTTAAAATAATTTAAACTAGGCTAATTCAACTAACTAAATGCTAAAAACGGTATTGAACAGTAGAGTTTTAGTTTATAGAACTTTGATACGAAGAATATTGAGACACAAAATTTGAAGTCTGATGAGATCTAAGGTTTCTCTATTTTTTTAAAATATATTTTAAATCCAAACAATTTAGAATCGGGAATTTGTTAAATTGGGAATCCGGCATATATTATATAGAATTAGCCAAGAAGGTTTTTAGAGTACCAGAAACTTTAGAATTTGATTGACTTAACATTTTTGATTGAAAAATTAAAACAAAAATGTTAACAAAAGTTTTAAATTTCTTCTAAATTTAAATTATGAAATTTCCATTTTAAATCTAAATTTTAAAATTTCCAATTTACAAATTCTAGATGGTTTTCGAAAAAGATTTGGATAATTGTGAAGATGTAGCCATTTCCAAAGTTAAAATGAACTGTTTGAAGACAAAAACAAATCAGAGTATCAGATCTGAGGTTCTTTTAATCTAGAAGTTATTAAATTTCGAATCTAGAAACTAATTTTGAAATTTATATTTTTATCAGATCGAATTTAGAGTTTAATTTTAGTAATTAAGATTTTAAAAGAATTTGGCATCAGCAATCGTTGGAATTCTATATTCCAACGATTGCTGATGCCAAATTATTTTAAAATCTTAATTTCTAAAATTAAACTCTAAATTCGATCTGATAAAAATATAAATTACAAAATAAAATAAAAAAAATTAGAGATACTTTTTAATTTAGATAAATTGTTAAAACTTAAATTAAAGTTATCTTCAGCAGCTTGAGATTATTTTACGAAATTTTAAAATTGACGTATTTTTTAAATTCTTTTAACTTAAAGTCTAGTTTGTATATAAATTTAAATATCAATCAAAATTACTTAAAATTAAAATTCTAAACCAAATTCTAAATTTTCCAATATTTTTAATTTTTAATTTCAATTTGATCAAATATCTAATTATAACTAAATATTTAAATTTTAATTTTAATTTCTATAATCTTAAAGTGATTTTCTTCTGAATTGCATATTAAAGTGTAAAAATAAAAATAATTAAATCTTCAATTTAACATTTTTTAATTTATTCAAAAATTTTAAATTTTAAATTCTCAAATATAATTCCCTGCGACTTTTTTTTGTATAATATTTTGAACGAATTCCACCCAGAATAGCATGATCTCAAATTTTATAATTGATTATTTATAAATTTGTATTTTTCAGGCTCAAAATTGAAAAAATTATTTAAATTATATTTTTCAGGTCAAAAAATAAATTATTTTTGTTTTAAAATTCTCCAATACAAGCGTAGACGTCAAGTTTGTTTAGGTCATAATATTAAAACGCAACCAAAATTAAAGTTTAAATAAAATAATTTTCTTGATCAGATTGAAAGACCCAAGATCAGTTGAAGGATTGATTTGGCTCAAAATCAGTGGCTGATTTTATAATGAATGTAATAATTGCCGGTAGCTGGGGTACATGCACTGTAAAAATTATTTGTTACTTGGTTGAAATTGAAGCGCCTCCAAATATATTTTTGTAAAACAGCCTATATACTACTATAGCCAAGTGATTTCACTACATGCGGTGATCATATAGGTTTATCAATAGAAATCTTACATGGCGTTAACATTCCAAAATCGATACTTAATAATACCCATCTTAACCATCGTTTGATTACTCTTTTATGCAATATCCAATATATATACCATTCCCATTGTTATCCTAGAATACCACCACATTATCTTTTGCTTGTCGTAGGAGGCAACTAAACGGCTGCATCGCTGGGCTGACGACCCGCATTCGTTAAAAAAATCAACTGTTTATAAAGTCAACAAACGAAAAAATGGATATAGCCAAACCATCACCGGACTCCCGCTTAAATACCCGGACACAAGATTGAGGATCAGCACGTGAAACGTGCAGTCACCGGGGAGGAAACCGGGAGCTTTGGAAGGCCTAATCACATGCCTGAAGGAGTATCGGCTAGAACTCGTTGCACTTCAAGAAACTCGGTGGCCTCAGGTACAGATGGCTGTTTTAGATTTCCAAGCAGTTAAACAGATTGTGTAAGCTTAGATTGCGCATGAAGTTAACCTGTCGATAATTTATGTACACGCGCCGACTCATTTTAATGACGGACAATCTGATGGGATCTATTTCCGAATACGATGTTAGACTTGTGATTGGGGACTTTAAAGAGAGAGCTGGCAGAAATTAGGCCGGCTTGTGTGAAAACATAGGTCCGTACTCCCGACACGAAACTGCGACGGATAATGGTGGGAGAACGATGTACTTTACAATTGCTCACGACCCTTTGACGAAAACCTCCCGTTTATGGTAGTGTCGTATATGTATATCAATAAAAGATTATTTTGCTTAAAATGTTTAACCTTTTTCGTAACATTAAAACCAGGAGTTACAGCAGCATGACCATAAATTTCAATATACATTTGCATATTTGCGAGGGGTGCTTAACCACACAACAACAACCAGTAATTCTAATTTAAAACTGAATAGATGGCAACCGCATAGTTTGTGAAGCAACAATTGAAAGTATATGGTGTATACGCTATAGGCAAGTCATTCAAAAAAATTATGGACTAATCCAAAGCAGAGAGCTTGATTTATCACTCCTTTATATAACAGTCAATCTACTGAGTTTACCACTACTAAGACTGTTTGAATTGTATCCAATTTACTGTAGCTTAATTTAGTATTATAGAAGCAGACATGAAGAATTATCGGAGTTTGACAAAAAAATCGAAGTAGTCTTCTTATGGCAATGTTTAATTTTTATTTGCGCTAATTTGACGTCAGTCAAACTTTATCGTTTTATAAAAAAATTTTAAAAATATATATTTTTTAATAAAATAATTATATAATGAAACGTAAAAAGGGTAACAAGGGGGCCATTCAAAGATTGACCAATGAAGAAAAAGAAGAGTAGGTTATATCCGCATCTATTTTTTAAACACGTGTATTTTATATAACGTAACATTTTCATTCTAAGATTGTATGAGAAACGACAAGAAAAACTTCAACAGGAATTTGAACGCAAGGAGAATGAAAAATACGAGAAATATATTAACGAATTACGACAACAAAACTATCGAGCAGCTTTATTAAACGATGCCCTAAAATCCATAGATGCAATGCGACGTGCCCACTTTCAGCACAGGCGAAGTGAATTCGCAGCACAAAAATGGAATACGTATGTAAGTTGTTCAAGCCTGCCGAATATAAACGATCCGCCTGCAGTACGAGAATTCATTTATCGATGGAAACGTGAAATTGACGAAGATATAAAAAATAATTGTTCATGGGTCTTGGATGTCGATGAAAAAACCTTGTTGTCGCAAGACTATATGCAGACAAATCAGTGTTTTTGGAATTTATTTCATAAGCAACCGCCTATTGGCAACCATTATATTCCTCGTATCGATCAATGTTTAATTTTGTTAAGCGAAGTGGAGATCGCGTTACTTAATTCCAGTGAGCCCGCTTTAAATGATGTAAAATAAGTTTAATTAAATTTGAATGATTTAATACATTTTATTTACACACTTTACAGATCAAAATGGCACTTCGCACTCAATTGCGTGAGGTGCTATATCAATTCACGTTCCGTATTCTAACGAATGTTGAACGTGATATGAATCGCATTGATGCACGAGCAGCGAAACATAATTTTAAATCACCAAATTTTAGTTCATCAATATGGACTAGCCGGCCTGTTCCCCAAATTATAAAGCCGTGGAGAACTGGCGCCAAAACAGAAATACAATTTCCCGAAATTAATGCACTAATTTCTATAAACGACCATATCGAAATCGATGGATTTTCATACCAAGGCATATTGATGAATTATGATCATTTTAGTGACATGGCACCAAGTTATTTTCTTAATGTTAAATTTCCATCTACACCAGATTTACGAACGGCCAATGATAATGAGTGGAAAAAGCGCGAGGAAATTATGCACGGAAAACTAGAGAACATGAAAGCTGAAAGAGCAAGATGGGAAAAAAAGGAAGAAGAGCGTCTGGCCAAGGAAGCCGAAGCCAGCAAAATAAGAGGGCCACATCCCAAAAAAGAAGCTAAAACCCAACGCGTTCGTAAACCAAAACCAGGACCAATGGAGGTTACCGAGCGAACTGTAGTAGACGTAACCGAAGACTTTTTAAAATATGAGAATGATTTGATAATGCAACAAAAGGTGTCAATGGGTCCTGAGTCGCTAAATCTTTTTGAAAATGATATTAACTTACGCGAATTTCGAATTGTAGGCGGTGTTTATAGCCTTAACTATTTCAAAAGACCAAAACAGTATACCCAATTTAAAAGCCAGTTCCTTTATAAATTGGACACCCGACATGTTTTAAAACATGCCAATTTTGTTGCATATAATGAAATTGATCTAATTGATGTAGAAATAAAATTAGCCGAAAATGTAAATTGGTGGTTTGCTCCGACCATTTGCTATTGGCAGCCTTGGGAAGAAAGTGCAGAATTCCTTTCATTATCACCCGAAATTCAAGAATTTCATAAAAACTTTGACACATATGTGGAACAGCTGGGACGTTTATTATTCACAGAACCACAACAAAAATTAAATTATAATATTGTGAAATGCATATCCGATTTTCAATTAAATACGTTGCCACGGGACATTGATCTTTGCCAACTAATCGAGCAATACATTGGGCCCCGTATGCCCATTACATATAAATTTCAATTGGAATTAGACGCCATAAACGAGAAATTACGGAAAGCGGCATTGCGTACCAAAGAGATCGAAATGGAAAAATCTGAAACACGTGCTAAGCGGCGATCAGAATTTCAAAGTGAAATGGATCACTATTTTGTAAAAGTGCAAGAAAAGATTGCTGAGAATATTACGAGAATGGAATCTGAATTTGAAGATTATTATGTGCTACAGCGAGCTCGTTTAATCAATCTTGGCGAGCATGAATTGCAGATCGAGAGATTTTTAAAGCATAAGAAAGAATTGAATGAGAAAAAATTATGCGACTTTGAAAATGATGAGATGGCACAGTACAGGGATTATGTTGAAGATCAGTTTAGAGAGCGAGTGTTAAGTGTTGAAATGACCGATAAAACTGAGGATGAAAAAGTGCTCTCTAAGGTAGAGAAAACATCACCACGAGAATTGTATCTAACGAAGCCACGACAAATGCCCTTAAAAGTAATCGATAGAGATACAATTTATAATTTTGATGTACCAAATGAAAATAATCCACCAGGTTATCACGGTGAGGTTAGCGACAATTTACTGTTGTCAACTTTCTTCCGATATCTAATTGCCCTAAACGAAAAAAATCAACCGATTTTGAGAGACAAACCAACCGAAGAAAAACAATTAAGCGTTGTATTTGAGGTTTTACCTCAATCATCTTTTGTGAAAAGAACTTTGAGTGATGTGGTGAAAAAACCAAAATCCCCTAAGAAAAGCCGAAACAAATCTAAATCTTCCTCTAAACCTACGAAAAAGATAAAATCTCCGAAGAAACCTCCAAAAAAATCCGCAAGTTCTAAAAAAGATGGAAAACTTGCAAAGAAAAAGTCAAACGCCAATAAGGCTGCCTCTAAACGTTCGCGCAAAGCCAAAACGCCAATTTTAATTGAAACTGAACCAAGTCAAACACAAATTGAGACAATTTTGGAAACACCACGTGGTCGGGCACGCATAAAGAAAGCTAGTAAAAACAAAATGTTACAGTTGATACCGCATTTTTCTGGCAAATGGGTACGAGACGGTGCAACTTTAGTCGATTTTGATCCCGAGACACGCATAATAAAATTCAAAATATCTCGATTCGGAACTTTTGGATTTGCAATGCCCAAGTATTGTAATCTGCCGCTTAATTATTGGGAGTTATACCCAAATGCGACTAAAAAGCATTCTGTGATGCTGAAAATTATCGGGAAATATGCTGAAATAAAAATCGAAATTAACGAAGATGGTTATTTGGTCGAACGAATTGTACCAAATAACATAAATTTCGAGCCGCATAAGACGGTAATGAATTATCGTGACTTGAAGATATTCTTACAACAATGTCACTTTAACATATTTCCCGATCTCGATGCTGGAATTTATGTTGAAGATGTATCTGAAAAACATCGGTCAATGGAGGAGCACACATATTATTGTTTAGGCCAATTTCCACTTTCGCATTATTTTCGTATGTCGGCATTTAATCGCCTATCAGATCGTCGCACAGCAATATTCGAAATGTACGAAATAATCGAAAATGCTCCAGAGAAATTTGTTCAAATTTTGGTAACGCCGCAGAATTGTAATATTGTAGAAGGGTCTGAGGTAACTACTAAGACTGGTGATAACTATATAGATTTTAAAATGGTGCCGGCGGAACAGGAGTATTATCCCGATCTGTATAATTTAGTTTTGGCGAATTGTAATGAACTGTCGGTAAGATATCATGACCAGATGAAACGGATTCATCGATTTAATGTGGCCAGATTGTTATGCTCTATAAGACCTTTAAGCTTTGCTTAATTAAGGTTCGTATATTAATAAAATATATATTTGTTTCATGTGTAATACGATGTTTAAATCGGTTCATTCTACTCCTCTCGATACATTTCCAAGCAGTTTTTTGTCAGATTTCAAGCGACAAAAACATTTATATATTTCCAACTGAATCATTTACAGGCCATCGTTTCGTTTCAATATTTTAAGACGATTAAAGCCGATTGCACGATAGAAATGGTTCGGACCAAATAAAATACATCCAGCGTGTACCTTAAAAATATGGCATTATCCTTCAATAATAATCGTCTATAACACCAATGTGTCATATATGGGGAGATGTGTGGTATATATAGGCCATTTTCGTTTTGTGCTATATATAGGCCATTTGTTTTTGATGTAACCGATAAATATCGTTTGTATGCTCTGGAAATATAGCATTTTCTTAGTTGGGCTGAAAGGTTGTATGATAGAGAAATAAGTTTTTTAAGGGGTTGGCGACAAAAATCGTTGATATTTCTAGCAGTATATTATTATTGTTCACAGGAGTTGGTAGATTATAACAAAACATGGCATTTGATAAGCTGATTTTTTAGTAATAAAACACATATGATTGCCGTACGGTTGTGCTTTTCAGTCCTTGAACGACAAAAATTGACAAACAATTACGGCAATTTTGAAATATAACCACGAAGCAGAGAGTATGACGGTATTACATGATTTCATGAAAAGAAACTCTGCACTATCATACCAGAGGCAACAAACCTCAGTCGTGCCACTAGAAAACAAAATATGGCCACAATTTTAGACCAGAGGCTATTTGGAACGTAAATGAGCAAACTATAATGTGCGCGCATTAGTTATAAGTCTAGGAAAGTTGAACAATCACAGTTGGATCAATCAGTTCTGTTGAAAGAGCTGAGCCTGTTGCAATTTGATGCGCTATAATGCTATATAATGCAATCGGAAACCATTTCATTTTTCCGAATGTAAAATTTAGACATTTCTACAAAATCTTTAACGCATATACTTCTTGTAACAAAACTTTATTAATTATAGAAATTCATGACAATTTTGAAGGAAATTCAGTGAAACAATGATGTATATTTCTTCTGAAAATTTCTCCACCCAATTCTAATAAATTCCAGCCTGATCAAATTACGTTCAAGTACTTACAATTTTGGAATAATTGAATGCCTTTGGTGATGCATTTCCACACTAAATCCAAGAAATATCGAAAATGGTTTCAGTGTCTCATGTATGTGGCCTTCTAACAGTAATGGATTTACAGGAGCTAATGAAAATATTCATCAAATTGCTACTACTGCTGATACTAATTCTCAAAAATTGAAATTAATAGAATGTTTCAAAGGAAATTATCACATAGTCGATTAATAGTGGCAGCAATAATAGAAGGTGCTGCTAATACTGAACTGATAGTGGCTGGTAGTTTCTTCTACGTCTGGTACATTGCTTAATTTACCGCACGTGCATAGAATTCCGCCTAGATAAATTTCTAGTAGATGTAGAAAGAGAGTTCGTTTTGTTCCAACAGCCACACTTGAATAAAAACTCATTGGAGTTCAATGAGTGCTAATTCAATTTTAATTTAAACAAGGCTTGTCCCAATATAATTGATTTATTGATTTATGTATATACATATATGTATACCTTTCCACATGTGAAAAAAAATGTATCCGAGCCAATGGCCAAAATGCATTTAAATATTTATTTGTTGGCATTCATCTAAACAATTTTAAATGTACAGCAGCGTAAACAAATTTTCAAAAACATTACTAAGCTCATTTATGCCTATTTGAGATCCTTATAGGAAGATAAGAATAAATAGAGAGCAAACAATAAAATACAAAATCATATCCATTCCAATGGTTGTACGGTTTAGATACGAAAGATTATTTTGAAATTTGTCTGAAGGGTGATTTTTACCATTCAAGAGATGAGATATCATAATACAAAAATTATAATTTTGTTTATGGCAGAATGGAATTATTATTAGTCATTGTCTACATATAGTTTTATTGATGGCATTATGATTACAGTGCATAAATTTGTATTGGTCATCTGCCTAAAATCATTTGTCTACTTTTCAAACTATATAAATATATGCGACGAAATAATGATCGTATATATATATGTATTATATAATGTATGTCTGGCGCTCCCTTTATATATAAATTAGGGATACATTATTTATCGCATATATGTAATTAAGGTATTTCGATTCTCTTTATGAGGCCATAATCTTGTGGATACATCTAACATTATGAATTATGATTAATGCATTTTATTTAGTTTTGGTTGTGTGCTCGGTTTAGACCAATAGCCATCAACATTTATTTTGGAGAAATAAATTAATAATAAATCTAACATATAAGTGTCTATCTACAAAAACTATGTTAGACCCTGGGGTAAACCCTACATATATATAATATATATATATATATATATATATATATATATATATATATATATATATATATATATATATATATATATATATATATATATATATATATATATATATATATATATATATATATATATATATATATATATATATATATATATATATATATATATATATATATATATATATATATATATATATATATATATATATATATATATATATATATATATATATATATATATATATATATATATATATATATATATATATATATTAGACACTGTGGTCGGGGGGCACACATGTCTCGTAAATCTAAATTGCAGGAACATGTTTTCTTAGAATACCACCACAGTATCTTTTTCTTGTCGTAGGAGGCGACTAAACGGTTGGATCGCTGGGCAGACCCGCATCCCTAAAAAGATCAAGTGTTTATACCGGGTGTTTTTTTTAAACTGAGACGATCAAATATCTCGAAAAATAGCCACTCTACGGAAAAAATGTCCATAATCAAAATTTAATCATACCGCGGGGGAAATACATTAGTGCAAAAAAAAGTCCCCCCACCCCCGCTTTGTAGGTGGGGCGGGGGTAACTTTTAAACTAAGATAGGAAGCCATATTTTTTATTGCAGATACGGATTCTACGACTAAAAGTACGTATGATTTGAATAAAATATTTTGTTCGGTTCATGATAGATGGCGTTGCAATCGACGAAATTCAATTTTTTCAATTTCTCCTTCTTAGAACACACGCATTCGATTCTGCAATACGTTTGAAATAAAAAACATCACGTTTTCATTGGAAATACTCGAAATTCGTCATCAAAACAATTTATTCAGTTTTGTAAATCTAAATAAGTGTTCAAAATTAATTTCAAGTTTTATTATTAAATTTCAAAAATACAAAATTCAGGCCATCATTTTGAACACTTAAGGTACTATTCCATGCACTGATTGACTGACTCAGTCAATTTAAAGAAAGAAAAGAAATTATATTTTGTGGTTGTACAAATGAAACAAAAAAAATTTCTCAGTAAAAAAATATTTGAGTTTTAGCAGTGTGAACTGCCATAAAAAGTATCAAATCGAATACTTTTTATGGCAGTCAAACAAACAACATACCTAAAATTTGCGCATGGAAGAGAATTTTACTATAAAGTTTGTGTATGGAAAAGAATTTCACTATAAAAATTATTTTTGAGTGGAAGAAAATTGTAAATATCAATTTCAATCCAAGTTGTGATTTTGTAAATGTCAATTTTTCCTTTATAAAAACAATTTTTAAACTTCAAATTTGAAATGTCTAATACTAAACTACGCTGTTAAATTATTTTGCAAAAAAAAAACGTTTATTTGTTGTCTTTGTTACTCTAATGTAATTTTGTTGCTATCATCTTTTCAGTCAACTCAGTCAATCAGTCCATGGAATAGTACCTTTATTTAGATTTACAAAACTGAATAAATTGTTTTGATGACGAATTTCGAGTATTTCCAATGAAAACGTGATGTTTTTTATTTCAAACGTATTGCAGAATCGAATGCGTGTGTTCTAAGAAGGAGAAATTGAAAAAATTGAATTTCGTCGATTGCAACGCCATCTATCATGAACCGAACAAAATATTTTATTCAAATCATACGTACTTTTAGTCGTAGAATCCGTATCTGCAATAAAAAATATGGCTTCCTATCTTAGTTTAAAAGTTACCCCCGCCCCACCTACAAAGCGGGGGTGGAGGGACTTTTTTTTTTGCACTAATGTATTTCCCCCGCGGTATGATTAAATTTTGATTATGGACATTTTTCCGTAGAGTGGCTATTTTTCGAGATATTTGATCGTCTCAGTTTAAAAAAAACACCCGGTATAGTCAACAAAAAGAAAATTATACATTTTTATTAATTCAAATTTTCAAAACTTTATAAGTGTTGTCCGGTGAAACCAGAAATTAAAACTTATCCGGGAAAACGGAAGAAACTACTTGAATTTTCCAAATAATTAATTATTCGGAAAACGAAAATTTCTTCAGAAATAAATTTCATTTATAATACTCATGATTGCCATAATGTTGGCGTACTACGAGCTCAAAAGCCTATATAAATTTAACCTATATATATATATATATATATATATATATATATATATATATATATATATATATATATATATATATATATATATATATATATATATATATATATATATATATATATATATATATATACAGGGTGAGTCGGGAGGAATTTGTAATACTCCATGAATGTAATACGTGAAAATAATAACAAAAAACCCAAAATTTGTTATCCGATTTTCACTTGTTTTAAAGTTATAGGGTATAGTTAAAAATTAACCAAATTTCATACATAATTATTAAAAATTAATAGTTCTCATAATAAATGTTCAATGATACGTCCATTCACCTCTAAACATTTTCTGCTTCGTCTACGAAGGGGATCTGTTACTCTTGTGATTGAGTCTTGTCTTTGTTAAAGATCGGCTGTAAAATTTCTTATACGTTAAATCAGTGCATCCCGAGTGTCCACTTTTACTTTGTACACTACTTCATCTAAGATATCTCCAACAACGATATAAATGAACCAAACCTATTAAAAATCTGTCAGTTGGTGACTTGGTAATGTTCCTCGTAGAAAATCAACCACCATTAAAATGGAATCTTGGGCGGGTGATCGAAGTCTACAAGGGAGATGATGAATTAGTTCGCATAGCCAACGTAAAAACGCGCATGGAATCTATAAGCGTGGTATATCAAAAATTTGTCGACTTCCAGAAAATAATGTTGAAACCAGTGAAACGTTTCAAGGCGAGGAGAATGTTAATGCATTAGCTTATAGTTTACATCGCATGCTTTTTCTAATCATAAATTAATTTTTTCAATTACTTTTATTTCAATTTATGGTCATTTGTATAAGATTATCGTCGATGATTTTCGTTCTTTTTTATTACAATTTATGGTGAGAGCAACATCAATGTATAACAACAACAAACCTAAATACAAACAATTGACAAACACTTTTTGTTACAATTTTTGTTAATTGTACAAAAATTTTGTTTCTGTTAAAAGAATAAATATTAAACATTTAAAAATAACAATTGTTAATTGCAAAAACGGGATTTGTTGAATAAATTTTTGATTTTTCAATAAAATTTAATTATGACAACTAAAGTTGCATTTGTCCTTGGTAAATGTTGAGTTAAAACTAATATAAAAATTAACTAATCTATTTGTTTTTATTACAAACAATAATTATTAAATATAACAATTTTTTATTAACAAAACTTAATCTTTAAATAATAACACAGTTTTTTTCAGTGTAATAATAATATTAACATTTGTAAAAAGCCATTACTGGCCTATTACTGTGTCAACAATGTGGCTCCAGCGGTCTTAATGGCCTAGATAACCTAAAGACGCCAAGTTGCTTACTACAAAGTGGAGCCACCGTCGCCTGCAGTGACCTCTGCGCCAGATGGTGGCCTTACTTTCAGAGAGCTTTTATCTTACATCGTGTACAATATTGGGGATCTTCATTAGATCTCTGATCACGATATTCACATATGTCATCTGCATACACAAGGACCTGATTGGACTGGCGGTATAAGATGTTACGCTGAGGTGTTTTAATTTTACGAAAAATGTACTGAAACATTGATCGAGGCACAGAACTGCCGAAAGGTACTGATGTACGCGCCTCGTTTCATAATATTTAGTTAGAATGATACGCAGCGAAAAGACCTACAAATCCGCTTATATCTGCCCTCCGAGCAAGATCAGCCCTGTTTTTTCTCGCGATTGTGATATGTCCAAATGATGACCGCTGCCTACGTATGTGGTTGCTGAACGATAAGTTCTCACATCCTGAACAAACCGAGCCCGTCATCTTCACTGTATAGAGCAACGTATAGGTCGCAGGGACACATGGTCTCCAGTTTTAGGCCAGCGAGTTTGTTGAAGAGGAACCAGTTCTTTTCAATGCCCCTGGTTTCCTAAGTGACTGCACGTTCCACGTGCTAATCCTAAATCTCGTGTCCTGGTACTTTAGTAGGAAGTTCGGTATTGGTTTGTCGGTATTCATTTTTTCTTTTGTTGACATTATAAACAGTTTAGTTTTTTTACGGATGTGGGTCTTCAACCCAGGGATCCAACCGTTTAGTCGCCTGGTACGACAAGCAAAGGATACTGTGGTGGTATTCTTCGAAAACATGTTCGTGCAATTTAGGTTTTCGAAACATATGTAAGTGCCCCGATCACAGGAGTAAACTGAGATACACTGTAAGGTGTAGATAATGACTTGGCTTCTTCAGGTTGTCTAGGACAGTATGAAAACCAAGCAACCAAATGAAAACCAAACACGGAAATCTCAAATTTATTTTTGGTTCACCACAAAATGAAAAAATAAACCGAAATTTTGATTCTGCTGCCAAAATTTAAATTTTTAACTATTTTTTTAAGTAATTGACACACGGCCTAAACATATAAAATAGGCAAGGCAAGCAAAAAGTTAAATGAATGTTGTGGAAATGCAAAGAAATTGAAAAAGGTTTTTTAGATTTTCCTTATGTTGCTTATTGCAACTAAGTAGTAGTAACCGTTTTGTATAATAGTGTTGCGTATTGTGAGACAATGATTATTAATTAATGAAATCCTCAGTATTGAGTAACAAAAAGACTGTGTATATATACGTACGTATATATAATTCAATTTCGAAACAAGCCCAATACATTATAGTACGTAGTTGTCGTTTAATCACATTATTGAATTATTTTCCTTTTTTTTGTGTGTTCGTCCTTTTTAAAATATATATAAGTATATATAAATAGATAAATGCTCCCAGTAGACCTTCCTAAATCGATAGGACATTTTCATATAGCAAGTTGTTGGTACATCTGCGCTGTATTAAAAATGTAGAAAAACTGAAATGGGAATTTTTAGGAATATACGATACTGTGTTTGAGACGATATACCGAGAGATTAGTTTTTGATGGATGATCTACAGATTTTTATTTAAATATTCATCCCTCTATATAAGTATGTACGGTTTATACATATAGGAATTGAATATGGTATCAAGTAAAAGCTTATCAAATAATCAATTTTAATGCATTTGACGATTTTATGTAAACTAAACCAGTTGAATATACGAGTATATGATATACTTATAAATTTAAGGGTGGAGGTTTTAAAATTGGCTCGACATTGGAATTATTATCCTTTATGTATTATGTACATTTCATGTGAGAAATGTGATATATACATACATATATCAACCTATAAGACAAACAATATATTAACACTCGACACAATGGCCATTTAGTATTTACGTTATAATATATCATACGTATATACATAAAAACAATCTTATTAATCCCCGTTGATTAAGTTCTATAAGACGTTTCGATATTTTAAGGCGCATAATCCGCACATATGATGAATTTATCATTCCGCAAAATTATTCTGAATATGATGGGTATAATCCCTATATATATATATATAGTTATACATATATACAAATCCAAAGATATATACATCTCCTTCAGAACTAAATCACGAAACAATAATTTCTATAGCTATATTTGGAGAATAATGTGTAGGGTGGAATTTGATTCAGCTCAAAATGTTAATGAAAATTTTTTGTATATGTTATATGTACTCATTTTATATATTAAATTCATCGCTGCTGGGTTATTTTTATTATGTGTGTATATATATGCGGATAAATTACCATAAAACAAGGATGTAATTTATACACCACCCCATACTTAATTAGACGCAAAAACCGTATAATCATTGAAATGTTCGTTTGCATAAACATAATTTTCAACATTTGGTATAATTTTTCGTATATTTTTGTTTTACACGTTTATTGATAACATGTAAGACAGTTTTATTGTTCTATGGGAGGAAGAATATATAAGAATGTTTTAATTTAAATAACTATTATATGGGTATACGAGTATATACGCGCATTCATCAGGGATAAGAAGCGGCTCACATTGATTTTTTCACTGTAATTTTAAAAAAATTGATACTGGTTGGTTAATCCTGCTCAAGAATTGAACGTTTCACGCAGTTTTGTGATGAGAATAATGTATAAAGTCCTCGGTATGCAAGCGTATAAAGTTAAAATAGTGTATAGAAGCTGTCTCCTAATTGGCTGTTTGCTAATTGGGCTGTGGAACGTTTGGAAGAAAATTATCATTTTTACCGAAAAATCATTTTTTCAACGAAGCTGATTATCACCTCGAAAGCAAAAAATCTACACGTAACTATGGAGAAGCCATTGCATCCACAACGACTGACTGTTCGGTATGAATTTTGGGCCGGTGGCATCATTGGTTCATTTTTATCGAAAATGCGCAAGGAGCCGCTCTTATACATCCCAAGTAGCAATCTGAAACCACAGTTTTGAAAAAACCTTCTAAAACATTTCGTTTTAGTTTTATTGGCACCAGTTTTATTAACACTGTTTCCAAGTGGTTTTAAATTTGTTTATTTGAAACGATTCAAACGTTTTTTTTGGTATTAAATTATAACTAATTAGTTTTTATAAACGATATCTAAAACGTATCCGAAACAGTTCTTAAAAACTATATAGTTTTCCCATATTGGTATTAAACCAAAGAAGATATACTAATAGAAACACTATTTGTATGAGAGAAATTTACCCAAATAAAATAATTTCATATTATTTAAGTTTTGTTTTTGCAATTTTACGAGATACTATTACAATTTCGTCATGTCTCTTTCTCGCATTTACATTTTGAATAACACAGCAAAATAAAAAATAATAGTGAGCCAATTGGTTGACGAAAAAAAATTTCATAAAAAATAACATTTTAATGAATTATAATGTATTGGTATTGGTGGCAAATAGATCACAACAATAGACCAACAAAACATTTCAAAACGCAATTTGAGTTATTTTCAGAAATGTTACAGTACAGCACTCATACATGTTATATTGACATGTACGATTTATATGAGAGTATATATTTATTTTGGGGTCTAAACTGTATATAAACAAAATATCAACATAACAAATTATAATAAATCGGATAAAGTTATCCCTACCTTCCTCGATTGTGTTTTAATTTTAAATAATGAAATGAAAACAAACATTTTTTTCATTTTTTTATTGTTTTCAATCAACCTGTGAAAAGAAGGAATGGATTTCGTTTGTTTCTATTATATTGATATTTTAGTTATATACAGTATAGGCATCAAAATCCCCTTATGATAACATGGAATATCGCAATTAAAATTGTACATTTCAATATAATGTATGAATTCTGCACTGTAAAACTTCTGTAAATAAAATAGACTTGTGTTGTGAAAAGTTGTTGTTGCGTTGGTCTAAACAATTTGATATTTTCAAGTTTATTTCATCAATGAAAATCGTATTGTAAGAGAAGATCGATGAATGAGTATTTTGATTTTCACTTTTAGGAATATATTTACGCAAAACCGTCTATAGGTTACTTCCGGCTTGTATCTATAGAAGTATAGACTGTTTCTCTAGTTTAGGGGTAAAATTAAAAGCATCTTTTGATTTTACGAAAATTGTTCTTCAAATACTTAACGTAATTTGTTGATTCATTTGAAAGATAAATGTTTAATTGAGTCCACACGATTGTCACAGCCGCGACTCCCCTTTTGAGAAGCAGTCTTCCTGATAAGTTTGGAAAATCACCTCATTGAAAGAAAAAAGAAAATTTATCCAACAAAATAGCCTAACAAAAACCAAAATTATAGAATAAAAAATTAAAATTTGGTTTTTCGTCTGAAGCAAGACGATTCATTAATAATATTAGGGTATTATATCGTCTTAATTTCTATTGTAGTGAAATTTTTATAAATATTTTTGGTCTGTACAAATAAAAAATAAATAAAATTAGAAAACAGAAAATGTTCCTATTGTTGTTTTCGATCAATGCCAGATTTTGCTACATATATAAAAAATATATCGTCGGCGAAGAAAATGCGTGTCAAGTAGAAAACATATATCTATGTGAAACAAAAAATAATATAGCAGACGGACGATACGTATGATTTTTTTTAGAAAAAAAAATTACGATCATATAAATTTTTTTGTAAATATTTATTTTGAACAATACATGCATAATCCTTTTATAAAATAAAGTTCATTAATATATGTCTAGCATATTGTCTATCTATATCACTAATAGGTAATTGGAAATATGTGATTAATTATGTACTGATTAACAAGACATTCACTGCTTCAAAATTATTTGAATTGATTAAAAAAAATATAATCGTATGTCAGGAAAAAATTGGGTTAAACGTAATAATGTTAACATGTGATCAAGGGGCGGGCCATAAATGTGCAAGCATATAAGCAGCTCGGTATCACATTCTTATTTTATATTAGCTGGCAAAAAAGTTTTTGCACAATACGATCCTCCACACATCATTAAATCGACCAGAAATGCATTTGTTAGTATGTAACAAAATTTCACATAGTAAAATTGGAGTAGCTGATATAGATGTAATCAGAAAAATTGTCGAACGAGATGCAATCAACAAATGTAAATTATTACCTAAGTTCGGCCGGAAACACTTATCCCCAAATTCGTTTGAAAAAATGAACGTTTCGTTGGCCGTACAATTACAATTACAATCGTCAAATTACATCTAAATTTGTAATAAATGGTATGGATATCACAAAACAAAATGTTTACTACATTGCTTATGGCTATTTGCAACAGATTAAGAACTATTGAAATTAAGTAGAAAATCAGGAAGGGCCAACGAAGGGTGGTGGATGCCACCTCTAATTTGAATAGAAAACGGACATGATCTTGATTATCAAATAATTTAATACAAATCCACACTATATAATCCAAGCGTGCAATATATGTAAAATATTCTGGCTTTCAATTATTAGATGATATGATTAGTGAATAGTAGACGAAAATTACAAAAATTTAAACATTACGTAAATTTTTATAAAAGTTAATAAAGCAGAAATGTATATAAACTATTGAGAATTCTAAAGGAATGAAAAACTAACACCTGTATAGATACTTGGTTTCAAATATGAAAATACATTTGTGTTGGTTTTGCAATATGCTACACATATATTAATGAACTTTTTTTATAAAGGATTATGCATGTATTGTTCCAAATAAATAATTACACAAAAAATTATATGATCGTAATTTTTTTTTCTAAAAAAAATCATACGTATCGTCCGTCTGCTATATTATTTTTTGATTCACATAGATATATGTTTTCTACTTGACACGCATTTTCTTCGTCGACGATATATTTTTTATATATGTAGCAAAATCTGGCATTGATCGAAAACAACAATAGGAACATTTTCTGTTTGCTAATTTTATTTATTTTTTATATGTACAGACCAAAAATATTTATAAAAATTGCATTACAACGGAAATTGAGACGATATAATCCCCTAATATTATTAATGAATCGTCTTGCTTCAGACGAAAAACCAAATTTTAAATTTTATTCTATAATTTTGGTTTTTGTTAGGCTATTTTGTTGGATAAATTTTCTTTTTTCTTTCAATGAGGTGATTTTCCAAACTTATCAGGAAGACTGTTTCTCAAAAGAGGAGTCGCGGCTGTGACAATCGTGTGGACTCAATTAAACATTTATCTTTCAAATAAATCCACCCTTGATGGTTTTTCACTTTGCAAAATAATAAAACAACAAATTATGTTAAGTATTTGAAGAACAATTTTCGTAAAATCAAAAGATGCTTTTAATTTTACCCCTAAACTAGAGAAACAGTCTATACTTCTATAGATACAAGCCAGAAGTAACCTATAGACGGTTTTGCGTAAATATATTCCTAAAAGTGAAAATCAAAATACTCATTCATCGATCTTCTCTTACAATACGATTTTCATTGATGAAATAAACTTGAAAATATCAAATTGTTTAGACCAACGCAACAACAACTTTTCACAACACAAGTCTATTTTATTTTCAGAAGTTTTACAGTGCAGAATTCATACATTATATTGAAATGTACAATTTTAATTGCGATATTCCATGTTATCATAAGGGGATTTTGATGCCTATACTGTATATAACTAAAATATCAATATAATAATAGAAACAAACGAAATCCCTTCCTTCTTCTTACAGATTGTTTTCAATAAAAAAATGAAAAAATTTTTGTTTTCATTTCATTATTTAAAATTAAAATACAATCGAGGAAGGTAGGGATGACGTTAGGTAGGGATAACTTTATCCGATTTATTATAATTTGTTATGTTGATATTTTGCTTATATACAGTGTAGACCCTAAAATAAATATATACTCGCATATAAATCGTACATCTCAATATAACATGTATAAGTGCTGCACTGTAACATTTCTGAAAATAACTCAAATTGCGTTTTGAAATGTTTTGTTGGTCTATTGTTGTGATCTATTTGCCACCAATACCAATACATTATAATTCATTAAAATGTTATTTTTTATGAAATTTCTTTTCGTCAACCAATTGGCTCACTATTATTTTTTATTTTGCTGTGTTATTCAAAATGTAAATGCGAGAAAGAGACATGACGAAATTGTAATAGTATCTCGTAAAATTGCAAAAACAAAACTTAAATAATATGAAATTATTTTATTTGGGTATATTTCTCTCATACAAATAGTGCTTCTATTAGTATATCTTCTTTGATTAAACTATAAGATTCTATAAAACTCTTGTAACAAAATTTAAAAAAAGCAGAAACATTTGATGAAAAAATAATTGTGCGTATGTATTATGTAAATAAAAAATACAACAATCATAGTATATTGGAATATTATCGTAATAATTTGAATTAGATTATTTAAAATTAAATAAAACTATTATCGTAATAATTTGATTAAGAATATTTAAAATTAGCTTCAAATACTAATAATAAAATAAGTCCTAGATTTTTGAAATAAAAAAAGAAATGTAACAAATTGAATACTATTCGGTTCGTAGTGATACAGTTGCAAATAATATATTCTTGGAGTAAGACGTGTTCATGTGTGTGTATAAAATTAAAATAAATAAAAGTACATACAAATTGGGCTATTTAATATAATTTTAGTACGTTTTGTACAGGTAAGTATATTATAATATTTAAATTATTTATATAATTATTATTAAAAATTGTGAGATATTTGATTTTGAACATTAAAAAACGCAAACACAAATTTGAGGTTATGTTACATAGAAACGTGTGTTTGAAAAAAAGTTTTCATTTTAAATAGCTAATGCTATTTAATATAATTTTAGTTCGTTATGTATGTATATTGTAATATTTAAATAATATATGTATCGTAATTTGGTTGCTTATAAACATTATAAAAACGCCAAAAACAAATTTGAGGTTATGTTACATAGACACGATTGATTGCAAAAATATATTGTGCACAAAACAAGTTTTCATTTTAAATAATGCCAAAGCGATCTATTTTTAAACATATAACTCCACGCACTTACAGGCGTAGAGCTCGTGCTGTGCTTAGGGAATACATATCAGTGACCCGTTATAATGAATTACCAAACGAACGTGGTATTTCAGATTCAGTTTTTAGTGATGTTTCAATTACCGACGAGAGAGAAAATAATGTTTCTAGAAGTATTTTTCTAAATACTGATGTAATAGACTCGTCTTTACAAAACTTAAACTTGTCTGAGTTGAACTTTTATAATCAAGCTACCGATGAGAATATTTTTAGTAGTAGCAGTTTAAATATAGAGCGTAACTCTGTAAATTCGTCTGCTTCAGATTTGTTCGACCATGGTGATACATCGTCAGTTTCGTTTACCAAAGATGTTCTCGAAAATGACCATGAACCGTCGTCATTTACTTTCATAGAAAATATTCAAGAATGGGTCGTTGAACATAAAATTACACACAGCGCGCTTAACGATTTATTAAAACTATTAAAAACCAATGGACAATTTTGAAAACAGCTAAACTCATAGGAACAATAACCAATGTCGACCCTGGCTATTATTGGCATTTTGGTATTGAAAAGGCAATAAAACATTTATATTCTACTGAATGGCCAGAAGAGTTGACTATGTTTGTTAACATAGATGGACTCCCGATCAGTAACAGTTCAAAAAGTCAATTTTGGCCAATTTTAGGTTTACATAGTTCCCATGGTTTGTAGGACCCCATTTGTAATCGGAGTCTACAGAGGTACGGCAAAACCCAAAGATTGCCAACTTTATTTAAATAATTTTGTCAATGAATTAGACAGATTGATGACAGCTGGTATTACAATAAACAGTAGCATATACAAAATAAAGCGTGTCGTATTTGTGTGTGACGTTCCAGCAAAAGCTTATGTACGTTTCTCTAAAGGCCATAAAGCTTATTTTAACTGCGAATTCTGTGAAGTAGAAGGTGAATATTGCCATAAAAATCACCGTATGGGTTATCCAACTTGACCGGCTAGATTAAGAACCGACGAATCTTTCAGAAATCGTTTGCAAGAAGAGCGCCATACTGGATCTTCTCCTCTTGAAAAATTATGTATTGACATGGTGAGAAGCTTTGCGCAAGGCTATATGCATGGCATTTGTCTTGGTGGTGTTAAAAAAAAACATTTTATGTTGGATTAAAGATCGGTTTAATTTGAGAGTCAGACTCCCAGCTACTAAACTAAAAATGATATCTGATCGTTTATTAAAATATAAAATTACTCAACCCAAAGAATTTAACCGGAAATTCAGATCGTTAGACGAAGTACATAACTGGAAAGCAACTGAATTTCGCACGTTTTTATTATATGCTGTGCCTTTTGCTCTTCAGGCAATAGGAAATGATGCATATGCTATCATGCTTACGAGCATATGCTATCATTTCATTGCGCCACAGTTTTACTTTTGAGTGAAAAATATGCCAACAATTGGCATTTAGCTAAGCTTATGCTCGAAAAATTTTGTAGAGCAATATGCCATAATTTACGGTAAGGACTCAGTTTCCCATAATATACACAACTTATTATATTTATATGACGATGTAGTTCAATTTGGCCCACTCGATAATTTTAGTGCCTTTATATTTGAAAATAAACTAGGCGTTCTAAAACGGCTTTTAAGGTCGGGATATAAACCATTAGAACAATTAGCCAAAAGAATTTCAGAACAAATTGAATCGCCTAACTATTATACATAACCTTACATTACTAAAATATCAAATAGATAATACTAATAATTACAAGGAAATTGTCTTAAATGATTTTACTTTGAACGACTCATTTGCGAATAAATGGTTTTTATCCGTTGATCAAGAAATTTTTGCTATGGAATTCGCAACCTCAAAAGGGGAACAATTGATGATTTTTGGTCAAAAATTAATTGAGAAATCCGATTATTATGAAAGGCTTTTGAAATCATCTCTCCTCAATATTTATAAAGCTTATTTGATATTTGATGCTCCTGTTTTTATACCAGTTCAAAATGTAAAATGCAAAATGTTTTGTATAAATCTGCATGAAAATATCCACGCATTTCAGTGAAATCAGTGTTAAATTTCTATGATACTTTGATTAAAATTCACTGTATATATCTTGAATACTGTTTTTTTCATTTCCGCCGCGGTAAGTGTGGCGGATTGAATAATCGACGTGAGCTATCTACATACTAGTATATTGCCATTTACGTATGTACATAAATTCCAACTAGCAATTTTCATTTTTTTTTTTTTAGATGTATTGTGTTGTAGAGACTGTGGAAAATGAAAATGAGAAAAACTTGTGCCAAAATGTTGGGTAGAAAATCTCCCGCTATTCTACCCAGCCCAAAGTAGGGAAGTAGCTCGGCCTCGTAAAAAATGCATTACACCTGGTTCAGATTGGCTAACGATGCCTTGTAAAATATTACGTGACGATATAGGTAAGATCACCCCACATTAAACAGTTAATATAAGTACATTTCAACTGATTATTATTTCTATGTATAGAATCATTAAAAAATGCTCTAGAGCATGAGCGTCATTTAGTATTGGTGACATGCAGCGAAAATGAATCAAACGTTATATCAATGGATCGACCAATTGCAGAACCACTGAATCTAAATTCAATTTTTAATTCCGGACAGCAACACCAACCGCAAGTCGAGAAATTACTATATAATTGTAATATTGTGGCTAGTCACCAATCTACACCAGTAACCCGTGCAAACGATGCTGATGTTGTTTCAGGCAAGTCTTCTAGATGCGACACAAATGGGCACGGCATAATAAATCAAAATGATGTATCATCACCCATATATTCACGGATGCAAGAAAACAAAGTTCCTGGATCGCCGCAACTTACAGGTTTTATTTATACCAGCTCAGGATCAAACCGAAAAAATTATAAAAAATCAAACGGATCTAAAAACGCTATTGATGTCATCGCAGAAAATATTCCAACCGCACATTTAGTGTCACCGTTTTCGGACAATAAACCAAACGATATGGTTTTTCCAATTAAATCATTGGAAGACTTGGAAATTTGCGAAGTAAAATTAAAAGATGATCCGGAGTTTAAAAGCAGAATGGTAAGTTTTGAAAAAACAATTAACTTTCTATACTTTTCAATAATTGTACTGTTTACATTATTTATATATGTAGTAGCTCCGTAAAAATTCAATGGATTTTTATAATGACATCAATATACGAGTATTTCTTATATATAATTAATGAGTGGATTCAATTTACTCGGATGTTGGATGGAAATGGCCATACAGTGTAACTAGAAGTAATTGGCGCTCCCTATAAATCAAAGTTTTCGATTTTGGTATGGTCGATTAGAGCTCAACGAGTTTTTGAACAATACAAACTATTAGACATGTATTGCTTGTTCTAATCAATTTTCTTTTGCTTATATTTTTTATTAAATTGACAAAGACCACACTTTATTTTTGATATTTAAATAACTATAAGTGCTTATCTACAGTAGATAAATCCCATTTAGAAAAAGTCACAATTATTTAGTTTGAATTTATATTTTCTTCCGCTACTGGCGCTTATACAACTTTTATTATCAACAATTGTAAAGTACTTTTGTTGGCTATATCTTTATTTAACGAAATATGATTCACACTGGGACCACTAAACTCAAAGCGATAGTGTTGATTTTGATATATTTTCAATCAATATTAAAAATTAATTTCTAAACCACGACATTTAATATTTTTATTACCCTTTTAAATCAATGGAACTAAACCGAAAATCCTAGAAATTCTAATTATCAAATACAAATAAAGCTTTTTATCTGTTTTGTTTTCAGTAGAAGGTGCTGAGCAAGTACTACTAAAAATCCTATTTTAATATTAAGCTAAAGTTAATTTTATAATTTGTATGTAATTCATATTTTTTCTTTTTATTAGGTTGCGTATATGTCGACTTTCGGAGGACCGAATATGAATGGATGTGCCCGCAATATTTTGAAGCAATTTGTTTCGGATGAAGTACTTGTATCATATTCTTGGGGTGGAACCAATTTGAAAAAACCACTCCTACAGTTTCAAGAAGTTCTGTATGTGATTATGGAAGGTGTAAAAACAAAATTTAATGATTATACGGAATATGAAAATAAAAATTTTTTGAAGGAATATCTGAAATCTGGATCAACTCGTCTGTTACGAGCATCCGAAAAACTATTAATATAAAACAAAACTATTAAAATAAAATCATAATGAATTTTAAAATACGATTTAAATTTAAGAAAAGAAATTCTGACGAAAATATATAACATTTTATAATTTAAAATAAAATAATTTATGTCAAACTAAAAATGTCATGTGTTTTTTATATAAATTGGCAGAATGAAAACTGGGAGGGTTGGGGTTGACAGGTGAAATGAGGAAGTAGTGGTTGGGATGAATGAAAACCTATTTTTTTTAGGTATTTTGGGAACTTTGTAGATTCCTTCAAACCGTGTAAAACTACGAATTTTTCGGTATTAAAAAATCATTTCCGTGTTATTAAAACTAAACAACCTTACTTGAACTGTTTCAAAAAAACTGGCCGGTATTTTAGAAACATATAATATAGCTCTTTCAAACCGTTGCAAAAAAACCTTTCGGGTTTTTGGAAACTTACTAAAATAGGTTTCACCATAGTGCAAATAAAACAAAATAGTTTTAAAAAACGCGACCAAAACAGGTGCCTACAATGGTTTTGTATCGTGTCAGGGACGTATCTGAAACAATTTTAAAAACTTTTTGGTTTTCGACACCGATGTTTCCGATCGGTTCTAAGTCCAATTTGAAACCAAAAAATGCTACTGCATTGACTGCAGTCAATGAGGAGTATTACCGAGCCATAATAAACGAGTTTTTATTACCCAGAATTCAATTTTTCAGAATTTTTTTGAATTTTAATTTTCCTTGTTCATTTTTTGTACGTTGCTCCGGGTGAATTTAATTGAAAGAGTAGATGTTTTGTCGCTTTCACAGAGAGTGATCTGTCTTATCCGTTGATGCAATACTTGTGTTAGGTTTTGAATAGGTTCTTCAGTTCATGGAAGATGGGTCGGCCCATGAGTTCTACATTCTAACAGAGGATCGTAGATGTTTTCTAACAGAGGATCGTAGATGTTTTCATTTTAATCACCAATCGGGAGATGAAAAATTCCTTGTGCATCCCGCCTCTTTTGGGATTCGAACCCGGTACCTCCCGATCCAAACGGCGCAGCTTTAACCACTGCACTATTTGCTGGGTAAATACTATTTGCTCGGTATTCAAATCCTGTTTTTAATGGGATGGTCATTCCTTTATTACTAAATTTATTAGTTAAGTGTATATAGATAATATCCTTTTTAATATTTCATATCATAACTTGTTTCTGATATTAGTCTCCCAATTCCTTTGCTTATATACAGAAATCTATTAAATCAGAAATTTGACCTCCATTGAAGATGTTTAGAGTTGTAGTCATCTTCTGCTATAGAAACTTATCTCTTAGGGTTTTGATACAATTTCTAAACTGGTTCTTCTTAATTGAGCACTTTGGTGGGCAATAAACTACAAATATGTTGCATTTGCCTGACATACCTTCCAAACATATGGTATAGTAGCTTGAATATATATGCTCTTCACTACGCTGTCGCAAAAAACATTGTGCTTCTAGTTTATGTTGCGCTTGCCCGTTGGCGTTCATACAGTTAATTTAATTTCATCGATTTTGATTTTGGACTAAATGTTGAATAGCAAATCATATTTTGCCGTATATAACTCATGATATAATTATATTGTTCCAAATCGTTTAAGCATAAATTGATCTATGGATTCGTTGAGGATATACTGTGTTCATTTTATTTTAATTACCTCGGTCGCCGCTTAAATTTGAATCGTATATTAGTTTCCCTTAACTTCTTCCACATATAAGATATTTGGGTTTATATGGTAGGTTTTTCTCCCGCATTGATTTGATTTTTATTGAGAGTTTGTTGTGTCCGTTCTTTGTCTGGATTCATTTTATCTAGCTCGTAAGAAAATAGTCCAGCGGTGTTAAATCACAATAACGCGGACTATTTCGGCGGACACGGCAAACGCAGCAGTTTACAGGTTTTTAAAAATTTGTTCCTTATTTTTGTTTTATAAACACCGTAAATGTATTCACACGGTCTAATAGTACATTGTGTCATTAGGATTAAAAGTGATACTTTGTTTGACGAGCATTTATATTTACATGCGAGGCAAAGCGCAGCGTAGCTGAGCAAAAGCAAAGATTGCGAGTGAAACAAAGTCACTTTTAATCCGAATAACACACAATATTTTTTCTCTAACGAAGAAAAGCTCATTATAAACTTATTATACGAGTAAGTACAAATTATGTAATTAAAACTTCAAAATTGAAACGAATTTTGTTGAAATATTTTGTGAAACTAACGAGATCATGATTTTTCTATGGTTTGACTATATTATACGCGTCAAACTGCAAAGCTATATAGTTACAATATTTTCTTTCTTGCAAACAAAATGTTTGAATCAGAAGATTTATCAAATTTACCACCGGTTGTGGTTCAAACAGCAAAAGAAATTGTGTTGAACCTATTACCATCTAAATCACGTAAGATTTATAAGCGGTTTTTGCATGGGTTACTGAAAAAAATGTACAATCTGGATTATATTCAGAAAGTGTTCTATTGGCATACTTTGCCAATTTGTCGAAGAACATGAAAAGTTCGACTCTTTGGGCGCAGTATTCAATGATTAAGGCCACATTGAATTATAAAAATGGCGGAGATATCGAAAAATATTCCAAATAGCGAGCATTTAAAAAAAAAAACAGAATACTGGTTACACAGCAAAAAAATCCAGTGTTCTCCATAAAGCACAAATCGATTTGTTTTTAAATTTTGGTCCCGATACGACATATTTAATGATGAAGGTAACAAAGGTATGAAGGTATTAAAAGAACAATACTGAGTAGCGGGTGCATGTCGTTGCGACGAACTACCCCCATTTAATGATAGATGACATTGAAGACGTTCAATCAGCTATGTTGGTAAAAATGTTCAACTCTAAAACAAACAAACCGCGTCTCTTCATACGGTTACGGTGAATATAATGAATATAATTATTTGGGGATTTGCAGAAAATACTTTGCTTCTCGCCCAGAAAATTTCGGTACGACGTCTTTTCATAAAATACCGAGGTGGAATATGTCATCGGGTAGTAATTGGCATTCACAAAATTAGTAGCGTTGGGAAAGAAGTGGCATTGCATTTTAATTTAAAAAATGCAAGTGACCACACTGGCATGGTGGTTGGAAATCTAATACTGTAGCTGAGGAATACTTAGAAAATTCAACAACACATAAAACGATAGCTACAGTACTAGTACCAGCTAGAGTACTAATCATGAAAATGCAACCGCTCATAATACTTTAGAAAATGAGGAAAGTATTAAGGCAGAAATATTACGCCCCGAAGATCCCAGTACCTGTCCAATAGTTACCAGTATTTTTGGCAATATGGTTAAAAAAGATAATTTTATTTTTTTTAAACAGTTTTAAAGGCCATTACTGGCCCCTTACTGAATCAACAATTTGGCTCCAGCGGTTTCGATCCCGAGCATGGTCTTCATACTGTCTAAGACAATCTGAAGAGGCCAAGTCGTTCTCTACACCGTGGAGCCATCGTCGCCTGCAACGACCTCTGCGCCTACCATATGCTGGCTCTCCTTTCAGAGATCGCTGCACAATTCGTTCCGGATCAGCACGCAGAACGTGCCCGAGCCTGCATACTCGCTAAGATCTTACTTCATGTACAATATCGGGGATCTTCATCAGATTTCTGATCTCGAAATTGTACAGAGCTCGGTAGGTATCATCTATTTCGCGTTTTGGGCCGTAACTCACACGCATGACACTTCTCTCAAGTGTTAGGAGCCATCTCTCGTACTGATCCGTCAGCGCCCAACTTTCACATCCAAACATAACAACGGGCCTGATCAACGCGCTGTAAAGCTTCAGCTTCACGGCACTTGATAAGTGTTTAGATTTTAGCAGTGGCCTTAGAGGATACAAAGAACGACTGCCAGCTGCCAGCCGCACTTTAATATCCTCACCCACACTGTTATCGTGAGTGATAAGAGAACCCAAATATTTGAACCTCCTCACTCCCTCGAACGTATGGTGGCCCCTTTCTGTGACCCATATTGCAATTTAAAAATTTGGTGCATTATCCAGCGCCCCTGCCCTAGTACCTATTCAAGTTGATGGAACAAAATTCCTAAATTTTGTGTCCCCACCAATCAAATAAAACTCTTTTATACTATCTATGTATCTTTTTTCTTTTATTCTAATAATCGCTGGTTAACGAAAATCAATCATCCTGTATGTGAAAATTCTATTAATTATTGTTTATAAGCATGAGTTATGTATAAAAAAAAATCTAGATTACATTGGATTTTAAAACAGTTCATCATCATGCAATGCAATATATTAAAGAATTGGGAGAACAATTTAAAAAATATTTTAACATTTCTAACTGCTGAAAATCGTATCAAATTGAAATTAAAGGAGATAATTTTCACAAAGGTAAGCTTAACCAAATTAGAGTTAAAATTATATTTGCCTATTTACATATACATATTGTGTATAAACTATCAAGTGCAAACATTTTTAGATTAAGTTAGATTCCCTAGAGCAGAGACTAAATCACTAGTCCTATTCAAGTTTAATGAATTCTCTATCAAAAATTTTTGTCGGGCTTGCTCTTTATTATAAATTTATTATGTGGATGGGCTATCTTAGTTTTGGCTTGATTTAAGCATAATTAGGGAAGGTTGTTTATGTTAGAAATTATTGTCAAAGTAAATCCAAATACGAGCATATTCTAAGTGAAAGCTCTTTTATTAGAGTATACCATTACTTTAATTATTAACAAGGCTTACAATTTAAATTTATGAATTATCTAAAAAAGGTTTGATAGTGCTGGCCTAAAAGCTACTACATTTTTCTAAATTTATTAACACTTTAAGAAAATTTGGATAACTCATTCCACATAATAAATTCAAGTCGATCCATAGTGATAATCGTCTCGGGTAATAATACATCATGGATTTAGTCCATATGGTTCAACGGAGTAATTTAGAGAATTAATTAATTATTTGGTAGACATTTTTGGCACATTATTAATTTTCTTATCTTATTGCTTATAGATGAAGCCATCCTTAATAGCCATGTATTGCTAGTACCCGCACAGAAGATGGTAAAAAAGACAACACGGGCAAAAGTTGTGTAACAATATAAATAGGTAAAGATGCTCAGGAAGCTATAGTTTACATCGCCGGTTTACATGAAATTGAAAACCATATAAAATATTTAGAACAAAATCGGAATGCAATCAGCCATTTACACTCAGTGTTGGAAGTCTTTATGTATCGAACCTCTCCCATTTGAAGGGAGTTAAACTGCCGTTTGACAAATTTCTGAGGCCCATAGACATACGATATAAGAATTTTTTTTTGTTCAATTTAAAATATTCTACTGCAGGTTATCCTATGGTATTCGTATGGTATGGAACTTTATCGAAAGCTAATTTTTTAAATCTTCTTTTATAATAAAAAATAAATGAGAAATTCTAAAGTTAGTTTAATCTCGAACATAAAAGTGTAAATAAAACATTAAATTTTAATAAAGTTTAAAAATTAAATTTGAAGCGTTTTACTGATGAATTGTAAGAGGGAGAGAGAGAGAGAGAGATAACATATATATATATATATATATATATATATATATATATATATATATATATATAATATATATATATATATATATATATATATATATATATATATATATATATATATATATATATATATATATATATATATATATATTTATAAAATTATTCATATTTTGAATGACTCTTTACATAAATACTAGGTATATTGTTTATTATTGATGTACTCAATCTTATATTTAATTAAGTATTTCAACTATAATTATGATAATAATCATCCTTTTTATGAATTACATCATTTTATTTATGCATTTCTGCTTGGTTTTATATGAATAATTTCATAACAACTAATAGTAATGGAAATTTTATTTATAAATATGATTAACAATGACTTTAATAATATGAATATTTGCATTCATTTTATGCAACTTGTTATCAAATATTTCAAATATTTTCATAAATTTAACAATTTTTTACCTTAATAATATGAATTTATTCATCTAAAGATATTGTTATAGTTGCATTAATATTACAACTTTTTTCGTATCCTATGTGTAGCAAATGATAAATACTACAACCATAATGTATAAATATTACGTCGCATAAAATTTATAATTTTTACATTATTGATGTACTGAAATCATTTCATTAATGTAGATTTACATCGGCGCAGTTTTGATGAATATTTCATTACATTTATGCTGTTTTTCATAACATAAATGTAGTATTTTTCTCAGTGTTGAGACTGCGTCACTGTTATCCTACATAGTCGTACCAGTTTTGTTGGCATTCCTAGGTATTCCAGGGCAGACCACAAGCTCTCTCGATTGATCGAGTCATAGGCCTGCCGGAAATCCAGGAACACCATATGTACGGGGATGGATGTATCATAATATTTAGATACAATGATCCGCAGCGAAAATACCTGATCGGTGACTGATCGATTCGGACGAAATCCTCCTTGATAGTCACCAACCAAGCCCTCCGCTAGAGGAGTGATTCTATCCAATTAAATGTATAACAGTAACTTGTATGCTGTGCAAAGGAGAGCTATACCGCGATAATTTTCACACTTCAAGCAGTCTCCCTTCTTGAAGATGGGGCATATCGCGGCCGCGATTTTGTGTATATATACAAACGATAATAACATTCCTAGAAAAAATGATTTATAATAAATGCCGCTATTAAATATGCTGATAAATTTTGAGTTTTCTATGACTTACCTTAATCGTAGACTACTGTAAGTCTACTACAAATTTCCATAACTTCATTCGATAAATTTTTTTTGGTAATTTAAAGGTTTTCCTATAATAAAACTAGTTAGGGAATCTTAGAGTTGTCTACTCATCTGTTCATCTTAATAATACAGTATAATTATGCAAACAACTGATTGATATTTCAATACAAAACAATAAGTGTACATAATCATGCTCATATGATATCCGAAAAAGGGATAAACTGAGCCAAATTCATTTTTGTATAGAAGTATAGAAATTCTTAATTCATCCGTGTTCAGACTCAGGACGCCAATGAAAACAAAACCAATATGATTGGACTTTGTTCTCTATTTTGTGAAATTTAATTTAATTCTATACACGTGAAAACTTCACGGTGAGTTTTGGTTGTTGTACCATATGATAGCCACTGCTTTCTTTTCGTTTGTCATACGTAGTTGGCTTCAGTCGCGCTTAGACACAAAGGCAATTAGTTTTTCTACTTTATCTTGTATCTGCGATAATAATGCATATTTCACATTTCTTCATATATGGGTACGCATCGGATTTATAGATATCAATAAGAATTAATTAACAAATTAATTTCTAATGAAACTTGCGCAAATATACATATATTCACATTTTACTTAGATTATAGTTTGAACTTAGTTTAACTTCTTAATCAAATTGAATTTCGATCGAATTTAGTAATGGTTTCAAACTTAATTCAAAATGTAATAAATGTCGATTCAAAGCAATTCAATAAAAATGTATTTTAAATTTTGTAATAAAAAAATTAGTTTGAGAATTGATATTAAAATTTGAAAAAGATTTTTTTTGAAGTAAGGTCAAGTCATTTTTGTGACCCATTTTATTCATAAATGAGAGCAATGTGTGAAATTAAATTTAAATTTTATGGTGCGATATTATTAAATTCTTATCAATCTTAATTTTGGTTGATCACAGAATTTTGACGTAATTTGTTATTTGAATTAATCATGTGAACAGTATTTTAAATTATAGTCAAATTGTCTAATTTTGTGGCAAACGTGACTTATTATATTTTAAATACAAAACCCAATCAATCATTTTTTGTTTATTTAAATTCAGAATAGTCCAACTTTAAGTCAAGTGGATCTGGGAATTAAAGTTTAATAAATAAACTAAATATTTGTTCATTTCATCGAATATAAAAGCAAAAAGACGTCTTATGAATCAGGACATTTATTCCATATAATCTAGAAGTTATATTAAATATATATTTAGAACCCTGCAGCCAGATTTATTTTATCGTTGTTCAAAAGGACAAAATATAATATCATTAATTATTTAAACATTTTTATATGTATTCCTTTGCTTTCTTCGTTTAGTTTTTGTGTTCTATATATTATATTGGTACGCTGAATAAGACAAACACTGTAACAAATAAACTAATATTTCTCTTAACATTAAAACGAAAACAATCATATGAAAAGAAAATTCATAATGAAAAGACTGAAAATCATAATAAGATTCATAAGAAGAAAAAAAAACGGAATTCACATAATGTATGTATGTATGTATGTATATATACATAATGTACATATTCCCTTCATAACCATAATATAAAACGAAAAAATTAATTTCATTATTTTTTGTACTGTGAGTGCTTTTTGAGTTTTCCTTCGCTACTTCAAACCAAAGAAAAATAATTTCTTTTGTATTTTGTGTATATACAAAAGATATTTTCATTAAAAAAATATAACTAAAGCACAATAAATAAATTAATAGAAATAACCCACACACACACACATACGTAGTGTGGTTGTGTTCAATGGGTCAATACACATAATATAATGATTAATTTAATTGATGTATGATGAGTACTTTGATTTTAATTAAATAACATTTTTCTTTTAATTTCCCTGAGTGATTTATACTATATAGGCCAAAAGGTAGAGGAAAAAGCTTCATACTCCAAATTTGTATATGGTATGTTTTAAGTTTATTCATATATAACTGTGAATATTATTAAGATTTATTCTGATTTAAGCGCGCAAACAATATTTCTCAATTTGGTTACGTTTACGCTGTAAATAACATATATTCGCTATCTAATGTAACTCGACCGATCATTTCGCTAGCATTGAAAGCCTTTTATTATGCTGTTAAGCTAGTCGGTACATAGTCTTTGATTTTCAGTCAGGAAAACCACATCCATATTCACCCAATGAGCTATTGGTCCTGTTAAATCCAAACAAGTTGTATATTATTCGTTGTTATTACTGAATTTACCATCGGAAGTATATAGCGCCTTGATTCTCAATCTCTATCGGTTCCAAACAAATTTTATTTGGCTTCTTAATGATTTAAGCAATTACATTTTACAAAAAAATGGACGCTTCTTGTAAGAGCAGATGATACCTTGACGTACCAAGAGCAATGCTATATGTTTTGTGAGGAAATCATTACAGTATGGATGTTAACGAAAGCTGTCATTAAGCGCAAAAAATCTTTTTCCTGAAATATTTCGAGCAAAATGCAGATAGATCTCCCGAGATAAACTTTATCGTAATTGGCACACTGGCTATTTAGTAAATATCAGATACGGCTGCGGCACAAATTTTACCGAAAATTTCACGTTTGCAGTCCTTATGGAATATGGTACTCCTGTGATAATAATATTATTTACAAGTAGCTCACGCTCTTATTTTGGTCTCATAAATATTTATCTAACTAATTGATTGGCATATTGGTATACCACCTCAATTATATTTTTTAAGTCTGCGTTTACTTCAATTTTAAAGGATAATAAGGTTTTCACAATATCGTTTATTTATTTGTATTAAAAATAATTTCCAAGTTCTCGATTTTTTTATTTGTGTTATCGTAATATTTCTGAATGTTAATGTTGGTTTCTTTGTTTAATAGCTATGTTTGCTTGTGTACAGTGTGGAGATGCCAATCTAAAGAACTATGAACTAACTACCGAGTAACATCAACTTCGATTCATTTGCAGTTTCGATACAAATCGAACAGTGTTTGTACTGAACTATTTATGCGGCGTATATAAAGGATCTTGTTGGGCATGTCTAAATCATATTTAGGTTACCTATATACAAAATTCTAGTCTGTTCGACCACAAAGTTGAATGATTTTTTCACTTAAAATAATTTACCGATTCCGGATCAAAACCAGCCCATACACGTCATTAAATGTGAATGCGGATCTTAGGCATTAGAATCACTGATATTTGTAAATTTGCAAAAGACTTAATTTAATGTCCACAACGTATAGAGAAATATAACCAAGGATCCTAAATGTTTCTCACAATTTATTATAATATACATGGAAGGATTCTGTGATTCGAGAAATTCTATTGTGGTTGATAATCTTTAACATATTAACATGTCGACAAATTGAAGAGTTGGAACAAATTTTGGAAAAATCAGAAAGCGTGATTACTGGCAAAATAGTAGCTTAGCTAAGTTTTTCGGGGACACAACGGAACAATTCGATCATTGCACAGTGAGATTTTACTATAGGGCTGCTGGAATTCTACAGAACAATTAATCAATTTTGTCTAATTGCAAAATATTGGAATACTGCAAGAAAAGAAATCTCTCTTACATGTTCAAAAATATCTGTGAGGAAGTCATTGTAGTCGAGCATTATTGGAAATGAAAGCAATCCAAAATCTCTCTCCAGTACCATATATAGAAATCAATAGTATGCTTGGTATGTTCCAAGAGGTATGCTGATTTTATTCCAATTTCCAGCAACACACAAAAAATTAAACCCTTCTTCTAAGTTAAGCCAAGTTTTATCTAATTGCTATAACTTTCAGTGTGATATATGGGTTTACTTTATAGGTAAAAACAATTACCTTATCACGGCGTCACAAAGTTGCTGGGCGATGGACTAAACATTTATCAGAACTGTTTTACACCAGGAATGATGATATGAACATGCAAGAAGAAGCCCACTACAACTATCTTTTAATCCCGAACAATTATCACGATGATTGTCTATAGGTGTCATTCGGGAGAAAGATCGCGCACATCAACGAAATCTATCTCAAAGAACCAGATAATCTCACAACACTATACATGACTGCAAGGAAAATTTTCAATCGGCTATGCAGACGAAAGAAATGAGAATGGCATGAACAACAGGAGCTCAACATCCAAAATTCTAGCCTGGGAGACAGATATCGCAGCATAAGAGAACTAGCTACCGACTGTCATCCGCGTATATATAGCAGCACTATTCGCAACGAATCCGGTGAATTATTTATGGACACTAAAACCGTCCTAGAAGTGTGGCGGGGGTATTTTTCTTCACTTCTAAACAAACAGGCACCACCTTCCGAGCAACAACCTCTGTTACTTCAACGCGACTTAACGTCGAGATGACTCCATCGCTCCCTCCAACATATGACGAAGTGCGGAACGTGATATCGCAGATGAAAAATTACAAGAGACCTGGTGAGGATGGTATCTGGAACGAAATGATCAAATATGGCGGCGATTATTTAATTCAAAGCATGTTTGAGCTCATATCCATAATTTGGTCTACATAAGACATCCCAGAAAACACCAGAAAAAGTTATCCCAGAATTATATCCCAGAAAAATGAAAAATGTTCATCTACCCAATACAAGTGATAGTATCCATTCCATCTTGATGGAACTATTAATTCAGAATTATTCGATTAATTAACAAAGTTATCAGCATACAACGAGAGAAGCTTTGGTGATAATCAATGCGGTTTTCGCCCGAATAGATCAACAACCGGTCAAACTTTGACTCTGAGGATGGTGCTAGAAAAATACCATGAAAAGGACATCCCTGTGTACAGTCTATTCGTAGACTTCCAGCAGCCGTACGAAGCGTTAAGAGGAATACGTTATGGAACGTCTTGTCCCATCTGGGCATACCGTCAAAACTGATTACTTTGTGTCAGGTTTTAATGGATGGATCAATATGTAAGGTGCAAAGACCAGATAATATTTCGGATGCCTTCGAGATAAAATCTGGAGTGTGGCAAGGAGATCCGATAGCTCATATTCTCTTCAACTTATCATTAGAATATGTCATTCATCAGTTTAATATAGCACAGCGGAGCTGCCTATATTACAAATCATCCCAGTTATTAGCGTACGCTGATAATATTTGCATTCTGCGTCGCAACATCATCTCCCAGAAAGAAGTTCTCCTTCCGTTGGAAATGACAGCCCAACACATTGGCCTTCAGATCAATGAAGCGAAGACCAAATACATGGTGATTGCCAGAAGGCAGCAACGTGGGGATTTTATTTCTGGAGTCACACAGTATGTAGGTTAGATAAGGTTAGGTAAGGGTGGCCGTCCTAAAGGACTAGCATAGACACAAAATTGGTCCGTAGCTGTACCACATTCGACATTCCTCCTCTTCACTCGCTAAACCATCCTGAGCTTACCAAGAAGCGTTTAAAGTCCCGGATCTCGATCTTACTAAGATCCGTGAGGTCGTTCAAAGGGGAAGTTCCCATAAATTTTGTTCTGCTGTACGCTAGACTAGGACAGGTGAAGAGCAGATGGAGCACATTTTCCTCCTCCTCCTCATCACCACAGCTGCGGCAGAAATCGGGGGCTGGGACACCCAGTCTGCTCGCATGTATCCCAATGACACAATGTCCCATTATAGCTCCCTCGACCGTACCAATATGTTGCCGTTGAAGCGATATCAGTTGGCCTGATCTGGACCGGTCAAGTCCAGGCCAGATCTGCCTGGTTATTACACACGAACTGGTGTTGGACCATCTGACGTTCATTTCTTTTATAGCTTCTTCCTGAAGTAGCAGTTTACATGAAGCAAGCGGTATCTTTATATCCCGCATGCTTTGGGTTATTAGGCGTGCTGTACCCTTGCGAGCCAACTCATCTGCCTTTACATTCCTTGCGATATTGAAGTGCCCTGGCACCCACGTCAAGCGGATGTTGAACTGATCAGCCATCTCATTTAAAGATGCCAGACAGTTCTGGGCTACCTTCGACGTCAGGGAGTATGATTGTTGCATTTTAATAGCAGCCAGGCTGTCCGTAAATATGCGAATATCCCTCGTAGATATTACATTATACTTCAACCAGTCCATGAGTTCCATTATCGCGATCAGTTCAGCTTGAAAATCGCTGCAATCGGTGCCTCACAGAATACCCCGCCGCCAATCTCTCTATCCCTTTTTGAGCCAGCCATGAAGAAGATTACCGCCTCATTATCCATAACCGTTTCGTTCACCCAGTCCTCTCTGGTGAGAAACTCAGTTTGGAATTTCATATCAACAGATGGCAAAGCAATAGCGTAGTCGGTAGCTTCCGGAATACCCCTGTTGCATAGGATAGATGAGTGCCCTATATTGTTACAGGTCCACATAGATATGGGTTTGAGCCGAATGGTTGTGCAAGATGCAAGCTACTCAGCCGCGATTACCAAGGGAGTAAGATGAAAGAGAATCTCCAGAGCATGAGTAGGTGTGCTCCAGAGAGCCCCACTTATACACAAGCAGGCCATTCTTTGGACTTTCATCAATAGTTTAAGGTTGGCCATAATTTTTAACGCTGGCCACCAGAAGACAACCCCATAGTATAGCAGCCAGGGTGGCCGAGACTTACCCAAAGGCCTACTGATAGGACATGCACCTAACATGGCCTTGTTAAAAGCATCAGATAGCTTGGTTACTAGAACATCAAGCTGCTGTGTAGATGCAAGTGGGTTTGGAACCTATACCGGTAATGAATTACCCAGAATGGTTCTAAAGTAGTCCCATTCAGTTTTCTTCCTATTTCTGAAGGATGGTTTTTAGTGGGTTTTGTATCCACTTCGTACTGGAGATAACAATGGTCAGAAATGGAATGGTCTTCGGACACTTTCCAGTTCAATACCCTCTCCTTAATAAAATCTGGGACAAGTGTGATGTCTAGCACTTCTTGTCTATTTTTAGTAATAAAGGTTGACTTGCGCCCGACATTACATATATTTAGGTTAGTATTAAAATAAAATCAAGGAGTAACTCACCTCGCGTGTTGATATTTGTACTTCGCCAGATTGAGTGATGCGCATTAGCATCACTGCCCATGATGACTCCGACTTTTCGTCTTTGAGCCTCTGTTATTGCACTACCCAACTTACCTGGTGGTATATTTTCCTCCTCATATGGTAGGTAGGCCGATATAAGCCAGAGATTTTGCGCACCCATCTCGATGCCAGCCACCACTACATCAGCATTGCTGTAATTTAGTAGTATAAAAATGTTCAGCGAGAATTCAGGAACGTATCTTACCTTCATTTTTCGCATTCAGTATTTTATATTTGGAAGTTCTGAGGCCCAGCACCCGGTCTCCACTGACCCAAGGCTCTTGGACCAGAACCACATCAATGGAGTCAGATTCCATTTTGAGCAGAATGGCCGCCGAGGCGGCTTTACAATGGTGGAGGTTGATTTGAAGGATATTAAGCACTAGACAGTACTTACCTCCACCAACGTTGAGTCAGACTCCTCCTCTGACGGCGATTCGTCCATTTGGAGCGCACAGTGTAGCCCCATTGATCTCGAAATCTCCGAGTCCACTGATAGTGTCTCCTGAGCGGAGGACCCGCATTCGTGCCTTTGCCCTTTGTTTTCGAGGGGCCAGCTTTATTTATGGTTATGCCCCTTTTTGCACTTTGGAGACCGGGCCTAAAGGCCGATGTCTCCAAAGCACTAGGTACCGGGTTTTTAAGAATACCGGTCTCGTTTTCCTTATTATCTTTGTTATTCATAATAGGTCCCACGAGTAGCGGAGAAAGGAGGTCCACCTATGCAGAGATCCGCAATGTACAGGTAAGGCTGCATGATCCGGAGGTTGCCAAGTATCCGGATATACCGTTAGAGACTGGGCTAGTTTTTAGAATGGGCCCCCCGGCCTGGTCGGTTATCAGCACGGTACGGTTAACACCTTAACTCGGCCCAGTTGTTTAGCGCCGTGTTTTCGCCTAGTACACCACATAAAAACATGTTGTACCAGATTCCCAGTATGTAAAAGTTGAAGAGTTCAAATATCTAGTATCCCTGATCAGTGAGCAAAGCTCCGTTTCTGTCGACATCGCATCGAGGATTGCAGCTGGCTACCGAGCATTTTTCGCCAACATTAAGGTCTTCAAGCCTTCCTATATATCGCGCAAAGTGATACTGGACACCTACAAAGCGCTGATAAGACCAGTTGTCACCTTTCGTTGCGAGTCTTGGACACTAACAGCGCAAGACATCAAAAAACTTGCTGTTACTGAGCGTAAAATAATTCGTATAATTCTCCGTCCTATTCAAGAGGGAGCCACATACAGGATGCGTATGAATTACGAGATCAGAAATGATCTCGATAAAGTTGACATCATCGGATTCATAAAATCAGCAAGGCTTAGATGGGTCGGATATGTTCTTCGTTCGCAGAAGTGGACCACCAAACGGGCCGTAGAGTCGGTGGATGGACGACGTCGAGGGGAGCCGAATAACAGTCGTTCATCGTGCCTGACGTTCTCTTGCAGTGGATCGAACTATTTGGAGGAGCGTCGTTGAGGCGGCCAAATCCCTCCATGGGATGTAGCGCCAGCGTAAATAAATACAAATTATAAATCGGCTTATGGCAATAATTGCATCTGTCTTAGAAAACTCTTCTTGGCCATGTTGGAATTTGGCATCCGCAGCAAACCAGATTTCGTTATGAACCTAATTTCGATTTTTGCAACAAAAAATTGTTTCCGTTTTACGGGAATCATAATACAGAGGTTGCGCTAGTTGGATCATGTCGAACGTATGGAATGCAGTTCCTCTGGAATATAAAAACAAACCAGGCTACGCTTTTGGAGGATGTATTCCTACCTGATGGTTTATACCAAAAACATACTCAGATTTGTGTTTTAATTAACTCGCACAAAGGTTTGTGTCCTAGATAAATTGTAAATATTTTAAAATTAAAAGATTGTTTAACTAACGTAGACATTTATTGATTCTCGTCTCGAAGGGCAATTTCAGGCATATTTACCAATAATATTTTAATCCGGTTAGAGTTTTATATTTTGTTTCATTCAATTTTAAAATTTGAACGTAAGTTGTATGCAGTGATTGATACAACGAAAACCTTAATTTCAGGTATACATTCCGTATTTATTTGTCATGTTAAAAATTGCTAGTTCCGCCCACATTGGACTTCGAGCAAGTTTTAATATAATAATATGTTCCTCAATTAATACCATACATATCCAGCAGCAACCATATATTATGTATATGTGTACACTTAACCTAAATCTATAATATTTATAGAATCCAATTTAAATTTGTTTTCAAATTTTGGTAAATAACTTATTTCATCTATAAATACAGTACGTCGAAAAAGTAACTAAATAATATTTCAAACGCCTCATATTTTCGAAAATTGCAACAACAATGTATACGAGAATATTTATAGAGTTTGTCTATAAAGTTTTAATGCAGTGCGTTCAATAAGAGTTGTACATAAAAGCACAAATTTTACGATCTTCTCTTATTCGTTCGACTGTAACGTATGTGTTAAAAAATACTGTATACGATTATTTTGATGTATTTTATTTTTATAAAATTTATTCCAGTGTACATACATATGTATGTATATATAAGGATCAATATATAATTTTTTTGTTGCTGTTCGTCGACGGAAGATAAAGTATACAAATACAAAATCGACAGATATACGAGATAAATTGAAAATAAATTATGTGTAATGTATATTGTATATACATATGTATATATGTATATACATATATGGTTTAAAAGTATGTCATATACACCCGCATATACAATATATTATGTTTTATGATGAAATTCAAGTTTATCATCAGCAACACAGGGTGATGATCTAATTAGATGTATATATTTCTCTTAATCCGTGATCTAATTTTTGAACCGAATTTAGACATTTCTTTTATCTCGATTATACTGTTACTAAGAAAGATAGCTTAAATTTGCCAAATTATATACATAATTCAATAATATTGTATTTTGTTGTTTTGATAGTATATACATATATATAAACATATAAATATATACGATTCTAGATTGCGACTTGAGTAGATAATGCCAAATTTGACTTTCGTTTACTCCACGTTTTCTTCTCCTGTATTTTAGAAGTGGCGGGAAATTGAAAAATGGAAAAATAATTCATGTTGTCTAAACAGATTAAATTGAAATGAATGATTTTGATGATTATACGTATTCGGGTGGGTATACATACACATATATTCATATATAGACGTCAGGGTATGTTTCAATTTTATTTGTTTACATCGTAATTAGAAAACTTTGGTTTTAAAACGCGCTTATGTTCAAAGTAAAAAGACAGAGGATTAACGAATTTTTTTGTTTTCATTGGGTTTTTAATGCTTTTGACATACATAACATTTCTACTGCTATACCTATATTTTTCTGTAGATTAAAATAAATACGTTTATTCAACTATAGTGTACAGTGAATGTCATCGATTATTCAGTGACGTCTACAGTTAAATAGATCGTTTTGAAGCTCGCGGAAGATTATAAGTTTTGTATATAACTGGTAGAATGATTGGAATATTTTTTTTTACATTTATAATGGTTGGCGAAAAAAGTACGATGCAATAACTATACAACAGGTTTAAACCCTGTTAAAGTAAGCCGATAGTTTCCGGCAGAAAAATAACGATAAGGATACCTTTTTTTCATGCATATCATAGAATGAGAGATAACTTGTACAAACTAATTTTCCAGTGATACCTATTGAAAAAACAGTTCAGAGCAAACACTTCGCTTCTATAGATATAACACGCTAGAATCAAAACATGATAAACAAGAGGAAATAGAAAATTAGGCACTTTAGTAGAGACGTCAAAGTACAAGCACCACATATAATGCTGCAGCTAATCTAGAATTAACACAATTCAAAATAACAGTTATGATCGTTATGCTGAAATGTTTCAAATAATAATAATATCGAAAGACCCACGAAACTTGAAAATATAGTGTCCGGATGACACCTGCGACAAAAAGAACTACATATTAATTTGTAGTTCTTTTTGTCGCAGATGCTAAGAATATTAGCATGGAATACCAACGGATTGACGTTCAAAAAATAGAGCTTTGTCTAATATCCGAGCACCAGTGTGAACATAGCCCAAAATTCTATCCCCGGAAACATTAAAACTTGCATATACATAGTAATAATATTGTAAAAATTTAACTACCATGATATTTTGTATAAGGTTTTAAATATTATCCGATAATAAATACATATCTGATAGTTAACATATTTTACGAATTTACTCTCAGCCCCAAAATATATTACTGTCATGACACTAATTATATAATTTATATGCTTATGAATATATATTGATACATTTTACTACCAGCCCCGAAATTTTTGTAATTAATGACACTTATAAAAAGATATTTATACATAATATATAGGATATATTTCAAGAATAAAATTAAACCAAGATAAAAAAAATTGTTTGTAGACCTTTTTTTTACTTTGAACTCAGAAACTATTCGCTGGCCAAAGTAGAGTTCACCATGTGATTCAAGAGTGCTTCATGTATATTCAGTATTATGCTAGATTTTTCTGTGTAGATGATCCGAGTATTAGGCCTCTGAACTCAGAAACTATTCGATGACCGGATAAGCGGAGATGACCATGTGATTTAAAATGGTTTCATATATCTTCAGATTTTTTTTTAATTTTTGCTATGTTGAGGTTCTGAGATATAGTCCTTTGAACACAGAAACTATTCGCTGGCCGGATAAGCAGAGTTTACCATGTGATTCAAGAAAATTTCATGTATCTTCAGTAGGGTTGGTACACTGAAAGAAATAATATGCTGTTATTAACAAAAAACACATGTAAACTTTACAAAAAAATAAGTTCAAACTCAGCCTACCTAGCGCTATGTAAATAAACCAAAAATGATATTGTAAATTTAACTAGTTGCAATGTTATATCTGCGTAAACATGGCTTAAAAAATATTTGATAAGTTTACATGAGTGAAAAGTAAAATTAACTAAAATTTAAGTAAATGTATGAAGTCAATTAGTAAATACTTTACCTCGATCTATGTAAAATTGTAAAAATAGTAAACAGAAATTCTAAATTAATATAGCAATATTGTCTAGTTAACGTAGCTCCAGTTTTAGTTATTGCAAAAATGGCATTGCTGATTTGTCAAATTAACATTGCGCTGACATTAAGGTAACATAGCAGAATTGTGAAATTGAGATATAATACCATGTAAAACTATGAAACTATATATATATATATATATATATATATATATATATATATATATATATATATATATATATATACATATATATATATATATATATATATATATATATATATATATATATATATATATACATATATATTAACATGAAATTTTTGTAAATTCAATTATAATAAATAACACATAAAATTATATTTTTAGAACATTTCATTATTTATTGTCAAATTGATTTAAAATTTAAAGAAATAGTCATAGGTATGTAGGTACATAGTTCACTTATATATAATAGTATTATTATATCATACTTTAATTAAATTTATTAATAATTTCACAATTCTTATAATATTTTATAAAAACAATTAATTTGTTTATAATATTTAGATACATATTACATATATGTTTCTATATATATCTATATATAATATGTATTTATACAAATATAAATTAAATTAAAAAATCTAAATTAAATAAAAATTATAAAAGTACAAAATTCAATTATTTTGTATATTAAATCATACAATTAAATTTAATTATATGGAAGAAAATATAAATTTAAAAAATATTGATATAAAATTTGAACAGATGCACAAATATAACGAATTGAACAACTTCAAATTTTTTACCGATTGTTATTAACAATTGTTGTAGTTTGGTTCTTCAAATTTTTTGAGGTTTATCAATTTCAATATCCATTTCAGCTACTGTTGTTACTACCAACCGACAACAAAAAAGATTTCTTACTGTTTATATCATCTAATTTCTGGCAAATTTCTAAAAATGATGACTTATATTCTTCCTGTTTCAGATTGAGGGATTTTTTTTTCTTCAAAATATCGTTCCATTTTGAACATATTGTTGGTTGGCTTGGGTACATTGTTAAGTAGTCGATACTTATCTGCAAAAAGAAAAATACCAATAAGTTTAATAGTAAAAATTATAGGTCTTAAAATCATACAAATTCTGCCCCAAACGCATGTTTATAAAGCGGAAATTCCTCAAATGTTTTAAAAAGTGAGGAGTCCTGATTTTCCAAAATCTCATTTACTCTATTTTTGGAGCTTACTTGCCATTTTTTGAAAACTAAATCTCGCGAGCTTCTCATTTTGCGAAGTTCAGTTTTAATTAAATTATAATCCGACTGGTCGAGAATATGGCCACCTATAATCTAATAAAAATTTCATTAATTATAATTTACTCAAATTTAAGCAAGAAATTGACAATATTGACATGTTACCTGTTGGCTTTAACTCGGTGGCTCTCATTTCCTTTGATAAACTGCAACTGTCAACAGGTTTATTAATTTTTTTTTATTTTTCTGATTCTGTAAGTAAACTTATTGTACAGTTTATCAATTGGTGGCATATTTGCTCTTTTAATAAAATAAGTGTTCTGAAAATAATTTAAAATAGTAATTATATGTGAAATTTTGAGTGTTGAATTGCATACTGATAAAACGTAACATATTTTCTCCTGGAAAACATTGAAGTATTTCTTCAGCAATTTTATGAATTTGTTTTTTTTCGGTGTTACGTTTTTAATTATTAAAAATGAGCCACAATAAGGGTGCAAATATTTTCTCTGTGACTATTTTCAATAAATTTATTTTTAGAAAAGAATTCTTTGCATTTCCATCCACTTTCTATTTGTTGAAGTATTTGGTTTACTGTCTATACAAGAAAATTTTTACAAAAGTTAGGGTAACAATAACAAATATTTTTCAATAGAATAAAAGAGAAATTACCATATGTATCTCCTGATCTCCAATGTTGTCAGAGGGAGGATGAAAGTTAGGAAAATTTGCAGTTGTACGTGTGAGATCTGCAGTTAGATGTGGTTAAATTACGATGATGCATTAAAGACAAATACGGTTCTTGAAAATAACCATAGGCTTTTTTTTACCACGAAAATAACTTGTATTCAAATTCAATTCGAATTCCTAATTCGGCTGGTTCAAATAATCTGTCCAGATGCTCATATCGTATATATTTAAATCGGTGATTGACTAAACCAAACCCTGTGAATAAAAACTAATTACATACACCAAAAAGTAAAAAACTAAAAACATATTTACTTTCAAATTTTGAGCGTAGAAGCCCCATTCCCCATGATGCCAATAAATCTGTAGATTCATCTTCCTGTTCCTGACTTAATTATTGGATTTATTTAAATTTGTCGAAATTGTTGATTGGCTGGCCTCCTCAATTGGAATATTAATATTACTGTTATGAGGCACTTCATGAGTGTTAGTTAAAATATTTTGAAATTCTGATAAATATATACTAGATGCATTATCGATCAAATCTAAACTGTCAAACCATTCACTAAACTATCAGAAATAGACAATGTATCCGTAGTACTCGTTTCAGATATCGAATCCTAGAATATAATATAATGATAAAGTTATGTTAATTTAAAATATTTACCGATATTGAAAAATATTGCTTACTAGTTATTTGATGTTCCCGTTGAAGATTGTACACAAAGTGCTCGACTAGTATTTGATTGCCCAACTGTTTCTCCTGAAATAGTTCATTAATTTGGTTTTGTGTCAGGTTTAATATAAACATATATAAGGCCACTTTATCTAAAACAAAAAATTTAAAAAATCTTAAGTTTTAATAGTTGTATATATATACATAAATGAAAAAAACATGTGCTCCTACACGACGGTATACGAAAAATAAATTGCATACACACATTTTTAAGTACATATTTTAAAAATATAAAAATTAGATAATTATTTATATACCAGCTATATACTACTTCCATATACAAAATTAAATATGATTAGATTACAAATAGGCAAACAAATACAATTTACACCAAAAAGCTAACCATTCGCCAGGTAACAAGCGGTTAAATTTAATTAATATCCAATGTTGTAAAAGAAGACAATAACTTTGTTATAACACATACACCCATTTACACGTAAATAAGTACAAAATTAATAAACAATTATTACACTACCTTACCTTTGATTGAACCAAATAGCTCATAAACTTCTATATTTAAAAGAAACTGTTTATCTAAATGTTCAATTTTTATTGTATCCATAATACTCCTATTTCACCGGCACTCACTAACACGTTCACTTTAGTACTGTTTCACGATAAAAATAAAACGCATTATAACCGATATTTCATTGCAATGATATTTTAATATTTATATGTACATTTTACTTACTGGTAATAAAAATTAACATTCGAATAGAATAACATTTACTTAAAAACTATGTAAAATGAGCATTAATCTAGTGAAGTTTTTTTTGCAGTGATAATATGACATAATTGCTAAGTAAACTAAGCTTGAGTTAGGTGAATTTTTCCTAGCATAATGTAACATTTTAACAAGGATATTTCAAAATTTATTTTATGCATATTTTACTTGAATGACTTTAAATTTAGCATCGGTATTGGAAAAAATTGACTTTTTGGTATGTAAAACGAGCATTGTTATAGTTGTATTTTTCTTACCAAATGTAATATTTTACAATGCATATAAAAACTTTACAAGGCAGTTAACTAGATATTACAAGTCTATATTTTACATGTCAATTTTTGATACATTAGCATGGCAATGGTCAATTTTACATAAGAAAAATACGCATTGCATATGCTGTTCTAATAAAAATAAGGGTAAAATTTACGTTTTTGGCTTTACATGTATGTCATTTTTGTAAATAAAACATTGCATTTTTTTTCAGTGTAGATTTTTTCTATGAGGAGGTTCTCAGATATAGTCCCCTGAACTCAGAAACTATTCGCTGGCCGGATCAGCAGAGTTTACCATGTCAGTGAAGAAAGTTTCATGTATCTTCAGTAATGTTTTTAGATTTTTTCTATGTGGAGGATCTGAGATAGCCACTAAAACATAGAAACTATTCGCTGGCCGGATAAGCAGAGTTTACCATGTGATTCAAGAAGGTTTCATGTACATATATTCAGAACTTTTTCAAATTTTTGCTATGTGGCGGACCTGAGATATAATCCCTTAAAATTAAAGTTGAGCGGATTACTCCAGCACTCAATGCCACTAATGGGCCCACATGGGCTATAAACATCCAACCGTGGTTTTTGGTACCACCGGGAATCGAACCCGATACCCTCGATAACAAAGCAAGGACGCTATAGTTACTGTGCCAACGAGGCCGGCTTATAGTCCCATAAACTCAGAAACTATCCGCTGGCCGGATAAGGGGAGTTTATCATGTGATTCAAGAACGTTTCATGTATCATCAGTTTTTAAAAAAAAATTTATATCTGGAGGATTTGAGATATAGTCCCACAGAAACTATTCGCTGGACAATACACCCCACCAATAGTATATCATACAACACTGACATAGGACGAATTGCTATAATAGTTACAACACCTTAAAGACCAAAATATAAAACAAAAGAAATACAGGCAACCACAATTAGCATCAAAACATAAAAACAGTCATTAATTGTTACTGTAAATCACTGTCCGAAGCGATACAACCTAAAGTAAGACGATTTCATAAACATCTTTAAAAACTTAGAAGAAAAATTCATTGTCGAAGGATACTTTAAAACAAAACATACTAATTTGGGATCAAGACTAGTTACATCTAAAGGCAAAGAACTTCTTGCAGCAGTGATAGCATTTGGAAGTAATTGGTACTCTACTGGAGGAATCTAACAAATAGTTATTTTCCGACAGATGTCAATTACACACCCAGTTATCGACAACCAATACGTTACCATTGAAGAGGTATATGGCTTACTCTAAGCAAAAGATAAACCCAGAATAATGCAATGCTACATTAACGAATAGATATACATGTAATAAACAACCAAACAATGCTCAACTATATAACATTACTATACAAAAGAAGGAACAACTAGATGTCAAAGTAGAAATATTCATAAGCGATTTTCAACATTTGGCATGGAACAATACAAGCGAAATCAAAGAAAGAGCAATAGGTGCTAATTACCCGAAAAAAATTAGGCATCTATTAACTGGTTGCAGACAATGAGTAATTAAGAAATGTCAGCCATGTAAGGCTCACGGATAAAAAATAAACTGAATAATCTGACCCAGTGAACTATTGTCTGCATTTATGGGCATACGAAAAACCTCCTGATTATTCATTGTTGAAAACCATGAAAAAAGTAAAATGTTCGATAATGCAGGATTTTCCAGCCAAATGAGGCACAAGTGAAGGTTATATCCAATACCGGTTATCGAGTAGCCCGCGGGTACTCAGGTATTTTGGTCATTTTTGGAATAATCAACTAGCCGAGTAATTTAACCGACTACCCGGGTATATCATATTCACCAAAAAAAAACTAAAAAATTAACTATTTAAGTTTCGAACAGTACCAAAAACCAAACTACATATAATATTTATAGTTAAAGATAGATGGGGTTTTGCAATCAATGAGCAACCTTTTTAACGGAGAGATCCACTAGATTTTAAATTCAAATTAATTAGATTCTGTGAATTAAGTAAAGCAATTTGATTTGAAATTTAACTACCAGAAATCTACTTTTTAAGTTCAATTCTAGTGGAACTGCCTGATAAAAGTCTTGACCTTGTGATACAAAATTTGTTCACCAGATTAACTTATAATAGATGTCTCGTGGTGAGTGTGGTGAGTTTATTACTATTTAGAATTTATTTTATGTTTTATTATATCACGAATATGACGAACGACTGAAAAATATTTTGAATATGTATACATACGTATGTGTACCGACACCATTCTTCACGAACATGGTGGATTGTTAAAATAGATTGTTTTTATTGAAAAATATTTACTTACTCAATGATGAATTCGAATTACTATGAAACCTAGGTATGTAGGTATAGTATTGCCTAAGATTGCCTTTAGTATTAAAAAAAATTAATACTCGATTACCCGGCTATTTTATTATAAGTTGAGTCATTTGGATACCCTATACACAAGAGAATGAACAATTACGGAAGTAGACGAAACTGAAGATCTAGAATTCACTTAAACGTTCACTATGGAATTAGTAGCCAAAGAAATAAAAGAAAATATCAACCCAAGAAAACCTCATAGGGAAACTAACTGAAATTTTGTTGGGTAGTTATTTGAATGTGCCATAAGCCTTTGACAGAGTCTAGCACGACGGGTGTTTATTCAAACTCCAGAAAGTATTACCACCACAATTTTGACAAACTCTTAGAATCTTAATACATATCATAGATGTTCAGCAAGAATAAGCACACTCTGAAATTAATGAAATCAAGGCTATTGTATCGCTCGAAAATATCTTGCCAACTTTACTTATTGTGTACAAGTGATATTCCACTAACTCACAACATTTCTATTGACACTGCGGTATCATAGCAGTAGATATAGAACTGTCAACTCCTATCAACTCCGCAAACTGCATTGAATAAAATTCTTTAATGACAAGGCAATAGTATATAAAACTAAATGAAACAAAACAATAAACCAAGATTCTAACCTACAATGCAATCCAATTGCTCGACCACCGGGAAATAACAAGAAAACTCAAAAAGACGATTCGATTTGAGTTAGCTTCATGGTCAGCGAAATGCAAAAGTAACAATAACTTTGAATGTAAAACCAATAATATGGAGAGATCTTATAGTTAACAAAGAGTAACCATTTTGTTTGTTTCTAAAAAAATTAGTTCATTGTAAATATTTTATGTGGAGAAATAAAACAAAACTAAAAAACGTATAGTAGAATATGTGCCAATACATTTAATTGACATTTTCGATAAACGCCTTAAATCAATGACTCTGTGAAATTTTTTGTTTTAGAGTCATTCTAATTAATAAACAATTTGACAAAAAGAAAGTCTGACGTACAAATGACAACAGATTACGTACACAGACACCTACACGCGAAAATTTTAAAAATTGTTAACCCTTAACATTTCGCGCATATACATAAATAATCTATAGCTATGTGCGTACAATAACAATCGTGCATAGTAGCAACCAATTTTATACCATTATAAAATTCATTTTCCGCAGGCTTTCACCAAACAACCAACAAAAAAACTGTTTGTGCAGATTCTAATTTCATAATATAATGTCGTAATTCAAGATGAAAAATATTCTTTATGCGGAATGAAAATAATATTATAAATTATTATAAAACAAAGCGCGTAAAGCCGGTAATTAATAACAAACTCGCACACACTTTTACTCGTCGTTTTCACATTTTCACCGTATGTCTTACGCAAATTTTTTTTTTTGTTTTTGGCACAATAAAAACATATTTATGATATCATTATTCAGGTGCAAAAAATGGGTTTTATTTTCAAAGCTCATTATAAAGTTTAGTGATAAATTGATATAAATAATCTGATGAAGGATGCGATAGCGCAAATTTAGAGAAACATTTAAAGCATTAAGGCGCCATATAAATCATATATACGAGTATACGGTGTGATCAAATCTTTTATTTATATATGCGATTAACCTGAAAATATAATATATCCTTTTATTATTATATATAGGATTTCTAACCTATAGCCTGATAATTATTTATATACTATATAAATATATACCACAGATAACTATTATATAGTATAGTTATTGAAGTGTTTACCATTAAATGACAACGTCGACAACGTAGGCAAAGTCGATAATATTAACAATTCCTATAGACTATAGAGTGATAATTAATGTATAAAATTAATTTAAAACTACGGTAACCAAATATTATTAGGATCAATGTGATACGGGGGTGGCGACAAGTTTATAGAATTGCGCCTTCAATGCATTTTAATCTGACATTAAAAAAAAAAATCTGCATTATCTGCAAAGCGTCGTTAAAGTCGGTTTTAATAGTAAAAATTTATTAAGGAATCATGATTTAGCAAGTGATTTGCAGTAGTGGACTCAAGAGCCGGTTTTGTCACACTCTCCTCAATGACGTCGATTCTATGCAAGTTTACTAGAAATAGGCTAAACTACATTATAGTCAGTTGTTTTATTCTTTCAACGATTAATTTAAAAAATAGTGTTGAATGCCGAAAAAAATCGACAATATAATTTTTATTTTAGTAAAGAAATTGGCTACTAACTTTACACAGAAATCTTTTACTGAGTAAAATAGTTCACAGTAATCTATAAAGGTACAATGAATTGGTATGAAAATAATCTATTCAGTATTGTCTCAAAGGAGCTGTAATATCAGGAATTAGAAGCTATAGAAGATATTGCTAATTCTACAATTAGCATTCCTTTTGGCTTACGCACCGCTGCTCAGACATTTCAAAGGCTCGCATAAACGAGGTAGTTAGAGGACTTGTTTTCGTGTTTGCATACATAGATAATATTCTAGTAGCTTTGAAATCAAAAGAATAGCAGCAATCGCATTTGCAACTACTTTTTAAAAGGCTTGCCGATTTTGATATCAATATGAAAACTTCAAAATGCGAATTTGGTGTTAATGCTCTTAATTTTCTAAGTCATAAACTTACCACCATGGGAATATTTCCATTCGAGGAAAGAGTTGAAACTATATCGGAATTTTCAGCGACTATATACATCCATTCAACAAATTTAACAATTTATTGGCATGATTCATTATTACCATCGCTTTGTACCAAAACCAGCTGAATTGTTATCGCCGATTCATGCGCATCTAATTTTGTTACTCAGCCAAAAACTGCAAGAAATTGTGCTTGGTCAGAAGAGTGTAATGAAGCATTCGCCTTAAATGGGCGCTTGCTCATGTAACACTTTTGGATCATTATTTAGATGACGCAGTGTTCAGTTTTGCTACTGTTGTATCGAACACCGCAGCCGGAGCCGTTTTGCAGCAACTCAAAAATGGTAGTAAGGAACCGCTAGTATATTTATTTCTAGAGGAACTTCAAAAATTACTTTCTGGTTCCACTCGTCTCACAACTAAAATATTAAAAACTGATCGTTACTTTTGACCTAACATGAACAAAGACGTAACATCTGAGCACAGTCTGGTCTTTCATGCCAAATATCTAAAATTCAAAGGCTCACGAAAACGGAATTAGGGCAATTTAAACGGCCTTTTGGTCGTTTTGAATACATTCATTTGGACATTGTTGGAACACTTCCTCAATCAAATGATAGATCGTTTCACAAGATGGCGAGAAGTATCGTGAGTTATTTTATTAGCTGAGATTTTGTATTTATTGAGCTTAAACCATAAAGCTTTTAGTAACAAAAAAGTATTTTTAAAAAGCTGTATTCAATGATTACTTAATTTCGTAAATTACAATCATACCTTATAAAACAGTTATTAAACTGTAAATCAGAATTAATTAATAAGATATATCTTAAAACTTTAAAATTTTAAACTCTTAAAATTTTCTAAAGTTTAAGAACCTTTGTATTGCATTTACTGATAAAATAAAATTTGAGAACATAATATACAACGTTATACTAATGGCTGCGGAAGCTTTTTATTTCCAATCTTTTAATGCAGGGTTTTTGCTTTAATTTTTTCAAAATAATTTTTTGTTATTATACTTTCGGCCAAATCACTTATTTAAGTTAAGCTTTTTAGCTACTACTACAAAATAATAATACAAATAATCTGAGACCGAACAATTAAAAGGTGTGACGATCGTCTTTCATACACGTGTCGTTACAACATTTTCTTTGGCACATCAAGGCCATAATTATAGCCATAGATATGTGCTGCAGTTTGTGTCGTTGACATTCTCATACGAAAATGAACCGAATTGTCCGGTTGATATGCGCAAACCCCGTTTCAAGTTTTAAGTTTCAAGCTGAATTAAACCATTAATTTCACAATCATCATAGTAGTAAAATGATTTATGGTCAGCACCTAGATGCTGGTTTAGTTTAAAATCTTTATATCTTGTTTTGAAATTAAAATAATTTAAGGTTATATGAATGCATTACTGTATTTGTTTTAATTTCTCAAAATAGTTGGTGTACTGTTTTTGCACTGGTATATTGGTATTATTGCCGATTGATTTCAGCTAGGGTTGCGATCCCTGACGATGTAATGTGCACTATTCCTTTCTTACCGAAGAAAAGTTGGTGAATATAAAGAGCTGCATTTTCTCAGGCAATCTGAACGTCGTTCTGTATCCTGGGTCGAAATACAAAAATGCCTTTATTTCCTCCAATTTTAGCTGACACAAATTAGTGCCGGACAAGCGTTCGTTTTGCTTAATAGGTGAACATTTGCAGTGAGATTAATTATTTACTGAAAGCAATCTTAAAGAATTTCGGACAGCCGTAACCGTGTTATGGTTCTAATGGTAAGGTTGACAAACTAGGGACCAAAACATCTGGTCCAAACAAATAATTTCAAGTTAACCTCAAGAATTTTAATTTCAAAATAAAGCTGAATCAAACCATTAATTTGACAAGCTTCTATACTAAAGAAAAGCGCAGTGGAACAATGCACCTGCATCAGAAAAGTAAAATGATTTATGTTCAGCACCTGGATGCTGGTTTAGTTGCAAATCTTAATATCTAGTTTTGAAATTAAAGTAACTTAATTTAGCGTATGGATGCATTATTGTATTGTGCACCATTCCTTTCTTACCGAAGAAAAGTTCGGGAGTATTAAAGAGCATCATCTCAGGCAATCTGAACATCATTCTGTATCCTAGCTCAAAATACTGAACCGCCATTATATTTCTGCCAATAGATGTTGACTTTAGCTGACACAAATTATAGTGCCGAGCAAGCGTTCGTTTTGTTTAATACGAGGGCGGAGTGCGAGAAGTCTGGTAAAAATGAAACAAGGAACAATATTTTCGGCCAAAAAAAAATAATTTTCATCGTAAACGTGTTTTAGTTCGATATACTTAGTCCAACGTTTTTCCAATTTCTCGATCCCCTCCCAATAATAAAATTTCTCCAATTTCTCATGGATTTTGACCATGGCAATTACACACGTGTGCACCCGTGCATATTGTCTTGATGAAAGAGAACTTTTTTCTTCGCCAAATGCGGTCGTTTTTCTTTCAAAACGTCGTTGAAATGGTTCGATAAGTTGCAGTAATAATCGCCATTGACTCTTCTTCCTTTTTGAAGGTAATCGATGTGGATTATGCCGTGTGCATCCCAAAAAACTGTGACCAAGACCTTGCTGGCCGATAAAACCACCTTAGTCTAACTCCACTGTTTAGACTGTCCTTGATGGTGATGGATTCAGTGTTATATGAAACGATGCAAAAATTCCTTTTTATTTCGCTTTAACATCGCCAAACCTGCCACTGTTACACGTGTGCGTTTTTGGTCGATTGTAAGCAAACGTGGTACCCAACGCACGGATAGCTTTTTCATATTCAAATGTTCCTGTAATATATTGCGCACACGTTCATTTGAGATGCCTACTATCTTAGCTATCTCGCGCACTTTCATTCTGCGGTCTTGAAATACCGTATCATGGATTTTGTCAACCATTTTTGGTGTGGTGACTACATTTGGGCATCCTAAACGTTCGGGATCAGTTGTGCTTGTACGACCACAACGAAAATCAGTAAACCACTTGTGAATCATTTTAACCGATGGTGAAGAGTCCCCATAATACTTATCAACCTTTGTTTTGATTTGCGTAATGGTTTTTCCACGCAACAAATTATGTTTAATTAACAAATGAAATTCACTTTTTTCCATGTTTGCAAAAAAACAATGTGTTGTCTGTTTTCAATGGCTGTCAAAACTAAATGACAGATCTGTCTGAAAATTTTAATTTGGCCAGTGACAGATAGTATTGACACATGAGATCTGGGATTTGCAATTTTGGCACCCTCTTTTGCAATTTTATCAGACTTATTATTATTAAACAGTTGTCCTCATTGATGATGTACGATCTGTTCTTGCATGGCCCGTGTCTCTCCAAAGCGAATCCGGAGCTGTGTAAAACAGGTATGGGAGTGGCATCTATAGGACCATTGGAGTCTTAAATGCAATTTCGAGATATTGATATATGGTAGCAATGAGGCTAACTTACTATTAGTAACTGTTGAATGCTCATGGCGAGATGGGGTCAGGGGACCTAAATCTCATTCCTTATTCGATTATCAAAATTCCCAGTATACTTTTCCAATTTGAACATCAACGGTTGAATGCAATGGTTGTATGCGGAGCAGATCGAAGTACAACAAAAAGAAGGTTTATTATTTTTATTTCAGAAATACTATTTATAATTTTTTTATTTCAAATTTGTTTATAGTTAAACCATCTAAATTATTTTACAGGTTTAGTAGGTTTTAGGTTATCTTATAATATATACCTAGCTAAGTGTGTTGGGATTTCAACTAAGAAACCGTCTGCATGATGGTTGCGAACTTATTAGAAACGATGAGCTTATGATTTAGCTAGAAGAAGTTCGAGGACGTACCCCGCGAGAAAACTGAAGCCCAGAAGCAAACTAATTAGATGTGGAAAATTCGGATTGTGCTGAGGCAAAAGAAATTAAGAATGTCTTATCGACACCAACAAGGCAACAACTCCATTAGATTGCAGAAGGAAGTTTTTATTTAATTTTTTATATATAAGATGACCAAAATTGGAAAAAATAGATACTAAAAAATATTAGTAATAAGAACAATAATAATAGTTATACAACCGCAGTAAGGAAATAATGTAACTCATGTTAGTTTGGATTATAGTTAAATACTAGTATTCTGACGGTGTGGGCATTTTCTGCATGGGGCTGGGAGTAAATGGAAGCGCGAACGAAAACATACAGTTTCAGGCATTTAATACCGAGCCCGGAATATATATCGAGGAGCTGGAGCATGCATGTCATATGAAATTTATAATCTGAAAAAATTTACGTTTCGGCCAAGAGTGACAACTGCTTCAACAAACCCTTAGCCGTATACAGATGACAAACCAGGAGCCCAGCTAGCCGTAATGCTACGTACTTTATCCAAAATAGCCCCGAGCTACTTCAATCAATATTGATTCCCTAGGGTTATAATTTGAGGAACTATTACAGTGTGCTATACAGGCATCAGCACCTCGGGTGAAATGAGCACCATTAGACTTTGTGGGTAACCTACTTAATGTAATCTCTGATAGTTTTTTGTTTGTGTTTATTTCTCTTCTTTTTATTTCGTATACAGACGAAGTGCACCAGTGAATTTGACATAAGTGCGGCATTCTATAGGTGCTACATACTACCCACAACGACCTAAATATTTACTCTTTTTCCCGACAATTAGCCCCACAGGAAAGGCAATGGTATAGGATAGTTTCTGGAAACGGGAACGCTGGATATGAGCCTCATTTAAAAATCATAAAACTTTGATTTAATGAATATCAATTTTGTTATAAATAGCTGAAAACATCTATAATTTGGCAGTATGATATATTTATACATACATAGTTCAATTGCTAAATTTCAGAAAGCTGTCAATAGTAAAATTATAGGATTTGGCAAGAATGCTTAACTTATTCAATTTGTACTGCCTTAAAGATGAACGAAAATAATTTTAAATTCTTCCCAATGCACTCTTCAATTACATTCTTTTCTAAACCTTGTTGATATTTATTGTACAAGGTCGAAGCTTTCTGTTTGATGGTGTTATAATCACATTCTATTCTACATTTATTAATTCACCAAATACAAAATTTGTGATGCTCTAGGATTTGGGCTGCAGCCTAATACCCCCTTGGTAAGAATGGGGTTGCTTATATATCGTATGGCATACTGGCTAAATTAATAATTTTAATTAATTTACATTATACATACGGAAAAAACCTTTTCAATAACCACCAGCACAACATATATATACTAATAAATATTTTATTTAGAGCCACACCAGTATCGGAAATAATGTTTTTGTTGTAGCGTGTTCATCAATCAGGAAAATTAGATTTCTAATACCAAATGAAATTTCCAAGAATTGAACGCCTTTGTATAAAAAAAATATAAAAAAAAAATTAAATTTTCTCTTAAAAATTTTGTAATTTAATTAATTCAAAACCAGCATACATACAAAAGGTTGGTTAATATAATTTTATTTAATAAAAATAATTATTTTTATATCAAGATACGAACATTTTTACATAAAGAGATTATGGTTTTTCACTTTTTCTCCTCATTAACAATTTCATCATGAAAATGATGATATCTGAAAATCAAGTATATGTAACTATTAGGTAGATAATATATGTATATGTATGTACATATATACATTATATCCATTATTCCTGAATATAGGGGTTACGATAAGGTTAGCTAACAAGTAGTCAAATAAGTAGGAGGATACTTTAAATGAAAGAAGTGTACTTCTGACGGTTTGTTTGTTTGCTGGCGAGACATTTTTTTCTTCTATATGTATGTTTATTTTCTCGAGAAAACCATTTCAACCACATGTTATTAGACATGGACGAGAGCTACTGAATTTTATACCTGGAGTGTATGATCTGTTCAAAAATTTCTTATCGATTGCCCAAAATCATTTTTTATGCGAAACATTCCCGGCAAGTGTATGACAATATATATGTTCCTAGTTAAGTACTCAAGGTTTACTACGAGTCTTTCATCTGAGTCGATTATCAAAGACTTCAGAGTATTTTCGAATGAACATTTTAATGATCATACACTCGGAAAACCCTTTCCAGTTCCTAGAGTTACTTCCAAACAAAACCATTTATTTATGTGAACCGAAAATAATATCCTGGATTAAACCTACAAAATTACTTGATGTATCGTTATTAATTGCTGTATCCATGTTCGATAAGTTGGATAAATGTTTGCTAAAATTATTCATAAATAAATCAAATAGTGAGCGTAAAGAACAATATGTAAAGCCAATTAGAAATAAATAATATCTTATATAGAAGAACCAATATCTGATCATCGATTTGGATTCGACGGAATAGCATTAGTTCTATATTTGAGCCAGATAACAACCAGTTTCGCCATACCAAGCATGCACGTTTTCTGTTCCAATGCAACAGAAATAATGTTGGGCAACAAAATATTTGAAAGAGTACCAACCTGCGGGCGCGGCTAATCAACATGGAAATCACATAAAAGTTAATGTAGAAATCCAACTGTACAGACGCTAATATCCCATATGAAAATATCAAAACCAACTATATCGCACGATCGCATCTTACTTTTTTAATGACTCCTTTAAATATGATTCCATCTATATTGACGAGTACATGCAGTTTAACTGGGCCTAGTTGTCCTTTTAAGTGTTCGTAGCCGTAAAATGTCCATATGATGCTGTATTTAGATGCGAATTACCACAAGTTCTAAACAACTCAATTTAACATACACATGTCCTGTGGATGTAGTATGTGCACTACAGGCAACTTATCCTGAATTTCCACAAATATCAACAGAAAAATTGTAAGCTTCTACATATACCAGTTCACCAGCGATATCCCATTAATGTCAAATACCTTGTATTAAACAATACAAAACCTATTAAAAAAACAGGAGAGTAAACTTATTTTACCAAATTCGTGTAAAATCCTGACAATTCCCAAAGCACAAGGCTTGACCTCAGTACGTGTGATATGTGTTCGATTTACAGACAAAGATATTAAATTATTCGATTGCCTACCACATACGCTATAGTGGTTTTAACCTGCAGGCATGGATTCAAGTTCATCTACTGTTAACCGATTGAAGGAGACCAACTACCTCTGTCACTCGAATAGCATTAACAGCTATATAGTGAGAATAACCTCCGCCACATCACTATAAAATCGGGTAATATTTATATCACTATGGAGATTCCGGAACGAAACCATGAATCCTTAACAATGTTGACCCCACAAGACTAGGAAGCATACGTTTTACTTTCAAAATGTAAACAAAATGTCTTCGAAGGCTGTTTGTGTAAAATAGTATAATAGAAATTATTAAGTTGCTATAGTGTCGTCATATTCTCATATGAATTTTTCAAGATTTTTGGGAAGGGATGAGATTCTTAAGGGTCTATATTTTCATGTACTTTGACATTTTTCTGTTGAACTGGACCCTTATGGTTATTTCTTATATGGTGGCTGTTTGTGTAAACATATGAGGAGTTCTTCCACTTTTGTTTCATACATAACCATTAGAGGTTGGATTTGTCAGCTGGGTTACCACCTGGGTGGTCATTCTGTGGTGCTATCTCATATTAGGCGATTACAAAATGGGGAAATTATAAATTGTCGTAGCTCACGTGGATGAATTGTGGATGAATAACGTCACGTCGCTTATTGATTTGAATGAAAAAGACCACAATATCCTTCCGTCCTACTTTTACTAGTGGCAAAAACAAACAAGAAAAATAGTTCAATCCCATTTTGGTAAAAAAAGCAATGGAGAGGTTGTGTGACTGTGTACTATTGGATATATATGGATACACGCCATTGTGGCTTTGTACTATTGGATTTATATGGAAACGTAATTTTTTTCTCTGAAAATTATAACAAAAGTAATCTATTTATATAGTTTTATATATATATATATATATATATATATATATATATATATATATATATATATATATATATATATATATATAAAACTATATAAATAGATTACTTTATATTTATTATATATAAAACTATATAAATAGATTACTTTTGTTATAATTTTCAGAGCAAAAAATTACGTTTCCATATATTTATATTTATATATAAAATAAAATTACCGCACTTATATGAAACCAATTATGGCGAAAAAATACTTTTAAATAAGATAAAATTCAAAATTGGCAAATGTATTTGTTAAATGACGTCACAAAATTATGTGCGAATGTTCCTTATTTGCTTATTTGGTACTTGTCTGTTAATTCACCCCAATTATTTTTAAATTTTATTCAAAAATTTATAAATTAATTATAAAATTTGTATTTCAAGTGTATTTGTTAATAAAAAACACACATTTATTTATTAAACATTAATTTGTTAGTAACAAATTATTTTATTTATAACAATATCAAGTGGTGAAGAATTTTATTTTACCTCAGTTTCATAATTTTAATAGTAATTTATAATTAACCGAATAATTATTATTTCAATCCCCTATTGTTGATAATTTATTTATTTTTTTAAATAAATAAATTGTTTATAACAAATTCTAATTGTTTTTAATTTTTTAGGACAATTTTTATACAACAAATACAGCGTTTTACTTACTTTTACTTAAGGCTCTACTTTACCTAGAACAAAAATCAAAATGGATGTCGATATTTAAATCGAAAATTACAAAATATTCCATGAAAAAATTGTTTTTTTGCCACTTACGACATCTAATTAAAATTGGATTAACTAAAAAATATGCGATATTTAGTTGATTCCTAAACCATTACCAAAATGGGATGGAACTAAACATCAATAATGAATTTTAAAGTGAATTGAAGAGGGAGAATTTATAATATGGATGAATATGTATATATAATGCCATGTTGGTAAACAAATACAATCATAAATGAAATTATTTTCACAGGAAGAGATTGTGTTTGTCCCAAATATTTTCTTTATACAGCGTTTTTCTTTAAATTTAATTATGTGAAATGGTGAAATATGTAAAAAGAAACGATCAAATATATTCGAAAAAGGCCAGTTTTACACATATTTTTACACATTATTTTATTTCCAAAAATAATGAAAATCTTGTTAAAAACGAGCAAATATGCTCGAAAAAGGCTGGTTTTACACATATTTTTTGGTTTTTTCTGCGAATATAATTTCACCGTTTTTAATAAGATGTTCAACATTTTGATTATGGAAAAATGGCACTTTTTCTAAATGTTAGCTCGTTTTTAACAAGATTTTCCTTTTCAGTCTTGTTACAATCGAGTTAATGTTCAGGAAAAGTCAAAAGTGCCATTTTTTCATAATTTCGGATTTTTTTTTGACAAAATATAATCAAAATGTTGAACATCTTATTAAAAACGAGGGAATATTCAGGAAGATTGCAGTTTTTCCACATAATTTCGGGTATTTTACTGCCAAAAACAATAATGTCACTAATTTCACAATTATGGACGTTATTTTTGTAGATCATGGAATCCAGCAACCCGCAAACGGTAATGGTAAAAAAATGACTACTGGCACGGGCAGAGAAATTTGAATGAGGAGCAGAGACATCAGTCTAACCCTTATCACATTATTTAATAATTTTTAATTTTAATATTTTGTTTTATTTTTTAATGTGATTATAATATGTAAATAAAATAAACTGTTTATCGTAATTTGTTACTTTTGTGTCATAATTCCATGAAAAATTACGTATATATAACTCCGTATAAAAACAATGTTACGTATAACCTATCCGTACGAAAATACTTTCATTCTGATGGTTTTTGTTTACCAAATATTTTTAAATATTTTTGTTGTTTTTTCCATATATATACGTACATATACAATATACATATATACAATATATATATATATATATATATATATATATATATATATATATATATATATATATATATATATATATATATACATATATATATATATATATATATATATATATATATATATATATATATATATATATATATATATATATATATATATATATATATATATATATATATATTTATAAATATAAAATACACAACAAAAACATTTAAATACGAGTACCAATTTGATTAACAAAACCAATCAGCCATAATTTGGTTTTATGTATATCGAGAAATAAAATTAATAAAAATAAATTTTTCACAGAAAAGGAAGAATTTATTTATATTTTTTTAATAAAACTTAATTTTATTTTAAAATTTTTGAATATTTAATTAAAAAATTAAAAAATAAAATTAAGTTTTATTAAAAAAATTATTTTCATAGTGATTTCACTACCATGAATAGCACTCGATAAAAAATATTCATATCTCTTGATTTGAGGTTATAAATAAACGACAAATTACCACAAAATTCATCCAACTTCCCCATAAAATTCATTTCGCAGGGTTGGATTTGTAGACTTTTCCCCTTACTATAATATCGCCAAAAAAAGTCTCCAATTGTGAAATAAACGTGCGAGATAGCACCACAGAATGACCACCCTGGGGTACAATTACCTGAATTTGTTGCATACTCATTGTTTGTTTTACCTTTCATGGAGCATCTACCACTCTGACCAGTACGAGTTGCTAGTGGGTCTGCTCTGAGAACATCATTTACTAAATTCTCGATAGTTGGTTATACCGCAGGGTCTCGGTCGTCAGAGCCTCGTTAGCAAGCAGGGTGCACCGAATGCAGGTAAGGATGACATTTGAGCGGTTTGTAGACCATCTAACTTAAGCCCCCTTTCTGAAGTACCCTTTCATCAGAAGAAACGTTAGAACAGGAAGTGGAAAAGCAGATTAAAGGTATACAGCAAGCACCGTGGAAAAGTACTAAAACAACAAACAAACAAATAACTGGCAAATTTACCTAATGTAAATTAAATCACTAGTTATAGAGAAGAGAAGTACCCGAAGGGAATCGCAACGATTAAATAATTTAACACAACGAATTACGCAGAGCAATACGGGTCGCCTGGCTAAAACCAAGTGAAACAAGAAATAAAGAACCATGTACTTAAAAAATCACCAGGATATGCCTTGAAAACTGGAGTGATTCTCAAACAACTATACCTAATAAAGCTATTAAAAAAATATCGGACATGATTAGTGCTTCCTTCAGACCCCGTTATGTCCCTTTATCTTGGAAATTTGTGAAAGTAATAATGATACCTAAGCATAGGGAAGCCACCAAATGAATTAACCTCGTACAGGCCAATATCAATTCTTCCAATTATGTCAAAGCTGTTTAAGAGACTATTATTAAAACGAATTAAACAAAAAATTGTAAAATCAGGAGCTGTTCCGTCCCATCAGTTTGGATTTAGAGAGAAACTTTCGACAACCGATCAAGTTCATAGAATAACAGCTTTAATAGAAAACCCCTTAGAGGAAAAAAAGATTTGTAATTCAGCCATATTTCTGGACCTAGCGCAGGCATTTGACAAAATCTGGATAGATGGTTTAAGATTTAAATTGGAGAAAACTCTGCCATTTGAGTATTGCGAACTGCTAAAGTCATAGCTGAAAAGAAGATACTTTAGAGTTAAACAGGAAGGAGTTAGTTTACTCCAGCATAAAAGAAGCTAAAGCAGGAGTCCCGCAGAGGAGTGTCTTAGGGCGATTCCTTTTCTTACTATTTTCAAGCGGCTTATCGCAGACGAACAATAAAACTACCGCCACGTTTGCAGTTGACACTACAATTCTAGCTGTTGGTGAAGTCACATTTAAATTGCAAATAGCCCTAAATAAGATACAAGATTGGCTAGCTAAGTGGAGAATTAAAATGAATGAATCGAAGTCTACTCACATTAACTTTACTAATAGATCAATAGAACCACTTAGACTCTCAATAATATTCATGTACCACATGCAAATCAAGCAAAATACCTTGGTATGAACCGTGATGCCGAGCAAATAGCGCAGTGGTTAAAGCTGCGACGTTTGGATCGGGAGGTACTGGGTACGAATCCCAACAGAGGCGGGATGCAAAAGGGATTTTTCATCTCCCGATTACGATAGGTGATTAAATTGAACTATGACCCTCTGTTGGAATGTAGAACTCATGGGCCGACCCATCTTCCATGTCACTGTACAGGGTGACATGGAGCTATGCAATGCGCAGGTGGTATATTGTACTTGTGTGAATGGGATGAATGAATGGATTGAATGAATGTTGTGTGAATGTAAGGTAAGGCTATGGACCGTAAAAGTGTCTATGCCAAGTCCTTTTGTTTAAAAAAAAAATTAAAAAAAAAAACGTTATGCAAAGTTAAAGTGGAAAGTACACGTGAAAAAGAAAGCAGAAGAGCTTCAATTAAAATATAGAAAATTGTACTGGTTAATTGCTAGAAACTCTCATTTATCCATTCATATAACAAACTTATGATTTATAAATAAGTGCTCAAGCCGGTCTGGTACATATGGTATTCATTTATTGGGATGCACCAAAATCAGAAATCAACAGATAGTTGAACGATTTTTTTTTTAAATAATTTCCAAAACATACATATATTAATTAGAGACTGTTCGGTTAGTGGATTTATTGTCCTTTGAAAGCTGAACAGTATCCCTATTTTGGACACGGCTATAGGTCCGTCTTTAAATTGGCCATCTGCATACTGCATAGCCTGTACTAACAAAACCGATTAGAGCCCATTAGTTCTACATTCCAACAGAGGGTGATAGATGTTTTCAATTTAATCACCGATCGTAATCGGGTGTAGAAAAATCTCGTTTGCATCGCACCTCTGTTGGGATTCATACCCGGTACATCCCGATCCAGCGTCGTAGCTTTAACCATTGCGCTATTTGCTCGGTAAATTTCAAAATAAAATTCTCAAAGGGATTTTAAACGCCTGTTAGTAGACACTCTTAATAGTAACCTTTATGGAGATCTCGGAACAGACACAGTCGTAAGTGAAATAAAGAAGTCTCCTCAAATATACACCAGGAAAAGCTCCATCACCCTATCATCGAAGCTGTAGAACTCTTCTTCATAAGTAGGCTCAAAAGACTAAAACCTTTGAAGTTACCTGAATAATCAGCATATTGCAAAATCAACCAAAACAACACTTTTGGAAAGAAAACATAGGAGTGCTTTATTATTATATTGTTAGAGTCAAACGCTATTAGTCCAAAATGACTAGTTACAATACTTTGTAAAATTTTATTATTGTTATCATAAATAAAATATTTAAAAAAAGAAAAAAAAATATTTGTAAACTTATCTCAATAAATATGTTTGCAGATGAGGAGTTTCTTCCATCAAGTATATAATAAAGCTACATTGTCATGAAGCGGCACCAATTCAAGCTTCTATGAATGCCAGACACAATTTACCAAACATTTAATTGAAGAAATCGATGCACTGTTTATATAAATATTTTTAATTCTAACTTTAATATACCGAGCAAGTAGCGCACGCTTGGATCGGGAGGTACCGGGTTCGAATCCCAATAGGGGCGGGATGCAAAAGGAATTTTTCATCCTTGATTTCGACGGGGATGATCTTTGACCCTCTTTGACCCTCGAGAAAAAAAAATAAAGTGCAGCATTGATACACGAAGGGCTCACGAAGAATGCACTGAACTAGATACAAGCTATACAAATGATTTGGATAATTGCCACGATTGCGCAAAATAAAAACTGAAGAGACCGGACAGAATTTCAAATAAATATATATGCATTCATCTTGATGTATTGTAGGTATTTAAAATTCGGAGTTAAGCTTTGACATTCTCATAGTTATAATATGAAAGTTTCAATCAAACCGGAACAATTAAAGCTGAGAATTTATTTGGAAGCCAATCAAAATTTGATTTTTAATATAATCAACAAAAGTTAGAATGAGGCAATTTCGTAGTCATGTTCAAAGGTCAACGTACATCACAACAATTAGAAATAATTTTGTGTTATTTATAATAATTATGTAGGTTGTTTGAGTTATATAGGTTGTTTGACATTTACATTTCCAATATGCCGATATTTTATGCGGTCATTTTTTACTGTAACATTGACGAATTACAAAAAACAAAAAAATTAAGAAAATGTTTCTATACCATTTACTTAGAATTAATTCGCCTAATGAATTTCACTCTCCTATATATACAAGTGTTTATATAGATGAGCACACATTCTCGTCGACAAAATTAAAACATGATATTGCTTCCCGCACCTCCATAATTTTTCTTTATTAAAACTATTTATTTTGGAAAGTTCACTGAACATTATAAACTAAAATCTTTATATATAATATACCGTATATAAACAGAATCTAATATTATTGATTTGAGACACTAAGGTGACCAAAACAGTGAAAGTTAAAATAACAGATAAAAAAAAACAAGATTATGTACGTGCCAAAACCTCTATTAACAAAACTTTTTATAGGTTTACCTATATATGCTTTTCTATTTATTTTCCCGTAAAACGTGATACAAATATCTATTATACTGATATAGAAGCTATACATACTGTGGAGGAGTGCAATATATAAGAAAATCTACCTGATATTTGAAAAATCTATTAATTTTATTTCCGGTTTGAACTTATAAAATATGTAGAGCTGGAACTAAGGACTCATTTTAATTATTAATTAACCGAACATGTCGCTATATAGCACTTTAGTATTCTATAGAAGCACATAGTATAACAAATTTGATGATATATGTTACATATCATTTCGAAACAGTACTACTTTATATGCATTGATTATATCATTGCAGATGATTATATTTTTCTTAAGGATTGAATCAAACAACATATATCTTGCAGTACAGTTAATAATAAATAATAAATCTTATCCAAATATATAAACAACACCAAGAATTTCGCTAGATCTATCATCTGCTGTCACTACTGTCCATCCTAACTATGAAGCTGCCCATTCGCCACAAAGTTTCATATGTTTTTTTCGGAGCACGCATGCAATTGACACGATGCCTATATCTATTGAATTGTGTATGGGGTCGAAAATGTATTACCACATATGGGGTTAGAACCAATTCTGCACTCAAATAACCTTCTCGATAAGGCCTTCAATTTTTCAATCAACAATTTTTTAATGGCACTTAGTAATTAGTCGATATAAGCTTACTTTTATTTTGAAAAATTCTACACCACTCTCCGATTGATATTCCTCCCGAATTTCAAAACGCCATTGAGTTTAGCAGTATACCATGGCCAACTAACGATATTAACATTTAGTTTCGATTACATAAAATTGAGCCGATGTGGATTTATAACTAACCACCAATTCTGTCCTGATCGTTCCTATAACAGGTAAAATATCTTGGCTATAAGACTATCTAAACATGTTGTTTTTGTTCGTTGCCTTGAGCAAATTTGCAAATGCGACTTATGATATTCCCAAAAATGTTCTCATATATAAATGATCAGTTTCTTTCTATATGGAGACTAGCCTCTATGGGTTTTGAGGACGGCCATGTAGTGCATAACCACAAAACATAAAATCCGTTCCAAACAAGACCAAATTAGATCACGAAATTAGACCAAGAAAAAAGTATAGTAACTCGTTAGTTGATCAAGCCGATGCTTCTAATGCGGGAATAAGTGCCAGCGGAAATTTTAACTTAGACTTGTTATAACAAGAAGGAATTGAAAAGATTATGCATTAGCTTAGTAGCAAAAAGCAAAGCCAATGATGAACCTCAGTGAGGAGGAGTTAACAAAGGAGACCGAATGGATTGTCAAACGGAAAAAACGTCCAAGCAAGAAAAGGAAAGCGGAATAATCTCTACAGAAGTAGCTAGTAGCTCGCATAGACTGAATCTACTAATATGAAGGAGGCAAAGGGAACGCCAAAAATATTTTGAAATCAATTTCAGATAAGGAATACATTTAAAATCTACACACCGGACTCTGATACTTATAGAGCCTTATCAACAAAGCTTAACTTAGAGAAAATCGAATGGTATACATATGAAATAAAAGCAACCGCCCAATAAAGGTTATGGCAATAGGCCTCCATCCAACCTGTACAATAAAAAACATTATATGGAACATCTCTAACGACAAGGACTGCAAATAGAAAATGAAGCTAATATAATAAAAAGAAAGAAGGTCAAAGAAAGGCTCGAATTTACAGTAAGTTAACAGTTTTATGTTATAATAACAACGCAATCCACTGCCGCACAAGAAAAGAATTAATAAAATTTGTTTTTTTGCATATAACACATAGAAGAGTGCGATATGAACAAAAATGTAAAGTGATTGGTGATGACAATTGATTTTTTTTTCACATAAACAATAATTATTTTTTTTAGCATTTTTCTGGATAATCCAGGTACTCAGCAACCCAGAGCGCTCAGGAGATTGTTGGTGAGTTTTTGAAAGGTTTTTTTTTGTTGTTTCTTTGAAAATAATTATTTTTTGTCACCAAAAAAAAAAAAAGAAAAAAAAGAAATTAATATGATTAATATTTACATTTATATTAAAAAAAAAAAAATATTACATCTTTCCCTTTTTTTGCTTAATTATTAATTATATTTAATAGCTACTTTTAAATTTTTTTTTTGTTTTGTTATTTAAAATAAATGTATCAAACTTAAAATCCTTAATTTATTTATTTACGGTTTTGCTATGACCCGCTAAGTGTTGGTTTATTATTGGGGGGGAGTATCGATATAAGATCGCGTGGGTTAAAGGGAAGTACTGGTCAGGATGGTAGTGCTTTCTTTTTATTTGTATACTTCGCACATGAATCTTTTTTTTTGTAATGCTATGAGTGCTGATCTATTGGAACCCTGCCAGCCCTGAGCACTCAGGTTTAGGTAACTCAAGCATGTGCACCGCAGCACCAGTCAGCGTTACAAAATGACTGTAAATAACAAAGAAAAGATAGAAGCCATCTTTAATATAAGAGCTATTTTAAACATGAGGGTTCAAATAGAAGCAGCCCTTAGTAACAGAAGCAGAGTAAAGTAACAGATCGCAAGTCGTTTTCTCAAGTAGTGCCATCCGGCCTACAAAGTACGACCCCACACAAATCAGTCAATTTCAAAGATTCCAAAGATACGTCTATGCTTAAAATAATATTTAACAGCTTCGAAGCGCTAAATACACGGCTAATAAAACTAGAGAGATCCATAAATGCTTTAAACAGGCGACTATAGATGGCCGAGAAACAGTGGATGAAATAACATCCATATTATACTAAACTAATATGATAAATAAAACATTCAGAATTGTAATCTGGAATGCAACTGGAATAATTTAACATATTCAAGAATTATAAATCATTTTCAATACTGATAAAATTGATAATACGAGTATATGTTTAATATCATTAAGCCATGTTACTAAAACCTCATATACCAAAATATGTGATTACGTCTCTTATCACGCTTTACATCCAGCAGAATGAACAAGAGGAGTATCAACAATATTTGTTTACGAAAATATGCAACATCATGAGGGAATAAAAATTGAAGATGAAAGTATGCAGGTAGCTACTATCAGCATTCAACTTAACAATAAAAAAATATTCAATGTCTGTTGAATTTATTGTCCTCCAAGACATAATTTAAAAAATGAGGATTATACAAAGTTACTGAATCAGCTAGAATTTGATTTTATCATTGGAGGTGATTTTATTGCAAAAAATACTTTCAGGGGGTCAAGATTAACAACTCCAAAGGGTAGAGAACTATACGCCACAGGTCGAGCTTGCAATTGTGAATTTTTTTCAGGAGGAAAACCAACGTACTGGCCTACTGACGCAATTACATTACAAGAGGTATATTAGAAAACCACATTTTTCTAGCAAATAGTGAAAGTCTCTCATCGGACCTTTCACCCGTCATTATGACTGTTAGTTTCACGATTGCTAAGATGGAGAATCCACCTAAACTAACAAATAACAAAACCAATGGAGAATTATTTTGGAAATTGGTTGAAGACAACACCAATCTTCTTGTACCAATCAAGCATCCGCCTCAATTAGAAAATGAAGTGGAACTATTAATCAATAATATACAAAAAGCAGTATGGGATTGCACCCCTGTAATCCAAAACAAGGGGCGTAATAATTTATCCAGTCGAGATACCTCTGCAATACGCTTAAGCAAAGAATTAGAGAAACTAAGTATTCTCTATGGAAAGCTACAGAAGCATTAAAAAGACCAAATATTTAAATACCACCAATAAAAAATGATGAGGGAAATTGGGTAACAAGTGCCAAACAGAAAGCAGCACTTTTCGCATCTCATCTTGAAGAAACGTTCCAATCATAAGTTAGACAATCAGCGGATGAACATATAATACCAGTACACAAGGACGATTGTAGAGAAATACCACTTGAAGCTCTACAAGAGTTGAAAGATCAAATTAACCATAACATGTTTGGTTGTGTGAAAAATCAAATAACCAAAACTTCTTCATATAATCAACGCTTCATTTCGACTGAAATATGTATCTCTGCAATGGAAAGTAGCAGAAATAATTAGGATGCCAAAGCCGAACAAACCATCCAAACTAAAAAAGTTATATAGGCCAGTTTCTCTGGTTCCAGTACTTTCGAAATTTTTTGAGAAACTGTTATACAAAAGGATCAAACCTATAATACTTGAGAGAAACCAAATACCAGCACATCTGTTCGAATTTCGAGAGAGCCACTCCATCATAGAGCAAGTTCATAGGATTACAAGTATTATTGAAGATGCACTTGAAAATAAGAAAATATGCTCAAAAATATTTCTGGATGTAGCACAGATCTTCGATAAAGTATGGCACCCTGCCATACTTTTAGATATTGAAATCTTTGTGCGTTAGAGGTGAAGAAGAATTCTACGAGCTAAAGAGGCTATCTACAGGAGTTCCCCATGGCAGCGTGCTGGGGCCATTCTAGTATTTACTTTACATAAGCGACTTACCAAACACAAGCGGGACAATAATAGCATCATTCGCGGACGATATTGCAATTTTAGCTATTGGTTATAAAGTAGATGAAGCAACCAGAAAACGTGCGACGAACCAACAAATGGCGCAGTAAGCTAAATGAAGAAAAATAAACGCACGTTAACTTCAGCAATCAAATACCAATAGAACTAAATTTAAAACAAGTTCCTTATGCTGCTAACACAGCCAAATATCTTGGCATGCCTTTTGATGTTAAGTTAAAATGGAAAGAGCACATTAACTAATCTCTGCGAAATGAATCTTATTTTAGAAATTGATAGATCTAAGCTTTCTAAATAAAACAGTAGAAGATTGGGGAACTGTAGGGCAAATAAAAACGGCTTAATAACGGCTCAACGGTAACGAATTTGAAAGTATCGTAGAACAATTTTTATCTTACTATTTAATTCTCTCTACGAATGTTGAATATAATTTTATTAATTGGAACCAGGATGTTTCATAAAGGTATGACGAGTCGTACTTAAATTTGTTTTTCAAGAAAATAAAAAATTTCCGTACTTTGGTTTATTGGTATATCTAACTACATTAAAGGTCTCAAAAAAAAAATTACGTTTTTAGAAAATTGAAAAACAATTTTGGCGGGAATTTGAAGAGGGAAGAATTTAAAGAATGAGCTCTCTATATCATAATTATGCGACAACTAGTTTTTATTTGACAGCCACACATACATTACCATGTTCACATTTTTCAAATGTTTGACATCCTGTATCTTAGCCTACGACAGCAACAACAAAAAATCATGTTTCATAAAAATTTTCTGTTTACAAGTGAATGGCCTCCACAGCTATGCTGGCACATACAAATTCTTTTATCGCAATTCTCTATGACGTTTTTGCATAAATGACGCTGGAGCTCGTTAATTTAGCGTTTAATTTCCTCCTGTAAAGCACGGGTACGCGGTTGTGGGCTGGTTGATATAAACCTTTGAGTTCAAATAACCCCATAAAAATAAATCTAATCTCAATAATCCATTCAACGAACTTTCTTCGCTGTGCATGGTCGTTAGGCTTCAGTTGTTGTGTTAATTGAATTTTGTAAGCATGAAGACACAGATCTTTAGTGAGTATACGCTGCAGAGAGCTTCTTGAAATTTGCAATTTTTGTCCACTTCCTTTATTTTCACCATAACACTCTCCCGCACTGCTTCGATATTTACATTTCATTTTAGCGTCTCCAACTGATCCAGTCTCCTTGAATTTTTCAATTAATCTCTTAACAGTTGACGAAGTTAAAACACTATTCCGACCATATTTTGTATGCAATTTTCGAACTGCGGCTGCCAAACTTTCATTAATTTTAAGATATTCTTCAATAATGAAAATACGTTGTTCTATCGTGTAACGCGAAATACTTAGTAACCCTCATCTCTCAGCTGTCATATTATTTTTTTTTGGGGTTGCCAACACTTTACTGCACAAATGGCGGTAAATTCAACTCTTGCGTTAATTTGTATCTATATGATATAAAAACACTAAATACCAATTTTCCAATACGCTCTACGTATTTGAGGCATTCGTCTTAGTGCTTTTTATATTTCTTTGAAGATTCTTTGTATGTATATATATATATATATATATAGGTATTTGTCTGCTGACGTTTATAATCATACATCATTGTATGATTGTTTGTCATTTAATTCTCGACATTCAATTTTATACAGTAGTTCTGAAAAAGTTTTGGTTAATCTTTAATCAATTTTGATGTACATCAGAAATTTCTGATGCATTGGATTAGCAAAACATTAACATTTGGTACAGCTTCGGAGTCATACTATTGATGTAACAAAATAAACAAATCTTTATTATTCGAAGCTCATTTTTATTGAAAATCGTTTAATTGGTATAACGATTACTTACTCGTCTATATATTATGCATTTGTGTAGGTATCATCGGTGTATAAAGACAATATTAAATAAGATAAATAAAAAGCGAATATAAACAATAACTTAAATTTTAGATGCGAGAAACCTTTTATTTATCCATTTATACAAAATTTTCGTTAACAAAATCAAACACTTTGCGCACGAAGAAAAATCGTTAATGTATTTTGTGGGAAATATGTTTGTTACAATATTATATTTTGGATGTATGTACAACATATGTAGAAGTGCTCAGCGCGGAAATATAATACATTCAGAGTACAAAAATAGTTACATTATAAATGTGCAAAATGAGAGATATATACATACGCTATATGTAAATAAAAATATTTATAGCGTCATGAAAATTTGAGTCGCTTTATATATAAACGAAATCTAAACAAATTAAACGATGCCTTTACATTTCCATAGCATATTGTTTACTTTATGCGGTGGTGTGAATATTTTATGGTATATGTGCGGTTTCATCTCGTCTGTAAAAATCCATATATAACAACAGCTTGCGTTAAAGTTATATCATTTTACATGTTTCCATGAAATAGTTGTGGTAGGTATAATATGATGCTTTTGATAGCTTTACTGTATATATATATACATATATAAGTTACTAATTGAAATGTATAAATATGTAATTTTATGCTTAATTTCTTCAAACAGTGTTGGTTTTTTAATAATCGATCGAATTTGAACACAAAGCCAACATACAGTTGAACATTTTTGAGCATTTCGTATAGTTGCTTTTCTTTACCAAGTCGCATCAAACAAAAATCTTAATTTGGTGTAACTTCTTTTTTACAATCAAGATTTGTCTCACTGGTTCCTTCTGGTTCTTTAGTGGCCAAACATTTATGTAGTGTGGGAACAATATCGGAAACTATTGGAGGCTCTATGATGTAAATTTCATATTCGACTTAATGGCATACCTTAAATCCAGCGGAGATTAGCGTTTGTTTACCCCTTTCGGTGAAGTGTTCTATGCCCAATAATAAAGCCGTAGCAGGAATATTGAAATTAGAATCGGCTAGATATAAATATATTTGGAAGCGATAACAAATCCATATCAATGGCTACCGGTAGATGCTAATGCTTCCATACCTATTTACATATATTATATGATTGCATTTTGATTTTATTATCACGTTGGCCGAATTTTGCGTAACCGAATTTCAATTTGATCCCGAATTCTAGTGACGGATAAAGCACTGTTTAAGCCTACCATATACTAAGGTGAACACTTTTGAATTCAACAGCTCATCTTTACAATCGTCAATGAGTTTAATCTATATAAGTTTTCATTTTCATGTGCGTGTTTTATGGTAATTTATTGTAAATGACCTTAAATATTACACATATACTGGAATTGATTTCAAAAAATTAATGTACTGTACTATATAGTAAATGAACACAAGTATCCTTATACATATGAATTTTCTCGACTAATATGGGTTCAATAAATGTAATAAAGTCTAGAGGAATGGCAAAAAGTAACATTTTGACAGTGGAAATATTTAATTTGCCTTCATTCTATATCCGATTTAAATTTATGTTGTATCGAACGCTAAGTAAATTTTGTAACTGTGTGTGATTTATGAGTTTTCCTTTTCCGTTTTCTTTTTTCGAAAAATGTTCAAAATGGTTCTATTGTTGTTTTTAGTGTCTAGAATATAATATGTATTTATTATATATATATAAACTAAAACATTTTATTTGATCAAACATACATGTACATATGTTAATTATCAAATTTTCTAAATGCTGTGGTTTTTCCAATTGGTGAAAAATTTTACAACTCACAAATTTAATAAATAGGACCAAAAGTCATATCAAAATTTTATGTTTTTTAAATTTTTTATTGTTTAGCACTTGACTAAGGAAAAATTGTATGGACGACAACTTTTTGTTTTGTTGGTGTTGTTGTGGGTTCTTTTTTTATTAATAATAAACAATTAGGATTTATTTAATGTTTTTATAATGTAGATTAATTATTGTTTTATTTATTTAAGTATATTATTTTTTAGGATTAATATTTATTGATTTCACGTTATTTATTTATTTATTTTTACAACTTTATATAATATTAAGCTATAGTTTCATTTTATTTATTTTAATGTTTTTATGCTTAATTTTTAGCTCGGACTGTTTTAAAAACATGTCTATTCATCTTTATATAATAATTTTAGTACATGTGTATAATGTATAATTACAATACAATTATATTAATTACAATTACAATGATAGGAATCAGGGGTATACAACAGGTATACAACACCTTACCCCATAAGGAAAAATAAATTTATTTATTTTTTTTTTATAATTATTACAAAATATTATGATAAAATTGAAATATTTAACATTAGACTTAAATTAAGAATTTCAAAAAAATTTTTAATTTTATTTTTATTACAATTGGTAATTTTGATTTACATAATAAATTTAATTATAATAAAAATTCTTATTTTTCATATTTATTGATCTAAAACATATATATTAACATATTTATTAACATTTAATTTCATGTTTGATTCATAAGCTACCTATTTTATTTATTCAATCATTATATTCATCTTTTAATCAATAAAAAGTTTTAAACGATTATTATGAACTACTTTTATTTGTCGGCCAATGCGAATAGAAGAATTAACATTGCTATTGATTTCTGTTATGTCGTAAGGACCTTTCCATAGTGGCTCAAGTTTACCCTTCGATTTTTCGTTTCTTAGGAGAACTCTTTGACCAACTTTAAATTCAGTAGTATTACTTGTCTTATCGTAATAAATTTTCGATTTTTCTTTAGATGCTATTAAATTTTGCCTTGCCATTTCGTACGAATTTGCAAGCTTAATTCTTAAATTTTGTAAGTAATCATCGGGATTATAAAAAAATCTAGAGTTTTGTTTGAGTGAGGAAGGTATATTGGGTTTGAATCCATGTACTAGCTCAAATGGCATCAGATTAGATGAAGAGTGCGGCGTCGAATTGTAAGTAAACATGGCAAATGGTAACCAATTGTCCCAATTGTCTGGATCTCTATCAGTAAAGTTTCGTAAATATTCGACAAGAGTACGATGAGATCTCTCTAGGGCTCCATTTGTTTGTGGATGGTAAGCCGTCGATTGTAGCTTTTTGATTTTTAGTATTTTACAAATATTATGAAAGAGTTCGCTTACAAAATTTGTACCTTGATCTGTAAGAATGTATGAAGGTGCACCAAATCTACAAATAAAATTTTCAACTAACGCTTTGGCAATGGTTTCTGATAGTTGATTTTCGATTGGAATTGCCAAAGAAAATTTTGATAAATCATCCTGCATAGTAAGTATATATCGATTGTTATTATTTGAGATGTTTAAAGGTCCGACAACGTCTAAAAATATTTTTTCAAAAGGTCGTTTTGAAGTTGTTGTTACCACCATAGGAAGTTTATTTAATCTAGATATTTTATTTTTCTGGCATAATTCACATTTTTGTACAAATTTTTTAATTCTAGATAACATTTTGGGAAAATAATAATAATATTTAATTCTTTTAAAAGTACGTTCTACGCCCTGATGTCCTCCAAGTGGGCAATTGTGAAATTCTTTAATTATATTAAGGATGTCGACGTCATTGTCTAGAAAGGTAATTGAAATTTCAGAATTTACGGTTTGATGTGAGTTTGTTTCAGGATTTGAATTGTTAATGTTGTAAGATTGGTCAAGATTAGGTGACGGATCGCTAGCTTTAGTCTGCGAACGAGTGATAATATTAATGTCGTTTTTCTGATCGGCAGAACGGTGTTCGATTCTACTCAGAGCATCAGCATTAACATTGTATTTGCCTGGTTTGTATATGATGTCAAAGTCAAACTCGTCGAGCTCTATCCTCCATCGCATTAATCGAGATGACAAGTTTTTTGCTTTATTAAGCCACACTAGGGGCTTATGATCAGTAATAATGGTAAATTTTACGCCATACAAATATGGACGGAAGCGTTTTACAGCAAAAACAATTGCGAGCAACTCCTTCTCGACAGTGGAATAAATTTTCTCAGGTTTATTTAGTACCCGGCTAGCATACGCCACGAGCAGATCATCATCGCCATTCCGCTGTGAAAGAATTGTCCCAAGTGCTGTATCGCTAGCATCAGTGGTAACGTAAAATTGTTTATTAAAATTAGGATATTGTAAAATAGGAGGTTCGATTAATTTTCCTTTGAGCTTTCGAAAACTTTCTTCACAGAAGGCATCCCAATTGAATCGTGCATTCTTTTTAAGTAAGGCATTCAATGGATAGGAAAGTTCGGAAAATTTTTCAATAAATCGTCGGTAATAACCTATTAAACCTAGGAAAGATTTTATGTCCTTTTGATTTTTTGGGGTCGGAAAATTATGAACTACTTCTATTTTTGAGGGATCTGGTTTTATTCCATGATTAGAAATTATGTGTCCCAAATAGCATATTTCTTTACGAATAAAATGACATTTTTTTGGTTGTAGTTTTAAGTTGAACTTTCTAAAGGTTTGGAAAACTTCAATTAATTTTTTGTTATGATCCTTAAGATTGTAACCGTAGACGACTACATCGTCTAAGTACACAAAACATTTCAGTCCGTTTAAACCTGATAAAACATTATTCATAATGCGCTGAAATGTGGCTGGAGCTCCCTTTAGTCCAAATGGCATTCTATTAAAATGGTAATGTCCAGTCTGAGTGCTAAAAGCAGTTTTTTGTTTATCATTGCTGCTAAGTGGAATCTGATGATAACCGTCAGCTAAATCTAAAGTCGTGAAATAAACGGCATCACCCAACTGATCCAGAATCTCGGTTATATTTGGTAGAGGAAAGACATTATTTATGGTTACATCATTTAAACGGCGAAAATCTACAACAACGCGCCATCGTTTTGATTCATCGTTGGATTTTTTGGGAACGACAAGCAATGGAGAGTTAAAAGGACTATCACTGTTTTCAATTACACCGCTTTCAAGCATTTTTTCGACTTGAGTATTAATTTCAGACTTAGCTGAATGAGGAAGACGATACGGTTTAATATGAATTGGCTGGGCCTCGGGCTTTAACGGGATATGATGGTATCCAGCATTTGTCATTGATAGTTGGTCTCCTGGTAAATGGAATATATCGTTGAACTCTCGACAAACATTAATTATTGACGATTTTTCCTCTTGGTTCATGTGGCTTGTATCAATTTCATGCTCTAAGATTGTTAATCTATCTTCTAAGATATTTGACCAAGGATTTAATGTGTAAATGTGATAATTTTCTAAAGATATTGGTTCAATATAAATGTCATTTAAATTTATTGGATAATCGTTTGTATTAATAACACTCACTGTAGCAAAAGAGTTGATGATTCGAATGATGGCGTTAGCTATGAATACGCCTGGTTTAAGCATTTGTGAAGAACATAAGAACTCGTTGTCACAATTAGTTTTGAATCTCATATTTACAATTTTTTCTGTACGACTGGGTATTTCGATTGTAGGGTTGTTGGAGGAAAGATTTAATTCAAAGTAGTTAATGTTATCTGAATTTGAAGGTAATTGAATCTGATTTTTTGAATAATCAATTTTACACTTATTTTTACGGAGAAAATCATTTCCAATAATTCCAGCACAATTTATAGGAAATTCGTTTGGTACAATATGAAAATTTTGTGTAATGACGTTATTTTGAATATCTATTTTTGATGTACACAATGCCAGGGTTTCGATAGATTCGGCGGTAATACCTCTTATAGTTAATTTCATATTTGGGAAACAATCAGTGTCGGGTTTGATCAGTCCTTTTTTTATAACGCTAATGTCCGCCCCAGTATCAACTAAAAAGAATTGAGGTTCGTGTAAAATATCAAGATTAAGTTTCACAAACTTTAAATCATCATTATGAAAATTAATTGTAAAACAAAAAAATTTGTTGGTTTTAACATTGTTTGTATTATTTCTTGAATATGAATAATAATCAATAGGGGAAATCGGATGTAGGCTTAAATATGCTGAACTTTCACCGCTACATCCTTCGACTCTAGGTGAAGTTCGCTTGGGTTTTCCGCTAGTTGTAATTGTGAAGTTGACGGAATTTTTTCGATAGATTGGTTTCTGGTTCTATTTGACCTTTCACGACTACGGCAAACACTGATGTGGTGACCAAACTTTTTGCAATACGCACATGGATATTCAATATGATTAACTCGCGAAGCACCAAGATTATTAGAGGAATTTGGAGTTTGTGAAATTGTGCGTGAAGAAGTTGGTCGATGTACATTGTAAGTTGAATTTGATGAATTATTTCGAAATTGCACGAGATTGGAATTTCGATTAAAACATTGCGATGCGCAGTGTCCCATTTTAGAACAAATTTGGCATTTAACAGGTTGACTTTTAGAAGCAGAAAAGGTATTAGTTTTAACTGTAAGAAATCGATTTGAATTCTCTTCTTCAATACTTTTAGCGATTGCATCCTTCGAATTGTCAAATCTACATGCTTTAATCAACAATTTTAGAGGATCTTTAAGGCCATTCTCAAAAGCACGTAAAGCTGTTTTTGAGTTGAAGTTGTAACGGCTGTGTGCTGCGGTGGCACATGCTGGCTTTACTCATTAGCCCTGGGTTAGTCAGCTGGGGGGTTCGTATTTGCAACCACATTACCATACAGATTAAAAATAGAAATAACTCATGTGCCATTAAGCGTAAACAAAAAAAAAATCACATAAAAGAAATGATGAAATGGATCACTCACGAAAATTCACGATACCTACCTTTTTCCCCCAAATTAAGAAATTAACTCAGCAATTCATGATTAATTGAAAGATAAATTATTATATTTAGACCATCTAGTGGTTTTGTACATACTAAGTAGTTTATTTTATAGCGATTGAAATATAAACTATAATCGTATAAAAATATATAAGAAACATTAAGAAATATAGCAAAACTTAAGATAAAATAAATTTATAAATGTCATAGATAAAGAAAGAAAATTTAAATATAAAAACAAAAAAAAATAATATGCTTCAAACAAAGAAGTTCTCACATCCAAAATTTGGATAAAAAAAATAATCAATATAAATTTCATTAAATAATTAAATCTAAGCTAATCCCAAATTTGTTGTAATTCCAAACGCAACAAAAATATTTGGAAACAGCTTAATTTTACCATCACCATTCTGAGCAAGCACAAACACAAATTGAAAAACTCACCAAATGATAGGGCTGTTAAAGAATATAAAATAAACACAAACCCAGTTATACTTCCACCTATTCCTTAATTAATAGCGTACGTTCTATGCTACGAATATAATTGGCGTTCCCAGTTCTTTATAATTTTCACTATCACCAACACAACACAATTAATTTAGAGATAACACGACCTATGCATGTGCATGTGATTTCTTATGCCCATGCATATTTATCATATGAAAATACGGCATATTTTTTGCCGTTGCACTATAACATTAATTCTAGAGCACTTCTTTAAATGACTAACACATCTTATAAAATTTTAACTTAATATAAATTATTTAGAAAAAAAAAGTACAAATAGAAAAACTAGCACTTTAGGATGACTATACATGTCTTATGTAAAATGATGAAAACGGTACAGTTGCTTATGTTTTGCCGCCAATTTCAATCATACCGGTATTCCGCAACGAACTGGCTCTTCTTAATTATACCGATATGCTGGTTACTACATAATTGATATATGTATATATATATTTATATATATTTATATCTTTTATTAACCGGCTACAAATCCAAGTAAAGAAAAATACAAAAATAATTACAAATCTTCGTGAGATTTGAGAAAAACAATTTAAGATAATCCGGAGAAAATTAATAAATCTTACCCAAAAGGCCGGTTATCTACGCGAAACGCAATATACGCGTTGTATTGATTGGAATAGCGGGTTTTTCTCCACTGTTAAGCGGTCGCGTGATGGTCACGAAAACGGGAATTATATACGGATTCTTTATTCACAAATATTTACGTATTATTTTCCTGAATATCTTGATAATTTGCCGCAACTTTCGTATCCAGGCGTAACACTTGTTTTTGGACTCACTTTTATGCAATTTTTATTTTTATTTATTTTTTTTTTTACTATTACGGACTTTATATATGTATACTATTATGTAGTATAGGATAATTTATTGATTTGACCGATCCGATCGTCAATTGCCAAATGAAATCAAAAAGAATATATTTCGGTCGAGCCCACGAATAGATCAAGAAGAACAATAATATGCATGTTGATTTGTATTGGTGTGGTTTTTAAATTATTGATTACAACACACTCATACTGTGTTCAATTATATTTTTGTAATGCAACCGGTAAGATGCACTCATTCCAGGGGTTTTCAAACTTTCAATAGACGAGGTGCGATGACAATAATTTAAATAAAAACAAAATTAGAGAATCAGATGAAAATTAGTAGAAATAATGTTTTTACCAGATTTTCCCATGTTACAAAGTTTTTGATATTCTCATCAAGAATTCCTTTCTCGGACGTTGCAGAAATACATGAAGTGTTAAGGTCAGCGAGAAGGTTTTCGATTCGAATTCCAAAATCTTTAACGTTTTCATCGAAACGTTGACGAGATTGTACGAGATCAACCTGTATATTTTCCAATGCTCTTACAGATAAAAATTTTTGTTTAAGTTCTTTTTGTAATTCAGCCCATGTGGTATAAGATCCTGTTACTACAATTTTATTATACGCACTGTCCACTAATTTGATTTGTACTAATTCTAAAAACTCTGAGATTTCTTCCGTTGATTTTACGTCTTTATAAATGAGATTACAACATTGTAGAAATCTGTGTAATTTATCTGGAGTTCCGTCGAACTCAGGTATAAGTTTAATAGCTCTATCAAAATTAAAGCTTGACATAGTTGAAGTACAAGGTTTTACGGATATTTTGTGTAAAAATTTCGTATCGATTGGGCTTAAATTTTTGGTTTCAATGATTAACGGCAATTTAAAATCAAAATATGGTAAAATTGTGGTTATTGGACTAACAACAACAGATAGTATTTCGTTATTTAACGCTTGCTCAGAACTGTTTTTATGAGTTTCTTGCTGTTGGACAATTTTAATACTTCTATTTCGCAAAACTTTGAAAGCTCCGGAATTTGTAGTCATTTATTTTGTAAATATTGATTAAATTTTAAATATAATTAATTGAATGTAAATTTAATCAATATGATACGATAAAATAAAATAATCAAAATATTAGAATTAGATAAATAATAGAATAGTTTAGTAACAATAAAGAAATATAAATTTGAATTTAGTTAGTAATATTGTTTCGTAATGAATTTTGTTTTAAAATTTTTATTAAATTTTTTTTTTTTTAAATCTTTAAAAAGCTAATAAAACTTACAGTTAGATTTAGTTGTACCAATATGATTGTCATCAGAATCAGTTATGTTGTACTGATTTAGTTGTTGAGTTTTTTACAATATGGATGATCAGCTGTTTATTGATGAATTAAATCAGTTGTTTATTGATGAATTTTTTTTTTATTATAGTTGTCATAAAATTAATTGCGGTTGATATGATCGCCTCACCGAATATAGTATTATCAGCTAATTTCATTTGGTAATATAATGATAGTTGAATTATGGTTTACAGCTGCTTTTTATATTCATCAGGATAATTTCGTCTCGAATTTACCTGAAGAATTGTAGATTTACAATATTTTTCGAAATTTTTTCAAAAAAAAACGTGGATACATATGTATATGTATATTTTACTGTAATTGATTTGCACAATGCTATATCGTTTTAATTTTTGGATGTGCACTAATACAGTTAAGCACGAATATTATGTACCACTGAACATATTTACGATAAATTTTTAATTATTGTAATAAATGGAATGTATATTCAATCTTATTAATCTGGTAACTGTCTAATCACGTTACCACTATCACAATACGAAATGTTCACAAGGACGCGTAAAATATGCTTTATGTTTGGCGTCGTTTTATTAACGGTGAACTGAATTTTTAACTGGTATCATACCATAAGCACATGTTTTAAAATGATACGATTTATGCACATAAATGTTGATCGTTTATACTATTATGTTTCGTATATTATTTAGGCACTATTTTAATTCACTATACGGTTTATATTATTACGATTTGTTTATTAATTAAATGTATTAAAAAAACACACACGAGTACTTTAAAAGATGGTAGAGATAATATTTGTGTACCACTACCATCCCTCCGCTGCCACCAATTTTGTTGTGGGTTCTTTTTTTATTAATAATAAACAATTAGGATTTATTTAATGTTTTTATAATGTAGATTAATTATTGTTTTATTTATTTAAGTATATTATTTTTTAGGATTAATATTTATTGATTTCACGTTATTTATTTATTTATTTTTACAACTTTATATAATATTAAGCTATAGTTTCATTTTATTTATTTTAATGTTTTTATGCTTAATTTTTAGCTCGGACTGTTTTAAAAACATGTCTATTCATCTTTATATAATAATTTTAGTACATGTGTATAATGTATAATTACAATACAATTATATTAATTACAATTACAATGATAGGAATCAGGGGTATACAACAGGTATACAACAGTGTCGTAGCCCAAAATACGCAGGGTGTCAAATATTTGAAAAATGCGCGCATATCATAGTTATGTATTTTTGACTGTCAAATACAAAGTAATAATCGGATAGTTAATATAGATGGCTCATTTGTTAGGTAAAATTGTGCCAATTAAGACAAAATTATAAAAATCATATCAACTTTATACTTTTTTTTATATCTTAAAATTTCCGTGAAAATGTTGTTTTTCAATTCTCTCAATGTGTATTTTCTTTTTTTTCTAATTTTTTTTGTAGACCATTTAATATTCTTACATATAGGCAAAAATCAGATCGTCTTTATTATATGTTTTTTTGGAAAACTAATTTAAGTATGATCGGGTCACTATTTTTATAATGGGTGGTGTTTCGAATGACTGATTTTTTATTTAAAATACGTGTATGATACCACTCATAACTTAAGAAATATTTTTTTTATTGTTCCTTAATGTTCTACTGTTATGTTTAGAACGCTAAGATCTATCAATTACAAATATTAAAAAACTATGTCAGCGAACTCATTTTTTAAATAATAAATAAGACACGTCTTTTTTTCTTTTTTGTCTTTAGATCAATTTTAACCCATTTTATCAGACAAAATGTAATAAAAACTGATCACAATTAAAAAAATTCAATTCTCAGTAGAAAAGTGAAAATAAAAATCTATTATGCAAAACAACTATTATTAAATATATTATACCGGCTTAACAAAAACGAATTTGAAAGTTTCGTACAACAATTTTTTGCTTAGAATTTAATCCTCTACGCGTATATTAAATAAAATATCAGTCATTGGAAACACCCTGTATAAAAAGAGTGACTTGATCGTACTTAAATTAGTTTTCTAAGAAAACAAAAAAAAGAGGATGACCTACAAAAAAAAATACGCATTGTTAGAAAATTGAAAGACAAAATTTTCACGGAAATTTTTAGATGGAAAATTTTAAAAATAATATGATTTTAATGTTTTTTCTTAATTGGCATACACTTACCTAAAAAATGAGCCATCTATCATAATTATCCGATAATTACTTTTTATTTGACAGCCAGAAATACATTACATACAAGTACATCCTGTATCTTATTTATCTTTGACTCCATGTAACATTAACAGAATTGTTTTCCATAATATATTTAACAATAAAAAAGAACAACCATACAATTTTTATATGTTGGCATTTATTAAAATTTAGATTATAGTTTGAAAATATGTTCACATTATGCTTTGTAGATAATATCTTTCAAATGGTGCCCATTGTTTGCTTCGACCTGACGTGCTCTTTCCGTTAAAACCAGGAAAACGCAATATTATAATTCTTGAAAACGACGACTTTATTGAATGCGTATTTGGGTATCATTTGGTTTAAACTCGTGCACCAATTGTATCTTATATGGGAAAAGGTGTAACTTATGTAAAATTCTTTGCGAGGACCGCCTAGACATCACCAATTACTGAGAACGACGATTGGTGGAAGTTTCGGAGTTTTACTAAATACTTGCGTGCACCCGAGCAAAATTCAGATAATTTCGAACTTTACGGAGCAGCCCTTTATTGCCAAAACCGCTAAACCAATCGGTAAATTGGTGGAGAATTGAACAACTTTGGTTTATTGTTCTATGCTGAGTTTTTCCATGAGACATTTCCGAAGGTATTCAAAGTTAATTCTGAAAATAAAACCAAATAGTACGAAAACAAAAAATGTATTCACTAATAATATCATAACGTTACTTATGCGCCACCCAGTACTATATGTACTGCATATAGGTATATGTTGTATAGGTTCGACGAGAATCTATGTGCGATTGATTTTAACATGAAATTGTTTTGTATTTTCAATGACAATTCAATGTATAATTCAATAGACATCAAGGAAACGACAAGTGTTGGTTAATAAAATAAATATTTCAGAAGAGTACTGAAATGCTTCTGGACAAACAACATAACTAACAAAGTGCTTCAGAAGCAAACAAAATAATAACAAATATTAATATTACAACCAGTATAAAAAGTATAGGCGAACCTGAAATGATATGGAAAATGGAATTATATGGGTGTTAGCAGACACGAGACAAACTGGTAAATCATGGCCGAAATTAAAACGTAAAAGCTCCTAATAGAGTAAGATGGTTCAGTCTAGCACACGCATTACGCCATTCAATTGCTCTTCGTGTGTCTTGTAGCTATATGTGAAATGAATTAGTTATTGCTATAGGCAATATTTGTATTCCCGCAGCGTTAGCTTTTGTTTGATCACTAAATCGAGAATCTAATGAGCCCTGTATCTTTCAGAGAGCGAACATCAGTAATTAGTGTTCGCAGATCGGTAAATTATGTACCCCGTACTTCAGTTATTATTATTCAGTAAAACCTATATAATTATTTATCTATGTTGAATGCTTATGGTAATTATTCCGTGCACGTAAAACATGTAGGAGATTTTGACTCACCTTTATGACAAATTAATAATTACAAGATTGATATAGTAATGTGAATTTTATTTTTTTTTTAAATTTTGAATTACAATATGATTAGTCGCGAAGAGTTGACGGAGAAAAGCGTGTTGTGTGTCTTTCTCTGAGTATCGATTGTTAAATTTTTAAATCAGTGGTAAATGTTGTGGCTAGATAGCTCATGTGCTAATATGAGCTGGCAATTAGATTTAAATTAATTAATTAAAACATATATTAAATTTGAACTAATTTTAATTATTTTCAGAAATATCTTATAAGCCTAATCTAGCAAAGAAATACATTTTATTGTAGACTGCAGTTTCTGTTTTAATAAATTATAAAGAAACATTAGAAATGTTATTGTAAAATACAAATAAGGATTTGAATATTGAATTTTGCAAGGACAGAGGAGAAAAGAACGTGAAGGAATGCCGCAAATTTCGGCAGTATTTACATTAATTATTGTTCATCACAATGTTTACCAGAGATCAAATATGAAATTAATAATAAAAAATTGAACTAAATTATAGGTTGTCTGTCAGTTAAAATATCCAAACCCGCTTTTACGGTATGTGTAAATGGGTGTTCGGTGACGCCTGGTCATCTCCGGGGATAACCTGCTTAATTGTTGCTCGAACACTCCAATTCAATCAAATCAAATTTAAGTTTTCAGTTACTTTGAAAATTTAACGGAATTGAAAAAAAACTTAACAAGACTGCAATGTGACACTGTTGACGGTTTAATAAACATTAGTTGAAATGACCAAATCATGAATTGACCAAGAGGAAAAATAATGTTAAATTTTCCATTAAAACAGAAGGCAATTGTTTTATGTTTATTGATTATTCCAATTTAACGCACAATTACTATTTAATTCTACCGAGAAAATATTTTTATAAAAAAAAATCCGGAAATGTTTTTATTTTTATTTTTATATTGGCTGTTCAGCTAAATTTATTGAGATAAAATTCAAAATTGTCTGATATTACATTTCCAGTTTTTTAAAGCTATATAGGTGACTTAAAAATTTTTGTTCTTAAAATTCAGACAAACTATTCAGATCAATCGCAACATTAATCGTATTTGCCAAAATATAAAAAATTTAAATTTTCATCAATGGTGTAAATTCTATAGGATATTCCAACAACTAAAAATTCCATAATGTGTCATCTCTATGGTTTTTGTGTCTCATCTTCGTATATCTATATATGTACATATGTACATACTTTTATTTATTTACCTCGCATAACGAAATAATAAAAGCTTTCCACTTCTCATACCGCGCGCGCGCACCTTTCCAAAACAAAATTATCTTTAAACTTAGATATATTATGTTGTGCGTGTATGAGTATGTACTCATATATTCTTGAAATATTAATCAATTTCAATTCACGATATTTTGTATATACATATATACAACATACTTATACAGAACATAACCTACTTATCACATTTCATGTGCGGTTGTAACCAAGACAATTTCCACTTAAATTTTGTTAACTTATCTATGTAGATAGGGATTGGGAATATTTTAGTTCATACCTCGTTTGATATATATTATATGGAGTGTGTTAATGTGTGTACCTACTTGGTATATACACTTTAATGAGATAATAGATATGTGTAACAATATTATAAGAATAAATTATCTAAATATTCACTAACTGCTTAAGTCTAATAGCTCAAAATAGTTAATTTTATTGATTTAAAAAAATATTCCGCCAGCTCAGTGAATGTTTAAAATGGTATGTGAAATACAAAATGAGTATATTCATTCTCAATGACCCAATCAACATCAGTTTAGAACAGACTGCTTTACACTTACAATGTGATTGTAAGTACAGACTGCCATGAAGATAAACAATGGGGCAATTAGAATTTAAAACTTTATCTTAAGACTCAAATTTATAATGTTAATTGAATTTTGGCAAAGTAAAGCTACTTTGATTTTTGTCATAATTCTGGAATGACCAAAAGTGACACGGAAATACGTAAATCATATTTAATTAAATTTCTGCAATTCAACTGAATATGTCTATTCATCTTTATATAATAATTTTAGTACATGTGTATAATGTATAATTACAATACAATTATATTAATTACAATTACAATGATAGGAATCAGGGGTATACAACAGGTATACAACAGTGTCGTAGCCCAAAATACGCAGGGTGTCAAATATTTGAAAAATGCGCGCATATCATAGTTATGTATTTTTGACTGTCAAATACAAAGTAATAATCGGATAGTTAATATAGATGGCTCATTTGTTAGGTAAAATTGTGCCAATTAAGACAAAATTATAAAAATCATATCAACTTTATACTTTTTTTTATATCTTAAAATTTCCGTGAAAATGTTGTTTTTCAATTCTCTCAATGTGTATTTTCTTTTTTTTCTAATTTTTTTTGTAGACCATTTAATATTCTTACATATAGGCAAAAATCAGATCGTCTTTATTATATGTTTTTTTGGAAAACTAATTTAAGTATGATCGGGTCACTATTTTTATAATGGGTGGTGTTTCGAATGACTGATTTTTTATTTAAAATACGTGTATGATACCACTCATAACTTAAGAAATATTTTTTTTATTGTTCCTTAATGTTCTACTGTTATGTTTAGAACGCTAAGATCTATCAATTACAAATATTAAAAAACTATGTCAGCGAACTCATTTTTTAAATAATAAATAAGACACGTCTTTTTTTCTTTTTTGTCTTTAGATCAATTTTAACCCATTTTATCAGACAAAATGTAATAAAAACTGATCACAATTAAAAAAATTCAATTCTCAGTAGAAAAGTGAAAATAAAAATCTATTATGCAAAACAACTATTATTAAATATATTATACCGGCTTAACAAAAACGAATTTGAAAGTTTCGTACAACAATTTTTTGCTTAGAATTTAATCCTCTACGCGTATATTAAATAAAATATCAGTCATTGGAAACACCCTGTATAAAAAGAGTGACTTGATCGTACTTAAATTAGTTTTCTAAGAAAACAAAAAAAAGAGGATGACCTACAAAAAAAAATACGCATTGTTAGAAAATTGAAAGACAAAATTTTCACGGAAATTTTTAGATGGAAAATTTTAAAAATAATATGATTTTAATGTTTTTTCTTAATTGGCATACACTTACCTAAAAAATGAGCCATCTATCATAATTATCCGATAATTACTTTTTATTTGACAGCCAGAAATACATTACATACAAGTACATCCTGTATCTTATTTATCTTTGACTCCATGTAACATTAACAGAATTGTTTTCCATAATATATTTAACAATAAAAAAGAACAACCATACAATTTTTATATGTTGGCATTTATTAAAATTTAGATTATAGTTTGAAAATATGTTCACATTATGCTTTGTAGATAATATCTTTCAAATGGTGCCCATTGTTTGCTTCGACCTGACGTGCTCTTTCCGTTAAAACCAGGAAAACGCAATATTATAATTCTTGAAAACGACGACTTTATTGAATGCGTATTTGGGTATCATTTGGTTTAAACTCGTGCACCAATTGTATCTTATATGGGAAAAGGTGTAACTTATGTAAAATTCTTTGCGAGGACCGCCTAGACATCACCAATTACTGAGAACGACGATTGGTGGAAGTTTCGGAGTTTTACTAAATACTTGCGTGCACCCGAGCAAAATTCAGATAATTTCGAACTTTACGGAGCAGCCCTTTATTGCCAAAACCGCTAAACCAATCGGTAAATTGGTGGAGAATTGAACAACTTTGGTTTATTGTTCTATGCTGAGTTTTTCCATGAGACATTTCCGAAGGTATTCAAAGTTAATTCTGAAAATAAAACCAAATAGTACGAAAACAAAAAATGTATTCACTAATAATATCATAACGTTACTTATGCGCCACCCAGTACTATATGTACTGCATATAGGTATATGTTGTATAGGTTCGACGAGAATCTATGTGCGATTGATTTTAACATGAAATTGTTTTGTATTTTCAATGACAATTCAATGTATAATTCAATAGACATCAAGGAAACGACAAGTGTTGGTTAATAAAATAAATATTTCAGAAGAGTACTGAAATGCTTCTGGACAAACAACATAACTAACAAAGTGCTTCAGAAGCAAACAAAATAATAACAAATATTAATATTACAACCAGTATAAAAAGTATAGGCGAACCTGAAATGATATGGAAAATGGAATTATATGGGTGTTAGCAGACACGAGACAAACTGGTAAATCATGGCCGAAATTAAAACGTAAAAGCTCCTAATAGAGTAAGATGGTTCAGTCTAGCACACGCATTACGCCATTCAATTGCTCTTCGTGTGTCTTGTAGCTATATGTGAAATGAATTAGTTATTGCTATAGGCAATATTTGTATTCCCGCAGCGTTAGCTTTTGTTTGATCACTAAATCGAGAATCTAATGAGCCCTGTATCTTTCAGAGAGCGAACATCAGTAATTAGTGTTCGCAGATCGGTAAATTATGTACCCCGTACTTCAGTTATTATTATTCAGTAAAACCTATATAATTATTTATCTATGTTGAATGCTTATGGTAATTATTCCGTGCACGTAAAACATGTAGGAGATTTTGACTCACCTTTATGACAAATTAATAATTACAAGATTGATATAGTAATGTGAATTTTATTTTTTTTTTAAATTTTGAATTACAATATGATTAGTCGCGAAGAGTTGACGGAGAAAAGCGTGTTGTGTGTCTTTCTCTGAGTATCGATTGTTAAATTTTTAAATCAGTGGTAAATGTTGTGGCTAGATAGCTCATGTGCTAATATGAGCTGGCAATTAGATTTAAATTAATTAATTAAAACATATATTAAATTTGAACTAATTTTAATTATTTTCAGAAATATCTTATAAGCCTAATCTAGCAAAGAAATACATTTTATTGTAGACTGCAGTTTCTGTTTTAATAAATTATAAAGAAACATTAGAAATGTTATTGTAAAATACAAATAAGGATTTGAATATTGAATTTTGCAAGGACAGAGGAGAAAAGAACGTGAAGGAATGCCGCAAATTTCGGCAGTATTTACATTAATTATTGTTCATCACAATGTTTACCAGAGATCAAATATGAAATTAATAATAAAAAATTGAACTAAATTATAGGTTGTCTGTCAGTTAAAATATCCAAACCCGCTTTTACGGTATGTGTAAATGGGTGTTCGGTGACGCCTGGTCATCTCCGGGGATAACCTGCTTAATTGTTGCTCGAACACTCCAATTCAATCAAATCAAATTTAAGTTTTCAGTTACTTTGAAAATTTAACGGAATTGAAAAAAAACTTAACAAGACTGCAATGTGACACTGTTGACGGTTTAATAAACATTAGTTGAAATGACCAAATCATGAATTGACCAAGAGGAAAAATAATGTTAAATTTTCCATTAAAACAGAAGGCAATTGTTTTATGTTTATTGATTATTCCAATTTAACGCACAATTACTATTTAATTCTACCGAGAAAATATTTTTATAAAAAAAAATCCGGAAATGTTTTTATTTTTATTTTTATATTGGCTGTTCAGCTAAATTTATTGAGATAAAATTCAAAATTGTCTGATATTACATTTCCAGTTTTTTAAAGCTATATAGGTGACTTAAAAATTTTTGTTCTTAAAATTCAGACAAACTATTCAGATCAATCGCAACATTAATCGTATTTGCCAAAATATAAAAAATTTAAATTTTCATCAATGGTGTAAATTCTATAGGATATTCCAACAACTAAAAATTCCATAATGTGTCATCTCTATGGTTTTTGTGTCTCATCTTCGTATATCTATATATGTACATATGTACATACTTTTATTTATTTACCTCGCATAACGAAATAATAAAAGCTTTCCACTTCTCATACCGCGCGCGCGCACCTTTCCAAAACAAAATTATCTTTAAACTTAGATATATTATGTTGTGCGTGTATGAGTATGTACTCATATATTCTTGAAATATTAATCAATTTCAATTCACGATATTTTGTATATACATATATACAACATACTTATACAGAACATAACCTACTTATCACATTTCATGTGCGGTTGTAACCAAGACAATTTCCACTTAAATTTTGTTAACTTATCTATGTAGATAGGGATTGGGAATATTTTAGTTCATACCTCGTTTGATATATATTATATGGAGTGTGTTAATGTGTGTACCTACTTGGTATATACACTTTAATGAGATAATAGATATGTGTAACAATATTATAAGAATAAATTATCTAAATATTCACTAACTGCTTAAGTCTAATAGCTCAAAATAGTTAATTTTATTGATTTAAAAAAATATTCCGCCAGCTCAGTGAATGTTTAAAATGGTATGTGAAATACAAAATGAGTATATTCATTCTCAATGACCCAATCAACATCAGTTTAGAACAGACTGCTTTACACTTACAATGTGATTGTAAGTACAGACTGCCATGAAGATAAACAATGGGGCAATTAGAATTTAAAACTTTATCTTAAGACTCAAATTTATAATGTTAATTGAATTTTGGCAAAGTAAAGCTACTTTGATTTTTGTCATAATTCTGGAATGACCAAAAGTGACACGGAAATACGTAAATCATATTTAATTAAATTTCTGCAATTCAACTGAATACGTATCAAATTTTGCAAGATGGACATCAATTTTACGATGTTTTTCCGTCAGTTCTACGAATTTTCCGTATACTTATGAACTTATTTAGATTTTTGCCAGAGTTGAGGAATGGCCAAAAATAGCACCGTAACCAGTAAGTCATGTTTTATTAAATTTATGCAACTTAATTGAATACTAATCATGATTTTGCCAGGAGGTCATCAATCTCACTAAATTACCAAATGAAAAATAAAAATTTAAAATTAAAAAAAAAATTTTTTTTTTTTTTTTTTGCAAATTTTCCTATTCATTTTTATAATTAAGGATTGTTTAGTAAAATGTAGTTTAAATTAGTTTCTGTCAGTTTTCTTTTAATGTATGGTTCTGACAATATACCGATCTGGGTCAGCACATTAAAAATAATAAATCCTATACAAATACATTTTTACTACTTTTGAACGCAGTTCTCCGTTTTACAGAATTCGTTTTTAAAACTAAATTGATCTTACTGAAAAATGACAAAAATTAACTAAGCGGTTATGCCTTGTGTCCCAAAAATATTTTTGAGTCTCCGAGTTTTGGAAATATACAATGGTCATGATAAAATTGGCTACTAAATTCCTAAAACCCCCTGAAAATCTCAACACTTTATCTCTGTTCTAACAATTATTAATATTCAATAAATATTAAGAGAAATTGATTTTTGATAAAACTGTAAAATTTAAAATATATAAATAATTCATATAATTTAATAACTTAAATTTATAAAATTCCCAAACTGAGTTTAGTCTTTTCACTAAGGAAATTTTCAAATCAAAATTCCATGAAACTATAAAATTGGGTTATAATTGTATAAAGCTTAAAATTTGAAAAACTCTTAATATTTTTAAAAGTTATCATGTATAAAAATTGTCAAAAAATAAAAATGGTTGAACTTAAACTCTAAATCTTAACGATCTATAAATTTGGTTTAAAAATATTAAAACTTTTAGAACTCCGAAAATTCATAAATATACTATAGGAAATTCTGTAAATGTTAAATTTAAAATTTAAGTGCTCAAATATAATTTGAAAATTATTAATTATAATTATTTATTAAAATTCACTAATAGAATTTTAAAGATTTACAAGTTAATTAAATTTCGGACTCTCAAATTTTAAATGTATGTATATGGTAAACCTTTAATATTTTGAAAATCGTATTAATTTTATATTTATTAACATAAAAATCTTAAAATGTGGAAACATTTAGAATTCAAATTAGGGCCACTTCGCTCCAAAATTAGGGCCAAAATTACGAGAGATGCTCATGATTGAGACTCCTATAAGGAGGACCTGAAATTATAGAAAAAGGAAGTAAGAAAGGCACAGAGGAGGTCTTGAAGACTTTTCTTTGATAAAATGGAGGAAGTCTCTGAGACCCCTCACCTTAGGAAGGTACTTTCTAATCCAATCAGTCCCAGTTATCTAATTAAACCGGATTGTTCATGGACTGCTTCCTATGAGGAATCTTTGAAGCTTCACATCGAAACCTACTTTTAGGACGATTCGACAGAGACTAGCACTCATACAGAAACACATTCATTGCGCATAGAATATATTATAGTAATTGAAAAACGTATCCTAAGGGCTCTTAAAGGTATCAAACTTTATAAATCGGCTGGTCCGGACCGAATCACACCAGCGGAAATTCCAAACAACACGTTGATTATTCTCCCCTGCGGCTGGAAGTAATCTACAAAGGGTGTTTTAAATTGGTCTGTGTTCTGAAATGGTCGACAGATGTCAGGGGGATCATTATAGCGAAAGCGGGAAAAAGCTAACATGTGTACCCAAAGAACTTAGGACCTATAACTCTATCATCCTTTCTGTTGAAAACATTGGAAAGGCTGATAGATGTTCACAATTCACATACGATTAAAAATAAAGCCTACATAGTGACTCGGCAAAGGTTTCACATGCGTACTGTTAAGGGAAATTAGTATACACAACTCTGCATGCCCTGGTACCTACGATTAAAAAATCAATATACTCGCAAGAATTTTGTATTGTGGCGTTCATCGTTATTGAAGTCGCCTTTAACAATGTAAATTTTGGTGGGATTGTTACTCCTTGGGGTGGACGACCCTTATAGGTGGGCTAATCAATCATATATGTTGGTCAGCAGGATGGTTAACTCGGAGCTGGGGGAGTCCACCATTAGGAGGCGAGTGGTTAAGAGAACCCCGAAGGGAGATGTTCTGTCTTGATTGCTTATGCAGATGACGTAGCGACAGCTCTCTCTGGAAAATACTTAAGCACGGTTAAGGAGGCAATCCCAAATGCCCTCCTATTCAACACGAAATGTGCCATCAGATTTGTGCCATCAGATCGTCCAAGCATGAGCCAGTACTCTTTACCAGGAAATATAAAATCCTGGCAGTAATAGACCCACCTACCTTAAGAGGCATATAACTGATAAAGCTTTTACTGATAAAGCAAGATTTCTTGGCGAAATCTTTTACAGTAACTTCAGTTGGAAACCTAACATCTTGGAAAGGGTAAGCAACGCTATACTATGGCTATGTATTCATTCAAGAACGCCATTTAGAAGAGATGGGGCTCTGGCCCCAGAGCTGTTACACTGTATATTCTCTGCCATAGTAGGACCACCACACTCTCATTCCATACTTTTTTATGGAAGGCAAGCTTTTGAAAAAATAACCTAAACGAATGGGATCGAGAATGTGCAAAAAACGGCATGTATGCTAATAAGCGAGGCGCTGACGGCAACACCGTCACACGCCTTAGAGGTTTAGTTTCATCTTCTCCCGGTTGATATTTATGGTAAGCAGATGGCGGCGAATACGCAGCCACGCGATTATCAGCCGTATCTCAAATTATCTCAACGATAATTAGATCACTAAGGAAGGAACTGGCAAATCTAGACCACATTATACCAACATTATGTTTCGAGAAGTGGTTTCGAACCATGTGCCCTTCAAGAGAATCTTGGAAGGCCGACTTGCTTGTGGGAATAGAAGCTATACACTATTTCATGAATGGCTCCAAGCTAGAAGGTAAAGTAGGAGCTGGTGTCTTCTGTGATAAATAGGAAGTGGATATATCCGTTAGTCTCCCTGATTAATGAACCGTGTACCAAGAGGGAACGTTAGCGATTGAAGAGGTCTTGACTTGGTTGAGACATAATGTAATATCCTCGAATGATATTGTCACTTTTGTGAACGGCAGTCAAGACGCTGGAATCAGTTTCTCTGACGTCAATACTGGCGTTGGTTTGCCTTTCTTCTCTAAGTGAGATTTCGGTTAGGTAGCTTAAGGACCATTTAAAGGCTCAATAATAATAATAAAAAATAAAAATATCTGGCGATAGTTGGTTTGGCGACTCACCGTCTATGAAAACAACTCTTCTCATAGTTGGCAATTCAAACAAACCCAAGAATATTATGGGCACTGTAAATTTGCCAAGCATTCATCAACTTCTTATGATTCAATTAAAAAATCATTATTCAATTCAAAACGACGGTTAATTAAAATTGTTGAATTTAATAAAATCGTATTACAGCGTTAATGTTGGTTTTGAACTCTAAACCGCAACTGGGACAATAAATATTACAGACAATTCCAGAATCTGATTGAAACAGTTATAACAAAAGTATTATATATAGCGCCAATAGATAATAAACGATAATGACCATAGAAGGAAAATTCATCTGCGCAGGTGGGGCCTTACAAGAATAATTGTCGTTAATCGTACAAATTGCAAAGCCGTAATGTTATCATTTAAAGCAACTTTTACTGATACCATTGCTTGTGCATTAATAAATAAAATTACAAAGACCATCATCAAATCGTATATCAGCATAGAATGTAGAACTGATAGGCCGACCCAGCTATGTTGTGTGCCAATGGCCAATGAAAAAGCCTTGTGGCCGTGTACAGAAACGAACTGTTCAGCTATCAAAATTACAATAAATCGACTTGCTGAACAGTATCTGAAAGCCAAATGTCCAGATGTGTTGATATATAACAATCGAACCTCGAATGCTATTGGCGAGAAGAACTGTTGCTCCTGTTTAGTAGGTAATAGCTTGTAAACAGGAGCAACTTGCGCGATTGGAGGATCTAACCAAGCGAGCTGTGCAACCATCCAATGGGTTAATATATCCAATCGCATTGCTCAAAGTACATAAAGAATTTACTTGTCACAAATATTATGGATACAATCATTTTGGGTATATATGAATAGTGAGTAGCTATTAGGTTGGTGATTTCGAGTTACCACTTCGTATATAGGTGTAAATCGACATAATCATCAAACGCACTCCGTAGAATCTCAACAATATATATAAAATTAGCAGAAAAAAATCTAGGAGCAAAATTGTGAAAACTGAGTCCGGTTTCAAAATAGATTCATAAAGAAGTGCTCATTATTTAGAACAAAGATAATATATTTAGGGCACAAAAAACGATCAATGGAGTTCACACCGATGAAGTATACCTCAAAATGTACGGGAGTTACGAAGCTTCTTTGAATTGTGCATTTGTTATAGGGGGTTCGTACCAGTATATTTTCCAATTTCCCAAAGAATTATATAAAATGCACGCACTATACAGAAGCAAAGAAGGACATCTTCCGGATTAATATATAAGTAATATTTGATAAGGCCACATGGAACAATCAGGAAACCTATTAAACCCTATACAGCCAATAATTCTGCAATATAACAAAAGTGTAAGTTGACTCATCTGGAATGAGAGTGCAGATAAAAGTTCAACAAGGCATATATGCTTTTAGATCGGGTATAATGATGCAGTCTCTAAATCAAGAACGGTTGCTTAAAAAAAACTGGAAATCAGCCATCTGCTAGATGCCATCTGAGCAAAGTGAAACAACAAAAGTGTTGAAAAAGATTACATCTAATAAAATGTTAGAGATATATGAGAACTGTACCAATTAAATCAACACATCCACCTTGGTTTAATGCCGAGATTAGGAGAATGATAAATTTAAGAAATTTTATTTTTCGTTGGTTGCTCTGTTTCAGGAATGTGGAGCAATCAGAAACAGATGTTAAATCAGAAAGTCTATCAATGTGCCAATCTGCCTATATGAGTATAGTTATAGTATACCAGCGCAGCTTTACTTTATATCAATGATGACATCCGTAGAGCTGTTGACAATGATAATTTATGCCATTTAGTTCTGGTCGATTTCATTATAAAGCTTTTGACAAAATTGCTTATTCGATTTTGGTAAGTAAACTTCTTTATAAATTAAAATTCTAAATAACGTCTTGTTTAGTTCTGTCCTTTCTGCCAAATCGTTCACAACCAGTAATAATAAGGAACAGTGCTATGTACTTTACTGTTTATGATGTATCTTTATATAATTTCTAAATTTTGTAAACCTTTTCAACTATGTATCATTAGTGCATCATTATATCTCCTACAACTCGTCTTATATGTATCATTTATACATACTTAAGATAGTGGTTCAAGGATGCTGTGATTAATGTATGATTGGCGTTTGTTAAATCCTTGTGTTGGAATTTCACACTGAAACCATTTGTAATAGGTATTTTGTATTAAAAATGTTGTGAACAACTACGAAACTCTAAACTTATAGACTGCAAATTGTCATTGTTACATCGTATATATATAGTTTACTTTAAATTAAATAAGAAGGATTTTAAAGTACATCGAATAATATTAAATTCTGATTTGAGATAAGTTTATGGGTTGAGAAAACATGATCACATCTTTAGCATCAACAGCCTACTTATGTTATTGATAAATTTGTTACTTCCTCACCTCAAAATTACAATGTGCGGCTCTGAAGAAACCCGCACGGGAAACCCAGAAAACAATACAACAATATAATGTCGAGGCGTCATTCGAAAGAATTGCAATAGATGGGACCATTTCCAACTACAGAAAATATGTGCTTATAGTAATAATGGAGTATTTCAGCAAATAGTCGGAGGTTTAACCATACCTAATCAAGAAGCAGCAACAGGCGAACTGATACATGGTATAGGTTAACGATTGAATTAGTCGTTTACACGGTGCCATTTCTGTATTTTTTAAAGGCAAAAAGTCACAATAGAATTAATTTTAAATTATTTGTATAGTGACAGAGTAAAAAAAACGAAAGCAACCCATACATTAAATAATGCCACTCTAACATGGGTGCCATCGAAAGGTGAATTTTTTTTTATAGATATTTTGAGGATTGCGAACGATAAAATTTCAAAATATACGCGGATTAATTTATACTTGGTAATCTCGATTTTAAATTATACTCAAAAGTATTATTGAATGAGCTTTTAAACGAAAATTGTATATTTTTTAAGAGTTTTAGTTTAAAAACAAAAATTGTTTGTTTGTTTATAATTAACTATTTATCGCATGAACTATATTCCTCTTTAATCGATAAACTATTTATTTGAAAATAATTATATTTTATCGACAGGTATAGGTTACATAATGAAAAGTCGTCTTAACGTTGTTTTGCAAAAAGTAATTTAAACAAATTAAAAATCAATATTAATTTCTGTACTATGTATATCAAAGCCGTATATACGATATATTTAATAACTAAAGTATTTATTATTAATAACAGAACAAACCTAAGAGATTATCTGATTTTCAATGGAGTACTTTAGTAAACAAACTTTGTGATAATTTATTACAAACTATATATAGGTATAGACTCTGTAACAACCTACTAATAAAAAAGGTTATAATGTTTTATCAGTATGTATATAGAGAGTATGAAGAGGTTACCTTCTTTTAGATAATAAATTTCAATTAATGTTACCCTTTTTTGTTATGTATATGTACGTAACTTTTTATAAAATTTTTATAATTTTCACACAATTCGAGGGTGGAGAATATATTATTATTATATCATAATATGGTAGATAGGTGCTGCTTCTTCTAAAATATTTTTTATTATATGTGACATTTTGCTTACGTACATATATATTGTATACAAAGAATAAATGTAAAGTTATTAAAGTATCTCTCATTAATCATTTTCAAAATCGTCTGCTCACAAAAACATTGTGGCTGCTGAATTAGCAGCATATATGGTATAAAGTATATATATGTATTAAAGAAATATAATTATTGGTTAATTTTTTAAAGTGTTTAAATGCGTATGAGTGGTTTATTTCAATTAAATTAGTGTATAGTGTGAAACTGTCAAAAAAATACTTGACCATTAAGATATACCATAACTCTCTAGTTTAATCTGGTGTTCATTTTTTTATAATTAATCAAAACTAATTTTCATCAAGGTTCATCAAGTGTTGGCAATGCACATATGTTTTGATAGATTCACACGCGTAGGATAAAAAAACATGCCAACATTTTCGCTGAGCAATTCCTATACGTCAATAGCCAATAAAAGCATTAATTGAATTTAAAAAAAAATGTGTGCTGTTCTGGCAATGTTTTCAAGACATCTATGCATAATTATTGTGATTAATAGTGGAAGGAGCATAATCTACGGGATTGTCGACACGTAGAGAATTACGTAGATTACTTGGCAATATTTTTTATCAACGTCGACAATTTATCAAGCCTACGATATTTTAACATGTTGAAATTACAACTAGAAGACTTTAGCTTCAATACAGCCGAACTTGTTTATAATGAACCTCAAGAAAAATGACGTGTTTATGGATATTAGTATGGTACTTTTCCGCTTTATGTCCATAATAGGTTTCTTTTTTGCTGCGTGATTCGAAATTTACTTTGTGAAAAGTCTTTTTTTGTCTCAATCTACTGTTTTGGATTTCGACGTTTGTTATAAAGGGGAAAACTGAAGAATGAAATATGATTGCCGTGTATTTTAAAGTTGTTCGTTATACGTAATAACGAGGCTTCCAAAAAGAAATCATTTAACCTAGATTTTAATAGTTCTCGGGGTTCCGGACTTCTATATACATATAACTATCTTATAACAAAACTTTCTTTACAACCCGATTTCTTATATCCAAACTCGACATATCTATATAGATTTAACCGATTAGGCGGAGGTCACTGATAATGAATTAAAAATTGGTTTTCATTTACTTAAGGCGATGCATTTAAATCACAGATATTGGCCTGAAACACTTAGCAAACTTGTATCTCATTGTTCGAATATAACCTATTTTGGACTATATGAATTAGATAAATTATGTGCTACTTTAAGATATTTATCTATCGCCAAATGCGATACAATATCGGTTAAAGTTATTAATAGAAGTTACACTATTTACATGTAAGAGAGCGCGTAGTGACTATAGCGATGTAATTAAGCCACGTGACAAATAATAATTTGAAACGTATATGAAATTTGTTCCAAATCTTGCCTAAAACCAACAAAAACATTTTTCTCATATATGCGTTAGTGTACAAAGCAAAATGTCTCAAAATAGTATAAATTGTTCAATATTGGAAAAGATAGGGGAGTAGGACGCGTTTAAACAACGATGTTTCGATCTCATATATGTCAAATATATGATTCTTCCGGAATTTCTTTGAAAAGTTCTAGGTAGTTAACACCATAGTGACGTATATATCAAGATGTCTTTATAGGTCTAAGCTCTCCAAAAAATATTTTTATTTTGGAATCAGTAGCGGACTAGCGGGGTTTAGTTTGTCCTCATATATAATATGTCGATTGCATGTTTTTTTAAATTTTCTTTACTATAGGAAACTTACATCATAATGACATACATATATACATATGTAATTCATTGGGTCTAAGCAGAAATTAAATATTATTTAATTTATGGTCTAATTTATCCAAAAATTACGTCAGTTTTAAGAAATGTAGGAAGCTTAGGGCTACAATTATATAAGATCATATCAAACTTGGTTGTCCTAAACCACCCAATCCCCTATTTTTCTAAAAATTGAAATATTTTTCGTGTAGTTTAGAGCCAATTTGGTATACACCCCATTATGATGTTCGCTTTACGGGGTTAACCCAAGAAAATTTGGAAATTTATTTATTTGGTAGGCCTATGCCAAAAGAAATAGTTTAACAGGAAAAAGTCACATATTATGTAATCGGTCAAATTCTTAGACTTATAAAACTTGATACTCATGTATCAAAAAATTTATGATTTAGGACAAACTTCAACCGTCTATATAGAATTGTGAATTTTGTCCTAAAAAAAATATTTTAATCCTAAATTATTTTTTTTTATTTTAGGACAGATTTAAGACAAATTTCAAGGGAACTAATTTGAATGATTTACTTTTAAGTTTAACTTCCCTAGATAAAACTAATTTTTGTGAACATCCATTTTGTCACCACCCGTATCTCATTAGAACTAAATAAATCTGGCCACCATAGTTTAGAATTATATAGTTCACTAAATCACTGTGTCAATCGTCTATATTATCGACGTTTTTTACGAATAGTCTTAGTTGTCTACGATATCTACATTGTCGACGAGTTGTCGACACGTCGACGTAGAAAATAATAGATGACGCCCATAAAAATGCCCATCCCTGGGAAGGAGACAGAGCGTCGAAAAATGACATAATATACACGTAGTTAGTCGTATCATAAAAATTTATTCATATATCCATTAACCTTATGTTGCCAATACTAAATCTGTCCAGAGCCTATACCAACAGTTGGAGAAATCTGTAGAAGATCTACATATATAGTTGGAAACCCGATATATTATTTGTTGTCTTGTTTATTCTGTGTTCTGTTATATTCTGTGAGCATCTAGGTTTGATATTTGTACATTTATGGAATTATAACCATTGGAAAAAATATTCATGTATACGTTTTGCTTCTATATGGACTGTGCAAACTGGCTGGATGCATTTAAGTGTTTGTAGTCGAATGTTGTGTGGTCAACTGTGTAGTTCTGATGGTGTATTTTACGTATAAATAATATTTTCTCAGTTATTTCCGTTTTGTCGATGATTTCATCCACAATTTTCGCTCGAAAGGTTAATGCAACTTACACGTAATACCGCGGGTTGTTTAACTCTCGTTTGGAAACTTGTACTCGGCAATCGAGTTAAGATGTTAATATTTTATTTTAAACCTGTTTTCAAACATTTCAAGTGATCCTATCAGTCTGTATCCGTAGTTTCATATTGTTTCTTCATAATTTTGTTGTGTTCCTATATGCATTTTTTTTTCTTTGCCGTTTTATAATGTTTTGCAAATGCTATCTGCAATTCCCAGGAAACGGGTTAGTTCGTCTGCTATGTTCGGAGTATTTGCTCCGCTGAATTTCGGTACGAAATTTGCAACGAGTTGTTGTATATGTTGGTTCATGGTGAAATAGTAATAGTTTATTGTTATTATCTATTCTGTCTATTTTTACGTCTGTGTTAGTCTCTGTTAGAGCTGTTCCAAGTTGATTTATTAAGTTCTTTGAGTTGCCTGCCGCGATGGTTGGAAGTTCTTTGCTTAGATCTGGTTTAATACTTCTTTGAAATTGATTCGTGTTGTAAATTTTGCTTGTCTAACTAGAAAGATCTAGTATTGTCTTATTCGTTTAATGGTGCGTCTCTGGATACACTGCTTAAGCGTGTTGGGGAACGTTGAGTTTTAGGATTTTTCATCTTTTTACGATTGTTTTTTTGTTTCGTTGGGATCCCTAAATGTTTGGTACTGGACTGTGTTGTATGTTGATTGCCTTAACTAATTCGCCACAAGTGCTAATTTTACAACGCCATTATTTTATTTATTTTAAAAGTTATAAATTGTTATAGTGTTTTATCACCCTCTTCGCATTAAGTATTTAAGTACGTTGAATTCTGTGGCCTTTATATAGGTACCGTATAGCAAGGGTAAGCAGTGTTTACGAGCTCTGATAAATTATAGCCCATTGTTGAAAAATTGACATACATTTTTTCCATCACGACGTATTGTGCAAAGCTCCCGAATGATTTAAAAAATTATATTTAAGCAAATTCGCTTGATTATTTTGATTTGCTTGAAAGCGATCGATTGTTCCGAGAGCTTTTGAAGGAAATACTGATTTGAAAGTATGATGAAGGGTAGCTTTGTGCAGATCAACATTTTAACTATAAATTATTCTATTGTATGATAATAATATTGTGAGTCTCTAATACTAAAACTATAAGTTAAAATTTTTTTAAGACTGTCCGTAATTAATGAGAATATAACTAGATTTGTTTTTATATTTAAATCCTTATTATCTTTTATTATAAATATACATGGACATCACACCTTTTAAATTGTCCGATTGAAATTGTACGCTTGACTTATCCACAATTCGTAGTTGTCACTATATGTGGCTAATTGAAAAATTTTGCAATGAAATTAAAGCTAAAAATCATTAAAACTTAGAACTAATTAATTGTCCTGAGACCTTTTATAAGAAATAACACTATTTTAAAAGCGTTTGTGGTGTCAGAACGATTATTAAAGATTAAAAACTACTATCTCATATACAGAGCTTTTCAGTACTATTTTATCGTGCAACCGTATCTTAAATATGCAAACATTGAGAACGAGCGAACGAATAAGCACATTGCATATTGAATCATAAGACAATAAAAGATAATAATTTATTGTATCGCTATAAAAATCACTAACCATCAATCATTGAAATTTAACAAACGAGAAAATGACCGCAGGTCATTCAAGTTAAAAATTTTGTTTTGTAAGTTTTTTGGATCGCTTAAACACTATGAAGTTTATATGATTGACAAAAATGATATTAAATAAAATCATGTTTATCAAAATTATCTTTATTTCATTATGGAGACTCTGCTGTTAAAAGCAATCCTCTTAATACTAATCATCCATTCAATTAAAATGTTGTAATTATTGTTTGGTTTAGGTAGTTTTGGCATAAAATCAAATTCCATATCATATATGGTAAAAAGCTCTAGAATGGTTTGGCAAAAACTTTGTCATTTTTATAAAAAAAATTAAAATCATATCCATTTTTATATTTAAGCATGATTAGGGCCAAATTTAGACTTAAACATGCTGCTCAAAAGCTCAATAAAATCATTCTACAAATGGTATGTCCATATCTACAAATGGTATGTTTCTTTGTAATTATTTCAAAAATGTTGCCATAGTGTAAAAGCTTCTCCTAAAGCTTCAAACGACATTAAACATTTCAAAAACTTCTTTAATGATCCAAACATACGGAAGTGCTGAACAAGTTGATCTGCACCGTAGAAGATTGTTTTTATATTCCGTATTACAATAATCTTTATGGTGATACATGGGGCTTTCACGTTGCATATAGTCACCGCTCGGTATAAAATATTATATACTTGAAATAAACCGTACTTGATCCTGAACGTTAAAATAACATATCTGTTCGGAATATTCGAATCATTTTCGGTCTTTCCCAGTTGTTATTTACGAATCCAACAATTTTAACTATACAAGCACTGGACGGTTCTAAACATTATATATTTACAGCAAATTTTATTTATTATCTACACTTTGGCTAGACGTATAAAACGATAGCTTTAAAATATATCTTTATACCTTAACCATAATCTGTGGTTTGGTTTGTAACATAGATGGGTATTATATAGCGCAAGCCATAAAATGTGTAAGTAATTTGTCATTCCTATATATAAACCCTAACACAACTGTAAGATATATTCAAATTTATTGAAGTGGAAAATTAGGTTTCTTATCCAAAAAAGGTGTATTATTAGTTAATATAATATGTATGACACAATGGCAAAAGGATGTTGACGAGAAATTTAGGAATTTTGTATATTTATTTTTTTTTTTTGTTATCTGCACTTTCTAAAATTAAATATTCTAAAACTACCAAATTAAAATAAAAATTGGACTCGTAGATCCCTCCCTATACATGTATACATAAACAAATGAATTTCGTTCTATTTAAGTATACGTCCAGTTTTCTGCCGATGAGAGAAAGTGATTCTAGTAAAAATAAAAAATGTTGTAAATGGATACGTGCCACAAACCCTGCTATTAGATTTTTTGTTTTTGTTGTTATTTCTTCAACACTGTCGTCTCTCTATTTTCACTATAAAGACGTGACATAAATTTAAAAGTTTTTTGTAATCATAATACAGTCCTCACACATACTTTACTATATACGTATACATATATATATATATATACTATGATGTGTATCATGTACATATATGTATATCGTATACGAGTACCTGTTACAAATAGGAAATTTTTCAATTTCTTTCTTTGGAAAATGTAATTTGTATTTTTGGGTTTATAACCATTTTAAAATTTAATTGGTCAAGAATATAATGTAAAATTAATTTAATTTGTGTTATGTATATTATATAAGTTTAAGTGTTTTATGTCCGTATACATGTCTTGCACTAAATGTATATAGGATGAAGAAAATATGTGCCGAATCATTATATTGGCTTGCTTCAGTCAACACATTGATTTCATAAATTTGATTATATATAATTCTGGATTTTCATGTAAATTTGAATGTAAATGAATTAATGTAAAATTGAATTGGAGTCTTCATTAATTTCATTTGGAAATGGTTTTGATGAGAAGTTATTTTTCATGGCTACAAAGAAATGTTGCTCAAACTAGAATTTTTGTGTTAAAGATTATTAATTAAACAAATAATATTTGTAACCTGCGAGCATCACGCCAGAAATCCCATTTTAAAAAACCCAAATATTTTATATTTCTTATACTTGGATTTGATTGTGCCAATTTGTGCCTTTCGCTAGAAAATTTGTGCATAGTATACTTTAAGAAATACGAATGGTTTTCTGCCGTGGTTATCACACCAGAAAACCCATATTATTCCTTTAATATATTACTTACATTTCTTAATATATTTCGGTTGTCCACATTGTGCATCACTAAATTATTTTGCCACACACTATTCAATGACTAGAATAGGCCAACTGCAGTATACGCAATGTATATCAATATAAATGTTTTATGATCAATTCACATAAAAAATTTCAAAAAAACCCAACTCTTAACATTGAACTAACTGAAACAAAGTATAATCCACATTTCGGCCCAGTATCGCGTTTGTCATACTCCACATTGGCTAGAATCGGCCATAGAGACTCCAGAAAATATCAAATTTACGGTTTTCTTGAGTAGTTGTATGGATGATTTCTGGAAAACCCAGTTTTTATCACGGAACTAATTGAAACAGATCCTAATACACAATTGGCCCAGTATCGCATTTGTGCATACTCTACATTGGCTAGAATCGGCCATAGAGTATCAAGAAAATATCAAATTTAGAGAGGGTCTTTATTTCGAACCATCTATTGCTAGTGATTTAATGAAATTTTTAAATACTTTGCCGCTATGGAGTGGTGCTATGGTACCAGTATTTAAATCTACATACGTATATGCCACCTCTTCAGATGTGGAAAGTGGTTTTAATATTTTAAAAAATATTGTAACTGAAAATGTAAAAAAACCAATGCGTGTCGATGAGTTCATTAATTTACATTTAAACCAAATTCAAGCTTGTATTTTAGAATCTAATTCTCAAAAAATGCAAGCTTCTCTAACCAATGAACGAGAACAAGAGCAACCTATTGGTTGGTTTCAATTAGTTCCGTGATAAAAGTTGGGTTTTCCAGAAATATTCCATACAACTACTCCAGAAAACCGTAAATATTATATTTACTGGATACTTTATGGCCGATTCTAGCCAATGTAGAGTATGCACAAATGGTAAGCTTACGGTAAGCCTACTTTTACGGGTACTCCGAACATGGGTTCATAAGGACTGCATTTTATTCCTTCGTAATATGCTCGATTTTTCATAAGTTGTACAAATCGCAAGCCTTCTGTCCAGTGCGTGGTACAATTGGTTTCTAATCATGTAGTTATCCTTCCTTCGATATCCTGGTTAGCACGTTCAACAGATCCCTGTGACTGACTGTGATGCGGTTTTCCATGAACCATTCTCAACATTTCGTCTAAAAAATTTCTTTTTGACGCGCTGGTGGATTCCCGTAACTGATACCATATGTCCATATCGGTTTGATTATCACTTTGTATTATAAAATTTTGCAGCTGAGATTTTCTTTCCATCAACCAATACTTTTTGGAGAATTTCATTTTTATTTGTTTGCGCTTTGATTCAGTATGATTCTTCCACGCTAGCCTCCTATCCAGGTGCATGCCTAAGTATTTGACCTTGGGTTGTTGAGGAATCTATATAATATTTCTAATATCTCTATAATATTTATTCCACTGGTGGGCAAGTGCGCTTGTTTAACGTGAATGGGACGTGGGTTGATTTGTTTTCGTTCACTTTTATGCGCCATGTCTACAGCCAGTTCTCGATTATGTTAAGATGCATAATGTGAAAAAATCTAAAAAATTGTAAATAAAATATTTTGAACAAACTCAGCAAAATATAAATATTTATTTAAATTATGATTTTATTCAAACTCGATAACCTAAGCAACTTTAATTATGGAGTTTCGCTATACTGCATGTTTTTTAATCTTGGTTCGAAATCTAGCGTATACCAAAAATTAAAATAAATTCAATTTAAAATTTCCAAAATTTATAACTTTAAATTCTAAACCCTGAACTATTAGACAATCAGTGAAAAATTCTTCATTCACAAAGAATAATTCTGATCACAGGAATGGAAAACACCAAAGAATTGTTCTTCAACCTGGAATTAAAACTAGACTTGACTGACTTAATATTAAGCCGAATTGAGCTATTGAATAAATCCCATAGTAATTTTTCAATTTGAGTTTTATTTGAATTTAAAATATAAAGAAATATTTTAAAGTTAAATTTTTTTTTACTTTGATGTGATCTGATATCTTAATTGTTATCTAATACACAAATCATTGTTTTAGTACAACAAACAAAATATACATGATACAATCCACTAAAGCTCCCAGTGTCTTTATCGTGCTAACTTCCCACCGGTTAATTTTACCATTTAATAGTTAAACAACATTTATTGTATTAATTAAACAATTGTTTGAACTAACAACAAAATTCATTAAAAATATGAATCTAATTTTAATAATTCAATTGCCTTGGGCCAATGTAAAATTTATTAGGAGCCAATCAAACTTAAAAATAAAATTACACCGTAATGATTACAGTTTGTTATGTTAATAATTTATTCTTCCATATAATGAATTTATTAATCAATTTTCTAAGGAAGGTGCCTTTGTTAATACAATAATTATTATTATTATTTTATTGTAATTATTATTTTTTCAATGATTTTTCATACTAATTGCGCATTTATATTGTATTCTACAATGATCGGAGTGCCATTGTGACTAATAATAAGAACTCGTAAGCCTCAGTAAACTAATCCTGAATTGGAGGATGAAGAAGTTATAGTTTAGTTTCTCGGTTTTCTTCAATTTCTTAGCCTCGTTCTGTGGAGAGAGCATATATGGTCTCATATGATCATGTTCTTTAGAACACTTTTCCTGTATCCCCAGATTCGGTCTGTATATATATATATATAAATTGGTGTACCGTCGGTTCTACGCAATTGAACGTTCCAATACTGAGAGTATGGACCTTTTATATAGGATATCTGCTGCCAGTGATTAAAGCTGTACTGCATTGTCAAACCATCCACCAAACCATTTTTTTATTTATAATTTAAAAATAGATAATTTTGATGATTTTATGTTTTGTGAAAGATACACGATAATTGAACGATGCTTTCTTGCAGAAATGATGCAAACCCAAAGCCCAACGAGAACCTATTCTTCAACATGATTATTATTTTTGGTTAACCGACTCTATTCCTATAATTTTTTTAGAGCTTATTGTTTACCATATTTTCAGGCCAGTTATAGACTCTCTGCTTAAGAATTTTTATCTCAAAATGATAAAAGATCCTGAGCATTTAGAACGAAATATGTCTATACATTCAAAGAAAAAACCTAGTAATTTTAACAATTTCCTAGTTTTACTGACAATTTTTTTGTTCCTATACGTCCAACCACGATTACCGGTTAAATGTACAAAATTACGAAACACAGAAGTAAAACTAACAAATATAGCAAAATAATTCACAAAAATAGATTTGAGAAAGACACAAATAACATTTTCAATATTTGTTAATTGAACACAATATGCTTGGTAAATTTGAATTATATGTTGGTATTGTTACAAATAAATAAATTAAATGAACAAAAACTTTTGTTTGAACTACACAAATTGTTGCGAATTTGACAAATGTTTCGTAAATCTGAACAATTATTTACAAAATAATTTGTAAAATTCTCAGAAAAATAAAAAAAAATTGGATGCCTTACAAAAAATATGTGATTTCTACAAGGAATTTTTGTTATTACTACAAAGTTTGTGTAAAACCAACTAAATATTTGTGTGAATCGAAAAACATTGTATATATAAAAAAAGGGTTTGTGAATAAAACAATTTTTTTTTAAATAGATAAAAATTATTTGTAATTAATAAAGTATTTATTAATTTAATAAATTGTTTTGTTTATTTTAACAAAAATTCCATTAAATATTCAGCGAATTTTGAATTTTAGACCAAACGTTTGTAAACACTTTTTGTGAAATTTACCAAATATTTGTTAAATTGATGAAATATATATATATATATATATATATATATATATATATATATATATATATATATATATATATATATATATATATATATATATATATATATATATATATATATATATATATATATATATATATATATATATATATATATATATATATACATATGCATTATGTAATGTATTCTCCTACAATTCCTCGGCAGTTGCTCCAATCAGCATGAAGCTTCTTTGAAAGTCCTGTATGCTGTATTTCATAATCATCTTTTTATTATTGATCTTGTTTATCTCCTTAGCTGTTGGTGGTGTTATGTGATGTGAAAAAGAGAATTATTCCTTTATAACCATCTGCAGAAACGTAAAAATAGATCAAGTTTATATATTGTCAATATTATGAATTATAATAATTAATTAAAGATAAGATTAATAATTGTACTTACTATCAATAATTTGTTTTTGATAGTATAGTTGATAGATTTTCCTTTGTTTGCCAAATAGTGAACTGCCTTGCCTTTAAATATATAAAAAAAAATTTAATAAATTCAATTATACAGACCTGACATTCAAAGGGAAATACCCCAACAATATTTGTTGACAGCTCATCAGCCAATGTTGTTGACATTTACATGTTGCGGGAAATTAAAAAATTAATTAATGAAATTAAATTAATAAATTAATTAAAATTAAGATCAAGTAATATGGATCGCAAACCATCGCTAAAATTTGTATTATGTTCGTAATATTTTAATAGATGTTTCCCATCAGTCGAGCACTCCAATATTTTTAAAATATCAACATACGTTTCGTTTGGTGGAGCAGTTGAAACTGGAGTTGAGCAGACTAAATTACACTCTTGATCAACAGTCGATGTGGTTTATGCTGTTGGAAGTTTGCTTTTCCACTCGTTATATTTGTGGTTGAACTTTATTTGTGTTCCTAGACAAAATTCTGATAAAAACTCAGCTTTAAATGAACCATCCAACCAGTGCTTGGAAATCCATGCACAATTCTATATATGAAAAAAATTTAAACATTTTTAACCACAATAATAAAAACTGAATTTATTGTTTATTGCCTACCTTGACATACTGTCAGCATATTTTACAATTCCCATTATTAGAAAAGAATCGTTAAATCCACTTGTAATTGAGTTATTGTGATTTACCGCATTTTCCTCATCGGTGATACTTAATTCTTTCGTTGTAATTTGCTTTGCAGGTTCCAAAGTATGATAGGTTGTTGGTTGATCCTCATAATCATAAATGGTTAAATTAAAATGTTGAATTAAAATGTTGAAGGACTTCATCATTTCCTTCGTCACCCATATTGCCTATATGCTTCGATGTTACTTATTTTAAACGCTTGAAAATGAGAATTTACGCCATCAACTAAAATTTGATTAACTAATATCAAAGAAGATATACTAATAGAAGCACTATTTGTATGAGAGAAATATACCCAAATAAAATAATTTCATATTATTTAAATTTTGTTTTTGCAATTTTACGAGATACTATAACAATTTCGTCATGTCTCTTTCTTGCATTTACATTTTAAATAACACAGCAAAATAAAAAATAATAGTGAGCCAATTGGTTGACGAAAAGAAATTTCATAAAAAATAACATTTTATTGAATTATATTGTATTGGTATTGGTGGCAAATATATCACAACAATAGACCAACAAAACATTTCAAAACGCAATTTGAGTTATTTTCAAAAATGTTACAGTACAGCACTTATACATGTTATATTGAGATGTACGATTTATATGCGAGTATATATTTATTTTGGGGTCTATACTGTATATAAGCAAAATATCAACATAAGAAATTATAATAAATCGGATAAAGTTATCCCTACCTTCCTCGATTGTGTTTTAATTTTAAATAATGAAATGAAAACAAACATTTTTTTAATTTTTTTATTGTTTTCAATCAACCTGTGAAAAGAAGGAAGGGATTTCGTTTGTTACAATTATATTGATATTTTAGTTATGTACAGTATAGGCATCAAAATCCCCTTATGATAACATGGAATATCGCAATGAAAATTGTAGATATCCATATAATGTATGAGTTCTGCACTGTAAAACTTCTGAAAATAAAATAGACTTGTGTGTTGTGAAAAGTTGTTGTTGCGTTGGTCTAAACAATTTGATATTTTCAAGTTTATTTCATCAATGAAAATCGTATTCCAAGAGAAGATCGATGAATGAGTATTTTGATTTTCACTTTTAGGAATATATTTACGCAAAACCGTCTATAGGTTACTTCCGGCTTGTATCTATGGAAGTATAGACTGTTTCTCTAGTTTAGGGGTAAAATTAAAAGCATCTTTTACGATTTTACGAAAATTGTTCTTCAAATACTTAACGTAATTTGTTGTTTTATTATTTTACAAAGTGAAAAACAATCAAGGGTGGATTCATTTGAAAGATAAATGTTTAATTGAGTCCACACGATTGTCACAGCCGCGACTCCTATTTTGAGAAACAGTCTTCCTGACAAGTTTGGAAAATACCCTCATTGAAAGAAAAAATAAAATTTATCCAACAAAATAGCCTAACAAAAACCAAAATAATAGAATAAAAAACTAAATTTTTGGTTTTTCGTCTGAAGCAAGACGGTTCATTAATAATATTAGAGGATTATATCGTCTTAATTTCTGTTGTAATGAAATTTTTATAAATACTTTTGGTCTGTACAAATAAAAAATAAATAAAATTAGAAAACAGAAAATGTTCCTATTGTTGTTTTCGATCAATGCAAGATTTTGCTATATGCATATAAAATATATCGTCGGCGAAGAAAATGCGTGTCAAGTAGAAAACATTTATTTGTGTGAATCAAAAAATAATATATAGACGGACGATGCGTATGATTTTTTTTAGAAAAAAAAATTACGATCATATAATTTTTTGTGTAAATATTTATTTTGAACAATACATGTATAATCCTTTTATAAAATAAAGTTCATTAATATGTGTAGCATATTGTCTATCTATATTAACAAGACATTCACTGCTTCAAAATTATGTGAATTGACAAAACCAACACAAATGTACTACAAGCCTGATTCAGACAGTGAGAACACAGATACCCTCTTACATTTAATAGCTTATACTTGAAAGTGTTAGTGCGAAAATAGAATAAAAATACTCTCATCACTGCAAATTAAATAATAAATTCATTGATAAATTACGTTTTTTTTTATATTCGTTCTCTTGTTAAAATAAAGTTTGTTAGTACGTTTGCTTTCTTTCTTTTTGTAACTCTTTCTGAGATCATGAAATTAATTTTTTTAAATCATTTAACGATTTTCAAACCTTAATTACTTTACCTTAATTAATTTAAAACAAAAATTAAACAACAGGAGCAGTACACAAAATGTTTCTCTACAAATTTTATAATGTAATAAAGTTAAGGAATAACCAACAATGTACTAACGTATATAATCTATTATTTAAAAGAGAATATTATGTTTATTTTCCATATTTCTATACCATATTTTCTCTGCACAATTCGTTGGTTTTGTTTTGACTAAAATGTTTACGTAAATTCTCACTCATTTGTATAGTGTATCGATCACCAATACTTTCAAGTATAAGCGCATAGTAAATTAAATAATATTGGTGACAATCAGGCTTGAAGTACATTTGTGTTGGTTTTGGAATTGATTAAAAAAAAATATAATCGTATGTCAGGAAAAAATTGGGTTAAACCTCATAATGTTAACATGTGATCAAGGGGCGGGCCATAAATGTTCAAGCATATAAGCGGCTCGGTATCACATTCTTATTTTATATTAGCTGGCAAAAAAGTTTTTGCACAATACGATCCTACACACATCATTAAATCGACCAGAAATGCATTTGTTAGTATGTAACAAAATTTCACATAGTGAAATTGGAGTAGCTGATATAGATGTAATCAGAAAAATTGTCGAACGAGATGCAATCAAATGTAAATTATTACCTAAGTTCGGCCGGAAACACTTATACCCAAATTCGTTTGAAAAAATGAACGTTTCGTTGGCCGTACAATTATTAAGTAACACCGTAAGCTATGCAATTCGAGTCGTGGTACAAACGTGTCCAGAAATTTGAAGTACATCTTTGGAAAATGCATTATCAACATCCAAATTTGTGGAAAGATTTAACAACATTTTTGATTGTTTAAATTGACGAAATTTCAACTCTATACCGCTTTTCGAACAACCATTAAAGTAAGGAAACGATGTATATAATTTAGTAGAGAGTTTAGGTTTTCTAAGCAAATTAAAAATAATTTCTAAAAATGAAAATTATTTCAAATTTATTAAAGGCATTGAGCTTACTATTAACGCTCAGATAATTTTAATCGACCATTTTACATTAAGCGATGGTATAGAATTTATTTTGACAGGAAAAACAAATCAAAACGGCCTAGAAATTGTTTTCCCTCAATTGCGCGGTATGGGTGGTTTTAATTACACAAATATAATTGTTACTAAACTCTTATTTAATTCAGAGTATTCCAATTGCTTGGCAGATGACGGCAACATGATAGAATTAGAATTGGACAATTTTCAACATCTATACAAAGAATGTTTAGTACAAGAATGCGAGTCTGAAGACGTTTCAGTTCAGGATGAATATTTAAACCTCCATCATCTTAATTGCGATGACCAAATTATTAAACAAAATGCTATTTCATACTACGCTGCGGGTATTGTGCATTCAAAAAAAATAATTGTAGTGTCGAACTAAGTTGATTAAAGAAAATGATGAAATACCAGCGATCTCTGATACTTTTGTAGTAGAAAAAAATGTCCAGAGATCTTCAAATTTTGGTTCTTTGAAAACGCCGACAACAGTATACGCTGATGTTGCAAATACTTGTTTAAAAATATTTGATCAAAAATTTAAAAAGGAATGTCATTTATCAAATATTTGTGTACGAGCAACTGAAACCTGCATAAATGTTATTAAACGAGATTTCCCGGGGATTATGCCTTCAGAAGAACCGTGTTGTGAACACTTGGAAACCTTAATTAAGTTTTTTATTCTTGTGTTAATATGAAAAAATGCTAAATGGTCTCTTTTAAAAGGCCAATTTTATAAAACAAACAACAAAAATAAAGGTACATCAATGTTAGCTCCAATACATGCTTCAAAAATATTAAAATATTGAACAATTAAAAAATAAATTCAATTGAGCATAAATCAAACAAATTTCTTTTTTCTTTTAATGAGGTGCTTTTCCAAACTTGTCAGGAAGACTGTTTCTCAAAAGAGGAGTCGCGGCTGTGACAATCGTGTGGACTCAATTAAACATTTATCTTTCAAATGAATCCACCCTTGATTGTTTTTCACTTTGCAAAATAATAAAACAACAAATTACGTTAAGTATTTGAAGAACAATTTTCGTAAAATCGTAAAAGATGCTTTTAATTTTACCCCTAAACTAGAGAAACAGTCTATACTTCTATAGATACAAGCCGGAAGTAACCTATAGACGGTTTTGCGTAAATATATTCCTAAAAGTGAAAATCAAAATACTCATTCATCGATCTTCTCTTGGAATACGATTTTCATTGATGAAATAAACTTGAAAATATCAAATTGTTTAGACCAACGCAACAACAACTTTTCACAACACACAAGTCTATTTTATTTTCAGAAGTTTTACAGTGCAGAACTCATACATTATATGGATATCTACAATTTTCATTGCGATATTCCATGTTATCATAAGGGGATTTTGATGCCTATACTGTATATAACTAAAATATCAATATAATTGTAACAAACGAAATCCCTTCCTTCTCTTCACAGGTTGATTGAAAACAATAAAAAAATTAAAAAAATGTTTGTTTTCATTTCATTATTTAAAATTAAAACACAATCGAGGAAGGTAGGGATAACTTTATCCGATTTATTATAATTTCTTATGTTGATATTTTGCTTATATACAGTATAGACCCCAAAATAAATATATACTCGCATATAAATCGTACATCTCAATATAACATGTATAAGTGCTGTACTGTAACATTTTTGAAAATAACTCAAATTGCGTTTTGAAATGTTTTGTTGGTCTATTGTTGTGATATATTTGCCACCAATACCAATACAATATAATTCAATAAAATGTTATTTTTTATGAAATTTCTTTTCGTCAACCAATTGGCTCACTATTATTTTTTATTTTGCTGTGTTATTTAAAATGTAAATGCAAGAAAGAGACATGACGAAATTGTTATAGTATCTCGTAAAATTGCAAAAACAAAATTTAAATAATATGAAATTATTTTATTTGGGTATATTTCTCTCATACAAATAGTGCTTCTATTAGTATATCTTCTTTGCTAATATTATAACTTTTGAGTTATCGTTAATATTTACCAATATTTCAATATTTTTATAAAGCTCTACTTCGTCAGTTTTACCACACTCACTATTTAATTAGTAAACTTATTCAAGGTTAACTTTTATAAAAACTTTTTTCCACTATTTTTAATTAATTTCAACTTTTAGCTCTTAAATCAACTTTATGGTAGCTAGATCACAATTTAAATGACTTTAGTTTTTCAGATTTATCACAACACAAATAATTTGTGAGCATTTTGTTGTAAAGAAAACAAATCATTTGTAAAGTTTACAAAGGAACGTGAGATCTCTACAAATAATTCTAAGAAACACAAAATACCCGTTTGTTAATTGTAAATGTTACAAAAGTTTTTGGAAAATTCAAAAATGTACTTAAATAATACAAAATAATTGTATTCGTTACAAAGAAAATTGTGAATTTTAAAGATATTTGAAGTGTACTGCGTACAACTCCACCGTTAAAAGAACAATATATATATATATATATATATATATATATATATATATATATATATATATATATATATATATATATATATATATATACATATATATATATATATATATATATATATATATATAATATATATATATATATATATATATATATATATATATATATATATATATATATATATATATATATATATATAATATATATATATATATATATATATATATATATATATATATATATATATATATATATATATATATATATATATATATATATATATATATATATATATGTATTTATATATATAGGGAGCTATATGTTATATATATATATATGACTTAATTATATCAAATCCTACTTGTATTCTGCCATATACATTCTGTTAGTTTAAAATTTGCCTTATGATAATTATACACTAAAATTCTCATGATTAAGAAAACTGTATTTAGTGCATGTTGCTTGACGTTATACCAAAGAAGATATACTGTATGTAAGTATATCTTCTTTGGTTATACAACAGAATAATTGGAAACTTTACGCCATTGCATTTTACAATGAGTTACAGTCTCACAGGTTAACCTTCGGTCTCCCAGGGGTTTTTGACTACGTCGTTTACCAATACCCACCCGGGTGACCACCGTATAGTGTTTTTTGTTTTTTTTTTGTTTTTTGCTTTAAAAAAAAAATTTTTTTTTTAAGTTTTTCAGAAACAGGTCGATAATTTGGTCAGAGAAATTAAAGCATTTTTAGATTCAATAAAAGCCCGCTAGGTTATTAGCGAATAAAAATCGAAATGGTCACCCGGGTGGGTATTGGTAAACCGAAGGTTAACCTATAATGCAACAAAGAACTATATAAATACAAGTATTTTACATTTGGAAAAGTAATGTACGGGTATTCTTATTTTGTACAAAGCATATTTTGTTACTATTATGCTAACTTTTGTAAATTTTATAATATTTTTAGCAAGTTATTTATCAATTATACAGAATACCATGAATTTTCTTTGTAAATTTCCAAAAACTTTTGGTAAATTATTTTATTTAAAAAAAAAATTTAATTTCAACATCTTGTGTTATTAACAAGACTTTTGTAGTAATGATTCGATGTTTTTTATATTTTACCTATACATTTGTTCAATATAATAGTTTAACTAGGTAACTCTTACCAAAATTACATTTATTTGATAAAATATTTTGTCAAATCTACCACGCAATTATTTGCAAATTTTAATTAAATCTACAACAAAAATTGATAATTTAACAAGAATTTTGTTAATTAAAAAGAGAAAAGGTTAAAGCAACAATTGTTTCTGTTAAAATATCAAATTTATGTAAAGTTAATAAATTTTGTTTGTAAGCAGTTTAACAAAAGGAAATTGTATCTTTTACCCTCAATATTTTTTTGAGTGATAGCATTGATGTATAGTGTATGTATAGTCTTGCGATTTTCTTTGTTACCATGTATAGTCTTCTACAGTCAAATTAAACCAATTTTTGATTTGTGATTATTGAAACTAATTGAGAAAATTGATAAGTTTAAAACTGATTCTGACATTTTTTTTTTGTATTGACGACTGATAAATTGTAATGTGTCATGCCGGTTCATTTCACTTAACTCAAATCATGCCTTATATGCGGTTGCACATAATACAATGACATTTGCTTGTTAAAATTTGCAGCGACATGATTATATGAATGTCAACATTTTATTGAAATTTGGAAGATAATATTTATGCACATTAAAACTCGAAAATATGGCAGATTAGACATTCATATATTTATTTGAATATGTATACAACTAGTAAGCGAAATATCGACGTTGTCGATATTGTTTATATATGGCTTGTCGACGTGGCAATACAATAGGGCAAACCAATTTGTCATCTATAATTCCACACCAGTATTAACGCGGCCAAAGGGCGGTATTTTTCAACTTATCGTAGCCACCAACAATTTTCTTCTTATCAATAATGCATATAATTATGAAATTCGTTTCCAGTAGATCCGTTACACTTGCATAATCTTACAGGTAGCACTTACACCAGTGATAAAATCTAAAAATTGTGTGGTAAATTACCTCAACAGCAAATGTGCTTAAACTTTTCTATTCCGAATGACGAAAGCATTATTATTTACTTTGATCGCCGCCATGATGGTTTTGAGCAGGTCATCGAAGAGAATCACGTTGATAATTTGGGACTCATCACGCGTCAGACCGTTATATTTCCTATTATAAGCATTATAGATATAACTTGAATGCGCATACTTGAAATATTAACGACACTGCCATAGAAAATAAAGTACATACTCAAATTCAACTCATTGCTGAAGTTCTGACACAATTTCTAATTTTTAATTAAGAAAATTCACTTAACATAGTTAAAAAGCACTCAATTTTTGTTCATATCCAGTTGAAATATTAATTTATATATTCACTCGTTTAATTTAACTAAAGATTTTGTTTCAAATTTCCTTAAATTTCAAAATTAGAAATTGACTCAAATTCTTATACCTTAAATTATAATTAAAATTCTATACGTAAATTCAATTATGACAAAATACGTTGGTCAAACTCAATGTTTGGTTTTTAACTCAATGTAAAATTTAAAATGCACTCAAATTTCAAAGTGAAGTATTACGTTTTTGATTTAAAACTTATTAAAGAATTTGTATTATGTATGTACTTCGAAGTCTAACTTCTTCATAGTACAAATTGTACCCTGAATTTAAGTTAAAAAGTTCCACTCAAAATATATAATTTAAAGTATACTCAATCACAATTAACAAAAAATTATTTTCTAACCAATGTTTCAATGAGTTCAAACCAATTTTGTTGAAATAAATAAGTTAAGAAGTCTGTATAATGCGTTTAAAATTTAACTAAACTCCATAGTACCTACAATTCTACCTTTAAATTCACTTTAAAAAATCCACTCAAAATATATAATTTAAAACTGACTAAAATTTTGAAAAGCGGGTATTTTCACCCCCAACTTCGATTCTAAGCAATGTTTTTCATATGCTAGTTTTCCTCTGTACCTCTTTTCATGTGCTCGGTATTCTGTGCAAATGTTATAAAGTAAATATAATCTCTTAAATGCCCTTGACATGGAGTTTAACGCCATTGCTTATGAGATGCTCATTGCTTTCCCAATATATTTTAATATTTTAAAGCAAATTTAAAAGTTCAGCAGTATAGGTCATTAACGCTAGTTCATAAGATTATTATTTGAAGATTTGATCTTTGCAATCCATAACAGTTTAAATACGATCTCTAAATGAGTTGGTAAGATTTTGCAATTGTTTGTAGTTTGAACCGATGTTACTTACATTTAAAAATGTCTGGTACAGCCATGTAGGAGCAAAGCACTGTGAACAAACGTATAGTACGCACGCAAAACGCTGACATCGTACACTATTTTGATCGCTAATGACATAATAAGAATTTAGGAGTGTATTTCTTTTGGCGGCCACTTGTCGAGACGTAGAGTATTACTTAGACTACATACTGGCCAATATTTATTGTCAAAGCCGACAGTTAAGATAACACAGATCAATCACCTCCGATATTTTGGCATGTTGAAATTGAATGTTTACAGTTACAATAATTTGACCGTCTCAGTTTTAATTGTGGCTCTCCTATAGTTGGGAGATCAAAAAAATGTATAACAGATGATCAGACCAAACTAATTTTGAGAACATTAAGGTTACAATGTACATACATAATTCTAAATTTCTTAAAAATAGATTATGAAAATATTTTAATTTACAACTTTTCTAATCTAACCTTAATTGAAAAGAGATAAAAATGCATTGAAAAAGATTATGAAACTGTCCCATACGAATTGCATTAAACTTAAACTCTGACCACCGGACTCTAGAACTAGTTTTATCAATCACTCTGTCAATTGTCTACATTATAAGCGTTTTCTACGAATTGGCTATATGTTGTCTACGGGTTGTCGACACGTCGACGTATATGGCTCAATATAATTATGATGGTCTGTTGAACCGATATCTGGATAATACATAATACATGTGTGTGTATGATGTTTTGTGTTTTCTAATTCATCTATATATATTATATAGTTTATTAATTTTAAACTGATTTCTGAACATTGTAGAAACATTTACCATTTTTATGTGACCTGATCTAAAAATTCTTTGTCGTAAAATGTTTGAATTACACAATTCACTTTAAAGCATATTGCGGCACCATGTTCCAAAAACAAAAAAGCAAAAAACATTTATAATCAAAACTTATAATATTTCGTGACTTATTGAAATTATAAGTTTATTTTATAAAAAATATACAAAAATATTTTTATTTTTTATTTTATTACAGACATTAGTAAATATATTAAATAGTTTTCTTTACTAAATTTTCAGTTAACTTTTTTTCGGTAAAAGTTAAATAAAATTGATGATAACATCAACTCCATGTTATAATTTATATTTAAATTGAAAAACTGATTGTATAGTTGTACACATTTTGTAAACAAAAATTGATTTAACAATAAGGAAAGTTAATAAATTCAGAATATATGTATACGAGTATGTATACCTAATTATAACTGTTCATCATAAAACTAAAAATTGTCATAAACTCATCAAATTCGATGCATATATATAGCTTAGTGTTTAAAGTTATATAGCAGTTGATAACTAGTTACGGCCCTGTTGCGGTGCAAAATGCATATAATTAGTTCAGATAGTAAATGCAGCTATCCATTTGTATAATTATATACTTTAATCTCAGAAACACCTTTAAATGTAGTACAACTCATTCTTTTACTGTATATACGAGTATAACCTGAACTAAAAATTTACCTACATATATGTATATAGCCGCACTTGTTATTAAATAAATGGAAATTCTAGAAAAAATCATGAAAATTTAATAAAATGAAATTATCGGAAAATTTGTACATCGGAATAGGAATTGTGAACATTTCTATATACATACATATATTGCTGCAGAGAGATACATTTAATAAAAAGGAATTTCCTTGTGTTGTACAAATGTACATACTCGTATACACGATTTTTTCCTCGTTTTCTGTAAATTAGAAAAACAACTTTTGTTCCATTTCTTCTTTAATAATTTTTCCCATTGTTTTGCTATTTTGCTGAACACAACAATGTTCAAATTGATATCAGGTTTTTGTGTTTAATTTAATCTCGGAATATTTGGTTCTTCTCTTTACAGTGTACTTTTTTTTTGTGTACAATGTTTAGAATATAATTTGATTTTGTATTTTTTTTTTTCCAGTTTCTAAATTGTGATTCTGTATAATGTTTCCATGCATTTTTTGATTGTGCTGCTGAATTTACCGTGAATTTGAATATTTGATTAAAGTATACATATATATACAATAGAAAATAGACGAGGAAAATTCTTATATAAACGATTAACTTACAAGTTGGGTTTTTTGTATTGTATATGTACATATACGAGTATATAGCATAACCACAATATACAAAGTTTCGTTTTAAAGTTTAGGGATTTGTTGAAATAGAAATTATGGACCGGAAATTTGTTGAATATTTTAAATTGTAGCTAATAGTTGTGTGCAACATAAGGTTTTATATTTGCTCTGAACTATAAAATAGTTAGTATGTTTACCGACATTTAGTTGGAAAAGTTGAATGATAAAGAATGATGCAGAACCTATGGGTTTATCCAAATTGAGATTTTCGGTTTGTTGAATATTTTTATGCTTTTAAGAAACTGTATTGAAAGTGTTCAACTAATGATAGAAGATACGCACCATTATTTGTTTTAATTAATTATTGACAATAATTATGAGTGTTGCCCATAATTTAAAGCTTATAAATTCATTCTATTATGAACGAACGTGTATTACAATTGCTTTTCTTAATTAACTCAAATTAGATATAGTTAGAACTGTATAGGGTTGTTGGATCGGTGAAGAAATATCCGACTCCAACTTCAACACCGACTCCTGTAAACATTTAAAGGCCAACTCCGACTCCAACACCGACTCCAACTCCACAACCCTGGTTAGAGGGCACTAAACGTGTATATTCGATTATTTATGCTATTCAAAGGATCCGCAAAACCAAAATATGATTATTACATTTATTGTGGCTAGAATTTCAATCAAATGATACTGTTAAAGTTAGCCGATAATTTCCAGCCGAAAGTTATAAAAATTGGTAATGCAGATTATAATATTAATATGACAGCCGATAAAAAATTTATATAGCCGAAACTTCTCAGCCGATGGTTTCCACCCGATAGTTTCCAACCGAAATATGTCGATAAAGAAGATTTTTAATTCTTGAATAAAAATAATAAGGTAAATTGGATTTTGATACAATTGTAAGACAATTTATAACAATACTATAAGGAAAAGTGCCATGTGGGGATCCTGGGAAATTAAAATTTTCCAAAATCATATGTAAATAAATCAGCCTATAGAGTGATATGTCTGGAGACGGCTTAATTTCAAGTGTTTTTTCAATAGCTATGACTATAGAAAAGTATTTTAGTCCAAGTTTCATGTGGGGATCTATATGAATTATAGATTTTCCATATGGGGTGAATATTATAATACCTAATTAGACATTTTCGATGTGTACCGCATCTCTTTTTTCCCGTAATGTGGAAAATGTAATAAATTATTATAAAATAAAAATTACATTTTGGTTGAATCTGCGACTGGCTGGTGGTGGCGGCTTGTGAAATTAAATTATTTTAATCGAATTCGGATAAAAAAAAACATAATGAATCTGCCGGTTTACCATACTTGCAGGTGCCCTAATTGGCAACTTCTTATTATTGGTCTGCATGCTCCGCTTAGATTCCAGCTGACTTGAAAATAATATATTTACACAACAGAAAAAAATACAGTTGTCTGGAATATTTAAGAAATACATTTTTTATCTCATCTGCTGAACTGCTAACTGAACTCATGGAATACAATTCTCATGTTTGGATATTTTATAAATACTGTAATATGTTCAGACGAGATAAAAGAGACTATGAACAATTAATACGGCTGGTATACGCCTATACTAGGGAATGTTTTACAACCTCAATTTTCCCCAAGATTTATAATCTACAAAAAAGAGTAAAATATTATTTACTGCTGCCTATTAAATCATTTATCCCATCGTAACTCAATTCTGATCCATACTTATACTTCTCTCTATTGTTCATTAAATGGCCGATACCCGAAATTATGAGAAGTGCAAGCACATTGTTCTATCCAGGAGACGGGGATCAATTGTTTCAAATGGGAAAGAAAGCCGAGTGATACCTCATCTAATATGTATTACAGTTTTCTTTAGCGCGGTATATATCTTTTGAGTTTACTCCATATGGTTCTCGCTTAATTTAAAATTATACTAGAATTAATGCTGCCACTATTTTCATAAGTTATCGTTGTTCAAAATTCTTACGTACTTTTAGGAATCGTCGTTTATATTATTACATTCCTGAATAATTTGTTTAAATTCTTCGAATATTTCCGGATGATCATGATAAACCAGAGACGTTAAATGACCACGTAGAAAAAAAATCTAGCCGATTTAAATTAGGTGATCCGGTAGGTCATACCGACCAATTCAACTATATGTTAGGAAAATATTCATTTAGAAATTCCTCAAATTGGGCGGGATGGAGCCCCTGCCCAATTTGAGGAATTTCTAAATGAATATCGTAATTGATCATCTATTGAAATCGTAATCGTAATTCATTAAAACACCGATTTTTGATATTCTTTCTTTTTTTTTTTATTTAAGACCGATATGAGCATTAAAATATCTTTTAGATGAGGTATCACTCAACTTCCTTTCCCATTTAATAAAAATTGATTTCTTCCCGCTGAGTAGAACAAGCTGCATATTATACAAATGTTTTGAAAAATGCTTCTCTCATAATGAGGTATGATGATGCAAAATAATTATTTCAAATGTTATTCAGGGTGGTTTCATTTTAATTGGGACACCCTATATATAGCAATCCTATAGATATCCATAAGCCTATATATATGCATTGGTATTCGAGGGTCTCGGGTTCATTTCCCGGTGGTAACCAAAAATCACGATTATGTGTTCTGACAATAATTGGTACACACAGAAACGGGTCAAACGAGTCAGCGCGATATCGATAATCGTCTCCTTAGATGTTGCTCGTACTTTTTCTACTGCATAAAATCCGTTTACCTTCCAATGTGTTCTTGGGTGTATGTCAAATGTCAATATAATTTCGACCATTGACGATAAAAAAAAATGGTTAATAGTTAATGGTAATAGTGATTATGATAAACTTGTAACTATAAAAGCCTCAATTTTCCCAGGAATCACTCCTGACTTGAAGTATTTTTGGTTTTTAATCGGGTTCATAATTTGTATTGGAATGTCAGATTTGACCGCCTTTGATCTTCTTTCTTGGCTGTACATTTTCCATTTTTTGTTTGCCATTGAAGTTTTCAGCTTAAACTTGATACAATTTTTCCTTATACAAATGTCTCATATCAAGCATAGTGCTATACACAAACGTGTTCAGAAATAAAAAGGATCATTATTTTAATCAGAAATCAATTATTGATTCAGGAAAAAATAAACGGTTGAAAGGCATCCAAATACGTCAATTTGTCTTTGTTCACAAGAATTAAGAATTTCATACAGTCATATGCAACGAATTTTCCCAATAAAGCTCACTTTCATTTCAGTGGATATTTCAATAAATAAAATTGTAGAATTTAGGGTCTCAACAAGATGGCGTGACATGGCACCCGGCATGAGAATTTATGGATTTATTGCAAGTTGAAGTTTGCTAGTCACTTGATTTTTTGAAACGATGCACGATAATGAACTGAAACATAATATTCGACATGTTATAGGGGACATTTACATTATGTAAAAATGTTATGAAATATTTCGTACAGAGAATATTGATTGGAACAGCAGAGGGAGCCTTATGGAATTTTATAATGATATGAATTAATGAATGATGATGAATTAATGTTATGAATGATAATGAATTTACAGGACCTATATTCGATATTGATTAGAAAATCTAGAAAAAAATTATAATTTTGAGATGTTAAATGGAAATTATTTTACAAACTCAGAAGTGTAAAATAATTAAATGAAATTTTTAATTTGAAAGTTCTAATGAAAAGTTTTTTAATTTCCATGCAACCTAAAAAAGTTTGCCAAGCGTCCCGCATATTTTATGAATTTATATACTATCGAAACAGTAACTGTGAAAGTGTTAATGATTCATTTAAATTATTTTTTTTATTGTGTGGTAATATCGTGTTACGCTTCCAAGAGATAATTAATTCCAAAATCATATGTAAATAATTGATATTTTTTTAAAATTCAGCCTCTGTCTGGAGACGGGTTGGATTGAAGTGTTTTTCCAATAGCTATTAGTAGACAATTATTTTAGTTCAAGTTCCATGTGGGGATCCTGGGAAAATTAAATTTTCCAAAATCATATTTAAATAAGTGAAAATTTATAAAAATTCAGCCTATAGAGTGTTATGTCTAGCGACGGTCAACTTTAGTTCAATGTTTTTTATCCAGTTTTACCATTTTTATTTAATAAACAATTAATTTTATGAATTACATAAATAAAAAATTAACTTATTAATTGAGCTAGTAATCAAAATTTTATATTTTTTAACTATGTGAGGTTGTATAACGGTGAATATTATAATAGCTAATTGGACATTGTCGATGAGTACCGCATCTCTTTTTTCCCGTAATGTGGAAAATGTAATAAATTATTATAAAATGAAAATGACATTTTGGTTGAATCTGTGACTATGGCTGGTTTTGTGAAAATAAATTATTTGATGCTGGAAAAATATATAGGTACAACAACACTATATAAATCATCTCTATATACATATATATACGTAATAATTTATATCTGTTTAAAAATATACCGCTTAATGTAGGTATATAATAAATCACAATTTTACACTAGTATAAGTGGGATAAACTATAACAACATGAAATGTCCAAGCTGTAAAAAATGACATAATTATTTTTAAGAACAAAATGCACAGCTATATGTAGATTATAATTTTTATCTTTCCTCAACATATAAGAAATCAGATCGATTCTCCAATCGTCCAATTTGTCAAAATCGTACTTTAAAGAAACTTACTATCATTTACTGCAAAATATATATCCAATATATATGATTGTTATTTTTCTTTAGAACATTTCTTGACCGCATCAGATATTCAAAACAGCAACGAACAGCCGTAAGAAAAGTTAACTTAACGCATAACAGGTGGAGAGGATTGGTGAATCAAAAAATACATAATATGGCTATTTGGTAAAAAATTGTATGAAGAAAACAATGTGGCTATTTAGGAGAATTCTACGCCTTCATTTATGTTATCAGATGCGTAAATTGTGGCCAACCTGTTTATTGAGGGAACAAAACAATTCTGTAAAACAGTATAGTTAATATTATACTTCTACATGAGGTGCGTATGCTTCTTTGATAATATTCAGGACTGTATATCTAAGCTTTCAGCAAGTTAAAACAACCGTTCATTCATTGTTCATTGACAAGAACATACGAACCGATGGATGACAAGCAAATATATAAACTCCACTTTTACGTTATCAAACAATTCTCATGATATTGCCGACTCAGTGGAAATACGCTTTGTTATTATTAAGAAATTCGTAAAACAACGTTTATATCTGTTGAGTGTTCAGTTCAAGATAGCACACTGCTCCGCAAAAAGTAATAGATTTACCAGCGGCAATATCGAAATTTATTAGGCCATGTTTAGTATCTCGCTTCAATAAAGAGATTTATTTTTATATCGACATTTATATACATATATGCAAAAGTACCAACTATGAGTATAAGTACCAACAAATTGTTGCCACAAAGCTTTAACAACTTCAATAAAACATCGATCTTTTGTTTCTCTAATAACTTCAATCAAATGACCACCACGATTTCTCCGTACGTACTGCATTCTGTGAACCCAATTTATCTTCACTTTTTCACATAAATTTGGCTGTATTTCATCAATAGCACGTTCAATGTTGATTAATTGCTCAATTGTTGTTGGATTATCAGCATATACTTGGGACATACCATATCCCCAAAGAAAAAATCACAAGGTGTTAAATCACACGACCTGGGAGGATAATTAACTGGACCCAATCTCACCTAGTTTTGAATAAATCGATTGTTAACTTGGCTGTGTGGCGGCAGGTGGCACCGTCTTGTTGATACCGCACATACCTTCCAGATTATTATATCAACAATAGCAGGAAAAAAAATCATTTAACATTGTTCTGCATCGTACTCCATTGACTGTTACTCTTCGACCATTTTCTTCAAAGAAAAATGGACCAATCGCTCCATCAGCATGAATTACACACCACACAGTGACTTTATCTAGATGTAATGGTGTCTGAACAGTTTTGTGTGGATTTTCATCACTCGATTTATTGAAAATTCTGTTAGTTTACATAACCATTTAACCAAAAATGGGCTTCATCACTGAATAAAATTTTTCGATTAAAAAGTTCATCATTTTCAAGGTGTTCAAAAGCAAAACCAGGAAATAAACTACGTTTATGGTGGCCTAATGGCTCCAGTTCTTGAACCAGTTGAATTTTGTAAGGATATAAACCCAAATCTTTTCATAAAATTCTCCATGTTGTTGTTTGAGAAAGATTTAATGGTTGAGAACGAAGTGGAACCAATAAATTTGGATTTTCTGTTACACGTGCTGCTACCAAATCAATATTCTCTTGTGTGCGCGCCTCTGTTTGTCGTACTGGTACACTTGTATCGTGTAACGAAAATTCACTTTGTCTACAATACGACGAATAGTGAGTCGATTAACTGAATAATGACGTCCCTGAATTATTTTAAATTTCTCACAGTATTCACTAAATAAGCACTGATTTTGATAAAACAATTTAACAATTTCTAAACGTTGTTGAAGCGCGTATCTTTCCATGATTAAATGGCATAACCCACTGAATACAAATAACCAAAGAAATAATCTTAATCGTTCAGACGCTCCTCTGTATAGCTTTGGTGGAATCTGAAAAAGCGCCATTAAATTAAGGGAATTTCACCTGAAACATCGAGGACAGTATATGTACTAAATGGTGGTGATGATAACACTGTTACCTTAAATCGAGTGCTTAGTGATTAGTCAACTTAAAGCCATAACGCGAATAATTAAGTGAAATATTTGTAAAATATTTGTAATAAAAGATAGAAATAAAAAATTAAATTCGGTAATGCCCAACCCTTAGGGCATTGATGCAAGAGCTTTGGCTTGCTTTTGAGCGCACGTGTTTCGTTCGAACAATTAACATTTTCTTGCCGAATGTTAATCAAATCGGCCAGCTACTGTGGGTGACAATATGATTTCACACCAAGTCTTATTCCCATTCAGTGCATTTTGACAACAACGTTTTCATTAAAAATGCCCTTCGAGGTTACAACCAAACAATAACGTTTATTTTCATAAAGCAATTTACGCATTTATGCTCGCTCTTTTTAGCATATATCGCTCACCATATAGCGCATAATTAACTCACCCTTTCATGTTTTTAACGTCTGAGTATTTAGAACTTTTAACGCCATATTAGTTCTTAATCGACCAGACCAAACAAACTTGAGTATAACTTCAATAAAAACTGATACCATTTTGACAGCACAAAAATTTCATAAAATGAAGCATTAACCGAGTACCTTATAATACAATATCATATAGACTTTGGAAAAATATAATAAGATTTGATAATCAAAAAGCGTTAGAATACATTTGAAAAAAAAAATCTCATTTATATAAAGAGAAATTAGCTCAGTAAATGTTATTATATGCAGGAAGAGAAAATAATGCCTAAAACAAGCAAAATTTTCATTAAATAATGTTCTAAAATATTGTGGACCATCGTAAGTCACTTATTAAACAAAAACATACATATTTTAGCACGATATGAATTTATTTTTGGTAGAGACTGAAAATTCCGCTCAACTATATTGACAAGTAAATTTTGAGTTAACCTTAAAATAACATAAAAAATTGTATATATAGCCTTGAACGGTATTGATAGCATATCATGATTAAAAGGTGCAGAAGGTTAAATAACGTATATGTATTATGATCTAACCGAACAATCAATCACAGTAATGATTATATCCGTAAATATGTGTGTTTGTATATATACTAAATCCATACGAAACATTATTGATGAGGTTCCATACAAAAAATTTGTCATAATTTTTCGTCTTAACTATAAATGTTGAACGATTTATACAAAAAAATTGAATGAATAACATTATTTATGTTTTTGGTTTCTATATTCTCCATTAGACATATATTTAATGTATGGGTAGCGCACATATAATATAAGCATCGTTCAGAATTCTAACAACATCTAAACGAAATATTTCTGTTTCTTTTATATATGGGGTGGCCCTGAAGGATGATATTCTGTATATACAACATAATTTACCAGAAAACGATTTATATCCGTTTTATATTGAGTTGGAACATTTTTTTGCTGGGAAATGATAAAATTTTCTTTTGTGCGCCACCCGTATATATGCCAAATATATGTATTATAAGTTTTTTGTCAATATGATAAGGGATGAATACGCGCATATTATGTACATATATATACATATTCAGATCAATAGCCGAACCAAACTAAATAAAATTGTTTAATTCAATTATATATTGTGATACTCTGTTATATCGATTACAATATGTGAATAAATGTGAAACCCCATTATCCACAAAATTTAAATAAAACTAATTTCAAAAATCAAAGCTGTATATGTTTACCAAATTAATAATAAATTTAAATTTATTCGTAACCAATTCAACCAGCGGACATTTATCAGCGACAACAAATTGCGAAACACATGTAGTTTAATTGATTGTGTGTATATGTACATATAAAATAAATAGGAACGAGTTGTGTGAATTTAATATATTCAAAAAGATCAACCCATCGATTTAATTTAATCTCTAAATAAATTTTGAAAAAATAAATATAAAATATTTATTTATTTAATTTTAATCGAATTTATCAACAAATTATATATGTCGATGTATATTCAACAAAAATAATTGGCAGCAGTATTTTGTAAATAAAATACATTTAAAACAACAATAAAATTATTTAATATATTTTCTAATATTTTAAAATTAATTTATGTTATATGAGTAATTTTTATTAATTATATTTATGATAAAATATGTATTACTCACAGTAACTTTTGACTATATAAATTAGAAACAAATGCAATGCCTTATTTTAGAAATTATGCAAATTTTTAAATTTAAATGGAATAACCCTGGAGCGGATTGCACACTAATTGTTATATTAATTAAAACTATTATATTAATTACACAAGGTGTCCGGTCATCTTATTATTGATGGCTTAAAAGTTATTACTAATTGTTGTGTTTTTAGCTGAAATTGCCTATACATATATAGTGGGTCCAATCAAAAATTATTTTAAAAATAGTCCGACCCAAACCTATTTTTCGACTTTCCGAAAAAAGGTGTTCAAAATGTTCACGCACCTGTCGTAACACATATACATATAATCGACAATGTAAAATGGATATGATTTAATTAACGATGTGGAAGTTTGTCCTAAAAGTGTCCTAACTTTTAATATATGGTAAATGTATTGGTTATAATATCAAATAAATTGCATACATTCGGGCGAAATATATTATTATGATTTAATTATTAATGCTGTCCAATTAATAAATTACAATTAATAAATACAATAAAAAAATATTATATTAAATGCACTCTTAAAATAAACAAAAAAAATTAAAATTTGGAAAACATATCACACTTTATGATATGGCAAAACAAACCATACTAAACCAACACATAATTAGAATGAATTTCGTAAGAAGTGGGCTGTTTATGGAATAATTTTTAATGAAAATGGCTTTGACCGCACTTGGGCTGATATTTTTTTGTTAGGCCATTGTGTTCTCCATTTTCTGGCCACACAACAGGTTTTTAACTTGGATATTTCATATCCAAATATGTAAAAAAGTCCGAAAAAGTACGAATTCCGTAAGAAGTGGGCAGTTTATGGAATAATTTTTAATGAAAATGGCCGTGACCGCACTTGGGCTGATATATTTTTGCTAGGCCATTGTGTTCTCCATTTCCTGGTGGCACAACAGATTTTTAACTTGGATATTTCATATCCAAATATGTAAAAATGTCTGAAAAAATACGAATTTCGTAAGACGTGGGCAGTTTATGGAATAATTTTTAATGAAAATGGCCGTGACCGCACTTGGGCTGATATTTTTATGCTAGGCCATTGTGTTTTCCATTTTCTGGCCGCACAACAGATTTTTAACTTGGATATTTCATATCCAAATATTTAAAAAAGTTCGAAAAGGTACGAATTTCGTAAGAAGTGGGCAGTTTATGGAATGATTTTTAATGAAAATGGCCGTGACCGCACTTGGGCTGATATTTTTTTGTTAGGCCATTGTGTTCTCCATTTTCTGGCCGCAACTGATATTTTTTCCTTAGGCCATTGTGTTCTCCATTTCCTGGTGGCACAACAGATTTTTAACTTGAATATTTCATATCCAAATATGTAAAAATGTCTGAAAAAATACGAATTTCGTAAGACGTGGGCAGTTTATGGAATAATTTTTAATGAAAATGGCCGTGACTTTAATTTCTATAGAAAAGCGGGTCCTACCTGCAATGTATTAAGCTAAAACTACATCGTAATAATTCTATTAAAATAATTTTTTCAGGCACTTCACACCTTCAAATTATTTAAATTATGTATCTAAATGATTAAAAGGAAACGATTTTATCGAAAATACGTAATTGTTTTTTTGGTTTTCCTTTCCTGTTTCCCAATTTCTATTTATTTTTATTTCTTTTGTTTCCAAATTTTTACTAACATTTGCATCCAGTTTCCATCAAATGCAGTTTTATCATATTGTTTTTGTTTTTTTTATTTAATGGTTAATTATTAGATCTTATAATTATCTAGGATACGTATCAATTACATTTTTGGTAACAAATAGTTCTCTTGTGAATATTCGTTATTGTTAGTAAGTGTTAACAATCCGTGAGTGCATAGTTTTTCTACTAATATAATTATTAAATTCGTGGTTAGGTGTGTTAAATCTGTGATTATAATTTAAGTTATTTATTAAATACAAACTATAAAGTTGTACTATTATATACATAAAAGTGAATACAAACTGTAAAGTTGTGAATGTGAAATTATTATATTTGAATACAAACTATAAAGTTGTACTATTATTTTCATAAAAGTGAAAACAAACTGTAAAGTTGTGCTTTGATTATAGTGTTGAAAACAGTGCCTAAATTTAATAAGAGTGTGAATACAAACTTTAAAGTTGTAATTAGTGTTTTAAAATGAAAGTTGTTCAAGAAAACGGAGGAAAAATTAATCCTCTTATTCTTAAAAATATCTTAATTTCAATGTATGATGGAAATTTAAGAAACTGTAGAATTCCTCGTTCTCGTAAGAAATCTAGCCTATTGACCAAAATTTGTATGGAATTAAAGGTTTCGGATAATGATAAAAATAGGCTGCAAATTTATAACTTGTGGAAACGAAAAATTCAAAATCGAGATTTACTAGATCATGATGAATTTGTTACCGGTAATGAAGAAATCTGTAGTACTTTACCCAAAAATGTTAGTGAAAATATAATTATATCTGGTAATGAAATGCAACAGACTTCAGATAGTTCCTCTAATTCAGTAAGAACTTCACATGACGATATATTTTCTGAAGACAAAACTACCAGTAACGTTGAAAATGCTATAACAAATAATATTCTACTTCTTACGGATGAAATATGTCCATCAGTATTAACAGCACCTAACATTGCGGACACCCTAATCAGAAGAGCGCCAAATCAATCAATTGATTTTAATAATTGCCCCATTGATATTATTAGCCCACCAAAAAATCAATGGATTTCACGTGGTTTTATGAACATTTCGGTAAATGTTTTTGAGGACTGGTCAAAAGAAAAACTAAGAAAGAGTATTCAAGTGGCGTTAACCAACATAAAGAATAACTGCGTGATAAGCTTCAGGAGTTTAAATTATAATAAGAAGACTAACAAATTTATACAGTATGCTCACTGTAAATATCGTAGTCACAATCAACGATATAAATTTTATATTCACGGTAATTGCATGGAGATGCTGACTAAAGGTGACGACGTTGAAACTCACGGAATGTATAAAGAGTTTTCACAGCTCAGAGGAGAATGGAGATTCGAAATGCAAAATAAAATGAGGCACATTTTACCATATCAGGCATATCTTGAAAACAACACATCGTTAGATAAAGAGTTATTAAGTGCAGGTAATACACAAACCATAGTAAAGGCGAATGTTTTGCGAAAGGCGCGTTCGGAACGAATGTTGGAACAGGACATAATTAAAGGTTGTGAAGTAGCTGATGCTTTTTCACAATTTAGAAACCACCCTCAAAATGAAAAATATATATTTTCGGTCGCGGAACCGTTATAAATAATTTTGATGAGGACCGACGAACTGAGGATATTAAATAAAAATCTTCCAGTGTACATTGATGCCACTGGTGGTTTAATTCGAAACCCAAACTGCTGTCCGCATCATAAGTATTCTCGTATTTATTATTATGCTTGCGTAATTAACATAAATAACACATCAATTCCAGTTAGCGAATTGATTACATGTCAACATGATACGGCTGAGATAACAAAATTTCTTACTGATTTTAAAAAATCAATTGAACGGGCCAAACCTAAAATTATGCTACCCAAATATTTTATTTGCGATTGGTCTTGGGTATTTATTAATAGTATACTCTTGGTGATGAATGGAATGAAAATTATTCCGTATTTGAATCAAACGTATGAGTTTCTGCGTGGAGAAAGAACAAATATTGACCTTATTTGTGTCTATATGCTCGCATTTTTCGGCCATTCTTGTTCGACAAATTCATTGGAAATTGAAGGCATGCTTGAAAGAATTAAGAGAATTTATAATGGTGGTATTTTTCCTAATATTAGACTGTGGGAAATTATCGGATATCGATGAACTTTTTAAAGTGTTTTGCATCGTTTGTTGTTCTCGATATAAACACGATTTGTTTTTGGCCGCCTACGGAACATTTCTCAGACAAGTAGAACGGCGAACGAGCGATATTAGTACGGAATCTTACAATCCATCCAGTGATACGTCTCAAAACGATGATCAACCAGATGAAGCTACAGGGACTACATATACTGCATCCCCATACTATGTGAGGTTTAATAAAATATATATAGAGACCATCAAAGATATTGATGTAATAGAAAAAAAATAAAATTGCAGTGAAAACCAGTACTATTCAAAAGATTTTGTGATATTTTGTATAAACAAATACTTTTCGTATTTACCTTTGTGGGGTTTCCTAATTTTATAAAATACGGGTGTAAACGCCAGGCCAGCGAACGCTATAGTAGAAAATTGGTTCAACTTAATAAAAAATAATTTAATACGACAGCCAAATATGAAATTGGGTCGATTCATTAATGAATTAAAAAACATCACGAAACTATTATTAAATACTTTGGAGATTGAATCTTTAATTCCAACCAAACGAAGGACTCCAAGGAGACAAACATCCGAATCAACTGCTTCATATAATACTCCACGAATCAAAGGGGGAGATGAAGAAGACCCGACTAATGTTAATTTAGAGGAAATGTGGGGGAAGCCATCTAGGAAAAAATCAAAATATTGCGATAGACATGCTCTCCAGAAAATTATCAAGGCGAAAAAACTAGATTTTTTTGAATGGAAAAGCTTGACATATTTTGATAATATGACAAGGCAAGGTGACTGCTTTGAAATATTTCAGTTCAATTTTGGACGACCTGCACGGATGACGAATATTTGTTATTCTTCGTTGAATAACAAAGAATATTTTACCGCGAATGCCTTGTTTATAGCATGTAATCTATTATTAATAGAAACAAATGATTATTGTCTTGATGCGTTCAACGATAAATTTGATTATAATATTTCAAATGGCGATGAACTACCAAAGGTGTGCTGGGGAAAAAACATATTATATATTCCCATTCTTCAAAATGGAAACCATTGGGTTGTGGTTATACTAAACACTGTAAAAAAAACCATTCAGACGTATGATCCCTTAAATCCTAGTTTTGTTAACCACGTATTAATAAAAAAAGCTTCTAAATTTTACCAAAAATTGCAAGAATTTTGGAAAGTGGAAAAAACATGTTTTAAAAGTGAGATAAATTATACACCACTACAAAAAGATAATTAGAATTGTGGAGCTTTGGTAACTTATGCAGTTGATGTTATTTCAAATAACAAAACTATCCCTTTGCGATGACATCGGAAAAACGTAGGGAGTATTTAAAAACTGTAGCGGAATACAGATTGTATTTAAAAAAACTCATAATGGAAAAAACTTTATCCTCTTTAGCAAATTGCATTATGTGTTTCGATGAAGTGGATGAAAATCCACTTGTGTGTTCTAGCTGCAATAGAAAAGTGCATAGATCATGCAACGGAATACGAGCAATTATTTTAGAAAATAAGTGTAAATATTGTGGTTAAGATAAAAGAATTTATAGATGTAAATAAATAAAAAATATAAAAACATGGTTAAGCAAGCATAGTTTTTCTTGATTCAAATTTTAAATGACGGCTGTCGTGGTTTAAGAATTTCAACCAAATTAATAATATCTTAGCCGTTTAGGAAATTCAAATAAAATTTGAATCAATCGTAAGAAAATTCTCAAGCTGTGTTGGCCAATTCAACCAGGCTATATATCCATGTCATAGTTGAGTGACCTCAAATATAGACTGCGGAGATTTGCATTGAAGACCCTCCCCATGAGGAGGAAGTGCTAAGGCTATGCAGAGATTAAAACGAAACCGCTCACCTGGAGTGGACTGCATTATTTCGGAGCTCTTGACAGTCGGAGGGGATACTTTGTGAAACTGTCTTTTTGATCTTATTCGATTAGTATGGCGAACCGAAGTTATGCCTGATGAATGGAAAGTGGCCGCGATATGCCCAATCTACAAAAGAGAAATCACTTGAAGTGTGAGAACTATCGCGGCCAAAATCCCCTTTACACAGCATACAAGTTACTATTCTACATTATATTGGATTGAATCACGCCTCTAACGGAGGGCCTTATTGATGACTATCAAGGAGGATTTCGTTCGACTCGATCAGTTACTATTCAGGTGTTTTCGCTGCGGATGATTCTATCTAAATATTATGAAACATTCATCCCCGTACATCAGGTGTTCCGAAATTTCTGGCAGGCCTACGACTCGATCAATCAAGAGTGACTAAAATTGGGCGGATTTTACTCCAGTACTCAATGCCACTAATGGATCCACGGTGCAATAGCCAGATTCACACTAACATTCATTCAAGCCATTCATCCCATTCACACAAGTACAGTACACCACCTGCGGATTGCATAGCTCCATGTCACCCTGTACAGTGACATGGAAGATGGGTCGTCCCATGAGTTCTATACATTCCAACAGAGGGTCATAGATGTTTTCAATTTAATCACCGATCGTAATCGGGAGATGAAAAATCTCTTTTGCATCCCGCCTCTGTTGGGATTCGAGCCCGGTACCTCCCGATCGAAACGTCCCAGCTTTAACCACTGCGCTATTTGCTCGGTGTGTATAATGTGTTAAAGTTGAGAACAGGCTATCGAGAACTTTTACAGTTAACTCTGATGTTTGGAAGGAAGATGCTCTGTCCCTGATACTCTTTAATCTCATGTTGGAGTACATCTTTCGTAAAACTGATACATCTCAGTGCAACATCTTATATCGCCAGTCCAATCAGATGCTTGCATATGCAGATGACATATGCGTGATTGGACTAAATAGCAACGGAGTGAAAAAATAATTGATCCGCTTGTAGAGTTTTCAGCGTCTGTTGGACTCCAGATCAAAGCGTTGATCAGGCCCGTTGTTATGTATGGTGGTGTGAGTTGGACGCTGACAGACGAGTACGAGAGATGGCTTCCTACATTTGAGAGAAGAAGCATGCGTGTGATTTACGTCCCAAACCGCGAAGTAGATGGTACATACTGAGCTCTATACAATTTTGAGATCAGAGATCTGATGAAGATCCCTGACATTGTACATGAAGTAAGATCTCACCGAGTACGCTGGCTCGATCACGTTCTGCGTGCTGATCCGAAACGAATTCTTCAGCGATCTCTAAAAGGAGAGCCACCATATGGTTAACGTAGAGGTCGTTGCAGGCGACCATGACTCCACGGTGTAGAAAACGACTTGGCTTTTTCAGGTTGTCCAAGACAGTATGAAAACTAAGCTCAGAATCGACACCGGTGGAGCCTGATTATTGACTCATTAAGAAGCCAGTAATGGTTTTTAAATACTGCTTATTATTATAATATCACCATGCCGCCACAATAACTAATGATACCGATCACAAGATAGGAATATAAAATTTAAAAGCCACATAGCTGTTGTGACCACACAAATAGACATTTGTATAGGTTGGATATGAAATATTCGGGTTTAGGTAAGTAATATTAAAGTTTGCTGTGCGTCAATTAATGATAATCACAATTACTTTATAAAAATATATCACTCCATGTGAGGTCACGGCCCATTTCAATAAGAACTATTCCATAAACTGCCCACTTCTTACGAAATTCGTACTTTTTCAGACATTTTTACATATTTGGATATGAAATATCCAAGTTAAAAATCTGTTGTGCGGCCAGAAAATGGAAAACACAATGGCCTTAACATTTAATAAATTGTGTTTTATATTATAATCAGTAAACTTTTTATTTTGTGTTTTTTTTATAATTTGTCTTACACTAATACATAATAATAATTCTTTGATGCGAAACTAGTAATTTTTTAATGTAAGATTAATTACTAGCTTTTGAATGTTAAATTGCCAAGCTAGTTTGTGATATCCAAACCAAATTTAAATTAAATGACCATGTTATTTATTTAATAAGTTTAATATAAATTTTTTATCTATTTATGTAATGATTATTTACTAATTGGATGGACAAAAGTTTTAATTGTTTAAAATATACGATAAAATTTATCTGCCCGAATGTATGCTATTTATTTATTATCAACAGTAATACCTTTACATAAATTAAAAATTAATTCAGTTTTAGGAAAAACTTCATTCGCCTATATAGGCGAGTGAATTTTGTGCTAAAAGTGTCCTAACTTTAAATGACGTAATTTAGGACAAATTGAGTACAAACTTCATCCGCACTTTAATTATGTATAGGAAACACCCGATTATTATAACTTGAATCATATCAGTTGCTTCTCTAATTCTTTGCCATGCCCATTTTATTTTAAGCTGTATGCGCTTCTGCACACATATAACATCTAGTTAAGTTTTAGCCTTAATTCTGAATAAACACATTTAACTTTTTTAATTTTATTTCCTACTACCTCTTTCGCGGTTAAAATATAACCAACTAACACTTCATACTGTATTTATACCAGATTTTTGAACTACTTGAATATTCCATAATATTCGTGAATAAGTGGCTCGATTATTCATAAATAATCTAGGCACATATTTAGTACATTTTAAATATACGATAGCCCTACTCAACTAGAGATGTTGCCTTAATCGTACCACACAGAAATCATTAACTCGTCTAAATTTCACTAACGTCATCAACATTTTTGTCTTGTCCAATTTAATTTTAAGTAACACAAATTGGTTTATTCTTACAAAACACTATTTCATTTATTTCACAATAATATGTAGTTACTTTACTACACTTTAAACACTATTACCTTTCACTTTTTACTTCCTCTAACTCTAACCTATACTTGAGGGTCGTCCTCGTAGCGGCGTACATGTAGTCCGAGTTTAAATTTATTTTGGTGTAAAAATTTCATAGGATGTTTCGATCCAATTCCTGCTTCGAGTAAAACTAAATTCATATGATTGACCTCAGAATGTCGTTACCGTTAGCTTATTCTTCTCCAAAATAATTTGAATGGCAACGCACATATTCCCGCTAGAGAAAATCGACCACGATACCCCAATCGAGAAAGCTTCCCTGATTACATAAAGCTTTCCAAACCTTAATCGATGTTACATAGAAAATGAAATGAGAGTAGGAAGACCTATAGAAATGAGATAGACGGATATAAAATTATTAAAATTGTAATCGACGATCGATTTACTCGATTTGCAGTACTCAACGTGGTGTTCCACAAGGATCTGTGCTAGGTCCTTTCCTGTTTATGATATATATAAATGACCTTCCCACAGTTATCAATAGTTGTAAATATCATCTGTTTGCGGATGAGTTACAAATTTATAAATTTTGCAAACCTAAGGACATTTCCAACAGTATTGAAACTATTAATTCCGATATTGACCAGATTTCAACTACATATACCAAAAATAGTGGTGCGAGGGATTGAAATTGACTTCTTGGATTCCGTGAATAATTTAGAATTGACTTTTGATAAATCACTATGTTGGAATTATCACATTGAAGCAATTTGTAATAAGGTAATATTTTTATTAAGAATGCTGTGGTCAACTACGAAATGCTTTAATTCAAAACTTAGACTGCAACTTGTCAAATCGTATTTCCTTCCACATTTTCTTTATGGAGATATAGTTTTCTTTGAATTAAAGGGAAAGTATTTCAATGAACTTCAAATGATATACAATTCTTGTTTGAGATATATCTATGGGTTGAGAAAATATGATCACATCTCTTATTTTGCTAGTTCATTGTTTGGTTGTACTCTTGCGCAGTTCTACGAGTTTCGGATATGTCTATACATTTTTAAATTTTTAAAGCATCAACAGCCTACTTATATTATTGATAAATTGATCATTTCCTCTAACCATCGTAATCAACACTTGACACCCGCTATAAACAGGACTAGAGTGATGAACTCTTCGTTTTTCGTGAGGGGAGTTAGCATATGGAATTCTCTAAATGTTAATACCAGGAATTCTAAATCTTCATATGTTTCGGAGAGCATATTTTTCAAGTATTTAAATGTTAATTAATATTTTTCCTTTAGTATATGTATTTAGATTAGGAATATTATATCGCTGCACACATATAAGAAATAAGATTTAATGAAACTATATAATGAAATGGAAAAAATTTGTATGTAAATTGTCCACATTGTAAATATTAACTGATGGAATAAGTTCGAATGAACTTAAATCATTTATATGATAAATAAATAAATAAATAAATTTACAAATGTTTATTGTATTTCATTGAGTTTAAGCACTTTTACCCGTTGTCCATGGCAAAGGGTTGAATTTTGTCGGGAAATTTTCTCTATTTCTAATAAACCAGCCTTAACTCATTTAAATTTCTTTTCAATCACAACTTTGTAACCACATGTATTACATTATTTTTAAAAACTACTTTTAATGATGGGTGATCAAATTTCTGTAATATATTTTTTTCTATCAGCTTCGCGTAAAATGTCCCAAAATTTTTGGTGGAGCAGAATAGGTTCCCGCACGATATAAAGTTAGCAAAAGAACACATATTTTAAAAAAATAAATGTTGAATCATCAACAATTAGATGATAATCGGTTCGAGAAATTCGTCACAATAAATCCTAAAAGCGATAAACCGATCGACCTAGGTTCAATAACTAAATGAGCTTTTTAATCATTTTCGTTTGCATCCACTCCTACTGACATTATACAGTTTCTTGTATTCTCCAAATTATTTTGGTTTATAGAATTAATTGTTTATTATAAAATTGGAAGTTTGGAACTTTTTTACTCATTGGGTTTGTAACTCCTTTAAAATAAAAAGATTCTTTGAATTTTTGTGGCAATAATATTCTATTAAATTTTTTCGATTCACGTATAAATTCTCTGGCTCATATCTGTAATGGTTTTTTGGATTCTATGGGATTCTATATAATAGTTATTTGGAATTTTAGTTTCACGGATTAAGATTGATTAATAATTTTAGATTAGACTTATTTTATTCTATATACATGGTGACCGAATGAATATACGCTGAACGAAGGTGACTTTAGTTTTACCATTTTGCACTGACAGCCAGGCTTTCAAGTTATAAACGTTTAATCAGAAAACTTCCGACATATCTTGAAGAAACTGTTAAAACAGAAAAACTGGTAACTAGAAGATTTTCATTTTTACTTTATTCTATCAAGAAAAATTGCACAATATGTGGAGAAATGCCACATAAGTCCATCCTGATTGCTCAATGAAATAGTTTTAATTATCTTCCAACCAACTAATCATTTTTGAAAATTTTATTTTTATTTTCTGCGTCCTGTTTTAATATGGATTTTGTCGAGGTCTTCATTCGTCAGAGGTCATGTTCGCTGAACAGGTGTATTTGTTCAGAATAATTGTAATGTGCTTTTATTTTAAATTATATGAAGCTATACTGTAAGTTCCATTTTGAAATAAGATATCATATAGATTTATAATTTGATAATTACTTGTACGAACACATTCGAATAAATCGAGATTTTTCAAATTCGTTCTTAAAATTTTAAAAAATCACTTATTGAGCTCAATTAAATATTGAGAATTATAAATATTTCCAAAAATATGTTGATTTTAATATTTTGAGTTTTATACGTCAGCTGTAAAAACTCGATTTCGAAAATTGTAGATTTTATGGAAATGTCTAAGAATCATAAAAATGTTAGATATCGTTAAAATCTAATTTTTTACGACTCGCAAATTTTAAAAGTACATAATTATATTCAAAATTCAATAATTTTAACTGATATTTGCAATTCAGAATTGTAAAATTCGGTTTCAAATGTTTTAATTCCCAAAATTCTCAAAATTTTTCAAAAATTAAGATGTTCCAGTTTTATACGTCAAATTTGATCAACATTTATATTTTAAACGAAATTACATCCGAATTTAATATAAAAGAAATTTTAAATTTCGAATTCGAATTTAAAATTCTGAATTTTATACGTTAAATTAGATCATACAAATCAAAAATAAATTTTAATAGTTATAAATTAAATTTTGAAAAATGCGGCTATTCGGAAATGACCAGAAGCTTTTGATAGCTTAAAATTTGATTTGAAAATTAATAAAAAATTACGAATTTTAAAAAATGTTGACACCCCCAAAACAGTCTTAAAGTTTAATAATTCTGAACATTGTTTTAAAAATTCAAATTCATTTCCAACTGATTTTATAGTGATGTAAGAAGCGAGTTTATGCTTTTGTATTATGTGAAGCAAAAAGCGAGACGCCAATTTAACTTAAAAGCCAAACAATTAAATTGAAAAATAAAAAAATTCTAAACATAAAAATTAATTCAAAGATACTAAAATTTAAACTGAAAATTTCTAGATTACATCGAAATTGAACAATTGTTTTAATGTTAACACAAAAATTCAAAATTGATGATTCAAAAATACCTTGAAATTTGAATTTTTAAAACATCCATAACATTTTAATATTCCTATATGTTTAAATTTGGTTTGAAATTAAACTAAAATGTCGATATAAATTATTTGAGTAATCCCAAATTTTCAAAGTTCTAAATATTTCCAAAATTGGAAACTTAATTTTATAGATTATATCGAAATTTAATAAAATGAGAGATACAAATTACGAGTATTCAGTTGAATTGAACATAAAAGTTCCAAATAATAATATATACGGAGGTTCAAATTTTCAAATTTGAATTTAGAATATTGTTTGAGACACAAATCTTTAAAATAAAAAAAAAAAATTTAAAATCGTAAATTCAGTATACATAGTTCGTGAAATTGACGCTAGTTGTAGATCTAAGGACGAATCTGGCGATTTCATTTTTGGTTCGTGACTCATAGTTTGGAAATATGTGATTTATAAGATGTGATTTACATGTATTGTCCATATACAAATATTCTAATCAGGTACGAATCGCATCAGATATGGAACACAATGAAAAAGGAACTAATTTATGTCTTATCCGATTTTGAGATTCGACATGTTTAACGTAAATTGGATTCTAAAATGGAGTTAAAAATTTAACTATAGTTTTTCATTTTTCTACAAATTTTTAACACTTACATATATAGTCCCAATTTTCTCACCCAATTGTTGCCTACCATAATGAGTAGTCTGTGCTCTCTATTGCCGATAGTTAGCTGAAATAATTCTGGTCACGTTTTTTATTCTTTCTAAAGAAATGAGTTCTTGATAATTATATTTTGTACTGTTGTGAAACCCTTCTACCTCAGCTTTGCGTTTTGTTATAGTCATAGTCACCATGAACCTTTGCATTATTTCAGTGAACTTGTTTAAAACTATTGAGATTTTCCCGTCTTCATTTCCACGATGCACATTACTATATACCCTTTATTTCAGATCCAACCTGCTATAATTTATCGTGTGGTTTCCAACGCAAACATCATTTAGCGTGCAATAGGATTTGTTGTAGAGACGCGTATTCTTGGTACATACCACTGTCCAGTTCAATTTTTTAGGTATTCCTTATTGATTTTTTTTTATCGTCAAAACATCTGCTATGGTTTTGAAATAAAAATATGTTTTAAATGCGAATCAATTCAGAACAGTTTAAATATGTGGAATATAAAATAATAATATATATTTAATAAAATGTATAACAATTGCGCAAATTTATTATACATTTAAATAGTATGCACAACATTTTACAAACAACATTAAATACAAATTTGTATCATGAGGCAATAACAAAAATCTCTATATGCATCTCTTTTTTAAAACCTTTCTATTAACCCTTGTGGAGAGACCTGATAGTTTCGCCAGGCCCTTTTTATATTGTTCCATTATATTCTATGATCCTTAATATCAATAAGCCATACCTTCCGGGAGCTTATTTCTGAATAGAGGGGATTGTGAAATACCCAGAGAGGCTAGTTTACTGCATTTTCAAAATCTTACAATATCATATTTATAACAAAAGTGCCTAGCCATATATATTTGATATTGCCCTTAGATATTGTTATACATTTTTAAAATTCATATTTTTTATAAGATATATTTTCATTGTACGGATTACCATCATTTATTCATTTTCGACATACGGGCCTATCCCATAGAATCACATCGAAAAAGTGAAAGACAAGTTTGACAAAGATGTTGATGATGCACTCTTCAATCCTACGTTTTGGCAACTTTAGCAAATAATGACACAGAACATGAACGAAAAGCACTGCAAATAGGAGACAGCGTTGACTTTTTGTGACAGTCATAATGTAATGCGGTTCATTGGAGATAATGAATACAGAACCGTGCCAATTGAACTAATAAGTTAGTTGTTCACACCGAACATAATATTTATAATAATCAATGAATTAAACCGTAATGTTAGTATCACAGTACTCCACAGGAACACAAATAATCAAGGCATAAAGAAAAAAAAGGTTAAGACGAATGGAGGTTGAATTGAATGCATTCATTGGTATCCTTATCTTACCAGAGGTGGTAGCCACATCAATATAAAACATGAATCAGTTCTCTAAAAAACCATATAAACCTATACTAATTTTTATAGCTATACGATATGGTATAACATCGTTTCGTTATCAATGATAAATGCGCTTCGAAATACTTTTTATTGTCAATTGTCTTAATATCAGGACAGCATCAAGGTCGCAGTATATTTCATAAAAACCAGCTGGTGGGTATGCGACAGTAAAATTCACCATCAATTGCATAGAAATATTTATACCGGTAAAAATTCAGAACGAGGTTTAGTTCAGAAAGAGCCTTAGATCACTTACGACAGAAAGCAAAACCTCCTATAATAAAATCAATTTTGTAATTTGCAGACACCAATAAAATATTTTGACTCCAGATTATTATAGTGTTAGGTTTCAAACAGAATGTATCCGCTCCGTTTTAGCCTTTAGTGGTTTATGAACACTATTCCTATTTTTAATATAAATTGAAAGTTCTAATTAAATGGAACGGGCGGTTCGGATTCACTCTGTTTGAACCTTAACTGCTAAAATTCAAACGGAAATTAAAAGAAACAATTTAGTTTGTTTTTAATTCGTTGCGTTCGTATCGTAAATTGGTTTTCTTACAATAAACGACTATTTCTACAGAGAATTTACAAGAATTGTAAAATCAGAACAAGAATTGAAAATCCTGCATATACATGACATACCTCCCCCATAAGCAATAACCCATTTGAAATGGCAAGAAAATTATTTTTTGCTTTACTGTCGGTTTCGCCTATATAAAATAGTTACAATAAAAGGAAGGTTTTAATCTTTGCAAAGCTTTTCTTGAAACTTTTATTTTTGTTTATAAATTTAGCAACAAAAACATTACAGAAACACGAATCATTTTTACAGTCATAATAAATGTTTAATGTACAAATTTTTTTTTTTTGTCAAAAACGAAAGAATGTTCTATGTACATTTATGTTGAATATATGTATACATGAGGAGTATGAAACAATATAGTTTTGAACTTTTCTCTATATAGCATGTAAACATATATATATACATTGTAATTGTATATATACATTGTAAACAATGAAAACTTGGGTAAAAATTTATTACTTCACTCATACTCAAGTGTTTTGTTGGTATGCGCACACTAATATTAAATGATACTGTGTTACTCGACAATATTATGTTGTCTACTTTAGATTTTATTTTATCTTTGGGGAAAGCTGTATACATATATGAGTAATACAATTTTTGTTTATATCTATATACATATATTTGAGGATGGGGTGTCATGAGACGTGATGTCTTTAAGTCGTTAAAATAAGATATTTATGTACTGGAATATATAATCGTGATTTTGTATTTAAACGATGTCATGGATTACATAGTGACACATGAACTTTTAGTTTTAGCTATATGTATGTATATTTCCGGCACAAATTTGATAAGATGGTTATTTAAATTAAACTGTTACTCTATTTTCTATTATCATATCTCTCCTCGATATTCGTACTTTTAGTATATATATGGTTATTCTTACATATTATGTATATAGATAATCCTTATCATATTTCTGAAACTATTTAAAGATTAACCTGCGGGCTTTCATAATCCCGTCTCAACGTTGTTAAAAATTAAATTAAATTTTAAATCTAAGATTTTAATCTCATTGTTAGTGTATGGACCGGTGTCCTAATTATATGTTTAAAATCGATAATCGAGACAAACCAACAAAAAAAAAGTTAGTTGCTACGCAATTTACTCCCCCATCGCATATAAGTCATTACATTAAATTACTTTCACTAAAATGCTTAAACACTTTTAGTGCGGCAAATATACGCGCAAATTTGCAAACAAATCTCACTTAGCAAATTTAATGTCCTTTTATGTAAATATGTAGGTTTGAAAATTGAATTATATTTTTATAGGGTCATTCTTTATTCGAACGCGTGATTTATTTTTTTCAACCAATCTCATTACGTAATTGAAAAGCAGTACAATTTTATTTCGTTAAATTCATTATTTTAATGTGTGCAGGAATGTATTTTTAAACGTTTTGGCGCACCATTAAAATTGTGAGGTTGCGTGATAATTTATAAAAGCATACAAAAGATAAAAAAAAATACTTTTAGGGAAATTGTAATTATGGAATTCACTTTATTTTTCTGGATATCATTCTGGCACGACTCTATCGTGACTTAATTAAATATTTTATAATACATGATAAGCGAAGTAATTGAATAATATGACTTTACAATTATCGTATGGAATTATAGATTCGAAAAGAATTCTATTTGAAAGGAAAATCCATTTAAATTTTAAAAGTGGTAGCTCCTATTCTCAAGAATATTTATAATCTCGTTTTATCTGTCTATGAAAATATCGTTAAGTGAAGAACTAGCATTTCTCAACCAAAATCCTTATATACCTTCTAATACATTTTATTCGACGTCCGTCCGTCTGTATTTTCTGTAATTCTTTAATCAATTCCTACTTTTTCATTTTTTATTCTGACTTTAAAATTTGCCCAACGGTTTTTAGCGAAAGGAATCGCGGGCACCATATGAAAATGATCAATTTGTCATATTCCTGGAATTAGTGTAAACATTATAGGTTAAAACTTTAAATAAACTAACTATGATTAAAAAAATAAACAAGTTTTGCAAAAATTACAAATTATACTTATAAAAATTACAATTATACCTAAAGCATCTGGACTAAAATGAAGGCATTGCATTCAAACTCTCATTTTACGTTTGAAATTCGATAATTCACAGGCAGAATTACTTTAAAATCTAAAATTATTATAACTTCCGGAAGCGAAGTTACATATATCTGGATACACACGTCATTCTTTTGATCGTGCAACATGACGAGTATACACGTCCTTATTTGAACTACTACTAACGTCATAACAAGTATATTCGACTCGTTGAGTTTCGCTCGTTGGGGAATTAAGTGCTGAATCCAATATATATATTCACGTGAAATTTATCCTACACATGTCCTAAAAGCAACAACCACAAATAAATATTTATTTGTGTCAGTGTGAATACATAATAAAAGTTTCATTATAACGAATTGTTATATTTTTATTGTGAATTAAGTTAGGTAAACAAGTAAGGAATTCAATATACATACGTCCGTATACTATTTGACATAAGGAATATTTATTTAAAGAACAGATTAAAAAAGTAGTCATTTTTATAAAGACTTGAGCGCTTCTTGTCGCCGATCCAATTGACCACTTTGACCATGTGTTTCTAACACATGAAAATATTCAGAGAAATCGATATATTTCATTTCGGTTACTTAGAGATAAAAATGTCCAGTATGTACCAAAACCCTATATTTCGGAATATCTGGATTGTTTTCCGCTAGACCAGATCCATACCTATAATCAAATATTTTTCGGCTATGATGGCCCTTTATTAGAAACACTCGAAAAAATTCGGACACTTCTATTTATGTATTTCAGTTTTGTTACTTAGAATCAAAAATGTCCAGCTATGTACCTGAGAGACTATATTTCGGAAAATCTGAATGGTTTTCCCTTAGACCAGATTCACGCCTTTTCAAATATTTTTCGGCTATGATGGCCCCTTATTAGAAACACTCGAAAAAAAATTCGTACACTTCGATATATGTATTTCAATGACCGATATTTTTCGAGTAAAGGGCTGTTATTGCCGTTAAAGGCTTGAATAAATGTAGGTCTTGTATAATGGAAAAACACTCAGATTACATTATACTCAGATTACTACTCGGACATTTTAGTACATAAAATGAAATATATATATCGAAGTGTCCGAATTTTATCAAGTGTTTCTACTAAGGGGCTATCATTGCCGAAATTTGTTTGGTTAGGTGAGAGTCTGGTCTAATGGAAAACAATTCAGATTTTCCAAAATATAGGGGTTTGGTACTTAGGACTGGAGATTTTTGATTCTAAGTAACAGAATTGAAATACATAAATAGAAGTTTCCAAATTGTTTTGAGTGTTTTTAAAGGACCATCATTGCCGAAAAATGTTTGATTATAGGTGTGAGTCTGGTCTAACGGAAATCCACTCAGATTTTTCGAAATATAGCCTTTCGCAGGTACTTAGGACAGGCCATTTTTGGTTCATAGTACAAAACCTAAATTCCACACATATATCAAAGTGTCCGAATTTGTTCGAGTGATAGGCTTTCAGATACTTAGGATTAGACAGTTTTAATTCAAGCCATCATAGCCAAAAATTGATTGAACAGGTGTAGGCATTGCCTAATGGAAAACCGATCAGATTTTCCGGAATATATTAAGTTACTTAGGACTGGACATTTTTGATTCTAAGTAACAATAATAGTACTACATATATATCGAAGTGCCCGGATTTTTTCGAGTCTTTCTACTGAGGGGCCATCATAGCAGAATAATGTTTGAATAGCTGTGGATCTAGTCTAATGGAAAAGCAATCGATTTACCGAAATATAGGTTTTCAGGTATTTAGGATTGGACATTTTGATTCTTAATAAGAAAACAAATACATAAATAGATGTGTTCGAAATTTTTCGAAAGGGCCATCATAGCCGGAAAATGTTTGATTAGGTGCTAGTCCGGTCTAACGGAACAGGTAATTAGAACTGGACATTTTTGGTTCTATATGTAACAAAACTGAAATACATATATCGAAGTGTCCGAATTTTATCGAGTGTTTCTAATAAGGAGCCATCATAGCCAAAAATTGATTGAACAGGTATAGCCTAATGGAAAACCGATCAGATTTTCCGGAATATAGACTTTAAGGTGCTTATAGGACTGGAGTTTTTGATTCTAAGGCTGCGGATCAATCCACGGGTAAATCAATTACTAAGGTAAAAGTCGATTTTTAGTATTTTTATTTTATTGAAATACGTGATTTTATGTATTTTCAGCTGACTCAATCCGTAGATCATTAAAAAATGAACAACCTTAACCTTAAATATTTACTTTTGTGTACTCGTTTTACCCTACTTTTTGATGGGGTAAATGAATTTACCGAAAAGTCGACTTTTAGCCGTGAATTGGTCCGCAGCCTTAGAACAATAATAGTAATACATATATATCGAAGTGCCCGGATTTTTTCGAGTGTTTCTACTGAGGGGCCATCATAGCAGAATAAAGTTTGAATAGCTGTGGATCTAGTCTAATGAAATATAGGCTTTCAGGTGTTTAGAATTGGACATTTTGATTGTTAATAGCAAATCTCAAATATACATAAATAGAATTATCCGAATTTTTTCATGCACACACCAATGCATAATAATTTGTTGTTGTTGCTTTCAGGACTATAATAGCTCCGAGGAGGATCGAGTAACAATATCGAAACTAAGAGATCGTACATCTTGCTATAAAGCAGATAAAATGAAGTTCGTTCTTTACCTGAAAGTACCTTGAGTATGATTTTGACAAGCAAAGTGCTGGAATACAAATTATTTTATCTAATAGTGCTACACCAATTGAAATATTTTTGAAATTCTGAACACCGGCAATTTCGAACACATTTGTTATGCATGCTATAGCACCAATAATTATGGGAGAAAGCATGTGTGGAATGAAAGATGCCAAAACGAGGTACACCCGCTATTCAAAACATTTAAGGAAACCAATTCGGCCGCTGCCTATACTCCAAGAACTAATACAATTTCTACGTGTGCGACATATGCATATATGTTCAGGAAACCGCCATTATATTTCTTTCTTATTTTTTTTACAGTAATGTCTGGAAAACGTTTTGACCAAATTTCACATTGTATAAACTTCGAGTTTGTGAAAATAAGCCGAATCTTACGTTCGAGAACTTTCAGATGCCGTAATAAACAAATTTCTCTGATATATACACCAGGATGTACCACTGTCATTTGATGAATAGTTGGTACTATTCAAAGAACGTCACTCGTCTTAAGCATAGAAATCTACAAGTGGAAAATCGGGGCAACGAAAAAGCTGAAACCGGAACACTGGTTCTCCGACGTATGATTCATTATTTGAACAAGGGTCTTCACTTATACATGTATTAATTTAATCCGAGCATTACTCATGAAGAAGACCCACTCAACAGGAACCCTACTCTAAAATAGAATAGGTTCTAGCCGTTATATTCATTATTCTATATCGTAGAAGTCATGCCGGCAAAACATGTCTCTATTTTTTGATTTAGTTGCATAATATACTCATTAATTCTATCAATGTGCTAATGTCAGAATTTGTTGGAACATGTGGAACTAGTAACTAGTTGGGATAATTTGGGATTATTAATTATTAAATTCCAATAGTTCATTTTTCTTGTCAAATTCGTTTATTAATAAATTTATAATAATAGAAAAAACGAAATAGTGCGGTACAATTATTTTCATGAAAAAGAGACATAAACATACATGCTCTAAAAATGTAATAGTCCTCAGTTTAAGTTAAGCCCTTTTTTGCAGGGGCGTCCCGTAATTGTTTTTGAAGTCTTTACCAATTTTATTTATCAACAAATCATTTTAATAAAATTCACTTAACAAATTAATTGGTAAAATAAGTGAACCATTTCATCAAATTGATCACAGGACTGATACACTGATTCTAAATAAATATTTAAAAAAATAATTAAATGTGCAATTAAAATTTAAATTGATGACAAACTTTATTAAAACAAACTTAAACCCTATAAATCATTATTTATAATATTTATTTGATTAAGCCAACTTTAATTCTAACCAACAGTTGGGTACGTGTTTTTTATTGATTGTTAGTTGTAAGATTGTATCTTGATTCAAAAAAACAACTCATCACCTTGGAAACGTTAGAATGTCGTATTGACAGTATACATACTTGTAGATTTCGAATTATAGGCCACGAAGGCCATTATGATGGTTTGAAACACATATAATTCTCAGTAACTGTTTTTGTCGCACGTATTTAGGATGTAACGTAGCTTTACATAAATCACCCGAACATGAAAATTATATTTCAAAATTGAGTCAATAAAATATATCATTTTAAGTAAATATTGACAACGATATGACCGTAGAACGTACAATTTCCTAGAGACCGCAATGCAGGTCTAGTTTGTAACCCGTGAATTTGTACTTTTCAATTTAAATCTCTATCTATTAAAACAAAAGTAACGACTAATGTTATTTTTTATTACAAAATATTGTTTATTTGTTTATTATTTATAAATTTTAGTAAATGAGATTTTACAAAAAAAAAAACTTTCGATACCAAATTTTAGGTGACCTTGCTAAGCATTCACATAGTAAAACACACAAAAAATTGTCTGGCATTGACCGAAGACAATATTTCGTGTATTTTCATAAGTGAGCGTTTGGAAAGGTTGACAAAAAGTTTTTTAATTGAAATACATTATTTTCCAAATTTACTAAGAGTTTAGTCACACATCTTGATCATCAAATTATCCAAATAAAATCGTATGTAAAGTAATATATTGTACGAGAGATATATTATTTGAAATTTAATAGCAAAATTCATGAAATGGATTCATGTTATAAAACTTATCCTTAAATCTTAGAGCCACATTAATGCTTCAAACTATACATGTATACACATATTCGAATGAAACGGTGTACGATTCTACATTTAAAGATTTTTTAAATCCAACTTTAAACTTTCTAAAATAAGAAATAAATTGAAAGTAAAAAAAAAACTTTATATTTTGAAATAAATCAAATTAAAAATTTATTCTATATAGAAACATTCTTGTTAAAATTGTGTATATCCCAGATTTACAAAAAATAAAATAAAAAATAAACTTAAATTCTCTTTAAAAAAAATAAAAGTTTTTTATTTGGAATTTCCATTTCGAATGACCAAAAAATAAAAATTAAATTAAATTTATTTCATTTTGTTGTTGCGCGCTGTGGATGAAAATTGTTGTAGAAAACCACAGAAAGTATATTTTGAAAGAAATCCTTATCCATATAATATAATGATTAATGAAACTACAAAATGTTTAATGAGATATATTTTTTTATTTAAATCTTAAAGAAAGTTTGTATATTTAAACGATAACCTTATAGACCACCAAATACCATAATTTTCATCTTTTTTTCTTTAAATTAGAGTGTAAACTTTAATGACGCTTAAAAGCTTAATGTTTAGGATATATTACGTATTGCTTAAAAGTAATAAAATAAATCAAGGAATTTTGACTGTCCTCTCAACATTTTAAGTTTTAACTATTTGTTTAACTTAATCAGTGCTAATTCCAAATACAAATCACGATGTGCAACAAAGTTATTTAATCGTTTCAAGCATTCGTATACCCTCAATTGAATGGTTCACATTATACATAGATATATTTTATGTTTGGTGAGCATGATCAAATTCTGTACTGCAAGTCATTTTGGCCTAGTTCAAAATTATTCTATGATTATTTCAAATTATTTCAAATAATGCATTCGACCGTTTTCTCGCAGTATGAATTTATTGGAACACTCTGAATGTATATGTACATAGAGAACAAGAGATAATTTGAAATAATTATAGCATGGCGACAATTTAGAAAGTTTTCATTCGAATATCGTTCATATTGTCTTATATATATCGTCTTACCCCTCCGCTCTAATCAAAGTAATAAGTAGGGGTGGATCACTGTAAGCAAGCGAGGTAATGCTAATGTCTAATATTGTAAACTATCTTTGAATAATATTTTAAAAATATTATTATATGAACTTCTCAAATATAAATTGGGATTGGCTTGAAAAATTGAATATGCCGTAGCACATTAGTAATGCATGATCTTTATTTTCAAGGAGCACGAGCATAGCGGATTCCCAAATTAACATTTATGGAAAATACCTGTATATTCACAACGAAAACTGTGTCTTGTATTTCACAAAATACATTTCTATACAAAATGCACATTAGAGTTTGTTTATATAAAGTTAGGAATGTTCGTTGACAGTCACAAAATTAGCATTTTATTCTCGTTTAGAAATATTTTTATAAAAAATAAAATACAATCGAATTTCAGCATCATAAAGTGCCGAATCGAATTTCAGCAAGGTATTTTCTTGTTGCATTTATTTTATTTAATTAATATTTCAAAAGTGCTCAGACCTCGGGTTCATACTTTGATAAAAAACCGCAGTGTCCTTTAATATAGTTATTTTTTATCATTTATTTAAAGAACTGGCTAAACCCAAAACAAACATTCTTCGTATGATAATTTTTCTTTGTATTTTCTTGATTGATTGTTCAAATCTGTCCATTTTTTCGACAACTTGCATCGAGCGCGCATTTACCCATTTATTTCTGATAAATTCCAATGTAAAAACATCCCTATATGACATACAATTTTGCTGGTCAGTTAAATTTTGCAAATATATGCTAGAAATATGCGGTTATCTGTTAATTTTGTTAACTTTAAAAACTATAAACCTTATTCCATACTTTCTTGTGGTGCTTAATATAGTGATGATGGTTGGATGAAGAGTTCCATGGGCATTTAGATGACGATGCGGTTGTGGGCCCTTAGAGGCATGCAAAATTGGTGCTGAGTGTCATTTTATACCAAAATATATAAAAATTAAGTCTTCTATTAAGCCCGAAATTGATTATGATACAATATTATGAAAGAGTACAGCTCATTCAGGTTCTATTGATCTTCTTGTGATTGGCATTGGAAATTAAAACGAAAGCAAAGGTCCTATGCTTCGGACTCCTATGTTGATTTATTTATTTACATATATACGTAATACCTTATTCAGGAGTAGAGTTGTGTTCATCCCAAAAGCTGGAAAGACGGATTGTACCGATCCCAAGGCATTTCGCCCTATTAGTCTTTCTTCAACTATTCTCAAAACTCTGGAAAGAATTGTTGACAGATATATTAGGGATCATCACTTATCTGTCATCCCACTCAGTAGCACTCAACATGCTTACAGAGTCAGGAGATCATGTGAAACTGCGCTGCATGAACTTGTTACGGGGATAGAAAGATCACTTAGTATTAAGGAGTTTTCTTTCGCTTCCATCACTGAAGCTTGCTCAAACTTTGGAATTGACCAAACCATTGTTACTTGGATTGGATCTTTGCTGCGGTCGCGCATTGCTATGGCCGAGCTGGACTCCCTTTCCGTTTCGGTCAAAATTACTAAAGGTTGCCCCCAGGGAGGTGTTCTGTCACCTCTCCTGTGGCTCTTAGTTATCGACGAATTACTTGTTAAACTACAGCAATCCGACTTCACTGCTCAGAGTTATGCTGATGACTTAGTCGGTCTGGTTCAGGGTAAATACTTTAATGTACTATCAGACTTAACGCAACGCGCTTTCCAAGTTGTAGAAATGTGGTGTCTAGAGAAGGGGCTGTACGTTAATGCATCGAAAACTAGTCTGATAGTCTTCACCAGACGTAGGAATACTAGAGAGCTGTTTGCTCCTAAATGCTGATGTTTATTTACAAATCTCTAGCTTTACCTATGCTATCTTACGCGTCTCTTGTTTGGTGGCCTGTGGTTCAGTCAGTTTCTGTCATTGCGAAGCTTAATAAGCTTAATAGCATACAAGGTATGGCTTGTCGAGCTATTACGGGTGCTATGTCCTCTTTTTCTATACTTGCTTTGCAGGCAATTTTATTTCTGCCCCACTGCAGTCGGTCATCCTAGGCTCAGCATGCTCCGCTGCCTTTCGCCTGCGGTGTATTGGTGCGTGGAACGCTCTCGGCCTGACCACAGGGCATAGTCTAATCTACTATTTATTCAGCTCATATACCAGAAATTAATATGGTTAATGACAAATTGTTGCCAAAATTCTGCTTTGATATCTTTTTCTCGGTCGTTTATCCAACGAGGAACTCGTGGTCGTCTCAAGAATTCAAGGACTGGGTGGCTCAGTCGCTAGTGTTTTTCGCTGATGGGTCTCACTCGAATTTTGGTGCAGGTTTTGGAACCTATTGTTCTGAACATGACCTACAATCATGTGGGAGTCTAGGCCGGAACTGCACTATATTCCAAGCGGAGCGGATTGCACTCACACGTTATTCGATTGACGCTTCTAACCTCGCTGATTCCGGAAAAGACATTATTTTATGCAGTGATAGTAAACCTGTGCTCAATTAATTACGAAATCCTATGATCACTTCCAAACTGGTCAAGGACTGTAAACATTTTATTAACGTCCTTTGCTCTAATAATCGTGTCAGAGTTATGTGGGTTCCGGCTCATTGTGGCATTGTAGGTAATCAGATAGCTGATGTTTTAGCTAAAACAGGCTCAAGGATGGAATTAATTGGACCTGAACCGGCAGTGCGCCTGACCTTTAATTGTGGTAAGGAAGCTATTAAAAACTACATGTTTTTGCAGGCTAAGCGTAATTGGCTAGCTTCTACTACTTGCCGAGTGGCTAAATACTTCATTTGTGAACCTAATCTGAGACTCACAAAGTTTGCTTTACCTTTGAAGAAAGACCAACTGAGAGTTCTGGTCGCTATTCTGACCGGCCATGGCCGTTTTAAACTCTATTTAAAAAGAATGGGACTTGTCCAAGATTCCTTGTGTAACAACTGTCTTGAAGATGACGGTGACAGCAGTCACTTTGTAAGTGACTGTCCCGCTTTCGAGATAGTTAGGTCCCGATTTCTTAATTATAGATCTTTAAATGTAGGGCAATTGTCATCCCTACCCTGGTTTAAGCTGTTACAGTTTGCCAGAGCAGCCGAGCGCATTTTCGAATTATGATAGAATCCTCGGTTTGTACCATGGGGCCAGAGTGGCATTGAGTCCAGGAATATAATCGAAAAAGTTAAAAATGGCCATCTTTTTAGTTCATAATATTAATCATAACAACTTAAATAAAGCTTAAATGCATCGAGAAGTTAAAAAATCAATTAGTAAACTTCATTAAGTTAATACCCGAGGAGCCCGGTATAATCGATACGAGAATTACAAATATTACGTACAAATACTGCGGGAACTATACATCTCGTCGAAGATCTAACCATTGATTGTACTAATAATAATGTACCCAACTACCCACCCAGATAAGGTGGGATAATACATAGTCAATAGGCATCGAAGTGCGTACAAAACAAACAACTTTTGAACCTGTATGTATATGGTGACGTTATACCGCATAGAACCTAATTTTAAACTAAACCGGATGAAACAAACATTCAATGAGGCGTCGAACGAAATACTAACAACGTTCAACTGCTGTTTAGAGTTTAAACTTAAGTAATTTATGGTATAAACTATGGTAATTTATTTATACCACAAAACGAAAATAAAATCCAAGCTTACAGGAGAAATAAAATCTGATCTTGCTTACAGGAGAAATAAAATCTAAGCTTACAGGAGAAATAAAATCGGAAGAGCATGACTCTATATCAACCATGGTGGAGTGAATTGGGATATTCCGTTAATTACGCACCTCATTCTCTCAACCCGCCTTGAAGATTGGAGGAATACATGAAATTGTCCAAGGCTCATAAAAAATCACTGTGCATATTTTATGTAGTTCTGCAAACTCTCCGCACAATACCTGGCCAGCATTGGAGGAACTCAATATTATGACCAGCGACTTTATTGATTAATCCCGAAGTTCTGCAAACGTGAAACATTTAAACTCAACGTAACCGGGACGTATTTACTATGATGCGAAAAGTATTAGATGGCAAGTATTATACGGAATTCATATTAATCAATGCTCTTTTGCCAGGCGCGATCAGACGAACAGCTTAGGCTTTACAATTTATTTATTTTGAGAAATGTCTACAAATTTAATTTAAGTTCAAATACCAACGTAGAAAAAATACTGTTTCAACATTCGTTTAAAGTTTACCTGACTTAAGGTAAAGTCAAAGAGGTGGTCTATCTTGTTGAAACTATTGGGCATCTTATTCACCGGTTAATTATCATATCACCATAGTTTTTTCTGTGTTGAATCGAATGAAGGAACTCAAGATCTCTTAAATTTCTAATTGCATGTATTTTAATTGATTCCAATATAGATGGTACTTCGATTTGATCAAGTAAAATGATTTTAGAATCTACCGCCTGTTTGGGACTGTTTTCATATTGTAGGTTTACTATCCAGTCAGATATGGAAGTAACCTCATCCATATTTCCAGGTTATGTCGCATACAAACTTTTTTACACGACATATTCAAGTTAAAATCTGACATATACGCATAACACCCGATCTTATAATTGTTTCGAGGTAATAAATATCTCCTGTCCAGAGCTTAATAAAACCAAGCACAAAATTTGCTTTAGCGACGCATGGTTCAATGGGCTTAGTACAGCACATGTTTTCAAGGAAAGTAATGCCTAGGTCCTTGATTTCGAATACTTGTTGTAAAAGTATAATATAAATTTGATATTGCTCTGGAAAAGGAATCACTTTCTGATGGAACGGTAAGGTAGGCTAGCACTTGTTAATATTGATTCTAAGAAGATAACCCACAAAAATCGTAGATTGTCAATGTCTTCTTGCAGTTTGTTTGTATCACCAAGGGTCTCTGCCGTTCTGTGGGTTTAAGATTATCTGCCAACATTAATACCTTAGTATGCAGTATTAATTCAGTAATCCCATTGATGAAGATCATAAAGATCCAAGGGCTAACATGAGAATATTCTGGTACTCCGGAGGGTGCTTGTATTAATATTTGATTTCCTATAGTTCAATACATTGAATGATCGGTTACACAATTAATATTTAAACCAGGGTACGAACTGTTCCAATTATCCGTGTACACCACAGCAACTTGCTTGTGATTTTCAATTTTTGTAATGGAGTGGCAGATAAATTCAATGGGGTTTGTTGAATAGATATTTTGTTTTCATTATTATTTGATTTTTATACTTTTTAATGTCTTCTGGCTTGTTTATCGATTGGAAACCTTTCTTTCCAGTGAATATCATACAATATGGGGGTGGTACCCATCTATTTTACGTTTTGGTTTAAAAATGCTCCAAAAGTGTTTAGAATTTTTTCTTATAATTTCCTTTATACTTGCTATTGTAGTTTTTGTATACTTTAACTCAAAATAATTTTCGAAATTTTTGTTATATATATATACACATACTCTAAATTATGCATGCTCACCTCAGAATGTATAAATTTGAAATTTTTTTGTGGATGGCTATGGAATGGATACTATATAGGGACGTTGTGATAGTGAATCTATAAGTGAAACCATATAGTATGGTTAATATTTATAATTAACTTGTCGGTTTCCGACAATCGACATACTCGAGTTGTTATATAATTATTTTGTGGAATACTTCGCCTTATGTTGTGTATAAATATATGGTTGAGCTTTTTATTTTAATTCGACGTCGACTACCACATTGAATTAACGATACTGTATATATCGACAAATTTCCGTTCATTCAGTATCAACTAGGTAACTGTGGCATTCGAAATATACCATAAGTTTATCGCGTTCACAATATGAACTATGACAGGTTTCTCGACAGATCGAACATCGAACATCTATGATTTCGCCGGTAAATTAGTGAAATCATCTCCAGTATTGGTTCTTTTAAATAACGATTTAACTGTGATTTAACGAGAGCTGCGTACGTACATGTACTGGTGAAGATTTTGTTTTATATGAATCTCATCTCTTATCGCGCCAATATCAAGAGTATATAGTGGGCCATCTTTGTCAATTTATTAAAAATTAAAATTTCTATATAACTTCCGTTTCCTAAGATGTACAGATCAGATGAACAAATATTATATGCCAAATGACTCATCCGGTTTGCTTGCAGAATCGTTTGACTATAAAGACCCAACCGGTTTTTTTCTATAGCTCAAATATTATTATCCTGTTTCAGCTGACACCATTATCATCTGTGTTATATAAACTATATACTCCAAAATAACAGATAAATCGCTGTCGATTGACATAAATAATCAACAACAAAAAACACCAAAAATTACCTGGGAAATGTATTTTTTTCATTTGCAAGTGTACACCGAAATAGACCGTACAAATAAATCATAAGTTCGACTCAAATTACTCGATAGAATTTAATGAGTATTTCTGTTTTCAGTTATTTCGTATAATACGGATATACAAGTACATATATATCTTTACAATAAAGTTGGAAACAATAATCAATAAAGTAAATTGAGAAAGTTATGTCGTTTGAATTTTACGTTTTCAAATTGAACTGAAACATAATAAGGAAATATCAACTTGGTCTTATACCTGTTCGATAAGGTGGTTATGGTTTATCATAATTATAATTTTGTGGTATAGCCATTATAATGTCGAATACTGAAATGACGATGACGTTTTAAGTGAACTAAGACAAATACAATTTACATATTTTATTCCGATGGCTTTTATCACGCAAATATTTTCATTTTTCACTTGTAAGTTATAAACTTGAAGGGTATGGGTGAGAGTGTGAGTTTGAATCAAAGTGAAATGGATACAATATAAATTACATGTTTATATATAGAATCTGACTTTGTGAATCTTAAATCATCTTACCGTACAGTTTTATAAAATCTTATATATATCTTAACTTTGACATTTATTTTTTGTTACAGAAGTTACACAATCGACTACAAGTTTTACAAACGTGCATATACATATATATTATATACACCAGTTTTTGGAATAGGATGTTGAAGAATATAAACGTGCTTTTTTGGATTAGAAAGATAAAATGTTATATTTAAGGAGAGATACAGAGTGGAGAAACAAAAATCGAATATAATTTTTATTTATATCCTATATGTACTATACATAGAGTAGTAAAGCACAGTTTAAGTTTTATCTTATGTTTTACGAGGTTGATGTATTATTTTATGACACAAAAAAATAATCATTGAATATTGGATAAATATTTCTGAGAAAAGTTATGGAAGTTTTGTATTAAATAAAATTTGACAGTATAACTTTAATAAACTTTAGATGATATTCCACTTTAGGATTGGGAATAACCTTTAACATTAACCATAATAGATAGCTATTTTTATAAACAATTATGTACATCATTCTACAAAAATTTAATAAATAAATGTTAGTGTTGTTTACCCGTCATTCGTGATTACTTAAGCACAACACACACCGAAGCCGATCCAATATTTTCCAAACAATCCTCACGACTGGACCATTTACCCTCCTTGCCAGATATTTGAACTCATGTTTTGGTAGTACATAAAATAGCCCTATAAATTCCTCGAACAAAAACCGCAAAAGTTATCAATTATCCTGATTAAAAAGTGGGCCCCGAGTTTTTTCCTGGAAAGTTCAAATTTGACCGAATATGATAAAATGCCATTAACATCTCTTGCCGGAAATTTGGACCCAAATTCTGAAAATACACGAAATAGCACATTAAATTTAACATACATCAAACTGTTGGACAAACTCTTACAGCACTAAACAGTTCATTTAATTTCTACCATAGTGAAAGCTGGTCGATTCACAACACTAAAGGATGTCGTGTTTCAAATCTGAGCATTCAGCTAAAAATTGTTTTAGCTGAATGCTCAGTATACTTTGTATACCGCTAATTCGTCAAATTATCAACAACTCGTGAACTGGAGATGTAAAACTAACTTCTAAGGATTTCAAAAAAAATACAAATCCTATTCGATGATTATATGACAAAAATCTGGGCCATATGCTGAGAGATTGTAGAAATCGAATGTACAATAACCAGGAAAAAGGGAATACTAACCGGCATGTTACCAACGATGTACATGCGGTGGAAAACCCCATTGAACTCACTCAACCAAAACATAATACACTTCTCCGAGTTCAAGGTTTATAAATTCGTATTCTTCTGCTTCTACCCCAACTTATCACCACATTAAATTATCAGATATATTTTTTAAAAATAAAAGCGATGAAAAAATGTTCGAAACTAAAACTGATTTTATTAATTCTTCTTTTAACTCTGTCAATGAAAATACCGATTTACCAAATAGCACGTACGGTGTTTACATAGGTAGTTCATTAGTCAGTTTTTTACAAGATACAATCCCAGTAATATTAGTAAATACTAACGATTAGTCAATGTCGGAAAAAAGCTAGTTGCTACGAAATATTAATTGTTAGAAATTGGAATCCAAACACAGAAGGAAGATTGGCAAACCTTAATATAAATCTTAATCTCAGTCACTTGAACGAAAAAGGAAAATATTCGATATTGAAAATACGTCGAGAGTTCAATGATGTATTTTATTTAGATATTCTTTGTACCACAAATACGTGTTACCATAATATTCTTACAGTTTAATTCACAACTTATCCATTAAAACCAATAACGTCTTCCCGAAGCTGCAATGCATGAGATTAATAAACATGTCGAAACCCTGCTATAAACGATAAAATTATTTAACCAAGTACGAGTCCGTGAAATAGAGGAACTCTATTGATCGTACCCAAGACTTTATCTGATGAACGAAAATGGCGTTTAGTTGTAGATTTTCCGAAACTGAATAATATTATTTGGACCAATTGGGCAAAGCAATGTATTTTATATAACACTCGATTTGGCGAACGGGTATCATTAAGTTAATTTGCACAATCATGATAAAGAAAAGACAGCATTTAGTACCCCATCCGGTCATTATCATTTTCTTCGAATGCCATTTGGTTTGAAGGGAGCACCAATTACGTTTCAGCGAATCATGAACACAATATTATTAGGATTAAACGGTCTTAGATGTTTTGTATATCTTGATGACATTGTCATTTATGGCTAAGATCTCCAACATCATAAAGCTAGTCGATGTTCTAAAACTGTTTACGCAATGCCTAAAACTAAATATGTATGTACATAATATAAGAAACATTCACAGAAGCTTTAAACCATATAGACAATGTATATGCATTTAGAAATCACTAAAATACAAACTTTAGAGATCTGCATTATTATTTCAACCACGTCATAATATAACATAATATGCTTTAATAACGGTGTTTTTGTACCAACTTAAAAATATATATCTGGTTTGAAGCTACTGTGAAAAATAAATAAATTAAAATAGTCTTATTCGAACATTGTAATCGGCAACACAACACATAATAAATAATTGTATTTAAATTTTAAGTATTTAATTGTTGTACAATCTTTATGTAAAATTTGTGATATTAACAAAGAATAATATAGTATATCTTCTTTGATATTAATTAATAAAAAATATTCTAAAATAAAATAAATATTAAATAAATAAAAATAGATAAATAAATAAGAATTAATAAAGTGCCGTCTCACTATAATTAATGATTATTAAACATACAGTGCAGTTTCACTAATTAAAATTCTTCGCAAACTAAGTAAACGGGTTCAATCGTCGACACTTAATTGACCCAATAGTTTACATTTTGGTCCTTCGAACTGGATTCTTGATATTGCACGATTTTCAGAATTGTTTTAAGAGCATTACCAGTTTCGTTAGAGGTTAATTCTCCAGCTATTCGATGCACTTGTTCGTTTTTACAATTATTGTAGAATCGAAATAAGTATGCCGTCACATTAATTAATTTTTTCGATGAAGAAAATTTTTTAGTTAAATTAAATTCAGTTGAGACAGTTGTAGTGCAAGCTGGATTCATTTTTCGAAGGTCTAAATTAATAAGATCCAAGCTTAATGATTTTTTCTCACTTTGTGGCCATTTTGATTTATCGTTACTTAAATACTCTGGACCGTTCCACCAATCTGTGGAATTTACAAAATTACTGGGGTATAACCCTCTTGATACATATTCAGCAGGATTCATAGAAGTAGGAACATAATTCCAGCTGTTAATTGAAGTTAATTCTTGTATTTGTGTGATTCTGTTAGCAACAAATGTTGCATACCGATGGGGTTCGGATTTTATTCGAAACAGTGTTATTTCAGAATCGGACCACAAATAGATGAAATCAAAGTTTATTTTTAGAATTGACAGAAGTTTATGACTGATTTGAGCTAGAAGCAACGCTTCGCACAATTCCAATCGAGGAATCGTTTGCTTTTTTAAAGGAGCGACTCTCGATTTAGAGCACACTAAGCTAACGTGATGGTTTTCAAAATGATCAGTCGTTCTAATATAAAATACGCATCCAAAACCTGATTCACTCGCATCTCCAAAACCGTGAAGTTCAATGGTATTATGTTGATGGAATATGATGCATCGAGGAATGGAAATTTGTTTGAGTTGAACTAATTGCGCTTTAAATTCTGACCACCTATTAAGAAATGTGTCTGGGAGTTGATTATCCCATTTAAGCTCTGGTATATTCCATAATTCTTGCATGAAGAGTTTGGCCGTTAAAATTAACGGTGCACATAGTCCTAGTGGATCAAATAATTGACATATTTCAGAAAGTATATTTCTTTTTGTCTTACTTGGTGTATTTAAATTTAGTTTTTCGAAAGACATCTCTAGTTTATCTGTATTCGTATTCCACAAAAGCCCTAATATTAAGGACAGATTATTAGTTGAACTGTCATCAGCAAGCTCAGGAATATTCGAAACAAATTTTCTGAGATCGAAGCCACCGCGTTTTAATAATTCAATCAAATTTTGTTTTAATGCCAGTGCGTCTTGAATATTGTCAGCACCAGTTAATACGTCATCAACGTAGAAATCATCTTTTAATACTTTAGATGCTTCGGGAAAAGATGTTTCGTCAGTGGCCAATTGATTCAGAGCTCTAGTCGCAAGGTAAGGAGCACTTGCAGTGCCGTATGTAACAGTGCGAAGTTTGTAGCATTGAAGAGGTTCAAACTGAGACATACACCACCAAATACGATGAAGGTCTCGATGATTATCGTGTAATAGTATTTGGCGATACATTTTTGCTATATCAGCTGAAAATGCCACTTTATATTTACGAAACCGAAGTATCAAAGAAAATAGATCTGTTTGAACCACAGGGCCAACCATCATACAGTCCTTCAATGATATTAGCGAGGCTGACTTGTTTGAAGTGTTAAACACAACGCGTAATTTAGTAGTTGAGCTAGATTCCTTTTGGACGAAGTGATGTGGCAGATAATAGGTTTGATTGTACATACATTCATTAATGTTAGGATTATCAACAAGTTCCATATGGTTTAATTGAATATACTCTGCCATAAAATCCTTGTATTGTTGATATATTGTTGGATTTTTAATTAATCGCTTTTCAACATTGAAGAATTGTCGTCGAGCACTTTCGCTTGAAGAACCAAGGTCAATAATTTTTGAATTTAATGGTAAAGCGACCGAATATCTTCCAGAAGGTAATCGCTTGAAATTCTTTAGAAAATGGTCTTCGCATAGTGTCGCGTTGAATGTTCAAATAAATTAACACTTTCACGACACTTCTCAATTTCCGCTCACTAATATCAAATTCTAAGAAAAATTAACTGAATAAGGTGAACGTTTATAAAATAAAAAATGCGTAGATATTAAATGATTATTTAACCAACAATTTATTTATATGTATAATTTAATAATTAAATCAAAAATGTTATTAATATAATTTAATATAAATTCTCTTTTATTTATACGTATATAATTTTATAATTAACTTAAAAAAAATGTTAATAATATAATTTTAATTGAATTCGCACTTACTCGTTTAAGGAACGCCAATCGCAAAGTGATCAAAAAAATAATAATTTCACCACAAAAAACGTACTTGCGTTGATAAAAAATGTACTAAGCTATATAGTACCATAATATGATCTATTTACATTAAGTACTAAAATGATGGTGAATATTGCACCCAACTTGACAATATTACCATCATCTGTACGCAGTTCGGGTTTTGTTTACATTACTTTATGCCAAATGTATACGAGTGAGGTGAATGAACTAATCATTCTGTATAATAAATTAATAAAAGATTAGCAATTCAATCGATTTGAATTAATTTAATCAATTTTCCTTTTCTTTCAAGCGTAAACACATAGTTTTTCTTCAATTGAATAATTAGTTTTAGAGACGATGGTTTCCAATTCCCAAAATTTTTTAATCTGCGAATCCAGTACTTCAACCGAACATAACGAATTTTCATATTGTCGTAATACATTTGGTGGAGGATTTATGTTTGTTTTCCCACTGACGACGTAGCCAAAGATACTATCATAGAACATGGGCAGTTCATCTATTAACTTTAAAGATTCACCGGTAAACAGCTCGTGATATAGTTCTGCTCCGATTAAAATATCGATGCGATTTGGTGTATTAAAATGAGGATCTGCAAGTTCTACGTGAGTGGGAATGAGATCTTTATTGAAATTAATGGGCATCAATGGTAAATCGCCAGTGATTTTTGGTATTACATAACATTTTATGCTAATATTATGATCCGAAGTTCGCGATGCTAATGATAAAAACACCTTACGATTTAGCGAAGTAATTTTACTGCCCATTCCAAACACTTGTTTCGAAGTAGGGTACATTTTTAAATTTAATAAACGACAAGTTTTATCTGTGATAAAATTTAAGTGCGAGCCACTATCAAGTAAGACTCGTGCGAAGATATGATCACCATTACTAAAAAATGCCTTAACTACAGCAGTTCCAATCATTATTTGACTTCTATGTGAAGATAAGTTTAGTGAGTTGCATCTGTCACTTGAGGCGTATAAGCTACTGCCATGTGGGACTTCATCAAGAATACCCAACATTACATGTTGATCAGATGTCAACCCTGGATTTGTGTTCGTCACCGACGGCTGTTCTAAGCATGGCAATTCATTTGTATTATCAGCATTTTTTCTTGTGCTGTCAGATTGAGATATATAAGCTGATGTATATGGTTTACGATTAAAATTAAAATGTAAAAGACTGTGATGCTTCAACGAACATTTATTGCAACTTTGGCTGGTGCAATTGCGAACATTATGTGACGAGGACAAACAATTTGTGCATACTCGTTTACTTCTAATATATTCATATCTCATTTTAGGCGTAAGCTTGATATCACCAAAATCTGGACAAGAGTTTTTCATATGATTACCGTTGCAATAGAGACAAGATTAAACACCTGCGACCAATGTGGAAGCCCGTTTATGTTTTTGAAAAGTAGTTGGATTGGGTTTCGACATTAAATTTGATGGACTAGAATGCTTAAGAGCCGCTAATAAGCGAACACGACATTGTAATATTTTTACGAAATTGTCAAATGTAAGCAAAGTTTGATCATTGGAACCCTTAATTACATCTGCACGCGAAGAATTGTCTAACTTTTCTGATAAGTGATGTACTAAGAGTAAATTCCAACTTTCAACTGGGACTTGCAAAGATTTTAATGAGTTATAATGCTTGACTGCTTGATCTATAAATACTTGCAGAGATTCGGAAGAATTTGGTACCGTTGATCTAATATCGTATACAGTTGTTTAAGGTACATCTTTTGTATTCTATTCTCGTTATTGTATTTGTTGTATATAGTATCCCAAGCAAGATTATAATTCTCAGATGTTACTGGTATTCCTTCTATCAATGAGTAAATAGTACCACCACTTATGTGAGAGATTAGATAGTGAAATTTTATAGTTTGATCAATATTTCGTTTATGAACTAATTCTTTAAAAATATCGCGAAAACGTAGCCAATCAGTCTCCAAACCACTAAACGTCGGAAGTTTTATTTCAGGCAACCGCATTTCTAATGATGCCGTAGAAGGATTTGGAATATCTAATACAGAACTATTTTGAAAAGACACATTATTGGTTTCCTGTTTTTTAATTCCGTGAATATTATTTAGAATGTCACTTTCAAGGCTCCCATACTCGTCCTCAAATAATTCTCTATCATTAAGTGCAGAAGCATCCAACAACTCAATTTTTGACTGAATGTCGCTATATTTTTCATATACAGTACGTATTCTATGCAGTATTGATTCACAAGATCCTATTGACGTTGAATCTCCAGCGCTATATTTCCTTTTAAAGATTGTGATTTGATCCTTATAATAACTACGCTGTTTTTTAAGCACATCCAATTGATCGAGATCTTGTTGTGTAAGCGACATTTTGGGAAAAAATAACAATAAAACTTAACAGAGTTAACGCGTGGAAATCTCAATAGCACGAGTACTATGTATATTCTATATTGTACGATATTCTTGAATTTCAATGATTTACATAAACTGAACTAATAACTTAAACTTAAATTTATCAAACTAGGTTCAATTGAATCAACTTAAAGTTTTATATGAAAATGTTACTCAACTTAAATTAGTTATCTTTTAATAAATTAACTTACATGAGTACTTAGTCCAATAAGTAGTATTGACTTGAAGATGTCCAATGGTTATATGATGCCACACTGCAGGATCCGAATATTATGATTGATTCAATAAGTCAGCATGGATTAATCATCTATATGTTGTATGTATTTAATTCTGAAGATATCCAATTTTAAATGGAAGTCGCTCTTGAATGGTTTCTTCTTACAATTGATGATAGTATAAACTCTCGTGGTAATACCGTAGTAACATATGTTGAAGGTCGTGATGAAATTTTGCACGAGGTGATGAAAGTTGTGATAATACAGTTTAATAACTAAGCAGCACAACACAATAATGAATCTGCAATGTAATCAGCATATATTAAAGCTGCTGAGTTGTTTATATATGATGTATAAAGACATATGTTGAACTTGACTGTTTTAAACTGAAGTCAATGATGAATTTCTTAACAGTTGATAAGATAACAGGATTTTGTTGTAATACTGTTAAACACGTTCAATTTCATCACATACACAGCAATGAAGCGCTTTTGCTAATGGTACATATTTGTATCGATCGAAGTATAAATGTACTGTGATTACACAATTATGCCGATTACTTTATTACTTAAAATGTTCACTTGAAAATTTATGATTCGATGGTTAATTAGATGAACAATATTGTTTCCAGCTCACTGTATATGGATTTTATTATAACAAATAATGTATATTAAGATGTTGAACCATGAAATTGAACATGTGATGAAAACGATTACGGTCTTAAACAGGCGATCTAACTGGATCGAATAACAAGCTCCGTTCATCGATTATATGTTCAATTGCTGTATTTATCCGCAAGTGGTTTCAACTATCCGGTTCGAAGGACCAAAATGTAAACTATTGGGTCAATTAAGTTTCGACGATTGAACCCGTTTACTTAGTTTGCGAAGAATTTTAATTAGTGAAACTGCACTGTATGTTTAATAATCATTAATCTACTGTTTATGTACTTTTAATTTGAAGCTACAACCTACCAAATGCCAATTTTTAAGAACCGAAAACAAATTCTTAGGGCATATAGTGACTCATATATCCATTATTCCGAGAAATAAGTTTGCTCTAAATTTATTTCTGAAAAGTAACAGCTTTATTGATTATTGGCCATTAACACAGCTTGCGTGATATTTGGAATCAAGTTCTGATGGTACATGAGAAAGCTGATTAAATTTCCTGTCCAACTGGTCCAAAAGCAAGCCATTATCACGAGAAATAAATTGGCTCTGTATTGTTGCCTGGAATATTCTAGTTTGGCCGGAAATGATAAAAGGCCATTAACAATTCTTGTTTGTGTCTATGCGGGAGTCAAATTCTGACAATACAATATACATGAAATAGCTCATTAGTTTTCTCGTCCGCCAAACCTTGTTTTGTGTGAGTTCGTATTATAATTTATATTTCTGTACAGAATGCTTGTCAAACATCAACTTCATCATAACAAGACAATGTTAGATGTCGCTATAAATCCAGATAAAATAAATTAATAGTCTGCTTGGTACTAAAATTTAATCGATTTGTGTATTTAACTAAAGTACTAATGTTTAATATTTAAAATCTAATCAGATGCTAATTTGAACAGAAACGCTAAAAGCCCATCAACACCTCTTATGCTAGAGATTTTGACTCAGGTACAGCTCATTAAACTGCTTGTTCATAATAAGCCAGTTATCCATTATCCCGATAATTAAATTGACACCGACTTTGTTTCTTCCATGTTCAAGTTTGGCCGGAAAATTATTAACGGCCATTAACTGCACTCCTTGCCAAATATTTCGACTTATAGGCTCTGATAGTACATGAAAATATGAAATCTTTCATTAAATTACTCGTCCAATAAGTTTCAAAGTATTATTCCGAGAAATAAATTAGCTCTGAATTTTTTATTTCTGAAAAGTTAAATCTTTCTTGAATAATATATCGATAATTAGCCATTAGCACCCCTTACCAGATATTTGGACTCAGGTTATGATAGTATATGAAATAGCTTATTATAATTCATGTCTAATAAGGCCCAAAGTTATCTATTTTTCCGAGTAACAGATTTGGGTAGAATTTTTTTCTGTATAATATGACTTTGGGTGAGGTATATGGCCAGTAAAAAAATCTTTCCTCTGGTTCTAATATAGTACATGAAAGAGCCCATTTGATTTTATGTCCGCAACAAGCTCAAAAGGTATCCCAAAATAAATCTTGTTAATTCAGTTTTTTAGTTAGTTTTAGTTTTACATATATAAATTCTGTGAATTTGTGGAAAACTCCTCAAGAATGATTTCAACTCGATCCAATAATTCTTCGAGTTTTACTGGTCCGCTAAATAATAAATTTCAGCCAAAGTCTTAAACAAAACGTCGTACCGAATACAATTGCATAGGCGAGGTATAAAATTGAATTCTATAGAGGGGAGTAACACACGATTTTGAGCAGAGAAGCTTGATGGAGACGCGGCCATCCATATGTATTCTGGCTGTGGTTTATTGCAATTATAGCAAGTGACGATCAATCTTAAAAAATAATTGATCACGATGTTTTTTTTTTGGTTGCAATTCAGTCTTAACTTATACCATAACGACTCACAATCAGCAATTTACCCAATACGACCGTAAGTGCTACAAGACTGAGCAGATTCGAGCCGGCAACCATCATGACCATAACTTTATTCTCACTGTAAAACTATATGTAAAAGTGGCCAACAGTTTTAGTCATTTATGGGGAATTTAAATCTCTCTACCAATTGTAGTATTCACGAACAGATAGTCAGAATTTTCAAATCATCTAGTTTCGACAGATTTGATGGAAAAGTATGTTTTACTACAGGCATTAAATGATTATGAATCAAAGTAATCTAATTGTCGCTGACCAAATGACAAAAAATGTGGTCGAAATTCGAGCAAAATGGCATTTTGTTGGTCAGCCAATATATAGAGTAACTCTTCATAAATCAGATATACCTATATATATATAGTAGAAATTCGATGAGAAAGTCTTTGGAAGATGTGAAATCCCACATGCATAACTTTTAATGAAGAAATTGGTTTTGAGAAATTGTGTAAATTGAAGCTGTGGTCGATAGTTTTAAATATCTTAACGATTTTTTAAGACAATTTCAGATTTTCGGATTAACTCTGGTATAGTTAGAGAACGACAAATGAAATTAAACAACAAATGAATAAATTACTTAACTGTTTGATATTCATAAGTACCTACGTACATATTTTAAAACTAACACAAAAAAAAATTAGAGATTCAGTTTAATGTGCTGAAAGTCAAACACATCAATTTAGTATTTGTTTACATTTACATTAATTAAATACCTCGATGGCTTAGTATCGGTACGGACATTTTACTATACGCTTTTATCTTTATAAACAAACGAATTTTAATCGTAATTAAAATATTCAAATTCCGCCCAAAATTGCGGATAATCCCGGCCGGCTTTATAATATTCCACAATTAATTTGGGTTTAATTTATTTTTAAAATTCTTTATTCCATTTAATTAATTTGAAAAAAAGCAATCTATACATATTTGGGATTATAATATAAATTCGGAGCTTTTAAGCTTTTTCGAATATATATCTAGTGAGATAAATTTTAAACCGTTTAGGCTAATAAAAAATTAAACATTCCACAACATTCCAATTAAATTATTGTTTTGTCTATTTTATAATGCAATATATAGTATACAATCGCCATTATATTATTAGGAATCATATAGTCATACATTCAAAATATTATTACAATGTCGGTACTTACTTTGTGTCGACAACATAAAATTAAAATTAATTTTTTTGGCGAGATGGTTAGATAATAACATTTTTTTGTGATACATACATATGTATATATGTATACATATTCTACGAGAGGCTATATATAACACACATATGCATACATGATAGTAAATTAATGTAATTAAAAATGCATGCTGTTAAAACTATACACAAAAATATATAATTGGAGCACAAACAAAAACCAAATGTTGGTGCCAAATATCTGCAACGTTTTGGATATACATACAAGATAATTTAATTATTAAAACTGTATACATATAAATGCTGTGGCAAATATTTCTGTATACAGCGCGATTATAACATTTACGTATAGCTATATATATATGTACATATATATTGCCCAAATAAATTTAGTTAGATCAAAAGGTCAATGAAATTTGGGTAAATAGAATTGACCTGAATAATTAAATCGTAATTTAATGAAAAAATTTAGGTAAATATATAGATTGATCCGCGGGCGTTAGAGACCTGTCCCGTTTCCACCAGAACATATTTGTGGTTTTTAACATTCATTGTTAAAAATGACCCCAAGATTATTGTCAAATTAAAAATTAATTACAATGGTTTACACGCGCAAAAATGAATTCCACGCTACATGCCAGCACCCACGACTAAAAATTAGTAGCGCAATATTTTTAAATGTTGTAGGTAAAATAAAACAATTACCGGAAACACAATACCAATCGTGAATAGATGTTAAATTAAAATTTTCAAAAAAATGTTATTGTTGTTTTTCGCGAATATTACAACCCAGGTATGGGCCAGGTAGATACGCCGTGTAATATACGGGATTGTCGAAACGTAAAAAGTTACGTAGATTACTTGGCACGGTTTTTGTCAATGTCAACAACCTACGATATTTTTACGATTTGAAAAAATGTGCAAACTAGCTGTACTTTGTAAATGGGTAATTCAGTTAAGTCGTATAGGTCCGAATAAATTAAAGAATTATTCAAGTTAAATTATGCGTTGAAATACAAACAAACAATAGATTTAATTAATTAATTAAGAATAGTTATAGCACGAAACGTTCGTATTGGTCTAAATTTCAGATTGTGTTATTATGTTTAAAATCATGCACGTGAGATTCCGCACAACTTCAGATGATACTTTGGTAGCAATTTTATTCCTATTGGAAAGTATGCTTTCAGCTTATAGCATCCACTATATTCTTTTTAAGCTGCACTCTTCTAACTACAGCCGAATATTTTTGGATAACCCAAAAACCGTTCGACTTGTAGGTGTTAGCGGGTATTGCTATACAATTGTTAACTGAATTGATTTATGATCGATTTAATTGTTTTCATTGCTTTTTGTGAATAATTCATCGCTCTACATCATCCTCCTTCGACTAAATGTTACGGAGAAAAAAATGTTTTTTCTAAACCGAAAACTGATCACATTCGGGTTTTGCGATATTATTGATTGAAACTCCAAAAGCTGATTTAAGTCGATCGATCGGAACTAGATTGTACCCTATCGTACAGCCTATTTTAGAGATGCTTTTAGTTGGCGATGAAAACGTTCCACTCCGTTAGATTGCGGGTGATAAGGAGCTATCCAAATTCGATGTGTGCCTAGAAGCTGTAACGACTAGCTTCGCGCGGCGTTCCAAGCTAAGTGAGTTTAACACCTCTGCGCAGCATTTCAATTTTTTTTGTATGTATCAATATTTTATGTACTTGTATTATGTACATATTATTTATTAAAAGCGCGGGAAAAATCCAGTATGATAGGAGAACCAAAAATTTTTGGTGGGAATTTTATTGTTTACAAGTTAATATATAAAAATTCAGATGAGCTGTTGCTCAAATGCCAAAGAAAATAGAAAATAATAAAAATATTTGTGTGTGCAGTGATTGAGTGCACTAGATAAATAAATAAAAAAAAAAAAAATAAAAAGGAAAAAAACCAAACATTTTTTTTTGAGAACATAGTTTTTTTAAATAATTATAATTTATAAAAATTAAGTTTAATTTTTTTGTACTCTTAGTTTTATTTTATCATACATTTAAAAATATCACACATTTAAAAATATTGTGTACTTTATAGTTTTTATTTAAAAAAAAAAAAATTATAAATAAATAGTGAAAATTTAAGTGCTAAAAACAGTAAAAAAAAAAATAATAAACTGTACCTAAATCATACTAAACTGTATATAATTCATATACATATGTATAGTGGAAAGTAAACTAAAAATTTGGCGTTTGGGGACTTAAAATTAATATATCAAGCTGCGCCTACAAACAAGCACAAACGGTATTGCCTAAACAGTGTGTAATAAAATAAATGAAAAATAATACTGATTAGTGACCGTTTAATTTATTGACCTCTTATATACTCGTATATACGAGTTAATTATGTATGCACAATTACAGTGCTCGCAATATTTATAATAAATATTCAATTGCGAGAACATAAGAGAAACATAATTTGTTTTATAAACTAAAAGTTATAAACAAAAACTAAAAATAAAAAAAAAAAAAAAAAAAAATTTCTTAAAATTATAAGTGCTAAAAACTAAAAAGTGCTAATTGTACAGATTATCCTATAAATTAAATATCTGTAAAATAAAGTGAAATATATATGTATATTCAAATTACCAATATATACAAATACATATATATATATGTATATACAATATACATAGTTATGTACGAATGATGTCTTCTATCAACTCGTCAACATTCAACATTATTCTGATGAAATTTTGATTAAGATAAGATTTTTTTTTGATTTTTTTAATATTATTTAATTATTCTAAACATATATATATATTATTAAATCTTAAATTTTAGAGTTATTTCTAATATCAAATTATTTAAAAAAAAAAAAAAAATTTCTGGGATATGGCAATTTTTATTAAGAATAATTTGATATACTTATATAGTTAAATTTTTTTTATATCTATTTATAATATTTTTTTGGTGGTGGGTACATTTAAATATATTTTGGTTTTTTTTTCCTTTTCTTTTTCTTCATTTTTTTATCTCTAGTTCGTTACTGTTAAAAACTTTTCTTATATTTTTTTTTTTTAAATTTATTTTCTCTAATAAAGTTACTGTATTTCTGTAAGTACTCGAAACTTAATTGTTTCTCTTTATTTAATTTATGGATTTTCACTTCAGTTTCTCTTTTCGCTATATTTCGCTTTTCAGGATGAGATAATTACGCTTAACGAATGATAAGGTTGGTATAGTTCGCGGCTCTTGAAATAACTAGGTGAGTAGATTCTGCCTTGTTCCACTCCTGTTTGTTCAAAACTCCGTTAAATTCTTCCTATTTCCTTCGCGGTCTAGCAAGATTCATTTACACTTTGGAAAACCCCACCCCAATCCCTGAGCTTTAGCCGGCTAAAATATGACCGCTCCAAAGTCCCTGAATGAAGATTATCTGTTAACAGTCCGGGTTCTTCAGTGATTGAATGCATTTCATTCATGAGCCATTCACACCCTAAAGGACTTTCGTTACAGTGGCGCCCAAGTATGCAGCATTTTTTTTTATTATTACGCCATTTTTCTGTGGCAAACTCAATTCTTTCGACCAAATCATTCCATAATAGCTTTCTTTTTCAAATCTAAGTAATCATTTTTTTAATTTCCATAGTTTAAATTCTTTTTTTAGTTGTATATCCTAAATTTTCATCTCCAATATTTCCGAATTCGCAGCTGCATCCAGACTTTGATTCTGTAGACTCAGTTGCTCGAACCAAGGATTGTTAATTTTCAAAAATAGCTTTCTACTTCATTAATTTTTTTTGTTTCTTCCGGTCGTTAGTTTTTGGTTATTCAATGTAATCACAATCACATTACTTCCATTCGTAAGAATGTTGATTTTAGTGTTTGGCTTATTGTGATTTCATCGATTATACAATAATTCATTACATATTTTTGCAACGGTTTCCACTTAATGTGTTGATTTCCGTGTTAGATGAAATATGTAACAAATAGAATGTCTTGAGCCGCAAATGTATCCAAAATATTTTGTAGACTCATTGGCCAGTACACTCAAGATATTCTGGTTTTAATTTTATTATTAATCTGGCGCAGTTGCTTCCAATATCTGTATTATAGATATTGTCGATTCATCTGTTTGCTTCCAGATTCACCCTTTTTGTTAATCCTTTTTTCCCCAAGGCAAGAATCTACTCAAAATAGAAACAAGTTGCTACAGGAGCCGTGATAGGATTTTACTAGCCTTATCATCGTTTATATAATTCATTTCTTTGAATTTTTTTTTATTTTTTTATCATAATCCTGAACAGTGAAAAGTGAAGTAATTATCGCTGAATTTTTTTTGCACTTATTCGTATCTATAATTAAATATTACATAATTATTTTGTTTTCACAAAATTCGAATATTCATTTTATTATTGAATTATTTTTAAGTTTTATTAACCATGGCAACATTCTGTATACGTTCCCAGGATTTGTCTCCTGATGAATTAAAAATTGAGCTCGAAATCCGTAATATTGATGCTCCCAAAGAAATTCAAACGCAGAGTTTAGATGAAGTGTTAGAAAAAGAAGAAACTTTACCAACGCTTAAACCAACTCAACCTCATAGAAATGCTTTAATACACCCTCACAATGAGGTCACAACTTGCGCAATTAAACTGCAACATCTGCAAATTAAACTATTAAATTGTATCCAAAACCCCAATTTTAATAATCAGGAATTTACCGTTTTAATTTCGAAATTATGTCATTTGAAAGCACGCAGCGAACGAATTCTGATACTTGATGTAGTGAAAAAAACAGCTAGTAAGTTAGCGCAAGTATGAAATTCCCTATTAGCGACATGCCGTCGATTTACATTGAAAGAACAGACATTACAGGATGCTGTCTTTGACGTGAGTGCCACACAAATAGATCAAGATGACCTCTTAGATCTAATGTTAGCTGCTCCACAGCCTGCACAGCTTGAGGAATCTGGATCAGAATCGGGCAATATTACAGGATTTATTGAAGATAATGGTAACCACATTCTCCCCAATGTGAAATCTTCGATCATAAACCCCAATACAGTGATACAATTCAATCATGAAGGTGGAGAAACTAACCAATCAAATAATGCGAGGCATCCAACATTGCAAAATTCCTCTCCATCCCACCCAAATATTCCTTCAATGTTCCAGAATCCATACCAGAATCATCAACCTCCAGTATTGCCATTCCCCTATAATTATCCCTACTTTGCGCAACCCCCTTTCACTCTACCTCAACCTAACACCAACAACGTTGCCCTACCATACGCTATTCTATTTCAGCCACAATTAGCCTCCGGTGTATCATACAATCAACCAGCACCGATCATTACGAATTCGTTTATTCCAAACCAACAGGCAAATATTGAGCCTCAATTACCACAAAACAAGTCCAATCACCACAGCACTCCAACTACATTAGATCAAGGGGTAGTTCACGAACATGGCTCAGCGCAATCTAGTAGATCCCAAGAGAATACTTTCCGTGCAACACCTGTACATAAATGGGGCATTTCTTTCGATGGATCTGCATCCGGATTGGCGGTGGAAAATTTTTTATATCGCGTCGAACATATGGCCAGAACCAATAATATACCATTGAATAACCTCATCAATGATATTCCTTCTTTGTTGAAGGGTTCGGCAGGCGAACATTATTGGCTAGTTTTGGAACGACATCCGAGATGTGATTGGAATCAATTTAAAATTGCATTCACACATCGGTTCCAAGATCGACGAACGGATGTTCATATTGTACGGCTTATTGATGCTCGAAAGCAACGACCAAGAGAATCGTTTACCGAGTTTTACTATGATATTTTAAATTTAACTCTGCCTTTGAAGGTACCATTTTCAGAACATCAGATCCTGGAGATTCTGAAGAAAAATATGCGAGCTGGATTGCAAGTTCATCTCGCCGGTAGAGAAATATCATCGGTTTCGGATCTCGTCAGTATCTGTATCTCCACTGAAGATATTTGGAGAACTGTCGGACTGGTTCCAGAACAACTGGTACAAAGAACCATTCAGTCGGCCCGACTTCATGAAATGGAAATACTTGATACCGAAGATGTTAGCGTATATTCACAGCCTTCAGCCCAATCGTCAAACATTGAGCCGTCCTCTCCAATTACCACCCAACAACATCACAATCCAAAAATAATTCAGAATCCCGTAGAGAATCCTTTTAATGTAGAGGCTTTCCAACCAACTCCGCATAATCAAACACAAGTTTCATTGAAAAAACCTCCGGTTCCCGTGTGCTGGAACTGTCAACGGATCGGACATCTCTACATTGATTGTGACCTGATTCGTCAACACATATTTTGTTATGGATGTGGTGTTGCAAACGTGTTGAAGCCGCATTGCACATTTTGCAATCAAAAAGCATCTTCTTTAAACCCGATCAAGGAGGCGACCACAGGTGGGTCGAGTCGTTCTCCAATTCAAATTCTTCAGCGACCCCCACCTCCGAATTCACAAACCCCATTTATCCGTCACCCGAAGCAATAATCAGACCAACATCACATATAAATACAACTCCCAAATCTTATATTAAATACCGAACAGGCCGATCCATTAAATATTTTAAAAACCGCCATCATATTTATCGAAACATTGCCAAAACAAAATTTTGTAGTGCTATAGACTATCTAGAAGACAATCGCCCTTATGCAATTGTTACCATCAACGGCGAAGAAGTTCAAGGTTTACTTGATAGCGGGGCCAATATATCTGCTTTAGGCAAAAATGCATTATGTTTTATCAAAAATCATAACTTACATATTCATTCTATCCCTGCAATGGTCCAAATTGCAAACGGTTCTCCCCTTAAAATTCATGGCTTTGTAAATACCGAAATTTCGTATAACAACAGAACCCTGGATATGAGGCTATTTATTGTACCAGATTTACAACAAAATCTCTATCTGGGATGCGATTTTTGGCAAAAATTTGGAATAGAACCCTCCATAATTTCATCTTTGCAAACTATACCTGCATCAGTACCAGATTCCCAGAGTCATACAACAACTTCTGCAGACAACAACCAGCATGAGCTTTCCGCTAATCAGCGGCACAGATTGCAAGCCGTGGTGGAACTGTTGCCTAGTTCTGAGCGTTTGGGGCTGGGTCGAACTCATATTTTGAATCACTCGATCGACGTTGGGGATGCTCCACCCATTAAACAGCGACATTATGCCGTATCCCCAGCAAAACAGCAACAAATCTATGAAGAAATAGATCGAATGATTGCGCTGGATGTCATCGAGGAGAGTCACAGTGCTTGGAGCTCCCCATTGGCGGTCGTGCCGAGGAAAAGTGGTGGTGTTCGACTTTGCCTTGACGCGCGAAAACTAAACAGCGTAACTAAAAAGGATGCATTCTGCACATATCCGGAAGACTCGCACGTTGGAGCTTAAAGCTCCAGGGTTTCGATTTTGACATCGAATTCCGAAAAGGATCCCAAAATGCAGTCCCGGATGCCTTATCCCGAATAGAAATTGAATCTCTCGATGTCGTTCAACACCCATCAACGGATTCTCCCTTACATGTGGACCAATCGTCTCCGGCTTTTCATGATCCGGCGTATCAACAATTAGCTTGTACCCTCCAACAGTCTAAACGAAAAATAAATCTATTTACAGTGCATCAGCTGATATACATTAAGCCGTACTCAAACAAAGCCAGTTTACCGGATATTCCGTCGTATAAACTACTCATTCCCGAACCCTTGCGAATTTCTGTAATTACAGCTGCGCCATTGCCCCCCAACTGCGGCACATTTGGGTATCAGCAAAACTACAGAAGTTATTCAACGGTATTATTATTGGCCCACTCTTCAATCTGATGTCATCAAGTTTGTTAACACTTGTGAAGATTGTAAAGCTAATAAGGCTACAAACCAAACAAGCAAACCCCACTTGGGGTCTTACCAATGACATTCAGACCCTTTCAAACACCGGAATACTTATTGCGGTGGATCATTTTTCAAAATTTGTCATCACCCGACCAGTTAGACATGCCACTGCTAATGAAGTATGTGGGTTCTTGGAAGACGAAATATTTCTTATGTTTGGAGTCCCAGAAGTCATTCTTACCGATAATGGTAGACAATTCGAATCCCTACTTGTACAAAATTTGTGCAAAAAGTATGGTGTGCGACACTTATTTACCGCTAAATATTCACCGCAGGGAAATGCTTCAGAGCGCGTTAACCGTACCCTATTGGCTTCTTTAAGAGCTTATATTAAATCCGACCAACAGGTAATCTAACAGCGATCACTCACGCTTTCCGTAATGCTGTTCATGATTCGTCAAAATATCCCCCACATTTTCTTGGAAATCATCTTCATGGAGAGGATAAGCCAGAATACCTATATAAAATTTATGAAAATGTACAAAGTAATCTAATCAAGTGTGCCGAGAAAGCTAAAATTAGATACGATTTGCGAACCCGATATCCCAAAATTAATGTTGGTCAAACTATTTTTATCAAAAACTTTAGACAAAGCAAAGCATCCGATCAATACGCTGCCAAGCTCGCATCGAAATTTGTCAAATGTGTGGTTACTCAACTGATAGGAAACGTTGCATGTGAAGTTGCCGACGAAAATGGTAAAATCTTGGGAGTATACCATTTTAAAGATGTCAAAATATAATTTTACTTATTCAATAATTGTTACAGTATTTGCCCGGCTTTGAGACATCTACTGGGTGTGAGTCGTCCCCACGTTTTGTAACGACTAGCTTCGCGCGGCGTTCCAAGCTAAGTGAGTTTAACACCTCTGCGCTGCATTTCAATTTTTTTTGTATGTATCAATATTTTATGTACTTGTATTATGTACATATTATTTATTAAAAGCGCGGGAAAAATCCGGTATGATAGGGGAACCAAAAATTTTTGGTGGGAATTTTATTGTTTGCCATGGATATAAAAACCAACCAATTTGTTTTGTCGGGACAGTTAATATATAAAAATTCAGATGAGCTGTTGCTCAAATGCCAAAGAAAATAGAAAATAATAAAAATATTTGTGTGTGCAGTGATTGAGTGCACTAGATAAATAAAAAAAAAATAAAAAAATAAAAAGGAAAAAAACCAAACATTTTTTTTTGAGAACATAGTTTTTTTTATATAATTATAATTTATAAAAATTAAGTTTAATTTTTTTGTACTCTTAGTTTTATTTTATCATACATTTAAAAATATCACACATTTAAAAATATTGTGTACTTTATAGTTTTTATTTAAAAAAAAAAATAAATAAATAAATAGTGAAAATTTAAGTGCTAAAAACAGTAAAAAAAAAAATAATAAACTGTACCTAAATCATACTAAACTGTATATAATTCATATACATATGTATAGTGGAAAGTAAACTAAAAATTTGGCGTTTGGGGACTTAAAATTAATATATCAAGCTGCGCCTACAAACAAGCACAAACGGTATTGCCTAAACAGTGTGTAATAAAATAAATGAAAAATAATACTTATTAGTGACCGTTTAATTTATTGACCTCTTATATACTCGTATATACGAGTTAATTATGTATGCACAATTACAGTGCTCGCAATATTTATAATAAATATTCAATTGCGAGAACATAAGAGAAACATAATTTGTTTTATAAACTAAAAGTTATAAACAAAAACTAAAAATAAAAAAAAAAAAAAAAAAAAATTTCTTAAAATTATAAGTGCTAAAAACTAAAAATTCAAAATTATAAGTGCTAAAAACTAAAAAGTGCTAATTGTACAGATTATCCTATAAATTAAATATCTGTAAAATAAAGTGAAATATATATGTATATTCAAATTACCAATATATACAAATACATGTATATATATGTATATACAATATACATAGTTATGTACGAATGATGTCTTCTATCAACTCGTCAACATTCAACATTATTCTGATGAAATTTTGATTAAGATAAGATTTTTTTTTGATTTTTTTAATATTATTTAATTATTCTAAACATATATATATATTATTAAATCTTAAATTTTAGAGTTATTTCTAATATCAAATTATTTAAAAAAAAAAAAAAAATTTCTGGGATATGGCAATTTTTATTAAGAATAATTTGATATACTTATATAGTTAAATTTTTTTTATATCTATTTATAATATTTTTTTGGTGGTGGGTACATTTAAATATATTTTGGTTTTTTTTTCCTTTTCTTTTTCTTCATTTTTTTATCTCTAGTTCGTTACTGTTAAAAACTTTTCTTATATTTTTTTTTTTTAAATTTATTTTCTCTAATAAAGTTACTGTATTTCTGTAAGTACTCGAAACTTAATTGTTTCTCTTTATTTAATTTATGGATTTTCACTTCAGTTTCTCTTTTCGCTATATTTCGCTTTTCAGGATGAGATAATTACGCTTAACGAATGATAAGGTTGGTATAGTTCGCGGCTCTTGAAATAACTAGGTGAGTAGATTCTGCCTTGTTCCACTCCTGTTTGTTCAAAACTCCGTTAAATTCTTCCTATTTCCTTCGCGGTCTAGCAAGATTCATTTACACTTTGGAAAACCCCACCCCAATCCCTGAGCTTTAGCCGGCTAAAATATGACCGCTCCAAAGTCCCTGAATGAAGATTATCTGTTAACAGTCCGGGTTCTTCAGTGATTGAATGCATTTCATTCATGAGCCATTCACACCCTAAAGGACTTTCGTTACAAAGCTTCATTAATTCTGAGAACAGCTTAGATTGGAATTGGCTTCCTTGAGCTGTAGTAATGTTTACAGGTCTTGAAATATCATTTTCGACAAAATATTTTGCAACAGTTGCGGCGGTAAAATATTTCATAAGATAGCCTTCTGGGCATCTAGTGAAATGAATTATTGCAGTTAAAATTTGCATGTAGTGGTCCAAGTGATCCAACGATGTCCAAATGAATGTGTTTCAAACGATCAAAATGCGGTTTAAATTGTCCTACTTTTGATTTCGTGTGCCTTTGAAATTTAGATCTTTGGCATGAAAAACAGAACTGTACTCAGATGTTAACGTGTTTGTTCATGTTAGGCCAAAAGTAATGATCCGATTTTAATTTTCTAGTTGTGGGACGAATGTTAGGTGTAAATCGTAAATTCTCAACCTTCTACCTAATATCGAAAATGTTTAACCGCTCAGAAAAGGACGTGTATAAATTCTCTGTTAAATGCTGAATATTTCGTTTTTTATTTACATTCTTTAACATCCTTTACCAAATTTTTGTCAACTTGATGTAAGCTTACTTAGCGAAACAAACGAAAATTGACTTAATTCGGTAATGATATAAATTGTCTCTGGCTTTCTGAGTAGCAAAACAAGATGCGCATGAATCGGCAAGAAAAATTCAACTGGTTTTGCTACAAAGCGATGATAATAATTACAATAATTATTTATAAACATGCCAATAAATTTTTTGAATTTGTCGATATTGATATCAAAATCTGCAAACAGTAGTTGCAAATACGATTTGTGCCCTTCTTCTGATTTCGAAGTTACAAAAATATCATTAATGTAGGCAAACACGAAATCCAGTTCTCTAACTACCTCGTTCATGAACCTTGTTTGAGCAGCGTTGCGTAAACCAAAAGGCATTCGAGTGAATTCGAATAAGCCAAAAGGAATTTTAATTGGTGTCTTAGCAATATCTTCTGTATCAATATAGGTATTAAATGATATGCCCTAACTCAGTCAATTTTAGGGAATATAGTACAATCATAGAGAAATGTTGTATGTGGGGTACACGATTAACACGCTGGTTGGGATTTTTCCAACTCTACCATGTATTACGGCATCTTTAAGACAACCCTGAATAGAATAGTTTCGTACCAATTCATTGTGCCATTACATAGTACTGTAAACTATAGCTAACTCAGTAAAGGATTTCTGTGCAGGTTTAGTATACAATTTTTTTACTAACTTAAAAATTATATTGACAATTGCTTGATTTCATTTGGACATTCAACACTATTTTTTAAATTAATCGTTGAAAGAACAAAACATCTGACTGTAGTGTAGTTCAACCAAGTTAAATCAACATACATACAAATTCACATGAAATTCATTGGTCTAAATAAAATAAAAATTCAGACAAATTGGCAAATTTAAAAGCGTTAATGTTAAGCGTAATCTATATTTACTGCGCTGGTTTTTCTACCGATTTATTTTAAAAAAAATGTTCAATTCGAAGCTGTTTCCGCTCTCTGGATTTAGCATCATAAAGTTCTTTGTAGCAGTTTATAGCCTGATTAACTCCTCGTGACAGTTTACTGTTACGTTCTGCATCCGGATCATTTAAAGTTAATATTTTCAATCCTGCCTCAATATACTCTAATGCTCCGTTTAACATTTTGCTGGACAGTTCCCGTTGAATTTCCACAGCCTCTTCAATTTCGTCTTCACTACTGCTAATGCTGTTTTCTTCTAACTCAATTAAATCGTCGTTTGTCAGTTCAGGTTCTTGAGATTCCAAAAGCTCGATCAGATCAGCATTTGTAACTTCCTCAAAACCTAGTTGTTGAGCGCACCTGATAATTTCATTCTGAACGATTGTACAATTATCCAGGTTATTATCTTCTACACATTCCGGCGGAAGCTTTCTCCAATTTTTATTCATTGTTTCTGGTTTTACTTCTTCCCATGAAGCAATGATGTTTTCCAGAGCATTTTTAATGTTATACAGCTTCCAAAATTTCGGTACTGAAACATCCTGATCTGGTAGGTCTACTTTTCGGATCAGTTCACAGAAAGTCTGCCTCAGATAGTAGGCCTTGGAAAGCCGGTTTAATTCCCTGATCCATAGGCTGGATCAATGCTGTTGTATTGTTAAGCAAGTACTGAACTGTCACAGCCCCTGATGGATCGTTTAAATTCTGTGGATGGAATGGCGCGTTATCAAGAAGTAACAGTATTATGTTGGATATATTTTTTTTCGACCATACTCTTTGACAGACCGTCAAAAATGATTTTCAAACTAATCTTGAAAAAAATTTGCGGTTGATTTAGAATTTGCTCGCCCAATTACGCCTAAACTGGATTTTGCGCATGTTTTAAAGACTCTTGGATTTTCTGATCGATAAATCAATAGAGGTTTGATCTTAAAATCTCCAGATGCATTGCCTCAAAATAACAGAGTTAGGCGTTCTTTTGACACTTTGTATCCTAATGCTGTTTTTTCTCTCTGGTGTAATGAATGTCCTTTCAGGCATTCTTTTCCAGAATAACCCCGTTTCATCGACATTAAATACTTGTTGTTGGGTATAGTCGCCTTCTTCTATTATTCTTTTCAAGGTGGTCCGAAATTCGTTAGCTCCAGCGAGATCTGAACTAGCTGCTTCATTTTTCCAGCCACCCTTTACTTGCTGTAAAGGTTTCCTCGTTTGAGCTTTCCTAAATTTTTTTTAAATCATCGTGTAAGCTTGCAGCTTTTTCACTTAAAACGAAGCTTCTTAATGACATGTTTCTTCCAGTCTTGTCCTCGATCCAAAGCATCAGCAATTTCTCCATACGTTCCATTAACGGACTCCATATTTTGGTAATATTTATGGCACTTGAACTGGATGCTGCTTTAGATTGCAAAGGTAATTTTGTCGGAACTACCAATTATAGTTTGCACTGTTGATACAGCAAACCCCAATTCATTTGCAATTTCACTTAGTTAATTCTCGCTCCATTTTTGAAACGTTTAATTATGTCTGTTTTTTGTTTCAAAGAAATAACTTGACGCTGTTTTTTTGTTAGTTTTAACTTAGCATTTGATGGCATTTTGGTAATAAAAAAGTATACTAACAAAAAACTTCAATCTAAACAAAACTAAACAAAATCAAACTACATACTTAACAACATCAACTTCTATTCACTAAAAAGGTATATTTAAATAAATTGTGTAAATCCCCGTGCACTATACAATACTGTTTGTATTCATACAAAACCAAAAATATTAACAGTATATATTATGTATTAGGTTAAATTTGATGCATTTCACCTTAGTTTCGTTTTTACATGTATTTAGAACTTTTCCTATTTTTCACGTAAACCGAAATTTTTACGTAATTCGAATTTAAAAAACCACAATTTGGGATTTACGTAAAATTGAATTTACGTAATTCGATGTTACGTAAATCGAGGGATGACGTAATTAGTCAAATTCAAACTATTAAGTACACATATTTTGAATTTGACTAAATCACTTAAAATATTTCTCCTTAATTAATCAAATAAAGCGCTGTCGGATGCAAACTCCAAATTATTTTAAGATCATTTTTAGTACATTTTTCCAGATTTTTTTCAAAAGTTTGGTTTTATACTCGTACTTTCAGAAATATAGGGACAACATTTTTAGGTACATTGTCCAAAAATTCATTAAATATTTATTTAAAAATATTTTTAGAATCGTTAAAGTGAACCGTTTTAAATAAAATTTTAAAATTTGTTAGTATACCTACTCGTACATATAATTTCTTTTTTTCTGAAACAATAGTTGGATTACCTGTGGACTAAATATGTGCATGATAAATTTCCTCTCGTTAATTATGTTCAAGAATTATAGGCCACACTGGACAGACGGACAATGAACTACACCATATAAGGGTTCCGGTTTACATTACATTAATATTAGAAACCAAAATATTTGATAATTCGCTGCTCTTTTTAATTAATAATTTAAAAAGTTAATGGAAACATTTCTTGCTATTATTGTATGATCGAGTTCTATTAACCACTTGCTAATTTCTCAAAATAAAAGCCATCTTCGAAAAAGCTTCAATTTTTTCTCTTTCTGCGTAAAATATTTTTCTGATTATTCGATTCTATCCTATAGTTTATGGTCACCGTATTTCTACAATGCAAATATGTTTTGCTAGTATGCCAACGAGTATGGGTATCAGTATCAGTATGTGCTTGTATTGCCACAACGTGCTCTTCGGTTACTTTATGCGGTGTAAATTTTCCTCGGTGATCTGCAAAATCCAAATCAGGCGATGGCAACTTCTTTTTAGTAACACTTTTTAATCAGTTTATGGTTTCAATAAAACATTTTAGAAAGCATTTCTGGCATAAATAGCTACTTTCTGGCCATTCAAATTTACAGAGTAAACTATAGTGTTCGTTCTGTTTCGTGGCGCTGTTCTGATTTTTTCAATTGTTGGGTCTTCTTTTCTTGAATATCTATCATCGATGATATAGATAAAGTTCCAAGCGCCCAATACTGGTCAAAAAAGTTATTTTGCTATGCACCTCTTTCAAGAGGTTGACATTCCCTTTCCGGTATATGATTTTTCGCTTATTTGTAACATAGTATTTCCCAATAGGTTACGGTTTCTTTTCATTCGTTTACGCTTTGATTTTTATTCAAATAATGCACTATCACTAATGAGAGCATATATGTATATTTGATTTGCCATTTCATTGACATCACTTCTACACGAATCGCTTTCAATAGAAGAAACCTCTGAATTGGACAACACGAATTAAACTGGGACCTTTATCAGAATCATCAAAATCTAGATTATCCTCAATCTCCTGATTCAGCGGCTGATCGTGCTCAACGTTCGTTTCATAATTAAATTAAATACTGCTATATAAATCAAACGTCAGAGTATCCTTGCAATTTTACGCTGCTTCTTTAGGTACAAATAATGCAAATATCGCCTTGACCTGGAAAGCTTGATTTATTTCAAATTTTAAACATAATAAGCGTTCACATGCTCTAACTGATATTCATTCAACCGCATACACTTATTCATACACGTACGACAATATTCAATAGATATTTTTTAATTTCTTCCCGGCGTTGATATTACGGTGAAACATTTTCAGTTTGGCTTTTTCGGACCATATCAACCATTATTTTTGCCTGAAAGCTCATTTTATATTATAAAAATAAGTTTGTTTTAAACATCTAAGTCAAATTATTATGTATGTACTTAAATCAGTTAAGAAACCATTATTTTTATAAAAATTTATGAGATAACCGCCTAAATCAGTTTAACACCGAGAAAATAGCACTGTGGTTAAAGCTGTGACGTTAGGCCCGGGAGGTACCGGATTCGGATCCCAATAGAGGAATGATGCAAAAGTGATTCTTCATCCATGATTTCGACCAAGATGATTACATGAATGATCGTTCATGTCAGTACAGGCTGACATGAACCTATACAATGTGTAGATGGTCAATTAAAACTCGAACCTGTAGCCATTAAAAGTTAATCTCTTAATTTTCAAGGGTATATGTAGACTTATCTCAATATAATAAAATAATCGCTATCACTTGTATAACTGACGTTTGCACTAACAACTTAACTCAATTTTAGTTACCACTTGCTTTAAAGTCAAATTGGCATAAATAGCCTAAATATGAATATTCAAAAACTTTTTCTTCTACTTTATTTACTTTATTTGCCTTACCTTTTATTAACAAACTATTTGTAAAATCTCTTTTTGCACTTTTATTTAGCACTTAGGTTTATTTATTTGAACTTATTTAGCACTTAGGTTTATTTTCAGACTTAGCCGGTTAGTGCATGAACATTTTATTTATCAAAATAGAGTTAGGCGCCTAGGTATTTGTAACTGTCGGGAAAATCTAGAATTGTGTGTACATACACACGTAACCTTTTCTGAAAGAAAAACCACTGTAACTACAAGTTACGGTACACATCTATGGAATATTTTCCTCAGCAGTATTATGAACCACGAAATTCAAGATCACTTGACATCAGAAGGCCTCCATTAATCTTAAAAAATCAAATCACTTGAGATCACTTAAGAGACAAACAAGAAAAGCGTCAATAGTTATATGGCAAAATAGATTTAACCTACGGTTACCTACCAAACATTGAAGAAAAACTGGTGGGAAAGATTCCTTTAAGTCCGTGGTTCACGCAAATGCTAACAGGGCATGGAAGAACGACATCCTATATGCACCGACTGAGTCTGGGATAATTCAGTGATACCGTACTAAACGGTAGGTAGTAAAACGACTTTGACCTCGAAGTATAATATTAGCAGACAGGGATACCTGCCCAAGCGTATCGAACTGTAATCAAATAAAAAGCGATTTAAGACGTTGACAAATATGATAAAGATCACATCCAAGCAACTAATATCTGTTTATAGGAATGGTTTGAAAACTGTGTAATATCGGCTGTTTACTGTCCACCGAAACACGCAATCAAAAAGCAGCAATTTATCGATTATTTTAATCAACTGGGCATTAAATTTATCGTAGGGGGCGACTAAAATGCTAAACATTTGCAATGGGGTTCGAGATTAACAACACCTAAAGGAAAGCAACTATATGAAGCAATGAACGAAAAAAATCTAGATTATTTATCTTCTGGACACCCAACTTATACTGGCCATCAGATAGAAATAAAATACCTGATTTAATAGATTTCTGTATAACAAAAGGAAAAAATTGCTATGACTTATCATCCGATCACTCACCAATAATAATAACTCTAAGTACCAGAGTTTTAAAAGCAGAACCACCGCAACGTCTAACAAATAAATTAACTAAATGGGCTCTATACCGAAATATAGTCGAACAAAATTGCCACGTGGATATCCAACTTTGCACCCCGGAAGATATTGATGTGGCGGCGGATGATTTAACACATATATTGGAAATAGCAGCAAAGAGGCTACCCCTGATATTCACACCTCTGACAAAGTTAATAAGCCTTCACCTAATATACTGCAGTTAGTCCAAGAGAAACGGACAATACGCCGGCTATGGCAGCAGCAAAAATCTATATTACCATAAAAACCTCAATTTCCAAGGGAAATTGAATAGGGCTATTAAAGCCCTTAAACGAGCATTGAGAGAAAAAGAAGACTCAGGAATCCAGAGTTACCTTACTGAACTCTCGGCGACCGAGAAGACAGATTACTCACTATGGAAGGCAACAAAAAAACTAAAGAGGCCAACATTATCGAATCCACCAATTAGGCAACCAGATGGACATTGGGCCAGAAGTGACGTAGAAAAGGCTACTGCTTTCTCTAACCACTTGAAAAATGTATTCACACCAAACGAAAAAACTGGCAACAGGTAATTACCAAAGTTTACGGAGGATCCTTTGAAACCAACTCCTTTAAAATTTAAGTGGAAAAAAATTAAAAATACCATTAAAAATTGTATAAACCCAAAGAAAGCTCCAGGACACGATTTTATTACCGGAAAAATGATCAGAAAATCACGCATGAAACTCATAACTTATACCTTTAATGCGAGTATGAGATGTGTTTATTTCCCTAAAAAATGGAAAATATCGCAAATTACAATGATTCCAAAGCCTGGAAAAGACGAAACATAAGTCGCATCGTACAGGCCAATAAGTATACTTCCGATAATTTTTAAACTTTTTGAAAAAATGGTAATACAAAAATTAAAACCAATACTATCTGAAGGACAGATTATACCAGACCACTAATTTGGGTTTCGAGACCAACATGGCACTCTAGAGCAGGTCCACAGAGTTGTTAACACAATTAAATTTGCTTTAGAGGAAAAGAAATATTGTTCGGTAGTTTTCCTAGACATTGCACAAGCTTTCGACAAAGTATGGCATTAGGACCTTATATATAAAATTAAAACTCACCTGCCAAAAAAATTTCATGCAGTCCTTGAAAGCTACTTGTTTCAAAGAAAATATCATGTTATACACAATTCGACCATTACTGAACTAAATGTTATAAGCGCAAGAGTTCCACAAGGCAGCGTACTGGGGCCAGTATTGTATTTGCTGTATACTGCCGATCTATACCAACAACTGATAAGGTTGTCACATCAACATTTGCAGATGACAGTGCTATCATGTTTTCACACAAAAATCCTCAAACTGCATCAAGAGAATTGCAAGATCATTTATATAAAATTGAAAATTGGCAAAGAACGTGGCGGATAAAAGCGAACGAAAACAAATCAACACACATAACATTTACGTTGAATAAGCGTACATGTACAGCGGTGAAATTAAACAATGTCCACATCCCTCAACATACAAATGTCAAATACTTGGGTCTTCATCTTGATAGAAGATTGACATGGAGAAAACACATCGAATTAAAGCGCAACCAAATAAAAATAAAATTCTCAAAAATGTACTGGCTGATTGGAAGAAAATCAAAACTTTCCCTAGAATGCAAGATTCTACTGGACATATGGAGTTTCTCTGGAAACTCACCTCAATGAATTAGCAAGACAACTATTAAGGCAACCAAAATATAGACGGCTTCGCAGAGTAGATCCACTAGATCTAATATATTGATAAATTTAATTAAAGTACATATTTATGCTAACACACATTATTAATTATTATTTATGCATACTAATAATAAGTATTTAACATAGGTTAAGAACTTAGATAATAAATTTTTGTTTAGATTGTAAGCTTTGCACACTTCTTGTTAGTTTCGTATAAAGAAATATTCAAGAATAAAGCCATTGGCAGTTTAAAAAAAAAAAAAAAGACGTTTTGGGGATGGATATAGGTGTTGCCTGGGTGCCAACCCCACTAAACATCATTAAATAAAGAAGGATGCGAGTAAGGGTTTTAAAAAACATTCATAACCGATTATCGCGAATATCATCGTGTAGATCAATTCTGTCTTAAATCAACTAACGCGGTTACACCTTGTGTCCACAGAATTATATTTATAAGAATAAATGAAAATATTTTTAAATAAAAATGAGTTAATATAAAAATTAGAGCGTTGTTTTAATTTCATAATAGCCAAATCTTAAATAAAAATAATACAAAATAATTTAATTGAAATTTGGATTTAAATAATAAAGAAAATCAAAAATATGTTATTTATTATGAAATAAAAACAACGCCCTAATTTTTTTATTTTATTTGGTAAAATTGTTTGATTTGTATTAAATTTTGGAACTAGCCTTAAAATAGCTTGTTTTTTATGTGGTTTATTTTATATGCAATAATAATAAGTAATTTTGAAGTATGTATATCGAAGAGTAATAGTCAACCAGACAATTGAAACCAATATTTATTCAATTATTTAGTGAAATCTCTCTTAACTTGTTATTCTACTATAGTATACAATAGTAGCTTGATAAATTGGATAACAACCCATTTTTTTATTCCTGTCTCTAAATATAATGCCTATTTAAATACGTACAATTATAATCCTTTTTGTATACATACATATATGAATAATAAAATAAAGCGGATTAACGTATACAATATAAATGAAGCAAAATACAAACTAAAAATGATAAAGGTATATTAACGTGTACGCAGAAGGTTTTTGTTGTCACCATAGAAAATTGGATGTAATCTGATAAAACATTAAGTTTTTATTTTTATATTTAAATTTGCGGTTCTATACTTTGTGTCATGACATTACCATTTACCAATCTTTTATTTTTTTTTTTTTTTTAACTTATACCAAGTAATCACGATTTGGTTATAATTATGGATCTTGTGTATGCCTTATATATATATGTGTATATGCAATTTCATAGGAGGTTGAAATATTTAAATCAATCCAATAATATTAGTTTTAGACACGTTTTGCGTGGTTGATTTAATATCATGCCATATAATATGCATACGTTTATATCCGAACGTGGTTTCACTAAACATTACGCTGAAATAGATGGTTTAATCGAAAATATTTGTTGTCATAATGAGATACATATATACATTTATTTGGATTAAGCGCATAAAAGTTTTCATATTTCGTTTATTTTTATTTTGAAAATTCCGTATCAATAAAAGGCACGTGACTCAGTTTCATATAAATATCAACGAAGGAAATCCTCTTCATATCGAAAAATGTCTTTCTGTACACACAATATATATGTACATATGTACGAGAATGTACACCGTACAAAAATAATGCGAACAATATAAAACGAAAAGGTTTTAAATATTTAGATTACCATTTCCTTAAGCCTCATATAAAAAGTTATATATCTGTATATAGTGTACACATGTACCAATGTATACTGAAATACGAATCGTATGTATTATGTACCTATAAGTACTCGTATATATATAGAAAAAGATGTAGATTAAATTTATTTTAAAATTCATTTTTAAGTTTTCACCTTTCACACTTAAATTATATACGTATATACCTTTTTATAGAAATGTTTATAATGTGTTGTATGGAGAATCTAATTTTTAATGTTTTTATCGAAACTCTCCGGTGATATTAAAAGTTCATGAATATTAAAGTACTGATTTTAAATTAAAATGTCGACTAAAAATTTATGCAAAATTTAATGGCCACAATATATACTTATACATATATACAGACAGAATAAAACCTCATATAAAAGTCCATTCTTTGGAATTTTATTTTCTAATTTTTATTCCCATTTTATTTATTACGTTTAATGAGAAAACTTTTGTTAAACTTTTTTAATTTTTTTTATTTTTCAAATCTGCTGAATCTAAAATTCTTTCATATATTTTTAATAATCATGAAATACATTTCAGGCTTCGGATTCTATTTATATAGTTTTCTGTTACTTTTATATTATATAATACAAACATTTTAACATGCATATAAATTATATGTGGTTTTTAATTTGACAAGTGTGTTAAAAAGATTAATAACCAGTCGTCACCCTGCTCGAGGCTTAACCTATATACATATATACGATGGACATGATCATTAAAACGAATGTAAATCCATATAACTGTATCTCAAATTTTGAAACAGGGAAGGTCAAAGTCATGTTTGCAGTTGTCAAGGACTATACAAAAAGACTTATTTAACGAATTGAGTATATGGCTTTGCAAACAGAAAAGTACTATCGTCTTTTATAATGAAAATCAAATCTTCAAGAAGATTATGTGTCAGCTCTGTATATATTCCGCTTGAAAAATCCTAATGCCTGAACCCTGCAACATATGATCTCAGATCATACCGAAGGGATAGTCTAGATACGAAATGCAGCACTGTGAAAAGAATAAACAGACTGACCTAACATTTTGAGAAAATCCTACGAACCCATAAATCTCTCAGCCATCGAGATAAAATTGGAGAAATTGAGTCACTCACCATATCGATTTCTGGTGCAGTGGTAAAAGCATTGTGTGTTATATGGAACTGAATATATAATGAAAGCCATGCTGTAATTGAGAAAAGTAAATACTCCTTTGGAAGCAAGAACAAATTTAATACCACATGTTGCGATAGCCTCTTCAGAGTTGTTAACTAAAGAAGATATTACGGAAAACATGAACAAATCCGTATCACTTGACATCAAAGACGATTGCTTTTTGTAAGCAGGAACATTTACTCAAATCGAGAATTAAATTGGATGGAGCAGCCTGTGTTAAAATGCCACCAAACCGAGAAAACGGCCTAAAATACTATTATACCTCATTTTGAATTAGTGTGTCGCAGGAACAATTCAGCAATATCCTATATTCCAAGATGTGGCCACCTGCACTTCTGGTCAAAGAATTTGAATGGAGAACACGTCGTAAAAATTTTCGGAATATTTGTACAGCCAAACACTTTTCTTAACCAACAATAAGCCGTCAACAATTCCTATTCATTCCATCACTAAAAATAGTTCCGCTAAAAGCTTTATTGAAAAAACAAATTTTGACGCTTATATCACCTGGGAGCATTATTTAATAACAACATCCTAAGCACAGAATTTTTCCCCGATGAATACTTTGTATATAGATGTGACAGATCCATATATACCAGCACTAAAACTTCAGGAGCGAAATTTGTTATTGCAGTCAAAGCATCCATCCCGAATCAAATTGTTACTGTCTCACAATCATCACTGGAGTGTGTATGTGTAAGATTGTTGCCTTAAATAAACATCACTATAGTGACAGCTTACATCCCTCCACATTCCACTCAGGAAAAATAAATTAGCTTCTGTGATACCATAGACGAACTAATCAACCTTAATAATCCATCTGATATATTCCTTATTGCAGCATTATATATAATCTTCCTAACACTTCCTGGTGTTTTGATCCCGAAATCAACTGTAATATTCTATTCTATGAAATATATTTTATTGATACCATCCTTAATTTTATATGCATGGCAGATATCTGAACCTTATCCTCTCCAATGATCCTGATATTTTTAATGTAAATGAATCCCTGGTATACCATTCGTTATAAATGACGACCATCATAAAGCAATGGAAATATCTTTGAATTCGGCAGTACTCCCACCATATATAAATCATTCAAACGTGGAAACTCGCTTTAATTTCAAGAAAGCTAACCTACCAGAATTGAAAAACTCATTCAATAATATGATCTGGCAGGATGAACTATATCTAAACATCACCTAGACGTCACCGTGTACATTTTTTATCAGCTGATACCGCGAGAATTATATTCCTTTGTCCAGAGTATCGAAAATCAATCAACCATCATAGTATGACCACGGACTTATCAACCTGAAAAATAAGAAGAATAAAGCATACAAACGAATGAAAATTAGCATTAATGAAGATAAAAGAAAGTCATTTCAAGAAAACAACAACCTATACGAGAAGTATGTTGAACTAAAATACCGAACGTATCTCGCAACACTACAAGACAATATCAAGAACGTACCAATTTATTTTTGGAGGTTTTTTAATACAAAACGCCCCAGACAAAAGGCTATCCCGCCATAATGTATAACAATAATAAACAGTCAAGTGACCAGCAGAGTATCGTTAACATGTTTGCTGATTTTTTTCAATACGTTTACCACAAAAATAACTCAACCTCGACAAGTGGCTTAGGTATCCAACCGAATCTGGACGTACATATAATAACGTTTATCACAAAGGTAGATATTTTACAAGCGCTTAATTCATTTGGTAATGGATGTGGTCTTTTATCAGGACCATCTGCAATTTTGAAAACATTAGGCCTGGAACTAGTTCAACCACTGCTCTTCAATCAATCGCTCCGAAGTGGTAATTTTACAACCCATTGGAAGCTAACTAAGGAAAAAGAGCTGACATATCATGCTACAGAGGAATATCATCGTTGTCATCAATTCCCAAACTGCCTGAATTAGTCATATGCAACACAATTAAAAAAGTTATGTCCCTTCATTTATCAATAGCCCAACAAGGCTTTCTACCAGGAAGGTCTACTTCAACTAATTTGACTGAGTTTAGTAATAATAATAACAGTGTTAAAGGCCATTACTGGCCCCTTACTGAATCAACAATCTGGCTCCAACGGTTTCGGGCTTGGTCTTCATACTGTCTTAGACAATCTGAAGAGGCCAAGTCGTTCTCTACATCGTGGAGCCATCGTCGCCTGCAACGACCTCTGCGCCTACCATATGGTGGCTCTCCTTTCAGAGATCGCTGCACAATTCGTTCCGGATCAGCACGCAGAACGTGACCGAGCCAGCGTACTCGCTGAGATCTAACTTCATGTACAATATCGGGGATCTTCATCAGATCTCTGATCTCGAAATTGTACAGAGCTCGGTATGTACCATCTATTTCGCGTTTAGGGCCGTAAATCACACGCATGATTCTTCTCTCAAATGTAAGGAGCCATCTCTCGTACTGAGTTTAATAGCAAAACAATTAAAGCCATCGAAGGCTACCAGCAAGTAGACACCATATGTACAGATTTTAGCAAACGTTTTGACTCAATCGACTATGGAATAGTAATTTAAAGCTTGTCAAAATTTGGTTTCTACAATGCATTTGCCAAATGGATCTCATCTTACTTATGCAACAGACAACAATATATTGAAATGGGTGGTAAAAAATCAAATTACATTATAGCACATTCCGGGGTACCACAAGGCTCTCATCGAGGACCATGGATTTTCATCATCTTAGTCATCGCCGACGACTTTGAAATATTCAAAGTTATCAGAAATCTTGACGATGCATCTGAACTGCAAGATGATTTAAACCGAGTTAGTATAGGTGGTGCGAAGCCAATAAATTGCGGCTAAATATTAATAAATGTAAAACTATCTCTTTTCTTTAGAAAGAAGAACCCATTACAGTTTGAACATCATATTAACAGCACAATTCTCCATATAGAATTAATGAAATTCGTATTTTGGGAGTTACGTTTGTAGAAACTATGACGTTCAATAAGCATATCGACTAATAGTCGCCAAATCAAACTGTATCTTAGGGTTTATTAACCGTTGGTCATGGAGCTAACTAGAATTCGCTGTTTCTGTGTGGTATCCGTATCAACAAACGCAGATTAGTCGCATTAAAAGAGTACAAAAGTAAGTTTTACTATAAATCGCCCGGAAAGATGGATGGAATTATAACAGAAGCTTACCATACTACGAGAATATTAGCCGTCTATTGGGCGTTTCAATGATAGGAAACGTTCTGCTAGGGTACATCGACTCACCATTGTCCTGGAAAACATCTCATTACACATTCCAACCAGGATAACACGTAAAAATAATTTTATCAAACTTGATCAGCATCGAACTGAGTATGGTGAGAATTGAGAATGAACCAACCGAATGGCCAAAAAGTTGAGTGAAATTTGCGATACATTCGACTTTAATTTATATAAAGACACTTTAAAAAATATTTAAAAAGCTTTTTTAATTCGGTTTTAATTGTTTTATATGTAACTTGTCTTATATGTAATTTATATATGTCTTTGTAAAATCATATTTGATTTTTGTAATAATAAATCAAATAAAAATAAAATAAAACTCCCTGGCCACCTACCCTTATGGTGCAAAGAAAAAGGCAGACGCCAGCGCAGACCATCGCGATTCCTCATCTTATGAACCAAGCCCCAACCGGGAGTCGCAAACGAAATTTTAGCGAACTCGATAGCAACATCAAACGAGGTGAAAATGTCATAACCAGGAAAATGAGGAGAAAAATGAAGAAATTTTCATTTTTACATTCTTTTGTGCCATTTTGTAGAATTTTATGCTTTATTCTTCAGTTCACTCACTAATTTTTTTAATTTAATTACGTCACAATTTCAAAAGATTTCGTTTCGAATCTTTTGGTTCGTGATAAGATAATAAGAATTTACGAAAGCAGCCTAAATGAAGAAAAGGAATCAGAGGTCACCCTTCAATAAAAAATTAAATTAATGGTAGAAAGCATAACTTGATGTCAAACACCTCAAGCCGAATAGAATTAAGAAAGATTAGCGTTTGCAGCCGGTAATGAGAACATGAAGGATGTCCTTATACTACTCTAAAAATAGAGTAATGAGTATCATTCTATGTTTGAATAAGGGCGATTATTTTATGTTTGTATATTCTTTGTCACAAGTTTTGTTAGTAGCCGAGGACCAGTTTAATGCAAGAAATTCAATCTAATTTTTGGCCCATTTTCCATTTGCTAACATTTCTTATATATAGTACGTTAACATGGCATGGCAAAAAAAAATTATTTCAAACTAGCGGTAACAAACTCTCCAAACACTGGAACGAGTTTTGCGTCATACACAAATACAAACCGTGGGGATGAATCCACCCCAGAAAGGTTTCATTAAGCCACGGGCAAAGAAAAATAGAAGACATAATCATATATAACCGTTCTGAAATGGTTAACAAGTTATATTTTAAATCAAATTCTGTCGAAATATCTTTTGTGTGATCGATACATAAATACATGCTCAAAAAGTCGCCATTATTAGAAACAATAACACTGGCAGGGACCCCAAATATAGAGAAAATTTCATACTCTAAATAACTTTAGTAAAATTGTTATATAAATACAAAGCGAAAATGGGTTTATAACACAGACTTAATCAATTGAACGCACTTTGAACAGTAGTTTATTTATTTAGTTTCAGTTTTAATTTCGTCAAAACGTCAGGTACTGAATGGCTAGTACGTTCACATTTGGTATTCAATTCGAAAATGTAAACTCATGTTTCATATTCCAGCGAGCTCGGAGCTAACCTGCTAAAGAAAGGTCAGTAGCAACGTAAGCTCTTTGAAATGATTTAGCAAAGGAAAGAACACCAATTCAGTAATATAGATTAATTACATTGCCACCAGAGCCATTTGGAAGGTTTTCAGATCTTGACACTCTTTTCCCAATGTTCAAAATTTTATTTCTATTTTCTTTTGTCGTGAACATTTCTCAATTGGAACTTTGATTCAAACAATGTAAAGTCCATACATATCCATACAGACTTGTGATAAGCGCGAAGAAAAACTTAACTTGTAAAACACCTAATTGAAATCGTCAGCAACACAAAGCACTAAGCCTGCATAAAAAGTGCTGTAAAAATTTATAAAAAAAATTTATTATTTTCGAGATTAAAGCTTAAGTCGTCCTTCTTCTTCTTTCATCCACCGCATCGGTTCTACTCACTAATTAATTTTATTTATTTTTTTCTAATCAGTTGGTCCCACTGTCAAATTTTCCTAATTAGGTATTTTCCTCATAATCCATTTGAAATCAACCAGTTACCGCGTGCTATTGCTGTCATTTCTATAGTGTATATTCAAATCATCAGCGTTTGAATTATGTTGACAGATATTATAACGAGTTTGAACTCATTAATAAAAAGTAAATCCAACCTTAATTATTTCTTTTTATTATTTTCATTTAGTTAAGCCCAACATTTACATTATTTTGGTTATCATACAGGTGAGTTAAAATGAGAGAGACATATATGGAATTATTTCTCGTTTCAGCCGGTATTCTGGTTTAGATTCTAGATTGGTAATTGTGTTTGCTATATATACACGAAAACGTATATCTGTACCGCGGGTAAATATAACAGTTAAATTTTATTCATCTCAAAAACTGCGATTGATGAAAATTGATGAACGATGTTAGTACGGTAACAAAGCGAAAATTATTTTTTATTTTCTCATTATCTATAGTGAAACTGTACTGCAGGATCGCGGTGTACATTTTCGTATGGCAAGCCGGAAAATCTTAAAAAAAATTCAGCCAAACATAAATTTATATTTCAGCGAAATCGTCTTTTAGCTCGATACACTTAGACTAACGTTTTTCCAATTTTTCGATCCCTTGATGATCTCCTCATTAGAACCGAATCTCTTTCCTCCGAGCTATTTCTTCAAGTTCGGAAACTGGAAATAGTCGCTGGGGGCTAAGTTTGGAGAATATAGCGGATGTGGAAGCAATTCGAAGTGTAATTCATGGATTTTGGCCATGGCAACTACATACGTGTGTACCCGTGCATTGTGTTGATGGCAGAGATTTTTTTCTTCGCCAAATGCGGTGGTTTTCCTTTCAAAACGTCGTTCAAACGGCCCAATAAGTTGCAGTAATATTGGCCATTGACTGTTTTTCTGTTTTGAAGGTAATCGATGTGGATTATGCCGCGTGCATCCCAAACAACTATGGCCATGACCTTGTTGGCCGATAAACCCGCCTTATCCTTCATCGGCAAAGATTCACCAGTAGAAATCCACTGTTGTGATGGTGATCGATCCATGTTTCTGAAACGATGCAAAAACTCCTTTTTATTTCGCTTCAACATCGCCAAATCTGCCTCTGAAATTGTCACACGTGTGCGTTTTTGGTCGATTGTAAGCAAACGCGGCACCCAACGCACGGATAGCTTTTTCATATTCAAATGTTCGTGTAAAATATTGCGCACACGTTCATCTGAAATGCCTACTATCTCAGCTATCTCGCACACTTTCACTCTGCGGTCTTGCAATACCGTATTATGAATTTTATCAACCATTTTTGGTGTGGTGACTTCATTTGGGCGTCCTGAACGTTTGGGATCAGTTGAGCTTCTACGACCACAACGAAAATCAGTAAACCAATTGTGAATCATTTTAATCAATGGTTCAGAAAAAAAACAATGGGTTGTCTTTTTTCAATGACTGTCAAAACTGAACTAAATGACAGATCTGTCTGAAAATTTTAATTTGGTCTAGTGACAGATGGTATTGACACATGACATCTGGGATTTGCGATTGTGGCAGTCTCAGTGGCAATTTTACCAGAGTTATCACGAAATAAAACGTATTGTCAATTAAAATCAAATTAATTCTTCTTACAGCAAATATGTCGGACTTATTATAGAAATGGTCAAATTTTTTTTGGAAGTCAATGAAAGCCGATATGGAAGAAATTGCAATTTTTAGCCTTAGACCCAGCTCGATCACATGTGCTTTAATATTGCCAGTTCTTGTGTTCAGATGAAATTTCACCAATTTTAAATGCTTAATGAAATGATGTCGTCCCCAATCCTTTCTTAACTGCTTAATGAAAAATAGAATTGATATGTTTTTTTATAAACTCTAAACATTTCGGAGTGGATGTTGTCTCCAATTATTCTTTAGATATATATGTATATACACACACAGGTTTTTCTTGGATTAATCCCAAATGTGTGCTTCTTTATTTGTTTAATCTACAGTGTTAGCGTTCAGTGTGAAGTTCTTAACTTGACGTATAATTTATAATAATTGTCAATGTATCATACAGATTCTTTTAAATTGCTGATAATTTTGATAAAATTCTGAGATCTGACGTGACGACCCACATATTCATGAGGCTTTTGAAAGCTCGTAAAAATATTCTGTATATTCATCTGTTTAGATAAGCTTGATTTCCTTGTTAAGATTGTGGTACAAAATATACACAACGTTGTCGGTTGTATTACGATCTTTCTTAGTGTAGAGCGTGTTTAGTCCGTGTCTCTTTGGTGAAAGAACAGTTTAAGTATATGTACAATATAAATTAAAAATGTTACTCTGTCTCGTCTTAAGAAGATCCTATAAAACAAAATGTAAAATAAAAGATGGGCCGATGATCATCATTCAATCCCACAAATGGGCTCTGGGCAAAACCCAGACAAACACAATCGAGAATTGATCCCGAGACCCTTGAATACCTAAGCAAGGAGGCTATACTTACTCTGCCAACGATGCGGATCCTCTTTAATTTAAACGGAATGAAGGTGCAGTGGTATGAGAGATAGACGAAAATTAGCTTCTATATACTGAAAAATAGTTATTCCGAATTCACGTGACGCTGTTGAATTTAATTAAATTTTATAATTTATATTTTTTATTAACTAGGTTTCTTATAATATGGGCATACGGCCATTGCTTAATTTATATATAGGTACCTACACATTTCTGTTTGGAAATTATCCCATTTTGTATACGTTTTATAATTTATATATTTTACCTTTATATATAATATATAAAGCTTTTAGCAAATTTATGAATAAAATGATATTTTCATGCGAAATAGATTTACCTTCCATCTGTGCCATAAAAAAAATTATTTGTTATAAGGAAATCGCATTAAACTTGTATACATATACGCAACATAAATCGAAAAATGTATTATTTTAAATTTATTTTGTAAAATAAAATAAAATTTAAATTTAAATTCTAAGAAGCTTTTAATTCGCGTATTGCCTTCATTCGTTTTATGATGGTATTCAGAAAAAACAATAAAATAATTTGAACATTATTCGAAAGCATATACGAGTATCTAATATAAAAGCATTCCGACTAAATTAAAAGATGGCTATATACAGTTAAACCTTGAAGTTATATTAAATAGAATATGGATGGAATTACGAGATCAAGTGTATCAAGTGTATATAGTAACCATTGAATACATTTATACTCGAAAGCCTTTAAAGGTTGTCCTTTCTGATAACGGTTTGGATGTCTTTGTGTGGTTCTGTAGTTCTCAAATCATTAAAAGTAATTACAAATATTCTTCATTCTATAATAATAATAATATAAGCAGAATTTAAAGGCCATTGCTGGCGCCTTACTGAGTTACTGAGTAAAATTAAAGAGAAGCACGGTAAATCTTAGCATAGGAGAATAACATTCGATGTCTTCGTATATTAGCGGCCTGCCATGTGAAAATCCAAGTATAAAATCTGGAAGTTGTCAAAAAGTTTTAACAGTCTCTGACAATGTGGTGCTCTATATATAGCATACATATCATGTGATTCGATAGTCGGAATTGAAGAAGTGGTCAATTGAATTGACACCAAAATTCTTGAACATCATGTTTACCGGTTTACTATCACCATAATTTGTTCTGTGTATATTGCGTGAGAAGTGTTTACAGTGTTTTTTGTCAATGTCGACAATTCAAATAATGTAAAAAACCTACGATATTTTAGCAATTCGAAATCAAATGCGCCAGTTCGAGGGAGTATTTTGTAAAAGCGTTCATCTATAGAGGTGATTTTTTCATTTGTTTCTTTTTTACTTTTTTACAAACATGAATAGTGTCAAACTGTCATGGTGTTTTTATTTATTCGGTATTGTTTGCCATTTCATCAGGGAAAGACTGAGCCCAGCATAGCGTCTACAAATTCTTCAGCTTTATTACGAAAATCGAAATTAGTTTTAATGAAGGTTTTCAGCGTTCTGTGAGAAATGTGTTTAGTGCGCTTAGATTAAGTTACGGTTGACATAATCGGCCTGTCGGGACTATTTGGAATACCATCGAAAAGTTTGAATCCCAATTTACTGTATTGCTGGATGATATGCGACTAAATAGACGGTTTGGTGTGGTTTATGCGCCTGTGAAATCATTCGTTCATATTACATATTTCAAAATAGCAGACGGCCGGGATGTACCTGTGAATAGTAAGCAATGTACTTATTGAAAAATCTTGTTAGCGAGCAATTAATTTCACGGTTCGGATCGTTGAAATGGCTATTTAGATCTTGTGATACATCTAGACTATTTTCTTTGAGGCTACGCAAAGTCCAAAGTATATGTGAAGAAACCAGCTAGATTTGAGGCATTATGGAAGCCAATATTACTTGTGTCATTCGCCAAAAATCACTCGATATTCTCGAACGCGTCATCAAAAATTGGACTTTGAGAAAGGACCATCGCAGTTGCGGCCATCATTTGAAAAACGTAAATCACCTCTTTAGATTTCGTTACTACGGTTAAAGTTTGACTGCCGGTGTGACTTTTGCAGTTCTGCACTCTTTCCACCATAGCCCAAAATTGTTCGATACATCGAAAACCTGTGGACTCTTTGAGATAACATTGATTTGATTAATCTCGTGATAATTTATTCCTTCTGTTGGAATTAGAGTCGTGTGAACGAGCTGTATGGCCAAAACTTTACTGCTGATCGTGTTGAAGAATTAGCGGCAAAATACGTCGTTATGAAAAATGTGACAAAAACCTGGGTCCACAACTGCAAATTTCTGGCCAAATCATACATTTTTTTGGAAACGTATCTAACTTGAAGTGTTTCAAAACCAATGTACATGAAGTACGTTTCGTCATCCATCAAAACACATCCACTAAATTTTGTGAAAATTTTGTCATCAGTCTGGCGCATATTTTATCGAACAAGTGTTGGTTATCTCAACGATTTGGCTTTTTAATAATTCGTTAGCACTCATAGCCTTCCTGAACTCGAATTCATTTTACCATGGAGTGGGGTGTGTTAAATTTTATGGCACGGTCATAGTTAAATTTCCCCGAATTATTTTTAATGAAGGTCATAACCTTTTTGTAAAGATCTATCACTTGTGCCATGTAGAGATTTCTATCGTTGTTCATCAGCAATTTAAAATACGCCGATGGTCAAGTAAACAGAGTCATTGCTCTTGGAATCGTGGACTCGAGTTCAAGACTCGTCAGCGCAAATTTTTTTTAAATTTAATTTCTGCTGAAAAATTGGTTCAAGAAAGCTAATGTTGAAATCTACTTTCAATTTCTGCAAAAATAAGAGCCAGGTCTTGTGTATGACCATAATGAAAATATACGGTGATGGTCAAATAAGCATAGTCCATGCCTGTTGCTAAAATTTTCAATTTTCTCTATTGAATTGGCCAATAGAAAAGATTTATATAGCATTATGTATATTCGGCGGTAGTGCTCTTCAACGACAATACTTTTTTAATTTAATTTCTTCGGCAAGTATAAGAGCCATCTCATGTGTATGACCGTATAATTAAAATGTAAGAGCCATCTCTTGTGTATGACCGTAATGAAAATGTAAGAGCCATCTCTTGTGTATATGACCGTAATGAATTGTCCATTCCTGTTGCTATAATTTTCAATTTTCTCTATTGAATTGGCAATCATAAAAGATTTGTATAGCACAAATTTGTATATACGCCGGTGGTCCAGTAAGCAGAGTCGTTGTGTTTGGAATTGTGAACTTGAGTTCAAACCTCGGTTTGACATTAAATAAGTTTAAATTTAATTTATTTAACTTCTCCCTTCAATTGGCAAATATAAAGGATGAGTAAATCTATATATGCGGAAATATGGGGAGGTGGTAAAGTAAACGTTGTCATAGGATTTGAAATCGTGGATGTTGTGCAATGTTCGAATCTCGATCATGCACTCATTTCTCTTTAAATTAAAAAAAAATCGCTTTTTGATTTAAAAGTGACCAATTTGCAATTAAAATAAAATATATATTAAGGCTTGAACTAGTCATGATAAAAATTCACTCACACAGCTTCTTTTAAAACCGAGCCACCGCCATACATATATAAATAGTGATATTCCTATCGTTTATAGCTTCCATTTGAATAAAAAAATTGAAAATTTTAGCAACGGCTCTGCTTATTTGACCAATGCCGTACAATTTCATTACCACTCTATACCCATACCCATCTTTTATACTTGCCACTTTTACATGGAGAATATTGAAGTTTTGAACAGAAGCTGAGTTGGATTATTTTTATTTCTCCATCACCAATTTGACAAGAGAAATTAAATCAAAAATTGTTTGGCTCGATCGAGAATCGAACTTAGATCCATAAATCAAAAGTCACTGACTTTGCTTACTGGACCACCGCCGCATATTTATGTCATGCTATGCAAATCTTTTATATGTATCTGTCATTTGAATAGAAAATAATGAAAATGTTAGAAAAGGCAATGGACTCTACGTTTATTTCACCATCGCTATATACCCATCTTTTATACATGCCACTACTTGAAAAATATGAAAATGATTAACGGAAGCTGTGTGTTGAACCAATTTGAATACAGAAGAAATTAAATTAAAGTAATACCGTCGCTAATGGGACTCGAACCTAGGTTCACGAATCCAAAGTCAATCACTCTACTACCTCGCCCACCACCGTATTTATATTTTTGTTATGCAAATCTGTTATATTTTCCAATTGAATTGAGAAACTTGGGAAATTTATTGACAGTCACTGAGTTGAACCAAAAATGTCCCAACATTAATATCGTTTGAAACTTAATTGAACTGCATTGTGCCAGGTGCAACATTAAATGCGATGACATTCCAAACAGAATTGAATTTTTTGTATTGAAGAAGTTAAAAATCTGGCAAGCTATTCCTCCTTATGTTCTAACAAATTATAAAACTTCCGTTCCAGTCAATGATGCTTGATGCGATTTTCTAAGCGGGCCACAATATTGATCACTAACCATACAAGATTTAAGTTTAAGTCAGTACATGAATAACGTCCAGATAAAAAATTTCTCTATAAAAACAGAAAGTATAACAAATAGGTATAGCTGAGTTTAAGTCGATTAAAACTAAAAACAAATTTAATTTAATTTCTTACAAATTAATTCAATTCAGATTCTGTTAAATTTTCATTTGTCTCTATTCAAATGGGGAGTATAAAAGTAATGGTCGTTTGATTAGTGGACGCGTTAGTTCAAGCGACATTCGGGCTAAAGTTGTTTTAATTTAATTTCATCTTACAAATTAATTCAATTCAGCTTCTATTAAGATTTTCAAATTTTTCCAATTACAAAGTCCAAACAAATACTTTTAGTTATAAAAAAATCGTACAGTTCAGATATTTTTCCTGGGTCAGTTGACCAATATGTTGGTTTTCCAGTTGAAATGGATTCACATCCATTATTTTTTATGGTAATCAGTAATTCTTTTCCTTTAATTGTAGTTAATCTAGAACCCCGCAGTGAGTATTCTTCGCATTGAAGTCACCACCTATTATGAACCTTTTTCCCAGACTCTTCAAGAACTTTGAGTATTGTTTATTTTTAATAGAATGCCTTGGTGAACAGTACAATCCTGCAACAATAAAAGGAAAGTTGTTGTGTTTTATATACATGAACAAGTGTTGGTGATCTAAACGATTTGGCTTTTTAATAACTCGGTAGCACTTATAGCCTTTCTGAACTCGTTTTAACATGGAGTGGGGTGTGTTAAATTTTTAGGCACGGTCATAGTTCAAGTTCCCCGGATTATTTTTAATAAAAGTAATAACCTTTTTGTCTGATTTTCTGTGAGCCGTTTTTCTCGATTTTTATGCGAGCTGTTCTATACCGTTCCACTGTTATAAAGAGGGCACCACTCTATATATTGTTATATATCGTTGTTTTGGGGTAATTTAATAATTTTGTAATGGATAAACATGTCGCTGAAGTAGATTCATGGTATATTTGAAAAGAGATTTAAATGCATTGACTGACATTCTATAAAACTATCACCAAGCCTTTAGTTAAGAACTAATTGACAAAACCACTGTAGGAATGGTCTACATTATCGACGTTGTCTACGTTGTTGACGTTATCTACGGGTTGTCGACACGTCAATGTAGAAAATAATAGATGACGCGAAACGCCCATCCCTGGTCATGATACAATAACTTCTCAATAATCGCAAGTTTTCTTATACACTATAAACACGGATCTATATACATATTATTAATATATATTGTCATTTTATGTAGCTACTAATTTTATGCAGTTCAGTAAATTATGTAATGTGTAGTATAACAATCACTCGTTAGCAGTTTTGATAAAAAAAATTGTTTTTCTTGTTTTCAATAATTGAAACTGGACACTTACGTAATTTATAATTTAAATAATGCATAACACGATTTTTGTTTAAATATCATAAATTAGGCCAAAAATTATAAAATATACAATAAAAACTAAAAACAATACAATTTGAAAAAATTGTTGAAAATAACAAACAAAAAATCGCATACGTTCGAGTTGAGCCAATATTGAATTAATGTGGTTTTCAATTCATTTTTTCCACTATTTCTGGCCAAATGTACCAAGAAAATCGAATTACCCTTTCTCTATTAAATGTATATTATGTGTCTGATTACGTCAAGCCTGTGCAAAATATTGAATTGTATACATACATTTGTATTCAAAATGAGTTCGTATTACTAACAGAGGGGCACATCTACAAAAAAAAATTTACCCGATAGTATTGCTTCATCAAATTTGAGCTGCTTTCAAAAATCTGTGAAAGTACATCGAAAATCTAGATTTTATTAATGTTCAACTTTTTAAGACCGACTTTTGGTTTGAGTACACGGTCATAATGGCTCGTACAGTGTATTCTATATAATTATAGCTCTATAAAAGTCGCCGATTAGCCAAGAATGACAATATTGAAATATATATGGACAGTTTCATAATAGTGCGGGGATTCCTCTAAATATACAAAATTTAAATGTCCTAGGAAAAAGTTTTTATTTACTTCTTGCATGTAATGTGGTTTACTTAAAAGACAAAAAACCAATCGATAATATCTTAACCAATGTTAATCTTGCTATTGTGCTCACTATTTAATTAATTTAGATTACATTTATATGTAAAACCTAAACATTTAATATATTTACAGGTTCATCAGTCCAAGTGGATCTGCTCTATAATTTCTAATTATTTCAATTTAGTCAATAAGGGCTCATATATAATCATACCCATGATCCTGCTCCGATATTTGAAGTAAATGAGAATGTGAAAAATGATTCCACACTTTTGCCTTCTCAAATAATTATAGTAATGTCGTAAAATATTTACCAGAAAATCGGGTTTACCTACCGAGCAAACAGGCTCGGGAATTTAAGGGTTCCAGAACAATTAAAATATTTAAAAGTAGAACTATTGGTTTTAGCAGAAAAGAATTCTGATAATAAAATGATCATTCTGTTAGGAACACAATCAATTGGCTTATGATCGAGGTTGTTTCAGTATTTATGCGTTAACTTTTTAATTTGTAATCAGAGTTAAGAAGGGATTAATTTTGGCTAAAACACGATTTTACATCAAGTGATAAAAAACTGTAGATAACAATATAAAAAATTCCAATGTTCATTAAGCAAAGCAAAAAGTTTTCTAAATAACCGATTTTTTAACTCATTTTTAACTTGACTTTTTATTAATTTTTATTTTTTATTTATATAATATTATAACTGACTTTATTCTAAGTCATCTAGTAATTTTTCTATCATAATTATATTAACAATTGTTGGGATATAGCCCAACGGCTAGTCCCAGAAATTAAAATTATTTATGTATATAAATTTTTCCTATAATAGTAATTTTATGTTCCATTTACTAGAACAATTGGTTTGGTCCTTTGGAGACGTCTTACTGCCAACGGTCTATCCCGCATATTGCATATCTAGATGTTTTCGTGCTGTCGGAGGCATGAATCATGCTTGAGAGCATGATACGTAATCACTTCATCGATGTATTCCATCTTTAAATCTCGTTGGAGGTCTTAATTTGTAATATACCATGGAGCATTTACAATATTCCGAAGTACTTTGTTTTAGAAACGTCTGTCAGCCCCAAAGGTGTATACCATAGGTTTCAGTATTTGCCGGTATAAAAGAAATTTATTGTGCATAGATAGTTCAGAATGTCTACCTAAATATTTCGCCGTATCTGCATAGGCAACTTGTTTAAAGTTGATTATGATTTTTATTAGTAAAGTTCACATGCACAGATTTAGTTTCGTTCAGTTTTATCCTCCATTTTTTCATCCAATTGTTGACTGAATTTGTCGATTTTTGCAATTTGTTAATAGCTTCTCCTACATTGTTCCCAACTGCCAAAATCGCAGTATCATCAGCATATGTTGCTATAGTTGCTTCTTCCATTGATGGTATATCCCGAGTATACAGGAGGTACAAGACAGGGCCCAAAACGCTACCTTGTGTTACTCCTGCTGAAATTTTCTTTAGGTCCGAGTATTCGTCTTCATATTTTACACGGAAGTGTCTATCGGTTATGTATGATTTCAGAGTTTCATAGTATTGCTTGGGAAGGTCTCGCTTGAGCTTGAACTCCAATCCTCTGTGCCAAACTTGGTCAAATGCGTGCGCTACATCCGCAGGAAAACGTTTGAACATATGTATTTTTTTAGTTTCTATAGTGTTCGCTCTATTATATCTGTGATTCTATGGAGTTGTTCTATAGTCGAGTGGTTTTCTCTGAATCCAAATTGGTGGTCAGGAATGAGACTTCTGTCAACCATTATGGGTTTCATTCTCTTCAGGAGCAATTTTTCAAAAATCGTATATATGGATATCGGTCTGAAGGACTTTTTATCGTTACATTGTTTGTTAGGTTTTAAGATCATGATTACCTCTGCCACCTTCCATTGTCATGGAACGTAACTTAGTCTAAACATAGCGTTTATTATATGGAGAAGTTTTCGTATCGCTTTATTTGGTAATTCTTTAATGATTTGTCCGGTTATGAGGTCGTACCCAGCAGATTTTTTCATGTTTAAATTTTGAATTTCCTCTTATAGCTCCTGTAGAGATACACTTTGTACTTCAAGCTCATCAGATCGTTTCAGTAGGTTATCATTTTCATCCGCGGTTTGCCTGAGTAATGGTTGAAACGTTTCTTATAGGTGTCTCGCAAACAAGTCAGCTTTTTGTTTAGCGCTTCGAGCCCAGCTTAAATCCTCCCTTCTAATTGGTGCCGTCGAATTTGTTGGTCTCTTAAGTACTTTCGTTGCTTTCCATAAGGAATATTCGGTATCTTTTTGGCTAGTACTTGTAGAGATTTCAACTTGTTACATAGGTTAAAAACGGACGGTTCTAATTTCCTTGGTTCGATTTATTTGCCAAAACTTTCGAGCTTTACGTTTCTTTGCCACAAGATCTCTTACTTCAAGTGGATAGTTTTTACAGTTGTTGTTATTTGCGTATTTGAAAGATGTACTTTGCCACGCAGCTTGTTGTATGTTTTCTATCAGCCTTTCTACTTTCTCTTCGACTTGTATAATGTTCCTTATAGGTCCTTGAAGATTGATGTTTTGCTCTAATAATTCTGGAAAAATTTTCCAATTGGTATTCTTATTGGACAGTCTCGCTGTGATTTCTTTTTCAATTATTGTTTCACTGACCGTCATAATAACAGGAGAGTGGTCCGATGTGAGCCAACAGATTGAAAGTCATATTTTAATTTTTTTTTTTCCTGCTTCAAACGACTCTCTCCCTTTTGGTGTAGTAAGTCTGGAGCCCCAGTATGTGTTTTTCGCATTGAAGTTGCCACCAATGATAAAACAACCTCCCATGATGTTAAAAAGTTCTTCATAATCGGCTCTTTTCAAATTATGTCGTGGTGGACAGTATATTGCTGATATAATTATTTCTTTGTACTTTGTGCGAGCTTTGATAGTTGTAACTTGCATAGATTCACTTTCAATTTTTAATTCTTCGTTGTGGTTTATATTCTCTTTAATAAGTATGGCAGATCCGCCTCTTGCTCTCTTTGATGTATGGATAGCATGGTGAAATCTGTACCCACGTATTCTGGCATATGAGGAGATTTTAGAAAGTGAAACGACTTGGAAGTTTATACTAAAAATTGTACTAACTTTTTTCGTATGGTAAATGTATTAGTATTTATATAAAATAACATACATTCGGGCGAATTCATTCTATTTCATAACTTAAATGTTTTATGTCATAATTAAAATATATCAGGCCAATTAATAAAAAACCTTTTTAATTACATTCATTACAAAAATTGATAATATAACTAATATTTGGTTTACATATAATATAAATGAGTTGCTTGATAAAAAATAAAAACTAACTTATAGACTTTGTATTTTATATGATTTTGAAAGTTCAGGAATTTCTTATGAAAAATCTAGCACGTGATGACGGCTGGAACAATTATTTTATTTTAGGCCATACGTTTACTCAATTTTGTAACATGCCACAATTTATCTAACTTGGATATTTGATATCCAAATTCGATAAAATGTCTCCAAATTATCAATTTCATATGAATTTGGAAGTTCAGGGATTTCTTATGAAAAATCTAGCACGTGATGACGCCTGGAACAATTATTTTATTTTAGGCCATACGCTTACTCAAATTTACAACATGCCACAATTTATCTAACTTGGATATTTGATATCCAAATTCGATAAAATGTCTCCGAATTATCAATTTCATATGAATTTGGAAGTTCAGGGATTTCTTATGAAAAATCTAGCACGTGATGACGCTTGGAACAATTATTTTATTTTAGGCCATACGTTTACTCAATTTTATAACATGCCACAATTTATCTAACTTGGATATTTGATATCCAAATTCGATAAAATGTCTCCAAGTTATCAATTTCATATGAATTTGGAAGTTCAGGGATTTCTTATGAAAAATCTAGCACGTGATGACGCTTGGAACAATTATTTTATTTTAGGCCATACGTTTACTCAATTTTATAACATGCTACAATTTATCTAACTTGGATATTTGATATCCAAATTCGATAAAATGTCTCCAAATTATCAATTTCATATGAATTTGGAAGTTCAGGGATTTCTTATGAAAAATCTAGCACGTGATGACGCTTGGAACAATTATTTTATTTTAGGCCATACGTTTACTCAATTTTATAACATGCCACAATTTATCTAACTTGGATATTTGATATCCAAATTCGATAAAATGTCTCCAAATTATCAATTTCATATGAATTTGGAAGTTCAGGGATTTCTTATGAAAAATCTAGCACGTGATGACGCCTGGATTCATATGAAATTCATATGAAATTGATAATTTGGAGACATTTTATCGAATTTGGATATCAAATTTCCAAGTTAGATAAATTGTGGCATGTTGTAAATTTGAGTAAGCGTATGGCCTAAAATAAAATAATTGTTCCAGGCGTCATCACGTGCTAGATTTTTCATAAGAAATCCCTGAACTTCCAAATTCATATGAAATTGATAATTTTGAGACATTTTATCGAATTTGGATATCAAATATCCAAGTTAGATAAATTGTGGCATGTTATAAAATTGAGTAAACGTATGGCCTAAAATAAAATAATTATTCCAGGCGTCATCACGTGCTAGATTTTTCATAAGAAATCCCTGAACTTCCAAATTCATATGAAATTGATAATTCGGAGACATTTTATCGAATTTGGATATCAAATATCCAAGTTAGATAAATTGTGGCATGTTGTAAAATTGAGTAAACGTATGGCCTAAAATAAAATAATTGTTCCAGGCGTCATCACGTGCTAGATTTTTCATAAGAAATCCCTGAACTTCCAAATTCATATGAAATTGATAATTTGGAGACATTTTATCGAATTTGGATATCAAATATCCAAGTTAGATAAATTGTGGCATGTTACAAAATTGAGTAAACGTATGGCCTAAAATAAAATAATTGTTCCAGGTGTCATCACGTGCTAGATTTTTCATAAGAAATCCCTGAACTTCCAAATTCATATGAAATTGATAATGTTGAGACATTTTATCGAATTTGGATATCAAATATCCAAGTTAGATAAATTGTAGCATGTTATAAAATTGAGTAAACGTATGGCCTAAAATAAAATAATTGTTCCAAGCGTCATCACGTGCTAGATTTTTCATAAGAAATCCCTGAACTTCCAAATTCATATGAAGTACAAAGTTTATAGTGATTGTTTATTTTTTATTAAACAACTGATTTATATTAACGGAAGCAGATTAATTCTATTTTATAAATGTATGTATGTATTTGCAAACTGAATTTAATTTCATTATTAATTTTTGTAATAAATATAATTAAAAATATTGTTTCTAGTAAATTATTGTGATTTATTAATTGGACTCATTTGGACTGAAATAATAAACATTTAAAATTTAAAATAAAATGAGTTCGCCCGAATGTATGTTTTTTTTATATTGACACTAATACTTTTACAATATGAAAAAACTTAATACAATTTTAGAAAAAACTTCTTTCGCCTATATAGGCGGATGAAGTTTGTACTATAAGCTTACTAACTATATATGACGTAATTTGGAACAAAATTAGTAAAATGTTCACTGGCATAAAGTGAACTATTTTTAAGTTATTTAAATCACTGAATTGTTATCCTTTCTTTTTAGAACGACCATATAATTTTTAATTTAAAATGAGATTTATAAAATAATTATAGGGAGTACAATATTTGAAATTTTTTCTAACCCTCTCAAAATTATGTTTTATACAAATATTTTTAAATCTCTTAATACACTTTGAGAAAAATCAAGATTTTGTTGTCTGCGAAACCAAGATTATTTTGAGAATTAAGGTTTCGGTACTCGCCCCAACCATAACATACTTCTGAACACGTATAAAGAAGAATAGTATCTGTGATAATGATAGGGTCGTTATCAAAACGATGAAGACTTAATGGACGGGCGGGGTATATATTCAATTCATGCTCAGACAATTCATCTAATTCACTGAACTCGTCAATTTACTAGTTAAAATGAATTTCGATTTATTATAATGGATGTTAAAACGTTTTTCGAAAATTCGTAATCAGAATTGTCGAATTCCGTGAATTGAGGTTTTCGATGAGTTGCGTTTTCTATGAAGAGTTGTTGTCGGTTAATTTATTTTAGGTATGGAAACTGTCATCTTCAATTAATAAACTTATTGTACTGAATATACGAAATATTTTGTTCAATATGAGAATATATAGAATTAATAAGGATAAAGAATGTATTTACACGCGAGATTAAATTCGACAGTTAAATTAGCGATAAATTAATGTTAAAATCCTTTGATACAAAAAACAACTTTGGTAATTACCGTAGTATATGTTTCTTTATAGATAATATAATCGAATTAACTATTTCCTTTTCAGGATAAATTAAAAATAATTTATTATCTATATAAATTACAAATATTAAACAAAACATTTTTTTTTACTTTTAAATAAAAGAAATTTTCTAGAACATTTTTTCACGCTTTGAAGGTACAAAAATAGTAGAGTAAATAAAATATAAAATTCGCTCGTCTTTGATAAATTAACAAAAGCGAATTCTTTTTTACGATTATGATGATGATTATTATTATTATTGCACTATGAAAATTGTATAATATATTCAACAATAATATAATTTTTTTTATAGCTCTTAGATGGGTGAACGAACATACAATCAACCTCTTTTGTAATCAGCACAAAGAAAATGAAATTTTATAATTTGTTGGCATTCGTTCATATCATATTTAAATATACTCTCATTCACAATGTATGTATTCATATAGGTATAACGATGATTGAAAATTAAACAAATTTTACAACAGAAAATGTCGGAAGATTTCTCAGGCGCCAGCTTGACTACCTGCGCAGTTAATTTATATATAATTATTGTTTTATAAAAATTGTATAAATTAGCATACATGCGTGAACATACGTACCTATAGTTATACATTAATTTAATTAAATAACAGAAATAAATAAGTACCTTAGGATATATAAACAATAATAAGAGAATACACAAATTAATTGAAAATTGTTTATGTTATATGTCAGTAAAATGTCAAGTAAAACATGAATTGTGCCATTGCTGCAAAAACAAATTTATTTGTTTGAAGAATTTCCCATGAAATATACTCTTCCAAGAAATCGTTTGATGTGAAACAAACAAATTAACAATAACAACGGGCCTGCCAGAGTATAATTTTATTAGTATTTGGCCACATTCTGCCATAACCATTTATATATGCCAACGATTCAAAACGAACGAATTATCAGACAATCTGACATATTGTCTGATAATTTCAGCATTGATGAATGATAGTTTATATTACGTACATATATATATACATATATATATATAAGCTACCTGCACAGGAAAGCATTTTAATGAAAAGTTTATAAATGAAACACGACACGTCCACTTACAATTAATTAATTTATATTTTAAACACTTGTGAAACATTATTGAAAATAAATACTGTTGAAAATACTGTCAAACGACTGTTCAAAATTATATGTCACAAAAATTATTTCTTTTTCATTCCCAAATACAGCGCTGCCACAACAAACATTTTATTAATTTTCTTGCGCTCGCTTCGTACGTTTCTGGATCCGCTATTTATTATGGGATGGTGTCGCTGATATTTTTTGATGTTTAAAAGTTAAACCGTAGTGTGCACGGTTGGTTCAATATGAGTAGTGCTAATGAAATTTTGGAAACATTCAGAGAATTTTGGAAACATTAATGCTGCTTCATATTAATGCATATTCACAAAATTGACACTTTAAGGCAGCTAAAAACGATTTTTTGTATAGCTATCTACGTTACCTACATGCTTGCACGCTTCCAGACCGTTATCCAGTGCCTCATATTCATAACTTTATACTGCATTCGAGCGTAACACCACATACCCGAATACACCAATACGATCGGTGATTAAATTGAAAACATCTATGACCCTCTGTTGGAATGTAGAACTCATGGGCCGACCCATCTTCTATGTTACTGTACAGGGTGACATGGAGCTATGCAATGCGCAGGTGGTATACTGTACTTGTGTGAATGGGATGAATGAATGGTAAGGCTATGGACCAAAAAAGTGTCTATGCAACGTCCTTTAAAAAAAAAAAAAAAAGAATGACTTTCATTCAAAAATCAGACACAAACGAGATTATAAACGAGGTGTTGAGATGACTGGATTTTGCACAGAAGGTCTATGCATACATCAATCAAATAGCCGCAATTTATTTAGAAAATAAAACCTCAAAATGTTAACATGATTCAATAATAAGTTTGAAAAAAGAATCTTACTGCAAAATATTCACCGACCATATATAAGCCAATCTAAACTAGACATAAACAAACTTCTCCTTCTAAATTAAAATAATTTCAAATCGATGCAAAATGTGCAGCAGGCTGGCAACTGCTACAAATTAAAAATATGCTCAAATTTTACTCATTATGTCAATTTTAGCTCTTTTTCTATTTTTTTATTTTTATTTTGCTATATCTTGGCGAAACCGAAATGTCATTGTCGTCTTGACGTTGTCAATGGGTAGATTCTTGAATCTTTCTTTATACGAAACTAACAAGAGGTGTGCAAAGAAGTGTGTGTTGTTTAACTTTACCAACAACACATTGAGCAAAAAACCATGAACCAACATTGTTTATATTGATTGTATATTTCTAGATTCAGGTAATCAATGGATTTCCGGTTGGAAGTATATATTGTGATACTAAATTATATTATAGTGGTAAATCGAGTCATTTGTGGCAACATTTATAATTTCATCGAGGCGTTAAGCTATTTGCTTGCAGTGTCGACGGATGTAATCGAAAATTTAGGATTCGCCCTTATTTAAATGATCATATTCGTAAATGTCACACTGGTAAACGGCCGTATCAGTGCCTAGTATGTGGAAAACTGATTATCACCGGATCAGTATTCTAACAAGAAAGACTTATACACTGTGGAGAACATCGATAAGGATGCGAACTGTGTATTAAACGATTCTATCGAGCAGACACACTACAAAATCGCTGCGAGTATTGTTGGAAAGCATTTCGACAAACGTGGCGATAAAACATGTAGACCGTAATTTCACTCCAATTGTGCCACTGCTCTATCTAAGTTAAATTAGGTATGGGCTATCTAAAATTACCGCAAGTCAAGGTGCACACTACGAATTAGAACATAACCTACCCAACAGTAAAAATGTTTACATCTTGAATTCTTGAACTTCTATCTAGATTTATTTTTGAAATTGTAATATTTGTATTTTTATACTTTTATTTCGATATGTTCTAAGGGTGTTTGGTTCGTGATTATTGTAACCTTCTTCTGGTGCATCCTTACAAGGTATACGACGACATACCTACTCATACATACGATGATTCACTATTTACAGTAGGTTTGGTTGTGAAACTACAGAGTGTACAATTGTGTTTTCATTATTAAAAACGGATAAGTATATAGCAATATTTGAGGTGGGCCTTACGAGTTTGATTTCCCTCTCGAAAGTTTTTTCGCAAAGAAACTACCAACAGTAGTATTTTATGTGATATATTATCATAATACTTGATTTGTAAATAACATCAATTTATTTACATTATGTCAAAATTATATCAAACATACTAGAATAAACATTTCTTTAAAAGCGGATAACTTCACCCAGTTTTGCAGACAATTTTGCTGCAGCCAAAAATGCATAAACTCGTCTAATTATAAGTGAAGTGCATTGTTTTTCAAAATAATAAAAAAATTGATAATTTACCAATAGCCAGGCTCTATGATCACAGTGAAGGGATCAATTAAATTCCTTTGATATCGTTGAAGGAAGGCAAGTTAATTCCTTATAATTATAAATAAAATAATTATTAAATTTTTTTAACCAAAAGGTTGAGGGAACTATATCGACTTCCGATAGATTTGGCAATTAATTTATTCAATACCTATTGGAATTATTTTTAACTGGATGAGTGAGTACAGCCATACCCGTGTACATTCAAGTTCTGAATAAACTTCATTTCGAATATGTCGCAAACCAAAGTGTTAAACTGTATTGGGAAGTGTTTCGGATCCCCTCAACAAACTTTCACAACCAATACGTAAAGTTCCCAATAAGTGAGGAAGATGTTTCTTCAGTGAAAGAGAGGTATAAGTTTGGTGGAAAAATGTAAACTATATAGAACGTATTTTATGATTTACATATTTTTAGATTCTTTGAATCACCGGGTAAAGTTGTAACAATTACTAAAAGGATGTAACAAATACAATGACCAATTAAAGCGTGGCCTGATTGAATTTTTTCCATATGCTTATCGGTTCGGATCTGGTCATGTATCTGTTTACAACCTTTCAGAATAATAGTAGCTTCATATATATTTAAAAAAAATTAAACAAATCTACTCCCTTACAAAAATGTATACAAATTTATTAGAAATCATTAAAAGTTTTTTTTAGTATTATAAATAATTTTATGAAGGAATTTCTTCGCTTCAACATTTTTAAATTTAATTTTTATTTATTTTATTTATTTAAATTTAATATTTTTTATCAGAATTGAGAATTTTCGTGGGTTTAATAATTTTATTTTAAGATATTCTCAAATTACAAATAAATAAAAGATAAGGAATTAAGTTTCATTTTATAACTTTAAAAGTTGTAAATGAAAGGCGAAGTAGAATTAATTTTATCACATTTTAAAAATATTTATTTTTTAAGATTATCAAATTTAAACAATTTGAATAAATTAAGAATTACATTTACAGATTTCAAATATGTACGCAATTAAGAAATTTTTCAAATTACGCGAAATTTATTTTGATTTTAATTTAACATTTAATAATATTTTTTATTAAAAATTATTACACTTGCTCATTTACAAATGTTCAGGAAGAATTTATAAAAGCTCATTTACAAATGTTCAGGAAGAATTTTGGCAATTTCTAACAATTTTTACATTGCTCACAAAGTATTTCAAATTAATTTTACAAAATTTGAAAAACAAAATTGGTAGAATTAATTTTAAAAATTCAGTTTTAAGTGTTTCTAGACCACATACCGAATGATTTTTGGCACAACAATTGTTCCGTTTTTCTTTTATAACTCATCTACTAAATGAACTGTCCAGCATTTATAACTAAATTAGTTATTTAAATATTTATACGTTGATAAAATAATATTGAAAGTTATTTATATATTAATATCAACACGAAAAAAAAATTAAAAACTACAGTAACGTCAAAACAACATAACCATAATTTTCCATTTATAAATTAATTAATTTTGGTAATTACAAGTATATACAATGATGTAAATTTAAATTTATCAATTTCTTCCATCTATTTCTAAATCCCTAAAATAGGTATTCATTTTGTAGCATGAATGACTGCATAAAACATATACAAATACATATTTTGTATTATGTACTCGATCGAATTTTTAAAAACATGTTGCTTGGTCGCATAACTCGATTTTTTAAATAATTATATATAGAGCGCACATTTAATGATGATTTGAAGAAAGTTTCTGGATTTATTTTGCGAAATTTTAAAATTAAGGTTTACAGGAAATTCTTGACTATTTAGTTTGTTTGAAATCTCATAATTTTATTTAATTTTATTGAAAAAACACGGACATCTGAGATTATTTGGAACCATTATGTCAAGTTTGAATAGCCCCATTATGAATGGAAAAGAAATATTACGTATTTAATTCACAATATTTATGTTGCCAACCAAATTTAAAAAAAAATTGATATTAATTTAATTTAATTATTAAAAGCATAAATATATTTAGAAAAATCACTAAAACTCCTATCATGACTTCCGGTATCCCGATTCCACTGGGATTTAAAATTAAAAATAGTGGAAAAATTTATTAATAGAAATTGTGAACTCAATTGATTAAATTTAAAATGGCAAAAATTAAATTAATTATTAAATTTAAAATCGTAAAAGTCGAGTATAGCCGTGGTTGAGTGGAACATAAGAGGAAAGTTTTAGAACACAAGCGGAAAATGTTGGGCAAGAGTGGCAAGCAAGCGTAGCACGAGTATTAATTAATGTAAACTTGCTAATATTATATCGACGGAAAACCTTGAGCATGGTTTAACCAACGTCCTCTCAAGATGGTGATTTACTTTATTAAAATTAAATTGAATATCATTTTATGGAAAATTTTTGATTGATGTTTGGATCGGCCTTTGGTGGTTGCTTTGATCTATTAAAACTATACAAAGTGATCGGGCTCCGGGTTTAAAGATTTTCCATATACCACTTATTGGATTCATTTCTAACTAGCTTTTATTCAAAAATTATAAGGATTTAACATTTATTTTGATCTACTCAAATTTCAATGACCTCAGATAGACACATTTTGATGAAAATTGCTTTGACTGGAATTTTCTAAATCTTGGTGTATACATTTGATCTTTTAACATTTTGAAGGGATTCGACCCCGTAATTATCCAGAGCTCCCATATTTCCTTAATTTCAATAATTACATTTTTTAACTAAGATACCGCACTGATCTTAACCCGCAGTCGTTGCAGTGCATGCATTAATGTACATTTTTCACTAGAAATTTGTACTTGGGGCGGCGGAATTACTATATCGAGTCAAAGATTCTTTCAGAATCAAACCAAAATATTATGTGGAACGGCATATGTGGCATAAGAAACGAGTAATTGGGTTGTGTTGAATTTAAAAGCAATCCGGTTTTTACATTCGATTGAACCCGAACTCGGGTTGTCTTTTTCAAGGAGGGATATAAATCAATCGAAATCTACTATGGGTATTCAACATGAATGAGGTAATTGATGTGCTTTGTCTATAATGAGCTTCTAATCCGCTATATCCCGATCAAAATGCCATATATATATCTTAAATCAATATTTCTTCGGTTTAACAGATCTCATTCTCATTGTCATTCGATTATTACAAAATTTAATTAAACCAAGATAACCAAATAAAATGTAAAATGTTCGTATATAAGTCGTAACTTAATGACAAATAGAGATTAAGAATCGTTGTGGTTTAATTTAAAATTAAATTAAACTTTTTTTCAGAAATCCATAAAAACTATTAAATTTTTATTTATGATCAACATTCAACATTCACATCAGCGAGAGAATAATTTTCTTCAGAAAGGAAAATTTTTAATCGATTGGGTGTATGTATGTACGAGTATATGCATACAACTGTTCTCTACCTTATTGTTTTATTAAATGAATATTGTTTATTGAAAAATTATAAAAAATAGATAAAATATTATTAATTTTTAGTTCTTTTTTTCAACTTTGATAGAACAATTAAAATTATTCTTTACCAGTTTTCTTTCAATTGGGTGGAAAATTTATACTACAATAGTATAATGCAAATATAAATTATTTGTTTTAGTTCAATTGGAATTGTATAAAAATAAGTTTTAATTGTTTTATTTAATTTATATATACAAAACATTTTATAGTAAGTATTATTCCGTTTGAATTGAACAATATACGATTGCTTCCAAACGATGAATAACTAAGTGAGGATTGTTTTACATTTCTTTGCCTCTGCGTTTCAAAGAGAATGATTTTATAACGAAATACGTGATTGTTGATCAATTAAATTTGCTGGATTGTAATTTTGAAGGTTAAATCAACTTTAGTTTAATTTACTCCATTAACCAACTGAATTCTCAACAAGTTTTGGGTGAGTAATCATATAATGTTATTTATTTCTATATGGATAAACCATCTCGCGCCTCTCTGGCCATCGCTTACTTAATGGCTATGATATCGCAATGAGCGATATGAACGCAAATTTTTTTTTAAAGGCCCGTTCGCCAAATCTCTTTTCGTGAAATTACTAATAATAATAACAGTGTTAAAGGCCATTACTGGCCCCTTACTGAATCAACAATCTGGCTCCAACGGTTTCGATCCTGAGCTTGGTCTTCATACTGTCTTAGACAATCTGAAGAGGCCAAGTCGTTCTCTACATCGTGGAGCCATCGTCGCCTGCAACGACCTCTGCGCCTACCATATGGTGGCTCTCCTTTCAGAGATCGCTGCACAATTCGTTCCGGATCAGCTTGCAGAACGTGACCGAGCCAGCGTACTCGCTGAGATCTAACTTCATGTACAATATCGGGGATCTTCATCAGATCTCTGATCTCGAAATTGTACAGAGCTCGGTATGTACCATCTATTTCGCGTTTAGGGCCGTAAATCACACGCATGATTCTTCTCTCAAATGTAAGGAGCCATCTCTCGTACTCATCCGTCAGCGCCCAACTTTCACATCCAAACATAACAACGGGCCTGATCGTGAAATTACTATATTTGTTAAATATATTTGCAAAGGTTAGTTAAAGCTTGTTGTAATTTTTTTTAATTGCTATTCAACCTCCGTTTTTTAGCTAAGATGCATTTCTTTATGATGTCAATTTTGTATTTAAATTTTCGTATATACAAGTTAGTAACAAGTTTATTTACTTACTTCATCGAGGGTAATTCGGTCGAGTACGGACATTGAAGTTCAAGCATCGTCACTGGCAACGGCAATTTTGATATATCCTTCGAAAACACGTGTCCTCTTAATCAAAAGACTCGGAACAAACTTTTTCATTAACAAATTAAAAAAATCTACTGGGAAACTAATGAATAGAGCAGAAAAGTCTTAACGATATATTGATTGGCATAATATGCCCTCGTGGCATGCTACCCGTCCTCCTTTGTGGAGGACAGTCCTCCTTTCTTAAGAAATTGCATCCATCCTTCACGAGGACGAAAATGTCCTCCACCAGAAAAATAAATTATGTTTCCGAAAATATTTAAAAATTATTGGTTTCATCACTTTTCAGACAGTGAATTCCGCATTTACACTGTGAAATCAATTCTATTTATTTTATGTACACATAAGTATTTACATCTGTGAAGTTATTATCCTTTATTATCCTATTTATCCTTCTTGAGGAGGACGTTCAAATCATTTTCAATATTCACTAGTTAAAGATTACTATTTAGTCGTTAAAGTGGTTAAAGAAAACTTGTTTGAAATGGAATTCCATCATACATATTTTCATAACTTAGAGGAGACCATTTGGAGAACCTATACTATAACAAAAATTATTCGAACCATTAATATAAAATCTTAAAAAAGCTCTAGAGCTGGAAAGCTACAAGATTAAATAAATTCTTTCATTTAGATTTTCTAAATCTCAAATTAAAAATATTTAATGTACTGGTCTCCTTTGGATTTTTCCAAAGGAGGCAAGGCTATTCGTGGTTAATCTTCTGCGAGGAAATTAACAGCTTGTCGATATAGCACTTCGTTTGCTATGATCACTTCTATGCCTATACTATTTTGGTATTCATCGAACCATTATTTACGTGGAGCTATATATAGCTATTTACATAGAGTTACGCTGATGATCTTGATTTAACAGATTCAGGTAAATATCTAAGTGGCTTATCCATTGTGGAGGCATGGTGTATTGAAAAGGTTCTTCACGTCAATCCGTTAATCTGATTTAATTGTGTTTAATATAGGCGTAACAATACTCTTACATTAATCTTCTAGCTATTCCCTTTTTTGGGAGAGCGATCACTAAATGCGTCCACAGCTTTTCTGGAAGAATTACTGGACTACTATACTAGCTACAATAAGTGACTGACATATTTTGATTCAATTCTGGAGGACAATTTTTCGGAAATCGAGTTTAAGTCCCAGGATGTTATCTTTCATTGATAAATCGATGGTCCTACCGTTATTATCGAACACTTCTATTTTGTGGTGGCAAGTGGTTAACCTGAAGGCTTCTTTAGAAAAGCTTAATGGTCTATATAATATTGCTTGTAGACGAAAACATACCTCCATTACTGGTGCTCTGTCCTCGACTCCATTTCTTACTATGCGGAATCCAGTCTTTCCTTGCCTTAATAAAACGCAGTTTTATTCTAGGCACAGTTAGTTCTGCGGTAATTCTTCTGAGGTGCATTAATGCGTGGAATGTTCTCGGTGCGGTTAATGACAGTTTATTGTCCGAATTCCACTTCTCCAATTTAATCTCGGTGTATTATTCTGCAAACATTTCTTGAACCTTCGTTGTTCCAACAATTAAGTTACGATAATGTGGGCACCAACTCCTGTATAATCGTAGGCAATGAGATCGCGGATTGTTCAGCCAAAACGGGTTCCCAATTAACTTTAATTGGTCCTGAACCAGCGGCCTCGTTTATTTTCAACTACGTTAAAAAAAATTATAAAGAACTATACGCTTTGAAAAACCTAAGGTTTCAGTGGCTTGAGGCTTCTAGCTGTCGTAAGGCAAAGTACTACATTTAGCAGCCTAATTAGATCTCAACTGAGTACATATGTTTTATTTTTGAAAAAGGATCTGTTAAAAATCATGGTAGCAATTTTTACGGGATATGGCCGTTTTAAATACTGTCTTAAGAAAGTTAATGTCTGCTTTCACTTCGTTTGCAGTGGTCCAGCTTTCATTTCTGGTCGGTTTCGTGTATAACTTTAGTTCAAAATTTTGTGTATTCTAAAATTTGAGCAGAATTTTCAATTTTAGAAAATTCAAGGTTGTAAAGTTAATATATAAAGCCTTCTAGAAATTCGATATCGTGATTACAAGGAATACCTTATAGAAGATGGTCAGTAATCTTCTATTTATAAATGATTGAGGTTCAAATTTTTATAGGAATACTTTTAAGAACCTCAAATAAAATGTGATTCTTACAGAAATTTCTATTGTTAAATGTTTTGTAGAATTTCCGAGAAGTCCCGCTTGAAGTTTTGAAAATTTCTCCCAGATGGCACATGAGATGAAAAAACTAGAAATGTTGTGTTTGGAAGGTCGTAGCTCTTGTGATCGACCATTTGTATATATTGGCTGTGTTCATTAGTCTGGCTAGACTTAATCGTGTTACCTACTTCCCGGTTTTGAATGATTTAATGACCCAAAATTCAACTTGCCACTTTATGTATATATACACGTTATCTGTACCACTATTATGATGAGCCATTAATGGCTATAGACAAATTGATTAAAGAGAATAATTTATATTTTTCTCCACTTGATAAACTGAATTTCCATTATCGTACCACCATCATCTACTTATATACCTATATTGTGTGTCTATGTATATAAAGAAAATTATATTTCTTCACCATTGAGAATACTTAAAATTCCATTAAAAATGTTAAATGTTTAAATTAAGTCGCAGTTGAAATTGCAAAAAATGCTAAACTATACTATATAGTACAAAACCACTTACATGAAAATTAAATTTATTATGATTTGATTTACATTTTAAATTCATTCTTGATAGTAAATTGATGAAGTTCACAATGCAAATATACATGATTTTAAAATTCACTATAATATTCAATGAATATCGTGACGTGATGAATTCAGACCAGAATAATGATGCGGAACGGTGCTTTCGTCTAAGGAATTCTCAAATTTATTATTTGTTTCAACTATATTTTGAAATAATGTATCTTGTTTTCAACATTTGCTGTTAACCTTGTTAGGCTGTTCACGGGTAGTTTAGACCATTTAGGACATTTGAAATAGAAATTTCCACGGCTATATATTTTTGTAATTTTTGATTGACTTAACTATTTTCTTCAACATCTAGAATTTTAGTGAATTTAAATAATTGTTGAACCGATCCTATATAGAGGCGTCCACATGTATTCGTTTATATGGCATGACCAAAACGGAGAGAAAAAAAATTATATTCTATTAATAAGATATCTAAAACCAAGAAACCCTATAGACTCATATGTTAGATTAAATATTACCAAACTACATTTATTCGTATACATCGATTTTATAAATATTTAATATACAATAATAAAGGTTGTTGTTGAAGAAGCTAATGATACTATAAAGTTATTTAAAAATATTTATTAAAAATGTAAACAAAACACAAATGTTACTAAAGGGAGTCTGTAGAAACAAATCACTGAAGATTTTTCGTTTACTTTGTGTACAGAATGTACTGTGAAAATCATAGTGTTTTATAGGTATTCCCACAAAAGCAATGAAATAAATATTTGGATTTTTGCAGAGTAAATATTTATAATCAGAAAATGTACTTTTGGATTCATCCTACTGTATATATGGTTGGAATGCCAATTTAAAAATTTTATATTTATATATATATATGTATATACATACATATATACGTATATATATATATATATATATATATATATATATATATATATATATATATATATATATATATATATATATATATATATATATATATGTGTAATTCTGAAAATTTCAATTATATCTGTTTTTTTAACCAATTTGCCATATTTAAAAAATTTTTTTTTGGGTTTTAACTGGGTCTTTCGGTCACTTGAACAAGGCGAATTGTATATATATACGTAAACTTTTATCATATTCATAAGAAATTCAGTTGTCTTAAGAGCTGAAGAGCGCAGGTTCGCCGATTTTGATGAAAACATCATCTTGGCCGATGTAGCTAATTTTAATTAAATGGCTTCGTTGGCAAGTGTTGTTATCAATTTGAAAATGGATGATGAAAACCGATTTCTATTGGCTGACCTCACTTATAGAATCAATCAAGGTGTCTCGTCTTGCCACATTAAATCGATGATTGTAAATCGCTTTTGAGCATTGAAGTATAATTACAGCAATTCGATAATTAGACGCCAGTCAGTGAGAAATTTGATGAGGACTACTACGAAGTACGAGCATTGTTGGAAACATAAATTGAGAAATATAAAATAGAACAAATCGGAGGATTTAAATGAAACTCTTGAACATTTCATTACTAAAAAAAGATCATATTATGAAAATATTAATTCATTAACAACAGTGAAATTACCAAAGATTAGCATCGATCCTTATATATACAGGAGATTATAAAATGTTGCCATCATTTACATACCTTTTTGTCAATATAATACACAATCATCCAAAATTGAAAGGAGCTCAAAAAATTCAACAGTTAAAAGTCTTTTACGCGGCGAAGTTACAAGGAAGCTTGAACAAAATTAATCCGGCGATATGAGAAACCCAAATCTATGTTGTCACGCTGTAATACAATCTGTAATACAAGTTCCTATAATCAGTCAAATTAATGTATTTCGAATGTAATGATATGCATTTATTGTTTAAGTGTCTGGTATTCAAAAGCAAAGACGTAATTTCTCGATACGCACTGGTACAAGAACAATTATTGTGTCACAATTATCAAGGGTCATTTTGCCAACAACTCAAATGTGTTCATCAACATGATCTAAATATTTATTACAAGAACTGAAGTTAACGCCTACTCATATTCTATCACTCGCACTGCTATATTGTTAATGTTAAACCACGCAGTGGAGAGACAAAACTAGCTCGAGTGCTTTTGGCATCAAGCTCTAAATGCACATTCATAACCGAATATCTAGTACAAAGTCTAAGCTTTTTTCGTCGGGGACATTGAAAAGATGTACAGATTTGGATTCATCCGGCTTCCATGGTCTCCATATTTGCCGCTCGAACCTTATACAAAAGATTGCCTCTGTGTATGCTGCGGTTTATCCAAACGCATAGAAATCCATATCCCAAGATTTTTACTGTGATGGAATTAATAAATCAAATTATTCAGTTTCATACATTTTGTGTTGCAGCAGAAAACTCGTACGGCTACGTTCTCTATCTAACAGGTGTAAATTATCAAGGAGAAATCACTTGCTAACATGGTGTGGGGAAAGGGAAAAGTTGTTCCGCTTTAGCAGATTTGACAAAATTAATTGAAAATGTTAAAGTGGTAAAATTAATTAATTAAATTAATTGGTTGCAAATGATCAAATTGGAATCATTGCGTAATGTGATTTCACAGTATAGTACTCAAATTGTTGTCGGACATCCCCAGACGATTAAAGACGTTTATTATTAATCGCACCGCTTACAATATTTTACGCTTAAAATACCGGCAATCATCGATAAGTTGTTAGAATCCTGTTCTTCGTATTTCAAGACAAAAATATGCATGGTGTATGTGCTCCGATTTTTCAAGATGTCTACAAAACTTTATTATTTGTTACACCGTTCCGATATCTGTAATACATCTTTATAATATAAAACTAGAAAGATTACGAAATCAAATTATTCAGCAACAGGTTGATAATAAATTCTTCAACTTTTGTAGTAGTATTTCGTAACAGAAGAGTATTTAGTTCCACAGATTAATGATGTTGTTTTAATCAAATATACTAATTTGCTACCAACCAAATGGGCCCTAGGCCGTATATTGGAAGTTCACCCTGGACAAAATGGTGACAAATGATGTTTGGCAAAGATCATCCGAGTTGTGAAAGTCAAAACTCTCTACAACGAATTTATTCGACAAACTATAGTTCTACTACCTGTATCTACGCCAACTGCTTGAAAACACCATTATCTGACGTTTAGGCTGACTCCAAAGAAAACGGAAAAATTACATCATAACCACATATGAAACTGAACAAATATTGACAAAAAGTAGTATCCTATTGCATGTTAGTTAAAGAATTGTAAGACAATTATAATCTTCTAGTTTTAACATTATGATAATGGTTGACATAACAGGGAGGACTATATTGGAACTTTAATGAAATTAACTTAAATTATTAACTTTGTTTTTAATTCATACACAACAACATTACTCGCTCTTGCTGTAAAAAATTATTGAAGAGAATTTATCCAATTTATTTCGATATCTGTTACGCCTTTATAGTTCTACGATAGATGAAAAGCAAATATAATCTGAATAAGCCATCATAATGGAAAACTAAAAAAATTAATTAAACCTTTCATCTTACATGGATATATTCTTTTAAGTCTTATAAAGTTTTATTTATAGAAATTTTTTTAAAAAATATTCTTCCCATGCGGCGTAACACCATCTCCACAATTATAAAATAAATCGTTAAATCCAAAAGTTAATAAATTACTATAGTTATCCTGGACTAAAATTAGTTCTTTAATTAATCATCTTTTAGAATAATTAAACATCATAATAATTTAAATTGATGTATTATAAACAGAAAGCTGTTGTTGTAATATTTTTAACATAAGAAAGTATGTAACTATATATTCATACCTTGACTTTATCGTGTGCAAATGCTATATGTATATAAAGTTCACCGTATAGTGTGTTTTCTTATAAAACAACATACTCGTATGTGTGACTTCGAGAATGAGTGGTAGAGAATTAACACGCAATATTGATAAACAACACAACTATAAAAATGCAATAATGATTATCGGGTTTTATTTCAGTCATTTCTTATTCTTATCTTATTTATTTAAATGCACTCATAAATTTACATATGTGGTTGATAAGGAAATATTAAATTGGTGAATTAAATAACATTAATCTTTACAATGTTTTATGTTGAAAACGGAACCATAAATATATATGTACAATACATGTACATATAAAGTCGACATAATCAAATTTAAACAACAACAAAGCTTACAACGATGCTTTCCCTGTTCGTGTTTTTTCATAATAATTCAATTATTGTGTTACTTTTACTTTGCTTTTCATTTTTAGTATAAATAAATTTTAATTAATTAAGCTTTTATTTTGTTTTTATTTTTTTAAAATTAAATTATTTCTTATTTTTTTAAAAAAAAATGTTTTTTTGTTTTCTCAAAAGCTCTTTCATTTAAATGAAGTTATCTTCCATATAAAAAAATAAGATCAATTTTTATAAAGTTAAATGAAGAAGATTGTTGCTATCAGAAATATTGCTTCATATACATGTACATACATATTATATAATCATAAATTGAAAGCACATTAATTTAATTCAATTTGAATATAAACGGATAAAGTGAAAATCTTAATAATAAATGTATCGCATTAAAAGCAAAACAGCAAAATAAACATATGGTGCGCGGAGAGCTTTTCGGAATCTGAATATTCAACATTTTTCGACAACATCGAAAAAATTAATTAAACATTACAAAAAAATATATAGAATCGCGTGCATTTAGCAAATAAACTATGCTTTTGTGTGTTGACTTATTCAATTCACTAAACAAACAATACATAAATACAAACAAACAAAAAAAATAGCATGTCTTAGGATTTAATTTTATGTTTCGGGGCTCTCTGTTGTTTTATGTATATCATAAAAATGTATATACGTATATACATACAGAGGTATGATTGATAATAAGCGTATGAAATTTATTTAATTCCATTACACAGAATATCGCATGTTTTTAGATTATTTTTGGAGGCCACCCAGAAATATTCCACGAATTTTGTTAAAATATTGTAGAGTTTTATAATTTTTGACACGAATGACATATTTTAATTTAGTTGCTCAAAACGGTTAGGCCACATAATTAAAAAGATTAATTGAGGTAGAAATAAACGAGCTTAAAATAAATTATCCGGCATTTAATACCATTATTCCCTGATTTGAGTCAGTACCGAATTTGATCAAATTTGACAGTTGAAGAAAGGTGTTGTGAATCGTATATCTTATCATATCGAGTATATAAAGAAGTTAACTGCAAGCTGTTTCATGCGTCCATTCAATCTCGAACAACAATTCGTTAAAGATCGATAGCTTACGGACGATATAGGAGGTCGAAATTAATTAAAAAAAACTATAAAGTGAATGATATAAAGATTTGGGTTGCGTATTAATTAGTCTTCACCACCTATAAATTAAAAATATATATCAACAAATAATTATTGCAAAAGGGGATCGAAGAACTTACGGTAGCGGCAAACAAACTCGAGGCTAATCTATTCCAAGACACATAAAATGAGGAGCAAACATATATGGTAAATGTTTCGAAATCATTATGGAGGGCGATTCGAGATATACGATTACATTAATTTCAAGTCTACCAGGTATAATGTACAACCAGATACATATATGTTAACTGATATACTTTGTTCACTATTAAATCAAAGATGGCGCCAGGTAAGCCATGGTCGGATTCAGATATTTATTTTAAATGATTATTGCATTTTGAAAACATTTCGTTTGACTTGGTGGTAATGTAGTAACACTAAAGAAAGCATGGTAGCAGAATGAAGGTTCAACAGTCATTCATTTTAAGAAACTTTTGAATTTTAGATTTTTAAGGCAAGTATTTTCCCCCCTTCTTTTTAGTTGTAAATAATGTAATTATAATTATAATTAACAACAACTAATTATAATTACATTATTTTTAAGTTTATTGAGAAAACAATAAATGATGAACTTACTTCGTTTGCCATAGAACCCATTTTTGGACTTAATCTCACCTGAATTAAACCTTTAATTAATTTGTTGTTACTATGAAACTAGGATTTTCCATTCAGTGTATAACATGTCGAGGGGTCTCCGGATGGCTAACTAGCCTTGAAATAGTTAAAAGAAAAAGAAAAATGGACTGCTGTTCGATATTCTTCTACGTAATGAATCTACACTCAACTCTAATGTTGAAACTGATTGCGGAGTTATTTTGAATTTTTCACAGCCCATCTAAAATCTACCAATAATCGAAAATACCATAGAAGTAGAAATCGTAGAAGCCCGCGAAAGATCAAATTCTTTGGTTACTACAAAGGACGTTTTTGCTATTACGAGCAATCGTATTATTGAAAATGATACTACAATTTTTACCTAATTACATCTGATCATGGAGCGAACGAAAATACCCATCAATATGAAATACAACATAAAATACACGAAGATATAGCAACGCCATCTAAAAAACGATCCAAGCAACGCCACATCAATAAAAATGAATGAAAAGCCAACCTGAACACAACTAAACGAGAGGTGAGCAATATCTTGGCAGAAAGATGGACAAGAAACGGGTATATAATATTCCTAAGGAGAAAAAAAAGCCAAAATGCGATGCAACTGCTTACTGTCTAAAAAATTGGCTGCGGTGAAAGGCAACTCCATTACAGATGCACAGAGATTTCACACCGGTTTAGCACAGTAAAATATTTCTTGCCATTTTCAATAAATTCTGCACCTGTAAGGGTCAGTAAGAAAATATTCCAGAATACAGACAAGGTACAATTTTGAATTTGATCAAGAATAGACCATCTAATGATCTACAAATACCATCAGCAACAGCTGTATTGGTTCCCAAGAAAAGGACACTTCAGAGAGAAAGTTTGGAATGTGCAAAACTATTTTAAGCAGAATTAGCAAAAATGGAATTCGAGTTTATCAGGCTTTTTAACTTTTATGTTGTCTTCCACAAAGAATAATCTGTCCTCACGGTTGCCGAGGACGAACTGATTTCTTCTTCCTGCAATGCAAATCTTTAAGTCTTAATAACTCAATTTAATTTCCGTTTCAATAACGGTGATTTGGTTTCTTGCCATCGGGGGCGTATTTTCCGCTTTTCCAGGATTAGTTCCTGTATGATATGTGGCAGTTTATTAATGTTTTCAGAACTACTTTCGATCTGTGTAACCTTTTCAGCTGATCATGTCATCTTTTAGATTTTCTGCCGCCGCTTCAATATCTGCTGGTGTGATAAGAGGGATATTCAGTACACAATTTTGTTCGACTAGCCTCTTATATTGATCCCAATTAGTTTGCTTGTTTGTAAGCCGTTTTGACGTTTCTATTCTTAGAACGCCGGTGGTCACTCTTACAATTACAGGTCAGTGATCGGAGGACATATTATAGCAGTCGGTGGCCTTAGCATAGGTACAGATGTGTTTATATTAATAGTAGTGTACATTTTACAATCTTGCTTATGATTTCTTTACTACATATATTTTGTTTGCACATGAATCATCAATGCAAAATTGTATAACAAAATTGAAAACAAGTTTGCTTCATCGACCTTCGGCGATGTTAATCTGGAATCCCATTAAGTGTGTTTGGCGTTGAAATCACCCCCCGCAAAAAATGTATTACCTATCTGGCTGAAATAATCCATGAAGTGCAGTTTTTTTATAGCATGTTTCAGAGGACAGTACACTGCTGGTATGTTTCCAGACCATTCCTGCAGACAGATGCTCGTTGATTGGATATGTTCCCATCTGGGTGCTTATAGTGTCATAAACAATTTAGTCCCCATGGTCGTTTGCATTCGATATATTTTGACGACAGTAATGTTTTATTTTTAACGACTATCTGCCTCAACGCGTTCATATTCTGCATCGTCAGATTCATGGATCTCTCCATCTTCGCCATGAACTTTTGCATCATGTTATTAGTTAACTTGCTTGAAGCTGATACGAGGTTTCCTTCTTCGCTTCCTTGCACAATAGGAGCGGTACCTAACGATACCTGCATATGAAACCCCTTGATACACACTACTGTTTACAGTTGATTTTTGTTGGTTATTTTGTGTGTTATGAACTAATACTTATGGTCGAACTCACGATTCATAATATTGGTAATTGATTATTTCTCGCGATTAATAATATTGATAATTGATTTGCATTAAAATCCTTTCTCAGCGAGAGCGGCTCGTATATCGTTTGCATCCACGTAGCCCTCTATACCTTTTAACATGACGATCAATCTTTTTAGTTGGTAAGTGTATAGTATTATGTTTACCGACTTCGTCGAAATGTTTAACTAACACTCTGTAAGCGTCAATATTGAGCGGTTGAATTTTGGTTTCTTTTATATCTCCTCTTTTTACCACGGAGATATAAAATTGTAGACTTAAATTCAGAAAGGAGAAAGTATATAATCATCTTCAAAAAAACGTAAGTGATTTTCATTCATTTTATGATAAACTTCTTTTCGGATGAACAAAATTGCTATAGATATTTATGATTATGATTACGTCATAATTTGAATAGTTTTATAGTTTATTTTGTAATTTTATTGAATTATTATTGTAAAGGGTGGGCCATTTAAAAATTTAAATTTAAAAATGCAATAAAACAAAAACGGTTTGAAATTTTGCCAATTTATTTTTTGTTGTGAAGTACAATTGTTCCGGTTAGAGATGGAATATTATTTCATTCATATAGCTGCCGCGGCTGGCCTCACAGTACCACATTCGATCGGACCAATTTTCGAGCACTGATTTTCGAGCACCATGATAACCGATTATTTTACGCCCCGCTCTTCATTGTATTTATGTGAACTGTGTTTGGTTTCAACAGCAATTGGTGCAATTTGCCACACATCTCATACCATAATCGATTTATTGCGTCAAACGTTTGATTGCCGTTTAATTAGCCAAAATGGTGATGTGAATTGGCCGGCAAAGAAGCTGCGATTTAATACCATTGGACTATTTTCTGTGGGGCGTCGTTAAAGACAAGTGTTATGCCGACCAACCAGAGACAATTGAGAATTTGAAGGTCAACATTCGTGATGCCATCGTCGAGATACGACCCCATACACTCGAAATAGTGCTCGAAAATTGGTACGATCAAATGGAGGACTGTGAAACCAGCCGCGGCAGCCATATGAATGAAATAATATTCCATATGTAACCGGAACAATTGTACTTTACGACAAAAAAATAAATTTGGCAAAATTTCGAACCGTTTTTATTTTGTTGCATTTTTCAATTTAAACTGTTAAATGGCCCACCCTTAATTTTAACAATAAAATAATTATGCAATTTATTTATGCCAAGTTGAATTTATTTAAATTGCTACAGAAGTATGGGTAATTCCGCAAAGTTTCCTTTAAGTTAATTTTCCGAAACTAGTTGTTTTGAATAAGAAAAACAATTTATTCTAAAGTATGTTCAATTAAGTTTGATGGACCTACACATTCTGCATTTCTCGCTGACGATATGCAGAATTACGATTAATTATTAATTTAACAAAAGAAAGCCAACATCAATTTCCTCTCTATGTCCAGATTACCGATTACAATGGCAAATCACATGACATAAGTTTCGCTAAAAATAATCAAGATTTGTAAAGATATATTTACCTCAACGCATAAGTCAATTATGAGTATTTATATGGTAATTGAAGTTTCACCGCAAAGCTTTGTACTTAAATATTAAACACTTAAATGTTAAGGATCAGGTGTAATGGTCGACATAAACATACTTTCCATTATGACTAAAGCGAATTTACTGGAATGGACAATATAATGGTATCAAAATCTTTATATAATGGCAAAACTGTACATTATATGCTGTTATGCTTAATGACCAACTGTAAATTTGTATGCTATATGATTCAAATTATTGGGGAATGATAATAAATAACTTAAATTAATGATTAAGTTAAATTTGGAAAAAAATTACAATTTCAAATGAAAAATTAACATAATACAAGTATAGAAGTTTAAACAAACTTTCTAATTTCTTAATGAATTTTTAAACACGGTTTTAATGAATTTTCATTTCACTTGATTTTACACAATTGTGTGATATTTTTCAGATTTATAATGTTTAAATTAATATATTAGGGGAGCTTGGAAACAGGCGGTATATTATAATGAATAATTAATTAAAGAATTATATATCAACTTGTTTTTTTAGTTTGTGAATTTATTATAATTTTAAATGGGCAGCTGTAGCCTTTTTACTATAAATTTTAATCTTTAGAAAATTAACTATTAAATTCACAAAAGGCTAATCTGCATACCGCTTTGATATTAAATTGATGTTTATAGCAGATATACATACCTATTGTAGTTAACTGAAACTTAAATTGTTCGAAAATCGCTGCCTTAAATTTTGTATATGTAGCATAAGGTTGTATACAGCTCCGGAAAATAGTATACCCCAAAGAGACCCGTGCCCCAAGGCCTGAATTAGTAAAAATTATTGACATAATATAGAATGCAATTTTTTCTAGAACAAAAATCAAACTATATACTTATCCAGTTCTAAATACTTTTAAGTATTTGCAGACGAAACAAGTTTTCACGTCTGCTATACTGATGTGATCATTGCACAAATATTTTGTTATTCCACTTTATTATGCAACTCTATTTAAAACAGCTGTGTGAAGGGGACTTTTAAAGAGCAATAAGACCGCATACAATAATACATCGACACCAAACGGAAAAAGTTTGTAACAGGATTTCAAAAATACGATATGAAAAGGCAGCATGAGGTGCGATGCAGGATATTTAAAACCAGGATAAAATACCAAACAAAATGAGTACGGAACTAATAGTATATATTTCAGAACTACGTATCTCGATGGAATCGAACCATCAAGGCTATTTATTAACCGATTAGGATGAGATTCATGCCGAGCAAATATATCACTTACATAAGTTATAAAAACGAGATTTCAACAGACAATTCAAACGTTGAATGTTTCTTTATTTTGAGAATATTTCCAAATTTCGAATTAAAAACTATAGAATCATTTCTATAAAGATAAGAGTCGATTGTTTCGAATGACGACTATAGGTGCGAGATGGCAATTACCTTTAATCGAGATTCAAAATCAATTTTAACCTTAATGTCTACTATAATTCTGATTTTATTTATTTTTTTTTATTTTTTTATCTTATTTGAAAAAATTGAATTTCTTCTAAAACTTTTAAATTTCTTAATTAAATTCCAAAATTCGAAAGATTGCAAAAGTCTAAGACTCTGATAAAATTTAAAATTTGAATTTTTGAAATTTAAAAATTTGAAGATTAAATTATTTTGAGGTTGCGTATACAGTAAACCAAAACCCAAACTTCCAAAGCCAAAATTCAAAACCAAAAAATTCCAAAATCAAAAATTACAAAAACCAAAATAAACATAAAATGGAAAATAAGGTTATCTGATTGAGATATTTATACCTCTATTTACCACTTGAGAGCATTCAAATTCATTTTTAAATCTTTTTGTAGCTGCAGTGGTCTCATATTTTTTGTTAAGTATACATATAATAAGATCTCTTTTCGATGTAAAAGTACGATGAAAACCGAACTTAATGTGAATGGAAATTATGAAATTTACATGAAGCCAACGGAACACGCCCATGATTCTCAAAGCTCTTCAACTCATGTCTCTAAGGCTAATAATCAATTGAAAGGGTCATCTAATTTACCATCTCAAATTATACGCAATCATACGCTATTGATTGTAAGCAAACTGCTCGAGTGTTCTTGCCAAACAAAACAGCTGAGGAAATAAAAATTAATCGTGTACGTGCTCATGCAAAAAAATATTAGGATGAGTTGAAGTATTTAGAGGGAGGGATTATTGTATTGTCAGAAAATTATTAAATTTATTATTTTAGTTTAATGACTAAAAAAAATAAAATAAATTTTTATGGATTACAGCGGAATTTAATTCATTAATAGCACCAAAAATAATCATAGGAGATTTTGTAATCATCCAACAGTGCGCAAGAGAAAATTTCCACGAAACTGAATTTAGAGATTTTTTTTTTCCATTTTGGACAGCTAATTTGGAGGAGGGTACAAAAACTATAGCTAACACGAAAATACGACAATTCGTATGAATTTTCGTTGCAAGTAAGAATGCTTAAAGCTCTGTTTTCTTACTTCTTGATAATATTTGCAGATATTATGAAAAAACCCAAAATTCGGTTGAAGCATGGCATAGACGCTTAAAAGTTGTGAAAGAAATAGAAAGAAATCATTGTAGTCTATATGCAATAATCGAAGAATTGCGAACAGAATTAGTATTATCTTTTAATAACAAATTTAAAGCTGAAGCAGGGGAAATTATTAGACCATCGAACAGAAAAAATATTTGTAAATATAAAAGCATCTTATTATTTTCTTACCTATAATTTGGGACTAATCCCATATTTTGCCCATACAAAAGAGTAGAACATTTCTGCAATTTTTGCAATATTCATAAATTTAGCGAAAATTAGCTAGAATTTAGGGACCTTTTTCAAATGTAAATTTTTTTTCGGAATTAAGATGATTTTTCGAATTTCGGAATATAACTCGAGGTATTAAAAAATTAAACAAAATTTAGGAGATTTTACCTATTATCGCATATTTTTACAATTCACCAATACTTTTTAGATCAATTTTTAAAGTATATTTTTCGATGAAAAATGTTCTCGTGCATTTTAGTTAAATTCTAAAATTTTGAAAAATGTAATTAATTTTCAGTTGATTTTATTCTTTTAAAAACATTTATAGGGATCTATTTTTATCAAGTCTACTAAAGTCCCATGCCAAGTTTGTGGGACAGGTGAGAAAGGCTTTAGCTGCCATTAAATATCTTATTCTGCATCCTTATTATGATTTTAATTAATTTTTTCTAATGAGCTAATCATATAGTGATTCCGGATTACAACACACAACTGTTTCAGCTTGAATAAAGTTAAAAGTATGTACATTGGTAAAATACTCATGCATTAATTACAAAACTTCAGATAACAAGCACTTTAATTTTAAAATTTTGTTGTTAGCATTTAACAGAACTGGTTTCAGTATAATTTTCAATTCATTTCGTCATACCTACAGTATAGGTATATGAAATATCGGAGAAGCATTTAGAATTCAAACCACGACAGGGAATTTATATAAAAAGCTCATAGCTTCATCAATTTGAAAATTCAAATATCGAACAAAATGTAAATAAATCGATCCAAGGTGCACTGTTCGTATAGTTATGATTCAAACGTGCGGTAGATTTCTTGGCGAGTTCTAGAAAACATATTGGTATTTTTGTAAATTTATTTAATTTATTTAATTTTAATTTTTTCTTTATATGTAATTCTGAAAGTAAAACTTTAAGTGTTCTTAAAATTTACGAAATCACATTATGGTTGCAAAATCTCTTTTAATTTCATGAATTCGAATCTGAAGATGAAATTTATAATTCGAATTGTTAAATAAAATCTAAATAAACAAATTTAGGGAATGTTTGCCAAATTTTGAAATTTCAATCGAAATTAAATTGGTTTATTTAAAAGTTCGGCATATTGTAACAGGTATAGTTTTACTGGAAGCTGTATTGGATGGAACAAACAGGGAATGATTCTAAATAATAATTGTGTGGCCCAATGTATTTGTAGATTTGAATTAAACTTTCTATATAAGTGACGTCCATAAAGCAACAACGCTTATTACTTGAACTATGTATAAGGTATTCGGTTTTTGTATTGTTATATACCAGATCATATGATCTTTATTTATTTATATGTATATGTACTACTGCGGATATATATTTGTTTTCCTATGTACCTCTGGTTAAACATTAGTATGGTAACAGAAATTCTGCATTTGTGTTAAATATTAAGTACATAACTGACCTTCAATATGATACATTTGCGTAAGCGATCAAGAAGAATAAAGTATCGATGATGGACAGATAGCAAGGCGAAACCGAACGATAAACAAGTCTATATAAACCGTGCTGTATTCTATTTTTCTAAAAAGATAATTGTTCTATACTATATTAAAGTGCCGGGATAAGAAATATACAACTTTTCTTTGTGAATAATAGTGTGTGTTTCTGTATACGACCTCTGGAGATGGCCGGAATGCTATAAAAAAAATTGGTTGGATACCTTATAAGGCGTCTTATAATACATAGCACGATAAAGACACGTAAATGGTAATTGTATATACTGTTGTCTGGTTCGAAATCGTGTTCTAACCTTTGTTTGTTTCTTATTTTATAGAATAAAGGATCCATTGATAAAAAAAAAACCTCTAAATATACGTTATTTTTCTGGCGGAAAATCTCCGAAAGTGCAGACGGTTTCGCTTGCGGTTCTTTTTTTTATATAATAAAAGAAAAAAAGGAATTAATTAATTTATATCGTGATTAATAAATATTTTATCTGTAATTGTTTCAAACAGGTTAATTATTTGATTTTATTTTGTTGTGATAAGATAATCTATCAGTGATCTTAAAATATTGAAACTATTGGAACGTGAAAAATCACTTAGTATAAGTTAACATTTTTATTGGGTAAAAAACCCCGAATTTCAGCCACGCCACCACCAATCTTAGTGAAGCGCTTCAGGCGGATTGTGGGGTAAGTCTTACTTATTTTATATATATTTTGTGTTGATAAAAAAAAATAACAACATCAACCATACCATTTGAATTTTCACGTTGAAATCGTTATAAGAATAAATTGGTATCAAATAATTAATTTGTTTAAGTAGGAATAATAAATATCAATAAGTTAAACACATAATAATAACTTCTTTGCTTACTTAAGGTACTATTCCATGGACTGATTGACTGAGTTGACTGAAAAGATGATAGCAACAAAATTACATTAGAGTAACAAAGACAACAAATAAACGTTTTCTTTTTTTGCAAAATAATTTAACAGCGTAGTTTAGTATTAGACATTTCAAATTTGAAGTTTAAAAATTGTTTTTATAAAGGAAAAATTGACATTTACAAAATCACAACTTGGATTGAAATTGATATTTACAATTTTCTTCCACTCAAAAATAATTTTTATAGTGAAATTCTTTTCCATACACAAACTTTATAGTAAAATTCTCTTCCATGCGCAAATTTTAGGTATGTTGTTTGTTTGACTGCCATAAAAAGTATTCGATTTGATACTTTTTATGGCAGTTCACACTGCTAAAACTCAAATATTTTTTTACTGAGAAAATTTTTTTGTTTCATTTGTACAACCACAAAATATAATTTCTTTTCTTTCTTTAAATTGACTGAGTCAGTCAATCAGTGCATGGAATAGTACCTTTAAGATTTCTTATTGTATATATATCTAACTCTAAATTTTTGGTTGTTTAATGGGATAACCTATGCATAATATTTATAATAAATTTAGTCTTAGTTTTTTTTAAAGAAAAATTGGTCTTTTCATTAATAGGATAAAAGAAATATGTTCTAATTAATTTTCTTATTTCGGTGATGATGTTCTCGGACAAGTGCTGTTTACAAAAAAAAATAAAAATTAACATTACACGTAGATGTGTTATATGTTCACAGTTAAACTTAAATTGGAGCAAAATGAACCTCCCATTTCCAACTGAAAGCTACCCGAACCTAAATCGTGTATTGGCTCCAAATTATCTGTCGAAAAAACAAACAAATTTGAATCAACATCATTAAAAACGATTTTGGTAGAAATTAGTTAGGAAACCGGCACTGTCCGTTATGAGACAGTAAGTTTGCTATTATTTTTTGTTACCATTCTTAACTTGAGTTTAGGATGTGTTTATCATACCATTTATAATACTGCAACAGCTTTTTAAATAAATATTTTAGAATTTAAAACAAACTGTATACAATTTATTTAAAACACCGCATTCTTCCCTACTTCTTATATTTTTTTAACGAATATTCAATTAATAACTTTAATTCAAGGTGTCTCTTTACTTATTAAGATTGGTTATATTACTTTAGTTTCAACTGTACTAGAACCTTTGCAAATTTCATAATGAGGATAAGCTTTCAAATTTCAACTGTAGTTTTGGGTATTTTCTAATAATATTCTTTATTTATTCATCGTTGAAAATGGCAAAATGGTAAAATCAAAAAACGGTAATGGGCTTTAAGCTTGAAAAAATAAAATGTTGAATTCGGCCATAGTGAATTCTAAGTCATAAGTACTTAATCAGGGAACACACCGTTTTAAGAATTTGTAATGGATCTGACAGGGTGTGCTTGAAAATTAAAACATTTAATTTTCTTATACTGTTAGGAGCATCTTAATATCGTTTCGTGGATTTCTAAATATCGTTTCTTGGAAATGGGCCTGACCGAATTAAAAACTTAAATTAAATTTTAATTTTAAGACAAATTAATGATTTTGCACACGGATTGTAATATATAATTAATAAAAATAATTCGAATTTATATTTTAGAATATATAATGAGAATCATGCAGGCTGTTTTGAAACCTTATTCTTCAACAATGTTGAATTGATTTAAATAATTGAAACGATTTTACTTTATATCGAATTAATTTTTAGTCAAGAGCTTTCAAAGAAATGATTTGGAAATCAAATTATGTTTCTTCAGCCCTTATTTGATTTATTATTACCATGCAATTTATTTAACTTGAAAAAATTTGAAATTGAAGTATTTAAATATATCGAGGATTAGAAACTGGCTTCTTATATATTATATTGTACATATTATCGAATTCAAAAGCCTGCAGCATATCATACCTCTACAAAAATATCGCACTTTGTTCATGCTAAATTGGATAAAAAATAAAAATGATATATTTATGTACATACAATTCTGACGGTGTAGGTGTACCTGTACTTATAAGTTCAAAAAATTATTTATACATTTTTTTTATGCCGTCAGTTCTCGGTATAATTCACATCACAATTTTGTATTTGAAATATTGTTTTGAGAGACGCATGAAGCATTTTAGTTTGTTTAGAATTTTATTCTGGCTTCTATTTTGCTCGAATTTTTTTAAATTTATCATCTATCAATTTATATACATTTCGATATTTCTATATAAATATGTACGTATATATAGCCGCAAGTAATGTCTACCACACGAAAATGAATGAACCTGATGTTGTGGAATAAATGTTATTTGACGGATTATTTTTATATATAGCTATATATAGTTTATCCGTGCATGTATATACATATGTATATAAATGTTTAGTTTGTGTCCCATAAATTTAATGTTGTGTGTTTATGTTCAGTAAACACAAGATTACCGCAGAAGAGAAGATACAGAATACGATATTACTATTGATAGATCAGAAGGTTTAAAACTAATATATAATGGAACATCGTCAGCGTATACATAAAATTTAACAGATTTAATTCGCCTCTCAAAATATCAATAGCTGTTAAAGATGTTTCATTATGCGTTTCAAGGTTGCTTCCGATATGTGAGATAGCTTTTTATGATTATAAGAACAGAATTACTCCGTAGGCCGTATTCGTATTTCTGGGCTGCTAAGTTTTCTCATTAATATGTTGTGATCAATCATATGACCAAATATTTTCGATCGCGAAAGAGTATGTTTCACAAAATTTAAATATTTTGAAAACGTTCCAACTAAGCAACAAACAATTTTTTCACTGCATGCAATTATTTCAGTCGTATTTCTAAAATTCGATTTAAAATTTAGTTTGTCTTACATAAATATTTCAGAAAGAGATTTGTTAAATTTGATCACTTTAAAATTAACAAATTTAAATAAATTCCATTTCTAAACTTAACGAATTACACATCGAAATTCGATTTTAAAAATATGGCAAATTTAAATTTTAGAACCGTGGCGCATACAACCAAATTGCTTTTTAAAACTTAATATTTGTTGTGTTTAAATTTCACAATTCAAAGGTTGGCTTCCAAAAATTGACTCCGAAATTTTATAAAAGTCACTCACTAAATTTGAAATTAAGTTTTGACCTTGAAGTTATAATTTAAATTATTTTTATTATTTTGAACCTGAAAATGTGGAAATTAATAAAAAATCAATCCACTGGCCAACCTGTTGCTGTTTACCGAGAAATATATTAAATAAAATATAAATAAATTTAAAAATTTGAAATTTTGCTTTCTGGGCAGAAGATTTCGTTCAAAAAAAATTATACAAAAATTTTCTGAAACCGTAAGAAATTATAGTTTAGATTTTAGAATTTAAAATGTTTAACTAATTAATTAATTAAAAAACTTTGAATTTAAGATTTAATAATCTAATTACAATTCACATTTGTGTTTTAAAAATAAATTAAATAATTTTGAACAATTTTCAATTTGAATCTCTTAAATTTATAAATATTAATTTTAATTCCGGATTTTAAAAGGAGTATTTTAATGTTCCAAATGAAAATTTTTCTCTAAATGGTTCTCTATTTAAAATTTGAAATTTAGGATTTTATCATGATCGCATTAAAGTTTTGGATTCTAAATATATAATTGGGCAATACGAGTTTAGATTTTATTATTTATATGAAATTTTGTCTTTAGAATTAATATTTGGGTTTTGAAATTTGGCATCTTTAATCTTTGAAATATAAAATATAGAATTCCAAAATGTTTTATGTAATTAATTATTTAATATTCTAAAGCTAAAATAGATTTAAATTTTTTAAAAGAAAATTCTTCATTTTAACATCAAAATTCTATACACCTAAAGTATCCATAATGATATTTAAAAGTGGAATTATTTAAAATGGAATTTTCTAAATTTAATAGTAAGAAATTTAAAACCTTTTTTATAAATTTTCCAATCAAAAATTAAATTTTACTCAATCAAATTTTAAAATTACAAGCACTGTAAAATGTGAATTAACAATTTAACCTTCTTTGCTAATTCTATATAATATATTCCAAATTCGAAATTTAACAATTTCCCGATTCTGAATTATTTGGATTCAAAATAGAGGAACCTCTAAATATTGAGTCCCAATATTTTTCAATATATTAGCATTCTATAAACTTAAACTTCACTGTCTAATACTGCTTATTGCATTTGGGTTGCTAACAATTTTTCATAGTTTTAATCCTATAGGAGATTAAGGTGCTAGGTACTCTCCTGCTAGGTACTCTAATGTCATCATCCAAGAAAAAATTATTTATATTTACAGATCCATTGGTATCAAACAAGCCATATAGTGTATACTACTGAATTCCAAATTATAGCCAACCCCACCAGGCATTCATATAGTAAAACATACAAAAAATTGTTTAGCATTGATAGATGATAATTCTTCGTGTTTTATTATGTGAGAGCTGGTAAAAGTCGAGTAAAATTTGTGCCGATAATTTTACATTTTTATTATTATTTATAATTTACTGTAAATGGAGATTTACAACACACAATAAAATTGATAATAAATTTTAATCGACCTTGCCAAGTACTCACATAGTAGAACACACGAAAAATTATCTAGCGCTGATGCAAGACAATTATTCGTGTGTTTTACAAGTGAGTGCTTGGAAAAGTTGACTAAAATTTGGTATCGAACATTTTTAATGTTTTTTTTATTATTGTTCCATTGATTGTATTTTTGTAGATCGTTTTGGCTGTTACAATAGAGCAGTGTGTGATTTTTATAAAGGAATTTTTAAACTGATTAATCATTGATAATTTTAACTGTTTGTTGTGATTTAGTTGGAAAGTTATTTTCTGTGATTTTGAAAACTATTATACATGGTTAGAATTAGAATTGATTTGACATTTGATTTCGACGTAGTTTGTCCAGCAAATTACAGTTTTGATTGATTCTTGGGCAATAACGTAATTCAATGTGAATGATTCACTTTACCTTTACTTTGTGTAGAAATTTAAAACTTAAAACATGATTGTCGAGCAAAAAAAAAACTATATCGTTGTAGGTGACTATTGTAACAGTGTAATTATTTACAATATTAATGTAAATCTATGGCTTTTTCACAAAAATAGTTTTTCTGGTACGATTTTGTAATTCAAATTTTATGTCAACAACTGTCCATATAGTTTATAGTTTCATAGATAATACTTTTGAATACAGACTACCGGCGTCCCACAAGTCGAGTTTGTTTAGGCGATTGGGTATTTTTAAGCAACCTGCACATTTAACTAAATTTCTGGTTTCACAATATAACAACAAAAGCTGATGTTCCTTATACCAGTTTCTATACAGAATTCTACATTCTAAATCTGTTAAATTGCGATCAGCTACAAATATGTTAATGAAGCTCACCGTAAGTACTCTGAGTTTCTAGCTTAACTTCGAATGCAATCCAAATTTGTGATTATGTGTACGACTGTATTAACAAAAACAAAATTGTAATAAGAATAATATTGCGTATTACCTAATAATACCTAAATAAACAAAAAAAAAAGTACGTCACCAGAATTTTTTTATTGTGCTGCAAACTGCACGTCACTCGTTCTATGGCCAATTCGGTATCACAATTAATGTTTGATGACTATGATAACGACGAACTTGTATTTATCAGCTTAGTTTTAATTTTGATTTATATTGTTTTGTCCTCAACATGATTTTATTAGTTTTTGTATATTATAGGTTCAGTTTTCAGGTTTCCGTAGATTAAAAATAATAAATTGAACTAAATTATAGGTTCTATGTCAGCTAAATTTAAATTAATTAATTATAGCTTTGCATGCAGTATCTAGTAAATTGGAACTAATTTGAATTAATTTTCACAAGTATCTCATAAGTCTCATCCAGCAAACTAACAAATTTTATTTTAGAGCTGTTTTGCTGTTATGAAATTATAGAAGTACTAGGGACATTTAATAAAGTGTTAAAATCGTAATTTTGTGTTAATATACAAAATAGTGAACCCCGATGCACTTCGTTGCAACCAACCAAAAAAAGAAATGATATATTCTAGATTTTTTTTATGAAATGAATGCATTGTATTTCAAAATTATTAATGTCAATCCAAAACATTTGGATATACATACAATATTTTTCGTTTGCCCATTTGAAGCGAGCACAAACAAACAATTTGGAGTTCCAACTCTTGAGCAGGCCACGTATAGACGTCCATCTGAAAAGCACGGCTCCTCCAAATTTAATCAGCATATTTGAAGCGTTTGTCCTTATTGCTGGACATGGCAAATGATGGGAATTGCAAACGCTTAAATTCAAATGGCATGTCTGTTGGAATCAGTGGAATACCTGGCATGAGCACAATTTCACCTTTCGCTGTTCCGGTCAATATTTGGGCTTCAATTAAATTCGGCATCAATTTATTTACTGCCAATCTTGTGCCATTGCACAGTTTTGGTGCATTTAAGTAAAATAATTGATGAGCCAACCTTTAAATTCAAACAATGCGGTGGCATACCAGGTGGTTCCAATTAATTCAAAAATTCAATTGGATATATTCACTGCACCATCTGCATTGCACTATCAACAGATTTATATGATGTCACTGCACCTGGTAATTTTTCTTGAATCTGATAATTGATTGCATTGACGTGTGCATTTTTTGGTGCCAATATTGCGCGTTCTCTCAACCAATTGTGATTCCTGTAATTTTGAACAATATTTGGGAACACACTTTCAATCAACTGTTCTGTTGATTGGAGAATGGTACAAAAATTGTTCAGCAATGTAATCAATCCATTTGTGTTTGTATCGTCCACCATCCAATAGAGTAGCAGCGATTCCCGACGAAGCAAGTGTCAATGCAATTTTTCGTTGCGATTGCTGCCAATATAAGTAATATCTCAAATGTTTTTCCCGTACCACCAGGCGCATCCAAGAAATATAATCCACCGTCATCATTTTGTACAGCTTGCATGATGGTATCATAGACATGTTTTTGATGGTCATTTAATTTGGGAACATTCAAATTCACAAATGTTTGCAATTCATTGGGATCATACTGTTGTTGACGTTGCAATTCTCGATCAAATAAATCATGCATTGGACGATTGGGTGGTGACAAACCTAATTGCCCTAATGCTTTATTTGCAATCGTTAGGCACATATCTTCAATCGCTATCAATGCCTCATTATACATTTCCAATGAAATCACCAAATCAGCGTTTCTTGTGTGATGACGCATTCCAATCAAATGGTCTTCTACCATAAAATCGTTTTATTTATTCCACAATTCAAGTGGATTTGATGGAAAACATGTTGATATGATTATGGCATATAACATACGTATTTGATGTGGAGAAGAAGCAAACGATGCATCATGAAGCGTTAAATCCCAATGCGCATCATTTCTAAGTAAATGTGACACATAAATGACCATTTACTCTTCGCAAATGTTGAAATGAACGTGGTCCAACAACATTTACTAACAACAACCGCAAATAATAACATTCTGCATTGTTTGGATGAACTGTGTATAATCTTCCCATGGTATCTGCAAAAAAAAACACCCGGATGGCCATCAACAGGTGTTCCTTGTTTACGTCGTTGTCATTTCTTTGCAGTCCAAGTGAAATAATGCGTTACATCTGAATACAGCAACGTTCTGGCAAATTCATCGCTTTCACACAATTGAAAGAATGCAGTTAATGTAGTTGCTGGTGGTTGTGCTTCTCTCTGCTGTAAACTTGCATCAACAGCAGGATATCGCTCATGAATTGGAAATGAATAAATTCTCCAAAGAGCTTCATTAGTGCTAATGTCACGCCCCATTTGATATTGGGCGATTTCATCATTGCTATTGTCACCAGCTACTCCAAAAACAGCCATATTACTGCCTTTATTCACATACTTGCAAATGTAAGCAGCGAATATATGACCGGCTGTATCAGAACATGCGCATTTTGACAGGTTCAAATTACAGGTTCAAAAAATTGTACTAATTAAACAAAGTATGAAATGAAAGCCAAATAATATAATAATTTCATTATTCTTTATTTTGAAATAACATCAATTTATCTAAACACAATTCGTTATAATCAATAATGTTTGTTTAATTTTATCTTAATGCGAGTTGATGAACAATATTTTTAGTCAATTCCTGAGGAGTATAAATGAATAAACTTGACGGTTTTCCAACGCGAGAACACGTATAATTGGCCATGTGAAAAGACCGGATTTTCTAGATCCAACCCACAAATCGACATTGTTTGACCTTGTGACTTATTAATAGTCATGACAAAAATGCCAAACGAATTGGAAATTGCAGACGTCTGAATGGAATGGGTGAGTCTGAAGGGATCACTGGGATTCGTGGCAGAAGAACAACTTCACCTTCAAATTTGCCGTTCAAAATTGTAGCTTCAAGAACATTGCCCATAATTTTTTTTATGACTAATCTTGTACTGTTGCATAGCTTAGGTGCATTTAAATTCCGAAGCAAAATGATAGGTGAGCCAATTATTAATCGCAAGTTATGTGGTGGCATCCCTGGTAAATCCAGCGAATTCAAAAATTCAACAGGATAGTTGACTGCTTCGACAGGATCGGTAACAGTGTCGATCGATTTGAACAATATCTCATTGCTGGGCAATGACTGTTGTATTTTGAAATTAATAGCGTCAACATCGATATTTTTTGCAGCTAAAATAGCTCGTTCACGAAGCCACGCATGATTAATATAATTAGCTTGTAAATCTGGAAATATGCTTTCAATCAAAGCATCTTTCGTATTTACAATGTTGCAGAAATTGTTTGGCAATTTGATACATTGTGTGTCTGCATGCAATGGTATTGTTCCATTTCCAATGTTGAGCAATTGCTCGGAGAATGATAGTACCAATGGATCGTTTTGCAGTTGAACACGTATATTTGTGTTAAGACGTAATGTACTGACATTTCGCCATAGATATGATTGTTTTATACATGCGTTAATTTCATCCACATATATGTAGCGCTTGGAATGACCGGCAATGTCTGTCTAAAATCACCGGACAGCAGCAGTAAAGCACCACCGAAAAGCCTGGTGTTGTTATTTAGATCTTTCATCATTCTATCGACAGCTTCAAGTGATTAATAGTGCATAAAAATAAATATTAGGTAATGTCATGTGTAGATTGTACCTGTTGCTGGATTTTTTTGTTTGATATTTAAATGATATCCATCTTCTCCTACCCAAAATATCAATGGATATTGCAAAGCGTTGTAAGAGCGATGACTGTCTTCAATCGTATGCACTGTGTTATCTCTGCGTTTGATTCGTATATCTCGACGTTCAAATGCGTCGCCAACCATAACAATTACAACTTCATTAATGGTCGGTGCATTATATACGCCCGCGTGCTGCTCAGATGGTACTTTGTTTGCTTTGATGACGATCGTATAGTTTTCGTTTTGCAGTTTGTTTGAAACGGTATTGAACAACTGGACCAACTGGTTGTGATTCTGTAAAAACGTTTCTAAAATACCCACAATTTCTCGCTCCTCCATCTGCTCGATATGGTTGTACTGGCAGCGTGCGTAATTAAAATGTCAAAATTACGAAGCACACTTAATATAATACACTCAAATTAAAATGTCGAAAAATAAACGAAATCCTATGCACGTAACTTATATCTGAATATAATACGCTCAATATGTGTGAATTTGTTAGATTTGTGAATCTTAACCATCCAGGGCGCCACCCAAAGGCATACAAAAAAATTCATTCAAATCGGTCCAGCCGTTTAGGAGGAGTTCAGTGACATTCACACGTACAGTAGAATTATATATATATATTGATAGATTAGAACTGTATCGTCACTGCGTTAGTAACAATTCGCTATACCAGGTGTCTGTAATCGAGTTAATTTCTATCATACTAACTTAACCTATATCCAAATCCTATTTATGTTTTGTGTAAGCGGGTGTTCGGTGAGGCCCAGCCATAATTCCGGAAGATTCTGCTTAAAGCTTGGCCGAACATTCCAAATCAACTCAAATCTCTTCGTATGTAAGCAGCGCTTCTGACAGTGTACTTTTTAGATGGTGTTTGGTTATTTTGCCGGCTGCCTCATATATTCCCCCAAATTGAGAACCAGTTGATGGATTAAACTTTCATATGATTTGGTACTGAAAAAGAAAATTAGAAATCAAAACATCACTGATACGGTAAAAAAGTTGAATGAAATTTCAAATTCCTCGACAATCGAAAATCTGTGAAAAATCAGTCGGTTGTAAGATCGCCAGCTAATTCGAGATGAATTGCCTTTTTACTAAAGCATATGAATACAACAATGTATAAAAACCCGTTTTCGGTTTTAAGACACTTCGTTTTGATGGTTTCGAATAGAATGGCCTAGTGTAATCGACACTTTTCGTTATATGAATAGACTGACTAGTGTGACCCAGATGATTGGCAAATTTCCACATAATTGGTTGTAGATTTTTCGTTGTCTATCTAAAACATTTCACATACATCTTTTAATTACAAGACAAATTACTAGATTGGAGCTTAAAATCCAATAATTTTGTTTGAGAGTGGTAAACTGGTAAACAGTTGCTTGTCTGATTCCCGCAAAGAAAAGAATTATATGTTGTACGAACCAGTTATTCAATGACGACTTATTCGGTTTTTAGTAATATTGGATGCTTCATATCAAACGGCACGGTTGCTCACTCTATCCGCCTCTTACTCTACGAATACCATTTTTATCTAAGAAAGGATTAACATTGATTAGCTTGTGGTTTTCTAGGAATTGGGAACATCGATTCCATTTATTGATGTACGTATATATATATATATATATATATATATATATATATATATATATATATATATATATATATATATATATATATATATATATATATATATATATATATATATATATATATATATATATATATATATATATATATATATATATATATATATATATATATATATATATATATATATATATATATATATATATATATATATATATATATATATATATATATATATATATATATATATATATATATATATACCGGGTGTTTTTTTTAAACTGAGACGATCAAATATCTCGAAAAATAGCCACTCTACGGAAAAAATGTCCATAATCAAAATTTAATCATACCGCGGGGGAAATACATTAGTGCAAAAAAAAAAAGTCCCCCCACCCCCGCTTTGTAGGTGGGGCGGGGGTAACTTTTAAACTAAGATAGGAAGCCATATTTTTTATTGCAGATACGGATTCTACGACTAAAAGTACGTATGATTTGAATAAAATATTTTGTTCGGTTCATGATAGATGGCGTTGCAATCGACGAAATTCAATTTTTTCAATTTCTCCTTCTTAGAACACACGCATTCGATTCTGCAATACGTTTGAAATAAAAAACATCACGTTTTCATTGGAAATACTCAAAATTCGTCATCAAAACAATTTATTCAGTTTTGTAAATCTAAATAAGTGTTCAAAATGATGGCCTGAATTTTGTATTTTTGAAATTTAATAATAAAACTTGAAATTAATTTTGAACACTTATTTAGATTTACAAAACTGAATAAATTGTTTTGATGACGAATTTCGAGTATTTCCAATGAAAACGTGATGTTTTTTATTTCAAACGTATTGCAGAATCGAATGCGTGTGTTCTAAGAAGGAGAAATTGAAAAAATTGAATTTCGTCGATTGCAACGCCATCTATCATGAACCGAACAAAATATTTTATTCAAATCATACGTACTTTTAGTCGTAGAATCCGTATCTGCAATAAAAAATATGGCTTCCTATCTTAGTTTAAAAGTTACCCCCGCCCCACCTACAAAGCGGGGGTGGGGGGACTTTTTTTTTAGCACTAATGTATTTCCCCCGCGGTATGATTAAATTTTGATTATGGACATTTTTTCCGTAGAGTGGCTATTTTTCGAGATATTTGATCGTCTCAGTTTAAAAAAAACACCCGGTATATATATATATATATATATAGCACATAAGTTCAGTTCAATTGTTACCCATTATAAGCAATGTCAATTCTTCAAATTTTTGTTTGATTGTTAATTTGAAATTCTTCAAATTTTTGTTTGATTGTTAATTTGAATAAATATTGAAAAAGTTCAGAACGAAGCTCATCCGTTATAATCTCGTATAGAGTGAACACAATGAATCTGTCGAAATTGTCTATAAAATTCGTGCATTTTCGTCATTAATATGATCGTATGATCAATAGTCAGCCTAATGTTGGGCACTGACCAATGGTCAGAAAAACAAAAATTGTATTTTGGAGATTGATTGAAATACGCAAATGATTGACAAAAGATCAACATTTTTTTTCTCATATTGGCTGTCATTTTTAACTTCCAAATGTGTCATTCAGACTTGTTAATGGGCCTTCCCCCACTTTTTGATGGTCAATTGCAATAGTCCACCGTCTAATCTGTTTTTGAATTATGTCTATTTTCCAGGTAGGATTAGACCAGCAGGGATTTTATAGGCAGAAAACATATTTATTTTTCGGAAATATATAACTTTTGGAATTCCATCAATTACGACAAAATTACCTTGTTTAGAATAATTATGTGATTTGGACAGATTCGTTTCTAGAATTTCATTTGACAGCCGTATTCATTTTTCATTTGTATATACTCGTATCTGCCAATATAAAACCAATTTCGTTTATGTTTAATTTGTGTGCTATTGTTCGTTTAATGGAAAGGTCATTTTCGTATCTTATTAGTTTTATTTTAAATTTCGTCCCATTTTAGAGAAGAAAATGTCGAAATGGACGAATACTGTATTGTTTTTACAACCAACATGTTTATCGATTTTTAATGATTATAAAATTATTTACATTAAAAGAATCGATTAATTCCTAAATTGATGCTTCCTAGTTAAATGTAGACATGTTAAATGGCTCTATATAAAAAATAATATTCTTTTGGCTGTATATATGTATGTACATTAAGTCTTCGTAAATAATAATTTTTATGATAGCTAATGCTTTATTACTTCCTTATTTTATTTTATTACCGGAACAAAATTTATAAGTCATGTTTTACTACATAATAAATTATATAAAATAATAGGTATGCTGTCGTTACATTAAATTTAGCAGTTCTCATCTACTATAACGATCAATAAAATCAAGGGAACTGCATGTATAGTCTTCCTAATTTTCACTATATCTCGTGCACTGCAATAAAATATAATATTTTATTAAATAAGGATGTTAAATATTTAGGAGCTTTTATCACAACTATTGAAATACAATGAATTTTTTTTGTGCACAAAATGTTTGTGTTGTTATTTTGGAATATTTTGTTATACTCGTACATATTATAAATAATAAAAAATAGCGCAAATTTTGGTCAACATATTTCAGTATTTTCACTAAACAATTTATACATTTTTTATGTTCACAGCGTTATGTTATATTAATAAAAATATTTCATATAATAAAAATCGTTTTCGAATAAAAATGGTTAGCATATGAATATAATAAAATTACTTGGAATTTTTATTTTATATTTTTTGTTTATAAAATATAATTTTATATTTCAATGTACTCGTATACACTATTAATAAATTTTAAAAATATTATGCCTGTGGATAGAGTACACAAGAATATAGACAATGCAATACCGGACCAAACAACATAAGCGCTATATATTGTAAAATGCCAAAGCATGCAGGTATTTCAATAAAAATTCTGTTATGTGCTATAAAACACATGACTTATGGCAATTTAATGCTGATATATTTCTAATCATAGTATAGTATACAGTTTAAGTTGTATATGGTTATTAAGTCCTATTAACTGAACCGCAATAATTTGAAAATAATCATCCCAAACTTTGTTATAATCTATAGGGTTTTCCAATAAGAGGTTTCATTTTGATATTAAAATAAAATGAGTATTTTTTACGGGAAATCTATGAATGTTTATTTCATTGTAAAGCAAAAGGTATTCCATTAACTTTTGAAAACGATATCAGCCAAATGGTCGCCACGGCTACGCTTGCAGCACCATATCCTTTGGAAATTGTTTTTTTGTATGTCCTCGATAACTTCACGAATAGACCTTACTTTTCACGTGGCGCCAAAGAAAAAGGTCTAAAGGTGTTAAATCATCAGATCTCGGTGGCCAATTGTGATCACCTGTATGTCAACTCTGGCCATAAAAAAATCATTAATCATAGCTTGGTAGCGCATTCCATTCACCATAACAGTTGCACCAGTCTTATTTTCGAAAAAGTACGGTCCAATCAAACCGCCAGCCCAAAAACCGTACCAAACAGTGACACGTTAAGGATGAAAAGGATTTTCAACAATCATTCTTGGATTCTCTGAGCCGTAAACGTGACAATTCTGCTTATTAACGTAACCTCCGATATGAAAATGGGCCTCATCACTCAAGAAGATTTTTCGATGAAAATCCGGATCGTTTTGATGCATTTGAATGACCCAAACAGAGAAGATACGACGTTTATGGTGATCGACCGGCTTGAGTTCTTGTGTTAACTGAACTTTAAAAGTCTTAAGACCTAAGTCTTTATTTATGTAAAATACGGTGTTATGTCGTTTGTGGAATGTCTAATTCCAAAGATCGACGAGGAATCGACAAACCTGGGCTTTCTTCAAGACTACGGGCTACAGCAGCAATATTCTCAGTTGTTCTAGAGCGACGCACGCGGTTTCGATTCTTCAAATCCCTAAATTGTCCCAACAGCTCAAATTTTTCCACCGGTTTCACTATTGCCAGCCGAGAAGGTGCTTCACGACGACCAAAAAGTGCTTTAGTTTTACGAACTGTGACTGCAAAATGTTCACTATTTTTGTAGTGAATTTTAACAATTTCAATGCGTTGTTGAAGCGTGTATCGTATTGAAATAGCAGGCTGTTCAAAATGAAACCTCTTATTGGAAAACCCATTTAATGGTTAATATGCACCACCAATCAAGAAAAGCGATGAAACCTGAACATGAAGTACTCAAGGAAAAGTTCATATATTTGCGTACCATCTAGTGGAAGTACTCCAACCCTAAATAACGACCGGTGTGAAGTTTTTCACAAACAGAGTGTTTGGGCATACATTTATGCGAGTGTACATATTATAGAATATTTCGACAAGAATAATTATTGATAAAACAATACAATTTTTGAGACTGTACAATTTTTAACAGTGTAATTAAACAACAAGACAAAATATCAAGTTCATTTTCATTAAATTAATTGTTTGAGCATAAAATAATATGTTTTTACAATTTATGCTTATGAATTATGCTCGTATATGATGAGCACAATTATTTTAGAAAACTTTCAGGGCCTTATTTAATTTATTTAGTAATGGATATGTTGTAGTAGTTTTGGTGTCAAACATTTATATTAAATTAATTGTTTGAGCATAAAATAATATGTTTTTACAATTTATGCTTATCAATTATGCTCGTATATGATGGGCACAATTATTTTGGAAAACTTTCAGGACCCTATATAATTTATTTAGTAATGGATATGTTGTAGCAATAATGGTGTCAAATATTTACAATAAACGAATTGTTTAAGCATAAAATAATATGTTTTTACAATTTATGCTTGTCAACTATGTTCGTATATGATGGGCATAATTATTTTGGAAAACTTTTAGGGCCTTATTTAATTTATTTATTAATGGATTTTGAGCAATATTGGTGTCAAACATTTACATTAAATTCATTGTTTGGCATAAAATAATATGTTTTTACAATTTATGCTTATCAATTATGCTCGTATATGATGGGCACAATTATTTTGGAAAACTTTCAGGGCCTTATTTAATTTATTTAATAATGGATATGTTGTGCAATATTGGTGCCAAAGATTTGCATTAAATTCATTGTTTGAGCATAAAATAATATATTTTTGCAATTTATGCTTATCAATTATGCTCGTATGTGATGAAGGAAATTACTTTGGACACATTTTAGGACCTTATTTAACTTATTTAGTAATGGATATGTTGAGCAATATTGGTGTCAAACATTTACATTAAATTAATTGTTTGAGCATAAAATAACATGTTTCTACAATTTATGCTTATCAATTATGATCGTATATGATGGGCACAATTATTTTTTTGGGAAACTTTCTGGACCCTATTTAATTTATTTAGTAATGGATATGTCGTAGCAATAATGGTGTCAAACATTTATATTAAATTAATTGTTTGTGCATAAAATAATACGTTTTTACAATTTATGCTTATCAATTATGCTGGTATATGATGAGCACAATTATTTTAGAAAACTTTCAGGGCCTTATTTAATATATTTAGTAATGGATATGTTGTAGCAATTTTGGTGTCAAACATTTATATTAAATTAATTGTTTGAGCATAAAATAATATTTTTTACAATTTATGCTTATCAATTATGCTCGTATATGATGGGCACAATTATTTTGGAAAACTTTTAGGGCCTTATTAAATTTATTTATTAATGGATTTTGAGCAATATTGGTGTCAAACATTTACATTAAATTCATTGTTTGGCATAAAATAATATGTTTTTACAATTTATGCTTATCAATTATGCTCGTATATGATGGGCACAATTATTTTGGAAAACTTTCAGGGCCTTATTTAATTTATTTAATAATGGATATGTTGTGCAATATTGGTGCCAAAGATTTGCATTATATTCATTGTTTGAGCATAAAATAATATGTTTTTGCAATTTATGCTTATCAATTATGCTCGTATGTGATGAAGGAAATTACTTTGGAAACATTTTAGGACCTTATTTAACTTATTTAGTAATGGATATGTTGAGCAATATTGGTGTCAAACATTTACATTAAATTAATTGTTTGAGCATAAAATAACATGTTTCTACAATTTATGCTTATCAATTATGCTCGTATATGATGGGCACAATTATTTTGGAAAACTTTCAGGGCCTTATTTAATTTATTTAGTAATGGACATGTCGTAGCAATATTGGTGTCAAACATTTTCAATCAATTAATTGTTTGAGCATAAAATAATATGTTTTTACAATTTATGCTTATTAATTATGCTCGTATATGTTGGGCACAATTATTTTGGAAAATTTTCAGGTGTCGAATCGTAATCGAAAATCGAAATTTTGTGTCGAATCGAAATTGAACCCCTTGATATTCTTCTGATTCCTCCACTTGAATATCCAATGCATGTCGACCTAACATCACCTGATTTTCTTGATCCTTCATACCACGATTTAGTTTCCACTTTACAACAATCTAACAAAAATGTAAACTTATTTACAGTCAACAATTTAATATATATCTAAAGCCTTGGCCAAACAAAGTTAGCCTACCGGATTTCCCCGTTTATAAACTCTTAATTCCGGAATCTATATGACTCTCCATAATTAGTTCTGCTCATTGTCCATCCATTGCCGCTGATCTGGGAATCAGCAAGACAGACGAGGTCATTTAACGATACTTTTACTATCCTACTATTAATGCTGATGTATATCGAATTTTGTTAAACCTTGTGATGAGTGCAAATCCAATAAACCACCTATTTAATCATATTAAATTTATTTTTTAATTGTACTTTAAAATACGTAGCAGACTTTACCGTCGAACCATTGGTGCTTCCAAAACCCCTCGTAAGAAAAAATATCTGTTTGTTTTCCATAATCAGTCATCTTTCAATATTAATATATCGAAAATTATCCTCCAAACTTCAAAAAAGTTACGTGCTGCATTCATTGTTAATTTAAAACAAAATGGCGATGCAAAATTGATTGATTTTTCGATAAAATTTACAAACTTTCTTAAATTGAATTTCAAAATTTAATAATGTTTAATTTTAATTTAAAAACAATGATGTCAGCTTATCCACTTAATGAAATATGCAATGCCGTAATTTCGTTCGCTAAACGATTTATATCACATTTGGATAAAATATTTTGATAAACAAACATTTAAAAAAATAATTACTCGAGAGAACTGATTGTTAATAGTAAATCAAATAAAATCCACCACAACTACTAATGTTTTGTCATCAAACCATGCAGGTAAAGAAATTATGGATATTTCATTTCGAAAGAATTATTCTTAAAAAATTAACTTCAAATCCTGGCATAAGTGGAATCTCTGAAACTCAATATTATAATTGTTGAATACGAATAATTTCATTTTACATAATTATATATAATACAATTCTTAAGCCATTATCACACAAAACAAGAAATGTTGAATATAATTGCAAAACGTTTATGAAGTAAAAGCAAAGATAAAAGCATTGTACTCAATTATAAAGCAAACACTTCCGTTATCAACAAATATATAGTAATAATGCAAGTAGCAGACAATACTTATAGCTAGAGATGGTATATAGTACTACACCTATCTAGGAATTATATCCAAATGTTTAAATGAATTATATTAAATGTGTACCGCTGTAACAAAAAAAATGTAAAAGCCATTTTAATTTTAGCTATACCACAACAATAGCAGAACTAACAAAAAATAAAAATTCAATTCTACAAGGAAATGATATAAAAAGTTTATTTTAGTTCTGTTACTTTTAAACTACATATATATGCCATACATATACTAAACAAAGTGGAAACTACATATATATAAGTACATAGTTTGAAATGCAGTGTTTAAATTATATTTTGTAACTTTCTTTATACTATGCAGCTGCCGTTTCTAACTGATGATCTATTTTAGTTTCTTCAATTTCTTGATTAAAACTTAAAAATACAAACTTTACAACTATACGTTGCATTGGCAGGATATTAAAATAAAATATATCTTCATGTGCAATAAGCAAATGAATTTTTCGTATTGATGATGTTTTAGTAGAATATATGTACATAACATGTAGATAAGTTTCCACAAATCCTGAAACATAGTAATGAAATAATGGCTTTAAAATGAGATTGCTATAATAGCTTTTCATCGTATGGGAATACCGGATTGATAAAGCGCGGAGAGTTTTTTCATGGTCAAACCATTTTTGGTATGGGGACTTTATTCATTTGGGCGGCTTGAACGTTCGGCATCAGTTGTGCTTATACGACTACAACGAAAATTAGTAAATTACTTGTAAATCATTTTAATCGAAGGTGAAGAGTCCCCATAATATTTATCAAGCTTTGTTTTTTTTTTCGTAATGGTTTTTCCAGATAGTGACAGATGGTATTGACACATGATATGTGGGATTTGCAATTGTGGCTCCCTCTGTTTCATTTTACCAGACTTCTCACTCTGCTCTTATAATGATTTTCTTACACACAAATGTAGTAAATATGTATACCTAAACCTGAAAAATGATAAACTTGTGTTTTAAATTATTGCGGAAAAGCAATTTGTCTCATCATATAGTTTTGATTTTATCAGTTAACGGTTTTTTAAATATTGCAACTGTAATCACGAACAACCTAACTAAATATCTCGTTTTGTTGCGCCTTGCACCCTTTATAAACAGTAAAAAGATGGATGAAGTTAACTTCAATTCATTTGATTGTATGAAAATAGGTAAAAGCTGTACTTGATTTCGTGTTGAATTTTTGGAATAAAGCAGAGAAACCTATACAAATATATTATAGAATTTTGATTTGTTTCGTTGAAACTAGCAGCGTAAGCAAAATAGAACCCGTACGAAAGTATTTATCATTCCGGTGACGATCTTGGTTTTAATTTTATTTTGTTAAATCGGTAACAATTCGGGTTAATATTTCGGTTATTTAATATTCCGATTTAGTTCCAAAAACAAACTTGGGATGATCCATATAATGGAGCAAAGCTAGACTAGAGTTCTGTGATCTGTATGGTAAATGTTGGCTCTGTTATATGTAAGTCGTTTCAATTACCCGGGTAATACCGCGGATGGTGATTCTGCAGAATATTCTTCAGCAGAGTGAAAACACAAAGTTGATTATTAAGTTGTTAGATCACTGCACGAATTAAAATAGGTGATTTAAGAAAATTATTAGAATTAAGAAAATTAAGAAAATTTTACAATGTCTGAAATAAAAATTACCTTAATACATTTTTAAAAGACTCTTAGGCTCAAATTATCGAAGCTAAGAAAATTTCTAAACCGTCACAAAATTTAGTTTTCATTATACTTTTCATTTTTTTTAACGTATACTAATTTGTAATCTGTACATTTTTCAGAGCGATTTACTTTGGTTAAAGCCATTTGTGGTTCCACACACAAGTATATCTATAAAAAAAACATATTTTGTTATTTAATGTTTCCCTTTAAATTTTAAGTTAAAACATGATTTCATGATTCTATATACCTATCTGACCTTTCCTTACTTTGTATAAGAGAGCTAAAAATAATAAGGTTTTGGTTTCGATGCAATCCAGTCTTTTGAAATCAAGCGTTTATTGTGATTTCACGGTCTGTGAAATTCTGTAAATTACTAGAATGTTATCTTTTTCAAGGTCACAGATATATGAAATGAAAAAGATAAGCATCACTATTCACGTTTTATTTTAGCTATTATTGTCTATACAAAAATTCCATTTATTTGGCCAGATATATACACATCCCCATTCTATTTTCTGATTATATTATACATTTTATCTGAAATAGAATATCATAATTGAACTAAAAATACAGCAGCAATATCAAAATGAAACCCACAACAAAAAATATTAAAAAAGTTTTTATTAATACAAATAAAATCACCAAAGTTTAATATTTTAAATGAATCGGGTACCCAATATGGAACCGCGTAGTTGGCGATCAATAATATTTCCATAATTACTTAAATTTATGTTTAATTTCAATTAATTTTTTTACTCGTTATATATTTTGTATACAAACCAATTAGAATCGATTTAATTACTTCTCAAATTACAAGTGTAATTACCAGCGATATGAAATAATTTTTGAAAAGATACGTGTTTATTGGAATACGAAATGTTATTGAATCTTCTTCATTCCGTCCACTTTTCATTCTTCTACTAAACCTACATATAATTTGGTTTATATATAGATCAGAGGATAATACATAGAGACTGCCATTAATGGGAAAGAAAGAATAACAACTGTCGAGTTATTATATCACGTTTCTACAATATACTCTTATATTTATGACTCTGTTTGTTGTTATTTTTATATTAAATTTTTTGGAAAAAATAAATAAATATTTTTACGGCTTTTATTATTGTTTTTATACAGACATTAATTATTATTTTATTACTTTTTGATTTTAGATATATAAATATAAAGTTAACTTTATTTTCAAATACAGTTTTTTTCGTATTGTATGTATGCGGCTGTTTAACTTTTTCTATTAACACAAAAGTAGCAATAACCAAAAAGTTTGTTCAAATTTTAATTATATTATTTATGCGGTTAATTAGAATGTGCGGGAATAAAATTACAATAATATAGGCTATATAGACTAAGTCAAAGCCATATATTTTATTATCGCAGAGTCTTAAGGTTTTCATGGAAAATACAAAGTTTGAAAGTTTATTAAATAATTGTGAAGTATTTTTCGATATACACGACGGAGATGAACGCTTATTTTTTTAATCCTTGAAAACGTCACAGTTACTTTAAATTAGCTTTTGTAAAGCGCAAAAATTAAATAAAAATAAATTAGTTTTTAAAAAAATTCTGGTACAACACATGACTTTATCCGAGAGACGCTTAATTTTCCACTTTCTGTCAAATGCAAATTTAGTAAAGCTTTCAAACCTAGCAATTAAAAATAATTTAATTTTCTAAGAATGCATCTGAAATTAAAACAAAACTCTTATAGTATGTCGTTAAAATTTTAATCTTAATTAATTTTTTAAATATAAAAACATTAAGCAAATTTATTGTTAATTAATAATTTTCAAATTGATCAAAAAAATGTGAACCGGTATAGATTGCTTAAAAAAATATATTTCATTTGATATATCACATGACAAAATCTATGGTCCAGATGATTTTTTACAAAATTTGTTATCCTTTAATCCATTTCTACAAAACTCGACTTGTGAAATAAAATTCCAATTCAAATTTATTTTTGTATGCAAATTTATGTGAATATCTCGAGTTTTCTTGGATAGATTTCTAACAAAAGACTTCTATTTTAACACAAGTATGTTAAATAAATAAAACATCTGAATTAGTTTAGAAATTGTCGTTGACAGAAAAATCAATGACATACACAGACATACTTACTTAGAATTATATAAAATTGCACATTTAGTTCACACTCCAATTGTTTTCAAAATTCATAGAAATTTGAAATATTTATTTTCAATTAAAAATTCTCTGGGTGAAAAATATTTGAATTTGGAAAACATCTATATCATTTCTAAAAAATTTCAAATTTCATACACGCTCTAAACATTGATTCGAATTGAAAATTAAATATCAATCTACGTCGAAATTTAACATTTCAGATTATCCAAAAAATCCCAATTCCGAAAATTAAAATTTAAAATTTAGATTTCAAATGGTTTCAAAATCAATCAGTTTCAGAAGTTCAAAATTTCATTAAACGGAATTTTTTTTTGTAGAATTCTCAAAATTTTCCAAATATTTGATTTCGAAATTTAAAAAATATTTTTAGATTATATCGAAAATTATAATAAATTGATATAATTATAAAAAATTGGGCACAATTTCTAAATTTTAAAAAATTTATCATTTTCAAAATTCTGAATTTTATACGTAAGATGTCAAAACACTTTAAGGCTTGCAGAATTTTAAAAGTATAAATGTGCTTTTTCCAAAATTCAACAATTCAAATTATTATTAAGAACTCCGCTTTGTAATATTCCCAAAATTTTACAAAATTTATATTCACCTTACATTTAACTTTAATCGAAATTTTCTAAATTACAAATTTCAAATTCTGAATTTTAAACGAAAATTTGATCATGAAAATAAAAAATCGATAACTTTAATTTACATTTCTTCGGAATTTATATAAAATTTCGGAAGATTTTAAATTTTAAATTCTGAATTTTATATTGAAAAGATTTAATTATAAAAATTAAAAATCGATAATTATAGTTTGAATTTTGAAATGACCAGGAACTTTTGAAAATTTTCAAAATTCATTAAAATATTTAAACTCCCTATACCCGGTTTCACGAAAACAATGATTAACCGGCTGTTAAGCTAACCAATGGTTAACTTTTCCATATAAAATTTGAATTTTTCACACCATTTCTGCCAATGCATTCTGATTACAATTCTTTTTTTATATGGAAATATTTAACCGACGGATCAATATTTATTTGATCAAAATTGGGCGACTAAATATTTATGCGCCTATTAAATATTTCCATATAAAAAAGGATTGTAATCAGAATGCATTGGCAGAAATGGTGTGTAAAATTCAAATTTTATATGGAAAATTAACCGTTGGTTATCTTAACAGTTTAATGAATTTTTCCGTGAAACCGGGCATTAAAAATTAAAAAGTTTGAAATTCGATAATTCTAAATATTGCTTAAATTTCAAAATTAAATCTCAATAATTAAAAAAGGGATAGTGTCATAATTCCAAAAAAAAAATCCACTATTTCAAAATTCCATTTAGAAAATAAAAAAAATTCCAAATTATAAAATTCCAGAAAAACAAAAAACCATATATAAAATTTACAATTTTATAATTCTAAAATATTGGAATAAATTCCAAATCTTATCAATTGTTTATTATTTACAGACTATTCCGGACATTATGGAAATTTTAAGAAAAGTCTATATTGCTTCCAGTTATTTTTTGTTTTTCTTTCTTAAAGTTCAGTTATAAAAAATAATTTCACTATATGTCCTAAGAAAAAATATAAATAAAATATTGAAAATTGTTGGTAGAAATGAATGTTTTGTGCAAGTCTTTCAGATATTCAGTTTGGAATAATCCTTCCTTTTTCTTATTAATCTTTTAATCTTTTTATATATTTAAAAAAAAAATTTGTTATCAAGTGGGCGATCTTCTGATTTTATTTGGTCCATCGCGATAACTGAAATTATGAGTTCCTTTGACAATTAGTTTATAAAATCCGCAGTTTTTCATCCCAACAATTGTTTAGAGCCGACGATGCTATTATGTAATTTTCTGACACAGAATATGGTCAAGCAGGTTTTTTTCAAAATTTGGTTATTTTATTTGTTATTTTTATAGAATAATTAGCGCTCGCAAATTCTAATATTAATGTAAAATTTGTATAAGTGGCCCTCTTTTGTTTCGCGACCCATAGTTAGGATAAATATGTGGCTGATTTACTCGTAGAAGATGGCATATAGATTAAGAAAAGCTATTGTGAAGTATTGTTTTGCTGTTTACAGTAACACGCAGGTCTAGTTCTGCCTTCGTGTCTCAGATGCACCATCGTTGACGTTTTGTCTCATATTACTTATTATTCAGTGCACACTCTGTAACTATTTTATGTGACGTTGAGTATCGGAAAGTAAACATCTGTGACAACTGGGGCGCTTTCCTAATGCGAATTAAAATGTGAATTTCAAAAACACGAATTTTTAGAAAATTTTAAAAGTATAAAAATTAATTGAAATATATAACAAAAAACTCGTCTTGAAGTACCTTTTCGATAATTTGTATGAAACCACAGTTTTTATCACTAGATAGAAATTTAGATACTCATCTCAATGAGGACCAAACAATTAAGATTTGTTACCAATTAACCCTCATTTACGTATTATACGCCACCCGATTTTCTATATAATATTGACATGTCTCCTGTCAAATTTATTGTCCTACGAGTTGAGTATATATTTGGCAAGGTTGCATAATGTATTAGTTATAAAAGTTGTCAGTTCCGAATTTAGTGGAATTACTGCATTAATTGGTTGGCTATTCATCCTCTAGTTGTTCAGCTGCATCTGGATTAACGTTCAAAGCTCATTACTTCATCATTTTCAAGATTTTCACTATGACATTCTGTTACTAGGACATTCTAAATGAAAAATCGATTATTTTCAGATTAGAATACCTGAAGTAAAATGTGCGTCTGAATTTCATTACACAGTATAAGAATGCCGGCCTTTATTGGCACACTAAGCGATTTAGTTTGCATATGTATTTCCACAGAGGATGCATTGTTTCTACTGCGTAAGGAACAAGGCCATACATATTGTAGTTTAAATATGATTTACCTATATGTACGAAAAAACTTTGATACATGCATGTGAAAAAATCCGAGGTTTAAACAGTTCAATGTTTAGATTATTCTGTGAAAATTGGAGACACTTACTACGAGTGTTATATAAATGCATTTCCGGGCGTGCAAAGATGTACAGTGACAATTGAACATGGAAAGGCTCCTTATAAAAAGAAACGGCTGAGAATTATGTTTCAAGCTTGGACCTCAAAAATGGTTTTTGGTAAATTCCTTATTGAATTTGGGCTCACGGGAAAAAATAGCGTTCATTATACCAAGGGTATATATTATATAATCAGAAATGAGGCCGACTTGTGCTGAAGTCACTCTTTTTGTTTCGTTTTACTAATTACTCTTTTGTTAGGCAAACCATCAACATATACTCTTTTTGACTTAATGTCTTCTATTTTTTTAAATCAGTATATTACATACGCAATTTTTAATGATTTTAATAAGGTTAATTTGGACCGATTAGTAATTTTTTAAATTAAATGTAACGCGCTTACAAAATTTCAGAATTTGAATATGAAATACAAAGACTGTGTCCGAATCCTGTTATAAAAAATCGTGAATTCAGTTTTTGACATTTGCTTGATATTTATTCCCCTACATTCACGATTTTTTATTATGCTGTCCGAAATGTGTAATAAATCTCCCCACCTCATAAATTTTTTCCCCACGTCATATATGTCAATTTTAGTTTTTATAACCTCAAATTTTTTGTGACAAGTGACAACTAATAAATCTCATAGAAAATGTACAAAAATTAATATTAAAATAATGGATCCAATAATACTTTTAATGGTTTTGTATTATTATTATTGTGCACATACAACAACGGTTAAATACCAGGATGTTGTTGAGGCGAAACAAGATGCCATATACACCACAAAGCCAAAACCCAATAATAAAACGAATTTTGGCATACGATGACAGTGAGACCCGTAAACAATTACGCGTATCAGCCAAAACCTTTCAGCAAATTGGATTGTTTTTAAATAAAAAGTGTAGTGGGTGGTCTCCAGAACGTGAACTGATGGCATTATTGCTATGGCTGGGAAGTGGCACCAGTTACAGAATGGTCAGTGGAATTATGGATATACCGAGGTCAACAATAAATGACATAGTCCATAAAATGCTGGATTTTACGTTCGACCGTATAATGCCGAGGGTGATTAGATTACCGTCTACCAGTGATTTACCAGACAGAAGTTTTTATGAAAAATTGGATCTACCAAACCAAACCGATCTTACATGAGTTGGAAGGACAAAATGCACCGAAAAAAAAATTGAGTAAATATAACGAATATGGGCGTTCATTTAATGAAGCCATCGTCTATATACAGCCGACAAATAATTCGTTAATGTAATTTCATTCATTTAATTAAACATCAAAAAATGGTTGAATAAAATATAATTAATGTAATTAAATTTTCTTTAAACTCTGTTTTTACCCTCAACGAATGTTTCTTATTTTTAAGAATATTTATTAGTTACGAATATGCTGTAATATTAAGCTTCGTTATATTAAAAAAGTTTTATTAACTTAGTTTTTTACTTTTGAAAAATATTAATTTCATTTATTAAAGTTTGTATAACGCTTATTATCGCTTCCGATGAAAATTAATTAGATTAAGCACAGCTTAATTAGGTTTTGACATTGCAATTTTAAGAATATTCGTTGATTTTAAATCCATCTACTTTCACATGCGCCACACTACGGATTTATTGCGTACTAGCTAGGTTTGAAACTTCGGTTATATTCAATTTTTTAGTTATACATTAAAAATACCAATTTTTTATAAAAAAATTATAATAATATTATTTTATTATAACAATAAAGTATATAAAATACAAAGTATATAAAATAAAATTCAATTCTTAATAAAATTTAAATATTGAAATGAATAAATATAAAAATTCATAAATCAATTTATCCTTATATATCAAAATTAAATTAAATTTAAAAAATAAAAATAAAATATTTCATTATAATCCAATTAGCTATGCTTAGAATATTATATTTATTATATTAAATAATTATTAATATATATATGTAATATATTTATTTATTTATATATTTTAATATCCATATTTTTTAATCATTTCCAAATAATAGTATTTAACATATCTGAATGATAATGAAGACAAGCATCAATCATTAAGGTTATTGCAAATTGTCAAGCGATTTAATGAGTAAATTAACGGATGGAAAAGCGTCATCAAAAGGAGTTTCAATGTGGTAAAAATATTTTTGAATAAACTGCCAAACAGCTTCACTCTCCGTAGGGTATTTCAAATTGAAAACTTGACATATTTTAAACACACAATCCATGGCAGCAAGTGCACTCGCGAACTTGTACTTGATGCTATCCCAATATATGAAATACTGATTTGCACTATACAAGTTTTCACCAATTATTATTATAAAGGGTTGTAACTGTTTTCTTTCCATAGATTTTATATTAACTTGATTTTTTATGTAAGTTTCGACATCGTTTGGGGATGCTAACAGTACCATAAATGAATTTTGTGCGTCTTTAATCGTGTATTTCAAAATCTTCTTAGACTCTCTGGAGCGTTTTTTGTTGGTAGGTTTTATAAGTGCATGCAGTAAATGTAAAGTTATACATGCTCGAGTATCTGCAAATAAATAAATAAATAATAAATTAATTATAATTGCATTTTTTTGATTCTTAAGTTTTTCCTATACCTGGCGTAATATATTTCTGTAGTTTAAACTCCTTTAATAGTTGTTTCGACATTGGTTCAATAATTTTTGTTTCCATAATAGGTAAAACATTATGGCAAAACTTATCAAATTTGATAAACACATTATCGGCGTTCGGATATAAGTTTTCAAAATCAATATCAATTAGGCGAGGCCCATATGCTTGCGTATAAGCTGGCCATTCGTTCAAAGTTGATTCGAGGTTTTTTTCTTTGTTTGAGCTCATCCATTTTAACCGGTATGCCGATGTTGATTTCCACTTTGATAGTATAGTTTCCATTTCCGTATCGTCTCTATTATACTTAAGTTCTTCGCATAATTTCCGAATATCATAAGGTTGTGTTGAATTTAAAGTTGAAACTAAATATTATAAATAATCCTTTAAATAATATACAACCAATTTTTTTTTTTTCATTTAAATTTTTAATGACTTTTGGTTTCACGTATGAAGCTTGTGCGCCGCGCAGCTATAAATTGCACTTTTCAATTAAACCTATTTTAACTCAAATGGAGAAATTAGAATGGTTTCAAGCTTTAATTAATTAAATATTTGGTTTGTTAAAATATGTTTAGCGAGAGAGTACCGCTGCGCAACGACAAGCTTCATACGTGAAGTCAATTTAACAAAAAAATAGTACTATATGTACTAAAAAAATAAGTAAATATCAAATAAGAAAAAAAAGTTAGAAATAAATCTTAAAACTATTTAATTAAAAATTCTTACTATCAATAATATCGCCAGCTTCCTTTTCAATTGATTTATGCCTTTTAGCCGTAGGTAGAAGGGAACGTAATTTAGCGATTCGATTATTATAGCGGTCGTATAGTTGACCTTTGGCCTTCATTTTTTTTCGCCTTATAAAATATACAGTCTGGAAGTAGAAATATTTTATTAAAACGACGGTTTATTTCAATTTTTAAAATCTTAATATTTACCGAAGTTTCACTAGCAAATTGGCTTTCTATTTGCATGGCCATTGCTTCGCATTCATTGACCCCAAATCCTATTTTGTGGTTTATGTAATAGGTTACAATTTCGTCAATTAAAATTGACCTGTTGTGATCTGATAAACTGATCTTCTGTTCCGCTAATTTTAAAATGGATCTTCCCTGCGGTGTTTGCTGAAGTATGTATTTTAAAGAAATCTATTAAAAATGAAAATAGGATTACTTTATTTTTTACGTCCTTAGAATAAACTAAAATTTAATAAATGGACAGAAATCTTACATTTTCGGTTTCCTGTGTAGTATTTCCACACGGCGACGAATTTATCTGATTTGATGAAGATACTGAATTCTCTACATTATCGTCGTCGCACCTTATGCGATGAAGGCCCTGTAAAAATGACGTATATAGACATAAGATTTTTTTTTAAATAAATTAATAATGTATTATGATTTACCTGAGAGACCTTCCATTTACTCAATAAATTCTTGAACTTGATGCGTGTTCCTAGCGGTTGACCCATTAAAAGCTCACTCGTTTCTTTTTCATTAATGCCTCGTAATGCTTCCAGATCAATTTGATTAACTTGAAATAAATAAAAATAATTATTAAAAGGTCTACTTTATTATAATTAATTAAATGAATTCGTACCTTGCAATAAAGTGTGTAGTTGTGGCAAATTCCATACGTTTAATAGTTCTAAAATATCATTCTGGATATATGCAGTTGATTGAGACTGCTCAATATTTGTTGGAGGTTCCAAAGTTAAAATATAGTGATCAATGTCGTTTTCGTTGTTATCGTTGTATATTTGTTCCATATTATTTAGTGGGATGGTGGAATTGAGTGTTGTAATTTGTTGACCGTTAAGACTATTTCCGTTTGTTACTGATTGTATAGGGGTAAGAATATTTGGTAACTCTATAATTTCGTCGATACCAGAATTATGCATTATTAGTTTTTCTTGAATAATATTTAATTAATGGTACTTCAATGATTTACTAAAAAAATATTTGAAAAATTATTGTTGTTAGACTATATATGATTTAATGAAAATTTATAAACATCTTTTAAGTCGAACCATTTGGGATCCATCAAAAATTTTAGCAATTTCTAAAGGTTTGCTATCAAAACTTTCGATCGGAATGACCTCATTTTCTATGATATAATTTGAAAGAGCTATGCCATAAGCAGCGTAATGTTCATTATAACTCCCCAATGGAATTCGATGACATAAAATGAAAATATTATTACTTGATAAATGAATATACAATGCTATTATTTTAAAAATTGAATCGTTGTCGGAAGAAAGACTTAAAAATAAGCCTCTCTGATACATGGTTCCTTTATATTCAATTTGTGAAAAACTTTTTAAATCATCTTCCGTTGTTTTTAGAGTATCCATTACGATTGAACTTTGAATTAAAATTTTGTGTTTTTCGTCGAAGTTGATAATCGACTTGCTAGGAGCTAACAGAAATTTAGCAAATTTGATTTGCATTTTTTTCGCAATTGTAATACAAATATTTCTTCTCGAAGATGTAGCATGAGAATACATTTTAATTTCTTTAAGGCTAGATTCAAACCTAAAACACCAAAAATGTCTGAGTGGTCCTGATTTTTTAATTGCTGTCGGATAATGCAAAAGGTTATGATGCTTGGGCTTTAATGTGTCATTAAATAATTTAGGATACAAGGAATTATGTAAGGTAATATAACCTTTTAGTAATTCTATATCATTGTAGCTAATTTTTAAGGATAACAAAATATCCACTATTTTAAGAAACAAAATGAAAAATTTCCAAACCTCTTCGTCTTTTGAGACCAGATCTCCTATCATAAGAGGTAAAAAATGTGTAAACGTCATCATTTCTCTTGCTGACATATTAAGACGTTTTTTTTTTAAGTGCTCTAGTTTTATAGATTGGCATTGATTTCCTATCTCAAGAGCCCCATAGTTAAAATGATTTTTTCGATCATTTAAATCATTTAAACTAAAATACTTTTGCTCTATGAAATTTAATAGTATATTTGAAATATTATAGTGACAGACACCTTCAAAAATATCATGCATTACATCAAGACTAAAATTATCAGTAATTTTAAAGTACTTAAGTTCATTGAAAATAGATTTTTCTTTAATGCCAGTTAAAGATAAATCATTTTTCTGAACATCCTCAGCATAGTTCTTTTCTGAACGAAGAACAACTTGGCATTCATCTGAACAAAAGTGTAGGTCTGATTTATGTATTTTACAAAATCTACAAGAATAATTTGAGGAAAACGAAGTGGTAAAACAAAAAACACTATTTATGGCTAAATTGTCACCTAAAACTAAACCAAGTACAAACCGTACTTGAAAAATTCCCTCTGTTGTGTTTATTTTAATTGGATTACTCTCTAGCGATTTTAATTCCTCTAAAATCGGTTGAAAACATCGATTTACACCAAATTGTTTCATGTCTTGAGCTTTTATAATGCCAGCCGTAAAAATATTTTGAACGTTTGTGCTAAATTCCAGAGTAGGAAATGAATATTTTATAGCCGTAATACTTTGCGTTCCTGCATGGGAGCCGAGTGGATTATTTATTTCTAAATCATCTACATACAGGAAATATGGAATTATAATTTCATTTTCATCAAACTTTTGTTTTGTCTTTTGCCAAGTTTCCCCTTGAATAAAGTGTTTTATATTATTATCTATCATTGACTTGTGATTATCAATAAATTTCAAAGATTTTAAAAGGTTATTGTCTTTTTCAAAATTTTTTTTGAATTGGAAATTTAAAGGCATTAATACTCCAGAAAATTTCAATTCGTCTAGAATTATTTCGCCACAATTATAAAAATTTGTGATTTCTTTATTTATCGTAAACTGCTTAAAGGGTGCCATAAGTTCATTTTCATTTAAGTATTGCAACAAACGGTATTCTGTATTGCAATACTGAAATGGTATTTTACAGGCGTGTATGAAACTTTTGAGTTCTGGACTTGTTTCTAACTTTAAATTATTTAACAACTTTTCTATTTCTAATAAAATGGGATGAACTAAAATCGTAGTTATGCTATTTTGAATGGTTAGTACATCTTTCGTAGTAATATTGTTTTTCTGAGTTAAATCTAAACTAAACTTCACAAAATTTTCGTAGATAGATTTTATGGTAGATTTAGGGTTAGACGTTGTACCCGATATACTATCTGTTCTCGAAGCTGGTAAGAACGTCTCATGATTTAGTTCACTGTCAACCGAGTCATTTGCAACAAAATTATTAGTTTTTACATCTAATTTTTCATTTAAAGTCAAGTGTATTTTATTCACATGTCTTTTAAAACCGTCACGACTTTGAAAGGATTGCCCACAAAACTCTGCAACGCAAATATAATTGTCATTTCTTTTCAAATTATGAAAATATTTAAAATGATCTATAAGGTGTTTTAAATTATCGATTTCTATTTTACAAGCAAAGCAAATCATTTTTTATGTACCTTTAATATCAATTGATTATTAAGATTAACAATAATTAGATTAATTTTATGAAATAGAGCTTAAATGAAGTTTTTAAAAATCTTAACGGTTTTGTTTCCCCTACAAAAAAAAATCAGTGACGTTTTTCTTAAAACGTATACAAACATACACATTACACATACCTGTTGTTGCTGCCAGTCTGAAATTTTTTGTCTTATTTTAATTCGCTTTCCAAGGGATTCACTTTCAAATATTTTTGCGACGTCTTCTGGTTTTAATGTGAAAATGGATTTTTCATCAATATTATCTTAAATGTGAATTAAAAAAAATTACAACAAAAATAAAACGTTTACAACAACACTAACGATTTATCAAATTGAGAGGATATTAATAATCGAATTTTAGATTTTTAACTGAACAAAAAATTTTTATCTACATAGGTATATTATTTTTAACGGGACTTATTTTTTGGTTTTCTTTTGAAATCATTATTTTGTTTATTTTAAATTACATTAGGACCTCGAATATATTATACACATTTATAGGCCCCATACCAGCACATGCATTATTGTAATTTTGAATTTTTTTGATATTTTATTATTTGTACATGCAAAACTGCGTCATATAATATGTGTAATTTGCACTGTCGTTTGGTTATTTCTGATTGTTTTATCATGAATGCTTGTGTATGAGCCCTATTTACGTATTATTTTATAACACTTTATCATGAATGTACCATATTTTATTAAACACTTGTTTCTTATACAAACCTTTAAATTTTTCGATAATGTTGTCTGATATTTTCAAATCTTTTAATATTTGGATAACAGTATTAATTGAATCCATTAAAAAACATCACTTTAAATTAGTCTTTGCTTGAAAATTACTTGAGACACTTTATTTATTTCGACTTCTCACAATGGCTTCCACATCACTTTTGAAAGAATAAAGCAGTTTCATATGATTTTTATTTCAATAATAATCGTTTGTGTTAATATAATTATTTTTCATTATATGAAAGAAATTTAACTAACCCAACCGTATCTTCATATTATCGGATTTTCTTTTATAACGAATATTAATAAATGTTATTAATATTTGTTGTTTTAACGAGGGTTACATTCTTTTAACAAAAATTAATTACTTTGATTCATATTTAAACTAATTAATTTTCGTGCAGTTTAGTATATCCTTCGTTAAAACAACAAAAATTAATTGAATATAGGAAATCTATTCATTATAAAAAAAGACAAAACTAATTAACAAAATGTTACGAAGCTAATCCAATTAATAACTTTAAGATTTGTTATGAAAATGTTAAAAATCAGCTAACAATTAGAATGAGTTAAAATAACTGAAGAACAGAATACTTTTTGTATTTTAAATCAGATGGTATTTATAATAGAATATTTTATCTTAAGATTGTTCAAAAAGTTTAGTAAAGAACGTTCTAGAGAAACTAAAGAAAAATAATCATTTAAAATAAAGTCATTCGTCAACCTAAATTTTAATAGAAAAATTAATTTTTCTTTAAAAAAACAAATTTTCTTTATATACATTATAACATTAATTATGTCATAATGATAAAGTATGCAGTTTAAGAATAGTTTTTACATTAATAAACATTATAATCAACTATTAATTCACTCGTTAACGAATTTTAACAAATAATAATAAACAATGAATTTATTTTATTTCCAAAATCGTCAAATATCAAAGTATAGGATAATTAATTGTAATATGTTAACATAAGGTATTTTCGTAAAGAAAAAATGTTATGTTTTATGAATATAATTTTATATAGACAACACTTCCTTATATTAAAAAAAAATTCTTCCTATAAACGAAAAAATTTAATAACATTTTTAAGATGATCACTTCGTTAATAGCATACAAACTTTTTTCTCGGTGTGGGAAAACAAAACGGTTGAAGGATTTATTATAGAATTTAAAAGTTCAGTTATCATCGGCCGGATGTCAAAAAGAAAAAATATCCGGTGGGATGTATTGAATTTGCGTCCAGCAATCAGGAACGTATGCAGCTTGAGATGAATCACGTAGAAATATTACAACTTTATGAATATTTAGAAAATGTTCAAATTGAGTTGGATTTGTTGAAAAAATAAAAAAAATTCTAATTGGATGGTTTATACTTTATACACAATGTTTATTCGACATTTATGATTGCATGCCGACCTGCACGGGTCGAAGGCTCTAACGCCGAAGACATTTTTGTATAGGACTTGATGTGGTCTCCGCTACAGATGCCCCAGCTGTTATTAGCTCAAACGCACCTTGTAAATTTAAACATTCCATCGGCAGCTCTTCTTCGATCTTCAATCGGTTCACCAGATCGAGAATTTGCTTAGCCAGTTCGGTGAAAAATTCTCCCAACGATTCACCATACACGTTTAGAAAAACCTCGATTGCATCCAGTAGAATTTATGTGAAACGTGACTTACTTATATATCGGTTGATAAATCGTACAAATGCTGCAATAAACTTATGGTCACATCCGAAAATTGCTCGCTTCAAACCCTTGCGTCTAATCAGTTCCTGTATTAAAGCAACAGTAATGTGTGGATTCTTGTTTACAACATACGCCCGATTTTCCGTATTCAAACTTTCGCAGAGATTTATCGTATCATAAAACTGGCCGATTAATATAATTAATTTAATATAATATATTATATAATTAATATTTCATTTAATTTTGATTTTTAACAGAATTTTGAAACATTTGAATATTTGTGTGTCAAACAAATCAAAAGTTGCACATGCGCAGACAAATTATTCGATAGCTGCCAAAAATTATCATAGTAATTGACTAGAATCATTTGGTAGTGTTCGCTATTTTCAAGTAAATATCAAAAAATTAATTCACGATTTTTTATCACAGGTTTCGGACGCAGTCAAAATTGAAAATTTAATAAATTTAAAAATATTTAAGGATTAAAAAATTTTCACATAAAATTGAAATATTTCATTAAAAATTTTAAAACTCTGTTCTGAATTAAAAATTTGATTTGTATTTTCAAATTAAGAATTTCGTACAAATTAAATCATTGAATTTTGAAAATTCAAATATTTTTTTCCTGAAATATTAATTCTCTGAAATATTAATTAAATATTTTATTTATGTATCGACTTGAGACTGAATATTACAACTCATAAACTTCAAACTAAATTATAATATTTTAAAAAAATTTAGTAAAAATTACGACATATATCTTGAAACTTTATTCGAAAATAACAATAACTAATTGGAATTTCGTGTAAAATATTAATTATCAAACCAAATCGTATCAATCTGAATTTGAAATTCTATTTTAATTATTAATTTTAATGATGTCTTCAAAATTTTAAGAATTAAAATATTTTCAAATGTTTTTTTCGCTAAAATGGATATTTAATCCGACTTATAATTTCGAATTCATATTTATAAAATGTAAAATCACGTACAACAAATTTAATGTTTAATCCAACAATTTCGAAGACAGATAATTAAAATGGAAATTTCGTATTCAGAATTAAAAATCCATTTCCAATTCTGATATTGTAACATAAAACTTTAGGAATTTCAATGTTTCAAAACTTATAAATAAATTTAATTACGAATTTCCAAAAATTTCAATTAATCGCCTAGCAATTTTAGATTCAGAAAAATAAAATAAGAAAATAATAAACAATAAATAATTTACATTTAAAAATATTTGTATTCCAAAAATTGTTTGTTTTAACAATTAAAAGAAATATTAACTAGCCTTAGGTTCCATTTTGTACTGGGTAGCATTGGTCGTTAAGCTAGAAACTCAGTGTACTTGTGCTGTGCTGTATTAAAATATGTTTAGGCCAACATTCTAAAACGGTAACCAAAATTTAAAACTAAATGTCAAATTCTTCAATATGTTTGGTTTGCCTTCAATTTTTAAAATCAAATTTGTTCAACATACTAAAATGTCAAATTTATAACGGTCACATACAAATTGAAGTGAATTTGAAGTTTAGAAAACCTGGTTGATCAAATATTGAATTTTAAAAAATAGTTTTTTTGTATTCCCCGCGATTCTTAAATTTAAAATTGCAAACAAATTTCGATGTGTAGTTTCAAAATTTTGAATTTTATTAAATTTAAATGTTGAACATTTGTTTAATTTAAAAAAAAAAATTAAATCTTAAAATTTAACGAACATGAAAGTTTTGAAACAATATCATCAGGAACTGATTTTATAATTTATAACGACTGAAATAATTGTCTGCATGAACTGCAAAAACTCTTTGTGGCTTGGTTAGAATTAGAACGTCTTCAAATATTAAAATTTTGTAAACATATTCTTTTGCGCTCGAAAATATCTTGGGATTGATTATGTATCTCTGGTATTACGAGTTATGAGTTTCGGGAACCCGTAATTCACAATGTTGCAATTACGATATGACGCGATTATGTAAGCCAATGAGACCAAAATATTTTTTCACAAAACGTGTTGCACGATTGCTTCATGTTCGTACACACATTTTGTTGTTGTTTTTATTTTGTTGTAATTTATATTGAAATTTAGAAATTATAGCGTTCGACAGAATTGTTTTTGTGTTTTAAATCGAAATTGCTTGTGTTATAAACAAATATAATTTAATTTAAAATAACATCCAAAAAATTATACATATTAGAATAATTTTATTTTATCATTTAATTGCAATACAAAATATATAAATTAACCATTAATTTATATTTATAAAAATTGAGTATTTTCGAAAAACTGTAATACTTACATAATCCACCCTGTGGCCCGTTTCTGGTTTTCCCCGGGAATTGGGAAAAAATAATTCAATAATTCCCAACTTTTTATTCCACTTTTCCCCAAAGTGCATTCTGCCAAATTGGGAATAATTTCCCCTTAAAAATGTCAGAAATGTTTACCACTATCCAATTTGCTGTTAATTTATTATTATAAATAAAAATAAAATTTGAAAAACAGAAAACTTGAATAAAATGTAAACGCATCACGCCTTTTGGATGACGAAGAAGAAAACCGGCTCTATTATTTACGCATAAGGCATAATTATTTCCGGGATACTTTAAACCCCTTTAACCCCTTTAAACCCCCCGAGATCCACGAAACTGAGTTTATTAATATACGAGTATACATATGTATATATATATATATATATATATATATATATATATATATATATATATATATATATATATATATATATATATATATATATATATAGGATATATATATAGGATATATATATATATATAGGATGCCCTAGCATTTGCTTTGTCCTTAAAAGGAGAAATTGATTCTTTTATGGACGTGTCAACTATACCAAAAGAAATTCGCGTTCTAGTCGCGCTGAGTTTCTTGGCTCAAAGTTAGCTGCTTTACACGGTTCATGAATGTTATTTACTCGCAAACTAATGAAACTTTGTTTCTATATGTACATATATTATCATGAAAAGAACGTGGTTATGAATTACCTAAATTGCGTATCGCAGAGTGTGGTAAGTCGATGTATAATCGAATTTGATAAAATTGTCGATGAAAATTAAATTTTAATAAATTTAATAAAATTGCCGATATACATAAAATGTCCACAACCGCCAACGAAAATTAATAAAGTCAAAATATAGTAAGTGTTTGTTTTAACTTTTTAATAAGCAAGCTTTTAAGAACTCTAATAACTTATCCCATTTCAGATTCTATGAAAAGTTTAATCTTGCCGGGATAATCGGTTGTATCGATTGTACTCACGCCTCGATGTTCAGACGAGCAGCTATATAGATTCAAACATGTATATACCTTAATCGGCATTACTATCATTCCAGATGTATTCAAGATTTAAATTATTTATAGATTTTCGATTCTAATTTAAAAATTTTAAATGTTAATGCTTCATATAATCAAACAAATCCCAATCGCCAGAATCCACTTTGGGAAAAAATAATTCTAAACTACTAGAAAAACGTCAAAACGAAAAAATAATTCTAAACTACTGGGAAAACCAGAATAAACAAATAAAGTACGAAAATATGAACCTGCTTCAATTTTATTAGGTTGGTTCGTTTCCCGCGGGTTTAACATAATTATGACTCTGCCACTAGGTGGCATTTAAAAATAATTAATTATAAACCAAAAACTCGGTGTATGAACTATTTTGTCCTTCTTTTAGGACAAAATTTTAATATTAAATCATCTTTGTGTTTATTTATCGGAAAATTAAATACAAAGAATAAAAATCTAAAAATCAACTTTATGGAATGACTAAACGAACGCACGTAAATCTAAGTTTTGAAGTTCAATCATTCTTTGTTTGTTAAATGGTATAGGCGCTACCCTACCTCCTCACTCTAAATAAATATTCCATATTGAGATATAAATTATATCTTACATTACAGCAATTTGAGTCGCAAAATGACAGTATATTTGTCATTTTATTTGAAAGTTATTCTGGCGGGATAGGCGAATCGCACATCTATACATAATGTAACATAAACCATTTTAAAATATGTGCTTGTTATTATGCTCTACACAAAATTTATTTATAGGTCTCACATTAAAGTAAATTATACCAACATATTTTATTTTATGCGTCATGCTGAATAATAGTATGTATACATATTATACATACATATATACACTCATATAAGGGAAGAAAGAAGTTCAAGGTCGAACAACATGAACTACTCGTATATACGGTTAAATTTAGTTTGTTTATATTATACGAGTATATGATATTGTATTTTATCTTCCCTCTTTCGGGTGTAATAAAAACTAAATAAGAAAAATAAATGTATTATATTGAATCTCAAAGGAGATTCTGCATCCAAATAAAATCGATTGTTATGTTGAAAACATTTAAATCAAAACATATATATGTATGCAAACATATGTATGTACTATAATCGATTTTATATTTTACTTTCAAAACTGGTTTTTGTATAAAAGATTATAGAAAGCTACATGTGCAGTATAAAAATCAGACTAAAGTTTAAAAGTGAAAAGTGTTTGTGTATTGTACAGTGGTTCAAATACCATAAATTTTATTTCGATAAATATAGTTTGACATTCGAGTACTAAGAATTTTTCTTGGTGAAAATCATTGTTCGCATATCAGTTAAAAGACCATTGTTAGGTTTAGACCATTGGGGTTTAGTTTTCTGAAGATAAATCATTGCTTGCGGATAAGGAAACCATAACTAGGAAAAACCAACAATATTGAAATATCTGTTTCCGCTTCTTAAATTATAGACGTCCTCGAACTGTGTTCATAAGTTATTCTCATACGCTTCAAGATATTCGATTGTACTTTGTTATATTCAATCCTTATAAGTCTCGGTTATATAACTGATTTACTCTTTCGCACGCATTACTTTCATTTTTAGAAATGAGAACCACTTATCGTGTGGTATTTGCCGGAAATCGTATTTCAAAACGAGGGTCGAAAATGAACTTTGTCGTATCAAGACGCTTTTAGCAACCAAACGATGAGATGCAAAGGATAAGCATCCTTCACTATAACCTCATTTTATTTCCGAACATTTGGCCCCTGTGGTCGGGGGGCACTCACATGTCTCGTAAAACTAAATTGCACGAACATCTTTCCCAAGGAAATTGCACGACCACAGTATCCTTTGCTTATCGTAGGAGGCGACTAAACGGTTGGATCGCTGGGCTGACGAGCCGTATCCGTAAAAAAAAGTAACTGTTTATAAAGTCATCAAAAAGAAAAATGGATGCCGCCAAAAAAAACACAGGAACGCTCAAGTACCCGGACACGAGATTAAGGATCGGCACGTGGAACGTGCAATCACTTAGAAAACCAGGAGCGTTGGAGGGCCGCTTCATGTGCATGAAGGAGTGTCGGCTGGAACTCGTTGCTATTCAAGAAAGTCGCTGGCTTAAAAGTGGATATCATGTGTCCCAGGGCTATACGTTGCTCTATAGTGGAGATGACCTCGGAAATTTTGGAGCTGGATTTCTTCTTGGGCCGCAGGTAAATAACGCTGTTTTAGATATAAGCAGTCAATAACCGATTGTGTAAGCTTCGCTTGCGCATGAAGTTAGCCAATATGTCGATAATTGGTGAACATGCGCCCACAGAAGTCAGCCAGCCCCAAGATAAAGACTTATTTTACAATGACTTGGACGATCTGATGGGATCTATACCCGAACACTATGTAGAATGGTAATTGGGGAATTTAATGTTAGAGCTGGCAGAAATCAGACCGACTTGTGTGAAAACATAGGTCCGTACTCCCGACACGAAACTGCGACCAATAATGGTGAGAGAATTATATACTTTGCAATTGCTCTTAAAGTAGCAAGCACGTTCTTCCCTCACAAACAGATACATCTAGAGACATGGACAAATCCTCGAGGAACTTCCCGCAGCCACATACACCATGTGTTAGTTTCTAAAGGACGGGCTCGGGTTGTGCAGGATGTGAGAACTTATCGGTCAGCGACCAAATACGTAGGCAGCGATCATCATTTTGTGTTTTCGTACAAGTCCGGGAACACAGCGAAATGCATGGTACGTTTCGACTGTGAAGGTCTGATAAATGAAGATCAAAAGAAACGATGTCAGGATCTTGTCAGCGACAACATTGATGAAGCTAATTACCAGTCTGACTGCGTGAACTCTGTCTGGGAGGTACTAAAAACTTCGGTCGTCAGTGCTGCTCAACAGACTTTAGGTATAGTGAAAGTCAGACTCAAGAATGATTGGTTGGATGACGAGTGTCGTCTTGCGGTTGAGCAACAAAATATAGCCCATAATAAAGTGCAACAACGTCTCACAATCGCGAGGAAAAACTAAGCTGCTCTTGCAAGAAGGGCAGCTAAGCGGATTTGTAAACGGAAGAAGCGGGAATGGTGGAAGGCCGAGGTTCTGAAAGTACAACAACTCAGCAATGAGCGCAGTTCACGTAATTTCTTTAAAGGAATTACTGGATTGCACTATACCTTCAGGCCTACGTCAACCGCCATTCGGGATCGGGATGGAACCTCTGTGTCAACATCGACGCAGTACTTGACGCATGGAGTGAACACTTTACTGACCTGCTTGATGCTCATCATGCATCGCAGACTGTTGTGGAGCCACCTCTAACACAGACTGCGGAGATTTAAACCGTGGAGGCATCCCATGAGGAATTCACTAAATCCATCCAGAGATTGAAACGAAACCGCTCACCTGGAGTGGACTGCACTAATTCGGAGCACTTGACATTCAGAGGGGATACTTTGTGGAATTGGGTTTTCGACCTTGTTCCACCTCTCTAGCGAAGTGCCTGGTTGGTGACTATCAAGGAGGATTTCGTCCGAATCGATCAGTCATAGATCAGGTCTTTTCGCTGGGAGTGATTCTATCTAAATATTTTGAGACATCCATCTCCGTACATCAGGTGTTCCTGGATTTCCGGCAGGCTTATGATTTGATCAATCGAGAGAGTTTGTGGTCTGCCCTGGAATACTTAGGAATGCCAACAAAATTGGTACGACTGTGTGACGCCGAATCAATGCTGTGTTAAAGTTGAGAACAGACTATCGACAATTTTTGCAGTTAACTCGGGTGTTCGGCAGGGAGATGCTCTGTCCCCGATACTCTTTAATCTTATGTTGGAGTACATCTTTCGTAAAACTGAAACACCTTAGTGCAACATTTTATATCGCCAATCCAATCAGGTGGTTGCATATGCATATGATATATGCGTGATTGGACTGAATAGCTACAGAGTGAAGGTAATACTTGATCCGCTTGTAGAGTTTTCAGCTTCAGTTGGACTTCAGATCAATGAGTCCAAAACGAAATACCTGATCTCTGGTTTTAGGGACAATGGCACACCAGATTTTAGTAGTGGCCACCTTTAGTAGTGAGGAGGTTCAAATAGTTGGGTTCTCCTATCACTCACGATAACAGTATGGGTGAGGATATAAAACTGCGGCTGGCAGCTGGCAATCGTTCTTTGTATCCTCTAAGGCCACTGTTAAAATCTAAACACTTATATCAAGTGCCGTGAAGCAGAAGCTTTACAAAGCGTTGTAAACGGATGAGTGCGAGAGATGGCTCCTTACATTTGAGAGAAGAGTCATGTGTGTGATTTACGGCCCAAAACGCGAAATAGATGGTACATACCAAGCTCTGTACAATATCGAGATCAGAGATCTGATGAAGGTCCCCGATATTGTGCATGAAATAAAATCTCAGCGAATACGTTCTGCATGCTGATCCGGAACGAATTGTGCAGCGATCTCTGAAAGGAGAGCCACCATATGGTAGGCGCAGAGGTCCTTGCAAGCTACGATGGCTCCACGGTGTAGAGAATGACTTGCCTTCTTCAGGTTGTCTAGGACAGTATGAAGACCATGCCCAGGATCGAAACCGTTGGAGCCAGATTGTTGACTCAGTAAGGGGCCAGTAATGGCCTTTAGACACTGTTTATTTATATTATTATTAAGGCACAGTCGAGCGTTACCATTTGGAACCATAAGATTTTTACCATGCAATCTATATTCTCCTCAATTGCACCCAGAGACAACCTCTATATACATATTTGTATTTCAGCCTCAACTACTGGTGATGCTGAGTATGTCTCTGTATGTCTCTGTATAACAAGATAGATCTCCTAAAATTCCGAAACAAAATCTTTGGAGAGCAGTTTTTAGTGATTTCGCTTACACATAATTTTTTGTTGACATTGTAAATTCATTGGAGAATACCTAAATTGAAACATTTAAAAAATCATAGAAACAGGATCTTATTACTACAGGCTTCTGTTTGCTGGAGTTCGTTTGATGTTGAATATGAAAATCTGAGCGACGATTTTGGAAACGCATTTTCAGTTCATTATTGAGAGCAGACCAAGTGATATCTTTATTTCGTTCTATATCATAGTCCAATAACATATTTAACAGCGGTACCCCGAAGGGCAAAATTTAGTTCATTAACCAAACGAAAATCTGTTATACCGCCCAAACTATTGTTAATACCGCACAAACAAAGGAAACACCAACTACTATTCATACTTATTTGTGATTGAAACCATATTGCAATCTGGCTAAAAACGGTTAGGAAAAACGGATTTTAATTCTTAATTCCTCACACCGGAAAATTTGATTTTTTTTAACTAGAAATCGGTTTTAATTTACTTGTCAAGTTATTTGGTTTTAAAATAATTCGTGACCCAAACTGAACATAACGCAGGCAATCCTATAACAATCTAACGAACTTCTACAAACTTAAAAAGACGTTTCCTGTGTCGGCAAAAAATTTTAAAATTGTTTGGGGTTGGTTGGAATTCATTGAATGTGTTAGAATTTCTTAAATACAATTTTTTGTCGCAACGAATTCAATTTAAAGATATTTAATGTTATTCTGTTGCGTCTTTTAGAATAATTTAAACAAAATTATTTATTTATATTTAGAATAGTTTTTGGTAAAAAAAAATGTTGCTCTAAGATATGGTGCAGACACTGATGTTCTAGTCTTATACAGAAAATGTCAGTTGACTGATCAAGATGAAATATATAAAATTTTAGTGCGCATTTATTTTAATTACAACATAAACATCTTAAACAACCGCGATAACATCATACACCTTCGCACATATATAGAAAGTATTGCCATTAGGAATTAAAATTAAAATTTTCCAAGAAAAAATAATAAAAATAAATAATTATTATTGTTAGTTGAGACGTCTAATCTATCTTCAGGGTAACATTTAAAATGCGAGGCGCAACAACAATATTATGTATGTACACACTACCATAATCATAATTTTTTTTTATGTTGACTTTGTAACAATGGAAATGTGTCTCATTTGAACGACAAACTGGGGATATGTTCGTTGTAATGATTATTACAATATTTTGACGTATTTTTTAATTCTGCCATTTAATCATAATTATTTTTAATTAGGTAACATAAACATGTCGAGTTGGTCGAAGAGATTATATTTTGATTTTATTAGTTGTCAGGGTCGCTGAGTCCATCGAAGCCAATATATGTTCATGCCATTAAGATTATTAAAATATAAGCGCTAATATAAATGTATGCACAAGCATTATATTTTCGTTTCGTTAATTTCGATTCGATTAAATCGTCGTGGGGTTTGGACGTGGAATCAGTGAAGTAAGCGATAAAATAAAAATAATCAAAAAGTGCAGTGAGTGTAGTTTCTTTTTAATTATTTTATGTATACATTGAACATAGTGAAAAAAAAAAATAAAAATAAAAAATAAAAGTGCAGTGTTAGCTTTTTAATTTATTTTATATACACTCCCGGCCAAAATTATTGGGTCGATGGGGAACATCAAATCCGGTCGGTAAAATGAGTGACGACGAGGAACCATTTTCTTTCAATAGGAACACGACATTGCAAAGGAAATCGTCGGTAGGCAACCAGGCTGATCCTTTTTGTACTACTGGAAGCAAGGAACAAGCGATACATGAATGGCCCTTTGGTGGAAGAAGTACGGCACTCCAAAGAACACCACCATCAACCCCACCGCCAGGGAACACCACACTGCTGTGTGAACTTAACAATGAGGTGGAAAATACCTCTTCCATCAAGCATAAAAATTCCAAGCCAACTGCCGAAGCCACGTCCAGCGCACAAGCCGTTATAATACATAACGCGGAACTAATAAATAAATTTGAGCAAATGGAGAAATTAATCGCGCAACTGAACAATGAAGTTGCCGTGCTAAAGAAAGAAAACCTTATGCTAAAGGAAACCGTAAATAAAAATAACAACGTAGGAAACTTGGCAATAATGAACAACCAATTTCAAGTACTCGCGGATCAAACCGAATATAAAACTGATGAAGATGAGCTTGAAAAAGAAACAAATTGGAGACTTCAGAAATCCAAGAGGGCAAATAAGAAACCTAGAGAAGAAACCAACCCAAGCAAGAGGAAAGCTGATTCATCACCGGAAGTTGAGCCATTGCAAACCCACATTAAAACTGGCAAAGCATGTTCTGGATCAAAAGTGCATGAGACAGAAAAGAAAAAACAGGTACCACCTCCAATCAATATTCTAGGAATAACCAACCACGGTAGTATTCAGAAACTGATGAAAGAAGTAGTACGAAATGACTACAAAGTAATATCGCTCAGCAATAATATTTGGAAAATAAATACAACAGAGCCTGAAGATTATAAAGCTCTAGCTAACAAACTAAATGCTGAAGGTCACCAGTGATATGCCTACGAAGACAAAAATGATCGATCAATTAAAGTAATGGCAAGAGGTCTCCATCCAACTTGCTCAAAAGATGAAATTATTGAGGACCTGCAAAACAAAGGCCTGAAAATAATCGATGCAGTCAACATCATCAGAAAAGAGAGAAGAGAAAACAGGGACGGAAATGTTGAAATCATGAGAAGAGGTCTCCCACTTTTTATGCTAACCTTCGACAACCAAGAAAAAATCGAAAATATTTATAATATTAAGGCTATCCTCAACCTTAGAGTTAGAATAGAAACACCGAGAAAGGTCATTCGACTAATACCACAATGTAAAAAGTGCCAAGATTATAATCATACACAAAAGTACTGCCACCGTGAAGCAAGATGTGTTAAATGTGCAGGAAAACACGCAGGAAATGACTGCACAGTCCCCCGAGATACAACACCGAAGTGTATCAACTGTAATGGCCAGCATCCAGCCAACTACATAGGATGTGAAGTTGCAGTAGAACTACAAAAAATGAGAGATAAATAACGCAAACCAGGTACATCAATAAATGTACAAACTATAAACGAACCACGGAGCCTAAACCGTCAACTGCTAATCATAACATACAAAGCCAGAGAGTAAACGAAAACGTTACTTATGCACAAGTAGTTCAGCAAACAGAGGAGAAACAGTTAAAAGTGGATCTCGTTCTACAGGGCATACTGAGAAATCTAGAGAACATTAACAATAGACTTATTTCGCAGGAAATGAGCCTGCAGAAAACACTAGAAGAAATGAAATCACAAACTAGTTTCAATAAAAGAGTAGAAGAAAACCTTGGTCAAGTGTATCAAAATATAAATTATATAAAATCGAATTATAATCAAAAGAAATGAATAAAACATTACGAATTGTAACCTGGAATGCAAATGGGCTATTGCAACACATTCAAGAACTAGATATATTTTTAAACATGCCTAATATAGATATATGTCTTATATCAGAAACCCATTTCTCCAAAACTTCATTCTGTAAAATAAAAGGATATAATTGCTACTATGCACTACATCCTGAGAACAAAGCCAGAGGTGGATTAGCTATCCTCATAAAAGAGTATATAAAACATAACGAAGAATCAAAAGTTGAGAACCTTTCCATGCAAGTCACAACAATCAAAATACAATTAAGCAATATTAAAACATGCAGTATCTCAGCAATATATTGCCCTCCAAGATACAATCTCAAACAAGTAGATTATACTAATCTTCTGAAAACGCTACGAAGTGTCTTTTTAGTTGGAGGTGACTATAATGCAAAAAATACATATTGGGGATCTTGGTTAACGACCGCTAAAGGAAAAGAACTGTTCGCAGCAGGCAAACAACTAAAATGCGAGTTTCACTCAGGCGGTACACCAACCTATTGGCCTACGGATACCAGTAAGATTCCAGACCTTATAGACTTCTTTATTACAAAAGGGATTTCAGATAATTATATCCATATAGAGAACAGTGAAAGTCTATCATCAGATCATTCACCAGTTATTATGATACTTAGCCAAACAATTATTTTGAAAGAGAGCAACCCGAAATTAACGAGCTTCAAAACCAATTGGGATCTCTTCCAGACACAGTTAACAGAAAGAATTAGTCTGCAGAACCCAATTCAGGGACCAGTCCAAATAGAAGATGAATTAGATAAGCTCATCCATAATATCCAATATGCTGCTTGGGAAAGCACTCCAAATAATAGGCAGGAAATGAAGCGCAATGCTAGCTATCCAGAGGAAGTGAGAGAACTTCTTAAAAATAAAAGAAAAGCACGGAAGAATTGGCAAAAACATCGAAATCCTGAAAATAAAAGAGTATTTAATCATTTGTGTAACAAATTGAAATACCTTATAAAAGACATTAAAAATCAATCAGTTAATAAATACCTCAGCACTCTAACTGGACAAAAAGATACTGATTATTCATTATGGAAAGCAACTAAGAATATTAAAAGACCTAAACTTCAGATTCCTCCAATTAAAAATAATGAAAATTGGGCTCGAAATGCTAAACAAAAAGCAGATTTGTTTGCAAATCACCTTGAAGAAACATTCCAACCTTATCCAAAACAAACGGAAGAGGAAAATATTACACCAATAAATAAACAGGATGAAGTAAATATTACACCTGTAACATTGAAAGAACTAAAATGGGAAATAAAGAATAATCTGAATGCGTATAAGGCTCCAGGATATGATCTTATAACAGGTCAGATAATAAAACTGTTACCGGAGAAAGCGTTGAGGAAACTAGTGCATATAATTAATGCAGCATTTCGACTAAGATATGTACCAAGGCAATGGAAAGTTGCAGAAGTAATTATGATACTTAAACCGAACAAACCTCCGCATGATAAAGCTTCATATAGGCCAATTTCTCTGCTACCAACATTATCGAAACTATTTGAAAAAGTTCTTCTTAAAAGACTAAAACCAATTATCGAAGAAAGAAATCTTATCCCTTCACATCAGTTTGGATTTAGGGAAAAACATTCTACGATAGAACAAGTACATCGAATTACTGATGTAATCGAGAAATCACTAGAAAGCAAACAAATATGCTCAACTATATTCCTTGATGTAGCGCAAGCATTTGACAAAGTATGGCACCAGGGGCTAGAATTCAAACTTCATCGAGATCTTCCGGAGCAATTTTTTCAAATTTTTAAATCATACATATCAGAGAGGCACTTCCGAGTAAAGTATGAGAATGAGTACTCCCAACTAAAAAGAATAACAGCCGGAGTACCACAAGGGAGTGTTCTTGGGCCAATCCTATATCTCCTATATACTAGAGATATACCAATTACAGAAGAAACAATGGCGACTTTTGCCGATGACACGGCAATACTTGCAACAGCAAAGAACATCAATGACTCCACTAGTAAGTTACAGAGGGCTACTAACCTGATATGTAATTGGACAAAGCAATGGCGAATTAAATTAAATGAAGCAAAGTCAATCCAAGTGAACTTTACAAATCAAAAAGTTAACCATATACCAATAATGATAAACTCAATAGTAGTACCCCATGCAAACACTGCCAAATATCTTGGTATGACTTTACATGCTAAGCTTAGATGGAAGGAACACATAAAAAAGAAGAGAGAAGAACTAAACATAAAATTTAGAAAAATGCATTGGCTCCTAGGGAGACAATCTGAACTAGCGATCCATAACAAACTGCTGTTATACAAACAAATTCTGAAGCCTGTATGGACATATGGTAGCCAACTCTGGGGATGTGCCAAGAAGACAAATATCAAAACCATACAAACAGTTCAAAATAAAATCCTACGATGTATTGTTAATGCACCGTGGTACATTCGAAACGACAACCTCCATCGAGATCTCAAGATTGAGCTTGTCGCGGATGAAATTAAGCATCATGCAACGAAACACCTACAACGTCTGCACCAGCATCAAAATCTGGACATACGCCTTATGCTGACTACATCTCTAACAAGAAGACTGCAAAGAACCAAACCACTGGACTTATCGCGACCAGAAGGTCAGTAGACTTACTGTGGCGAAAAATCTGAGGGAGGAGTTACACTAACTGGGGATAATCACTTGATTACGCCGACTATTCGAAATACTGTATTATGCAATGTAAATTACTAAATGGGTACAAGACTCAGTCGTAATATAAATAAATATAAAAAAAAAAAAAAAAAAATTTCGATTAAAATTGTTAATTCTTATTTATAGATCTTTTATATATATATTTAAATTTTCTAATCTGATAAAAGCGATGAAGCTGTTCGATATAATATGTTGTGATATATAAATATATTGTATAAACGGAAAGATTATGTGAGACATGAAATTTTACTTTGTTTTAATTAAAAAGTATTCTAAAGCTTTCTTCTATAAATCGATTAATCTGATTAAAAAAAAAGCATGATAATCATATAAAATAAGTTAATATTGCTTTTAAAATAAATTGTCTTATTTATACACATATACATACATACATACACAACATAAATATGATAAAAGATAATGAAGCTAAATAATAAATTTAATTAACATGCTATCTGCGCTGTGTGAGCTTTTTTGAGCTTATAACAAAACGATTTTCTGTGTGCGGTTGCTGTTAAATATATAAGAATGAGAACTCTTAATTCTCTCAAGACAAACATTTCCTTCGCTATGTGTTCGATGTTTTAAATATATGAAAAGTATTTTGGAGTGATACATGCGTGATAAAAAATTATTAAGTTTTTGTTGATGCATGGAGCAGGTAAAAAGGAAAATGTTGGAAACAGAACGTGTTGTATGACTTTCGATTACGTTTAATTAAAAGTGAAAGATAAAAAAAACATTTCACATTTGTTCTAGTGATATAGCACAAGCCATCGCTCTTTATACCTATTATATGTTTATATATATATATATATATATATATACTTTAACCACATAAAAACCTTATATGATGAAAGAAACATTCTTAAATCTAATTTATCTAATCGAGAGGTGTACAATTTTTCGTTAGAAAATAGAATTCTCTTAAATTTTTAAGTAACCAAAAACTCTTGTTTGAAATTTCATACATACCAAAGAATTCTTATGTATACTTAATACAAAGAGTTAATTTTTAATAACGCCACGATGTGCGGTAACAAAAAAAAAACTCATTTTCCTTTTAAATATATTTGGTGTGAAATGTAAATTTGTTCATTTCCTTTTTCAAACGCAGAATCGAGAATTTATTGTAAACGCGGATGTAATTTGAATTAAAATTCGTTATTGCCTTGCGTTGAAACGGATATCAATCAGTTTGCGTTCAGCCCATATATGCATGTACATACATATGTATATAGTTGTCGATAAAATAAATTGAAATATTATGCGTTACTCGAGATGGAAATCTCTTCCTTAATGAATTTCTAATTACATCCAAAAATACCAACAATAAATTACATCCTATATACATTGCCATTTTTATTTTTATAATAATTCTCTTTACCAAACAACACCTTGATATTAAATATCAACATACGAACAAGTTCACATAGAGGTGTAATTATGTACCTACTTATTACAAAGTTCTTATATAAATTTGACTTCTAAGTTTTAAATAAATAAATTAAGTTAATTATAAATTATATATGTATACATAGGTAATTTTATACTTTCTTAGTTGAAAAGGTTAATATTATTATATAATAAATATACATACAAAAAAAATTATTTAGAAAGTCAATGTAGCAAAATATATATTTTTTTATCATTTCATACAATTCGTGATAAGAATTTTTTTAAGATTTTTATTTTTATATCGAGTCACTCGCGCATCAAATAATAACTTAATATTAATGCGAATTTCGGGCCCTTTTAAGGAATCATAAGGGATTTTGCAATAAGACACTTGAATTATTTATTTATTAGTACTGCACAATTTATTCGAAAAAAAATCACAACACTCTTCAGCACTTTTTAGCTTCATTTACTTTTTAGTTCACTATACTTCACTTTATCTCACTTGTTCACTGGTTGAATTTAAACTGATCTTCTAGATCTGATTAAATTGATCTGCGGTTGCGTTTAATGTAACTCTCGAACTTTCCATATGAAATTTGTCCAATTTTCCAATTTTGCGTGTTTTTTAATTCGAGAGTATCCTGAGACGTAATCATTGCAAAATCTCTCTCGCCGCGCGTTTTTTTGATTTTTTATGGTTTATGGAATTTTCTTCACGACTTGCTTCTCGAATATTGTGGTATTTTACTACAGAATATAATGGGGTCATTATCTGCCTTTGAGGCTCGCATCAACTTCGGCCGTAAAACTACATTTGGCCTGATGAGGATCGGACCACCGGTAGTTTTTGGGCTATAATAATGCATGAAGTCGGTAAGTTTTATTTGTAATATTTTCATATTCGTACCTTGGCATTCGATAGTAATCTCACCAATTTCCATATTTTTTAAAAATACTGTGGAGAGCATCGGCTTCTTACAAAAGGGAGTGCCCTGGTTCCAAATACTTGTGCTCAATGATGGTATAATAAATGAATTTTCTTTCTAAAATTTATATAGGTTTAACGACAAAATAGAATTGCGGTTCTACGTAACACAAAATTTTACAGGATCATCTATTCCATTGCACTATATCCCGTACATTTGAGTTCCAAAAATTCTTTATTGGGTTGATGATGAGGCAATAATGAGACTCCATTGTGGCAAAGCTATATGAGTGGAAAAATCATCCGAATTATTTTGCGGTAATTTGTTTTTTAGCGTGTTTGCCTTTAGCTGGAGATTTTAAGCTTGTCGTCTTTTGACTAATTAAATTGCCAAAATATTAATATATTCGCGTTTTGTTAATATCCAAAGTATTGGTGTGAAGCAAACTGACAAACTCTCTCCAGCTTACCCGCTAATAATTAGTTTAAATAAAATACTTTACCGTATTTGCGAGCAAAAATTATCTGCGGAATCTACTCCTATTGACCTCATATAGATTCAAATGATTTGTTGGCAGAAATTTCACTTAGCAATAGCACATTTCATCTTAAACCTCTGTTCAGAACTTGATGACCGGTCTGATTAAAACGTTAATACGCGCAAACGATAGAGTGCCTCTTGAAACCCGAAAATCTCTAAAAAAGAAGGAAAACGTTAATTTGGTGGTTAGCGCACTCTAGTCCTGAGAGGATGATATAATATAATTGCATCAGTTGCGCGGAAAATAAAAATTTACATACTTTTTTTACTATACTGACTATACTTTTACCTTGTGTGTTGGCGCTTTGTTTAATTTGTCCGAAGTAAAATTATACAATTATTATTATGTACATGTACTTTGGTGTTGCTATACTCTATATATACCGTCAACACAGTTGTTATTGTTAAACCATTTCTTATGTTGAAATACCATTTTTCTTTCGTTCGAAACTAATTTACACGTAATTTTGATGAAACTAAGAAGTAAACAATATACAAATATAATGATTATATTTTATGAGTCTTATTTCCTTCCTTCCGGTTATTTTTACATAACAATGAGATATTTTTGTTTTGGCTCGCTGAGGAAATTTTTATATATTTATAGGTATAGCATAATGAACAGTAACTATATATACTTACATAACAGAAAACAACTTTTTCAGGGTATCAGATTCTTTAATATTAAACATTAAAGTTTTTTTCTACTGTATTTGGTAAAGAAATATAAAAAAGATGTTGATGCTATAGCACGACTTATTTACGTATTTGAAATTTTGTGCTAATCATAATTCTTGTGTAAATAGCGTCTACTGTTGTTCCGTGTCTCGTTGTGATGATTCCGCTGCATGGTTTACATTAAAATACTAGCTCTTTTCTACCATGAAAAATATCAATTTCTAATGTTCTGATTTTCATACTTGTAACCAATTTCCTCGAAAGTACCACCTTGAGATTTATAATCAGATATGAGACGAAAGTAAATTCCTTTTACTGTCATTGTTTTGTTATTACTTAAAAAAAAACCGTCGTATGGTGTCAATTGTTTGCCACTACATTTATCAAAATATTTTGTTCTTGAATTTATCCAGCAGGCTTCATTCATAATTTTCGTCCAATTGAGTATTGCCAGGAAAATTTAGCCAAAGTTACAAGTTACTTATTCATTCTCGTTTAGAGGGGTAAGGGGTGGCGGCTCAATTGGTCACGATATACGAGCTCAAATAGCCTACTACCGAGAACCGAGTAAATGATGTTCTTCTGACTCACTATTACTTCAGCTTGTAATCTAGCATACAATGGATACAACGAGAAAACTAAATAATATTGCGTGAAATTACGATGCTTAAGAAAGAAAACGAACACCTAAAAAGTATTTACAAGCCGAGACACCGGATAAGCCTCAGACTGTCAACCATGACGACAACAAGTTTTTTACTGACGATGAAGAACTGGAAACAGAAACAGATGTGGGTATTAAAAAATAAAAGAAGACCGAGCAATAAAAGGGAAGCAGAACACTCCCCAAAAATGGCAGAATGCTCGCAAGCAATATCAAATGAAACCTTGAGCAATCAACAACTGGTAAACCAACTTGTTAAGCCTAAAGAGATAGCACCACCGCCAATTGATATTATTGGGATAACCGAATATGCCAAGATGCAATTGATAAGGAAGTCGGTTACAATTAAGAATTATAGTCATTTGACCTGACACTTTTTATGCTAACCTTTAATAATAAAGAAAATTAGGAAAATATCTACAGTAGAGTATAGACACTGAAAAAAACAACTGGCCTGATACCTCTATGTAAAAAATTCTAAGGCTTCAATCATACGTCTAGATGCTTAAAGTGTGCTGGCAAACATACAGCGAAAGCATGTAAAGTAACGTAATTAAGAATCAAAACGCGTCAAATATCATAAAATCTTAGAATACCATTAGGAAGGGAACCTACTAAAAACCAAGTAGAACCAAAACCATCTAGATCAACAATAATTGTAAAACATAATATCAAACTCTATGAATGCCTAAAAATAGAAAATGAAAATATGCAAGTAATCACTATAGACACATATTTAAATAACAACAACGAATACACTATCTCTTCAATTTATTGCCCTAAACGTTATAATTTAAATAGAAACGACTATGTCACGATAATCAAATCACTTGGGTCAAAAAGATCTGGTATTTTAATTCTGCCTTCAAGCCAGTATGTTGGTTTACTATCCTAATAATATTCACAACGGTTTTTACATCCTACTTCAAGTCAGAAAAGTAATAATCATCTTAGCATCTTATTTCTTATTTTACTTAGTAATAAGTAAAAAGCATCCAAGTCAGAAAAGTAAGAAGACGAACTAAACCTCCTTATCAATAATATTCAATGTGGAGCAGTTATCTCATTTGCAGTGGAACAGTTCTCTCATTAGCCAAACTGATTTTTTAATTTATTTAAATAAATACCAAAACATAGATACATTAATATTGTTTTTTGAAAGCTGAACAGTATCCATATTTTGATCACGACTAGGTCCGTCTATTAATTGACCATCTGCACACTGCATAGTTCTATGTTAGCCTGTACTAACATAAACGACGGGTTGGCCCATGAGTTTTACATTCCAACAGAGGGTCATAAAACATAGGAACATGTTGGGATTCGATCCCGGCCCCGAATCAAACCTCATCGCCACTGCGCTATTTGCGCGGCATTTTAAAAACAAATCAACTAACAATTACCTAAGTAGCCTTTCTGGTTAAAAAGACACCGATACACTCTCTGGATAGCGACAAAAGGATTACAACGACCAAAAATGGAAGTACCTCCAATCAAATAAGACGATGGAAACTGGGCTAAAGACGATGTAAGCTGGGCTAAAAGTGCCAAGCAAAAAGCTTCCTTATTTGCCGCACACCTTGAAGATACTTTTCAACCCCTAGCAAACAGCTAATCAAAATTAAACACCAACAATTAAAGTGGGTTTAATATTATCTATACCACTACAAGAGCTAAAATATGAAATCAATAATAACTTAAGTACAAAAAACTCTCCAGGATATGACTTAATCGCAGGACAAATAATTAAGGCACTACCTGAAAAAGGTTTACGAAAACTTCTTCAAATAATCAACACAGTGTTCAGACTGAAAAATGCCCCACATCAATGTGGAAGGTAGCAGAAGTAATCGATCTCGTCAATAATATATATCAAAACTTATCGAAAAACTACTACTCAAGAGAGTCAAACCAATAATAGAAAAAATAAATCTTATTCCTCCTCACCAATTTGGCTTTAGAGAAAATCACTCCACTATAGAACAAGTGCACAGAATTACAAATATAATTGAAGTTGTACGTGAAAACAAAAATATATGCCCTAGTATCTTCTTGGATGTAGCTGAAACATTTGACAAAGGCATCAACGACTCGAATATAAACAACGCCGATATCTACCGAGGCAGTTACACAAGATCTTAAAATCTTACATTGCTGATCGAAATTTTCGAGTAAAATACGAAAAGAACACTCTGTTTAAAAACACCATTAGCAGGAATACCGCACAAGGTAGTGCTTTGGGCCCAATTCAGTATCTTCTATTCACCCGAGATCTATCAACTATAGAAGAAACCAATATAGCAACTGTTACGGATGATACTGCAATCTTAATAATTGGTGACAATATGAATGAAGCAACAGCCAAACTGCAGAGAGCCACTTATACATTGAGTATACACTGGACGAAAATATGGCGAAATAATTCATATAAATTTTACCAATCGACGAGAAAAATTTAATATGCAAATACGGCAAACTATCTTGGCATGACTCTTGATGCTAAGCTCAAGTGGAAAGAACATGTGAAAATGAAAAAAAGGAATTAAATATTATATATAGAAAAATGTACTGGCTCATGATACATCATAAATTGCTGTTATATCGGCAAATATTAAAACATATCTGGATCGATTGCATTCTCTTTGGGGATGCGCTAAGAAGACAAATGAAAAAATAATACAAGCATCCCAATATAAAGTCCTACGCAGCATTGTAAATGCTCCATGGTACCTACATAACAAATGTCTACCTTCATAGGTCGTCTACGTCAGCACCAAAATGCTGATATATATTGTCCCAAACAACGGTTAAATAAGCTTCAATGTAAATTTTCCTGAGACTCACCTATGGGTTTCGCACCCCAACAAAAGTGCGCCAAATAAATAAGATAAATTAGTTTTGTTCAAACTGAACTAATTTTCCATCGACATGCATCCGATACATCGATATTTATCAGTAACATCAGGCGCGGCTGGATGGATGTCATTTTAACCACAGCTTTGTTTAAAATTTTATTGTAATAATCGTTAACAGATTGATTCGAATAAAATAGTGCAGTACCATCAGGACATATATTGACTTCTTTTTCCGTAAGGAAACGTGACTGCATTCAGATTAAGTCAACATCAAGTATTTGACCGTTTCCTATTTTAGGTAAAATATTCCAAAATTATATCATCGAATTTTTAAAATATGAGACCTTTCCATAATATTGGATCAGACGTGCTTTGTTTCCGTTGTTTGTAAATGGGCGTTACTGTTACTGGTGGTAATTGACGTAAGTCTCCAATTAAAATAATGTCATATCCCCCATTGAGCACTAATAATTCTGCCCCAATCATACTGACTTGTCGATGATTAAAATTCGGTTGTATTAGAATAGTAAGCGAAATGCGGCTTTGGCAGTTGAAGCGCACGTAACATAAGCCTCGTTAAAAAAATCGGATTTCCATAATATATTCATCGTCACACGTGATGTTATTTGGTTCGTAATATGAATCTATATCAGGATAGTAGATTGTTTTCAAATTTAATCTTATTTTATTGTATCGTTGTTTGAGATTTTGAGATTGTGGAACGTCTTTAATCTTGACAATTTTGAGGCCTTTTTGATGTAATTCCATATATGTTAATGTGTTTGAAGTTTTATATTTCTAAATGAATGTGATGCTGAAACCGAAATCAAATCATCGATCAATTGAAAACTGTCGTGTAAGCCAGTATTCAATGGGTCAGCCGTTGTCTCGTCCAATCACAAAAGTGGTTAGAAATTAGATTCTTTTCGAAATATTTCCTTTTCTTGTAGATAGCAAAACAGTCATTTCTTTTCCTTATTTCGACATATGATAAGTAAATCAATCCGTTCTATTTCATTAGCGTACAAAATAATGTGGGTTCTTCCACGTTGCATTGCGAATCATTTGGAGGAACGCAAGGTTTGTTTGTATCAATGCAATTTTGAATATAACCTTCAGAATCAATTTGACGACGAGTAATGGCAGTTACCGAGCTCTGTACAATATCGAGATCAGAGATCTGATGAAGATCTCCGATATTGTACATGCGCAATAGGAACGAATTGTGCAGCGATCTCTGAAAGGTGAGCCACCATATGGTAGGTGCAGAGGTCGTTACAGGCGATGGTGGTTCCACGGTGAAGAGAACGACTTGGCTTCTTAAGCCCAGGATCGAAACCGTTGTAGCCAGATTATTGATACAGTAAGGGGCCAGTAATGGTCTTTAAACAGTTTTATTATTATTTAATGGCAGTACAGGTAAACCACCTGTATTACTATATAGCAAACCCAAGAAAGTATTCAGACCCATATTTGTAATAATAACATTCCAAGGTTTGTTATTGACAAACCAACTTGCTAATCAAACTGGAACTATAAAATATAAGAACAAAGCTCTCATTTTTGTTTATGCCCATAAATAATATAGAACAGCTATAATTTCTTTTTATGTTATAGATATAAAACTGAATAGGAAACAGCATATTCGCAAGATTCAGGAAAGGGATGCTGAACGACCATTTAGAACTGCAAAACACCCTGTGTGGGCGACCGTGGGGATTAAAATCAAAAATGGCCCATTGGTCCTATTTAACTATCAGTATATTGTGACATCGATATCAGATATATGATAGCCTAAAACCGAAAAAAGGTCGACGGAAATTTTAGAAGCATAGAACATAATGTACGTACTAAAAAAATATTCCACAATAAATATTTGTGCTTATGTAGACTGTTTAAAGGATTTCAGTTAAACCATATACACAATTTAATGTTTATTGTATTTTATATAACCACGTTGTTTGTTTATACGATTTTCGTTTGGATTATTCCGCAAACATTTTTTAAATCATTTCAATTTTGTTGACTTGGTTTAACGATTGGCGGCTATACGAGAGTCTCATAATACGATTATAAATGTAGCTATTTTTTTTTTAATTGTTGTCTACATACAGCGGAAGAGATAACAACCAATTTAAAATTTTAAATAAATACAAAAAAGCTACATGTAAATATGAATTAATAAATGTACTCGTAACATTGTAAATATTTTCGAACGATAGTAATCCAATTTATTGTATGCTCGTAGGTATAGTAGTTTTATGATTGATAATTTGATAGTTTTGGATATAACATAATTTTTTATTAATATTTTTATTACCCCCGGGTCAAATAAACATATCATGGATTTTTCTTTGGTCAACATTTAAATTGTTGCCACATAATACAAATTTTAAAGATTAATAAAATATTTTTATATTTTGGAAGGAGATATACTTTTTTAATTAAATTTGAATACTTATGCGGCCACCTATTATAGAAGGAATACTTCTAAAAACATTATATTTTGATGGTTATAAAAATATTTCAATTAATACTTCAAGAATGAATAATAATAAAATGCATGAGATTTTTCATTTCCACCCATCTTTCTTGTACAAAATTATATTCGTATATTAGATTCAAACAATGGAAACTATTTTTTCATCATCATAAAAAAAAAGTTGTGGTCTATCTCTATATAGTCTATATAGTTTCTTCTATATAACTATTTGTACAAAATAATTTAGATGACAAATTATTTTGTATTTATCTTAATTTTTTATATAAACGAAACCAGAGCTATAGCTTTTTATTGAGTTAACTGTTGAGATTAAGTAATAGAATCCACATAGCATTTGCAACATCCATCTGTATTTCCTGCAAACTCGCCCCACCTAGATTCAGTATATTGTAATTCACTTGATGCATATCTCGCTCGAATTTTTATAAATAACACTGGATCGGTTTCATAACCATTTCATTGTCTCATATAAACGTCATGAAAACGTTCAATGTTGAAAAAATGTGCGTAAGAGAGCATATAATAAAGACAAAGAGACAAAGCTATATCCTGTATCAATGGAAATCGCTATAATAATCGCAACCATACTCCGCCTGTGGAGAATGTCGATCACATAAGAGAGGCGATTGAAAAGCAGAAGCCAGATATCAAAGTGGTCTCTTTAAATATTGCTGAGAGCTGCTAGGAGTGGCTCAATGCTCTAGTAGGCGCTTGCCTTTGATGAGCCGATCGAAGACCCTTAACAATCAGAGATGGCAGAAATACTAAAATCTGAAAAAATGGGATTAATAATTCGCATTCTGATAGAAACAAATGATCAAAAGATCTGTCCAAATATACAAACAAAGGTCATGACCACTCTTAGCTTAACAAAATATGCATATTAATCTGTCTTGACCCTAATGATGAAAAAAACTGTTTAGACAGTTGAAGGCAAAAGCTCTTGTTGTGAAATATTTAGAAGAACCGGAGGAACATATGTAAATAAACTCAATAAAACCATGAATGGCTTAAAAATTATACTCGTATAAGATGTGTTAAAACTCAAAGTAGGCAAGTATCTCGAAAAAGTTCATCACAGAGTATGGAAATTCGGAACTGTCCATATGAAAATAAATAAAGCGGCACGCCTATAGATATAACAACGAGGTCCAATTGAAGGTCCAACTGACACAACATGATTGGCCTATTTCAATGCAGAGTATTACGGACTTTATGAATGTTTTCCCAAAGTGTGGAAAAAATGATTATATAAGAAAAAAGTGGAGATATAGGAATCATTTACCGAGCAAATAACGCAGTGGTTAAAGCTGCGACGTTTGGATCGGGAGGTGCCGGGTTTGAATCCCAACAGAGGCGGGATGCAAAAGGGATTTTTCATCTCCCGATTACGATCGGTGATCATGGGCCGACCCATCTTCCATGTCACTGTACAGGCTGACATGGAACTATGCAATGCGCAGGTGGTATACTGTGCTTGTGTGAATGGGATGAATGGGTTGAATGAATGTTAGTGTGCATGTGGGTATTGAATCGTGGGCCCATACTTATACGGAATAATAAAAACAGATCGGTTTCAAAGAAAATAGATTTACAAAGGGCGTCATGGTCAAAATGAGCAGCACAGTATGGAAAAGTCAAAATAAAATAGTACAACTAGGGAGTATTTGTATAGAAGTATGCGTCTAGCACGACCAATTATTCTGGTGGCCAAAAAGGTTGTAAGCCTTCATCTTTGGAGTATTGTATTCAACAGCTGCATGAACCAAGAAGTTGCGTTCGCAGATAACAAAGCTGACAACAGATAACAACAAAGTAGTATTCAAAAGTGCAATCAGGCATAGGCAGGATGGCAAATTGGGATGACAGTTGCTAGACGTAGTTATCAATTCTTGATCCCTTGGCATTAGGATCCCTTGGCATTAGGAGACCACCACTATGACCTCCGTTAGTGGCCGAAGAACCATAATGGTTAAAACTGTGAAGTTGCTTGGAGTAAACTTTCAAGAAAGTCTCGGAGTCAGTTGATATATTAAAAGAATAGCGGAAAATGGTAAGAACGTTTCATTATGCTAAACAATAAGTAAGTAGAGATGTTGAGCATTAAACAGGGTATACTTTGTGCCGGCTTCCATGTCCGAAATTCTAAGAATTTACATAAACAGTTCTGTCAATTGAAAGTGTCAAGTTTATAGTTTTATGACTCTTTAAGTTGAGAAATCCTTCATTATATGGTTAATCAATTAACGTTCACAAAAATATTGGATGACTTGGTGGTAACCATTACAAACTATTTGTTTTTACTTGTTAGATAAAATCATTGAACTAAGCAGGTTCTTCGAGTTCTTTGGTGCCACCAAAAATGATAGCCGTCCGGCTAGCGGCTACCTCGTTTTCAGTTAAAGTACACAGAAAATTAAATCCCCAATATACAAAACATTTCTTTATGATTTCCTTACGAATTTCGTTTTGAGCGACTTTAAAAAAATTAATCCCATCCAAAATCGTCCTGCGTTTTGCCAAATCCGTGGCTGAGTAGCAGGCTTACATTTCCAAAAGCTGCATCAGAAACTTTCGGTAATGAATTTTAAGCGTTGCAATAACCCCATTGCCCTGAGGTTGTATTTGCGAGATGCAATTAGGTGGAAAAAATTCCAATTTTATTTTGAAAAATTCCATATTTGTGTGTGAAGATGCATTATCGAGAAACAAGATAATTTTTCGATTTTGTTTTGCCATTTTCTGGTTAAGTTCATACAAGTATTTATGGAATATGTTGCAGGATACCCCTAGCTTGAATACATATAAATTTTTGAAGTAGCGTGGCCTTAAAGATTTTCCGATAACTAATGGATTTAATGTTCCATCTCCAAAGACAGTTAGCATGACAGTCACCCTTTCTTTGGTCAGCCTTCCTCCAGAACATTTTTAAATAAATAAATAAATTCGCTTGAACGCAATCCAAAAATTATTTTAAAAACTGCGCAACCAGCCATTGGATGCCTTAAAGTCGTGCAAGTTTAATTCTTTGGCGATTTCCAAAGCCTTACCTTGTAAAATAGGTCCAGAAATTAGAAAATGTTTGGTTCTTGCTTTGCCGAACCACTCGAACACTATTTCATTGAGTTCTTTATTATTGGAAGATTGCATTTGCTTGAAGCTAAATACCGCTCCCTGATATCACATTTTGTTCCTTAATGCACACATAAATTTGTGTGGTGCCGCATTTAAATTGTTCTGCAATTTTTTTGACTTTCTCCCCCGCTTTGTACATGCAAATTACATTGAACTTTTGTTTCAAAGTCAAGTTGTTCAATTTCTTTATAATTTTGAAATATGATTTAACTACCAAATGTGCGTATTTTATTTTTTGTCTGCAAGAAATTAATAATTAGCGATTTTACACTATTTTTCAAAATCATAACAATAATAATAATCAAATTTATTGTAAAACGAAGACTTAAAAACATGTGCAACATATCTATATAATTTATATCCTCGAACTTTGATTTACATAATTCCAACGTCAATTTATACAAATTGCCTAAATTTAACAAAAATCATGATAGAATATATTTTTTGTCATATCCTTTATAGTCCTTTAATTTTTATAATGGTCTTGAGTATATTATTATTTCAAAAGATGTGCGCAATATAAAATTCGAAACTTTAAATATTATTTAAACATTGGAAATTATTTCATAAATCTGTGTTTGTTTAAATTTAACAACGGCTTGTGCGAAAACGTGGCGAAATATTTAAATTCCACATTAATAAATCAATTTTCCCAATAATCAATATAAAAAATTTAAAATAATTTTACCACGAATAAGTTATACAGGCGGAGAAGCATTGATAAAAATAATATTTTGATACATATGTACATAATATGTATATCGGAATGTATCTTCATTTAAATTCTTATCACGAAGATTACACCACGACAAAAAAAAAATTGGTAAAATGCTAACAAAAGGAAAAGTAATGAACTCGATACACTTTTATAAAATTGTGTTTGTACATATGTATGTAAACGTACATATAATATGTTGCTTTTTTCGCTTGGTAACTATTATTGTATGTAGGTAAGCACATGAAATCAAAAGCATGTGATGTACGAGTATATAATTTGTATAGGAATGATGTTTTCTAATAAAATCTATACAAATGTGTTTTTGGTACGAATAAAATTTTGTGCGTGCGCAAGCAATAACCATAATCATGATAAAAAAAAACAATTTTAGGAATCAAATTGAAAAGGTGTGATAACATAAATTTACAATAATAATTCTGTCGCGTGTATCTATATTTTAACAAGCGAGCATTGTTCGTTTTAGGCATTATCTAATTTTAAATAATGTATTTTCCTCTGTAGTCTATATAAGACAACCAACTTTATTTAACTTAATCGTTCCATTTAAGAATTGAAGAACATTTCTAAGAAATTTTCATTTCAAATGACTATTATATATATAGGAAAACAGTTAAACAAAATTAAAAGTTTTTCCAATTATTTTATGGTCATGGTCAAGTTGTCTTTTTATGGTTTTTTCCCCATGCAAAAGTGGGATGCGATTTGAGAAGGTTTGAACAAGTATATCTTTTCCTACATGAATATTGTCTTTATATGTTATTTAGTATTAAAGTGTGTTTGTATTACTTTAGTTTATCTTTTAAAGTGATGAAATTTAACATATCTGTAATATTTGAAATTTAAAATTTTTTTTTTTTTTTGACAGTATAAGTCAAAGGAAATACTTAAATTACATTTTAATTCGAGATTTTGTTTAATTCGTTTTTCGTATAATCATGTGCGATTTCGCATGCATGAGGAGGGACGAATCATAAGTCGCGTTTTTTTATTCAAAAATTTTCGAGTTCGAATGAAGTTCTGGATAAGAATTTTCTCATTTTTTCAGTAAAATCCAAATGAATTTAATTTTTTATCAATAAATAAGATACATTTAATGTTAAACTACACATTTTAATTCACTATTATCGAAATAAAATAAAATTTAACTTTATTTTTCAATTATCTGGATAAAATGTTGGTTTTTCAAGTACGCGATAAATTCATAGTACACGAACTCGTAAAAATAAGGAAATTTTAAAAAGAAATATTTTAAACAAATATTTTGTCTGTATTATTTGACAATAAACGTCAAAAAATATAGTTAGAAGTTTAAACTTATTCAAATAAATAGAACTTAAATTAAATATATTGGTTAAACTAAATAAAATTTCCCAGTATTATTCCCGATGTTCTATATAGTACTTGAAGTTCCGTTAGTAAAAAAACGCAGCAATAGTATGCCCCAAAGAGAGAGGTGAACCCCAGAGCTGGTTTTATCAATTGGATTTTAAAAATTAAAACAAAATTTTGGAGATTTAATAAATTTCCGTGAACTTTTAAGTCACCATTAATTTTAAAAATTTCTAATTAATGTCCAAATATTCTTTTACCAGATTTTCACATGCCAAAACTTTCAAAAATTCATCAAATCATCAAATTTAGAAACATTTCCGGAATTAATGGCTCTGTGTGAAACGATTAAAAGTTGTTAAAAAGTGATAAAAATAAAAATTTTGACAGCAAAATTAAATTTATTCACCACAAAAAAATACAAAAAAAATGTATCACGGTCGGAATCGTATACAAATTTTGACAAATGTGTTAAAAAAAATTTCTTGTAAGAACGTATATTTTCAACAGTAATGGAGAATATATGAATTCCACTAGCACATACATAGAAAACGGCACCACAGTTGACGATTTATTTCCTGAGAGTGCACCGACACCACCACTCGCAACAAACAAGGTTTTGATACTATTTTAGATCTAACAATCTATGAAACATATTTCTTCATCGTGGCTATGTGCTGTATTATATTTGTTCTGCAATCCAGTGGCATTCTTATACGGTGTTATGACTGGTCCTAGGTTTAATGTGTAAGGGTACCCATTGTCACCTAGTAAATATCTGTTGTTGTTGGTATATGTTCCATTTTTCAATAGTGGACTAGTTTTTTGTGTTGTGAACAGAACCTGGAAACCCTACGAACACTGATCATTAAATAAGTGGGTACTATACACGACTGCTTTGTGACGTCCATCTATAGCTCCAATTGCATTGGCAAACATACCGGTTTTAGATCGCCATACAAAAATGCATTCCAATTTGCATTTGGTGCTTTGGTGCATTTATGATGTGCTACATGTGTGCCGTGAAATGGTCTAACATCGATTTGTGGATAATCGATTTAACAGTAAATCTAAAAATTACATCTTTTTATGTTATTTCTAAACTATTATCATTTATACCTATGTACTTACCGCCTGATGCCCACACGATAACAACAACCGGCTGCCATCCAGTATAAAAGTACTTTCAATTCAAATTTGTTAGCCCACCCGTGATGTTTATTTGGCATTAATTGCACTATTTTTTTAAGCCTAAACGAATTAATACGAAGGTGTTCTTGAGTTTTTATCTAACTTCCATTTAAAATCTAGCATCGTCCGAAATCACCCTTAATTTACACTCGTATATTAAAATTATAAAAAAAACACCAATAAATTTTTTTACGACGCGATTCGTTTTAATTTTTGACTGTCTAAATTTTAACCGATTCACACAGCAAAATTGATCACCAACTTAAAAATATTTCACCATAAAAATTTTCTATTCCACCAAAGTAATAACTAATTATTTTTAACATATTCACACAGAGCCTTAAATAATAGAACATTTTAAAATTGCTAAAAATATTTTTAAAAAATTACTATTTTACAATATTTTTGAAAATTATAGAATACTTCAATTTTTAAAATAATTTTATAATTTGAATATGTCTCGTCAAGTTAAATTGTCAAATTTTCAAAAATGTCTTAATTTTCACTGATAGTCACAAGGTGATTTCAAAGTATTTTTACAGTGAGCCATTTTTAGCAAGGCTATATGCCCAACCGATTCCCTAGCCAAATTGGTTTGTTGAGTAAGAAAAGTTTTAAGGCTAATGTATGAAACGTTCGAAATTTTGTCAGTTTGGAAATTTTTCTAAATTTGGAAAAAGTTTAATAATATCCAGAATAGTTTATTAATATCCTAAATTTTCAAAATCACAAGTTAAAAAACATATTTTGATATTTTTGTCAATTGAATTTCCAAATTCTGAAAATACGAAACTCAAAATAAAAACTTAAATTTAACCTTCACCATGCTGAATTTTAATTGAGATATGATAAATTAAAATTTCTTGAGATTAAATTTTAAAATTCGACAAATTTTGTAACCGAATTCTGAAGATAAAATTTAGAATTCGAAATGTTAAATTTTGAAAATTTGAATATTAAACGTTAAAGAAAATGTCTAATTTATGGTGAACATTTTTTGAATTTTAGAGCATTCCTTTAATTTTTTCCAATATTTGAATTTCAGAATTTTTTTAAAAGGCCCTTTATTTATAATAGCCCCCGGGGCCCGGAGTACCCTTAATCCGGCAATGTGTATGATTCTAAAATTTCAATGCCTACTTTCAATGTTTATGAAATTTGTGAACATGACATGTTTAACTGTTTATGCATAGCCCTACCAGTAATCACTCAATCGATTCACTATATCTTATTGGTAAAAGATTGTGTTAAAGTTAAAAAAAATAACGATTTTTTGATAAGCTGATCCGAGATCAGTTGACGAATTGTATTGGGTCAAAACTAGGGATAGATTCTATAATTAATGAAAATATTGCCTATATGGAGTGCTTGTTTGTTAATTGATTGGGGACGTCTTCAAATATTTAAATTTTGTAAAATATTATACTCTTTTGCGTTCGAATATTTCTAGTCAGCCTATTATTGACTGTATTAAGTGGTGTGGCCAGCGACATTTGGCCACATACTATTTATATTAGAGAATACGTTGTCAAGAATTATTTTCCAAATACAATGGTTGTATTTGATGAATACCTGGACTACGCCACCCCGAATGGTAAGGGGCTCAAAAAAATAATAGTCTCTACAATTCCATGCAATATACAAATATAAAAGGATAAGACGTGCGTAACAATTCACGAACACAGTTTTTGAACATCTTGAATAACTCTGTACCATCATCAAGAAATTGAGACAATATTTAAATGAATTGAATGTACATAGCAACCCCGCAATAGTAAGTTTTGTTGTCAACTTTGCCTAATTTCATTGTTCCAGCAGAACAATACCACACGAATCAAGGTACCTTGCTTACAACCGGTCAATTGCTAATCTGCAAATAATTCCAAAATATGATTTAGCTGCACCTTTCCACCAACAAAGCAAACAACATTTAGATCAAGAGTTCCTGGAAAATTATTTGGAATCAATAGATTTAGGATGCAAGATCTTCATCTTCAGGCACTATTAGACGTTTATTTAAATTATTTGCATTCAGACTAAATTTCCCAATTTGCTCACTAAATGTATTAGATGAAAAATTAAATTTATTTTTTATTGCGGTTGGTGGAAATGCCCAGTTTGTTACTTAACACCTTCCTACTACACCATTTGTGCATATTAGTTTGAGGCTAACATAATATAAGTTTTAAAAAGAACACCATGATTTGTAACAATCAGTCGGCTAGGGAGACTCCCATTAAACCACTTGTACCACCGCAGCCATCTTACGAAACAAATTACCAAAGTGTGTTTGTTAAACATGAACAACAAGAAAAACACAGCCATAATAACTAACGAAATGCATTATATGGAAGTACTGTCACCACATCACTACTGCAATCCCTAACCCTATTACAGCAATATGTATGCTAACTAAATTTTGTTTTACGCTAATTGAAGTTGAATCGTAACGGCTTAACAAATAATTATAAAGACAAAATTTGTAATAAAAATAACAAAATTCGTTAAAATAATTAAAAAATTAAATTTTTTTTTCTTATACTAAAATGATGGACAATATTAACAAAAAATATATGCTAAATTTAACAACAACAAAAATTTCATATGTCTTAATACATTTACTTTGCTTGTGTATAGACTGCTGACGTCACTTGCACTTTTATAGTTATATAAACTTAACTTTGAAAAGCGGATCAAAACACACATTTTGGGATGAAAAGTCAAAATTTCTTATTGATAATGAAGGGTGGTTCTATGCCATTTATGTATGAATATCGTACAAAACCCTTCATATGCCAACCACGGCTTTGCTTTAGGTGCATGCATCCGAATCCGAACATTAAAATTTCCAATGACTTTTTCCAATAAAAGCGGATCAATGACCTCAATTCGAGCTCGTATGTTGTTTTTAAGTTGTCAAATTGTTTATGGATGATTAACATAAACCTTACCTTTTAAATAATCCCACAAAAAATAATCAAGAGGTGTTAAATCCGAGCTTTTTGGTGGCCAAGGAACTTTACAATATCATGAAATTTTGCGACCATCAAATTGTGTTGACAATAAATGGATTGTTGCACGATTTGCATGTCGCTTCTTCTTGTTGAAAGCAAAGGTCGTTGATACGCAATTCTTTTAATTTGGATCACAAAAAACCAGTCAACATGTTGCGATAACGTTCCCCGTTCACTATAAGGGCATTTTCCTGTCTGTTTTCAAAGGTAAACGGGCCAATGATGCCACCAGCTTATAAACCATATCAAACAGTGACTGTTGGAGGATGAGATTCTGCTTCGTGAATAACATGAGGTTTCTCCGCTCCCTAAATTCGACAATTTTTGACATACCCATTAAGATGAAAATGAGCTTCATCGCTAAAGCTGAATTTTGATGAAAAACTATCATTTCGTTGTAGCATCCAATTAACAAAACGGCGACGATTTAAATGGTCTGGTGGCTTCAATTTGATGTTAAAGAAAATGTCTAATTTATGGTGAACATTTTTTAAATTTTGGAGCACTCCTTTAATTTTTCCCAATATTTGAATTCTACAATTTTTTTTAAAAGGTAACTACTATACTAGGGGTATTTTGTTAAATATTTTTCCAATTTTGAATTTTCAATCGAAAATTAAAATAATTTATAAAATTTTGGCATAATACTTGATTTATGCAGAATTTATGCACCTTGGGTCATAGAACAAGTAGAAAACAAATTCAAGAATTTTTTTAAATTAATAATGCCATAATAATGGTCTGGTGGCTTCAATTCTTGAGTTGGTTGAATTTTGTATGGATGTAAATAAAGATCAACGTGCAAAATGCGTCGTAATGTCTTCCATTGAACCAGTTTCTTCAAAACAATCAATAATTTTGCCAATTGCACATACTGACCGTGCAATTGGCAAATTTATTGACCTCCATGTAGACCAAAACTCTCACCTTTCCATATGAAAAGTTTCACTAAAATTCATTGATTGAAAAAAGGATCAATAGATGGCGTATATTGGTGCGGTCTTTAACTTAATCACCATCCTCATAGAAAGGAAGAAAATGCACCGAAATGAAACACAAAGACAACAATAAACATACAAATATAGTGACTCCACTTGTTTTGCATATTAACCACATTTGGCACCTTATAATTTAAGTTGAATTTGAAATTTGTTACAGATATCCGAAAAGAGGGTTTAAAATTATTAATTTTAAGACTATAATTAAATAATGTGAAACCGCGTTTAAAATTTTATTGATAATGCCGTCAAAATAAATTACTAAAAAATACGGTTCAAGTTTATGAATTGTAAAATTTCTGATAATATTACAGCATATTATTATATTTATACTGTCATATGAATATACAATCACTCAAAATAATAAAATTAACCACAAAATTTCAATTTATTATCATATAATTTTAAATAAATTATCAAATGTATATATTCGTATACTGGACGTACATTTCATATATGTATATAGGGAATATTGTGCATCGCCATACACAACACCCAACACGAAAAAAAAACTATACGTACGTACATAATATATAAATTTGATTACATTTTTTATTTTTATTTTTTGTAGATGGAAAATATTGTTAATGGTATTATTTTTATAAAAATAAATAATAACAATTTATTTATTATATGCTATAAACAAAAATAACTATTATTATTATTACGACCATCAATATATTGGTTTAATATTATAATATACACACACATATATATTTTTTAAATTAATTTAAATTTCCATTGTATTTTTTGGAAATATTATTTGGGTGTGCTACGTTATTTACATAATTAGACGTATATTGTTAAAATTTAAAATAAACTAGAAATAATTTTCGCTCATCTTTAGTGCAGTGGAAACGGAATAATTTAAGAAATCCTGCCATAGCATCGGAGATATTGGAATCAAATAATCGTTTTAAAAAAAAACGTCAAACAATTCCTCAAACGATTTAAATTCAAAAAATTTAAAATGCGTTCAATAGAAATTTAAAGATTTGTATTTTTTATCAAAGCTCGATACTTTAAATTTACTAAAAGTGTTACTACTGAATAATATCAGATCCACCTATATATACCGAGCCCTAAGGTTACAAATTGAGCTTTGCCTAGAGGAACTAAAATTGAAGAAATAGTATATTGTATAATTAGGAGGAAAAGTACTGCATTCCCGGACGATAGTGTAAATTGGCGGACGAGGCGATAGCCAAATCCGGCAACCACGGGATTCCGGTCAATGCACTTTTCGGACTTTAAAACGAATATAAACCGAAAATACTTTTTAGTATTATTCATTAATTATCGTATTAAGAAATCAAAACAAAGTAAAAAATTGAAAATAACATAAAATTATTGCTTAGTTAGCCACGACATCATAAGACATAAATACATTTTGTTTTGAATATATTCCCGGCCTAGGCCAGAAAAAATATTCTCGTACTATGATTACTTGTTGCTTAGCAACAAATACAACATACTGGAATCATGAGCTTTTCATTTCGAAAAAACAACGGAAAGATATATTTTTTCCTACGATCGGAGAAAAAAAAATGTTTTCAAAAAATGTTAAATTTTTTTCGGTGCGATATTTTTCAATGAAAATGTCGATGGATTAAGTATTTTAACTTTGAAATAGAATCTACAATTATCATTTTATAATTGATTAAAAACCTGATCAATGAAGTTGTTTAATATTTCTTATATTTATTAATAAAATTTATAGAATAAAAAGCATTTCTCCATTAAATTGATAAAAATACACATAAATACCAACGCAATAAAATTTAACTGCAAGACGAAAAGAGAAAACAGTAAAAATGTGGTTGTGTTTCCTTTTGATTTATATTTTTGTGAATAAAATAAAATACTTAAAGGGTATTCCAATAAAAGCTGCATGATTTTGTTTGAATAAATCTTAAACTAATCTAACTTCAATTTCAACGTAAATTTTGGATTTTAGATTATAGATGGAGCACCATGAACTGTGATAGTTTCTTCTGGCACGGTTCTATTTTATTTTGCTAAAGTTTTGTTACGCTTTTGTGCATAATTATGGTTCTAAACAAATTGTGCAGCTGTTATTGGAACTCCCTACGACATGTTGTAAGTTGTCAACATCACAATTTTTTCGATCGATGTTTATGTTCTCTTTTTAAATTTTACGTTATTTCGTGAATCAAATTTTGTTTTTTTTCTATTGCGATCTCAACCTTTCAGAATAATTTTGTACTCTATCCCTTTTCCCGATTTCGCTACAATAAAGAAAAGGAAATAGAATAATGCTTTATTCAAGCATGCTGCGATCGCAATAGAAAAAGCGAAATTAAAAAAAGAAAAAGTGTGAGATTTAATTCTTGAAAAATAGACAATATCATCGATCGAAAGGATGACAATATATGTTTTATTTATTTATTTTACCTACACATTCAAATAAATTCATGTTTACATAAATAAGATAAATCAAAACCAACACAAATGTACACAAATGTAGTACATTTGTGTTGGTTTTGGATAAATTCATATTTAATTTTGATTTAATGTTTATTAAATTAATAGAAGATTTAAGGTTCTGACTTTCAGATACAATATAGAATAAATTCCACAAAGTGTTTATCGAAATGAAAGATTTAACTTTTCATTGATGAAATGTAATTCGAAAATGGTCATTTTTACATTGATTCTTATGGGATAATGCAAAAAGAAGTTCATCTAGAAAAAGCCGGACAAAAAACATGGCTGATCCTTACGACTCTGTATATATAGCTGGCTCTGATAATATACAGATCCGTAAGGATCAGCCATGTTTTTGTTGTTGAGCTTTTTCTAGAAGAACTATGGCTATTATCATCCTTTCGATCGATGTTTATGTCTCTTTTATCAAAGCCATCTTAATAAATCAAGCCTCCATGTTCAAAACGAACTTTTATTAAGATACCTAAAATGACAAAAATAATCGCTCTCTTCATACATTTTATATGGAGAGACATGATTTTCGTTTATAGAAATATTTGAATGAAAAGTAACTCAAAATTATAATTTTTTGAAATCAATTGAAACTATAAACATTGGTTTTCACCTGACTTGAAGGATTTTTCCGTGGGGTTTTCCATTTTATTGTATTAATTAAAGGAAAATAAGATACTTTATTCTCTAATAAAGCTCAAATAGAAATAGAATAAAAATTTGTAAGAAAGGGACATTGTGTACATAACCAACAAAATAATTTATTCCCATCAAACAAATAAACCAAAAGAAGAAAACATCAATGTTTTTTTTTAAAATGGAACAAACATAATGATCATAAAACAACGCAAAAAACGAGAAAAAATATATGAACACAATTTTTTATTTCATAGCAACAACATAAAATAATCGCATAAAAAATAATATTGAGAGCGTGATCAAATTGTCCCTCTCCTAATCCTAATTGACGTATTGTTTATAAATTATGTAACCTTTTGTAACCTTCAAAACAAAACACAACATTTTATAATTTATTTGATCGATACGATCAATATTTTTATTTTGGTTTAATGAGAAATTTCCCAGCGTTTATCCGATTTATCTCCTAAATTTTAATTTATCGTAGTTATCATAATTTTTATACATATCTTTCGATGTTTAGATTTTGAATCGAGCTATTTTATTTCTGTGTTGGAGTGAATGCAGTATATTGAAAGAGAGTATTAGAATATATCAGATATATATTTGTGTTTACAAATTTAAAAGCGCAAATAAATTAAATTAATGACAATTTTATAATCATAAAAATTATGTTTAATTAATATAATTTCGAAAAATAACCCTGGCCATCACCTAATTCAATTCTTTATCTATAACTTTAATAATAATAAAATAAATGTAATAAAATATTAAAAGCTCTCACTATTAATAGTTGAACAATTCAAAATAAGTTTGTATGTTTTGCCATGGGATTGCATAGACTTCTTTGTAAATTACACATTTTTTGGTTAACTAAAAAAAGCTCGTTTGAAAATATCGCTCAACATGGAGGCTTTATATATTAAGATGGCTTTGCTTTTATCAAGAATAAAATTTCAAAATTTTTCGTTTATTAATTTCGTTTTTCGTCATTCTAGTTACATTCTTGTACACATTTGAAAATGTGTCACTACAAATTTCTGTTTCGTTACCTTGTAGCGACATGACGAAAAAGGGATAGTGTGCAAAATTATTCTAATACATAGAGTGAGATCGCCTAGCATAGAAAACCTTAAAATTGATTACATGAAATAGTGAAAAGTTTAATTCTTGTAAAAAGAGAACATAAACATCGATCAAAAGAAAATAAATTGTGCGGTTGACATCGGGAGTTCTAATAATAACTGTACAATTTGTTTCCAATAGTTATGCAAAATTGCGTAGCAAAACTTTACCAAAACAAAATAGAATCATACCAGAAGAACTGTAATAGTCATGTTGTTGGATTTATAATCTAAAATTCAAAGTTTGAAGCAGCGTACATAACATTGGGAGAATTTATCATAGTATTGAGTTGAAGTTAGACGTTGATGTTTTCGCTCAAAATTTAGTCCATTTTGTTAGACTTGCTAAATTTTTCATTATGAATTTAAGATTGACTGTGTCAATACCAGATTGTTTATTATTGTACGTTTTGAGATAACATGTCTTATTTTAGATTTTTTAATTTATTAGTTCTAGCGGTGATTTTAAATAACATAATTTTAAATAAATTCCACGAAATGGAGCAAAATATGGATATGACCATATATGGGACTGATTTACTGACTAAACAACAAAACACAATTCCAAATTAAACGGAGACATTTTGTAACTATATTGCACTTTTTACTAACAAAGAATCAATATTAATAATTAATGTTAATCAAATGACGAAAGGTGATTTCTGGTAGATCGGTGTACCGTAGTACAAAACGATTCTCATCTTTATGACGAATTATTATCTCTACTACGGTTTATTTCGGATATTCACAAATTCACAATACTTACTGAAAATCATTTATCACCTCATGGGCAATATGTAATAATTATATTATATACAAATCTAATTTTATTATAATATTACATAATTTTATAATAAACTTAAATAGCTACACGAAATATAATTAAAACAATATACACAAAAATTAACGGTGACACGGAATTGAAAAATCAAATCAAATAAAACGTCTAAATTCAAAGAGAGAGCAAACTATAATATGCAGTACATTTATATTACACTGCGTATTACAGTTTGCTCCTTTTGTCATTATTCAAAAAATTGCTCATAATTTAAAAACTAATTCTGTTTTAGTTGGATCCTGCGGATCATTTTGCTCAAAGATAGAATTTTTTTAACTCGAGTATGGCAATTATACTATGGTAAATTCTCCCGATGTTATGTACGCTATTTTATTTGTTTTGTGATTTTATTCAAAACAAAATCATGTAGCTTTTATTGGTTTACTCATTATGTGTTTTATTTTATTTACAAAAATATGTTTTAAATAAATAAATAAATAGCAACAAATACATTAATTAGAGACTGTTCGGCTAGTGGATTTTATTGTCCTTTGAAAGCTGAACAGTATCCCTATTTTGTACACGGCTACAGGTCCGTCTTTTTGCCATCTGCACACTGCATAGCTCCATGCTAGCCTGTACTAACATGAACGATGGGTCGGCCCATGAGTTCTACATTCCAACAGAGAGTCATGTAGATGTTTCCAATTTAATCATCGATCGTAATCGAGAGATAAAAAATCTCTTTTGCATCCCCCGCCTCTATTGGGATTCGAATCCGGTACCTCCCGATCCAAACGTCGCAGCTGTAACCACTCCGCTATTTGCTCGGTTAATAGTATTCTCTATTCGTCTTGCACCTTAATTAAACAACTTCTTTGATTAGGTTTTCAATCAAGTATAAAATGATAATTAAACATTTCGATTTAAAACACTTATATCCGGTTTCACGAAAAACTTGGTTAACTGGCTGTTAAGCTAACCATCGGTTAACTTTTCCATATAAAATTGCATTTTTAACACCATTTCTGGCCATGCAATCTGATTACAATTCTTTTTTTATATGGAATGATTTAACCGACGTATAAATATTTAGTCGCCCAATTTTGATCAAATAAATATTGATCCGTCGGTTAAATATTTCCAAATAAAAAAAGAATTGTAATCAGATTGCATGGCCAGAAACGGTGTTAAAAATGCAATTTTATATGGAAAAGTTAACCGATGGTTAGCTTAACAGCAAGTTAACCAATGTTTTCGTGAAACCGGGCATTATAATCCATGAACATTTTCATTGGAAAATAACGCGTCAAAAAAAATTTAATTTTAGCTGTTTTGTATGGAACAATGTTGTTTGCGTCAATTTTCGTTCCTCTAGAAAAAGCTCAGTTTTTCAACTTAGGGCTCTGTATATATAAGCGGATCTGATAAAATTCGGGATTTTGATAGTTTTGCATTTCAAATTATTTTAAAAATAACACTTTTGTCTATATAAGAGCATTTTGAATGGACAAAAGCTTGGCTCTTCAAGAAACTCGCTGACCTAAAAGTGGAGAACATGTGTCTCAGGGCTATACGAAGCTCAACAGTGGAGATGACCTCGGGAATCTTGGAGCTGGATTTCTTCCTGGGCCGCAGGTAAAGAAAGCTGTTTTGCTATCTTTAGGACCGACTTTTTTGGTTTTTGACGATAATTTGCGTTTTACTGATGGATCATTTCTCGTCTTAACATACTTCTCGTCATTTCTCGTTTTATCACACTTTTTAGAATCATAAAGTTCACCACAAATAACGCAAACAACACTCAACGTGCAATAAGCTTTTGTGTGCCCGTATTCTTGGCACTTGATCCATTGTTCTGGCCCGGTTCGCTTTTTGAGTTCCTCTACAGTGATTTTGCAATGCAGTAAATATCTCAAGTTATATATACTGTGGGTTCCTTTGTTGTTTTCATGTGGCTCTAATTCTATGCGATACATCGGTTAAGGAACCTCCTCCCGATTTAAAACGTTTGCAATAGATTTGGCATAAAAGCATTGTGCGACAAAAATAGCATGAATGTCGGTCACCTCTACGCTGCTCTCCATTCCTTTTAACAACAGTCAACCCCTTTTGACTTTTCAGCTGGTAAGTGTAATATCAGTTTCCGAAGTTTGGGTTTTGGTTTCTTTGATATTGCCCCTTTTAAGCGGGGCAATGTAAAACTTTGAGACAGTTAACTGGTCGATTATATCGACGAGTTCATTATTTGACGCCTCGCTTAAATAATTTGGTGACGGATTTTCAGTGTTTTTAGCTATTGTGCTAGAAAATCTATTGCCGAGCGGTATTTGAGCAGCACCATATTCTCATCTAGGCGCTTTAACCCCATAAAAATCAGTTTTACACCCAAGTGCAATTTGGCACTATATATACATAAATCTTTTTAGCACCAATCCTATCACTTTCAAAATTATTTATAAAATTATTAGATATGGATTTTTGTAAAGCGAAGGTGGCAGGTGATCTTAAATATCAACAAAATGAGCTCCAATTTTCGTTTTCTTCTACCCTATTTTTCGCCGAGTAAAGTAACCTCAATGGTTCAAACTTCGCATCAATATCGGTTATAACTTTCCGAAATATCTAGACCAAAATAATTGAATAGAGTTGAATAAAGCATTTTAATAGATCCTGATCCGACATAAAAGTTCTTTTTATCAAAAAATAAACTTTGATCAAACTTTCATATTTGTAAATTACATTCTTGATATTTGTAAATTATTTGCTCCTTTTAAACGACAAGTGTAAATATTTTAACTGAAAGTTATTTTATTAATAACTTTTTGGAAAATTGAAAATTAAATGTTTGATATTATAACTAACTGCGACTTCAATTAGGGAATATTTAATTGATGACAAAAATCGCATTTTATGAAAAGTTGAGCTTTTTTTTTAAAAAAACTGTCCTTCCAATTAGAAATTAAGTTTTTTATCATGTTATTCATCTGGCTTCTGCTATTACAGAACCAGTGTAAATATTTTATTTATTTCCGATCCGATATGAACGTTTTACTTATGATAAAATGAAGAAAGGTTATACAATTGTCCTAAAAGTTTAGGTATTTGTAATCATGTGCTTCAATAATTAAAAAACGAGTGTAGATATTTAATTTCACTCTGATCTAACATAAAATCTATTTCTTGAAAAACTGAGCTTTTGAAAGTAAGTTTCACATTATTGTCCTTTGAATTGGAAATCAACTTGTTGATTTTTCAATTTTCTGTTTATTTAAAGAAAACAAATAATTGTTTCCGATTCAACGTAAAAGTCATTTTATGAAACAATAAGCTTTTTGAAAAAAGTTTCATGCCCTTCAAATTGGAAATTACAAGTATTGCAATCATAATGATTTGCTTCTAAATTAAAGAACAAGCGTAAAGCACAAAGTGTTAATATCCCAATTGACTCCATTCCAGCAAAAACTTCATTTGTAAAAGAATGCTTTTTGAGAATATAGGTTTCACAGTCTCTTCCAATTGGAAATTTTAATTAAAGCATAACGGTAAACTTTTTAATTGAGTATGATCCGATATAAACGTTCTATTATGAAAATATGAGCTTTTTGCAAAAAAATGTGCTGTTACTTAAATTTTTGATAATTTTAATGACAAGCTTCTTTTATTAAAGATCAAATAAAAATATGTAGTTTGCTAGATATATTCCAATCCAACAAAAGTTTTTTGAAAAAGGTTTTACAATATTGTTCCATTAGAAGTTCACACTTTTTGATATTTGTAATTACTTATCTGGCTCTTTAATTAAAACACAAGTGAAAATATTTTATTTATCCCTGATTTTCTTTAAAAGCTATTTTATGAAAACTAAAGCTTTTTCAAAATAAGTTTCACAATATTGTCATTCGAATTGGGCGTTAAATTTTTGATTTTTGTAATTTTCTACAAAGTTTTTATAATTAAAAAACAAATATTTGCTTCCGATCTGATATAAAACTTCTATTATGACAAACGGAGCTTTGTGAAAACATTTCCGCATTTGCCCTTCCAATAGGAAATTAAAATATTTTATCATCGGCTTCTTTAATTAAAAATCAAGTGTGAATATTTGATTTGATTTCGATCTGACTTTAAAGTCCTTTTATGAAAAGATGAGCTTTTTGAAAAATAGTTTCACAATTATCCTTTGAACTGGATATTAAAGTTTTAATATTTGTTATCATTGGCTTCTTTAATTAAAGAACAAATCTTTATATTTATATGATCCGCATTCGACGTAAAATCTTATTTTTGAAAAGTTCTTTTTTATGATGAATCATGATTTTTACCTTGGATTGTCACTAAAAATTTAAAATCAAAAATGTATTACGAAAAGTTTATTAATTACTGAAACCTCTACTATATGGACATTTCAACCAATGCCTCGTCTAAATAATGATAACGAAAATTATATAAATCAGCTCGAGAAATAGTTTTATGGTACGAAGAGGTGAATGTATATTATGTACAATAAACTGATATTAAAATTATATAAGTCAGTTACTTAACTTTAAAGACATAGTGATGCTGTTACGACTGGCTAATCTAGAAATAAATTGTATATAAGCGCAAACCGTACAATTTTTAGGCGATTGGGTTGTAATTTGTTGTTGTTGTTGTTGTGATGCAACTATATTTGGTAAGCTGGAGATAAACAATTCTTACTGTGTGACTCATTTAAGCGATAGATTAGTGTTGGTGGTAATTAGGTCTTATATCCCGTTTTTTTCAAAATTGAATAATAAATATATTTATGACGGAAGATTGAGTTTTAAAATTGTTGCAATAAGTTTCACTTATTTTTGAAAAATGTTCGTTAAACATAGGCAGATATAAGTACATAGTAACGTTTTCCCCATAAATAATTTCAGTGAAATTAAAGCTATATAGAATTTATACATTTTGTGAATGAACCAGGGCCTAAGTTTTGGAATTGAAATTACTTAGCACTTTATACTGCGTCACTATCTTGACATCAATATGGCACCAAAAATAATAGTTGGGAATACTGCTATGTTTTATTCAATTTTTTTGCTTAAAATTTATTGATTAGGAATTTAATTTTGAAAAATCTATACATTCTATTGAATAAATATAATATTTAACAAAACGCAACCCCTAACTCTTACCTAGATATATACTTACATATATAATTTATTAAAATTAAACCTTTTCGATAGAATTTATGTGTCTATATAAATAAAGAAACAATTAATTTATTTCAAAATTAATTTATACAATTATTATATTAATAAAAATACCGCAAAATAAATATACAGACATTTACATACCTATGTATATATAAACACGATATAATAAGAATAAAAGATAAGAATGTTCATTCAACCTAGTAGCTAAAATATCGAGATAAATAACGTTTTGTAATAAAATAAAATCTCGGTTTAACACCTTTTTGGGGTAACATTTCAGTATACAGAAAATACTAATTAAATTTTTAACATTGAGTAATAAATTATAGTTTTCAGTTTTATCAGTATGTATATAGCTATGGGTGTGTGTGTGTGTGTACGTATAATATCATCGTATAATATACCAAAAAACTTTAAAACGTTCATGTTTGTGTGATATAATTGAATTATGTACATATATACGAGTAGATCTCTTTAAAGCACACGAACAGCTTATTTATATGCTTGCTGTTTATGTATATGAACTATGAAAATATGCGGCCTTTTGATATCTGGAGTACATACTATACATGTAAACTAAACAATATTTAGCTACTATAAAGTACTTTACGTTTTTAAAGTACTTTCAGTTTGCGGGTGAATAAATGCGGTTATGTGTATTGCATTAGTTTATAATAGCACAATGAATACAAATTCCGATGTTAATGAATTTAATGTAATTGAATAATATGGTTTTGTACATATATAGTACATTCCCATATCGATACAAATATTTTAATTTTCTGTTTCTCATCGTTTGCCGCACGTGATACGAATTTTAAATTGAATAGATACATGTAAGTGTAGCTATATATGCTCTATTCGCATACACCATAGAGAATAGAAGAAAGTATCATAATTTCAATATTATGCTCAATCGACTTGGCTCATATAAAGAATTAAAGTAGTATAATGAATATCCTTTTCAATCAATTCGGTCAATTTGCTCCTATTGTATTGCAAAGCCAATGTCCGGTATCTGCATTCTGCACTATAGCAAGCAATAATACAGTAAACATGTTGAAGCGAATTGAAAATTATTCATGCATACTTCATATATATAAGTATATATACATACATTGTACATTGTCCACAAAAATAAATCGTTGAATTCTATAAAACATATATTCAATTTTTAATGGGTGGCGGCCTTTGAGTGACATTAACTGATTGAATATATAGCCAAAATTTAATTTAGTTGTTAGTTCTCGATAGAAAAGTAAAATGTGGTAAATAGGATATGCGTGGATGTTGTAATTATAATTAAAAACAAAAGCGTCGATATCCGACAAATAATCTGATGGTGACAAAATATTCATCAATCATATTTTTGACCAAAAAATAAAAATAATAAATTTGATGCTGGCACAAATTAATTTAACTAAGTGAATTTAATATAAGTAGGTAAGATGAAATTATCGATACAATTCTTTTTTCATCGATACAAGGCGACTATTAAAAATACGACAATACTAATAAGGAGCAATTTAATACAATTTTGTTTTTTAACTTTTATTTGCATTTAGTTTGTTTTTATTTTGCCTCTGTGGTGGGAGAGCACTTACAAGTCTCATAAACCTAAATTGCATGAATGTGTTTTTCAAGAATACCACGACAGTGGTATTCACAAAAGAAAAAATGGGTACCGCCAAACCAATACTGGACCCTCCCTCAAGTACTCGGACACGTGATTTAGGCTCATCACGTTACTTAGGAAACTAGAAGCGTTGGAAGGGCTAATCACATGCATGAAGGAGTATCGGGTGGACCCGCTGTCCTAAAAGTGAAGACCATGTGTTCCAGAGCTATACGTTGCTCTACAGTGGAGATGACCTCGGGAATCTTGGAGCTTGATTTATTCTTGAGCCGCAGGTAAAGAAGGCTGCTTATAGGATTTCCAAGCAGTCAATTACCGATTGTCTAACCTTCTCTTGCGCATGAAATTAACCAACCTGTCTATAATTTGTAAACCTATACGCCCACAGAAGACAACCAGGCCCAAGATAATGACTCATTTTACAATGACTTAGACCTGATGGGAACTATATCCGAATACGATATTAGAATGGTAATTGGGGAATTTTAGACTGGAGCTGGCAGAAATCAGGGCGAAACATAGGTCCGTACTCCTGACACGAAACTGCGATCGATAATATGGTGAGAGAATGATGTACTTTGCAATTGCTCATGACCTTAGAGTAGCCAGCACATGCTCCCACACAAATAATAACATTTAGAAACATGGATCCATCCTCGCAAAACTCAGTCACTGCGTGCTGATCCGGAACGAATTGTGTAGCGATCTCAAAGTATAGTAGGCGCAAAGAGGTCGTTGCAGTCTGCAATGGCTCCACGATGTACAGAACGACTTGGCTTTTTCAGATTGAAATTTTTTACATTTCGGATGGAAGAAAACACGTTACAGGGCAAAAGATGCATTGTTTGTAAGACAATGATTGTTGGTGGTAATACGCACCTTGAACGGCACGCATCTTGGGAGATATATAAATTAATTTTAAAACTGCATATGAAAACGCTAAAATTTATATATATATTCTCCTCCAGAAGAATGTAGAAATAATTTCAAATAAAGCAAAATGATTAGAAACTTCACTTGGATTATTTGTATGGCTGAGCACATTCTCAGTGTTAAACCGTTAATTTAAATCCATAGTATTAAAATTAAATATAACGAATTCCAAATCGGTCATAAAGGGCAGAAAATTATAAAACGTATCACAAGACCAAAAAATACAATAAATATTGTTGATATATAGTGGCTCAGGAATATTTTTCAATTATTATAGATGGAAGCACTTGCCATCATCATTCGAATGTTTGATAAGTAGATATTTCAGTTGAAAATGTGATTTCATGTATAATTTTAATTAAAAATCATATCTCAATAGATGAACTATACTGTGGCGCGGACGCTAGAAAGCATTGAGTTAAAGAGAACTTAACGCAAAATTTAATACTAGATTTTAAAAACTGTAAGGTTTTGTGAAAATGTAAGAAAAAAAAAAAAATTTGATGACGAATTTCTAACTTCATTCCTAAATTTAGTCTAAAAAAACGTCATTTCAGTAGAAATCAACTCTATTTTGCCTTTAATAATTAATTGATTCCCGGACGTTGGGCTTAAAAATATTGAAAACTTAAATAATGAATTTAGAGGCGCTAGCTGATTACGAATTACTAAAAAAATTTAACAATGATTTTATATGTGAGTTCTGGTCAGAAATATGCCAAATTAGAAATGAAATAAACGAATTAATGTTTAGTAACATTTCCAGATAGCACAATGGATCCTTTCAATTCTTCAGCTAATGTCGACCATCTAAATCTTCATACAACTCCCAGGTATGGATTGTAGCAAAAAAGGGAGAAAAAAATTACAGAATGACCGTAGACTACCGAACATTAAACTCGGTCACTATTGCGGACAAATACCCTACACCCGAAATTAATGACATTTTAGCAAATCTGGGGAAACACAACCATTTCACAATAATAGACCTAAAAAGTGGGTTTCACAAAATACCATTAAAAAATTCTAATATATCAGCCTGTTCCGTAAATCATGGGAAATATAATTTTTATACTTTTATACTTTTTATACTTTTTATTCCAACGCGCTCTCGATGACATCCTCCTTAACCATATAGGTACACGGTGCTATGTCTATATCGATGATATAATTATATTCGGCAAACTGGAAAACTAAAGAACAACACTTCAAGAACATGGATATAATCTTCAAAGTTGTGGAAGATGCCAATATGAAGATACAACTTGACAACTGCGAGTTCCTACGGTACGAGGTAAAATTTATAGGTTTTGTCATTTCGAAGGTCGGGATAAAAACGTACAATAAAAAAAACAAAAGCCATAGCAAATTTTCCGATACCCAACAACGTCAAGGAGCTTATATCCTTTTTGGCATACCATGATTTTACCGTAGTGTCAATTGCGACTACGCCAAAATCGCGGATCCCCTGAGTTCTCTGTTATAAGAGGGGAAGATGGACATGTGTCCAAAGTGCTCTCGGAAAATAAACGGATGAAGCTCTCTGATATAAAAATAACTGTTTTTAACTGTATTTGTAGAAATAATTGTCTTTCTCAGGAAAGACGACCAATAAATTTTCGTGAATAAAACTATGAGGAAAAATATGCAGCGAAGGAGATGCTAGTCTTAGTTTGGACATCAACTACTCTAAGAAATTTCCTTTACGGATCAAAGAAAAAGCGGATCTTTACCGACTATCAACCTCTTACGTATGCTCTAAGAAACCAAAATAAAAACTTCAAAATGAAACTAAAATATCAACCAGGCAGAAAAAACGTAGTCATAGATGCGCCATCAATAATACAAATTCCTTCAAGTATAAAAACGATGTCAGCTACGCAACATAGAGACGAAAGCTCGCCACATAATATAATTCCCACAGTAGAAAGTTCGGTTAACATATTCAGAAATCAATTACTACTAAACCTAGGCAATGAAACTTTCTATCAAATAGTTAACCCGTTTCCAACTTACACTAGGTACATTACCACCAAATATTCACCAGTTCAGACATTATAAATCTCACAATATCTGAATCCTCACACTATTAAGGGATTAAAAACATTGGAAAATGTTTTCAACTTCAGAGATTATAAAATTCGGTTCACACGAAAGATGGTACAAGACATTCCGAACGAGACTCAGGAGAAAATACTATTTATCCATCAACGCGCCATGTGAATCGAGACTAGATAATGCAATAGCAATAGTGAAGCATTGTACCACATGTCAAGAGAATAAATATGTGAAAATCATAAATCAAATCGAAATAAGCCTATTTTTTATCCCTAGCTCACCCGGTCCTACTCTGCACCTATGGACATATATTCAACAGAAAACAAATTGGTACTAACGGCAATTGACAAACTTAGTAAACTCGCAAACAACACTAGGACATCAAATAACCTCGACGTGATATTCTTTTCTTCTTCAGCGTGCCGATAGTTGTAGTAATATACAACAAAAGTTCCTTTAATTCAAATTCAATAACATCAATGATGGAAGATGAGCTAAACATAAAAATATTTAAAATTTCTCTTGACAAACAAGAGGTAAACGGCCAAGTGGAAAGGTTCCATTCTACGCTTTTAGAAATAATGGTATGAAAGCCAACGATCGCCAATGTTATCGAATATTGTGTGTTAAACTAAAATCGTTATTTTATTATTCATTATAATTAATTATTATCGCCATAAATTATATTTTTGTGAAGTTTAGTTTTGTTATTGATTGTTGGAAACTGTTCCACTCAGAGTGTTATTTATTTTATTAATATACAAATAAAAATGAGATCGTGAAAATGAATATAGACCATTTAGATTGCGATGAACTTGCCATTGAATGTCAAATGGTGAGGTTACGTATAGCATTTTAAAAAGAAATTACGCATGACTTAGATCCGCCAATACGTGCGCATCCAGCCGCACTTAATCCACCAAAACGCGAAGTTCAGGTTTGCGCAGTAGCAAATTAAAAATTATAGAGAACCGACTAAAGGAAATAACAGAGGGGGAACAGTTTGAAGCGCAAAGGATAGCAGAATTGATAACAGGAGTTTTACATGTAGGAAATCGATTGGGTAGGATCCACAACTCAAAATCCGTAGCAGCAGTTACAGCCAAGAAGATCAGTGCATGTCATAAACTATTAACTTGCTTACAAGATATTCAAGTGGAGAAAACCGTTTCGACTAATATAGAAAATTCCTTAAAACAAGTATTCATCGAGATGACCGAAGGTCAAGATGATGAAGAAAACGATGAGTCTAGTGCTGATGCAACAAAAATCAATGACGCTGCTAAGCGCCATCCTGAACCATCTCAGCAATCTGAGGACGACAGGGTAGATATGAGCGTAGACAGGTTGTATAGAAAATTGAGTCTCTCTGGAATACCTCCACCGAAGAATCCTCGAATGTATGCTCCTGCATCTTCTTTCGAACAACCAGAATTTCCACTATATAATAACGTTAATTACAACCCAAATATACCGCCACAATCTTAGTTGCCACCAGATCTAACTATGACGGGCATAAATCCATCAACCTCTAATGTTAAATTACCGAAACAATATTTAGAGATTTTCAATTGGAAGATGGTGTACCACGGAGATGAGAAAGATGAGCTGCCAGTGGAAAGATTCCTGTCTAGAGTACAGAAAATGGCTACTGAAAATGGTGAGATATCAGAAGGATTAATCCTGCTCAATCAATACGATGGAAACAGCACATATCTTATTAAGTTTAACAACCTCACAATATCAGTTGTTAACATAGATATTTCGTTTCTAAAGAAAAATTTACAAGTGAAGACCAGTTCATAGAAACACTCTCATTACAAATGATGACACCGGATGCCCAGTATTTTCGGGAAAAAATTCAAAGGAACAAATATCTGGACAGTAGTTCAATACAAAGACGAAAATTCTATGAAACACCGTTCGCATGTGGATATTCGTAAATCATCTTTACGTAAATTAATCTTAAGAACTTTTGTAATAAATTTAGTCAGTCGTAATTTTATATCCAAATATGAAAAATCGTTAATAAAATCGTTTTTGCAGCTTCTGAAACATACCTAATTCACCTATCGTTTAATGGAAGCGGATTTCTTTTTTTAATTCAATGAAACAAGTATAGAAATTGTACTTTATTGGATAGACATATTACATCAATAAGAAGTTTTAAAATTTCTCGTATTTTTTTTTAAATTTTCCCGGTTGATTGGAACAAGTTAAATGAAATTTATTTTATTGATTTGTAAATATGTATTTGAATATATAAAAGTTAGACAAATTTAATAAACGTGTTATGTTAAAATTGAAAAATATAAATGTATAGGGCAATTTTACAAAACTTCAGATTGTGTTTTTGAATAATTCTATTTCGAAGTATTTAAATTTTTTTTAAATTATAAATGAAAAATATATTTTTAAAACATTCACATCACATACGACATAGACATGTCTATGGCATAAGCAAAAGTTTATTTTCCCGATTTGAACTTTGAAAATGAAATTAACCACAAGCATCGTATGTTCATAAACCAAAAACAGTATTAAATATAAATTTTAACTATGTCTATACAATCATGTAATATAACTTTTCTCTACTCGTACAGCTAAATCCATCCACCCGAATACAATATTTCCATTTGATTATTTATTCATAAATTTCCAAAAAATAAAAATAAAATATAAATTATAAATCTGTAAAAGTGTCTTCTTTCTAGTTTGTTAAATTTATATAAAAAAAAATACTTGTAACTGGAAATTAGGCTAACATTGGGAAAATCATGAAAAGCTAAAATACAGTGTCTCGAAATGTTTATGTATATACGAATAAGCAACAACAAAATTTAATAATAAATTCAAATAATTTTCAAAAACAGTATATAAACGAACCATAATCTTTTGTAAAGTGGATAATATAAATAATAAATTTGGATTATATGAATTAAATACTGTGTAAGTGTTCAATGATAACGGAGAAAAATACTTTTGACGATAGAATAAATATTTGATGATATTCTTAAGAAATGAATTTACTCGGAATTGAGATAAGAGGATGATGATTAGAATTTAATGTTGATAACATTTTGTCCGTCCTCATTAAATGTTGCGATTTACACTTACAAATGAAGTGCCAACCTACTCAGCAAATCAATTTAACGAGGACTTTCGTATTTGTCGAAATGCGTTTAATGAATTCGTAAGCTCCATCAATTTTATAGACAAGTTGTTAAGATCCATATAACACCTTGGCGGATATAATTATTTGATATATTGAATCCCACTTCAATATATATTTTGTATTAAAAGCGAGCATTAAAATGTTAATGTATGTGTAATCCCCGTGAGGAGAACTTGTAACCTCCATCGGGCGCATTCCCAGGTGGCGGATAGGGGAAATTCACTGGATAATACCAGAGGATAGAAGGAAAATAAAATACCTCCCGTGGATCAACATGGCATATCATGGAATGAGTAAAACAAAAATAAATAATACCTCAGATGGTATACCAGTCAACCAAATACATCAGTCTAAGTTGAGTTAAATCAATAAATAATAGCACCGGTAGATACGAGTTCCATATAAAACAGCCAAGCTCTGAGAGAGGACAAGAGTTACATGCAGCATGGCATGAAGTGAATCAGTCAACTACAATAACCAACCCACAGAGAATGAAAATACAATCGAAAAAAATTAATCTATAGACGGAGAGCAATTAGCTAAATGAATCGATTGGATAACAGTCAAATGTAAAAGGGATGAACAATACTCTTACACCACCCAATACAATACAAATAAAGCAGCAGAAATTCAAAAACAACTAAAATGTAAGAAGCAACCTGCCCCAACTCCATGAATCCCTTATTGAAGGCATAAAATTCGACGAAGGACTTTTTCATATATTAGCAACATATATTCCAGAATATAGCTTACAAATACTATACTACAGTAATAAAAAACCTCCAAATCAAAGTTAAATGTCTAATAGTCTAAAAATAATGAAAAATCAATATATTGAATTATTGCAATGTGTTGGAAAGCTATTAACTATATAGGCGGGGTCTTTAATGCAAAATATACTTATCGACGTTCTATATTAACAACCACAAAAGGAAAATAATTGCAAGGCAATGGAAGAATACAAGTGTGAACCAATCTCTGCAAAGAAATTGGGCTACTGATCCTAAGAAGATCCCAGATTTGATTGACTTTTACAAAATTAAAAATATATCGATCAACTTTCTTCCGATTGAAGACGGCTTTGATATGAACTCTCATCACTGGTATTCTCTTTCAAATCGTTGTGGGGTTTGGACGTGGAATCAGTGAAGTAAGCGATAAAATAAAAATAATCAAAAAGTGCAGTGAGTGTAGTTTCTTTTTAATTATTTTATGTATACATTGAACATAGTGAAAAAAAAAAAATAAAAAATAAAAGTGCAGTGTTAGCTTTTTAATTTATTTTATATACACTCCCGGCCAAAATTATTGGGTCGATGGGGAACATCAAATCCGGTCGGTAAAATGAGTGACGACGAGGAACCATTTTTTTCAATAGGAACACGACATTGCAAAGGAAATCGTTGGTAGGCAACCAGGCTGATCCTTTTTGTACTACTGGAAGCAAGGAACAAGCGATACATGAATGGCCCTTTGGTGGAAGAAGTACGGCACTCGAAAGAACACCACCATCAACCCCACCGCCAGGGAACACCACACTGCTGTGTGAACTAAACAATGAGGAGGAAAATACCTCTTCCATCAAGCTTAAAAATTCAAAGCCAACTGCCGAAGCCACGTCCAGCACACAAGCAGTTATAATACATAACGCGGAACTAATAAATAAATTTAAGCAAATGGAGAAATTAATCGCGCAACTGAACAATGAAGTTGCCGTGCTAAAGAAAGGAAACCTTATACTAAAGGAAACCGTAAATAAAAATAACAACGCAGGAAACTTGGCAATAATGAACAACCAATTTCAAGTACTCGCAGATCAAGCCGAATATAAAACTTATGAAGATGAGCTTGAAAAAGAAACAAATTGGAGACTTCAGAAATCCAAGAGGGCAAATAAGAAACCTAGAGAAGAAACAACCCAAGCAAGAGGAAAGCTGAATCATCACCAGAAGTTGAGCCAATGCAAACCCACATTAAAACTGGCAAAGCATTTTCTGGATCAAAAGTGCATGAGACAGAAAAGAAAAAACAGGTACCACGTCCGATCAATATTCTAGGAATAACCAACCACGGTAGTATTCAGAAACTGATGAAAGAAGTAGTACGAAATGACTACAAAGTAATATCGCTCAGCAATAATATTTGGAAAATAAATACAACAGAGCCTGAAGATTATAAAGCTCTAGCTAACAAACTAAATGCTGAAGGTCACCAGTGATATGCCTACGAAGACAAAAATGATCGATCAATTAAAGTAATGGCAAGAGGTCTCCATCCAACTTGCTCAAAAGATGAAATTATTGAGGACCTGCAAAACAAAGGCCTGAAAATAATCGATGCAGTCAACATCATCAGAAAAGAGAGAAGAGAAACCAGGGACGGAAATGTTGAAATCATGAGAAGAGGTCTCCCACTTTTTATGCTAACCTTCGACAACCAAGAAAATATTTATAATATTAAGGCTATCCTCAACCTTAGAGTTAGAATAGAAACACCGAGAAAGGTCACTCGACTAATACCACAATGTAAAAAGTGCCAAGATTATAATCATACACAAAAGTACTGCCACCGTGAAGCAAGATGTGTTAAATGTGCAGGAAAACATGCAGGAAATGACTGCACAGTCCCCCGAGATACAACACCGAAGTGTATCAACTGTAATGGCCAGCATCCAGCCAACTACAGAGGATGTGAAGTTGCAGTAGAACTACAAAAAATGAGAGATAAATCACGCAAACCAGGTACATCAATAAATGTACAAACTATAAACGAACCACGGAGCCTAAACCGTCAACTGCTAATCATAACATACAAAGCCAGAGAGTAAACGAAAACGTTACTTATGCACAAGTAGTTCAGCAAACAGAGGAGAAACAGTTAAAAGTGGATCTCGTTCTACAGGGCATACTGAGAAATCTATAGAACATTAACAATAGACTTATTTCGCAGGAAATGAGCCTGCAGAAAACACTAGAAGAAATGAAATCACAAACTAGTTTCAATAAAACAGTAGAAGAAAACCTTGGTCAAGTGTATCAAAATATAAATTATATAAAATCGAATTATAAACAAAAGAAATGAATAAAACATTACGAATTGTAACCTGGAATGCAAATGGGCTATTGCAACACATTCAAGAACTAGATATATTTTTAAACATGCATAATATAGATATATGTCTTATATCAGAAACCCATTTCTCCAAAACTTCATTCTGTAAAATAAAAGGATATAATTGCTACTATTGCCTACATCCTGAGAACAAAGCCAGAGGTGGATCAGCTATCCTCATAAAAGAGTATATAAAACATAACGAAGAACCAAAAGTTGAGAACCTTTCCATGCAAGTCACAACAATCAAAATACAATTAAGCAATATTAAAACATGCAGTATCTCAGCAATATATTGCCCTCCAAGATACAATCTCAAAAAAGTAGATTATACTAATCTTCTGAAAACGCTAGCAAGTGTCTTTTTAGTTGGAGGTGACTATAATGCAAAAAATACATATTGGGGATCTCGGTTAACGACCGCTAAAGGAAAAGAACAATTCGCAGCAGGCAAACAACTAAAATGCGAGTTTCACTCAGGCGGTACACTAACCTATTGGCCTACGGATACCAGTAAGATTCCAGACCTTATAGACTTCTTTATTACAAAAGGGATTTCAGATAATTATATCCATATAGAGAACAGTAAAAGTCTATCATCAGATCATTCACCAGGTATTATGATACTTAGCCAAACAATTATTTTGAAAGAGAGCAACCCGAAATTAACGAGCTTCAAAACCAATTGGGATCTCTTCCAAACACAGTTAACAGAAAGAATTAGTCTGCAGAACCCAATTCAGGGACCAGTCCAAATAGAAGACGAATTAGATAAGCTCATCCATAATATCCAATATGCTGCGTGGGAAAGCACTCCAAATAATAGGCAGGAAATGAAACGCAACTAGCTAGCCAGAGGAAGTGAGAGAATTTCTTAAAAATAAAAGAAAAGCACGGAAGAATTGGCAAAAACATCGAAATGCTGAAAATAAAAGAGTATTTAACCATTTGTGTAACAAATTAAAATACCTTATAAAAGACATTAAAAATCAATCAGTTAATAAATACCTCAGCACTCTAACTGGGCAAAAAGATACTGATTATTCATTATGAAAAGCAACTAGGAATATTAAAAGACCTAAACTCCAGATTCCTCCAATTAAAAATAATGAAAATTGGGCTCGAAATGCTAAACAAAAAGCAGATTTGTTTGCAAATCACCTTGGAGAAACAGTCCAACCTTATCCAAAACAAACGGAAGATGAAAATATTACACCATATTTATTGGTGTGGTAAACAGGATGAAGTAAATATTACACCTGTAACATTGAAAGAACTACAATGGGAAATCAAGAATAATCTTAATGCGTATAAGGCTCCAGGTTATGATCTTATAACGGGTCAGATAATAAAACTGTTACCGGAGAAAGCGTTGAGGAAACTAGTGCATATAATTAATGCAGCATTTCGATTAAGATATGTACCAAGACAATGGAAAGTTGCAGAAGTAATTATGATACTTAAACCGAACAAACCTCCGCATGATAAAGCTTCATATAGGCCAATTTCTCTGCTACCAACATTATCGAAACTATTTGAAAAAGTTCTTCTTAAAAGACTAAAACCAATTATCGAAGAAAGGAATCTTATCCCTTCACATCAGTTCGGACTAAGGGAAAAACATTCTACGATAGAACAAGTACATCGAATTACTGATGTAATCGAGAAATCACTAGAAAGCAAACAAATATGCTCAACTATATTCCTTGATGTAGCGCAAGCATTTGACAAAGTATGGCACCAGGGGCTAGAATTCAAACTTCATCGAGATCTTCCGGAGCAATTTTTTCAAATTTTTAAATCATACATATCAGAGAGGCACTTCCGTGTAAAGTATGAGAATGAGTATTCCCAACTAAAAAGAATAACAGCCGGAGTACCACAAGGGAGTGTTCTTGGGCCAATCCTATATCTCCTATATACTAGAGATATACCAATTACAGAAGAAACAATGGCGACTTTTGCCGATGACACGGCAATACTTGCAACAGCAAAGAACATCAATGACTCCACTAGTAAATTACAGAGGGCTACTAACCTGATATGTAATTGGACAAAGCAATGGCAAATTAAATTAAATGAAGCAAAATCAATCCAAGTGAACTTTACAAATCAAAAAGTTAACCATATACCAATAATGATAAACTCAATAGTAGTACCCCATGCAAACACTGCCAAATATCTTGGTATGACTTAAGATGCTAAGATTAGATGGAAGGAACACATAAAAAAGAAGAGAGAAGAACTAAACATAAAATTTAGAAAAATGCATTGGCTCCTAGGGTGACAATCTGAACTAGCGATCCAGAACAAACTACTGTTATACAAACAAATTCTGAAGCCTGTATGGACATATGGTAGCCAACTCTGGGGATGTGCCAAGAAGACAAATATCAAAATCATACAAACCGTTCAAAATAAAATCCTACGATGTATTGTTAATGCACCGTGGTTACGTGGTACATTCGAAACGACAACCTCCATCGAGATCTCAAGATTGAGCTTGTCGCGGATGAAATTAAGCATCATGCAACAAAACACCTACAACGTCTGCACCAGCATCAAAATCTGGACATACGCTGTATGCTGACTACATCTCTAACAAGAAGACTGCAAAGAACCAAACCACTGGACTTATCGCGACCAGGAGGTCAGTAGACTTACTGTGGCGAAAAATCTTAGGGAGGAGTTACACTAACTGGGGATAATCACTTGATTACGCCGACTATTCAAAATACTGTATTATGCAATGTAAATTACTAAATGGGTACAAGACTCAGTCGTAATATATATAAATATAAAAAAAAAAAAAATCACTGGTATTACCTCTAAGCGAAAACATTTTCCAAAAAATCAACAATTCATTCTTAGTTGGAAGAACGCTCCTTTAAAAACGAATGGAAATATTTATCCTAGAGAAATCAGAGAGTTGCTTACTAAAAAAAGAGGAGCAAGAAGGAACTGGTATCAAACTAGAGCTCCACGAGACTTAAATATCTCACAAGACACTTAAGAGATGAAATAAACAGAATAATAAATCTATCAGAACATACCTGAGGGAGATAATAAAAGACAAAAGTACGAACTATTCTCTCTGGAAGGCAACTAGAAAGGCCTATCAAAAAATGCGGATGGGGCAATATATATATATATATATATATATATATATATATATATATATATATATATATATATATATATATATATATATATATATATATATATATATATATATATATATATATATATATATATATATATATATATATATATATATATATATATATATATATATATATATATATATATATATATATATACATAAGCCAGGAAAATCACCGAATGTTAAAACATCATTCAGTACGGAATTTTATTCCAAATCATTAATTTTGGTTCCACAGTAAACATTCTTCAATCGATCAAGTGCATTGAATCACAAATATTATTGAAAAGGCGCTGAAAGAGAAAAAAGTCTGCATGACGGTTTTCTTGATTGTGGCGCAGGAGTTCCTCAAGTATACTTCCTTTAGTATACGGCAGGGACCTGTCCTTTATCTATTTTACACTTGTGATCTACCTATTATAGAAAAAAGCACTGTCGCTATATTTGCGTATGACAGCAATATTGCTGTTGGGAACAGCAATTATAACTCAACAGAAAAACTACAAACAGCCATATACATATATGTACATATCTGGACTGAGAGAAATCTGTGTATGTCGATTACACTAACAGGAGAATCGAATACAAACCAGTTTATATCAATTATCAAGTTATGCCGTACCGAGCAAATAGCGCAGTGGTTAAAGCTGCGACGTTTGGATCGGGAGGTACCGGGTTCGAATCTCAACAGAGGCGGGATGCAAAAGGGATTTTTCATCTCCCGATTATCAATCGATTAGTACTTAAATTATTATGTAAAAATGTTATCAAATTAAGTCAAAAATAAATTAAATTAAATTAATAAATTAGTGAATAAATTAATAAAAAAACTTAAAAATAAAAATATTGTAACCAATATTATAATTATGATGAAACTTATCAATTTATATCGCTCACCAAAAAAATAGCAGTAGATTGGAATTGCCAACGCCTTAAGCGCCGTAACAAAAATTGATGTAGCGAATAACACATTTGCAGCTTGTCTCAAAGTTTTTACTACTACTTCCAATGTCTTTCTCTTTTAGTCAATGTTCTCATTGTTTATTAATTATTTAGAAGTAATAAACCAAATTAATAAACTCCAAACTCGTTTTCAATTTGAATAGTATGTGTATCACAAGACAATACATATATATGAAGATGAACGTTTTCTGGAATTTTGTGGAAAACGTATAGATGTTGAATTTAAGAATAGAGCCTCTGACCTGCTTCTATACGATTTCTCCCTTCCCCGCATTTATTTAATTATTTATATTCCTTCCCATTTATTTATTTATTTAATCAATATATAACTTCAAACCTAACAATTATATATAAAATTATAATGGAAATATTCGAGATTAAAATCATAAACCTTGTAGAGCTTGAAAAAAATCGTTTTAAATCATACTTAATGTGTCCTTATCTGAACTCGAAAGCATTACTCATTTCGTTCAACTATTTTCCCATTCGGTTGACAGCTTCATTCTCAGCTCTCATCATACACTATGCGATGTTGATCTAATTGAATTTAATTAATCTGACGAGTAATATTGGTTGGAACACGAAGCCGGATTTTCTAGGATATACGGTGAGTCACTGTGTCCCAGCAACTCGTTTTCTATCATATTGAAGCACACCGTTGTTTTCTTGTGTTGCAATTTTATATTTATGACATATTTCCGACCAGCGCGAATTCCAGATTGTGTAGTAATTGGTATTGACCTTACAACCACTAATTTCGATATATTGTTGTCGTTAAGATACGATGAGATCCATTTCACAATTGCATTGGAGAACCGAAACTTCGTCAAATTTTAAATTACTTTAACATGATCAAAATAGTTGAAAGCTTTGCTGGCTTGCGGGTGTTGTTCGAAGGTAGTTGTGGTAGAATTTCCTGGGATGTAGCCATGTTGATCGTTGACGACAATGATGAAATGCCCCTGTAGCACGAAATGTAAGCTCACTTTCCAGCATTAAAGATCGGTTTAATTATAATGATTTTCCATTAAAAAATAACTGGTCTGAAGAGATTGATTGAAGAGCAGACAAAGCGGTTCAACTAGTTCAGGGCCGAAAAATTTCTGAATGATTCATGGTATCTTATTGGGACCGCTAATATTATTTGTATATCTAAACTAGATCATCGGTTTACGTTGAGTTCTTGGTTTGGTTCACACTGTTGGTCACATGATTGTTTATTTTTGTAATAAATGGAAGCAGAGTAGCCTTTGGTATTCTCCTCGAAAATATTTTTCAACCAAAAGTTGAATAAAAAAAAACCTACAACAAAACACAAAGATTGTTTATTATTTACCTCAAAATTCGACTTACCTTAAGGTTTGAAGCGTAGGTAGGAAGATTAATTCTATAGTTTTGTTGTCACTTTAGACGTTTTAAATGTATTTTCAATTAAAAGAGGGGTTGTATATAAATCTATATTTGCAAATGGGTTTGCCCATCCTAGCAAAAACAGAAGGAATATATCTCGAAATAGTTCGTAATTTTAAATGGTTCACATCACTCTCTGTCACCCTTTCCGAATTCTACCGGTATATAATATAGATATTGCCCTCCTGAAAAATTACGTTTTGCGATAGTTTATTGTAGAACTTTTCGAACAGAATTAACATTTTATTTATATGTAATTAAAACGCCAAATTTTGGTATTATTGATTTTAAAATAGATTAAACCGAATTACGCATCAATAACTAATCAAACAATATCGTTTTATGTAATTAAAATCAAAAAACGATCAAATTAAATTTATAAATATTATGCCAATACACGTTCGCACCATTGTTAAATCGTTTGTTAAATAAAAATAAATGTTAATCAATATTTTATTAATATTTTTAAATAACGATGAAAAAATACAAAATTGGATTGTTTTATTATTTAAAATTGAAATTTAATTAGTCCAAATAAACATACATCGATGTACAATTTATTTTTGTAATTGATGGTGAAATAAATGTCTATTAAATATTTATTTTATCACAATTTTATTTGTTTACATAATCTAAATTTATATATATATATATATATATATATATATATATATATATATATATATATATATATATATATATATATATATATATATATATATATGTATATATATATATATATATATATATATATAGGTTCATGGATCTAATTGACGTACTTTATAGATTCTTGAATAATAATAATGTACAAGGAGAATTTACCTGACAATTTTTCATATCAAAAACATTGACACCAATTAAAAGTTGGCCAACATTTTTTTTTTTAAATTGTTGCAGTGAAAATAATTAAAAGTTTCATGAGATTGCACAAACAGTGCCAACCACAAGACAAACTTTTTAATTAAATTTAACTTAAGTTTTTTACTATGTTTGTATACTATACATATTTGCACATAGCACAATGAAAAAGTTGAGACATAAACTGATTTCTCACATTAACACATATATATATATAATCATAATATACATAACTAGGTACATATAGTTTACGGATAAGAATAAAATTATGATAAGTTTATTTAAGGCGCAAACGATAACCTTTTAAATAAAAAGTTAATCCTGACCCATTAGACGTGAATATCCATTTAAGTATATAATGAATATGGTACGTTGTATTACGTTGCTTATAACATATACATTTATGAAAATGTCATTATGGCACATAACATGAGTATAAAACGATGTGTACGTTAAACGAATCTTATTTCTCGTCATAATAATCCTTTAAATATCCTGTATTGGTACATGGGTATGTGGAATATATATTGGAGCGTGTGTGCTGTAACGTAACTTGATTTTATGTGTACATAGTACCTATTAATTAGTTTTGATATATTGTGACTATCTGATTGATATGTTGTTCGTTAACTGATTACATAATCAACCACAAACTGTGACCTTTAATAATTCGGAAGTCTTTGCCACATAATTCTATTTCACAATAATTATTTGCCTTCTTACCTAAAAACTGATAAAACCCTATTTCATTTTATTATTGCTATTAATATAGTTAATAAATTGATCAATAGATGGCACTCAAGAGACACAGTTCTGATACATGCAAAATTAAATACAGAGATTAGGAGCAAGAGAAATTTAACGTCTGTACAAAATTCATGTTCGATGGTAAAATATGACTAATATACTCGTAATAACTAATACGCATATATAATTCAAAAAAGACCAGAGTATACCTAAATTAAAATAAATTTCCACTAAAATATAAACAAAATTGTAAATAATAATTTTTTTAAATAACATGATATCTGTAAAAATTAATTTCGTTTGTCAGTTATCATAATTTGAGTTAAACAAATTAATTATGTTGTTAACTACAGATAAGTAGTTTGAAAAATAGTATATGTAATTCAAATTTTTAAAAAATTTATCAAATCTTTTCGCATTTATAACCCCAACCAAGTCCTTAGAATGTGACATTAAAATATATGTCTGACAAAACAATTTTGTTTTTGGCCAACATCAAATAGTGAACAAGCTTCAAAACAGCATCATATATAGTATTATGTGCAATTTGATACTGTTAAATTGAACGTCAATAACGTACTCCTATAGCGAGAGCAATGAAATACTTTAAATAAGGCGCGGGCAGACTCTGTTGAAAATATTCGCACAATACTATCTTTAATATCTCGCTCGCTTCAAACGCAATAATTTCAGCATTCTATCGGTGCTTACTGTGCTTGAAGTGGAAGTCGAAATATCAAATTAAGTAATGAAATGAATGTGGGAATCTTCACACTACATGGGATGGTGATGAAATATTGTAGATCTGCGGAAAAACAAAACTGAATTCCTCAGTTTATGAAGCGTTGTATGCTTCAAACAATATAATAGAGTATATATAAACAGCTTAAAAGAAAATTTTAATAATCAAAATATAAATTCAAAACTATAAACAAATAGATCATACCAACTACCAGATAAACTTGTATACACCCCCCCCCCCCTCCCCCGTTAGAGGTATTAAATTCGTTATTGGTTACCTCGAATTATATTAATATGAAGCTCGATCAAGATTTAAATGAATAATTTATATGAATGGAATACCAGCCGAAAGACCAATTTCTTCTTCGATGGCTCTTTTTGAAATTAATATTTTGGTTTGGTAAAGTTTACTTACGCAGCATACGAACAAGCTGGGACATTTTTTAAACTTAGCAAAATTTTTGTTGAAGAACAAAGCAACCAAAAAAAAAAAAAATATTTCGCTTTATGACAGATGTTTTAAACATTATGTACGTTTTTAATTCAATATAGGTATCATAACCACGGTTACAATACCATGCCGCAAAGTTTAAGGCGTTCCTAAAATGAGAAATGGTTATGGTTTCGCTTTACTGACCACTTCCACAACCTCCTCGATCACATCTACAGTTGATCGTCCCACTCTAAACAAGTTCTGCTCGCCTAAGATATCGTCAACAGCATGTATCGCCTCAGTATGTCTCGGCCTAATTAGCCTCTCCATAACTTTACTTGCAGTGTCGAGCTTACACAAAGGTCGGTTGGAAAATAGGAGTCCATAATCGTCTTTACCCTTACTTTTATTTATTTGTTTATTTATTTATTAGAAAATTAATTAGGAACCAGAAGTTTCATAATAATATGATAAAATCACAAAACTTGCTCAATTCATTGTATGACTTAGATAGTTTTCAAAAGAGAACGAGATCTTAAACTCCTATTCGGGGCATATAACCCAAGGTTCATTAATAAGAATAAACTCTGGATATTATACCATTAAAAAGATCAGAAAATAAAATGGCACCAGCATGCTAACGGCGAACTGCAAGTGCCTCAAGCTTTAAAGTTTGCCACCAATCAACACAAGATGGTAGATCCCTACGTTCTCCCACCGTGCCTTACGATGATCAATTTTGTGTGGTTTCCACGCATAAAAAATGAGAATATTTTTTTGTATTCAGTAAGGTAAGAATCAAATCATTTTATTAAATTATGAGCAATGCCAAATGATTTTGATTATTCCAATACAATAACGTGGTTGACTTGAGCCATAACCTCAATCACGTCCAAAGCACTTTTCGAAAATTCCATTAAATTCGACGCGGTAGATCTGCCACGAAAAAAAAACCATGTTGTTCATCAGCTATATATGACTTCAGTCCAAAATATATGTGGTCACAAACAATTGATTCGAATAATTTAGTGTTCTCTGACAGTAATAAAATGGCCCTATAATTAGAAACATCGTTCCTATTACCGTTTTTGAAAATAGGAACGATATTAGATAATTTTAAGGTAGCTGGAAATATTCCCGACGAAAGTAACCCATTGAATAAAATTGACAGACGGAAATGCCAACTCATAAACAAGTTTTTTAGGAAGCTTGAAGGAACAACATCTAGACCACAGCTATCTTTGTTCTGAGGGTACTCCCTCAATAATTATTCAATAATATCCTTTGGGGTATTATAATGTTCCCTTATCAACATTATCTAGTCTATAAGTATTTTGGAAGAAAGAACGAACCAAAAGTCAGCTATATCCACAGAATTATTGCCAGTAACATTATTGTAAGACATTGTCGACGGAAGGCCACATATTTTCCTCCTAGCCTGAACAAAGTTCCAAAACGATTTAGGATTTAATTTCAAATCGTTTTGAACCTGCCTGATATATAGTTCTTATATAAGCTATTTTATACACGCAATCAAATTCATTACATAAAGAAGAAAAGGCCAATTTAACAGAAGCATCACTGAAAAAAAAGCTGTGAGTTAATTACTAATTTTGCTGAGTTAACCGAAAATTTTAAATATCACAAATTAATTTTAAAATAAGTATGTCACGTGTCAGCAAATAGCGCAGTGGTTAAAGCTGCGACTTTTGGATCGGGAGGTACCGGGTTCGAATCCCAACAGATGCGGGATGCAAAAGGGATTTTTTATCTCCCGATTACTATCGGTCAGTAAATTGAAAACATCTATGACCCTCTGTTGGAATGTAGAACTCATGGGCCGACCCATCTTTCATGTCACTGTACAGGGTGACATGGAGCTATGCAATGCGCAGATGGTATACTGTACTTGTGTGAATGGGATGAATGAATGGTTTGAATGAATGTTGTGTGAATGCAAGGTAAGGCTATGGACCAAAAGAGTCTATACCTTTCAAAAAAAAAAAAAAAAAAAATGTCACAATTGAAGTGTAAGACTTGCCAAAGGTTTTTTATTATGGAAAAATTTGAGGAGTAATTTTTAAACGGGTTTAAATTGTAAAATTGAACAATATAGTAAAGTAGAATTTACAAAGCTTATTTTCTATTTATATTTCCGTTCTGAGATTTGCACTGTACTTAGTAAAATGTTGTGTGAAAAATAATCGAAACACAATCGAAAACACGTGCAAATTATTGTAGCTGTGAATTTTAATCAGTGCAGTATGGAGTGGAGATCAACTATAACCAAATAAAAATATAATTAGAATCTTTTAAATTGTTTATTTTTTATTTCAGATGTATTAATCGAAGGATTTCTTAAGGATTTTAGTAACGTTTTTGATGTCAGTGACCCAACCAGCTGTTCACAATTACAGCGTTTTCGGCTGAAATAATTTTAATGTAATTGTAAATTTTACTCAAATAAAATAAAGCAAAATTAACATAAACAAAATATTAAGAACTTAACTAATTTAAACATAATCCTTCTTCCTTTTTTTATTGTTGCAGTTCAAACAACTATGTAATTTCAATCATAATTTATCCCAATCGATGCAACAGCCTGGTGCAAATTTTAAGTAAAAACCAAAATGCCGGAATACACAACGCAAAATGCGTGACGTATATGAACAATATTATAAAATTAGCACAAATCACGGTATAATCACAACATAATTTTAATTTTTTTACAGACTCGTAACCAGCTGATAATAAATGAAAGACACACCTGGAAAGCGATAAAACATGCATTGAGAATGTTAGTATTGCTGATGAAGTATGAAAGCCCACTGTTTCATTATCTGCAATAATTAAATTGTTATTAAATTACAATTACAATTAAATTGTTATTACAGTCCGTTTTTACTAAGCTCAATTTTGAATTTATTAAAGCTTAGTAACTAACATCCAATTTTAGTAAATGCACCATATCCAAAAAAAAATATAAAAAAAAAGAATTTACCAGTATTTGCCAGTATTTGAAAAGCGCTTAGTTTGCTGAAAAATTACTTAATTTTTGGTAATAATTAATAAGCTTTTTATATGCTGCAATGATTGCACAAGTATATATATGTTCATCAAAACCGTCGACTGAATTGGGACGTTGTTTTGGAAATTGATTGACAATGACAATCCAGAGTAATTTAATTAATCAAAATCATTACAGAGCTCCTGTCTGTTGTGTATATGTACATGACATATATTTTGCGGAAACTGATGTATATATATATACAATATGAGTATACATCGTTCATAAAAATAAATTGGACGTGTGAATGAATTTTTTTGTATTATTATTTAAATAATATGTCATAAATGAAGCTTAAGGCTACATAATATTGTTTACAAATTTGGCTAGTTGCAACTAAATATAAATTATACGCGATATAACGAGATTCATTTGGATACGACCAACAACCAATCAAAAGAAAAATCAAAATTATAACATTTTTGTTTTTAGCGCGAAATTGCCTGGGTAATGGAAAGCGATTTGCAAAATTTATCTTCTGGCCTGATTTCGATAAGAATGATAATCCATGCCGCTATAAGAAATGTACAGTGGCTTTGTTTAAGGAAATCATAACGTCGAAATTCTTCCAGCCAGAATTCTAAATCTTAAAACGTATTCGACCTAACACAACATTATTTAAGACTACAATTAGATGTTAAAAATTGTCTTAATGCGAATCTTATTTAACATTTAAAATTTGACAGAATTTGAAATATTGCAATTCGGCATTTAAATGTATGAATCTATCTGTATGGAACTGTATTCTTGTAAAGCAAATAAGAAAAAAACAAATAATCTTGCACTCAAGGTCACGAAAGAGCTCCGACTACTGTGCAATTCAAACAAACGCAAATATGTATACACATTAAAACACTCAACCGTGATATTTCGCCACCTCCGGAAATCGAACTCATGGTGTCGAAATATCAAACCATACTTTTTATATTTTACTTGGAAAAAAAATAAACAACGTCAGTGGTAAAAAAGTTATCAATAGGCATCATTTCACCCTCTAAAACACTTGGCTGTGGAATATGCAATTGATTGATAGTTTTAAACAAGTTGGTATTTTCATGAATTGTATTGTCATAAAAGCGTCTTCCGTTTGCTCTAAAATTAATTAATAAAAAAAGTGAATGAGTATCTACGATAGCCAATAAAATGATGCTGTGAAAGCCTTTAAAATTGTAGTAATCAGATCCCGAATGTTGTGGTATGGTAATCAGTATATGTTTTGCGACAATAGCAGCTAGGTTGTGCGGAAAGTTCCAAATATTCCTATAATCTTGGATAATCATCTGCCAGTCAGTTTCCGTGTTACATTGTCATCTAAAACAATATTTTTAATAATGTACAAAATTTTAATTTATTTATTTAATTAATAATTATTAGTATTTTTATTGTTTAGGTGGAAAATGGAGTAGCTGAAGAAGCCATTGATTGCTATGAATATGAAGAATCGTCAATGTCAACAACAAGCAATACAAAAAATCATAAAAAAAAAACAAACCAAGTACAAAATACGAAACCGATAACAATATTTGAAACATTTTCGTTATCAGTTGTAGAAATAAATTAAATGTATAGCAGTAGCTTTTCCCTGAATGGAAACAATCCAAAAATGTAATTGGAAATTAACTAAAAATTACTAAAAAATAAATCTTCAGATCAAACATGTTGTAACACACATCATATAACGAAAAAACTCCATCACCAGCAGATTTTGAACAGTCAATTGATTTGAATTTGCCAGACAACACTTATATTTTAAGGTTATCCGCCACTGAAATTAAATCTAGAACCAGCACAACAGCTAGTCCAATCAACTTTACAAAACAGGACAGGTCATACTTTTCAACATATTCAAATTCACCAAAGCAGGAAACTTGAAATACTTCATTCAATTAATTATTGTGATGTTTTTTTAAATAAAGTTAATAAAATTAAATGAAACCATTATTCGAGTACGTATGAATCAGTAATCACCTATAATACATTAAATTTAAAAAATAAATAATAAACAGTTTTTAAAGGCCATTATTGGCCCCTTACTGAGTCAACAGACCTCTGCGCCTACTATATGGTGGCTCTCCTTTCAGAGATCGCTGACAATTCGTTCCGGATCAGCACGCAGAACGTGACCGAGCCAGCGTACTCGCTGAGATCTTACTTCATATACAATATCGGGGATCTTCATCAGATCTCTGATCTCGACATTGTACAGAGCTCGGTATGTACCATCTATTTCGTGTTTTGGGCCGTAACTTACACGCATGACGCTTCTCTCAAATGCAAGGAACCATCTCTCGTACTCATCCGTCAGCGCCCAACTTTCACATCCAAACATAACAACGGGCTTGATCAACGCTTTGTAAAGATGCAGCTTCACAGCACTTGATAAGGGTTTAGATTTTAGCAGTGGCCTTAAAAGATTGCAGCCGCACTTTAATATCCTTACCCACACTGTTTTCGTGAGTAATAAGAGAACCAAAATATTTGAACCTCCTCACTCCCTCAAACGTGTGGTGGCCACTACTAAAATCTGGTGTGAAATTATCCCTAAAACCAGTGATCAGGTATTTCGTTTTGGACTCATTGACCTGAAGTTCAACTGAAGCTGAAAACTCTACAAGCGGATCAAGTATTTCTTTCACTCCGTTGCTATTCAGTCCAATCACGCATGTATCATCTGCATATGCAAGCACCTGATTGGACTGGCGGTAAAAGATGTTGCGCTGAGGTGTTTCAGTTTTACGAAAGATGTACTCTAACATGAGATTAAAGAGTATCGTGGACAGAGCATCTCCCTGCCACATTAAACTTACTTTTAAATATTTTAGTAGTTGAGTGTAGAATGCGGTAAGCACTTCTGGTATAAAGCATACAATTTCTAACGATTGATAAGAATCCCCAGATGCTATATACTTGTTGTATTTTGTTACTGTATATCATCTTGGACATGAAACATATTTTTTTGGTTCCTGCGAATTTTAGGCTCCTCTCCCATATAGATCCATTCCATTCTAGCTTTGACAACTGCTTGCTCGACTGCTAAAACTTTGATAAGTTGATAAAGACCCGTGTGAGCTTTACCAACCACAACTTTTAATCGCCGGTGCCACGCCTCAACAGAATTTTGTGTTCTAGGCAGAGTGTCTGTCATTCGGAGTCCCTTTTTCTATAGTTCCATTGACCGCCCTCTTTTTAGTATTACGTATTAGAAAAATTAGGTTTAACATTGTGGTAACGACGAACAAGTTTACGTACCTGAAATATAGTTTTCTCAAACCAGTTGGAATTTTTTTTCCCATCAGAATCTAAATTTAGATTTAATTCCGCGAAATAGAGTAGAATTAAAAGGTGGTTAAAAGGCTAAACTTTTAAGCATCCTCATACTTAAACTGAAATCTATAAAAATGAATTTTATAATTTTTATTCTTATATTAACCTTAAATTTAGATCCTCTAGTTCGAGGATAGTCTTTCAATCTGAATTCGCCTCCATAAAATTTATCCGAAGTGGAAAAAGCAAACTTTCGACATGCAAGATGCAAAGAATTTCTTTGAAGCAGAATTCGCAGCTTTCTCGAAGTCAGATAATATGAATTTTCGATTTAAAAATATTTCATTTTCACAAGCGACTTTGCAAATTACGTAAAATGCTTCGTTGTAACTCGACAAACTATTCGACGTCATAATAAGATAAAGCATTGGTAAAATGGTGTCTCAATTTTAGCATGAATTGTAAATAGCTTCAGCTGGTACATAACTTAGCGAACTACCCGTCCATCAACCACATATCGCATTTCGCTAATTCGTTTAGGTTATCAACTGTATAACCAAAACAATTTTTTATTGGACATTAAACGCTTTTTGGATTAAAGAATAAGTCACCATCTACATATTATAAATTTTCTAGAATTTTAATATCGAATACTGAAATTGGCTCTGCCACGTTGTTCAAGTTTCTTATTCGTCAAATTTTTTGTTTTTGTGCGTCCTTTCGAGGCAAATACGCGCAGTAACTTTCTTCGCACTTTGATGTTATTGTTGATAGATAAATTTGGAAAAATTAGTTATCTTATATTATATAATTGTATAAATAAACAAATAAACTAATATCTGCAGTTATTAAGTTTTATCGAAATGACCGAATGTGCGATTTTATTACAAAAACCTAGAACACCAAATAAAATTAGTTTAATTACTCATATTGGTAAAGTATTAACATTCCACTTTGCGTTTCGATCACTAATTTCAGAAAACAAAAAACCTAATTTCTGCACATATCGTGTTTTTTTTAAACTAGATAAATAGTTACGTTTCTTCCCAAGCTTCTTCCACATTAGTATGTAATTGCATAAAACTGTTTCGCTTATGATCACTTCATCTTCATTTTCAAAGATTATGTGATTGGTCGAGTGATGATGGTTGCAACGCAAATGCAGACCATTTGGAGTAATGGAAATAATATCAAACGATGATTCTCTCTGTTCAATTATATTAACTTATCTGAGTTAATGAATCTCAATGCTAGTTGTGAGTCGACTTTTGGTACGAGAGTGATATTTATTGGTGTTCTACGCCCATTGTTGAATTAATTTTAAACTTGAGGGTGACGGATGCTATTTTCTCCATAGCTGTGTAACACACCATTCTGTCTGTTCACTTATCTGTGACTTCACTTTTCTTAAAACTTTAGCGAGAATCATCGATATTGTTATACCTCTCGTCTATCAGTATGCGAATGCAACATATTGCTGCGTTAAGTAATTTTTGGGACTGACGTGCTTTATCTACAAATCTACAAACTATTAATTTTCCATATTTAAAAAGATTTATTTACGAGTTTCGCTAATTTTTTATAATTTTCCCGTTGTTTTATTATTAATAAATTCTATTCTATGTATATGGGCGGTATTAATTTCAAAAGCAATTAAATTTAAATTTGGTATAATATAACAAAATAACTTTTAACATTTTATGTTGTGGTGAAGTAATATGAAACCACGGCAAATACTATTTTTCAATGGAATATAAGTCTCTTATGTTCACATTTATATAGTAGAGTAGAGGTATAGTTTGGAATATAATGTATACCAATTTGCTATTATTTAATATAATATGCACAACAAAAATGAAAATACCATAAATTATTCTCGGAAAATCAGTTGAAAAATGAAAAGTTTCTAATGAAAAACTATATAAATATCATCATCATGCTTCGGATACAAATATTATTTGAAAATATGTATACGGTTATACTATAATCATAGCTAGAGGGAAAACGTATATCTATATGTATACGAAATATTTAGTTATATAATGTACATAGGTAACACTTAAAAATGAAAAAGCTAGTTGAAGTCATACAAAAATATAACTACGAGTAGAACCGTAAATATATTGCTCTTCTCTTTTCATACCAATAAATACTACTGTTGCACAGTTGAAATCATATAAACGGTAGGGTTACAGGATTTAATTAGTTATAGACCAGTTAACAAAGTAAAAGTCAGTTGCTACAATTTATTACGAGAAGATATTAAATAATGAAATTACATTTGTCACATTTTGCATTTCTTTTAAAAGATCTGTCCGTTGCAGAAAAATATTCGTTCATTCTTAAATTTAATGATACAAATTTTGTTTTAAAATAATTGAAGTATGAAATATGTTCTGAAACATAAAATGTAGGTTTTCCGATACTAAGGCCAGGACACTTTTGAATCTATGTAACCTAATTGAAATATTTTTACTAAGAATTGGTTCTAATAAGCGGCTAGTTTAACTGAAAAATGATTGAGCAGATGTCTGTAATCTTAATTTTTACATTGAATATTTCTCAATATTTGATACTATAGGTACGGACGGTTATGCAATGTCTTATTTGTTTGTCAGGTTCGCAAAAATTCTGCTCGATATTAAAAGTGAAATTATGAAGTTAGTAAAAATAAGAAATAATTTCTACTGACAAAACAAAAAAATAAAAATTCGTTATAACGATACTTTCATTATATTCGCATACACATGATAGTCGTTGTTGTTGGTTTCATGAAAAGTAGGACAAATTCGCGTATATTTTAAGTATGTACATATAATTAATTATTAGGGCGAGGTTTTACTTCATAATATAACCAAGGGTAAGAAAATATAAATATTACAGACACACAAATAAAATTGTTTACCTTCTTGGATACTCCCATGAGTATCAGGATCGGGCGCGTCCCCAGGTCGCGGATAGGGGAATGCCTTAACCTGGGTAGGTGGGAAATAAAATACCATCCGTGGAAAGAAACTGATAGGGGAAGGCTACCCCGAATAAGGAACCAAGAATTAGTGAAAAAAATGAAAATTTGTTTACGGCGCAAAGAGTGATCACCTTAGTGCCAGCGGCCTCGGGGATTGAGCAAGCGGGCTCGCAGTAGTGGGAAACTTGCCTACTGAAGTTCATATAGAATTACAAGTGTAGGAAGCTTTTTCGAAGAAGAAACGGAAGCTATAAGTTTGTACTTTCAAAACGAGAAGCACCTATGCATGTGGCAGGTACAGCGGGAATATAGACCCATTTAGGAAAAGCCATATGTTCCAAAGATTGCCTCACAATAACCAAAGGAACATGCCCCTGTCGTTTTCTGATCTTGCAGGGCCAGAGAAAAACATCTTAATGAGGCCATCCCAAAAAAATAGTAGGCTTCCTCGACCTCCTTCGACGTTCCGTCCAACATCTGTAGACGATGAAATGTCTGAATCACTATCGGAAATTTATGAGCCTCATCTTCTTACTCGGCTGGGTTAGAAAATTGATCGCCTATTCGAGTACATCATATAGGAAGGAACAACGTGCACCATAAAATAAAGAAGCTGGCCACGCCAACCAAAAATATCTATGTCGAACACTCAGAAAAGGGTGGAAACAAGGACGAGAATCAGACAACGCAGACAATTGCGAAATTGGCTAAGAAAATTAATGTGTGCTGTGAGACCCAAACTTCCCCAACCATAACTAACCAGAGAAATAATAAGGTGGAATCTGTCCTGCTAGATAGTGAAATAACGAGCGCCGTCAATAGCAAAAGGCGGAGGTCGAAACAAGACTCACCCAGTGACTATGCCAAAAAGAAAGGGAAACAGAGAGCTGGTGAAACCCAAGCCCTGGGGGCTTCGAGCCCAGGTATAGATGAATCGAACAAGCCTGACAATGTAAAGGGCTCTTGCTGGCATGTGGTGGGGAGTGAAAAGGAGAAACCACCTGAAAGAATTCCGCGTCCTGATGATGCTATTAAAATAATCCAAACTGGAACAATATCGTATGCGGATATGCTTAAAACAATGAATCGAAATTAAAGTTGTCATCGAAATTAAAGATATTGATGGTGCCACAACAAAGGAAGAGTTACATAAGGCGATTACATCCAAGTTTGAGAGTTTGTCCAGCACAAAAATATGGAGGGATGCAATTGGGTAACCGACCAAACTGGTAAAGCTGCCATATGGTCCTGTAGCAGACGGTCCGTCTGCATGTTCCATGCAGGAGAATAACTGTAATCCCAACGCAGCATTCGTACGAGTAATGCAAGGAGGAAACAGTTGTGCTTGGGGTACAGAGACCCATTCTAGCCTGCACCAAAATTATCTGGATGCCCGGAATAAATTTAAGCAGGCCAATAAAGTAAGGAAACGCCAATGCTGGAAAGAGCTATGCGAAGAAGTGGATTACGTAGAATTGTACCTGCTCTGTTTCTGCAGCAAGATGATGTGATCCCTGACATGATCCAAGTACATGGCATGGAAGAAATACCGCCAGTATCAACTGAAGAGCTCACCAATGCGTGTCAACCTTTTGGGTGTTCAAAGGCTCCTGGACCTGACAACATTCCTAATATTGCACTAAAGGCTGCAAGCCAGACCGATTGAAGAAACATCATCATGTGGAAATTGTGGGTTTTGGCAGTGTCGTAGAATGCTGCTGGCAAATTGGTAGCGGTGTACCGTCAATTGAATTTCTTGCGAGGGAAAGAAATGGTACACCAATTGTGTAAAACTATAGGAAGAAAATCACTAGAACACGCTTCAGCAATGGCAGAATAGCAAAGAGGATGGGATGGACTTATGGAAGGATGGAATACTGTAAGCCATATAGCAACAGTGTTATTGAATGAGCCGAGGCGCTTAGAGCGTGCCAGAGAAGAACAACAAGCTGTGATTTGATGCGGTGACAAACTCAATCTAGGATTGAAGCGCTACAGGGAGAACAAAGAGTGAAATGGCTAGTTACCCCCATGTGAAGTAATGTCCAACGATATTTCCGCATGGAGGATGTGAAAGCGGCGGGTGTGTAGTTTTTAGGTGGTAGAAATCCGCCACTGTTATTGAGGTGTTTGTCCCACCAAAAAAAAAAAAAAACCTTACTAAGATATTGAACAATGATCCAGCTTTATCAATACCTCTGTTCTAAATACTTTGTTTCGTACAAAATATAGGTTACAATGAAATAAAAACAATGCCCTAATTATTTTGTAAATTGTCGGTAAATTTAAAAGTAACTATATATATTGAAAATTTATTTTAAAAGTTTAAATGTCAAAAAACTTTCTAAATTTTACGGCACGGTTTAGAATCTCAATCAAAATAAAATTATTTTTATAGTTTTTTAAAATTATTGTTTAAAAATTAAATTTTGTGTAAATAATAATAATTTTTAATTTATTTTTAAATACATAAATTTCTAGGGAATTTAAAATATTATCAAAGTGGTTTATACAAATTTAACGATTTTGAAATAAATAATTTAACAAGCAAGATTTAAAGTGTGTCATTCGAGCTGCATCGAATTTGAGCAATTTCATTATTTAGTATAAATTTTCATTTAAGAATTACAAAAGTTTACGAGCTGCACATGTTTTAAAAGTTTTAAAAAATTTTAAGTAAAAGTGATGTGAATTATTGAGAAATTAATTATATGCGAGAATTAAAGAATTTAAAAAAATTATTAACATTTTCAGATTGATGATATTTTTATTTAATTAAAAAATTCCCATTTTAAAGCTTATATAATTATTATTATAAGAGTTAATAATTTTAATTTTATTTTCCATACGAGTATTTTAATTCAAAAATGTAAAATATTAGTATTTATTATAATTCTACAATTTTAGGTTGTCTTTAAAAATAATATAAACTATACATTTTTAAGATTTATAAAAAGTAAAATTTTAATCATAATATGCAAACTTTTCGATTTTAAAAATATTTTAAAATAAGGAAAGAATACTTAAAATTAACATTTTTTGAATTTTATGTTTTACCTGTATTAAAATTTAAAAATGTATAGTATAGGCTTTAACAATTTTGTACTTTTGTTTATAAAGTTTTTGTGAAATTTATTTTCCAATTCCATTTATTGCTTTATTGTTTACTTAAAAATAAAAATTTTAGACAATTTATTATTGTATCGGGAGAATTTTAATTAACTGTAAATATTTTAAGGAATATATTTTTATAAAAATTCGTCTTGCGAATTCAGGAAATTAAGAACTATTTCGTGCGAGAATTAAATTTTTTTATATTAACTCTTAAATTTTAAAGTGTGCAAGGGTATTTAAATTTGGAAAATTTTGAAAAGATTAAAGACAACATGCGGTAATCAAAATACCTTTAAATTACATATAAGTCTCATAAAAATTAAAAGAGAAAAAATTTAAATTATCTAAAAGAATTAATAGAACCCGCAAATCGTTAAAATTAATGAGTGTACTCGAATATTTATATTTAACAGTACGCCTTAGAACCCATAATTTTACACAAATATTCAAAATTTTCTACTTCGAAATTATTAAATTAACCAGAATTATGTAAGTTTTTAAAAATTGTGATGAGTGATTATTTCAGAAAATATCATTTCACGTTAAATTTATTAATTATTTGAAATCTTTTCGATTAGTGTAATTCTGAGTATAACAAATAAGTTTGAAGAATTGAAATCCAATAATTATATAGGTTCGCTTGTTTATTAAAATAAATAACGAAACAATTGTTAACATTTTTATAATTATATGCTGAATTTTAATCTGTGAATTTTAAAAAATATTCATTTTATTTTAATTAAGATAAAAATATTATAATAATTCCAATTAAACGTATATATTTAAATTTATAAAAATTTTTAGAGCGTTTTCAACAGTGTTTAACAATTTTAAACTGAGGAATTCTCAATAATAATATTGATTTATGAATTACAAAACATTTTACAGTTTTTTATAGACTAAGATGTGACGGAATTAAAATAAAAACTAAAATAAAATAAAAATTAGAATATTCAATTCAGTTAGAATATTATAATATCTTTATTTAATTACCGAATTTTGATTTCAATATTATGGCAATTTTTATATTATTTGTATATTGTATTATAAAATTAAATAATTTTAAAATATTTAAAATTACTTCAGAATTTCTTAAGTTTACAAATTTAAAAAATAACCATAAAGTTTTTTCTTGTTTCGTAGGTCATTTCAAGGTAAAAATAAACTATTCTGCAATATTTCTCCCTTAAAACAAAACAACAATTTCCTGGAACAACTTTTCTACAGTACGTTGTTTTCAAGATATTAGTGGATGGCGTTAAATACTTTATAAAATTTTCTAACTAAAAGTTATTTCATCGTTTCGTTTTTTTTTACTAGAGAAACAACTTCACCTTTAGAACAGTGTAATAGTTTGTACATACATACATACATACTTGAAATGTGAAAAAAGTTACTCATTTCAATTTTGATTGGTGAAATTTATGCGGTGGAGTATTTTAAAAAGTGCGGGTGGAATATTTTAAAATCAAAAATTTCGTGCGTACTCGTATAACATAACAATTGTTCCAATTTGGATTCATTTATTTGAGAAACTTGGTAAAAAATAAATGGGAATGACGTGTTAAAATTAGAAACTTTTTACAATAAATTAATCAATAAGTCATAATTCAAAAATTTGACAATTTTCAATCGTTTGACTCAAATTTATTCGTTGCTATACCAAATATTTTTTTTAAAAAGAGATTTTACCTTAAACTTTGGGTTTGGTCCCATAAGAGAATCATGATGTGGTTGTTACAGAATATTAAATATTTTGATTGAATTTTGTGAACCAATAAATAGTTTGTCTATAATATATTGAAATTTATCCTTTTTTATGGTCAATTTAATTTTCATATGCGAGTTTTAATTTAAATTATTTTAAATATTATTGCGAAAATATATTTTTTCTTTGTTATGAGTAGTTAGACAATCCTATTAAATGACCTCACTTAGTTATTCTGTTCTATTTGGTTACATCACTAGGAAAATACATAAGACGCAAATTAATTGGCTAACATTGTTTTGTCGTCTGTTTGTGTGGGTGTGTGTGTGCATATGTGTTCCGCAGTTTCAAATAAATTTCCCTTTCTTGTTTATTTTATTACGACTAAATAGAGAACCATAATAATGCAATTAGAGATGAAAACAAAAAATTAAATGATGACCCTTTAATGTTGTTTGGGTTTTAATTGTTACTATAATGATAGTCAAATAATAAATTATTTGGATATCGTTATAATTTATATTTAATGTGTTTTAAGAAATTATATGGCCTCTTATATACATACATATATTGTTGTTGCTGGTTCAAATTTGATATTAAATCTTATTGTCAAAATGAATTATTAGTTTAAGGTTTTTAAATGAATTGTGTTAACAATAGCCCGACGAAAATTAATGGATGGGAATAAAATATATGCGATTATAACCACTGTTTGGACCAATTTCGATAGTGCTGCGTAGACCGGAACACTATAGCCCATCAGGATTAAGTATTTTATCCAGATCGCCAATATTTATGTTTCCAATTTCACAGAATTTTAATTCGAGATGATATTCTTGCAATTCACAGTTCATATATATGCAAATTTTAATTTTAAACTATATATTGTCCAATTTAGATGTTTTTTGCGAAAATCTCGATAATGTTGGTAGCCAGTCAAATAAAAATTAGGTATGTATATATACATATATAAAATTGAAATGAAAATATTTTATTTTTGTAAAAACCATCACACTATTTCCGTATTAAATGTGATGGGGTATGATCACCAATTTAAAATATTGCAGGGAAATGTATCTAATCGTGTAGTTTCAAACCTGCTTTGACTGGATTTGACAAAGCACTGCATTCGGAAATTAGATTTGAATATATAGCTTTTCCAGGTTAAATTGAACCTTTTCCATGTTAAACGCAACTTATTCCTAAGTAATCGAAACTATTTCCAAATAGAACGCAATCTTTTCCAATTTAATTGAAACTAGTTCCAAATTAATGACAACTTGTTCCAAATTAAATTAAACTTTTTCTAAATTGAATGCAACTATTTTTCATATTGAATTAGTATGACAAAAATTGCATTTAATTTGGAAAAAGTTTAATTTAATTTTGAAAAGGTTACCATCAATTTAGAAATAGTTTCAAATAATTTGGAAAAGGTTGCGTTCAATTTGGAAATAGTTTCGTCTACTTTGGAATAAGTTGCGTTTATTATGGAAAAGGTTTAATTTAACCTGGAAAAGCTATAGTGTGTCGGTTAATTAGGTTTATACCATCCATCTTCTTGATAACTCTCATCTCACCATGTAGTCTCCACATCAAGAATTCTTACAACAGTTCCAATTGTAAAACGTTTTCTCTAAATCGACTTGGTGATAGTTTAACACGAAATTCCAGTCGCACCTATGAGGATGTGTATATAAAATGATACATTATAGCTGTTATACGTTTTGAACTGCTCGATTGCGGTCTAAACATTGAAATCTCGTAGGATACTTCCATCTATAAAAAGAGAGGGATTTCAAAATTTGTAAGGATGATACAAATTATCATCATATAGAAGTATTACAAAATTGGCTGAAATGACTGCAATACATGCACATGAACAGCAGCAGAACATTATTAAAATTGGCTGGCACCCACGGGGATTCCGCAGCAGAACAACTCTGCAGAAAAGAAAAAACTATAACAGATTTGATCAATGGCTTGAAGGAGGCACCCATTGGACAGAGTAACGTTTAGTTTGAAAATGGACGCATCAGCTATACAGAACTAACAAAAAGTTACGTTTTTCGTTTCTTTGTGGAGTTTACAAATTTAAAAAAATATAATAGGAGACAGTACGCGTCCACGGAATTTGGCTTCTGACTCACTAACTCCATTGTGGCACAGCTTTAGTGTATTCCATTCCCTGAAACGGTGGACTTGTTTTCCAAAAATATGGCCTGCAATCTCGCCAACATATTAAAAACCTTACCAAACTACCATTCGTTGTGGATGGATAGGTTCGAAAAATTTAAGCATATAGAGGTAACCTTGGTCGGTGACAAGAACTTTTCTTAAAAAAGTAAGAATCACCTTGATGCATTTTTGTACTGAGTTTTCACTATTTCAATGCGTTAATCAAACGTAAAGCGATTCATATTCATTAATCGTACAACTTTTACTTGTGAAATGCCAAAACTAAAGTAAAGGGTATTTTTTATAGAGTTACACAAGTTTAAATCAGAATAAAACAATGAAATATATTTTTAATATCAATAAAACGGGCTTAATTGGATAGAAAATTTTATGACATTAATGATTAAATATGATTTAGGCCGCCACGGCTAGCGCGTAGAAGGCGCAATCTGGAACACCAATTTTCGCAGCATTTGCGGCCGTATTTCACTAATAACTCTTCGAATGCTGATTTCCAGGTGTTCAATTGTCTCTGGTTTATCGACGTAGACAAGTGACTTTACATAACCCCAAAGAAAATAATGGGGTTAAATCATCAAAATTTCTTTGAGTAAATCAATTGTAGCGCGCGCTGTGTGGCACATGGCTCCGTCCTGTTGGAACCACATGTCAGCAAGATTAATGCCAGCTAATCGAGGTACGAACCAATTTCTAATCATGTCCCTATACCGCTCACCATTGACAGCAACATTCTGACCATCATCGCTTTTGAAGACATATTGACTCCGCCAGCCCATAAAGCGCACCAAATAGTAATTTTCTGTGGATGTAATGTTGTTTCGACAAAAGCTTATGGATTATCCTCACTCCAACATCAATATCAATTTGTGCTTCTGCCCATTCCCCGATTTGGCGGCGTACCGATGGTCGTTTGGGTTTAATTCCTGCACAAGTTGAATCTTAAAAACTTTTAAGCCAAGATCCTTTCGTAAAATTTACCATAAAGTGGAAGCACACAACCCCAGTTGCTGAGAACGGCCACGAATTGATTGTTTTGGATCTTCTTCAATGCTTTCCTGTACAGCGGCTACAGCTTCTTCAGTGCGCACTGTTCGGCGTCTCACAGGATGCACATTATCATTGAGAGTAACGTAGTCCAAAAACGATCTATTGTTATTCTAATTAGCCGCTCTGAAGGACGATTATGTACGCCATAAAATGAATGATAAAAAAAATTAAACAATTTGCAAGCGTTGCTGTGATGTAAGTCTATCCGTAATGAAATGTCAAACCAAATTAAAACGGGTTGCCAAATAAAGCAGTGTTGCCAACTCAAAGTTGTGAACCTCTAAAAAAAACACCTTTATATTTGTAACTTTTACTGTAAAAAAGGCCGATATGCTTTCAAAATATCAGTTCTTGTTTGCTAACATTTTAGTAATAAACTAAAACTTGATTAACTTAAAATTTATTTATTATTAAATAAAAAATTTGGATCATTTTATCCAAATCTTTCGAGTGGCATAAATTTTATGCAGCATGCCAAAGTTGGTTTTCGTGGAAAATCTACTTTTCCCCGCAATTATATGTATACGAACTAAATTATTATATACATATCACAAAGTGCCATCGAACTAGTGGAAATATTTCACTGCATCTGCGATCCAAACGATGCATTTAGAGCACGCACAAATATCAGACATTAGAGAGTTTGAATGTCGTTTGTGCTACTAAATGTACTAGTATAAATATTACGGCAACAATATAGTGGATATGATCATCTCAAAGCTTCCTCAGCGAAATAGTTCTGCTAGCCGACCAGTACTAAGTCAATTGATTTTATATGTAGTCTTCGCCAAAATAAGAAACAAACAGCGTTCTTACAGCTGCATACACGTAAAAGACATATACCGGAAAACAAGTTTTAAGAGCCAATACGCTGACATTCTCGTAGTCTGTTTAATCGTAAATATTGTTGCCCATCGCATGGTATCTCGCAAAATTTCAAATTTAAAACTTGACGGAATTCCAAGAAGGATAATTTGTTGACCAATCAAACATTATTCCAACAGAATAAATTGTTCTTTTTCTATATGTATTTTATACCTTCCAGAATGGGCTAGCTCGATTTATTTTATTTGGCTTTTCGATAATTAAATCCATTCTCCGCAATGGGATTAATAATGTTATCCCTATTCATCTGCAATCTTTTAAATTACCTTGAAACATTGATTTTTCAATTTTGTTTCATAAACACATTTCTTATATTAAAACACCATGATTTTAAAAACCCGTTTATTGGTACTTCACCCCATTTAAATTTGATAAATCAATATTTGTACTATATAGGAAGATGAGTAATGTAACAGGTCAAATTAATACATTTAAGCGAATTAACTTTAAAACGATCGCAAACAAAACATAATTAGTATTCTTTTGCGACATTTCATAAATTATTAAGGATTCATAAAGTGGGTGATTCGTATAATCTTCTAGAAGAAATTTATTAAAAAAAGTAAAATTTTTAAAATAAAGAGTGAATCTTTATTTGGACATTGATAACACTAAAGCGCTCAAAATATTGACAGATTTCTAGTGTCAAACCTTCGTGGTACGATATGTACATATATCGATTTACGCTTGAACAACTTTGTTAAACACAAAAACTAATTTTTGAGTGAGTGTGTTGTGTTACCGAAACAGCACAAAATTTCAAAATAAAACCTACCTTTGAGTCAAATATAAATAAATTCTATAGGAAAACGATAACCGACGAAAATAGTAGGCACATGACATAGTATGGCCCCTGATTCGCGCAGTGTGTTTATTTTATGGCTATTTTAAATCAACAACTATCAACAAATAACATATTATAGTGCAGTGATGGCTTTCTGGTGGGTCAAAATTAATTTTAAAAAATTTCAATTTAGAGTCGCGGGTCAAACTAACTACATACTAACTACAGCAGTCATTTCTTTTCCGAGTCGATTTCTTTCCGAGGACCTAACAGTAATAAGACGAACCGAACATTGTTTGAAATAAATGTAAATAAATGAAATAAATGTATTTGGCATTGGAGTATAATATTTTCAATATTTTCTTCTGCTGATTCATTAAAAGAAATTTGGGAATTATTTAATTTTTTTTTTAAATCTTCAAATTTATTTCTCCATAAAAAACTATTTTGAAATTCTACTAATTCTATTTCTAAATTATTAATAATCAACCAACTGAAAAACTTTAATTCCAAATTTTTAAATTCAATTTTATGAGGATACATGAGAAATTGTAAACTAGCTTCCAGTTGTTTAAATTGAATAAATCTGTTTTCAAAGGATTCTCTGATTTCTTCAATAATTAATACATAGTTATTGATTTTATTCTCGTTAACCTCAATATTATTGACTTAAACTTATTAACTTAACAAAACGCGTTGAACGTTTAAAGTGTTCTAGTAAACGTGGAAAATATTTCATAGTGTTCATATTCAAATCTTTTATAAAATGTCCAATTTTAACACAAACGATTTAATGTTTTCATACATGTTTAAATCAATTTGTCCACGTCCTTGAAGTTTCATATTAAGCTCGTTAAAGTGCTGTGTTATATCACAAAAAAACATTAGATCATTTAACCATTGTAAATTTGTTAGCACAGGATAATTTACATCCTTTTCATTTAGAAATAGTTTTATTTCCTCAATGAGACTAACAAAACATTTTAAAACTAAACCGCGGCTGAGCCATCGATCGTTATTATACATTAAAAGTGAATAATGAGAATCAATTTCGGATAATAATTCAGCGAATTCATAAATTAAGAGCTCATGCAGATATAAAATTGACAATATTTGTCACTGTTGCCATAACTTTTGAAAATGGTTGTAATACTTTTTTAACACACAATACTTCCTGGAATACAATGAAATTCAACTAGTGGGCGTCCAATGTATTTTTTCAGTTGTGTAATAAATCCAACGTTTTTTCCAACCATGCTTGGAGCACCATCTGTAGTTACGGAAACAATCTTCTTTATATTAATATTCATTTTTTCAAATTCTTCTTTAAATCCATGCATAATATCTACACCTGTTGTTTTTCCTGTTAAATTTACTAATTTTAATAATTCATCTCTCATAATATTCGCAGATTTGTATTTAGCAATTATTGTAAGCTGTGCTTGATCAGTTATGTCGGTACTTTCATCCAAAGAAACCGAAAACATTTCAGTATTTTTTAAATCGGAAACTAATTGCATAGAAGTATTTTAGTGCATAGTTAAAATTCTGTATTTTACTGTGTTCCGACTAATTGACAATTCGTTTTATAATTAGATCTTTTTCTTTAAAATCGGAAAACAACGAATTGCTGCAATCCAAAAGAGCTTTCTTAAAAAACTCTCCTTCTTATAATGGTTGCCCATATTTTGCAATTGAGTGTGCTATGTAATTTTATTTTTTGGGCACAACAAAGGATTTCAACGTATTAGTTTGAGCTTGATGTTTTTTTAACTCCTGCGAAAAGTATTCTTTTTTCTCTTCACCTGATAATGAAACTAGATTTTTGTGAATAGTTTCAAAATGTCTTTTAACATTATAAGTACGAGTTGTGACGTTCTCTTTGCACAGAATGCAAAGCGTTTTCTTATTTTTTTCAATGCCTCCAAAATTGAAAAATCATTCTTCATGACACAGTCTTACTGTACTTGCTTCATTAGCCTTATGTTTTCTGCTCATTGACATCCTGAACTAATAATAAAAAATCCAAAAAATTATTTCTTAGTGTTTTGAAAATAAATTTAATCTAAAATATTCCAAACTTTGTAAACATTCTCTGGGGTATTTAAAAATAGTTTGTGGGTCACTCCTTGACCCACGGGTCTTGGGTTCGCCATCACTGTTATAGTGTATGCGAACTAAAATGAATCATTAAAGACACAAAACTTATCGTGAATGTCATTAGAACGCCCTATATCACGGTTGCTAGATAAACAAAATTGTTCGTATACTGACGTCCTCTTGGTATAACATGTCGGAAACGGAAATAATTATAATCGGAACTTTATACTTCCGTTCATTCTCGAATTTTTATTCCGGAAATACGCTAGCATGAGCTGATGAAATATGGACCTACATATTTCTCTAAGATAATACGTATATATACATATACAATCTTACGTAGATTGTATAGTATTAATAATTATTTTATTCAGGAACCGAATATATCTAGCTATTTTCTAGAAATTTAATATGTAGTGTAATAATGACTAAATCACTCACACAGTACATGTATTTCAATAATTTCGATAAATCGCAAAAGTTTCAAATTTTTTAGTGGCGATGCGGATATAAAATCCATAAAATTTATCGTACAACCAAACACATCTATAAAACATTACGAACATCCATAATAAATGAAAACTGAAGCACCATTATATATACATACTAGCTACATATATATAGGCGGAACTAATTTGCATATTTTTCATAAATATATTTACAACATTATAAATTTCAATAAATTATGCGATGTACGAGCGCTACTTGTAACTTGTTATATACAAATTTACTGATTTGACGTTGGTGAAAATAATGAGTATTAGAGAACTAATAATTTTTATTCGTTCGCGTTAATGTCTAAAACATTTTCACATAAACATAAATTACATAAAACATTGTATCCATTAAAATAAAAAGTGGGTGCAAATATATTAGCGGATAAAATACTTGCGTACATAAACATAAACTGGTAAATCTATAGATTGAGTGCTTTGAGAGTATATAAATCGAAAGAATGATATAAATAAATGGTATCGACGATATATTTATTTAGCTTTTAATGTACAATATTACAAAATTATATTCTAAATCGATGGGTTGTTGTTTTAAAATGTGTTAATCATGCTCTAATTATCATATAATAAGCCATTATCATAATGTGATTTTTACATTTCTATATGGTAAATTAAACAATATCTCATTTCGATAATGGATTATCGTATATCTGTACATATGTACCTATGTAAATGTGTTCATGTACAAAATTTATTAAAATGAGCTTTTACCTATTTCAATAATAGATACATATCGTATTGATTTTGATCATTAACATATTTTCATCCCCATAATGAATTGAATATATCGTATCTTTTTCAATGATATACAAATTGAAATGCGGATACCTATCTGTATCTTGAAACAGTCAAAGGATGAGTTATCTGTGATTTTAATTAATACAAATCTAAATGTATTATTGTAAAAAGTTTCTGCCCAAGTGCTATGGCTCTTCGCTTCATTTGAGTAAAGTGGGAAATGCAAGTTGGAAACATCCAATATGAGATGCAAAGTTTTAAAATAATTAAATCTTATATGTATAGCTTGAATTGATCTCTCAGCGAGAAAGCAAATGGTTACAGCCAGAAAGCAAGGGGTTAAAAGATGCTCTAAATGTAGTAATATCTGAGAAAGAAATCACTAAGGTTCAGCAAGGAAATGATACCAATGATCATATAGGTAGAGGTTATATTTATATGTATGAAACAAACGAGGAAGAACTCAACAAAGAAACGGGATGGATTCTGAACCGGAACAAAAAAATAAGAAACGCAAGATGAGTAAATATCACCACAGGTTTCACCAGGACTGAAACAATCAATTGAGCAGCTTCCAACCGGAAGTAGGAATGTAAAACACGAGAAAGAAGCTCACGTATCACCGAAACAGAAACAATCAAGTAAAAAGAAGTTTCAACCTGAATTAAGAATATACAACTGGCGAAAAAAGTGCCACGCCCACATCCAGTTATAATATTTAATTGCAATAATTATAAGAGTATAGAAAACATCATGGACAGCAATCGGATAAACTTTCAAGCTACAGCGTTAAATAGTGGTGATATCAAAATAAATGTCCCATATACGGTGATAGCTATAGAAAGATAACAGTAGCTCTTAATGAAGAAAAGAGGTATATGGTATTCCTACGAAGATAAGCAGACAGAGTAAACCAAAGTCATTGTTAAGAAACTACACGCTTCATGCAAACCAGAATAGATAAAAGAGTATCTTTTGGATAAACGATACAAAATTTACGAAGTTACACAGTTGCTAAACAGAGGTGACAAATCACCTCTTCCATTATACATGTTATTTTTTGAAGGTTGGGTTAGGTTAGGTATAAGGGTGGCCGTCCTATAGGCCTAGCATAGACACAAAATTGGTCCGTAGCTGTACCACATTCGAGTTTCCTCCTCTTCACTCGCTAAACCATTCTGAGCTTACCAAAAAGCATTTAAAGTCCCGGATCTCGATCTTACTAAGATCCGTGAGGTCTTTCAAAGGGGAAGTTCCCATCAATTTTGTTCTGCTGTACGCTAGAGTAGGACAGGTGCAGAGCACATGGATCACATTTTCCTCCTCCTCCTCCTCACCACCACAGCTGCGGCAGAAATCGTGGGCTGGGACACCCAGTCTGCTCGCATGTATCCCAATGAGACAATGTCCCGTTATAGCTCCCACGACCATACCAATATGGTGCCGTCGAAGCGATACCAGTTGGCCTGATCTGGACCGGTCAAGTTCAGGCCAGTTCTGCCTGGTTATTACACACGAACTGGCATTAGACCATCTGACGTTCGTTTCTTTTATGGCTTCTTCCTGAAGCAGCAGTTTACACGAAGCAAGCGGTATCTTTATATCCCGCCTGCTTTGGGTTATTAGGCGTGCTGTACCCTTGTGGGCCAACTCATCTGCCATTATACTTTCCCTGCGATATTGAAATGCCCTGGCACCCACGTTAAGCGGATGTTGAAGCGAGATACTCCATTTCATCAAAAAATACAACTGCAACTGGCATTCTATTGGAAAACCAACTTATTGGCCCAGCGATTAAAATAAAATACCAGACCTAATTGACTTCTTCATAATAAGAAAAATCCCGGTTGATTATATACAAATGCAGGAAGAATTTGACTCCACATCTGACCACACTCTCTATTTTAATGTTAATAAATGATACAATAATTACAAATTATAAACAGCCAATGTTGACAAATAAATATATATAGCATCATTTTAAACACACAACTTTCACCAGAAGAAAGTTTAGAATAGGCGGTGGAAAAGCTCGTCTATGATATACAAGCAGCGTGGAAAAGTATTAAAACAACAAATAAAAAATAGCTGACAAATGCTGCCCAATGGAGTCTAAATCACTAGTTATAGAGGAAAGGAGTACCCGAAGTGAATGGCAACGTACAAGAGATCCAACCGTCAAAAATAGATCAAATAATTTAACTGAGAAATACGGGAATTTAAAATAACGTGGCCAGAAAAGACCAGATATGCACATACCACCAATAAGAACAAATAATTGTCGCCTGGCTAAAACCAAAGAAGAAAAAGCAGAAAATTTCGTGGATCATCTCGAGCGTACCTTTCAACCCCATTTAACAACACTTAATCAACGGGATATACTGATTGAAACCTATACAACTATCCTGAGACAGGAACCCCTATTAATTAATGCAAAGAAGTGAAACAAGAAATAAAGAACCATGTAGTGTTTAAAAAATCACCAGGATATGACTTGATAACGGGAGAGATTTTCAAACAACTACCCAGTAAAGCTATTAAGAAAATATCAGACTCGATTAATGCTTTCAATTTTGTCAAAACTGTTTGAGAGACTATTATTTAAAAGAATTAAACCAGAAATTGTAAAATCCGGAGTTGTTCCGTCCGTTTAATCTGGATTTAGAGAGAAACACTCCACAATCGATCAAGTCCATAAAGAATAACAGATTTAATAGAAAAATCCTTAGAGGAAAAAAAGATTTGTTCAGCAATATCTTTGGACATAGCGCAGGCATTTGACAAAGTCTGGATAGTTGGTTTAACATTTAAATTGGAGAAAACTCTGCCGTTTGAGTATTTCGAACTGCTAAAGTCATACCTAAAAAGGAGATATGTACTTTAGAGTTAAACAAAGAGTGTCTTAGGGCCATGCTTTTTCGTACAATACAACTACCGCCACGTTTGCAGATGATACTGCAATTCTAGCTGTTGGTGACACAATGGGCGCTTTCAGATCCGCCAACAGTTGGGTAAATTTAACCTGATAAGTTTTGAATGCATCCGATTTATCGAAAATTTCATGGCAATGTGATAGATCGTATGTCATTTGTTCCATCAGTAAAATTTCGATGCCAACATGTCGGGAGACCTGAAACCGCCCAATCAGTGAAGTCACCTTCAAACTACAAATAGCCATAAATAATATACAATATTGGCTAGCTTAGTGGAGGATTAAAGTGAATGAATCGATGTCTATTTACATTAACTTTACTGATTGATCAATAGAACCATTACCTGTGACTCTCAATAATATTTCCCTACCACATGCAAATCAAGCAAAATACCTTGGATTGAACCTTAATGCAAAGTTAAAGTGGAAAGTACACGTGAAAAAGAAAGCAGAAGAGCTCTAATTGAAATATGGAAAAATATACTGGTTAATTGGTAGAAACTCTCAGTTATCCATTCATAATAAACTTATGCTTTATAAACAATTGCTCAAACTAGTCTGGACATATGGTAATCAACTATGGGGATGCACCAAAACCAGCAATCAACAGATAGTTCAACGATTTCAAAATAAAGTTCTCAGAGGAATTGCAACCGTAATAGTGACCTTCATAGAGATCTCGGAATAGACACAGTCGTAAGTAAAATAAAGAAGTACTACTTCATCAAGAGGTTATCATAAGAAGACTTTTGAGTTATCTGAATGGTACGCATAATCAACCAAAACAACACTTTATGGAAAGAAATTTTTTTTATTGTTATAATAAAAAAAAAATAAAAAAAATCTTATCAAGAAATAAGATATGCATGGTGCATTAATGGCTTACCGCGAACTATAGAGTGTTTTTTTTATAGATGTATAGAACTCTTAAATGAAACAAATAAAACTGGCTTTACTTTCCAATTATCAAATTATGTGCTCATTGAATGTTTCCTTCAATAAATCGATTGGGGTGCACGATGTGAGATATATACGCCGTCTTGTTGAAACCACAGCTTTTCCATATCAGCTCCATTCAATTGAGGAACAAAAAACTCAGTAATAATGACTCTATAGCTGCCCTCATTGTTTGTAATATTCTGGTTGGCAATTTTTTTGATAAAAAAACCGATGGTAGCACTAAAATAAATATTTTCATCTTTTTTAGGTGTCAACCCAACAAAACATCTATCACGACACTATTTACGAAACCAGCTTTAACAGTTACAATAAAGAATGAAAATATGGCACATAAGGATACCCATATCGGAACTGATTAATCTATAAAAGAGATATGGTTACCTAAATGGACAATCCTTCCATTCTACATAGTCACTATATGAGCTCGTTTCTGAGATTAGCGTTATCTGGCATAGTGTATCAGCACTTATCGAACCTCAGTCATTATTTTAAAGAACACCAGTACCGGTTATAATTATCTGATATATTCTATTTAAAACTCGCACTCACTTCCATTAGCCTAATGGTGTTTAGCATGCCTATACGGTTAAATATCACTATTTTAAAGCAAAATACAGTTTAAAGACTCTTATTTTGCTAAACTAAAGTTTTTGTGTCGTGATAGTTTATTCAATATTATCGAAAATTGCCAGCGTTGAAAATAGTACTTTTTGGGATAGAATTTTGGGCCAACTTGGATGACTGAGAACCTCACAGGTAGTCAAATATTACACCACGATTATTTAGGAGAAGATCCTAATGATTATGACTTGAACAATTTGAAAGCGGAGCTAGGTTTAGAAATAGAGGATTATATGGGGAAGATTTCTACATTATCTTATGTGCCGAAAAATAGTCGTTATACAGGTATTCAAAAATTAACAAAAATGGCTAAACCATTTTAATATTTAAAAACTTGCAATCTCAATGCTTTTTTTTTTTTTTTTTTTTTTTTTAAAGAACTTGGCATAGACACTTTTACGGTCCATAGCCTTACCTTACATTCACACAACATTCATTCAATCCATTCATTCATCCCATTCACACAAGTACTGTATACCCCACCTGCGTATTGCATAGCTCCATGTCACCCTGTACATGGAAGGTGGGTCGGCCCATGAGTTCTACATTCCAACAGAGGCTCATAGATGTTTTCAATTTAATCACCGATCGTAATCGGGAGATGAAAAATCCCTTTTGCATCCGCTCTGTTGGGATTCGAACCCGGTACCTCCCGATCCAAACGTCGCAGCTTTAACCACTGCGCTATTTACTCAATCTCAATCCTACTATAAAATTAGTTTTTCATCGATTTTTAATCAGATTCAATAACTAAGCCGAGAACATTTACCAGCATACTATTTCATTCGCTACCGAATACAGGAAATGATGAATGGTGACCCCTAAAGAGTTTCCAAAGCATAAATTAAAAATTAACATTTTCCAAACTATAAAACTAATTTCCATCTTTGGCAATACACCCAGTCAGAGAGAAAATAGTAATAAACAAGTAATTAGGACAGTTGATAATCTATTCAATCAAACAGTACTGTTGAAATAAGACGACAAATCTGTACCACGCGCCAGCATAACAGAGATGCATTTTTTCATGTTTAAAAATTGTACTGCAGTACAGTAAAATGGACGTTGTTGGTATACAAGAACGAAATGTACATGAAATAATTAGTATATGAAATTGTACTGCAGTACCATGGTACTGATTAGTTATGATCTCCAAAAACTTAACGAAAAGTCGATGATGTATTCCTAATTCTCGAAATTGAGAAACAATTAGACAATTCAGAAAAAGCCACATACTGCACGATTTTGGATTAAAAATCTGGCTTCCACCAAACACTTATATGGATTAGAGAAATCTCAAGCCAAAACATCCTCCCGGCAAGACAAATTCCATTTTAAGTTCTGTCGAGTAAACAATATGCTGCAGAGTCTTCAATCGAAGAAGGATAAAGTACACATTATTGAACCAGGGCACTAACCAGAGACCAAAATAAATTAAACAATTTCTAGGGCTTCCTGGTTATTAAAAAATATTTATAAAAATTTAGAATATACCAGACGATTCGGAACGCTTAAGAAAACCGTAGCGACTTACCCCAATACTTACGTACCCGGATTTTACAAAAAAAATTGTCTTTACGGCAGATGGGTCGGACTACGCATTGAACGCGGACTTTCTAACAGAATGTCTTACCTCAATATGTTTTTCAAAGGAAAATTTTCACGGAAATTTGTTTTCGTAACAGTTGATGGTATCTTGTCGAAGTTGATATTCAAGTTAGAGTAGACAGGATGCAATAATAATAGTTGAAGAGAAGGAACGAGGTCAAAGAAGAACCAATGAGGTTGAAAACCAGTTAAAACAGTCATTAAACAGAATCGAATTTTCAAAAATAATAATTATTTGGTAACAAACGGTTTGGGATTATTTAAAATAATATTGTTGCCACGATTATTCATTACTCGTTAAATCCAATTTAAATTTTAGTAGAAACCCATAAAAATTCTAATATATTTCTTATAAAAATATAATTACGTAGAAATAGCAAAACTTTAATTGGTAATTTTTTTTGTTTTTGGTTGCGAACTAAAACAGCTCGCTCATTAATCACATTGAAACACCCTGATTGTGTTGTCTATTGATAAGGAAGTTATGACGAGCGCAAATTCCTTTAAAAATTTGTATATAATTATGTATAGGCAAAAAGGTAAACCTAAATTTTTTGTAATTTATCATTATGGTTAAGTGATTTATATAAACAACGAGAATCTGGAATGGTACAGATATATAGAAATAACCCTCTTCAAATATTATGCGGAATAGGGAATATTGTTGCGTACAATTTATTTAGCTCCATGGAAAACACAATTTTTGACAGTGAAGTAAATACTAAAAAAATAACAACAAATTACACTGTTAAATTAGGGAATTTTTCCAAATGAAATTTTATTTATACGACAATTTGAATTTGAGGTGTTTTTTAAATTGTATGCTGCCGATTCTAGAGATAATCACATACTCTCGAGTAGGTACATTTTCGGATAGTTTAGGATTTTTGTGGTCAAGCAGACTAAATTCTGATTAGTTTTGCTATTTGTTTATGTATTTAAAAGTGAATTAATTTTGATTGATTTTTTAAATTATGTACCAATGATCCTAGAAACGTCTCCGGGTATATGGTCTGTCTATCTTTTCAGATAGTTTAGGCTATTTAAATCTGTGTGATCAAGGAAATTCAATTCTGAAGATCTTTATTATTTATTTTACACCATTTAGAGTTATGGAATCGATTTTTAAAATTTTGTAGATCCTGGAGATGTTCACGGGTTCCAACCAAAATTGTAGAGATGTCCGTAAGTTCTCGTTTATATTTTTAAACAACTTAGTCCAACTAGCATCTTATTGTGGTCAAGGCAACTCAATTCTGATGAATGTTATTTACTATTTTTCATAGTAAATAAAACTATATAGCGATTTGGAACGATTTTTAAAAGTTTGAACCACCGTTCCTAGATAGACTTCTCTGGAATTTGGTTATTCAATTAATTCATTATAAGCGTTCTGCCGCCTATTTGAGTATTTCAATTGGAAAAAGTAATAAAAAATCCAATTGGGAAAATAACCAAAAATCAAATAAAAATTATTCAAAACACTGAAAATCTAAATGATGTATAAAAAGTTCTTCAGAATTTAAACTGCTTGACTACAAAAATCTTAGTTTGTCTAAACTATCCGAAAATATGTGTGACCCGTGGACATCTCTAGGATCGACATTAATAATTATTAAAATTTGTTTACAATCATGAAACTTCATAATTCTGTGAAAATCTAACCGCTCGATCTAATATAATTAAAAATGGCGCAATGGTGGAAGTTGGTCTAAGCCATCCGAATATATGGTTGGGAGCATGTGATTATTTCCGCGAACTTTAAAAAAAGTAATAAATAAATAATGAACAGTTTTAAAAGCCATTACTGGCCCCTTACTGAGTCAACTATTAGGATCCAACGGTTTCGATCTTGAGCATGGTCTTCATACTGTCTAAGACCATTTGAAGATGCCAAGTCGTTGTCTACATCGCGGATGGTGACTCTCCTTTCAGAGATCGCTGCACAATTCGTTCCGGATCAGCACGCAGAACTTAACCGAGCCAGCGTACTCGCTGAGATCTTACTTCATGCACAATATCGGGGATCTTCATCAGATCTCTGATTACGAAATTGTACAGAGCTCGGTATGTACCATCTATTTCGCGTTTTGGGCCGTAAATCACACGCATAATTCTTCTCTCAAATGTTAGGAGCCATCTCTCGTACTCCTCCGTCAGCGCCCAACTTTCACATCCAAACATAACAACGGGCCTGATCAACGCTTTGTTAAGCTTCAACTTCACGGCACTTGATAAGTGTTTAGATTTAAGCAGTGGCCTTAGAACCAGAAATCAGGTATTTCGTTTTGGACTCATTGACCTGAAGTCCAACTGAAGTAGAGAACTCTACAAGAGGGTCAAGTATATCTTTCACTCCGTTGCTATTCAGTCCAATCAAGCATATGTCATCTGCATATGCAAGCACCTGTTTGTAGGGGCGATATAAGATGTTGCGCTGAGGTGTTTCAGTTTTACGAAAGATGTACTCTAACATATGAGATTAAAGAGTATCGGGGACATTTCCCTGCCGAACACCCGAGTTAAATGTAAAAATTGTCGATAGCTTGTTCTCAACTTGAACACAGCATTGAAACTGGGTCACTATCATCCTAAACAGTCGTACCAATTTTTGATCAGTGACTGATCGATTCGGTCTCCCTTCTTGAAGATGGGGCATATCGCGGCCACTTTTCAATCGTCAGGCATAACTTTGATTCGCCATACTAATCGCATAAGGTCGAAAAGACAGTTCCACAAAGTATCCCCTCCGAATATCAAGAGCTCCGAATTAATGCAGTCTATTCCAGGTGAGCCTTAGCTCAACTGCAAGACGACACTCGTCATCAAATCAATCATTCTTGGGTCTGACTTTCACTATACCTAAAGTCTGTTGAGCAGCACTGACAACTGAAGTTTTCAGTACCTCCCAGACAGAGTTCACGCAGTCAGACTAGTAATTAGTTCCCTCAATGTGGTCGCTGACAACAATTGATCTTCATTTATCAGACCTTCACAGTCGAAACGTACCATGCGTTACGCTGTGTTCCCGGACTTGTACGAAAACACCCATCGTAGCTTTGCAGCGACCAAACGATGATCGCTGTCTTCGTATTTGGTTGCTAACCGATTAGTTCTCATATCCTGCACAACCCGAGCCCGTCCTTTAGAAACTAACACATGGTCAATTTGGCTGCGGGAAGTTCCGCGAGGATGTGTCCATGTCTCTAGATGTATCTGTTTGTTAGGGCAGAACGTGCAAGATCATGAGCAATTGCAAAGTACATCATTCTCTCACAATTATCGGTCGCAGTTTCGTGTCGGGAGTCCGGCTCTATGTTTTCACAAAAGTCGGTCTGATTTCTGCCAGCTCTAGCATTAAAGTCCCCAATTACCATTCTAACATCGTGTTCAGGTATAGATCCCATAAGATCGTCCAAGTCATTGTAAAATGAGTCTTTATCTTGGGGCTGGCTGACTTCTGTGGGCGCATGTACACAAATTATCGACGGGTTGGCCCCTGTGGTCGGGGGGCACTCACATGTCTCGTAAATCTTAATTACACGAATATGTTTCCCAAGAATACCAAAAAATTAAATCGTCGAAAAAATCGCATGTACAAGCTTTTCCGAAGGGTTACTTTCTGATAGCGATTGCTATCTAAAACAACCGTTTCTTCAAAGGTACTTGTCAAAATAGTCTATGCACGATGGATTTTAAAGTCTATACACGTACTCAAGTTGTTGGAGATAGTATTTTATTTTTTATTTTTTCGGGATAACTGAATGGTGAGAATCAAAAAAATGTTTATTTTAATATACTTAGCACTAGTAATTGGGTTTATGTTGGATCAACAACATATTTCTTGTAAAAACGCAACAGAGGTATAAATTCCCAAAAGAAATCATAAATGCGTTTATGTTTTATTTTATCCTTAAAACCGAAGTTTCTCAATCTTTTGATTTTTACATCAGAAGAACATGAACAGGATATATGAATTTTATGGTAGAATTACAAACAAGTTCCGACGCATTATTGCTCAAAAGCTTAATATGTTACTTATTTGGCTGCATAACACCGCATAAAGTTAATATTTCAAAAAACAGAGGGCTAATACGTTGGGCCGTGGTATAATATCGAATGAATTTTTATGCAAAATTTAATTAACTAATTCCAATTAATAATTAAATATATATATATTGAAATTTTAAAACTTGATAAATGCAGAGGATACACTTCAAAATTATTACTGCGTATATCATCTGCATTCATAACTTGGATCTAATTCTGGAGATAAAAAGTTGAAATCTAAATCACTTAACAAATCAAACAAAAGCACAATCTTTCTATATATACTGTGTTGTGTTGTTTAACTAAAAGCACAAGAACAAACAGCTCAAACTTTTCCATTATACACAAAAACAATATTATAAGAAAATGTTTACAATAATTGATTGTCTTATGGTAAAAATAAAATATAAAAGAACTCCCCGCGGGTTTATACTCGGATGTATATATATTTTGTATATGCAAAATGAAAATATCAATCTGTAACATGAAAATTTTATATAATATATACAGTGCGCGAGTAAAACAGTTCAATCATCTGTGTGATGATTTGGTTGTGATTTAACATATTTAATTTATCGTTTTCGATGTAACACTTATAATAGTCAAAATTAAGACATATTACCGGATTAAATTGAGAGCAGCATAAAAAATTAAAATTAAAGTTGGGCGGATTGAATGAAGGTGAATATCATCGAGGTGAATATCATCGAGGTAAAAGCCAGTTTCATTATTTCAGAAGAATAAAAACTTCGAGGTTCAAGACGCTTACAAATTCTTGGGGTTGCAGATGCAAGCGAGACAGCTTACTATATATGTATGCCGTTATATATAGTACAACGTTTATAGAAGATAAACAAAGTAGCAGCCACTTGTTGACATCCAAAATGAGACCAACCTTGCTCCATCGCCACACCTTCTGGCGAAATTAATGGTGATTGATGTAGACCTGAAAGTATGGTGCAATCCGGTAATCCCCTTAAAGAAATTACGCGAACTATGCTCATTACTGATTTGTTGTAGTTTCAGAACCTCGGCCTCCCACCATTCTGGCTTCTTCCGTCCACAAATCCGCTTAGCTGCTCTCCTCCCAAGAGCAGCCTTATTTTACATCGCGATTGTGAAACGTTGATGTACGCACTTTACTATGAGCTGAATTTTGTTGCTTGATTGCAAGAGGACACTCGTCATTAAACCAATCATACCTGGGAGTGACTTTGACTATACCTAAACTTTGTTGAGCAGCTCTGAATATTACAGTTTTCAGTACCTCCCAGACAGACTTCACACAGTCAGACTGGTGATTAGCTTCCTCAATGTAGTCGGTGACAAGTTTCTGATATCGTAATGTAAATAAATAATGTGCTTGCGCTACTCTAATAGGCTTATGAGCAATTGCAAAGTACATCATTCTCACACCATTATCAGTCGCAGTTTCGGGTCGAAAGTACGGACCTATATGTTTTCACACAAGTCGGCTTGATTTCTGCCAGCTCTAGCATTAAAGCTGATTTATTATTCTAGCATCGTGTTCGAGTATAGATTCCATAGTCTCCTTATTTTGTTGCTGGCTGACTTCTGTGGACACGTGTACACAAATTATAAACAGATTGGCTAACTTCATGCGCAAGCAAAGCTTGGAAATCTAAAATAGTACGCGCTGCTGGTTTCCTAAATGTTCCACATGTCGAACGTGTGTTTTCAGTTTGTACAAACTTTTGTACAAAAATTCGTTCACGCTTGTCTCACACATCGTTAAATGCACAAAACTAGCTTGTACGAATTAGTAAATAAAAATGAATAAATAATACATAAATGTTGTTGAATTTTGAAAATATATCGTGTTTAAAATTAGAAAATTTCAGAAAAGTTCTAACTTAGGACTTTTCGGCCGAAAAAAACCGAAAAACGGCTGTTAACCGGTTTTCTTAAAATCTAAAACAGAAAACAGCTGGTTTTTTAAAATTCAAACCCTAATGTTATACGAGTACCTTGGAGTTCTCTCGACCACAAGGATGGCCGAGACTAACCCAAAGGCTTACTGATAGGGCGTGCACCTAACATGGCTTTGTTAAAAGCATCAGATAGCTTGGTCACTGGAACATCAAGCTCCTGTGTAGATGCAGGTGGGTTTGGAACCGATACCTGTAATGAATTTCCCAGAATGGTTCTAAAACAATCCCAATCAGTTGTCTTCCTATTTCTGAAGGATGATTTGCTAGTGGGTTTTGTATCCACCTCGTACTGGAAATAAAAATGGTTAGAAAAGGAATGGTCTTCGGACACTTTCCAGTGCAATACCCTCTCCTTAATAAAATCTGAGACAAGTGTGATGTCTAGCACTTCTTGTCTATTTTTAGTAATAGAGGTTGGCTTGCGGCCAATATTACATATATTTAGGTTAGTACTTAAAATAAAATCGAGGATTAACTCACCTCGCCTGTTGATATTTGTACTTTCCCAGATTGAGTGATGCGCATTAGCATCACTGCCCTTGATGACTCTTACTTTTCGTCTTTGAGCCTCTGTTATTGCACTGCCCAACCTACCTGGAGGTATATTTTCCTCCTCATATGGTAGGTAGGCCGATATAAGCCAGAGATTTTGCGCACCCATCTCGATGCTAGCCATCACTACATCAGGGTTGCTGTAATTTAGTAATATAATATTGAAAGATCCGTCAAGAAAATCCTACGCTAAATATTTCAAAATTTTGGATCATCCTAAGAAGGACAGAAACCTAAAAAAAAATGTATAATGATTTATGTAGCCATTCATACAGATACATACTCGTATATTATGTACATAAATGTTAAAAAGGGTAATTTGATTCTTAAATGATTGTGAATAGCTATACAGCAATATGATTTATGGGTTTGTATAATATTTAAGATGGTGTTAAAATGAATGTATATATTGTTAGTATTTGGACCCATTTGAATATAGGACGTTTAGAGTTAAGCGTCATATTCATCGAAATAAATTCAAATATTAATAGAACAAATAACACCAACTGATCCGGGTCGTTTAGACTATTGTTGTTGTGTTATAGCAAGCTAGCTAAACGCAATATTTGTATATGTAAATTCGTCGTATGTACGTATGAACGTCTACATATATAGAGAAACATTTTATTTTTTAATATTATTTATAAACTATAGTAAATAGACTTTATAAAAACAAAAATTTCGATACCAAATTTTAGTCGACCTGGTCAACCACTCACATGGTAAAACACACGGAAAATTGTCTAGTACTGATCCAAGATTGAAACTTGGTATCAAGAATATTTTCAATATTACCATTTATAAATTATAGTAAATGTAATTTACTTAGCCCCAAAACTTGCGTATTTGCTTGATGAAATGCGAAAATATGTTTATCCCATAAATTTGTTACTGTATGCAAACAATTTAATTAATGATTTAATCAGAATTTATGATCATAATAAACCAACATTTGATTTCCCTCTTGTAAACATAACTATTCGAATATAAATTAAAATTACGTTTCTTAATTATACATAAGTACATATACCATTATTAATTTTCATTAATAAAATTTATTGAGACTCTCTACTACAATTTATGTCGCCCTATAATCTGACTACAATACGATTTATGTATATATATGTGTCCTTCCTAATGATAATAAAAATTAATTTTTTATATTATTTTGTTCTGTTCTGACGATAATTATATATAAAAGTGAGCAAGATTACGATAACAAAAGTTGTTGTGATGCGGTGGGTTGGGTAATATTATATCTTTCTACCAATAATATTTATTTTTTAAATTAGGCATAAATTTATAAACAATTAAAATGTTTACATAAATTAAACATATTATATTCTACGCATATTATGTAGAATTTTGATTTATTATTATGATTTCAGCAAATTGTTTATTTATTTTCATTTCGAGAATTAAATATGAAAAATAAAATATAAATTGCTTATTTTTATGCAATAAGATGTAGTACCTAAAACCAAAAACCTCTCTTGGTAATTATAATTTTTTGTTTTTTTTTTACAAAATGCTAAACTTTGTTTGGACGCTTTAAGCTAAATTGGCATCGATATTCCCATTTCCCTCCCAAAAAAAAAAAAAAAATTAAAATTTCTAAGAAGCTTTTGAAAATCTTAATATTTTTAATGATATTGTTACAAACAAAATGACCATTAAAATATTAATAAATTTTCATAGAAATATAATTTGAAATTATACGATTGTTGAACAAGTACTGACTTCTTAGAATTTATATAATTATTAAAAAATCGCCTTTGAGAATATAATATACTCGTACCATATACATATATTTAATAGCCAATCGCGAGATGCTTCGAGATTACATTATATTCTATATATTGTTCACCATTGCCAAGCCCACTGTTTAATTTAACCGAAAATAAAAATCCAGTATGTACGTACATATGTATGTAAGGTGGATTTGGGTATTAAACAAAACTTTTTATAGATAACAAAAACAATCCAAAACAATCAAAATAAAATTTTGTTTTGTTTGCATCTGTTTATATGTACACAAAGCTCAAAGGATTCGAACGTACATTAGCAATTTTTTTTTATTTACTGACCAAATCAAATAAACATACGTTTAAATCCAACAAAAAATACAACTGAAATCTGGCATGACCTTTGGGGGCTTCGGTATACGTATAGCTTCCGAAAACATTTTCTCTATATATATACATATTCATATACAACATATAAGTATGAGTTAGGTATATAAATTATATGCCTATTCCATTATTCATGAGACAGGTTTGAAATGAAATCGAATAACTTAGAAATTGTTTTTAATTTTGTGTTGCTCGTCAGAAAATTATATTTTGTTGTTTTACACACGCACAATTTGAAATGATTTAATGCGATCCAATCATTAATTAAAAACGTTATGTTGTAACGTTTAAGATAATCATGATTTATCAATATGTACGTATAAAAGCTAATTTAATTTAACAGTTATGTGTATTAACTATAATGATGAACGATTTATCGCGCATAACATATTTTAGTTAATAAAATAAAATAAAACTAAAATTTAGCGTTACGATAAATTGGAGTTAGTCTCGCTGTCGTGCTGTTTTTCTGGTAGCTGATATCATAACACACCTACAGAAGCAGTTTAAAAAAAATCGTTCCAGTCAGAAGAGCTCCAGGATTTTTTGGAATCTCGGCCATATGAAATTTTTCAGTTTTTTGACCATAATGTATGGAAATACCTACCTGTAACCAGTGTGACATGCTGTTTTTCTGGTATCTGGGATCAAAACACACCTACAGGAGCATTTTAAGAAAAATCGTTCGAGTCAGAAGAGCTCCAGAATTTTTTGAAATCTCGACCATATGAAATTTTTCAGTTTTATGACCATAATGTATGGAAATTCAATGTAAAGCAATATCTGTCATCTTATGCATTTTGATGATACAATCAAGTCCATCTTGAATGGGGCCATTTACCCACAGAAGGTGTCAAACCCGTAGTAAATATAAACTTGTATAAGAAAATATTTCTAGAGAGTTGTGTTAAACACCAACTGGTAAGCAGCAACTGGTAAACTTTACTGGTGGTAAACTCCATCTAAGACTTAATATAACCTCGAGACCGATAGCGAACAAGTACCGTGAGGGAAAGTTGAAAGGAACTCTGAATAGAGAGTTAAACATTACGTGAAAACACTAAAAGATTAAACCCAATGAACTCGAACTTGTAAAAAAAGAGATTCAATATACTACATTTGTAGATGTTTGCCAATGATTTTATATGGACTCCTTTCGCATTCACTTGGCTGTGTCTTAAGGAACTATAAAAATATCTGACAGTATCATGACACATGTTTCTGATCGTTCGAGCATTTTTACAACGAAATTCGCTAAGGTTTATGTTAAATAAATGCAGTGTGAGTATCGATCTTATCGCCAATAAAATCATTTGGGACACCTTTGGGACCTATGTTCAAACAACTTTAACTATTGTTTTGCCAAAAATTTTTAACAATTTACCAATCGATATTCGAATGTGCAGTAGCTTTTCTACATTTTTGGCTTCCCCAAACTAAAGATATCGACCATCTCTTCATTCTATTAGTTTTTACTTTTATTTTTTAATTGGTTGAAACCCATACGGATTCCGCACTCAATGTCGGGACGGCCCATCCATGGTGCAAACCCAGGATTCTATCATAGTTCGCAGAGGCGCCCTGCAGCCTTAGCAAACTGTACAAGTTTGAACGAAGGTATGGAGGACAACTGATCTACATTAATAGAACTACAGCTGAAAACCTGAAGCAGAAGAATATTGAAAGCTGCACAACTGCAAACAAAGTGCAAGCAGTCATCATATTTCTCAAGACAGTCGTCACAAATAACACCTTGGGAAACCCATTCGTTGGAGAAACCCCATAAATCGACCATGAACCGTAAGAATCGCAACCAAGATTCTTAGCTGGTCCTTTTTCAAAGAAAGAGCATAATAAGTTCATTTCAAATTACGCTCGCTAATGAAGTTCTTCGCCATACGACAACTGAAAGTAGCAAGCCACTATAATCTCAGATCTTTCAAAGCGTAGTTCTTTATAACTTTCTTGGCTCATGTAGGTGTGTTTTGATCCCAGCTACTAGAAAAACAGCATGGCATACTGGTTACAGGCTGGTATTTCCATACATTATGGTCAAAAAACTTAAAAATTTCAAATGCCCGAGATTTCAAAAAATTCTGGAGCTCTTCTGACTCGTTTTCTTAAACTGTACTGTGCTCCTGTAGGTGTGTTATGATCTCAGCTATCAGAAAAACAGCACGACATGTTGGTTTTTTTATGAGATATTATTAATATAATAATGCAAGCTCTTGCAAGAAGGGCAGCTAAGCGGATTTGTAGACGGAAGAAGCGAGAATGGTGGAAGGCCGAGGTTCTGAAAGTACAACAACTCAGCAATGAGCGTAGTTCACGTAATTTCTTTAAAGGAATTACTGGATTGCACCATACTTTCAGGCCTTCGTCAACCGCCATTCGGGACCGGGATGGAAACCTCTGTGTCAACATCGACGCAGTACTTGACGCATGGAGTGGACACTTTACTGAGCTGCTTGATGTTCATCATGCATCACAGACTGTTGTTGAGCCACCTCTAGAACAGTCTGCGGAGATTTGCACTGAGGAGCCATCCCATGAGGAATTCACTAAGGCCATGCAGAGAATGAAACGAAACCGCTCACCTGGAGTGGACTGCATTAATTCGGAGCTCTTGATATTCGGAGGGGATACTTTGTGGAACTGTCTTTTCGACCTTATTCGATTAGTATGGCGAACCGAAGTTATGCCTGATGAATGGAAAGTGGCCGCGATATGCCCCATCTTCAAGAAGGGAGACCGCTTGAAGTGTGAGAATTATCGCGGTATAGCTCTCCTTTGCACAGCATACAAGTTACTGTCATACATTTTATTGGATAGAATCACTCCTCTGGCGGAAGGCTTGGTTGGTGACTATCAGGGAGGATTTCGTCCGAATCGATCAGTCACTGATCAGGTCTTTTCGCTGCGGATGATTCTATCTAAATATTATGAGACATCCATCTCCGTACATCAGGTTTTCCTGGATTTCCGGCAGGCCTACGACTCGATCAATCGAGAGAGTTTGTGGTCTGCCCTGGAATACCTAGGAATGCCAACAAAATTGGTACGACTGTGTAGGATGACAGTGACGCAGTCTCAATGCTGTGTTAAAGTTGAGAACGGGCTATCGACAATTTTTGCAGTTAACTCGGGTGTTCGGCAGGGAGATGCTCTGTCCCCGATACTCTTTAATCTCATGTTGGAGTACATCTTTCGTAAAACTGAAACACCTCAGCGTAACATCTTATATCGCCAGTCCAATCAAGTGCTTGCATATGCAGATGACATATGCGTGATTGGACTGAATAACAACGGAGTGAAAGAAATACTTGATCCGCTTGTAGAGTTTTCAGCTTCTGTTGGACTCCAGATCAATGAGTCCAAAACGAAATACCTGATCTCTGGTTTTAGAGACAATGGCACACCAGATTTTAGTAGTGGCCACCACACGTTTGAGGGAGTGAGGAGGTTCAAATATTTGGGCTCTCTTATCACTCACGATAACAGTGTGGGTGAGGATATTAAAGTGCGGCTGGCAGCTGGCAGTCGTTCTTTGTATCCTCTAAGGCCACTGCTAAAATCTAAACACTTATCAAGTGCCGTGAAGCTGAAGCTTTACAAAGCGTTGATCAGGCCCGTTGTTATGTTTGGATGTGAAAGTTGGGCGCTGACGGATGAGTACGAGAGATGGCTCCTTACATTTGAGAGAAGAATCATGCGTGTGATTTACGGCCCTAAACGCGAAATAGATGGTACATACCGAGCTCTGTACAATTTCGAGATCAGAGATCTGATGAAGATCCCCGATATTGTACATGAAGTTAGATCTCAGCGAGTACGCTGGCTCGGTCACGTTCTGCGTGCTGATCCGGAACGAATTGTGCAGCGATCTCTGAAAGGAGAGCCACCATATGGTAGGCGCAGAGGTCGTTGCAGGCGACGATGGCTCCACGATGTAGAGAACGACTTGGCCTTTTCAGATTGTCTAAGACAGTATGAAGACCAAGCTCAGGATCGAAACCGTTGGAGCCAGATTGTTGATTCAGTAAGGGGCCAGTAATGGCCTTTAACACTGTTATTATTATTATTATTATTAATATAATAATTGGCATGTTCAAAAATATAAAATATTTTGTTTGGTACAAATAATATATTAAAAGTTTACAAATTTTCTGCTAACGTTAAATTAGTTGTTATAAAACTTCTTTTAAAAAAATGGACAAATTCATAATTTTTCTGCTAGTTAATAAAATTACAGCAGAAAAAATTCGCTTTATCTATAGTGCTGCTCCTGGTGGTGACTACATTTTTTCTGCTGAAAATTTTCTGCTATCTTATACTGCATGCCATCTTGTAATTTCCATTCATAATACCATCAACACAATATGCCTTCTCATTATTTAGTAGAGTAAAATACAATTGCACAAAAATATAATATAAATTGGAAGACAATAACAACAACTAATTCGATTAAAATTCAATGTTTGTATATCACAATATTTGTGACGTAGTATTTCCCAGTTTGTTGGGTTTGGCAGCTTGAGTATTCAATCTTAAATAAATCTTTACGTTGAGCGCCAGTCTACCAGCACGTGTCTCCGGCTATGCTCAATTGGAGCAGGAAGACTTGGGCGGGGCGTTTACACACCAAAGAAAGCTACCAAATGTTTGAACCAGACGCAACAGCGTGAGCGTCAATAGAAAATAGATTAGGCACGCACGGCTAATGACAATTGCATGTGTGCATCAAGGAAAGAGGGAAAGTAATAGTTGGAAAGAAACCCACCTGTACGATTTTTGCGGCCTCGTTCACCCTTTTGACTCGATTCTGGCGTCTTATAATGTTTCAGGGTTCTTTTCTTTTAGCACACGCGGTTCACACACTACACCAACTTATGATGAAACAATTGTTCCCCTTTATTGTGGGAATCTTGTCCTACACTTGATATGATGGGCAATCCTTTTTATTTTTACTCACAACACCTATGCTGGTGGTTCCAGTAAATTGCCACTATATCGTTCACACAAGTCTATCGACACTCGAAATATTCACAACAAAATTACACCGCAAATAATTAATTAAAACACACGTTTGCAATACATCGTAATTACTATTTACATGTTTTTTTTATTTTTTTTTTAAGAATTTAATTTGTGTAAAATAAATGATCACGGCTAAAATGGGTACGCCGTAGATCGTAGATTACACAATTCTTTTTGCTAATCTTTATTTTTTTGTGTTACGATCTCTCGCCTTTGAGATCCAAAACTTTACTGGCTTTTCTGTATTTTTTTTTTATCTCCCCAGTTTAGTCCCAAAAATGCTTGTCATTGATTTGAAACTTTCATAAGTTGGCTTCGCTGTTCAACTGCCTATGATCGCGTTTGGCCGACTACTTCGTTTAGCAACGTTCCATATTCGAAAATTCATCCGTCTGTATTTTGTTTTGTTGGTATGTACTGCCATCTCCATTACACTAGCTCGAATGATGTCATTTGTATCCAAAACGCCTGGATGATGCTGGCGTATAAAATAAAAAAAAACATCATTAGTATACTACCGAATCAGATTAGTATTATTTGCCATTTCCATAATCTATTCACCGCCGCTTGTACCATTCTGCTAATCATACAGGTGACTTGAAAATGGGAGGGATTTGTTAAATGGATGGAGTCATAAGTAATGGAATATTTTGGAAAATGGAGTTGATCACAAACAATTACCACTAGCCGCTTATCAGCCAAACACTTATTAATTAATGCGTTCATTTGGTGAATTTCTGGTGAGGTTGACCACCAGCAAACGCTACACTACACTCATCGTGGAAACAACGAACATTTTTTTAAAGTTTCTTTAAAAAAATTTTCGTTAAAGACTTTACGTCATTCACTCAAGCGTAAAAATAATTTTCACTTATCCTCAAAATTCATCTCGACAACCAAATTCATACCGGTCAAGTCCAACGCATTTAGATGTAATCCTAGTTTTTTTTACCCTTAAATCATTGGCATGGAAGCGCCCTAATTTCTTGACATAGTCATATCTTCTAACTCGTAGGTATTGAGTCCCAGTTTACCGGAGATCCTACACTTCTGGTATACTGAATCAAATTGTTTGATTGTTTAAAATTTTTCTTGAGAATGACCTCGCCTATTTTGAATTGAAATCTCTTCGCGTAGCTTTCGTAGCCTTTCTTTAGGTTGTTTCGTACGGGGGCATATGTTTGCTCATGCACTTCTCGATTTTGACACTCTTTCTCGCATTCCATGAGTATTGCGCGCACCTGACACGTTCATATTGCGTCCAAAGTTTATGAAGTAAGGTGTGTATCGAAAAGATTCATGAACAGAAGTCATTCTCCACACCATCGTCATCTGCAGCGTCCTCTACGCCTACCATATGGTGGCTCTCCTTTCAGAGATCACTGCACAATTTCCGTATTCGTTCCGTATCTGTACAATTCGTTCCGTATCAGTACGCAGAACGTGACTGAGTCAGCGTACTCGCTGAGATCTTACTTCCCGTACATATCGGGGATTTCCATCAGACGTTCTCGATATTTTACAGAGCTCGGTATGTACCATCTACTTCAAGTTTTGGGCTGTAAATCACTCATATGATTTTTCTCTAAAATGAGGAGTGGCCTTAGAGGATACAAAGCACGACTTCCACCTGCTAGCCGCGTTTTAATATCCTCACCCACACTGTTATCGTGGGTGATAAGAGGTCCCAATTATTTCAACCTCCTCAGTTCCTCAAACGTGTAGTGGCCACTACCAAAGCCTGGTGTACCATTGTCCCTACGACCAGAGATTATGTATTTTGTTTTGGACTGATTGATCTGGAGTCCAACTGAAGCTGGAAACTCTACAAGAGGATGAAGTATTTCTTTCACTCCGTTGCTATTCAGTTTAATCACGCATATGTCATCTGCATATGCAAGCACCTGATTGGACTGGCGATAAAAAATGTTGCGTTGAGGTATTTCAGTCTTACGAAAACATGAGATTATAGAGTATCGGGGACAGAGGATCTCCCTGCCGAACACCTGAGTTAACTGCAAAAATTGTGGATAGCCTGTTCTCAACGTATTTTGTTGGCATTCCTAGATATTGCAGAGCAGACCACCAACTCTCTCGATTGATCGAATCATAGGTCTGCCGGAAATCCAGGAACACCTGATATACGGAGATCCATTCGTCAGGCATTACTTCGGTCAACCCATCGGATGGTCCACGTCATTGTAAAATGAGTCTTTATCTTAAATTATCGATAGGTTGGCCAACTTCATGCATTGGCTGGCTAATTTATATTTTTGCATGATTGAGAGCTAATTTCATCAATAACTCCTGGATCAATATCGCAGTTCATTCACTGTTAGTTTCCGTAATAGTTCAAAAATAAGTTGTTCTTTGGTTTTCAAAGCGCCAAATACGATATTTATGTTTGACGACATAACCAGGGAAAAATGAGCTTAATTATAATGATTTTCAAAATGCATTCGATTAAACCGTGCTCTCATCCATTTCCGTAGTACGAACTCAGCTTCTTCATTCCACAATCTTGAATGCATTTTATTACACATAACAAACATTTGACAAACAATCACTTTCGATTCTATAATAATTCTTATCGCTTTTTGACCGTCTGTTCCAATCAAATCTTTTAACAACACCCTACCCGAATTATTTATTTTATTGCATCTAACATTGGCTTCATGACTTCAACAATTCCGATTCCCAGATCTCAGCGAGTACGCTGGCTCGGTCACGTTCTGCGTGCTAATCCGGAACGGATTGTGCAGCGATCTTTGAAAGGAGAGCCACCATATGGTAGGCACAGAGGTCGTTGCAGGCGACGATGGCTCCACGATGTAGAGAACGACTTGGCCTCTTCTGATTGTCTTAGACAGTATGAAGACCATGCTCAGGATCGAAACCGTTGGAGCCAGATTGTCAGATTGACTCAGTAAGCGGCCAGTAATGGCCTCTAAAAACTGTTTATTATTATTATACAAATTTTAAATTTTAAAACCTAATAATATCACTCAATTTATTTAAAATCGATAGATTTAAAACCCAAATAAATTAATTAGTCTAATGATAACGCCACTATCAAATTTTTAATATTTGTGTAAAACGCCTTTATAGAAATTATCGAGTGGTGAGCCGCGTCATATTATCATTACCATTAAGTTAGATTTTTCTGTTCGACCAGACCATTATGGTCATTTCCTTTATATTATCAATTTGAGTTTTCAAGATTTCTGGGAAATCATGTAACCTTCAGAATCAATATTTTAAGCTATTTCTAGATTTTTTTGTTAGACTATATAGTCTTATGCTGCCGTACTAAGCATGTTTTATTTTTTGGCTTTTCTGCTATTTAAGGTATTTTTGTTTAGTTATACCAATCGAGATAAAAAATAGGTCAACTTTATACAGTTCTTTTTATAAACCTTAACGATAATTTTTATGTTCGATTGTAATAAAGCTATAATTTTAGTTTATATTTTTTTTATTCAATTTTTAAATAATTCATCATCAAAATAATAAAATTCACTTTTAATTTAAAATAATATAAAAAATTATTTACGGGTTATCATTGACTTCTAACTTGGTCGCTAATAAGAAGATTCTGCCAAAAAATTTGCCGGTTTTTTGGCAATAATGAAACTATTTCCTTATGTATTTGTCCATGATGCTTTGCAGTGACTCCTTTAGAACGTTGCCTTTTCTCCGGTAGCACTAAAACATTCTTTTCGAAGAAGGTTTTTAAGAAAGACAGCTCAATAAAATCATCCTGGTCATATAGTATAGAATAAAATAAATTATGTTGGTGTCGGTTGAATTTTACCCTCACCATATCCTTAAGATATGGCCGGGGTTTTTTTTTTTTAGTTTTGCTTGCGATGAATTATCTGGTCAAAGATAAAAGTTATTTATAGCCATGGCCTCTACAATGCAATTGCCGTAATAGCTCAATCTCTTCAGCATCTATGATTTGAGTTTAAGATGGTTATTAAAAACGAGAAAAAGCCCCAATTTTTATTTTGTGCCGCGCAGTTGTCAAGCCACAACACAATTGGTTTAACGGATGTTGCCTCATGCCATATTATACCCAATGGTTGTTTAATTTTACATCATGGGCACAAAACTTTCATTGAACACCACTAATCTTTTTGTAAATAAAATTCGTTTGAACATTTCCATATCCCAAGGAATAACTTTACACAGTTCATAAGCTTGTCGGCTTTTAAATGACCGAGTTGTCTGTAAATTATAATCTGTACAAATTTTAAATGCTGAATTATAATTTCGGTGTTCTGATTTTATGTTATTTTAAATTGTACATGTTTCACACTCCTCATTTCCCAAGACCGTAAAACTAATGTTAAGCTCCTTGTCTAAATTCCTGTATGTTTCGTAAGAACATATAATTGTTGGGTATGTTTCGTTAAATGAATTGAACATAACCGTAATCGTCACATTCGAGGGCAAATACCTTTTATTCGGCGAGTGCTCACGGCTGTGGTATGATATGGTCGGATTGAAAGACTCAATATGTTTTCTAATTATATCTTTATATGCAACGTCTCTGGAATGCTTCCCTCTTTTTTCTACAGTAGGTACGTTTTTATCACACTGGATCCGTTTTAGAATGGTGTTGGTTTTTTTATTATATCCAAGAGTGTACAAAAAAAAAAGCTGACACACATCTTGTAATTCTTCTTGCTAGTTGTGTAGTAAATATTTTAATGTATATTGCCTTTTAGATGAATTAACTGTTTTTCTTTTTACAAGGTTTTTAGATGTCATATTTTTTATAAAATTCCCTTGCTCACACCACGTCGACTGATGTCCGAAATTTTAGTACTGCATAGTTTTTTGCAAGTTGATGTGCATGCGATTGCTTTAGTTGGTGAAGATTTGTTGTTTTGGTTTTTAATATGTTAACCCTTTCGTTTTTTTTTTAAATGAACTTTCTTCTTTGTCGTGGATTATCCGCTTTAGTTAAGGATGTGTCTATCTTTTTTATATCTAAAAAAAAATTAATGATAAACAAATAATAATTAGTAACAAATAAAATTTAAAGTATAGAAATATTCAACTAATCTTATCACTTATCGTTTGACTCGATTGGAGAATATGATTCTTCTATAAAGCTATTCTGGTTTCGAATCTGATTGTCTTCGTCTTCTAAATATTCAATTTGATATGCATAATAATGTCTTACATTACTCGCTGTTGGTGATTTAAGTAAATCGTCGTTATTAACTTTGGATGGAAAAATAGTATTATCCGCAGAGTCAAATAATGACGGACTATCGCACAGATAGTTTACATTATAATTTGTATCTATGCAATTTTTATCAATTTTGAACATTATTGGAGTTTTAGAAACATTATCTTAATCATGGTTATTGGATAATCTCTCACTACTACAACTTGAAACTATAATAACTGCCGCATTGGACTCAACGATTTGGCAGTCGCTCTCGTTTTCCTCATACTCAGCGAATAGCAAATCTATCGTGTCCATAATAAGTATTATATACTGTTTTAATAATAATTATAATAAATATGTATAATATAATGCACTTTAAATGTAGAAACACAGTAATTTTTGAAAATATGCACAAACTAATTGCTTTCTAACCTCTCAACAAAACATCACAAAGCTTATTGAAAATTGAAACTCAAATGAAAAGGTAGTCTATGGGATAAGGGGAATTACCTATTTATTTCTACATAAAGAGCAATAATATTTGTAATAATTATTTAATATAATAAATAATTTCATAATTTAATTAAAATTTACGAAGGTGTCGTTTTTTACAGTTAAAGTGTTTTTGATTAATAACGATCACAGTTGATGTGTTTTTTTTTTTAAACATTTTACTTTTTATTAAGATAAGATGAAAATTCGAGTACTTAAGTTAATTTTGATTAAATCGTCATGTCAATAATTACATATAAGTCATTTTTACTGGAATAAAAAAATTGCCTTAAGTGAAATTTCATTTAATGCAACTAACCAAATTTGACTTAACTAACACATTTGAGGAAAAAACACCTTATTTGTAGAGTAAATAAGGTATTTATGTTTAAAATAGAATAGTTAAGTCATTATTGTTTCTTACATGCTAACTTTTTCCATTAGAAGGACATTTATACTGTTTATTCACGTCTTAATTAATTACATTTTCAGTAAATTTATTAATTTATAACATAAATAATATTAATAGGTATTAACCGAGCAAATAGCGCAGTGGTTAAAGCTGCGACGTTTGCATCGGGAGGACCCGATGGGAGGCTTCGAATCACAACTGAGGCGGGATGCAAAAGGGATTTTTCATCTCCCGATTACGATCGGTGATTAAATTGAAAACATCTATGACCCTCTGTTGGAATTATGTAGAACTCATGGGCCGATTTATCTTCCTCGACTGTACAGGGTGACATGGAACTATGCAATGAACAGGTGTTATACTGTAGTTGTGTGACCCATTCATTCGGGTGGAATGTATGTTGTGTGAATGTAAGGTATGGCTATGGACCAAAAAAGTGTCTATGCCACGTCTTTCCTGAAGAAAAAAATAAAATAAATAGGTATCGATTGGCAACATTAACTCAATTTGATCAAAAATGTAGTTATATAAAACATGCTTAGTACGACAGTATCGTCGTCCCGTATAATATGATGACTGCGTTTGTGGAAATTAACTTTAATAGAATTTATCAAGTTGCTAGTGGCGTCATTTGTTCATATGGTTTTTTCGAGATTTTTGGGAAGAAATCTCTTTAGTGTCTATATTTGTAACTACTTTGTCATTTTTCTATTGTACTAAAGCCTTATGCTTATCTTTATATAGTGGCAGTTTGTGTATAGGATCTTTATAAAAACCAGTGCCGGGTCTATATTTTTTATTTTTGCGGCATTTTTCTCTCTAACTACTAGAGCTTATAGTCATCTTCTATATGGTGACTATTTGTATTAAATTATACGAATTAAAAAATTTTAAAAATTGAATAGTGTTGGGTTAAAGTTGGGTTAAAAACCCGATATTTTTAATAAATTGAGTAATATTATTAAGTTTTAAAATTTAAAAATTTATATAAGTTAATTTGTTTTAATCGAAACTAAGTAAAAAAAAAATACATGAGACAATTTAACATTTTATAGGTTTTTTGACATTTGTACCGTTCCATCAAAACTTCATATATACAAATACATATTTTAGGGGGCCTCTTATGAAATTTACCAATATCGAAAATATTCAATTTGAATAATAATTTGACAGATCATTTTTTGTATTGTATTCTAACTTTAAAGCGTGTATTACTCGTAATTACCTTTTATAGCGTTTACAATATTTAAAGCATTTCTATGAAAGAGAGAAACAGATCAAACTGGTGGTCATGAAATATTATTTTATTTAAAACTAAGCGAATATAAAATTTATTTTGATATTTGCGTAAAAATCTGCATTGATCATCGAAAAATTTCGTTTAAAATTTATGTTTAAAATTACATTTTAAAAATATTGGGACAAATTATTTGTATTTAAAATATTTTTGAAACCAATTTCTGGTCTAGGCTCACAAACTATATATTAACAAAATAAGAATTATTCACGTTTTTATTATCAGATTTATGTTTTATTCAACAAGTGCTTTATTCAACAACTCGATACACCTTTTAATACAATTAAAATAACTTTTAATCAACTCACATGCAATAGAAATTAAAAACTGCAAATTAAAATACATTCAAATCGCGCAATTAACATGAAGAATTGATATAAATTTACTAAGTATTTTCTGATTCCGTAACCTTAATTGGTTAACATCACGCAATAAAACAATTAATTTTTGACCATATTTAAGTCAAACTCATCTAATTCCAGTTTATTTAACTCAGGTATATAGGTCATTACTCCAATTTACTTATTATTTTCTCATTAATTTGTCTACAAAATTTAATGAAGTACAACTTTATATGACGCCTTTTCGTCTTCTCCTATAAATAATAGCACAGATTCTAATTAACTTTCGTATACAGCATAAATAATTTGTAATCCTCTTGAATCGGAAACAAAAGAGAAATTAAGTTTCTATATCATCTTTGTGGTTTCTTATATTTATATATGAATAGTCTTGGAGTTGTATTTTATCATTGCATATAATTCATGATAGGAATTTTAAATGAGACCGAGATGGAGAATATTTTTTACGGAAAAGGTTATTGTTTTTGTTATTGCTATGGCTGTACCTCGATCGTGCCTTAAATATAAATTTTTAATTTTGAGTTGAATTAAATCAAACCAAAATATGTAGATATAGACAAATAAATACATGATGCAATACAATTAATTTTTGGAAGTACGATTAGCAGGATGAAGTAATTAGTATTCTATTATTTTTATAATAAATCATTGATTGATGATTGTATAAAGCCTAGAATTTTATATACGCGCATTTGTGATTTCATCTATACTGGTTCATTAACATATGGCCGCTATATTCGAATAATTCAATGTATTGATTCCGAAAAGAGGTAATTTTGCAGATAGTTGGTTGTCTTCTTTAATTACAAACTATATTGTTAATGTTATAAAGTTTGGTTGATTCTATAATTGTTTTTTATTAATTTTTTTGAATCATTTACCACCTGAACAATCTTTAAAATTTAATTTTCAAATCCTACAAATTTTCAACAATATGCTTATTGAAATCTGCACGTTTGAACCCGTCGAAAAAACGCGCCTTTTTTTCTGCATAACAAATTCTAACGGTGATAATGATAATATGTACACGAATATACATACATTTATATCCTAAAGATGAAACCAGTAATTTAATTATAGAAACTAGTATATCCAAAATATATTTCGATAATAGAAAACGTGCTCGTAATTTGAAACCACCAACAGTTGAACAAATACGGGAGTAGCTATAATAGTTTAAGTTCTCCAAATCATTATTCACACTTGCCATATAATATACATAGGTGACTTCTTATTTGGAATCAATTAGAAACCCGAATTAATACATAAATAATTCAAGCCATGTTCAAACAAAATGATGAAACCACGAACATTAGAACCCTTGTGGCAAATATACATTTATCGCACGATTAAATATCAAATTTCTTCGATTTTGTGTATTCGACATGTGTACACATAAGTCTATATGTATTGTGTACTGATGCGGTTGGTTCTTTTGACAGGCGAGATATAGGGAGGGATATATAATATTTAATATTACCCTTCCCGAGGTTAATTTAATTTTAAAAATTTGATTAAATATTTCGCATTGAATATGAAAGAATTCTTATACAATATTCACCCTTCGCTATTGCAATATTGTAAATTTAAGTGATTGCATTACTATTCTACGGGTTGAATACTATACCATTCATTCAATTTTTTCAAATACTTTTAAACGATTCTTAAATGGCCACAATTCATTACAGAATAGTAGTTCAAAATGATTTATTTGACTCGAACTTTTTTTCGTGCGATTTATTTTTGATTTCAATCATTATTCAAATTTCTTTGGATTAGACCATTTGTAAATAACTTATATTAGATTTTAATCATTTCTCAAAACACTTTGGATCATTTGTAAATAAAACTCGCAATATTTTGCAAATAGACTTATTCAAAATGTTTAAATAAAATTATTCGAATTATTCAACGATAATGACATTATTGACATACGATTTTAGATGATTTATATTCAAGACACTTTGGATTAGACCATTTGTAAATAAAATTCGTATTTTGCAAACTCTATTTTTCAAAATGTTTAAATACAATTAGGCACACAATTTTAATTTTATTTAACATTAATTATTGTACTTGATCGGATTTTAGAAGTGTGTGAAGTTAGCCCGACATTATCCCGAAAAAATACGATGGCAACACTAACATACCAATATCACGCTATTTTTTAATATCACCCTAAAAAAATATAAATAGAATAGAATTTTATTCTTGCTTTGCCATAAGAAAGATATATCCATTACCTACAAATTCCATATCAAGCGATCTTTGGTAATCCATATATAGTATGACTTCAGACGACTATAACGTATGATTTGTATTTTTTTTTTTAAACATACTAGTACCCTTTTATTTATAAACCTAAAAGAATTGTATTTACTATTTTCAATCGACATACAGTTGTTGTTATACTATAGATATAGTTATAGTTTTTAAATGATGCTATAGTTACATTTACTAGATATTTTTATAAATATATATTAGTGTTACCACATATTTACTTCAACATTTATGATTATTCTGGCCGCTGTGGTTGGGAGGCACTTACATTTCTCGTAAACCTAAATTGCACGAACATATTTTCCTAGAATATCACCACAGTATTCTTTGCTTGTCGTAGGAGGCGACTAAACGGTTGTATCACTGAGCTGACGAACCGAATCCGTAAAAAACTCAACAGTTTGCATAATATCAACAAAAGAAAAATTGGATACTGCCAAACCAATACCGAGCCCCTGCTCAACTATACCCGTGGAACGTGCAGTCACTTAGAAAACCACGAGCGTTGGAATACCTATAATCACTTGCATGAAGGTGTCTCGGCTGGAACTCGTTGCTCTTCAAGAAACTCGCTGGGCTAAAAGTGGAGACGATGTGAAACAGGGCTGTACGAAGTTAAACAGAGGAGATGACCTCGGGAAGCTTGGAGTTGGATTTCTTCTTGGACTGATTGCGTATATTCTAGTAATTTTATTATTATTTTTATATGTATTGATGGCATTTTGGTATATCGTTTTGGCTACTGGATGTTTTTACTCAGATGATACTACAGTTGCGCAGTAGACCAGGGTTGAATGGTAGTGTTTGGGAAATCCGCACGTGAGTACTCGTGCAAATTCTAATTATTCTGGAATATCACGAAGTATTGTTGAATATTGAAATGCAATAAATTTCATCCTAATTACCACGTATCTTAGCACCAGGAACTTCACGGGAATGATTTTCAAAATTGTATTGCATAATAGTCAATGGCACAAATCTTCAACGTTTTGTGTGGAATCTTTGGTGATAAATTAAAGGGTCTTTCTTCATTGACGGTAATATAAAAGGGGAGATCTATTTAAGTATTTGGTTTCGAAAACAGTGCTGTTAAATTTGGAACTAGTGGATTGGGCGGAAGTATTTATTATTAGTAATATGTAAACATAAGTATTAATTTCATTCAAATTAATTTTAATTCTTCCTGGTTGCTTTCTCGACTTGCACATATATACAAATATGTACGTAAGTCTAAGAGTAAATCTAAGTGTTTTTGAACATCATATTTTAAGAAGTTTACATAAAACATGATTGAATTGGTTCATGAATTGAAGAATACATTTTGTTAGATGGTTGTGAAATTATGAATATTTCGAGAAAGGTTCGTACATCTCTGACTTGCCATTATTATTAAAGTTGGCTGGAACCTAAGCAGGTTCTGCACTAAATGCCACTCTGGTGACTTGCCATAGTATATGTCTATATATGTATATATATTACTTCACCCGTTTGGTATTGTCAGCACACGTGTAAAATTAGCAAAATATATTATAATATTTTATGTACACAAATAGTGAATATTTATTCAACATATCACTCCATTTTGTTGTTGAAATCAAATAAACATGTCAATTAAACATGCAGTGTATGTTCAACTAATCTCAAACGGAATATAAAAAAAAATTCTTAGGAATAAAAGGAAATCTTAGAAACAACAAATCAATAATAAAATAATAAAAAAAGTTTCACCTGTACGTTGTAAAACTAAGTTTTCGGTTTTCAAAGTATGTCTATTGATTCACGAAATTGGGGTGGAAACTTCTCCCCTTTATAAAATAATATGAATAACAAATTAAAATTTAGAATAGGATAATAATAAAAACTAATCAGTTTTCATTCATTTAAATTATTATACAAATTTGTGTTGGTTATAAACTGTGTTTGTTTATAATAAACAAACTGCTTTTAAGGATTATAAAACGCTTATATATAGAATTAGAATATTTAAGTTTAAACAATTTGTTAACCACGAGTGTTATTTCTGTTGTATTTTACTTTGGCGTTGGAAAAGCTTAGGTGGAGGTAGAAGGGATATTCTTTTTGTACAGCTGTTGTTAATCACAGTTAATTTTTGTTTTCGAAATTTGGGAATTTAGGATTTGCTATAAAAATGTGTTTAACGTTCCGTCAGCCATATATGCTTTGTAGCGTAATTTATTAATTGTCAAAGTGCTATTGATTCAATTAAACGAAACAGTTAGTTACGACAAATCTCTTCTAAGAGGGTCATAATTTATCAAAATTTCCTACGAGAGTTGGGTAAGGAAACGGAATGGTCTACTCATTCAACCCAGTCAAGTGGGTAGTAGATGGAGGAAAATGCTAAGAATTACTCAATCAGAATATCATTTATATTGGTTACAAATTAAATGTTCAGCTTGTAAGAAATACCAGAATGAAAGCTATGCGTCAATTATACACATACATTAAAGTACTGCAACAAGGAAATCAATTGTGTTAAATATGTGTAGGTAAAAATCATAACAAAGATTGTACCCAACGTATAACTGTAGTCTCGCCAATTTTCACTTTTAAATTTGAATTGCAGAGTCGAGAGCTTCTTCTTGGAGACTATCACACTCGTCAACAAATAAATTTAGCAATTCCACTTCGACAGCTTCTTTACGATTTATATCTTTGATGAACATCTATTCCAATTTCGCGTTGTACATAGTTGTTTAGATAACGTTGAAGATCTTAAGTTTTTTGTACCGGTCTTCTGAGTTCTTTGAAGGCAATTTAGCTAGAACTGGGTCATATTGTGGTGCTCACATTAGGTGATAAAAAACTGTGAGATAATAAATTGTCGTAGCTTACGTTAATGAATTGTGGATGAATAACGTCACGTCGCTTATTGTTGTTAATGAAAAAGACCACAACATTCTTCCGACTTGCTTTTACTATAGTGGCAAAAACAAACATGAAAAATAGTTAAAAATATTAATCATTAATGGAATATTTAATTAAAAAATTAAAAAATAAAATTAAGTTTTATTAAAAATATTATTTTCATAGTCATTTTACTACCTTGAATAGCACTCGATAAAAAATGTTGATATAAATTGATTTGAGGTTATAAATAAACGTCAAAATAATAATCAATAAACCAAATTCATCCAACTTTCCCTAAAATTTCATTTCGCAGGGTTGGATTTGTAGTCTTTTCCCCTTACTATAATATTACCAAAAAAAACTCCAACTGTGAGATAAACGTTATCTCACCACAGAATGACCACCCCGGTATTATAATTCGAAATATTCGTTCCACTTCGCCGTTTCCAGTCGCCACACCAGTCACAACCGATTGAATTAAAATATTACTGTAGCAGAGTAATCACTAATCACTGAACCACAGGTTCTTTTTTTAGGCAGATTTCAATTTTTTCGACAGGTTTTAGGATATATAGAACTGTCTTTGGATAAACTCTTCGGGTTTACGTATCGCAAAACGCTCTTGATCATTATAAGTTTTGACAATTTCCATCTTTCTGGGTACAACAAATAGCGGTATTCCATCTTCCATCTTGTATTAAATTTTGTCATTTGTAAAATAATCAAGTTACTTACCAATTTTAAATAATTCGAAAAACGGCTGGAACTAGACCACTTTGTTCTGCGCATCTCTCACTCGATGTAATACACCCGCAACTATCGGTAGGGACACAGGCCGGTGTTCTAATTGAAAATCGAACTCAGAAAACCCTGCAAAACGATGCAATTTCTTTACAGATTCAGGCTTGGATACCAATCTCTAACGACAATACTATTTAATTTTCGGCAGCTGCCACAAAACCTCTTGAACCCAAATCATTTTGGTTAACACCGTGGCCTAGATGTGACTCTTTATCCAATACATCAATTTGCAATTTGACCGGGTTGTAGTTGATCGCTGCTTTTCAAAAAGCATCCGCCTCTGCTTGATCATTTACATACCCCATATCAATCGATTCAACCCCATGTTCAATCGTGAATGAATACAATACACAATCTTTCTCATCGTACTGGTTGATGGACTCTCTACATAAAGTGAAGTCAAATGGCAACACCTCATATTGGACAACATGTATATTTGTTGCATATTTAACACAATCTATTATTAATATACTGTCTCAAAACACCCCACCGTGCTTAGAGACAGTATGTTAACTTATTACACCCCATGGCTGCCGCTCAAACTTAATTAGTCCCGTTATTAGAAACTTTTTGAATGATATAAGATTAATATCACTGTGTCTACCAACGCATAAAACTCCATTCCATTTTACGTTTTTAATTATTTTGGATGGCAGTACACACGAGTACACCCACAGGATGCGTAAATTCCTGACATTTGTAGCATATTGACCTTTTTGATTGGTTTTTGCAATTCTCCAATTTTGCATTATGGCGTCTCCTCCAAATGACCATTCTTTCCAAGCTCCCTCATCGCTATTAAATAATTGGTGTATGTTTTGTTGGTTTGTTTTACTCGTTCTGCCATCTTTTTGTGAATTAATTCCTCGAGAAAATCGTGTCCATATTCTCTGCCATCCTTTTTTTTCTTTTTTTTTTTAACTGCCAATGGCTTTATTCTTGAATCTTTCTTTATACGAAACTAACATGAAGTGTGCAAAGCTTACAATCTAAACAAAAATGTGTTATCTAAGTCCTCAACCAATGTTTCAGTTTCGAAATGTACTTCAAACTGTGTGATTGGATCATATCTTTGACCGTTTTAATCCCAAGGTCTCTATGGATGTTGCAATTTCGGATATACCACGGAGCATTTGTAATACAGCGAAGTATTTTTGATTGCATTCGTTGTAAAAGATCTATATTTCATGCGCTTGTACAGCCCCATAGTTGAATTCAATATGTCCATATAGGAATTAGAATCATTTTGTATAATAGAACCTTGCATTCTAGGGAAAGTTTTGATTTTCTTCCAATCAGCCAGTACTTTTTGAGAATTTTATTTTTATTTGGTTGCGCTTTGATTCAATGAGTTTTCTCCATATCAATCTTCTATCAAGATGAAGACCCAAGTATTTGACGTTTGTTTGTTGAGGAATGGTAACATTGTTTAATTTAACCGCTGGACATATACGCTTATTCAACGTAAATGTTATGTGTGTTGATTTGTTTTCATTCGCTTTGATCCGCCACGTTCTTTGCCAATTTTCAATTTTGTATAAATGATCTTGCAATTCTCTTGATGCAGTTTGATAATTTTTGTGTGAAAACATGATAGCAGTGTCATCTGCAAATGTTGATGTGACAACCTTATCAGTTGTTGGTAGATCAGTATACAGTATACAGCAAATACAATACTGGCCCCAGTACGCTGCCTTGTGGAACTCCTGCGCTTATATCATTTAGTTCAGTAATGGCTGAATTGTGTTTAACATGATATTTTCTTTGAAACAAGTGCTTTCAAGGACTGCATGACATTTTTTTGGCAGACGAGTTTTAATTTTATATATATATAAGGTCCTCATGCCATACTTTATCGAAAGCTCGCGCAATGTCTAGGAAAACTGCCGAACAATATTTCTTTTCCTCTAATGCAAATTTAATTGTGTTAACAACTCTGTGGACCTGCTCTAGAGTGCCATGTTGGTCTCGAAACCCAAATTAGTGGTCTGGTATAATCTGTCCTTCAGATAATATTGGTTTTAATTTTTGTAATACCATGTTTTCAAATAGTTTAGAAATCATCGGAAGTATACTTATTGGCCTGTACGATGTGACTTGTGTTTCGTCTTTTCCAGGCTTCAGAATCATTGTAATTTGCTATATTTTCCATTTTTCAGTGAAATAGCCACATCTCATAATCGCATTAAAGATATAAGTTATGAGTTTTATGCATTTATCAGGTAATTCTCTGATCATTTTTCCGGTAATAAAATCGTGGAGCTTTCTTTGGATTTATACAATTTTTAGTGGTATTTTTAACATTTTTCCACTTAAATTTTAAAGGAATATGGTGGATTCGATAATGTTGGCCGCTTTAGTTGTTTTGTTGCCTTCCATTGTGAATAACCTGTCTTCTCGGTCGCCGAGAGTCCAGAAAGGTAACTCTGGATTCCTGAGTCTTTTTCTTCTCTCAATGATTGTTTAAGGGCTTTAATAGCCCTATTCAATTTCCCTTTTAGTAATGGAGATTTTTGCTGCTGCCATAGCCGGCGTATTGTCATTTTTTCTTGGATTAACTGCAGTATATTAAGTGACGGCTTGTTAACTTTTTCCGAATTGTTAATATCAGGGGTGGCCTCTTTTGCTGCTATTTCTAATATATGTGTTAAACCATCCGCCGCCGCATCAAAATTTTCCGGGGTGCAAAGTTGGATATCCAAGTGGCAATTTTGCTCGACTATATTTCTATATAGAGCCCAATTAGTTAATTTATTTGTTAGACGTTGAGGTGGTTCTGCCTTTAAAGCTATGATACTTATAGTTATTATTCTTATTTGGGTTATGGATATCCATTTTTATTATTTTTGTGTACTTTTATCACTGTTTAATTAATGTATATTAATAAAACTATTTTTATTTCTTATTTTATTTTATTTTTATTTTTCTTCATTTTTGTGATAATATATTTTGTTTTTTATATTTTAATTTTTAATATCGATTTCGGATGTCTCCTTCTTCAGTTTTTTAAAATTACTAATCATAATGTATGAGATATTTAGATTAGTAATTTTAAAAAACTGAAGAAGGAGACATCCGAAATCGATATTTAAAATTAAAATATAAAAAACAAAAAATATTATCACAAAAAGGAAGAAAAATAAAAATAAAATAAAATAAGAAATAAAAATAGTTTTATTAATATACATTAATTATTATCTTGTTGAGTGATCCGACGATAAGTCATAGCAATCTTCTACCTGACCATTGGTCCCTGCAATTCCTTTTCTTATACAGAAATCAGGTATTTTATTTCTATCTGATGGCCAGTAAGATCTAGATTTTTTTCATTCATTGCTTCATATATGTAGTGCTTTCCATTAGGTGTTGTTAATCTCGAACCCGATTGCAGATGTTTAGCATTGTAGTCGCCTCCTGCGAGAAATTTAATGCCCAGCTGATTAAAATAATCGATAAATTGCTGCTTTTTGATTGCGTGTTTCGGTGGACAGTAAACAGCCGATATTACACAGTTTCCAGACCATTCTTCTATTGGCAGATATTAGTTGCTTGGATGTGATCTTTATCATATTTATTGAGTTCATAATGCTTTATTCTTCGTTTGATCAGGACCGCCGTGTGCTCTTCCATCTGGATGTTTGGTATCATAAACTGAATATCCGTTGATTTTAAAAAATGTGTTTTTTGTAAAGTGTGTTTCTGATATTAGCATGATGTCTATATTTTGATCTGAACCTCAGCTTTGTACTTTGAAACACCGTTCGCATTCCATACAGCTTGATTTCACGTCATTTTTGGCTTTTGACGATAATTTGCATTAGTGTGTTCATATTTTGCATCATCATGCTCATTTGTCTTTCCATCATCATCATGAAACTTTGGATCACTTCCGTCAGTTTGTTTACGGTTGCGTGAATATTTAATTCTTCTTCGTTGAAATGAACATTCGTTTTTCGGGCGGTACCTTTTAGGATGTTGGCATAGGAAACTCCTGGTTGAGCAAAATTGCTTGTAACTTTCTCCAGGTGATTTTGTGTTGTTGAATGTGCATTCGCTTGTTGGGCAATCGTACTCTGCCATCCTTAATAAATTTTTAGTTGTACCACTTTGTAAGCACTTTGTTGAGCTGCCCAGCCTGTACAGACAGCTGCTTCATCGATGTATTTTACCCACTTACTCAGTACATATTAATCGCTTCCACTAAATTTGAAAGAGATTCCTCAATATCACTAAAAGTAAAAATAGAACAGTTATTTGTGTTGATTGATGCCGATACGCTTCTCTCCATCAACTAGCTTATGCTCTCTTTTTAAAAGTTCGATTTCCTTGTCCTTGGGCACTATTTCTTCCTTCCACATGTAGGTATATGTGCACTTATCGAATTGTCTTTTTTATACCTACATTTGTGCTTCTTGTAGCGCTACTACTGCTCGCAACTGTGAAATATGATGCGGTAGTTATCGCGGACACTGTTTCATTCTTAAATAATTATACACACAGGGATTTTCGATTTTATCGGAATGAATTTTAACAAACACTTTATTATTTTTACAATATCAATAATTAGTTATAATTTAGACTTAGGTACAAAATACATTAAAGTTTTTTTGTGTTATATTATTATTTTGCATGTTGTTCGATTGGTGTCCTGTGTTGTTTTTGTTATCGATCTCTGTGTTGGCTGCAACACACGATATCCAAATATTTTTCTTATTGTATTGAATCTCGGATCAGTATTATCATAGATTTATTTTCAATTGCACGTCTAAATATCTCATCCATTTTAAGAGTAATCGAAGGCGATTTTATTTATTTCCATATTTATTGTTGTTATAGACATAGAAAATTGTATTTTCGGTGCTTGTTTTGAATCTGACGCTGATCACAGAACACTTGATTTATTCGTGCACACAATGGTTGAAACGAAAACTGATTTTTCCGAATTTGTCGGATGAACTATACAGTATTATAAACTTGACATGATACATTTTTTTGTGAACATGCACCGTTCGCCGGTTTTTTCCATTTGTCTACTTAATATGTAACTCACTTCATGAAGACAAATCTCGAACCCACTTTATAACACCCTTAATGATAAAATATCTGAAACGTAACGTTATATACGTTTTCAAACACCACCAAAATCGCCGGGAAACGTATTCGCCACTTATTTAGGTAGAGATTTTATATTACCTTGCCAGATACAGGTTGAGCCCCCAAATGTAAGATATATCCCAATCTAAGTGTATAAATAAAACGCGAGACGCAGATCCTTTCATTCAATCGCCAAACAAGAGTTTTTTAACTCGAAGTATTTTTCATATACAATTATACCATTGCAACAACCACAATATTTTTTTTGTGCAATAATAATAATAATGTGTTATCTACATCAATCAGTTGATATAATACAGTTGGATAAAGAGAATGGTGCTGCCGGCTGCAACATGCAAACATTTGCATTCCACCAAAGGTTATTACCCAGACAAGCAATTCACCAAATGAAAGTTATAAAAGTAAATTCTTTAGTTGATTTTTTTTAAAATTTAATTCTTTTACTAAACAAAAATAGCACAAACAATTCACATTAATAATTTATGGCTTTCATTGACCATTTTATCATTTTTAAAACATAAATTAATATAAATTAATTACTGTTCTATATATTTATATTGAAAATGTAAATATTTCCTGTTCCAATAAATTACCAAAAATAAAAATAAAAAATAACGAAACAAATCAATGAAATATCATCAATATCCGAAAATTATATTCATCAATTTAAAATATTAGTGACAGTATAATTATAAAGATTTTTACTTCGTTTTAATTTTCTTCTTCTTATTTTTTGTTGTTTTATTTCGGTACACCTTAATAAAATGTAATAAATCATTTTAGCTTTAAATTAGGAAAATTATATAATTATGTATGTAAATCATGCAAGGTGAAAATATGAATAAAAATCATGACGTTATTGGTTTGGTATAAAATGTATTAATTAGTCTTTGACGGCGTATGAAAGCTGATAGTGAGTATAGGTAGAGGGAGGACCGTTCTTATATAATTTTCCGACCTGAGCTGAACAGCACAGGAAAAATCTGAAGACAAAAACAAGATTTTAATGAAGCTTATTTTTGAACAACAAAAATTTAACAAGAAGCTTTATGATAAAAGCACAAGTAATAACTCATACTGATGACCAGAGTTGATAATTTTGAGTCGATGATACAGTTAGAGAAAATATTCATAATCATTATTCACCAAGTATAAGTTCCTTCAATATTGGCATTTATGAATATTTGTATAGGTACATATTTATTACATTAACATAACCGGGATTATACTGCGATAATAGAGGGGTTTATAAATGGGGATGTGGTCGGTCATAAATTATTTTATTAAATTATTTATTTGAAATATGTCCGCTTAAATAGTTCACCACATTCAAGAAAACTGATGATATTAGACATTTTCAGAACTTATCACAACAGTACAGCTCAATAATATTAAAATAGAAGAGCGAACCATTCGAAAACCCATAATTTAGTCTTGAAATAAGCAATTTCTAGAACATCACAAATACTAATGAATCAGATGTACCTATCTCAATATATTTTTATTACGGCTTTTAATTTTAATACCCAAGTTTATAAAAAATAAATTTAAAATAAATAAAATTATTAAAAACGAAAAAATTTAAATCGGACCGCAAATGCTTCCTATCACAAATACTAATAAATCGGATAGTACATTAATTTGAAAGGAGTTTAAAAAATTACTTTAAATTATTGAAGAGTTTGTGGAATAGACAATTACTGTTCAAACATAGAATTGAATACCTCCTTACTGGGATGGCTACCCTGAGAATTTTTTCTTTCAGTACTCTGAGGTACAGGTGGCTATAACTTGACACCAACACTAGCGATTGGCATTCACTTTGCAAACATCCCAAGCATAAGCAGTGTAACAATTAATAATATCAAATTATATAAAATTTGGAGGTGAATTGGAAACGTTTTCGAGAATATTACAAAGCAAGCTTCAAATGACTATTAAATGTTAAACGTCGATGATATTATAGTATAGTGATATCAACCTACCTGTGCTAATAAATAAATAAGCTGCAAAAAATGATGTGGGCTATTATATGGAGCTTTAAAATTTCCAACTTTAGAATATGAAAAAATAGCACGAATTGTTATTCAAATATTTGAAAAAAGTTATAAGGCAGAATGCCACGTTTCAAACATTTGTTAAATTAAAACAGAAAAATGCATGTGACAATTTAATCCATCGTTCTTAACCGATGAAGAACGTATAGGGCACATTATATAAACTTAGTCTGTGATTAATAGAGAATAGGAACATCCCCAAAAACTTATTAAAAATATATTAAATAGTTAAAATAAATATATTGTGTTGAATTGAAATTTGTTATCATTTTTGGATTTGCATAATTATTTAGATGTTATATCGTATATGAACTCTGTCTGGGGGGTACTGAAAACTTCGGTTGTCAGTGCTGCTCAACAGACTTTAGGTATAGTGAAAGTCAGACCCAAGAATGATTGGTTTGATGATGAGTGCCGTCTTGCAGTTGAGCAACAAAATATAGCCCATAATGAAGTGCAACAACGTCTCACAATCGCGAGGAAAAACAAGGCTGCTCTTGCAAGAAGGGCAGCTAAGCGGATTTGTAGACGGAAGAAGCGAGAATGGTGGAAGGCCGAGGTTCTGAAAGTACAACAACTCAGTAATGAGCGCAGTTCACGTAATTTCTTTAAAGGAATTACTGGACTGAACCATACTTTCAGGCCTACGTCAACCGCCATTCGAGACCGGGATGGAAACCTCTGTGTCAACATCGACGCAGTACTTGACGCATGGAGTGGACACTTTACTGACCTGCTTGATGTCCATCATGCGTCACAGACTGTTGTTGAGCCACCTCTAATACAGACTGCGGAGATTTGCACTGAGGGCCCATCCCATGAGGAATTCACTAAAGCCATGCAGAGATTGAAACGAAACCGTGCACCTGGAGTGGACTGCATTAATTCGGAGCTCTTGATATTCGGAGGGAATACTTTGTTGAACTGTCTTTTCGACCTTATTCGATTAGTATGGCGAACCGAAGTTATGCTTGACGAATGGAAAGTGGCCGCGATATGCCCCATCTTCAAGAAGGGGGACCGCTTGAAGTGTGAGATTTATCGCGGTATAGCTCTCCTTTGCACAGCTTACAAGTTACTGTCATACATTGTATTGGATAGAATCACTCCTCTAGCGGAGGGCTTGGTTGGTGACTATCAAGGAGGATTTCGTCCGAATCGATCAGTCACCGATCAGGTTTCTTCGCTGCGGATGATTCTATCTAAATATTATGAGACATCCATCCCCGTACATCAGGTGTTCCTGGATTTCCGGCAGGCCTATGACTCGATCAATCGAGAGAGTTTATGGTCTGCCCTGGAATACCTAGGAATGCCAACAAAACTGGTACGACTATGTAGGATGACAGTGACGCAGTCTCAATGCTGTGTTAAAGTTGAGAACAGGCTATCGACAAGTTTTGTAGTTAACTCGGGTGTTCAGCAGGGAGATGCTCTGTCCCCGATACTCTTTAATCTCATGTTGGAGTACATCTTTCGTAAAACTGAAACACCGCAGCGTAACATCTTATATCGCCAGTCCAATCAGGTGCTTGCATATGCAGATGACAAATGCGTGATTGGACTGAATAGCAATGGAGTGAAAGAAATACTTGATCCGCTTGTAGAGTTTTCAGCTTCAGTTGGACTTCAGATCAATGACTCCAAAACGAAATACCTGATCTCTGGTTTTAGGGACAGTGGCACACCAGATTTTAGTAGTGGCCACCACACGTTTGAGGGAGTGAGGAGGCTCAAATATTTGGGTTCTCTTATCTCACTCACGATAATAGTGTGGGTGAGGATATTAAAGTGCGGCTGGCAGCTGGCAGTCGTTCTTTGTATCCTCTAAGGCCACTGCTAAAATCTAAACACTTATCAAGTGCCGTGAGGCTGAAGCTTTACAAAGCGTTGATCAGGCCCGTTGTTATGTTTGGATGTGAAAGTTGACGGATGAATACGAGAGATGGCTCCTAACATTTGAGAGAAGGGTCATGCGTGTGATCTACGGCCCAAAACGCGAAATAGATGGTACCTACCGAGCTCTGTACAATATCGAGATCAGAGATCTGATGAAGATCCCCGATATTGTACAAGAAATAAGATCTCAGCGAGTACGCTGGCTCGGTTACGTTCTGCGTGCTGATCTGGAACGAATTGTGCAGCTATCTCTGAAAGGAGAGCCATCATATGGTAGGCGCAGAGGTCGTTGCCGGCGACGATGGCTCCACGATGTAGAGAACGACTTGGCCTCTTCAGATTGTCTTAGACAGTATGAAGACCATGCTCAGGTTCGAAACCGTTGGAGCCAGGTTGTTGACTCAGTAAGGGGCCAGTAATGGGCTTTAATACTGTTTATTATTATTATTATATCGTATATGAAAGGTATATATAATCGATGGGCTTATGTTTGTAGGTTTTTGCATTTAACATCCGATTATCTTAAGTCTTCCAAAATGTTCCTATTATTAGGGACGTCTATTTTTTATTATTTTTTTTTAATTGATTGGAACCCATACGGATTCCGCACTCAATGCATTGATGAGCCCATGGTGCAACCCTAGGATTCTATCCTAATTAGCAGAAGCGCTCCGCAGCCCTAGTAAACTGTACAAGTTTGAACCAAGGTATGGAGGACAACTGATCTACATTAATAGAGCTACAGCTGAAAACCTGAAGCCGAATAATATTGAAAGCTGGACAACTGCACACATAGTGCAAGCTGTCATCATCTTCCTCAAGACAGTCATCACAAATAACATACTGAGTTAAATCCTTTCGGTGGAGATGCCCCTTAAATCGCATGACCCGTAAGAATCGCAACCAAGATTTTTAGTTGGTCCTTTTTCAAAGATAGAGCATATTTAGTTGATTTCAAATAGGGCTGGCTAATGAAGTACTTCGCCAAATAACAACTAAAAGAAGCAAGCCACTTGCTTGATGTTTTAAATATGTGAGCTGTTAAGCTTTCAATCATACTCAAAATTATTAAATATTTTTAAAATGTTTAAATTTTAGAAATCTGTACATAAGTATACGATTGGTATACGTATAAAAAATTTAGATCTGTCAAAGCGTAGTTCTTTATAACTTTCTTGGCGTAGTTAAAAGATATTGGAGCCGCGGGTTCGAGTCCAATTATGAAAACCAGATTTGGCTAAACAATCCGCGATCTCATTCCCTTCGTTGACACAATGTGCTGGCACATACATTACTGTAGCGGTATTGTTGGAGCAAAGAAGATTAGTGAAGTGTTTGCAATCCATATTCAAACAAATACAACTGTGAACTGGCGTGTTTGTCGACATTGTCGACTTTGACACAACTTTGCCAAGTAATCTACATAATTTTTTACGTGTCAACAACCACGTAAACTACACGACGTAATCTACCTCACCCATCCCTGGCCACCTCTCATACTCATTCGTCAGCGCCTAACATATTTATTTCCTTTTATTTGATCCTTGACAAGTTTGGAGACAGTCAATTGATTTTTCAATGAATTGAGCACAGCTTTGCTATCAGAACACAGAATAATGTATTTGTTTTTAACAGTAAAGTTCAAAGCTGCCATAACACTATTCGTCAGCGCTATGAGTTCCGCTTGCAAAACAGTGCAATGCGAACCTACACTGCCAAAAGATCTCTGATTGAACCACGGACAGTAGATTCCAAATCCAGCATTGAGGCTAGAACGAGAGCCATTTGAAAAAACGACTAAGGACTTGTCTAATTTTTGGAGAAAATCCTCCGAAAACCACAAATCCCTTGAAGGATAATCCACCTTGAATAAGTTGGAGAAGTTGTATTCTGGTAGTGATCTATCATTAACCATATCGATTTCTGGTAAAAATGAAGTGTTGGTTTTAAAAATTTGTGTTATGTTATGTCCCACGATAGAACCGAGTACATTCCAGCCCCCACTGCACCTCAAGCGAAACACTCAGTGCCACGAATAAACGTGTGTAACTGGGGCAAGGAAAGAATGGACTCCATAGCAAGAAAATCCACAGTAACAGCCCTACAAGCCGTGTTTTGAAGACTATTAAGTTTAGCAGTAGACGCCTTTAGACTAACAACTGGCCACCACCCAACAGACGCGTAAGATAAACTCGCTAAGACCAGCGATTTATAAATAAAAAACAACATCCTGGAGTCTAACCCCAAGGATTTCCCAAAAGCCCTCCTACATTGCCAAAATATGGCAGTAGCATTTTGTACTTTGGAGTCAAGATGAGGTTTCCAGGAAAGTTTGCTACCTAAGATAACACCAAAGGGTTCGACATGGTTACATCTGGTAATCGATCTCCCAAAAAGAGAAAGAATGGATAGAGCCAGACAACTCCTGCGCCAAGTAAAAACAATTAAACCTGTCTTAGACGGGTTGACGTGCAGACCCTTGGCAATGCAAAAGGCCTCCACTCTCCACAATATCTAAGGCCTGCTGCATTAAGTCGGATAAGATATGCAGGTGTTTGCCTGAAACTGTTAAGACACGATCATCAGCATAACTCTGTGCAATGAAGCCAGATTGCTGCAGCTTAACCATTAAACCGTTAATGACAAAAAGCTACAGCAGAGGCGAGAACTGACCCTCCTGGGGACAGCCCTTGGCAACCTTGACAGACACTGCGACGCCATCCAGTTTAGTCTCTACAGTGCGAGACTTGAGCATGGATTCAATCCATTTGACAATGGTGTTATTAATACCAAAATTATTACTGGCATTAGTAATCGAGATGAACGAGGTGCTATCAAAAGCTCCCGCCATTTGTAACCGATGGGTTTGGGTCATTATTGACATAGCGTTGCACACCTTTCTTTTGGGATAGTTTTCAGTGGCTGGGAATGTTCGTTAATTACGCTATACCAAAATTCTCATCTTACAAAAAGATAAATGATTACTTAAATTATAAGGATAGTGTGCGAGAATCCACAACCAACAAGAGAATAAAGTTTATGCTAACCAACAAAAATGTTTTTTTGTTAACAATCGCCATACAGGTGCAACGGTAAGGCAGGGCACCAAGCATACAATCATCCCTCTAACAGCATTAACTATTACTCCATTCTCCCCCCAAACTAACTATTCGTTGATTACAGTATATCAACGTAGAACAACGTGCATATTTTAAATAACAAAAGAACAAACAATGTTAAATATTAAAAATAAATAGAATTCTGTACGTCGAATGAAATTTGTACAAAAATAAATATATATTACATACATATGCTACTATTTAAATTTCTGAAAGAAAACAAATTAATTTAATTAAATACGTCACCACTGTTGAATCTGGCGTCCATGCTTCATAAGCTTCCAATATGTTTCCAATAAGTTTCCAATAATAGTAGATGATTTTGTCCACATATTACGAACGTTGTATAACAGCAATTAGCTTTTCAGGAGAGCTTTTTGTTTTTGTTTTGTTGTGTATACCCAATAATGCTACGTTAGAAATTTCGTTCAAATAGGTCGAAAAGATTTGGGATCGTATAATCGGATTTGCCGGTCTTCGGAATAAAAACGACCCTACTCCCGCTCCAGGATTAAGGAACAGCGCAGAAAGCAATACACGCCTGGAAAAGGTTTATCAGATGGTCCTTAATGAGAGGAAAGCCGTGCTGTAATTCAGCCGGGAAAATACCATCAGGCCCACCAGCCTTATAAGGTGCAAAGGAAAAAAGACTCCAGCGTAGAACATCGAGATTGATCAGCTTATAAGACATATCCCAATCAGGAGCCACAGAAGGAACCTTAGAGGATACGGTAGTAACATACCACCAGGGAAATGAACAGATAGAAGCAGCTCACCAACTTCTCTCTGACAGGAGGTAAGCTGATCGTCAGGTAGACGAGAGTGTCAGGTCTACAAACACCATTCTTAACCATGGCTTTGTTTAGTTCAGACACCGCCTGTAATAGCCTGTCATTAATTTCCTCGCAGAAGTTTAACCACGAAGCTCTGTGAGCGGATCTTAAACTTCGTTTATATACTTTTTGTGCTACCAGAAAATTATCCCAATCAATCTGGCGATTGAAGTTTTACGATAAGGTTTTATCGGTGGTCGTTTAAGGTTAATGTTAAACAGGATACAGCTGTGATCAGAGGTGAGAACATCATCCGTCACCCTCCAATCAAAAATTAAATCAATAATATAGACATAGAGCATAAATTGATGTCAATCACCTCATGTCGAATGGAATCAACAAACTGCGGCTCACTGCCAACATTTAGAATTTCAAGTTCAGAAGAACTTAAATAGTTGAACAAAGAAGATCCCCTCTGATTAATATTCGTATTACCCTAAATCGAGTGATGAGCATTAGCATCACAAGCGAATACAAGAGGGATGTGCTTACATCCACAAGGTTAACCAGCTTCTCTGAGGGAGGAGGTAAGATAGAGTCATACGGTAGATAAACTGATGCAAGCACCATGCTTAGTGCAGGAATTGTTAAATGTTATATAGTGTCGAGCACTATCGAAAGATCAGCCGAGCTACACTTATGTATGAGGGAAGCATTAGTGTTGCTACCTATAGAAATGCACCCCCAATAGTTTTACCGACAGAATTCTTATAGAAAAGTCTGCCATTATTACAATTCAATCCAGAAACCGCACCATCAAGAAGATACGATTCCTGAATTAGACAAACTCCTGCATCGACCAACATAAATTTTTTGCTAGATGTTGACAAACATGTCGATTTCTTGCGATATTATGTCTTGGTTCATCGGTATTAAGCTAGCTTGCATAAATTGCTCTTTAATTTCTTCTTGGTGGAAATATAGGACGTTTTGTTTGATTAAAATTGTTGTCCCACCTCGAGAACGACGCTAATTGATTTTGAAAACATCATATTTAAAAGAGGGATAATTAATCTTTTACAATACTCATGGTTTACAGCTTTCATTAAGCTCTTCTTTCTACATATTAAACTTATTTAAGTCAAGCTTTTTAACTATACTACAAAATAATAATGCAAATTAATAATATTTGGATTTATAATAAAGCTTCTAATTTGGCACTATAATATATTTAGAAAGCTCAATAGCTTAATTTCAGAAATTCAATAATAATAAAATTTGTTTTAGTAGGTGCCCTTTTAGACTTAATTATACAGGTTCGATAAAACAAATTTAATCAACTTAAAGATGGTCGAATACTAAAATTAAATGCATTTGGTTAATTTAAATCATCAGATCAGTGGTAAAACTTTTAGTAAATTGAAAGTTTTGAGCTTTGATAAGAAAAATATAAAACTTTTAACTTGAAATTTCTCTTGAATACATTTAAAAAAAATTAAATTTAAATCGTTTCACGAATAGTGAAAAGCTTCTTTGCAGGCGATTATTTGATTCCAATAACTCTGATTATATGGCAAGAATGTACCCCTCAGGTCGGGAGTCACTTAGAGGTCTCGTAAACCTAAATTGAACGAACGTGTTTTCCAAGAATACCACTAAAGTTTCCTTTACTTGTAATAAGAGGCGATCAAACGGTTGGATAGGCCGACTATGTCAACTGTAACTTGGTCTAAGCACATTTCTCGCAGAAGGTTGATTTTCTTAATAAAGCTGAACAATTTGTAGACGCTACGCTGGGCTCAGTCTTTTCATGATGAAATGATACGGGAACAGTTTGAAACTATTCATGAGTCGTTTGTCAAAAAGAAACAAATGAAAAAATCACCTCTAGATGAACGCGTTTACAAAATACTCCAAAACTAATATAAAAATACTTCAAATCGCTAAAAACAACCTATGACTGTTCACATTATTTTGATTGTTGACGTTGACAAAAAACCCTGCCCAGTAATCTACGGTATATTTTACGTGTCGACAACCGCATAGATTGGCGTAATAACGTGTCGACAACCTACATGGCGTAATCTACCTCGCCCATCTCTGATTACGATTTTTAATTGTTAACTATCAAAATATGTATAGTGCAATGACAAATTTAAACATTATATTGCGACGCTCTTTTGTTTGAATCCTGTCTTCGGTAGAGTAAGTTAGAAAAGAAAAAACCATTTTTTTAACGTTACTTCCAAATGTAGTTCTATAGTCGGTAGCATATGAGTGTCTTGTAAACGTGAAAAAAATAAAAATTTCAACGTAATTGCTTCAAATAAAAATATCCATATTTATGCAACATGTATAAACAGCCAACATTATTTATGTATGTATATACTACATTAAAAATTGATTGTCATATATTCGTATATACCAGAATTACACTTATAATTCTTCATCATATAGCAAAATTTATTACTTTCCTTAACAAATTTAATCAAATAATTTATTTACCTAAAACCAGCAAAAACTTTTGTTTTTTGAAATTTTTGCTATACATATACGGATTTCTACGTAGTACTGCTTCTAAGAATAATTTACTTTTTTATATAATGAAAAAATCACTTAAGATACCAAAATGAAAATACATATAATAGATTTCATTTGTTGTTATTGTTTAACGTCAACTTCATAACCAAGAAATAAAAGTTTTATTTTCGTTTTGTATGTGCTTCACAAGAATACAGAAAACAAAACATCGTAAATTATATAACACAAGAACTTTCGATTACTTGAAAATCTAACAACAATACGAGAAAACATGTCTAGTTGCTGGTGCGGTATATTCAATTCCTTTAGATACGATTATATAGAATAATATTATTATGTTAGATGAGTGTGTGTGCACAGTTTTTATTCGACATACCTACATATATGTTTAAGTGGCACGAGATATTAATGAAATCATTGCAGAAGTTTGTTTGTTGGGATCTTATAGTATGGGAGTATGTTTTATAAAATTAAAATATTTGAAAACATTCCAACCAAGCAACAAACAATTTTTGCAGTTTATGCAGTCCAGCTACAGTCACTTAATTAATTCGTTATCAATTCAGTCACTGATTTTGAGCCAAATCAATCCTTAAACTGGCTTCGGGTCCTATAAGCTGATCAAAAAATCACTATTTTATTTTAACTTTAACACGATGTTTTATAAATTAGAAAGTGAATTAGCGTTAGGAGTAATAATACGATGCATAAATATTAACACTGTATTATTGTATATAAGTATGTACCAGTAAATTTAATAAATATTGAAATTAGGCAATTCAAGCTATTAAAAATTTTCGAAATTCAATTTTATTGATTGAAATTTTAGAATTATAGATGCGAAATTGTACAAAAGTATTTTAAAACTCGAATTAAAATTTAATTTATTTCTTTTGTAAATTTACATAAATGTTTGAAAAATCCAATATTTCAAATTTATTAAATTTTGTCATTTTAAATCTTTTAAAACTAAATAATCAAATTAAAGTTAATTTTTAATTCGTAAGTTTTGTTTTTAAGTTTAAAATTCCATTTCAAAATTTAACGAATTTGGCAATTTTAAGTTTTAGGACCGAAAATACACAAAAAGTGTTTTAAAAAATTCAATATTTGATCAACTACTTCGAACTGTCGAATTTTGAAATTAGGTCCAAATTTCAAATTCTGAAATTACAATTTTGAATCTGAAAAATGTAAATTTATAATTAATAAATTTTTAAATTTGAAACCTTGCTATTTTAGGTGGAGGATTCCGTTAAAATAATTTTACAAAATTTGCTTAGAAATTTAAAAAATAAATTCTTTACAACAAGATAATTATATTTTAAAAAATTTGGCATTCTAAATCGTTGAAATATAAAATATAGAATTCCAAAATTTTCAAGAATAAAATTAAAATTTTTCATTTTAACAAAAAAAAATGTATACACCTGAAATGTCCATAAAGTTCATTGTTTATTTTAAAGTTTTCTGATCCGAAATTTAACAATTTCTCGATTCTAAATTCTTTGAATTCAAAATTTATTTTTCAAAAATATTCTGTATTCCGATATTCTTCATAATTCTATAAACTTCCAGTACCGCTTATTGCGTTTAGTTATTGAATTAGTCTTGTTTATCAATTTTAAAACATTTTTAATGATTTGTCAAAAATTTTCCAAATTTTTAATCCTAAATGTGATGAAGGTGCTAGGTATCCTTGCTAATCTCATTCTATCCAAAAGCAAAATATGACGATGTAATCTATGTAGCAAGCGGTGCTGGTTATATGGAGCAAGGTGGACAATGCTCACACCATTCATATCGTGCCCACCTTCCAAGATAAAATTGGTTATAAAAACAGATCCATTGGCATCAAACAAGCCATATGGTGTATTCTATACAATTGAATACGAAATGTTTGTTGACCCCGCCAACAATCCACATAGTAAAACACACGAAATATTGGTTAGGTCTGAATTTTACAAAAGAAAACAAAATTGATACCAAATTTTAATCGACCTTGCAAAGCACTCACATAGTAAAATACACGAGAAATTATCTAGGGCAGATGCAATCCGAGTGTTTCCGATTCGTGTGTTTTCCTATGAGTGAGTGGTTTGTTAGGTTGGTTAAAATTTGGTATCGAACATTTTTAATATTTTTTTATTATTGTTCCGTTGAGGGGTTTTTTGTATATCGTTTTGGCTAATTTATTCCTTCTTCAGGCGATACTACAGTCAAAGTAGAGCGATATGTTATTTATAAATACATTTTTAAACTGATTAATTATTGGTAAATCTTTATATCAACTACGTTTGTACATCTACATAGTATGTATTGATCGATATAGTATCATAGATAACACTTTTAAACGCGCAATACGCGCGTCCTGCACGTCGAGCTTGTTCAGGCCATGTGGTATTTAAGAAACCTGCACATTTGACTAATTTTGCGCTTCGATAATTTCTACAGAGAAAGCTGATGTTATATTAGTTTCTAATGGATTCCCCATTCTAAATTCGTTGGAACGGGAGCATCTCAAATATTTTTATTATTTTTTAACTATGAGTGTTTAGCTTATTAAAACATATAATTTTATAAACAAATGATTTAAAATCTTTACAGATTTGAGAAATTTATGAAATATAAGAATTAACATAATTTCAGTAAATCTTAGGTTCACTTAATTTTATATTTATAGAATTTTCAAAAACTTACGGAATATTAAAATTTTAATTTTTAAGGGATATTTCAAAATATTTATAAAATTCTATTAAAACGAATTTTCATAATTTTATACACAGATTTAAGAATTTCAAAAATTAGTGAAATTTTAGTAAAATAATGTTAAAATTTGAAGAATTCATGACATAAACTATATGTCATTATATGAGAAGCGCGCATTCCAGTCTATTGATGAGAAATATGAAATCAGGCTATAAAGATCTGCTCCTTTAAAATCATAAAATCTAGCCGTACATTTTTTTTAAATAAAATTTTACAGTAAAAGTTCCGATTGGTTCAGATTGATATCCATCGACTTATGATTGGTCCAGATTGATCTGCAAAGTCATTAACAATATAACGTCATAAACAGTATATAAAAATAAATTAATCGAATTTGTAAAAACTAAATCCAAAAATCACCAATGTAGTTAGGAACCTCATTAATCTGGACAAATCCATAAGTTAAGATGTATAGGATAGTTAACATCCACATCAGATAGCCATTGGATCTTAGGTAAATTAAAGACCCCCAGAATCAGCAAGTTGTCGCCCATGTTGGTGGATGATGAAAAATTAAAGAAACACTGTGTGTATATCTAGTATACACCTCAAGTTCCGTTCACACATATTAGGTCTATAGTTGGGGCACAATCAAATATATCACCAACGATAGAAGAGTAGACAACAATGAGTATTGCACCACTCTTAGATTTAGAACTATTTAAGTCCGAGCGATCCCGTCTATAGACAAAGTAGACCGCAGGAAAGTACTCCGCAATGCATGTATATATTCGCATTCAAACCAGTACATAAACCGGATACATCGATTCACAAACAAAACAGTAAATTTCAGTAGATTTCGAAGCAATGGCACGAACGTTTTGAAAATAGATAAAAATTGAGTTAATATCAACATCAAGATTACTAGCGCGCAAGATTACAAACGTGTTCGAGGCAGCTGGCGAACTCAGCAAAAATTTGTCTTTTGATTCAAATTATATTCTTTAATAATCAGATGAGGCGTTGCCTCGGCCTTCATTACAGCTTCAAAACACTCAAGAGAAATACCAATCTTATATGAGACATATACAGCATTTTTAACAAAACGTGTGAACCTGTCGGCCCCAATACGCAGATTATTTTTTATAAAATTTTTGAATTCACTGTCAGTAACGGTTCGTTGTTAACGAGACACGTAATTAGATCCATTTTCGAGGTGGGATGGCTCCAATAGAAAAATTGTTACATTTTATTATCTAAATTATTACACGAAACCTGATCCGGTTGCACAATAGACAGATGCTTGTTAGTAGAAATGCTACCACTGTTACCAAAGCAGACATTATTTTGAAACGATTTATCAATAGGTCGAGGTACAGTTACACAAGAATTTACGTTGCCAATTAAATAAGTACCATTATTAGTTTTATTATTTTTATCTGGACTATATTAACATTACTATTGTCTATATATTGTCTATATATGAAAATTCACAAGCGATTTTGTCGTATGATGGTATGGTCGTGGTAGCTATAACGGGACATTGTCTCATTGAGGTACATGCGAGCAGACTGGGTGGCCCTGCCCATTATTTCTGCCGCAGCTGCGGTGATGAGGAGGAGGAGGAAGCTGTGCGCCATCTGCTCTGCTCCAGTGCTAGTCTAGCGTACAGCAGAACAAAATTTATGGGAACTTCCCCTTTGTACGACCTCACGGATCTTAATAAGACCGAGATCAGGGACTTCAACCGCTTCTTGGTAAGCTCAGGATGGTTTAACGAGTGAATTGGTACAGCTACGGAACCAACTTTTTGTCTATGCTAGTCCTTTAGGACGGCTACCCTTACCTAACCTATAACGTATGGCGATTTTTAATAATATTACTATCGATTAATTTATCACATTGAAAGTGATTCGCCATCATCAGAGTTATTGTATGTGTTAGCGGTACGAGCAATTGATCTATAGTAGGAACTGTTACAGTCCTATTCATGCCATTATTATTTTTATTGTTTGCAAGGGAATAATTTCCAATAAAATGGTGATTACTTGTCTTATTTTATACATTATAAAAAATGTTGAAATAATTAAAATTAAAATTTTAAATTTATAACGAAATGCAAAAACCAACATAAAAACAAGACCGATCAATATGACACGTCGGCGTAGAATGAGCGATTTATAACGACTGATTCTTGAAACGATTCTTAACTAGATTAGAGCACATGGCAAGGTCCGAAAATGTTATTAACCAAAGATTAGTTACGGATGTTCATTACATTCTGAAAAAATGTAATGATACTGGATGATCATATACAACGCGATACATGGGATAAGTTAAAATCTTAAAAAAACAAGGATTTGATATCGATAAGTATTCAATTTGAAACATCACTTACTCCCTTTGTCACTTATGAGAATGAAATTATTCAAATTATTTGGCGTAACATGAGAGCTGGACAAATTACAGGATCCAAACCAACGAATACCTCTAATTTTCGCTCAAATGATATTTAAAATTATAACCACAATTCAAACCCATGGGTGAGATAGATTATACGCCGTGTAATCTACGCGGTTGTCGACCCGTAAAATATTACGTATTTTAATTGGCAAGGTTATTGGTCAACGTCGACAATTAAGGCAATGTCGACAACCTATACGGTATTTAAGCGATATGAAATAAAATGCGTCAATTCGCCCTAACGCACAAGTTTTTTGATGCTCCCGATGAGATTCTACACAACTGCCGGTGTGATTTAGGCAGCAATATTGTTCCATTTAGAACGCATATTTTCAGCAACCTTATAACTGAGATAACGTTGAATTGTTCAGTTGAATTGAACACATGTACAACAATTTGAGTGCAAAATGTCATTAATTTCTTTTGTAACCGACTAGTAAATTTATGTAGATTCGATTTATTTTTCAAATTAAATATTTTGTTACAATTTTTTTCATGCGAATTTAAAAAAAACATCGTCATCTATTCAAGTCTAATTGAATCTATGTATATATGTACGTACATAGAACCTCAAACATCAAAATCGAACATACATACATGTATGTATCTAAAATAATATGTTGTTACGCGGCTCAAATTTTAACTATAATACTTTGCTATAAAAAATTAAAATAAATGAATTCTTTGCCTTTGTTACTTTAAAGGAATTTTGTTTCTATCACCCTCTCACTAACATTAGTAACCACAGTAAAATTTTTCCATGGAATTCACGCTTAAGCTTGCACAGAATTCCTATACAGGCCAAATATTACTGCGGAATCGTGCCAACGAATGGGATTAACGTACGTTTCTGTATAGTCATTATTTTATGTATATACATCCGTTTGTAAGATACCATTTTTCACCTGCTAACTGTTTCAAATCCACGTATGTTTTGTCATCCATCAAAACACTGAATTATGTTAAAACTTGGTGATAGAGCAGTGAGACTTGGTTTTTAGTGGATGAAGTTCTGATTATCTGAACGATTTGGCTTTTTAATAACATGGTAACTCTTATAGCCTTCCTGAATGTATTAAATATTATGGCACGGTCTTATAATCATAGGGATTCCCCGTTTATTTTTAATGGAAGTTAAAATTTTCTTGTAAAAATGTTTATTAGAGTTGTGCCATACATTATACCGTGTTAAAACGCTATATATTGTTTTTTGGAGAAAATTTAATGATTAAGCAATGGATAAATATTACGATATTCGATTGTTTAATTCCATCTTTAATAACTTTTTTTATTATTGCAACCGGTTTTAACGACGCGAACTATTTTTAGAAATTGATAAATAATAATTTATATTTAAGTTTTAGTTTTATCTTCCCCAATTATGTGAAACAGCTCCGGTTCAACCATTTTTGAACATTTTTTCGAACCCGAACCTGAACTCTGAAACATAATAGAATATAACAGATTCAATAATGAAGGCACTAAGCTCACCTGCGAACTTTAAACATGCCCGTGGCTATTGATTGCCAAATTACAATAATTCGCCGTCATACACTGGTTTGACATTAAATTAAGCCAAATTTATTAAGCGACATCTATATGAGTGGCTCATACTTGCGAGTTGGCAGTATCGAATACTATTAGTTCAGTTCCTTCCATTCATGAAAAAGTGAATAGATAAATGCAGAATGGTGTCAAAAAATAACGAGCCCCAATCAGAGCTATATATTAGCAAAAAAAAGTTGGGTTATAAATAGCTATGATTGACTGTCCAACTTGGGAAAATTCAACGTTTGACATGATTTAGCGTCTATTGGAGTGCAGAACATTTTGCACAGGTGTTTTGAATCCAGAACTAAGTATGGATGAAAATATTTGGGAGTTTTGTTTAGATTTTACATTACAAAATAAATCTGGGCGATTTTTATGAGCTTTGGTTGAAATTTAAATTAGAAATGGAAACGTAAAATGTTTATGAAACATTTCCACGAGTCCCTAAGGTAAACAATATTTTGGAGTGGAAAACCCATAAAATAGAATTTCCATTTTACATGAAGCTGCTCAAATTGCGTTAGTGGTCCCTGCGACACAAATAAGTGTTTAACGGACATTTTATTCACTAAAATTAATTTTACCTCCTCCCAGGATGAACCTTAAGGTGAAATCTCTCAGAAATATTCTGTTCGTAATTGAAAACTTTTTAATTAAATAAAGCAAAAGTAAGTTTTTTTGGTAATGTTTTATATTATATTTATTTCAACCCAAACCCGAATCCGATACAAATTATTTTGTTCCAATAAACTTGAACCCAAACTGGATCTCGAAAATTCGCTGGCTCGAAACCCTGAATGCAACATATAAAATTAATATTGTGAACATTGAAACATTGTCCACATTTCGAAATTTGGTCACTGTGGTTTAGAATTAATTTACAAAATTACTCTATAGGAATTGTCTACATTATCCACGTTGACTACGTTGTCGACGTAGTCTACGGGATGTCGACACGTCGATGTAGAAAATATTAGATGACGCGTAAACGCCCATCCCTGGTAATGCACCAATTTTTCGTTGGGATTGATTTCGTATTTCGGTAGTTTTATTTTAGATATAAGTACTATCTTTGTGTATTTATATATAGAGTGATTACCAAAATAAAATATAAGTTACAATGTTACCTCGCTCGAATTGTAGAGCGCGACAATCGACATGAAACGAAAAAAACAAAACCAAATAACCTTACAAACATACAAATATTTGTCTAGTTTTTTAATATGTACCAATTTTTTAAATGTACAATAAATTAACAAAATTAGTGAATATGATTGCGGCGGATAATATTCCGTCTAAGATTTCAATGCGATTGCGAAACAAAAAACTCTCAAATATGCTTCAACAACACTAAAGTTGGAAAGGAAAGCATTTAGAATTTTGGTGAAGATTAGAATGGTGAAACTTTTGGCAATGTATGTAGTAAAACTTAGTTCTGAGATAGCGCAGATTTTATCATTTAAAATATTTACAAAGAATTAAATTTGCTGTTGTACTGTTTGTGTTTTTGGTCCCACAAAGAGCACCTTTCTTCCACAAGTTGCATTTTTCAAAATCCATTTTTACTTTAAATACGTAATTTGGCTAGTCTTTGGAGATATGTCTCCATCGAAAATAGGCCATAGTTTTTCTAATTAGAAATACTTTTATTAACTATAAATAAGCTCCATTTTGTTTGAAGTGGTTAATTCCTCTTTTTCCAGAATTTATTAAATAAATTGTTGACCTTTTTTTTAGAAATTACCCCTTTTCCAGAATACGCAGTAGTCCGTTTTGTAATGGGACACGTCAGCGAAAAGTGCTCCGATAATTCAAACGACTGACCAAAAACAAAATATTTTGTTGGTATTGAAATCCATTTGAAATTCAGAGGGTTCCTACGATTTAGACGAGCGTTTAGTTTTCTTTTGATGATTCCGTACACATCCTTCCAAATTCATGCGAAATTTTCTTAAGAATTCATATCCAATATGTAACCGCAGCTTAATTCTAAAAGGTATGGGAAAGGGTATTTGGACACACCTGAGAAATCCCATGAACTCTTTAAAACTACAGCTTTTAATGCTAATGATTAGTTTAATGATGTATAAATACATTTTTAATAGATGACGAGTTCATTTTAATAGATGGCGCTTTCAAAATCTCGTTCGAGGAGTCGGATATACCAAATTTTTTCCAAATAAATTCATTTAGAATTTATTATTCCAGAATTTAAGTCTAAAAAAAGAGCCTCTTGGTCTTCTTATCCAGAATGTCCAACCAAGCCGACTTCGCCTTAATTTTTTATTATAAACACGGCGTATAAAAGGTTTTTTCAATTGGGTTCAACATGGAAGAGTACGGTGGTAGGGAGCTTAAATGACTTCCTGAGGTTCTTATTTTATTCATGAAATGCGCAGTTTTATAGATTTGGGCATTATCCGTTCCAAAAAAATTCAAACTCTACCTCCAATTGAAACTCTAATTCAAGTAAATTTTGCAAATTGATTGAAGAACTCATTGCATAAATTAATGAACTGAGTTTTCTTTGGTAATGGATGATGCACAAATCCATAAAACTGCGCAGATCAAGGTTATAATAGAAACCTCATGAAACGATTTAAGGTTCCTACCATCGAACTCTTCCATGGTGAATGTTTGTTTAATAGTTTGTAAAATGAACCCAATTGAACAAGCCTTAAATAACAGAACAAGGTTAAACGAGAGAACAGAATTTGGGTGAAAGATATGAGGGCTAGGTAGTGTGAATTCAGTGCCATCTATACGGACTTCGAGTTTCATAATGGACGATGTCAACATGCTTGCTGCAGACGCCAGCGAAATATTGCATACATTCTAGAGTTGGTTTTTTATGTTTAACCTTTACCTGGTGGTACGTTTTTATAGATAATTTTTGCAATAGGTCGAAGTGTTTATTACGGATCAACTTGATCATTTCTTAGCCGATTACGATGAAATTCACCAAATACGATGAAAATGTGACTCTAACAATTAAATAATATAATTTGAACATGAAGTTCTGGACTCCAATCAGTAACCTTGTAGTTTCTTAATCGATTGTTGTGAAATTAGAAATGTACACTGAATCGTGAAAGGATTCTTAAATGATTTTTACATGGAGTTCTGGAATATGGTCAGTCAAAAAGGAACTTAGTTGGTATACTGTACTTGTGTGAATGGGATGAATGGGTTGAATAAATTAGTGTGAATGTGTGGGTAAATGCACCGTGGGCCCTTTAGTGGCATTGAGTAAAATCCGCCCAATTTAAAAAAACAAAAAAAAATATGATGAAATTCGAAATGTGAAATGGAAATGGGTTTCTAAAATGATATTTAGAAGAAGGTGTGGAATAATGAAAATTAGGAAGGAACTTGATTATGATGAAGACGATATGAAATGTTTTAAGAAACACCCGAGTACCTTCAGACATGCCGAATTTCATTATAACTATATAATAATTCCATTTGCATCGTACATGCTAAACGTTGATATAATCGGCTAATAAATAATAAAGTTCCTTCCTAATTGGCCATATTCCAGAACTCATTTAACATTTATTTTAGAATCCGTTTTTCATCGTTCTTGCTGAATTTTATCTCTATCGGTTAGCTCGTTTTGCCGACAAATTTTGAAAATTGTGTCCTGATTGTGTCAACAGTTTATTGAGGTTAAAAAACAAAAACAATGATAACAAAGTAACCAAAATTACAATAGACAACAGTATTATTGTGTTTTTCATTACGAAAAAGTCTTGGTTTTTATACATTTTTTATGATAAAATACATCAGCAACTGAAAATTTGGAAATAGCGAAATAACAAATGAAAAAATGACTCCTCCCATCAGATCGATAAGAGTTAATCTTGTATTATTGATACCAATTAAAAATTAATTTTGTCGAATTTTAAATTATTGAAAACAGCTATGGTACTGTTTATTACAGATTATTCTCTAGATTCAAAGGCGATCAACTTAATATAAAAGGTTTCATTGGATTTGTAATTAGTTTTAGTATCATTCTAATTGAAAAAAGTTGCATTCCAATTGAAAAAGGTTTCATTCTATTTAGAAATGTTTTCGTTTTATTTGAAAAAGGTTTCTATTATAAAAGTTTCATTCAATTTGATCTGAAAAACCTATAAACATTGGAATATGCGTGAAATTGTTTCACAAATGTATATTTCGGAAATCCTAGATTGTCCCGAAGTTAAATTTCCAAAGATTTGAAAATCAAAATACATAACACTCTCACTGATGAAAGTATTTTGTACAACAACAAAACACTATGTAATACAAATATCGGATGTTGTGTGATAAAAAAACAAAATCAAATTCGTCTACCTAGTTTTAAATTGTTTTTTTGTTGTTTTTGTTGTTTACATAAGAGCGGAAGAAATAAAGTTCAAATGATACTCAAAACAAAATATTTCTGCGAAAAATCTTACTGTATAGTTCGATACATTGCAACCTAAATATACTATGCACAAAAAATTAAAAAAACATTCAAAATCGTGTATGTAACGCTATCTATTGAGGTAACATTGTAATTGCGCGTGATTTCTCTACTTATATACTCAAAGGTACTATATAGATTTTCTATAGTTCTAACAACAGCCAAAGCTGACCGCTTCAAAGCCTCTGAGTGAGCACAAATTTAGTTAACAGCCTATAGCCTTTTATCGGTACTGTTATGCAGTACATAGCTCCACTCAATTTTGCACCACTTCTCTCCTTTATTAAAAATCTGAATCACTATCAACATTTCAAATAATTTTTCAATTCTAAATTAGACTTAGATCGATTACATCGGACGATAGTTAATCATTTCTGTATATATACCCATTTTATTTTTCGTATATTATAGACGTTATCCTCATACGATCCATTTATACACATTTTTTATTTCAAATCACCTCAAATTGTCATTATTGCTTACCCGACCTATCAAAATGTAAAAAAATGATAATAGTAATAGTAATAATAATAACGATAATAATAATAAAAAAATCCACCCTAACACACCATTGTTATTATTATTCGTGCGTTCGTCCTTATATATGAAAAAGAGGGTAAATTGTAATTTAGTTAGGTTATACAATTTTACAATATTCTGATATATTATGAACGTTCATAATGTGATGTAACATACACACACATTCATACAAAAAATGTTTATAAATTGATGTTCCTTTTTATTTTTCTATCGTGCGATGGAAAATGAATTTTCGTTCCAAAGAGTATCCAAAATGGTTTAGCGTATTTGACATTATTGACAAAAATAATTTTTATTGTGTATATACCGATGATTCATTTTTCTAGGGGTAGATAAGAGATAATATGCGAGTACGTATACGAATTTTATTATTTTTCCTGTTTATTGCATGCTGCGGATAATCTATCAATGTTGTTATTTAAAGTTTAGTGTACCAAAGAAAAGGGGACTTTTATATCATACATTGATTGATTTCTCTAAACTGTCGACCCGCTCCAATATTCGTATATAATAAGAAAATACGAAACAAATCTAATTTAGAGATGCGATTGTTTGAATTTGAAGTAACCGAAAAGAAAAATCATCATTATATGGACGAAATCGAATTCCAATTTTTTTTTTCTTCACATACATACATACATGTATCCGTACCACGTGCATCATTTCGATGATACTTGGTATGTTACAGCCGCGAAATTTTTAACGAAACGTACGTACATTATTCCCAAATCAATAAAAAAAAAAATTCATCACGTCGTAAATGAATTTGGTTCATATCGTATATGTGTATAGGATAAAAATTAGATTCCATATAACGCACTTTAAATTTTAGTCCGTGATCCGCAATTGTAATAATATTAATAAAAATTACAAAAATTAAATCGATTATTTGTGTGTACGCGCGTGGAAACTAATTTGTTGTGTACGCAGCGGAAATATACGCGTTCAAGATACGCGCAAGATATTATAATAATAAGAACGTTAATCTAGGTCGACATTGACTATATATACATATGTATGTAGAGTCTCTTATGTAAGATGTATATATTATGTGTGTGGACAGTTTTTGTTCGTTTACGCAACAAGAATTTTAATTTTCTTTTGACTTCCGCGCCAAATCGATATACATACAAATATACAATATACGAATATATGTACGATAGGACAAGAGTATATATTTATATCAGAATTTTCAATTTTCTGATTCAATGAATTTCGACCTTTTTTTTTGCTGCGTGATTAATTCAGTTTAAATCAATTTTGTACGAAGAATTTTAATACATTTTTTTTTATTTAAATTTGGTAAAGTGCATTACAAACAATTTTAAATATTTTATTAAAAAAATAGAAAATAAAAAAGGGATGTTCTGCAAGATTTGATGGAATCGAGAGAAACCAAATTTAATATTTCTTCGCATATTCTATATATATGGATTCTGTATGTGCCACCATAATATACTCCCGTGTTTTATTTGTTATTAAATATATTGCTTTGTTGTTTTTTAAAATATACATACATATAAAAGGAAATGTCGGGAAAAATCAACAAAGAAAACGTCAAAATCAAACCCCTAATAATAAACAATGAAATTTTTTCTAGACGGTAATTGTTATTTTCTGGGATGTTTTTGTTTGCTGTGTACAGACAACCATAATCTGCTCGAAGGCAATTTTTTTTGTATCCTGTTTGTTTTTCTAGTTTTTCCCCGTTTTTTCCGCAAATGTTGTACAGAAATAATAAATATTATGTATTTATGAATACGGCACAAAGCCTATTGTCATGGAAATATTTGAGAAACCCATCAATGATGCTGGTTTAGGAGGAAATGATCTGTTGCAACGGGCTTTTCAACTACATATATATGATTGTTAATTATTTAAACGTATAATTTTAGATTTTAGGAAGTATAGTGCAGTAGTGTATAATGACACAAAAAACCATACAAAAGTTTAAAAATAAAAAAATGAGTTGCATTACCTGTTTTAATTTTGATTTACTTGGGCAGGATTTACAAATGTAAATATTTCACATTTCCTTTTTGAGTACTTACTACGTTATCCGTCTGATTTTCTGATTTTGAAAAACTTTCTACTCAGGGACTTCCTATTTTTGACCTTCAACAGAAAATGCCGAATAAAAAAGTATAAAGGTTTTTCCATCAACCTTTCGGCCTTTTTTCATTTTTCCTTCGATTGTGGGCAAGGATTTCTCGTAGTTAAAATTAAATTAAAATTTATTTATATTTGCGAAAAATATTATAACATTTGATAATCAAAATTATTTCTTGTATTTCAATATTTACAGTATAAAAAAAATGATTGAAAATACATACATAAACATTGTTTCAAATAGCAATTTGAACATTTTGTTTCTGTAAGACTGTGGCTCCACACAAACAGGCTTCCTGCATTCCAGACATAGTTTCCTTGTGGCACGTTTTCTTTTCTGTTTTTCCTGATAGAACATGAAGAACAATCCTTTTACCTTGAAGATGCCCTGCAGGGATGAGCGTTTACGCATCATCTATTATTTTCTACATTGACAACAATGCAGACAACGTCGATAATGTAGACAATTTATAGAGTGGTTTTGTCAATTAGTTCTAAACTAAAGAGTGGCCAAATTTGTTTAGCAACAATTCGTTATTGGTGATAGTTTTATAGAATGTCCGTCAATGCATTCAAATCTTTTTTAAAAAAGAGCGGGATTTAAAACTAATCGTCCATATCCATTACAAAATTATTAAATTGACCCGAAACAAAATAGTCTTATATAGAGTGAGGCCCTCTTTATAACGGTGGACTGGTAAAGAAAAGCTTGCAGACTAATCGAAAAATACGGCTCACAAAATATCAGACAAAAAATTATAACTTTCATTAAAAATAATCCGGGGAACTTTAACTATGACCGTGCCATAAAATTTAACACACCCCACTCCATGGTAAAACGAATGCGAGTTCAGGAAGACTATAAGTGCTACCGAGTTATTAAAAAGCCAAATCGTTCAGATAACCAACACTTGTTCATGTATATAAAAACAAACAACTTTCGTATTATTGTGGCAGGACTGTACTGTCCACCAAGACATTCTGTTAAAAATAAACAATACACAGAGTTCTTCAAGCGTCTGGGAAAAAGGTTTATAATAGGTGGTGAATTCAATGCGAAGATTAGGGTTCTAGATTAACTACAACGAAAGGAAAAGAATTACTGATTGAAATTTAAAAAAAATGGTTGTGAATCCATTTCAACTGGAAAACCAACATATTGGCCAACTGACCCAGGAAAAATACCTGACCTGATCGATTCTTTTATAACCAAAACTATTTTTGGACTCTGCTTATTTGACCATCGCAGTACATTTTCATTGCTGCTGCATCCCTCTTTTATATACTTGGCAATTAATTGGAAAAATTTGAAAAATTTAATAGAAGCTGAGTTGAACTAATTTGTAAGATGAAATTAAATTAAAACAACTTTAGCCCGAATGCCGCTTAAACTCACGTCCACTAATCAAGCACCCATTACTTTGCTTACTTGACCACTGCCGTACAATTTCATTACTGATAAATTCATCTTTTATACTCACCATTTGAATAGAGAAAAATGAAAATTTAACAAAATCTGAATTGAATTAATTTGTAAAAAATTAAATTAAATTTGTTTTTAGTTTAAATCGGGACTTAAACTCAGCTATACCTATTTGTTATACTTTCAGTTTTTATAGAAAATTTTTTTTTTGGATGTTATTCATGTACTGACATAAACTTAAAACTTGTATGGTCAGAGGTCAATATTGTGGCCCGCCTAGAAAATCGCATCAAGCATCATTGACTGGAACGGAAGTTTTATAATTTTTAAGAACATAAGGAGGAATAGCTTGCCAGATTTTTAACTTCTTCAATACACTGTTTGGAATGTCATCGCATTAAATGTTGCACCTGGCACAATGCAGTTCAATTAAGTTTCAAACGATATTAATGTTGGGATATTTTTGGTTCAACTCAGCTTCTGTTAAAACATTTCCCATGTTTCTCAATACAATTGGAAAGTATAAATAATTTGCATAACATCAAATATAAATAAATACGATGGTGGGCGAGGCAGTAGAGTGATTGGCGTTGGATTCGTGGAACAACGTTCGAATCCCATTAGCGACGGAATTATTTTAATTTAATTTCTTCTGTATTCAAATTGGTTCAACACACAGCTTCTGATAAACATTTTCATATTTTTCATGTAGTGGCATGTATACAAGATGGATATATAGAGCGATGGTGAAATAAACGGAGAGTCCATTGCCTTTGCTAAAATTTTCAATATTATCTATTCAAATGACATATGTATGTAAAAGATTTGTAAAACATGAAATATATATGCGACGGTGGTCCAGTAAGCAAAGTCAGTGACTTTGGAATTGTAGATCTAAGTTCGATTGTCGATCGAGCCAAACATTTTTGATTTAATTTCTCTTGTCAAATTGGTGATGGAGAAATAAAAATAATCCAACTCGGCATCTGTTCAAAACTTCAATTTTTTCCATATCATATTAAAGTGGTAAGTATAAATGATGGGTATATGGGTAATATGGGGGGTATAGAGCGGTAATGAAATTGTACAGCGATCGGCAAATAAGCCATTGAGTCCATGAGTCTATTGCTGTTGCTAAAATTTTCAATTTTTTTATTCAAATGGCAGGTATAAACGATAGGAATATCACTTTTTATATGTATGGCGGTGGCTCCACGGTAAAAGAAGCTGTGTGATTGGATTATAATCAATTCATGACTAGTTCAAGCCTCAATATATATTTTTAATTTAATTGAAAATTGGTAATTTTTAAACCAAAAAAGCAATATTTTTCTAACTTAATGAGATATGTGTGGATGCCCTCTAAATTTGTTTACCTTTAATCGAGGTTCGAACACTGCACAACATCCACGATTCCAAATCCTATGACACCCCTTACCTTACCACTTCATCATTTCCATATATAGATTTGCCGCTATACTCATCCTTTATTCTTGCCAATTGAAGGGAGAAATTAAATTAAATTAAAAATTATTTAATGCCAAACCGAGGCTTGAACTCAAGTTCACAACTTCAAGTTCACAAACACTTGACGTTGACGAAGATTGAACTCGAGGTCACAAGTCCAAAAGCAATGACTCTGTTAACTGCACCACCGCCGAATAGACATAATGCTATACAAATCATTTATATTTTCCAATTCAATAGAGAAAATTGAAAATTTTAGCAACAGGAATGGGATATGCTTGTTTGTCCTTTATCGTATATTTCCATTACGGTCATTCACAAGAGATGACTCTTATACTTACAGCAATCGAATGTAGATTTCAACAGAAGCTGTGTTGAACCAATTTTGAAGCAGAAAATTAATTAAAAAGGTATTGGCGCTGACGAGTCTTGAACTCGAGTCCCCGATTTCAAGAGCATTGACTCTGCTTACACAACCATCGGCATATTAAAAATTGGTGCTGAACAATGATAGAAATCTTTACATGGCACAACTGATAGAAATCTTTACAAAAAGGTTATAACCTTCATTAAAAATAATCCAGGGAACATCAACTTAAAGGCTATCAGTGCTACCGAGCTATTAAAAAGCCAAATCGTTGAGATAACCAACACTTGTTCGATAAAATTTGTGCCAGACTGATGACAAAATTATCACAAAATTTAGTGGATGTGTTTTGATGGTTGACGAAACGTACAAGAAATTGGTTTTGAAGCACTTTAAGCTAGAAACTATTTAAAAAAAAGTATGATTTGGCCAGCAATTTGCATTTGTGGAGCCAGGATTTTGTCACATTTTTCAAAACGACGTAATTTGCGCTAATTCTTCAACACGATTCAGCAGTAAAGTTTTGGCCATATAGCTCGTTCACACAACTCTAATTCCAACAGAAGCCATAAAATTGTACGAGATTAATCAAATCAATGTTATCTCAAGGAGACCACAGGTTTTCGATGTATCGAAAATTTTTGGAGTGCTGAAGTGAAAAAGTCACACCGGTAGTTATGCCAGAAACAAGGAGCAGCAAACGATCATCAATTTATTATCATTCGAAAGAACATTTCTTGCTATTTATTTTTTAAAGATTTCTTATTTCAAATGATGGCCACAACTGCGATGGTCCTTTCTCAAAGTCTAATTTTTTGTGACGCGTTCGAGAATATCGAGTGGTATTTGGCGAATGACACGAGTAATGTTGGCTTCCAATGCCTCAAATTTAGCTGGTTTATTCACATAGTCTTTGAACTTTGCGTAGCCCCAAAGAAAACAGTCTAGAGGTATCACACGATCTAAATAGCCAATTCAATGATCCAGATCGTGAAATTAATTGTCAAAAAGAAACAAATGAAAAAACACCTTTAGATGAACACTTGTACAAAATACTCCCGCGAACTGGCACATTCCGTCTCAAATCGCTAAAATACCATAGGTTGTTGACATTATTTAAATTGTCGACGTTGATAAATAACCCTGCCAAATAATCTACGTTACATTGTACCTGTCGACAACCGTGTATATTACATGTCGTAATTTATACCTCGCCCTTCCCTAGAGAAACACGCGTCTCAAAACACATTCTATGGCTGATTTATTCGGGAAATATGACGTTATATTTCGATTTGGGGATAGTTTTGTAAAAGTGGATGACACAAATCCTTAACTGGCGCTTGTATAACTTCACGTCGACGAATTAAGCCTCTAGAGTGTTATGTCTGGAGTCGGCTTAATTTGAAAGGTTTTTCCAATCGCTATGACTAGAAAATTATTTTAGTTTGATGTGGGGTTAATGGGTAATTTAGATATAATGCTCTTAAATTCAAAAAAATCCGTCAGAAAAATATCCTCAACAATTCGGATTTTAAATTTTCTCTTTATAAAATACGACATACGTGTAAATTAGTTTCCAAATTATTCATATCGTATCAAACTAACATTTGTTTAAACGGACTACAGTTACTGAATTTTCATTTTATGTGGCCCAACTTTAAAAAAGTTTCCAATACTGGTTTAGACCAACTAGTACCGTCGCTAGTACCTTTGTGGTTCAAGTTAATCAATTTTCATAGACTTTACTATTAAATCAAATAAAACCTTCGTAAATTTGAACAGTTTTCATTCATTTTTTAAATGTTTAAAACTATCGAGAACTATTGGCGAGACAGATATATATTTAGGATAAACGGTAAAAAAATCTAAAAACCGTTTAGATTTGCGTTTGCTAAGTGGTGTGAAATAAATAGTCAACTCTACCAGAATTAAGTTGGTTTAGTCCACACTGTCCGAAGATATGGACGAGTACTCAATAATATATTTTGTCACTCTTGTCAGGATTGGAGTACCCTTACCCTTAGCCATAACGGTAGCAATTAGTGTAAACTATTGGAAAATGTGAACGAATATGGACATCTATAGGATCAGTGAAAAAATTGTTTATTTATCGTTCAAAATATATATTCTGTGAAAAATTATAAAATCCATCAGAATTTAATTTGGTTGGCCTCTCGTTAAAAAATCTATTAAAATTTCGTAACTTTTAAATTCTGTAAAAAATAATAGTAAAGTCCGTCGGAATTTATCTTACCTGACATCACAGATTCTAGTTTGCTTAAATTATCTGATCGGCCTTTGATCGGCGGTACAAACTTTTAAAAATCATTCAAAAACGCATAACTTTTAAAATCTGTAAAACAGATAGTAAAGTTCATCAGAATTTAGTCCGCTTGACTATTTGTAAATCCTATATAGATCTATTTTGTCTAAAGTATCCAAAAATATGCATGAGTACCGCTCGTTAAAATTCGTTTAAAATTACGAAACTTCTATATGAAAAAATGCTCAAAAAATTGAATACCCATACCCAGCTATATCCGAATATGTATTCGACAGGATGTCATAATCTCTAGTAAATCATAGGATGAAATGATTAGAATTCTACTAAATTCTATAATAGTGAAAAATATTCTATATAGTTTTGAATTATTGTACTGAAGTTTCAATGTTAATAAGGGAGTTATCAGTTTGATTTGAAATTAAGTCCCATTCCGCTTGCCTTGCTTTTTTCTGCAAAGTTTGTCTTGTCCTTGTTCTTTAGGGCATTATTTGTTAATCGCATTTAGATAAGTGAATCATTTAAAATACATATTTACGTAATAAATATTATTTTGTAAACCGAAAAAGCAGTTGAAACGTCAATGACCTTTATCAAAAATTTTGGTTTTGTAAAATATATGTGTATGCTTCCCGCCCATTAATAAAAACTAAAAATTAGAAAAATTAAATTTGTATACCCTGCAGAGGGAACCTTCTTAAAATTTTCCATCATCCTATATAAAACAAAAATTTAAACAACCCCTAAGTTTTAATCAAAATAATGAACAGTATAAATATATGAATATTCCGCACAGTTTTAATTAAATTTACGACAGTATGCATATATAATCGACACGTGTATTTAAAAATACCAAAAATTATGAAGTTAAACTAATAACGATGATTTATGAGACGGATTAGGGCACATTTTCTCCCTGGAGTGCACCCATTAATATTTTCCAAAATATTCATTTCAACCGCGGCTCATATGTATACATAGTTTTATCAGATGATCGCAGACGGAATGCATATGATGTGTGTGTGTGCACGATTCATATAATTGTAATCAGTTACAATTATAAATTCAATAATTTTTCATTCACCCTGTTGTATACTTTCGAGAATATTTAATCTTCAATCTACAGTACACCTCCACTTCATACCACATGATGTTGGGAGAAAATGCACTTGTGCTGCAAACACGTCATTTTGTTTACTCATGTTTCATCACAATCAACAATTTTAATGTATATTATTGTATCTACTTTTCTGTATATACATATATATAGGGGATGAACCAAACAACCCTTTATAAATAAATAAAAAAAAGTTTAGTGTTTTAAAACAACAACAAGATGCATTCATACGTAACTTAAATACTGTGCGGAGATATGAAGAATATTATTCTTTCATTAATTTTCAATATATCAAAGAAAAACAACAAATAGTGTTTAACCTCTCTAGTTGGAGCCGAATGAGATCTGATAAAATACGTTACGAAATATTTGTTTGGTAATAGGGAGAGTATATTGCGTATATACATATGTTTGTTTCGTTTGGAGATACATTTTGAGTATGATTTTCATTTAAACAAAATACAACAAAAAATATCAAGTAGAAATCATCGATGCTTGGGAATTTGAGTTAAGCTGAAATATAAATCGGAATTCAGATAAATCGCACGATAGTTATTATACAGTGCGTAGCAAAACTTTGAGGAATACCAGACACTTTTCAGAAGGTTCACTTATTTGCATGAACTAATCTAACAGTTGTTATAGTGATTCTTTTCGCTGTGTAACAGCCTACAACTGCAAGAATCATAGAAGTCGTCTGGTACAGTTAACACAAATTCATTTGCTTGTTTCAATATGGGCGACAAATACCAAAAAAAAAATCACTTTGATAACCTTTACTTTCGCATTTTCGAATTGAATTACGTGATTGATGTGAGATTGAGATTATACCGAACTCTCAGACCAAAACTTATCCAGTCTGTTTAAACCCCATGGCTATGCTCGGCTTGGCAGCACTGGTCATATTACAAAAAGATAAAGGAATATTGAAATGACTCCCGCATCAAACTACACTGCTTCAGAAGGCAACCAATAAATTAACCAACGACGGATGTTCAAACTGTACGGCCAAGATCAATCAAGATGGTTGTCGAAGTAGGCAGCCGCATGCAGACTCGTATTTTGGACTGCCGCCAAAATCTAACCTAACCTATTATACATCCAAGCTGAAATTTATAAGTTATTAAATAATTCTCAGGTCTTATGAGTGTGTACAACATTGTGTATGTTGTAAAGGGTGTCCCAAAATTAACGCAAGATTTGAATTAAATAGAAAACACAGTTTTTAGTCTTCAGATCGTGATTTTTTTATTGAATCCTAAAATACATAGGATAGGGTTATTTATGGAATAACACATCGAGCTAATGGCCTTCACAGCTTTGCTGGCGCACTCTTTTATCGAAATTTTCCATGACATTTTTGCATACATGTGGCTGAATTTCGTTGATGCAGCGTTTAATTTCCTCCTGTAATGCATGGGTGGTTGTGGGCTTGTTAACATAGACCTTTGATTTCAAATAACCCAATAAAAAGAAATCTAATAGTGTTAAATCACAAGATCTAAGGGGTCAATTCTGATCACCGAAACGAGCGAGTACTCGAATATGCCATTCAACGAACTCTCTTCGCTTTACATGGTCATTTTGCTTCAGTTGTTGTGTTCATTGAATTTTTTAAGCATGAAGACACAGATCTTTAGTGAGTATACGCTGCAGAGAGCTTCTTGAAATTTGCAATTCGTATTCACGACGCCGAATTGATGTTCCTCACGCACTGCTTCGATATTGACATTTGAACTGCTTGTTTTTCGACGAACAGTTTGTTTAGCGTCTCCAACTGATCCAGTCTCCTTGAATTTTTCAATTAATCTCTTAACAGTTGACGAAGTAAAAGCACTATTCCGATCATATTTTTATGAGATTTTCGAACTGCGGCTGCCAAACTTTCATTATTTTTAAGATATTTTTCAATAATAACATTTAATAACATAGCCACATTTTTACTAACCTTAACCTCTCAGCTGTCAAATTTTTTTTTTTTTTTTTGGGGTTTGAAACACTTGTGACTGCACAAATTTTCGGCAAATTCAAATCTTGCGTTAATTTAGGGACACCCTATATTTTGGGTGCGTATGCATGCCACCAAGGTAAAATACAAGTCTACTTTTTTAATGTATTTGTTTAAAATATGTTTTTGAACTTTTGCTTTGGTCCGGTCCAAAGACTGACGCTCCTCATATAATAAAATATCAGTTAAAACAACTACAGGTGAATAAAACAGCTTAAAATAAATACAATGATTGCCGTTAAGAACCTAGCGTTTTAGGGTTCAATACTTTAAAACTTTACATAAGCTAGAGGAACTTTCTCTAGACACACGGTATCACAAACTCGCTTAAATGCGTTGATATTGCAAGGCATCTTTCAAACCAGTTTACCTACCGGCCGTGTGCCCCTCAATTTCGTGCGTAATTAGTCTCTATTTCGTCCTCTAGTTCACTATATGGAACAGCTTTGTGCCCCACTGCCGCATAATCTACACGGTGTAAATTTCTTCATTAGAGTAGACAATGGGTGTTAACTATTATTTCATTGTCTATGCCTATTGTATACTCAATTGTCTACACCATTGTCTACGTCCATATGTATATGAATCAACCTTCATTTTCTTCAAATTTTGAGATTTTTTCTACATGATTTTCGACCTAGTCTACATATTAGTGAACATTTACTACATAGTCTATACACTCGATGCTTGCTCGACAATAATTTTAAAATTGTTTATATACTACTCGTAGACTGATCCTCTACGTCGTAGAGGATCAGCACTGCTATGGAAGATATTTTATCTTGGCCCGTTAAGATCTTTATGTTAACGGGATACTTAGAACAAGCTGCTTCTCTAATCCATCAAATTTCTCTATCTTTCTTACCATTTCTTGAACGTCTCTTGCGCAAACCAAACAGGTTTTATAATATCTGGTAACCTAGAATTTAGGCGTTTTCGTAACTCACATTTTGCCTTGTTCTTATCTTACAATTAGCAGAATATCAATATGGATTCGTCTTTCTAAGAAAGACATTACCGATATCAGTTGATACAGGTCTGTGATTCCGGTTCGTCCGCAATGGCTAATTTCTTAGATATCGCCTTATGCTTAAGACAATATTCCAGAGATATTAGGCCAACATTGAACCGTGTAGGGCAACCTCTATATTTTGAAGTTTGGCCTGGTCCGTTGTGGCATTAAGTCTAAGATACTTGAACGCCATACACATGATTTCTTGATTTCTGAAGTGGACACGTTTTTAGTGGACATTTTTTTCGTGGCGAATCGATATTCCACTTCTGACACCATTCTTCGTCCTACGAGGTGGATTCGTGCCCGTTTTTTTTCGATTTAATGTTGTTTTTATTTTGTTAACTGCGTTCACATATAAAAGGTTGTACATATATAGTCACCATTTTTAACCTGCACTCAACCAATTAAGTTAATATGTTTATAGTCAAAATCAGAACACCAAAATCCATAATTGTAAATACCTAAGTTCGTTTTAAAAATGTTACCAACTATTCTTCTAAATTTCATATAATTCAAATTTTACAAAGTATTTATCACAAACCAATTTCAAAAGATATTTAATATCGACTAGATTATACATACAATGCCCATTAAATTCCAACTCAAGAGTATAACTCATATTTTTACAACATGAATTCAAATTTGTTGAGGATCTGTACACCGTATGACACTAATTGACCCTTGGTTAAAATATGTTTAAGGACACCGAAAAAAAAAATCATTTTAAGTGCACGATCAAGATAAACCCAAAATTATTGTCGGCATTTTGCCTAAAATATCAAGTTATGGTATAATTACAATGTACAATACAAATTTGGAGTAGCTCCCCTTCGACTCGCTAATGCTTTAATCGAATTTTAATTCACCTACATTTTTTCGAACGCGACCGATTATGTTGTTTCTCATGTATACCTGTACGCATAGTTATTGATCCATTAATACGTTAATCATTCTTAAGAATATTCTTACTTTATCCCCTTCCCCCAATGTTTGTCCGTTTATATGTTTTGTATATATAGGTATATTATGGTCGATAGTCATACATTTTCGAGCACAGGTGAATTTTGAAGTTGATATATGGTAAATTTATTTTCGTTCAGCACTTAGATCCATATCGTAAATATAGGCATAAACATCTTCGTGAAATGAGCACTTTTTTCGTGCAAAAGTTCAACCAATAAAAAAGTTGAATATTACGAGTATATAGGTATTCATAAAAATGAATATATATATAAAGACGCTTAAAATTATATAACGCATTTAGGCCATCAATAATAAAAAAAAATATTAATTTATTGATGATGTAAAGGAATTAAGCTTTAAGCACTTATACTCGCGTATAATAATCATCGCACCATAATTTGGTTGTTACACAATAATGAATAAAATTTAATTTGAGATAAATTTTGAAACGTGTTGAAAGATTATGTACCGTGCGCGCTATAAATGTTAATTATTAAAATTTTATTTAAATGCCATAACATAAAAAAAAATTATAACAACAATGTGAAGCATTAAAGTATAATAACATTAAATATTAACTGTTAAAATAATGTATAATACGGATGTTAAATTTGAAATATATGTTTTCGGTGTGTCTTTGTGCATATTATGGGAAAAAATGATATTACAAAATCGGAAACATGCTTTGCAAATTATAGGTGAGGCTAATTATTTGGCATTATACATGCCGGAATTCATTCCGCAGATTTTGGATTTACGGTTTTGTATTTGGGAAGTCACAATTTTAAATTTGAACAATTGCCGATTTTGTTTATTTAAATTTGGAGTTACATTTTGGAGATTCTGAACTATTTTAATTTTAAATTTTGGTATTAGAAATTTGACATTTATGGATTTCGGATCCTTAATTACTAGAATTCAAATAGTTTATTTTTATTAAAAAGAAGATCTAAATTTGAACTAATTTGGTTTTAGTTTGGACAGTTTTGAAATCTTAAATATTAATGCCCATTTTAATTTAGACAAGTGATATTTTAGACATTGGTTTCTAGATTTTGGATTTTTCATTTTATATATTGATTCTGCATGGAATTTTGAAATTTGAGTTTTCAATTTAGACATTCGATTTTAAAATTTTAAATTTTTGATAACCGATCCAATTTTAATCCGATTTCGGATTCTGAATTTATTTATATTTTTTTGGATTTTCCATTTTAGATTAGTGATTTTAACACCTGCAATTTTGAATAAGGAGTTCAGAATTTGGGATTTTAATATTCTAATTATTTAAAAAGCGATTTCCTACTTTGTATATTTAATTCTGCATTTTTAATGTTGCGTTTTGAATTTTGGATTATGCATGAATTTTCAATATTTAGATTCTGAGTTCTGTAAATCAATAATTTGATTTTAACGTTAGAATTTTGTAATTATAAGATTTTTGAAATTAATTTTGGATTTTAGAAGATAAAAAGATTTGTAAATTTTATGAAGTCATAAATGAATAAACTCTTTTTAAAAAATTAATTTATGAAACGTGTAATTCAACCAATGTTTATTTAAAATTTAATTAAAACTCAAATAAACATTGGCTGAATGCTACATGTTTCATAAAATAATTTTTTAAAAAGGAGTATATTTGAATCAGCTGTTCATATATATCCAATTTATATAAATTAATAAATATAAAACGATTATTAATTTAAAATAAAGACAGCAAAAGTTTTGTGAGTTATTGAATAAAAAATTTTGGATTTTAGTTTTAAATTTTAAATGATGATATTCGAATTTTCGTTTATTTTTTATTTTTTATTAAAGCGGTTGGAACCTCCTGAGGTTCCGCACTCAATGCCACAATGGGCCACGGTGCAAACCAAGAGGATCAATCCTAATTCGCAGGAGCGTACTGCAATCTTAGCAAACTGCAAAAGTTCGAACCAAGGAATGGATACTAACTGATCTACGTTCAAAGATCCGGAAGAGAACACTTGGGATTTAGCTCCGACAAAGGCGGGACAACTGCAGAGGTACTGTACGCAGTCGTCTACTTCCTCTAGGCAGTCGTCACAAAAAGCATCCTGTGCTAGTCCCATGCGTTGAAGATGAACCTTGAACCGTCCATGGCTGGTGATAAGTGCGACCAGAATTCTGAGTTGGTTCTTTTTTAGGGATAATGCATATTTAGTGAACCTCAGGTTGGGTTCAATAATGAAATGTTTCGCCTTTCGGAATAAGGGAATTGCTGGTTCGGGGCAAACAAAATTACTACGCGAACCAGCTTTCGCTAACAAGTCAGTAACCTCATTTCCCTCAACGCCACAATGAAGAGGCACCCACATGATCCTTACTGTCGTGTTAGAGCAAAGGAGATTAATGTAGTGCTTGCAATCTTTGACTAGTTTGGACATAGTCAAAGGATTAACGATAGTATTAAGCACGGCTTTACTATCTGTGCAGATAATAATATCCCTCCCTAAAACGCTAAACTTCAACGCCTCAATCGCACAATGGGTAAGTGCAATTAATTCAGCTTGAAAAATCGTGCAGTGTTTGCCCAGGCTACCCGAGAATCTTACCTCATATTTAGGACAGTACAATCCAAACCCTGCACTGACTTCCGAATGAGAGCCATCCGCAATCATTCACCATTTCCAGCTCCGGAATAAGTGTCCTATACTTATTGAGAATTTGTCTATGCCCCGTAAAAGTCCAGACGACATTCCTTGCCCCAATGCACTTTAATCGATACGCAGCAAAACACGCTGCACCCAGAATGTGGGACTGCAATTCGGGCATATGTAGAATATACTCCATATAACAAGATGTATAGAGCAGATGATATAGCCCCGGTTATAGCCCTACAGGCTGTCCTCTGCAATCGATCCAGCCTTGCTACCGAAGACGTCAGTTCCACAACCGGCCACCAAACAACTGAAGCATACGACAGTAGGGGTAAAACCAGTGATTTATAAATGAAAGAATCATTTTGGGGGTCAGACCACAGGAATTGCCAAAGGCGCTTCTGCATTGCCAAAAAATAGCAATGGCCTTTTGCAGCTTATAATCAAGATGAAACTTCCAGGAGAGTTTACCATCTAGAATGACACCTAGGTGTTTAACTTGCTCTGCCCTTGTGATCGCGTCAGATCAGATAAGATGTTCAGGTATTTACTTGCTCGACTTGCCAGCTTTAGGTATGAATACTTCTCTACTCCTGCTCCAGGCGCGCGGTACACTGCTAAAAGCAACGCAGGCCTGGAACAGATGAGTAGGTAAGTGCTGATGTGTAGAAAACCATGCTGTAATTCAGCAGGGAAAACGCCGTCCTGACCACTCGAGTAAATGTAAATGAGCAATGAGGATCCTCTATTATTGGTATTAGAACTGCCCCAAATGGTATCATGAGCGTTAGCATCACAACCAATCACTAGAGGTAGTTTGTTGTTACCCTACACCACATTATAAGATTCACCATTTCCTCTGAAGGAGGGGGTGAGGTGGCATCATAGGGTAGATATGCTGATGCAATGACAAGTTTGAAACGTGAGTCTGCATACACGAGAGTGATCAGCACTGCCGTAAGATCAGCAGTGCTACATTCATTAATTAGAGCGGCATCAATAGCATTAGAAATATAAATGCACGCTCTAGTTTTAAGGACAGTGGACTTACGAAAGATCCTGCCAAGCTTTGAGTTCAAACCAGGAACAGCACCATCAATAAGATACGGTTCCTAGATTAGACAAAAATCTGTGTGCGAATTTACGTTTAGATTTTCGGGGCATTGAGTTTTGAATATTAGCTGTTGAATTCTGCAAAATTTTAAATTTTCAAACATTTTAATGTTGGTAATGAATTTTGGATTTTTGAATTTGAATTTTTATTTTAAATTTTTAATTTACGTTTTTTCAGAATTTTGTGTTTCTAAACTTTAAATTAAAATTTTCAAATTTTGGATTGAAATCTGGAAATTTTAGATTGATTTAGATGGTTTAAGATTGTATTAGACTTTTTACTATTTATGAATTTTAGCTAATCAATTTTCGGTTCTGAGTTCTATATTTCGGTTTATTAAATTTTATATTTTTTATTATGAAGCATAAACGATTCCAAAACTAGAAGTTAACAATAATTAGAATTGCAAATCTCTATAATGTTTTATTCGAAAGATGATGATCCTGTTAACAACAGGTTGACATAATGGAGACCTGTTCGTTACAGTCTTTTATTTTGTACTTAAGATTTTGTAGAACTAAAGGCTGCTGCTCGTATGCAGATAATCTATCCCGACAAATCATCCACACTTTTAACCAGTTGAATCACTAGAAAGCGAATCGCCCCTATTAATTTCTCCTCCTGAGTTGAAATATTTTTATCTTTGGGCAAATTTTCTGCATGCGACCTACCTAATAATACATAAAGATAAATAATATTGAGTAATAAGTGCCCATTATTAAATTTTTTGCTTATTTCATTTTTTTAAATGACATAAATCCCGACAAATCAGACCATTCAAAATTTCGTTTTTGTGACCAGTGATTTGGTATTTTGTGTATAAGTTCCATTTTTAGTTAAAAATTGATAAAAAATTTGTTTTAAATAAATATAAAATTATCTATATAATATAGATTATAAAGTAAGTGTTAATATTTAGAATAAAATTTTATTAATGCACGTAGTTGTTTTAAAGTAAAAGCAAAAGTGAGGTTATAGCTCGATAATGAATTTATTTTATGGATTACGCATACGACTGATAATATCCAATTTTTTTATTTATTTAGGTTCTATAACTATAAAAAAATACTTTTAACAAATAGCTATATATGATTTAATGCATTGTTGTATTGTGGCAAAAAATTACATCAACCTCATTTAAATAAGGTTAAAATTGATCTCTGATTTCGACAGCATTTCTGTTGGGATTGTTTGACCCTACTCGGTGGAATAGTTACATTTCTCCGTTCTGTCCATTACGCCATCTTCCTGGACGCTGCATTCCACCAACATAGCCATAAAATAAATCGGCACTCGTATATTCTCGCATCCTTTTAGTCCTTAGCAAATTATGAAGTACCACAGTTCCTTTTAATATAGCTAACACGGTAGCTTTACTGGCTAAAATGGGCTTTCTGTATATGCGCCACCTACTTGATAATATGCCAAAAGAATTCTTGAAACTTCTTTGGGGTTAAGATAGACGGTAATTAAAGACATTTGTGTCTAAATGCAGCAGTTTGTTTCGACCAGGATAAAGGCTCATGAGGTTGGGAAGCAAAGGAAATGATTCATCTCCAACAAAAACAAAAGGATATTGCTTATTGTCTCTAAGCATTTCTGGCATAACTGCTCTCCCAAAGCTGCTCTACCTTAATATGGTACTGTCTCCGGTATGACCGGGTGCTCCAGTTTCTACCATTATAAATTTCTAATTTGCGTCGATTATAGCAAAAAGAACAACACTGTAGTTGTGCTTAAAATTATAGTATGTAGAACCGGAATTTCCAAATGCCTAAATATAAATTTATATATAAGTAAAATGTATAATATTTAATCAGGGAATTTCCACTGCTCTTCGAAATCCCTCGCAATTTGCTTCCACATAGTAAAAGAGGGTTTAAGAAAAACGGCCCCCTTTAACGCGTCCCACAATTTTAAGCACGGTTCTCTTATAATTTCTGAAGTTGTGCTTTTAAAATTTTAAAATTTTAAAATCGCTCAAAAAATTTATAATTTTTCACAGATGAAAATTTGGTGTATTCACAGCCAAGTATACATAAATCTAAATGAAGAAACACAAAAATTAAAAAACAAAAACATTTTTGAGCCAAACCCAATCAATGGCTAACTTCATATTCTGAGTAACGAATCAGCGGATATCATCTGCATACGAGCAGCAGCCTTAAATTTTATAAATTTTTATGAATTGAGAATTTGAAATATAGAATAAATAAAATTTAGCAAAGCATGAGATATTTAAATTTTTTAGAGTTTTTAAGAATTTGTAAGGAATTTAAGCATTTAAATATTTTGTAAATTTAATTCAACTTCAACAATTTCAGACATTTTAAATTACAAAACAAAATTTCGGAAATCGTCCAAATTTCTGAAAATTTCTGATTTAAAATGTTAGTGAGACAATTTTGAAATTTTAATTTTACTGGAAATAAATTTAAATTTAAAGTTTAAAATTCTCAGTTCCAAAATTTTTGTAATTTATATAAGATATAACTGGAACTTCTGATATAATGAAATTATTTAGATGAATTAAATAAAATTAATAATAAATTAATAAATTTTAAATTAAAAATTTTTTTAATCGATTTATATTTAATTTTAAATATCAACCGAAAGTTTAGGTTTAAAATTTCTAATTTTATAAAATCTATGTTTGAAATTTTAGAGTACCTAGAACTCCAAATTTTAGATTCGGTATTGTCAATTGTAAAAGATTCAACATCATAAAAAGATAAAATTTCTAAATCTTAGTTTTTATAAATTACATATTTCAGACTATTTTAGAATTCTAAAAATTCGTATGAATTCTTAATTTTTATGAATTTAGAAATTTTAAATTTTAAATTGTTAAAATGTATGATTCAAAATAACTTCGAGTTAGATTTTCGATGCCAATTTTCAAATAAAAAAATTATCATTGAAATTCTTCAAAATTCTTCTTTAAAGATTTTGAAACTAAAATTCGAATTTTTAAAAATAATTCAGTCATACATCAAAATTAAGCATAATTTCGAATTTCGATTTTGTGAATTAATCTCAGCGAGTAAATTTTTAGATTAAATTTCAAATACAATTCCAGAATTAAAATTCTAAATTTGCTAAATTTAGGTTTAAAATTCTAGATAGGCCTAAATTACAAAATTTCAACAGGTCTCATCGCATAATCAACTTTTCCCTGTTTGCTTTATCGTCCTTACTGTAAAGGATTAGAGAGTGCAAAGTTATCTTTCCGATTTAACTGTTTTTTTATTTAATTACAATTTTAACGAAAACGCTGGTACACTAACTAACATACCGGAGTAAGATCACCATTGTATATTTCCTCAAATTGGTTTGTTGATTAAAATTGTCCAGTTCCAAAATAATAGACCCCAATGTGCAAAAACCATTTAATTTTGAACCCTCTTTCCAATCACGATCGATATTATTTTTTTGGTATAAATAATACATTTTAAAATATTCTAGGGACGTATGAAACTTAATTTCTAAACTAACACTTTATATTATCCCATTGTCTCCTAGCAAATACATACTATAAATTCAAATTTTACCTTTCAGAATTTGGTCGGAGCTGTATGTGTGACCTTGTTTATATACAATCATATATCCTCCCTTATTTTATCCTCCCTACATATTACATATATAGAGCGCACAGTACTTTTTATCATTTCGATGAATTCACTTGAGATATAGAAGTTTCTTATCATTTTTGAATTTATTTAGGTTTTTTTCTTGGAGGGTTTCTTTCTCGAAATAATAACCAAGCAACTCAAGTAGATAACCACTCAAAATTATTTTGTTGAAAGTTTTTTTTGTTTTTTTGTAAGTTAAATACTGTATACGAATTATATATAGTTAATGGTATAATGGTAATACATGAAAAATGATAGCAATACCTACCAAAATATAAAAGTTTTTAAAATGGTTGAATATCGTTATAGATACTCGTATCATATACGGATACAACTTTGAGGTAGCTGTGAATGATGTTAATAGTATACATACCTACATACATTGTTTCATTTTATATAAAGTTAGTTCCTAGAAAAGTTTTTAATTTTGTTTCATTGTTTGTTGAAAATCAAAACAAACAAGTGTTGTTCAGGACGGTAATGGTTTGAAAAATGAACTCCTTTTATGAAGCATAGAATATATATACATAGCCATACATAAATCTACATAACATATAAGAGACGGTTCTAAAATATGTGCATAAATTTTAACCAAGTCAATATAATGCTCGTTTATCGCATGTATGCATATAAAGATATATAGATTTAGATATAGAAAATGAAGTGTTCATAAAGTAAATATTTAAGCTAATACATAATATGAATTAGTTAGGGATAGAATTTTATCCTTGAAAAATGAAATTTCCAAATAAAAAATGATTTCCAATAAACGAAGATTCGCTATCCGACGATGAACGATGGTAATATGGTATCTCAAAATAAAACAATTCACTATGTTTGTTTAATAATTCGAAGTTAGTTTTATTATGAATTTATTTATTATTTTTAGTTTTATTTATTTTTAATATCGACGTTGATTTATATTTTATTATATTGATACACAATATTTTAATTCGTTTTATTATTGAAGATTATATTTAATTTATACAATGATGTCGTATGACAGACGAAAATGGAATGAATCAACTTGACAAAAATTATGATCGTCGCAAGCACAAAACCCTATAGACAAATTACGGTGATGTAATTATTAATTTAATGTGTTTGGTTTTGTACTGCGACGAACATTTACAATTTTTTCCGTCAGGCGTGAACATTCCCACGACCTTGAAATCTCTATATATTTCAAAATAGTTAACAATTGCTAAAATATTGCTAAAATTTTGTTTATCAGAATTTACATAATTACAATATTATATATGATGGTTTAAATTTATTTATTCTTATAATTATTACATTTTTAACCAATATATTTTGATATATTATGGTTTGTACATTGAAGTGAATTGAATTGTTAATTATGTTAGAAATTGTCTTCCTCGAGTGGCAGAACACTAATTCGATTTACTGCCCTTTTCAGCGTAGACTGTGTAGAAGTAGGTCAATTGACCTTTGAAGGCTGCTCTCTGCTTTTTCAATAAATCAAGGTTGTCTTTGGTTGTCTCATCAGGTGGCATTTTGTACGCGTATTGTTACAAAAACCAAAACAATCTCCCACTAAATTACCGCGCCAATTCAATTAATCGAACAATTAACAACAATTGATAACAATTCAATTCGAACACAACTTATTCTTAACTATTGTATATACTACTTAATTGATTTAAAAAGAAATAAATTTACCACACTTACACAAAATGATCGATGACTCTCAGCTGGTTTGCCCAACAAATGATGTGATGACTCTCAAATAGTTTGTCCACTGCGTGTTGTTAGATGTTGACAAATGTGTACACTTTGATGAATAAATTGGTTTTTTAGATGATGGTTTGAAGATGTTGAACCATGCGGTGACCGCTCTCAGGTTATGTATTTTACAATAACAAATTTATGGATGTATAAGTTGAAGATGTCGAAAACATGCGGTGAACGTTTTCAGGTTATGTATTTTACAATAACAAATTTATGGATGTATAAGTTGAAGATGTCGAAAACATGCGGTGAACGTTTTTTAGGTTACGTGTTTCGTAGTAATGAACTTGAATAACAAGTAACTGTTTTACACACACTGTTTTAAATGTCCACATTTTTAAACATCCGGCTTTTTCAATAATCCGGCTCTTTCAATAATCCGGCTCTTTCAATAATCCGGCTCTTTTAATAATCCGGCTCGAAGGACCAAAATGAAAAATGAAATTTCCAAATAAAAAATGATTTCCAATAAACGAAGATTCGCTGTCCGACGATGAACGATGGTAATATGGTATCTCAAAATAAAACAATTCACTATGTTTGTTTAATAATTCGAAGTTAGTTTTATTATGAATTTATTTATTATTTTTAGTTTTATTTATTTTTAATATCGACGTTGATTTATATTTTATTATATTGATACACAATATTTTAATTCGTTTTATTATTGAAGATTATATTTAATTTATACAATGATGTCGTATGACAGACGAAAATGGAATGAATCAACTTGACAAAAATTATGATCGTCGCAAGCACAAAACCCTATAGACAAATTACGGTGATGTAATTATTAATTTAATGTGTTTGGTTTTGTACTGCGACGAACATTTACAATTTTTTCCGTCAGGCGTGAACAATCCTAGAGACGTGATAAATTATAAAACTATATATATTTTTTAATAACAATATTGATTTTGAAACATCCAGCGATTACAAAATAATAATTTATTGCAAAACCAACTCTTGACAGCATTAATTTAGTCATTGGAAATATGTACTAGAAAGGTAGAAATTGCGTGTCCGAATTAGTCTTGTATTTTAATCAATTTTATGTTTAAGTCATGTTTCATTATTTATATTTGTATAATAAACGCTTGTAATGTTTGTATATACATATATGCATGTATATATTACGGCACGCTATACATGCGTATACAAGTACAAATGGTGCACACCACATGGGTAAACTAACGAATCAATTGAAAATTTGATTAATGGTAATTGTATTGAGAAAACCACATGCCATTTTCAAATTCCGTCATAAATACGGTGAGGGATTATGAACGATCCATCACAGTGGTACGAGTATATGCACTTGACTTTAAAATGCAAAATCTCTGGATTTAACATGTAAAACGAACCGTAATATATTATACACATATGTAGATACAATATAAGAATGATGAACCGACACGTGCAAGCTTTATTATATTTTTGGAGCTAAAACGACAAATAAAAAAAATTTACCCTTGTGAAATTCATCAAAAAACCTCTTGACGGTTCTAAAATTTTTTGTTGTTGTTGAGAAAACATAATTTTTACACTGTTACTTTTGCATGACATTTTTAACATCACGCGTGTGTTCTATATATATTTATGGATGAAGTAGAGGAGGAATTTTTGTTAATTGTGTTTTTTTTTGACAAACACTTCTCTTACTAAAATTATGCGCGTATATAATCAATCCTATTGGGACCATTTAACATTTACAGAAATTCGATTAAAGTAGAAACAGTATACACTCAAGCCTCTCAAAAATATTATGCCATAAAACCTAGAATCAATAGATATATACATATAAATGAGGGTGACATTTTAAAGGAATACAGTATGTATGTTCAAATATTGGTTTTATACTGCCTGGGCGCAAGCATGTAACTTCCCATATCATAAATAACTTTAGATATTCCCTTACTTTTAATATTTATTTTTTTCACTCATACCACGTCGACACCCTATATTTTTTAAAGGTTGGACATCAATATTGTTCGATACAGTAGTATTCTTACCGGTGAAAATTCTTCTAAACTATATATTCGATAAAATCTCTTGAACGAAAAACTAATTGAAATGATTAAAATGAATTATTTGTATTGATTTCCACACCCATTGCTATTTATATATACCTACATCCATCCCCATGTCCGGAAACATTTTCAATTTCCTTTTAATTAAACGTACAGGCTAAAAAATAAAATTAAAATGACCCTTCAGAGGTTTATAGTATAAATTCCCTTTAATGTTTCGGGAGTTCATATTTTTGTTGTTGTTCTTAAGAGTCTAGTTGTTAAAATTAATCAAAAAATTATCCTAATGAATTTGGAGTAAAATTTAATTTCGTAATGGAAGGGATGTTGGTCAATTAAAATATGCAGTGCAGGAGAGATTATTATTATTAAAATTGGCTGGAACCCACGAGGATTATGCACTCAATGCCACAAAGGCCCATGGTGCAAGCCCAGGATTCTATTAGAATTCGCAAACGCGCACTGCTGCCTTCGCAAACTGAACAAGTTTAGACCAAGGCAGAGAGGACCACTGATCTAAATTCAAACACCTAAAGTTGAATACCTGAACTCGTATAGAACTGAACGCAGGACAACTGCTCACGAAGTGAAGGGAGTAATCATCCTCCTCAAGGCAGTCCTCGCAAATAACATCATGAGCTAAACACATACGATGTAGATGATCTTTAAAACGGCCATGTCCCATAAGAATCGCTACCAAGATTCTTAACTGGTCTTTTTTAAAGATAAAGCATACTTCGTGGACCTCAAATTGGGTTCCTTAATGAAGTACTTCGCCTTACGACAACTAAAAGTCGCAGGCCACTGAGATCTTAGGTCTTTCAAAGCGTAATCTTTATAACTTTCTTCTTATAGTTGAAAGATATTGGAGCCGCTGATTCAGGACCAATTAAAGTTAATTGGAAGCCAGCTTTTGCTAAACAATCCGCGATTTCATTGCCTCCGATGTCACAATGAGCCGGTAATCATATGACCGTAACTTTATTTTTAGAACAAAGAAGGTTCATGAATGGTTTGCATTCCTTGACGAGTTTAGAAACAGTCAAGGGATTTCTTAAAGAGTTAAGTACAGCTTTACTATCTGTACACAGTAGAATACTTTTGTTTTTAACAGCAAAGTTCAAAGCCTCAATAACACTACATGTCAGCGCTATTAGTTCCGCCTCAAAAACAGTACAATGCGAACCAAGACTACCGAAAAGTCTCAGATCCGTCCCAGGACAGTAGATTCCAAATCTCAGTGATTAGAACGAGAGCCATCAGAATAAAAGACAATGGCCTCATCTAATTTATTAAGAAAAACCTGCGAATTCCACAAATCTCTCGAATGATAAGCCAGCGAGAAATGGTTTGAGAAATGGAATTCGGGTAGTAGTCTGTCATTAACCATATCGATTTCTGGTAAACATGAAGAATAATTACTAAAAATTTGTCGATGTCCCACGATAGAACCGAAGAAATTCCACGCCCCAATGCACCTCAGACGATAAGCTGCAGAACAGGCTGTTCCTAAAATAAAGGTGCGTAACTGAGGCAAGGAAAGAATGGATTCCATAGCAAGAAGTGGAGTCGAGGACATAGCCCCAGTTATGGCTCTGCAAGCAAGATTTTGTAGACCATTAAGCTTGGCCACAGAAGCCCTCAGGTCAACTAGTGGCCACCACACAATAGAGCCGTACGATAGGTTGCTGCAGCTTTACAAGTAATTCGTCAATGACCAAAAGCCACAGCAGAGGTGAGAGCACACCTCCCTGAGGACAGCCTTTGGTGACCTTAACAGAAACTAACACACCATCCAGCTGCGCCTCCACAGTGCGAGACTTGAGCATGGATTCAATCCATAAGATAATGGTGCGATCAATACCAAAATTGGTACAGGCAGTAGTGATTGTAGCAGACGAAGTGCTATCGAAAGCTCCCGCAATATACAGGAAAGTACCCACAAGACACTCCTTATTATAAAGAGATTTTTCAATCGTGGTTACAAGTTCATATAGGGCGGTTTTACAGGACTTACCGACTCTATAAGCATGTTGCATGTTACTGAGTGGGGAGGTGATTAGAAAATGATCTCTAATGAATCTATCGACAATTCTTTCCAGAGTTTTAAGAAAAGTTGAGGATAGACTAATAGGCCGAAAGGACTTGGGATCCGTATAATCGGACTTACCAGCTTTCGAGATAAAAACAACTCTACTTCTGCTCCAAGAATTTGGAACAGTGCTAAAAGCAATACACGCTTGAAAAAGGTGGAGCAAATGATCCTGAATTTGAGGAAAACCCTGCTGTAGTTCAGCAGGAAAAATACCATCAGGACCGTCAGCCTTATAGATGCAAAGGATAATAGGCTCCATCGCAAGACATCATGATTGATCAGCTTGTGAGCCAAACTCCAATCGGGACTTGCAACAGACGTCCTAGTGAGATCGGCAGCAACATCATTCGAGTTGACGAGATCACAACCAGGCAATTAGCCGAATGGAGCAGCTCACCAATTTCCTTGTTGGAGGAGGTAAGCTGTCCATCCGGTAGACGCAGAGAATACAGTTTACACGTACTGTTCTTAGCTAAAGCTTTATTGAGTCCAGCGACAGCAGAAAGACTATTGATTTCCTCGCAAAAATTCAACCACGCGGATTTTTGAGCGGATCTTAGACTTCTTTTATATTCCTTTTGTGCTAACAAGAAGTTATCCCAGTCAATCTGTTGCTTAGACTTTTTTGCTTTGTTCTTCAGTTTCCTAGTAGATTTTCTTAATTTTTTAAGGTCAGAGTTCCAGAAAGGTTTGTTCCGAATCTTTTGATTAGTGATAAGAGGACATGATTTTTCAAAGGCTATAGTAATTGCTAATGCAAGTGACGATGCTTGATCCACAATGTGTTTCCTCGACCGAATAACCCTCGGTGGCGCAAGTAGAGAACCTATAGCTCGAGAGAGAAAAGACCCCAATCGGTTAATTTCCGATTGCGGTAAGGTTTAAGAGGTGGTCGTTTAAGATTGATATTAAACGAAATACACCTGTGATCAGAGATGAGGATGTCATCCGTCACTCTCCAGTCTAAAATTAAATCAATAATGGACATGGAGCATAAACTAATGTCAATCACCTCCTGTAGGATAGAGTTGACAAAAGTAGGCTCACTTTCAGTATTGAGAGTCTCAAGCTCAAAGGAGCTTATATAGTTAAACAGAGAAGAACCCCTGTGATCAATGTTCGTACTACCCCAGATCGAGTGATGAGCATTAGCATCACAGCCGATCACTAAAGGGGTATGCTTGTTCGTACACCATGTCACAAGATTAGTGAGTTCCTCAGAGGGAGGAGGTGAAGAAGAGTCATACGGCAAATAAACTGAGGCGATGACCAGTGTAGTGCAGGAATTAGCGGATACCAGAGTAATAAGAACAGCCGTAATATCGGCCGAGCTACACTCGTGAATAAGAACTGCATTGATATTGCCAATAAAAATGCACGCTCGAGTTTTATTGACAGAATTCTTACAGAAAATTCTGCCATTAAATAAGTTCAATCCAGAGACAACATTATCAAGAAGATGTGGGTCCTGGATTAGACAAATATCTGTATGCATAACAGAAAACAACTTCCTTAATTCAAAAGAAGCAGACTTACTGTATTGCAAGTTGATCTGTTTTACTCTTAGCATGGACGACATTGTAGAGTCGGGCAAAAAGAAGAATAAAACTTGTCTACGGACCAGAGATAATCTTGAAAGAGATCCTCTCCAGAACGTACTGCAACAACAAACCGGAACCTGTTATACTCTCGAAGGATTTCTGGTCAACCCGGAAAACAATCGATTGGCGATTTGCCTCTCGTTTGCATCGGACAACCTTCCATCCTTCAATTGCAATAGCTGGATTCGTCAGCTTGATGTTAGTGGTTACTACACATGAAACCTCAGGCGGACCAGGAATCCAAGTTAGTAAAAGAAGTGGTTTTGGGGGGTCGCCAACCGATAGTTGACAATCACTCCAGACATCTTTCATTTTGGAGATTACCTCACATAACCACTTGTAGGTTCTCGACATTGTTGCACCTGAAAATAAAGACACCATCCGAAAGATAACACCCAAGCATCTGCAGTACCAACCCTCACGATTTAGCCGAGTCAAGAACTCGACGACTAAGTTCGAGCCGGAAAACACCCAATTTCTCCTCATCAAGAGAGATACCCGGATTGTTCTCACGAATACAAAACTTTTTAATCGCAGATTCAGCGACGGTTGCGCATACGAGCGTGGCTTTTTAATCGCTATTTCTGGAGTGGTACCGGTTATGGTACGCACTCGTTTGGGAGTGCCAGCGGAAGTGCTGGGCTGCTCCGTGATTGTACCTAGTGCTAGCCCAGACAGTCTTTTTTGTAGACACTGGCGACGGCGTTGGAGAGATTAGTATTTGCTTGAATAAACCAAGTTTCTTGTTACATAATTACGTCACTCACGTTATTTTATGTTTTTTTTCTGACCAAAATTGACGTCCTATCAAACCTGATGATAATTAAATTTGAAATTTTCGGGATATATCGCTCAAGAAACATCTTAGTGTTAAAAGATGTCAACATTTATTTTACTTTCAAAAATTATGTTAACCTTCAAAATAAAAACCAAAAAAATTGCAAAATAAGCATTTGGTATGCTTCAGTGCCAAAAAATAGAGATTATGGGTTTAGCCTGTGCAACCTTCAACAGCGATGCCAAAACGGAACATTCCTGGTTTAATTGTTATGCTGTGTGTTCGATTTTCAATATGGCATTATTAAACCATATATGTATAATTGTAAAGCTTGCCGAAAACACGTTAAGAGTGGGCCCTTCCGATTATCATTTATTTCTAACAATGCAGCACATATATTACAGAACAACGAATTACCATTTGAGACTATTGTTGCTAAATGGATCTGTTTAAACCCCGAAGAAAGTGTTTTCGATGGCACTCTTGTGTTAAAATTATTAAAAATCTAAGCTTACCTGTACCCTTTTTATTATAATTAATAACCTAATTCTTATAAATCATCAATTATCAGGATTACTAGGTGTTAATTGTATAATTTTCATTAGAGGAAATTAAATATTTAACTGAAGGTGTGAAATTTGACGTAATGTGATTTTTCCGAAACGTGGTTAAAAACTAATCTCACTTTAAATATAGTATAATATACGTGCCAGTGTTGCCAACTGTTATTTTTCGGGCCAGACTGATGTCAAAATAGTGTTAGATTGACAGCATACAGTGCTAAATGATGATGAAAAATATTTACCTGGACAATTATAAATAATTCGACTAATTCGTCAATATTAAGGATTTCATTTCAAAAAATTTACAAAACGACTATATGAAATGAAATTGTTTACTAGTACATCAACGATGTTCAGATTATTTCAGAAAGTCGAAAAATCTTGAAACTTATTCCGAGTTTTTAAAAATATGTCAATACGTGGTTTGCATTTTTAGACATAATGCGAATGTAGAAAGGGTTTCTTCGCTTGTAACTAACCACCATTGGCTATAGGCAGTGGAACAAACAAAACACTCATTTGAAAGTAGACACAATTGATGGAATGCAAGTATGTATGTATAATATGAATATAGATTGTGCAGATTTTTATAATTATCTTCTGCAAGACTGTGAGACCTATATTCTCCAAAAGCTCAGATTTACATAAAAAACTTTTATGTCGGAAATCAATAAAAATACATAAGTTTATTATTTAATATAGAGAAACAGATAATTACAAAATTACAAACTGTAAACATTTTTTCGAATAGTTAATTTGTTGAAATTTTTTTACAAAAAGCTTATTTTTTATAAACGAAGGATATTTTTCTTGGATCGGAATCAATTAGAATATTTACGCTTGTGCTTTAATTTAGAAACAAATGATTATGAATTTTAAAAATTTAATTTAATATTGAAAGAGTAGATATAACTTTTTTATTTCAAAAAGCTCACTATTTCATAAAATAACTTTTATGTTTTTAGCTCTTTTTAAATAAACAGATAAATGAAAAATCTAAAATTTGATTTCTAATTTGCAGGACAATATTGTGAAACTTAGTTTCAAAAGCCCAACATTTTCAAGACATAGCTTTGATGTTAGGTCAGAGTGAATAAAATATTTACACTTGTATATTGCACATGATTACAAATACTTAAACATTTAGGACAACTGTAAAACCTTAAAACCGTCTTAAGTATAACGTTTATCTCGGATCGGAAACAAATAAAATATTTACACTGGTTCTTTAATAGCGGAATCCAGATGAATAAAGTTATGGAAACCTTAATTTCCAATTGAATGGACAATTGAACGTTTGTTACCAAAAAGCTCAACTTTTCATAAAAAAAGATTTTTGTCGCATTGGAGTCAAGTAAAATATTTTACACGTGTTCTTTAAAAGGAGCAGAATGTTATTTGCCAAAAGCTCATCTTTTCAGAATAGAACTTTTATGTCTAATCAGAATCAATTAAAATGCTTTTTCAACTGTATTTAAATTATTTTGGATTTACATATGTGTACCGGAAAGTTATGACCAATATTGATCCGATGTTTGAACCATTGAGGTTACTCGGTGAAAAGGAAAATCACGGTAGGAGAAAACGAAAATTGAATTGGCGCTCAATATGTTGATATTCAAGATCACCTATACGTGGTGAACAACGTTATATGATGTAGTAGATTTTATAACATAAATATTCGAATAAGGTGGGTTTATTCTCTCGAATTTATGACTCTAAAATAAATTGGATACTGCTAAATCTGGCACGGAAAGTGCTAAATTGGCATCACTGATACGTGCTAGCGGTGATGTATGTTTTATTTAAAAATGTCATTGAGCTTCAGATTATAACATCAATATTGTATTCCAAATTTAGAAATAATTCTAATTAGAATTACTCCAAGGCTCTATAATATTTTAATAACGATGGCCTCTAAGCCAACTAGGAAGTAATTTTGTGAAAATCTGTAGAAGAATATTTGAAAATATACTCTTTTGGTTTTACCACCATCATTTCATGTGGAAGGTTTAACAGTGATCTTAATAAGGTGTCACGTAACAAGCAAATTCATATACTTGTTAAATAAATTTAAATGCAAAACTATTGAACAAATTTGCAACAACCCAACATGAATTTTACTAAAAACTGAATAATTTCATCAGATGGGACATCATGAACCATCAATATTGCATTTACACATAAATAATATATTAGATGTATAATGTTAACTTATAAATAACTTGGACAAACGTATTTATTTTCGAGTAATTCGAATTATAACATAGACTTCACTGGGAGCTCTAAAAAAATTAAAATTTGACGGATTACTCCAGCACTCAACGCCACTAATGGGCCCACAGTGCAATACCCGGACAAACACATATGCATACCCATTAAAATCACCCAACCGTGATTTTTGGTCACCACCGGGGATTCGAACTCGACAACCTCGAATAACAAAGCAAGGACGCTACACTGATAAAAAAGTATGCTCCTATTAAGCGGTAACGGTGTATCATGATAAACTTTATTAATTGTAATGAAATTTCTATTGAGAATAATTCAATAACCTCAAGAAAACGAATTTCTTGTTCTGATTTATTTCATTCTACCTTCGAATATATATGATTAATAAATATTCAATATTTAATCTCAGTTTGATAATTTGTTCTTTGATTGATCGGAATTCTTAATATATTTGATAGTAAAATTATCAACTTTATTAAATAATATTATTGAATTATTATATCCAATTCTTAGTTTAAGCCAACTTGTTATGAAATCAAGAATATTAGTTGTAGATGTTAGTACAGATATTCTTAAAAATATAATACTCCATTTGAGAATATTTTAGATTGTTTTGAAAAGATTTATTAGCAAATTTTCTCAAAACGAATATATTATACTACAGTTGAGAAGAAGAGTTTCTTTCCATAAGAATGTACAATACTTATTTCAATATTTACAATCCACAATTCTTGTTTCAAATTTATTAATAAAACATATTTTATTGAAATTATTTGATATATTATTATATATTTTATTTAATTTCCCGTTTGTACTTTACATATTTCTTACATTGGTTATAATAATTTCAGTATAAGGGAATCTTGGCTTAATTTGAGCCATCTTTTAATTTCCTTACTGTAATAGGTTTAATAAAAGTTTTACTTTTAAGTTTTATAAATTCATAATGAAATAATTCTTTAATAAAATAAACATTGTAATGAGCATTAAACATTATTTCAAATCTTTGACAAAATAACATTGTTGATTTATTATCAATTAAAATGTATTTAATTTTAAATAGTATTGGTGTTAATTCTATATCAGTTTCTATAAAAAAAATAATTATCTGTTTGAAAGATTGCATTTTGATACGTAATATGTGAAATCAAATTATTATAATTATTTATCATATTTGACACACAATTTTGCTTTACATGTTCATCAATTTCAATTAAATAGTTAGTGTTGGGGCTGAACTTTATAATCTTAAATGTGCTGTCTAATTTTTTATTAATCAAAATTGAGTAGGCAAATTGAATGGCACATTTCTTTGCTATTGAATATGGTGCTACTGAAGTCCAATTTATCATACTTGGTTTTGATATAAAAAAAAAAAGTTTGTAAGAAATACCAAAACTTTTCTGCTTCAAAAGGATATTTAATATCCGGAACAAAAAATGTTTGGAAGCAGGTATCCACGGTAGTTAACAAATTATCTAACATGTAGAGAATGGTGCATCATATTCCACAGCGTATTGAGTTTTGTGATTTTCTACATTTAATACTACAATCAGTGGCTGCAAATTTAATCCAAACAAAAATGGATGAGTTTTAGAATCTCTAAACTTTTATGATCTGGAATAAAAGAAAATTGATAAATATTTATTTATCTGTTTTTTAAAATTCAAAACTAACTATTTTCCAATTCTCCTAGTTTTGATACTCGAGCTACTGCATTGGAGTCTCCTTCCCAATTTCTTAACAATAAGGTGCTGGAGTTCGGGAGTTGATTCCGAAATCTATATTGATCTACAATGTAAAGAAATGGAAAAAGTAAAATTACAAATTTAACATTCAATTTTATTCTTTAAAAATAGTGAATCAGAAAAAAAATTCAAACTTACAAGTCGATATCCGCTAGAGCCCGAATACAAAGGCCATTCTGTTAGTACTCTCAAAATGTTATATGTTATATACACATTCAATTGAGAGATTTCCTTTCGTCTGTTTTCACTCGTTGCTTTTCATTTTATTTTCACAGTTTCCTATAGCTCGTGGAAGCAGCTTAGCCAACCCTTATTTTGCGTAAATTCCGCATCATTTACCGGACTTTCTCAATCGGCTGGAACAGTTCCAGTACTTGTTGTTTGATTTTCCTCTGACGTTGATTAGGTGGGGAATAGTAGTATTGCTATTGAAATAAACAAGCGGTTTATATTTTATCATTAATCTTAATTGTGAAGGATACAGGATAATATCCTTGCTCTTTCTATATTTGTATATAACTAAGTGTTTTTGTCTTTTGGAGGTATTCTCGCCCAAAGAACAAAATACGTATGAAAAATCCATTCACATTTTTTATTTAAAATTAAGCATCTTACTTTTTGTTCCGTTGGAAAATGTTGGTTTATATTATCCGTCATTTTTTGGAAATGCTTAGGTTTCATCAATAAATCTTTTGATATAAACTCGCCTCTAATGGCGTCAATTACGTTAAACAACTGTACTTGGAAATTCATTATGAATGTTTCATTCTGAAGGCATTTTTATTTACGGTCTAAATTCACTTTTATATGACCTGTTGCACATGAAATATCCCGGCGACTATACTCGGCTTAATCGAACACTGTCACTGTTGTATGTAACATAACCTATATTCGTATGTAAAATATTATGTAATATAATATACATACTTATATTTAATAACAGGTTTTAAATTTTTATTTTAAACAAATTTCACTTTCCTTTATTTTGTTCACTATAATTATAAAACAACCACACCGATAAGAAAGGATATACTAATTAAGGATATACACCGATAAGAAAGGATATACTAATTGATTTCGCACCTCTGTTCACTAGTAATAATCAAACAATATAACTAAACTGGAAATTTCATCTAAACATTATTCATTCTGTTAAATATTCATAAACTCTTTAATTTTGTTCACAATTCAATCGGCAAAATTATTCTTAATACTATTCTTTTATGCTTGTTTATGAGAAAAATGCATCAAAACTAGAATAAATGTGGTTTTATTCTCAATTTGAACATAAGCAGAATAAATTCAAGAATAAAGACAAATAAAATTGATCTTTGCGAACGTTTAAAGAGCCATACAGACTAAAGTAGAAGTTGTTTTTAATTTTCTTGAGTAGTTCCTAGTTCTTCTGGCTCTATAAATACACGAGCTATAGTTTTTTATCGGAATATGTGCACTTGTGCTTTTGACTAAATCTATTATATCAATTCGACGTTATGGTCAAAGGTTACATTATTTTAACTCGTGTTAAATTAAAATACATTTTTGTTAAGGGTATAGTCATGCCAATATAAAGCGCGAGCTCTGCTATCAATGATTAAACAAACTATATCACACCATAAAATTATAAAACTATAACTATAACTAAACAATTTCTGCAAATTAAATGAAATTGGCGTTACACATAAGTACATAGTGCCGCTAGGTATTTGTTATTTATTGAAGAAGCTGTTTAAACAGATCTTTTGAACTAACCTTTTAAATAAAACATTTTTTTTTTTCACTGACATCGGTGTATCCCATCCTAATAAACACCCTTTAATTTGGTATGAGAACTATATAGCTTATGCACAAAACTGTGGGTCAGTTCACGACTCCAATCGGTTTATAGAATAATTTACAAACCTTTTATATTAAAATAACTATGTAAATTAATTACATATATAATTTAAATATACAAAACCAGTTCATACAATTAGATTTCAATAAGCTTTAGTTAGAAATTATGGATGTATAGTAGCTCTAATATATCATCATTATGTTCATATAATTATCTAAATATTGAACGATACACGAAACCGAAAAATTAAACGTTTGCTTTAAAACGTTTAATTTTTCGGTTTCGTATAGCAGCTATCACAGTATTAACATGATCTTGTAAATGCATTAGACTAGTTCTTCATCAAACTACTGGATAATTATTATGAATCCGAATCAATTATTATATTGAAAACAACAGAAAAGTTTGTTATGATTAAGCCAATCCAATTTTTTCATAAATATGAATAAAAAATGGCGTAATATTAAATTCGGATTACTTGAGGGTAATTTTTTGACTATTAAACAGTTGTTTTAATTGAATGGACTTGAAGGTGCGTTCACGATATCAAAAAAAAAATTTCTGGTACAGAAAAATTCACCACGAAGTTAGCTATCTGAGTTGAAATATGCTCAACTCGAATAAAATTTCACCAGGCCAGCCATATTAACAAAACTGAATATTATACTTGTTTTGCTATTTTGTTGCTTTTTTATTTGTAAATAAACAGAGAATTGTCATTTTGAGTATAGTTAAACAAAAGTTTTCACTCAAAAGTCATAATATTTTCGTTATTAACAAAGGCTACACTGATGAAATTATATTTCGAGTAGTGAATATTTCAACTTCATACAGCTAACTTCGTGGTGAATTTTTGTGCATCAGAAATTTTTTTTAGTATCATGTACGCGCCTTGAAGACTGACTACAGAAATCATCCTGTGAAATATAGTCTTAAAAGTATAGTCAATTCTATCGTTTACCTTCGAGGTGTAAACATCGCATTTTGTTTTGTGCAAATTTAATTTTTTTTTAAATAAAATAAAACAAGTCTTTTTACATTTAACAGTTAAATTTTCTTTTCATACCGTGTCAAGAGTTGCTTTTTTTTGCAATTTTAATTATTATTTCAATTTTTTATTATAGTGAATTCAAATTAATTAATCACTAGTGACTTATTCTTAATATTAATAGTATTTTGGTGTTCAATTTTTGTTAGTTTTTGTTTATTTTCTCGTGCGTATGGTGGCATTATGTGCGCGAAACCGCAGGTTCGTTTTTAATCGTTCAGTGCCTAGTGGTTTCTGAAATCTGTTTTAGTTTGTATAATAGTTTCTTTTAATTTATTAATCTGTGGGTATTTGTGTGATTTTAGTGCATATATGACATGGATTAGTCGTGCTCTCTCCACGAGTGTGACGTTTAAGATAAGTGTACCGCTTTTTTTTCTCTGTTATTTTACCTATGCTATCTATAGCAGTAATTTCAGATGTTAATTCTTTCATAGCGGCATATTTTTATTTATATTTATATTTTTACTTTTTATTACATTTTTAATTTTTATTTTATTGTTATTTCTTTTCTTCTGTTTTGTCCGTTTTATGGTTTTACTTTTTACTTGCATCAGTTTATCTACCGTATGACTCTATCTTACCTCCTCCCTCAGAGGAGCTGGTTAACCTTGTGACATGGAGCAAGCACAAGCACATCCCTCTTGTAATCGGTTGTGATGCTAATGCTTATCACTCGGTTTGGGGTAGTACGAATATTAATCAGAGGGGAACTTCTTTGCTAAACTATTTAAGTTCTTCTGATTTTGAAATTCTAAATATTGGCAGTGAGCCGACGTTTGTTAATTCCATTCGACGTGAGTTGATTGACATCAGTTTATGCTCTATGTCTATTGTTGGTTTAATTTTTGATTGGAGGGTGACAGATGATGTTCTCAGCTCTGATCACAGCTGTATCTCGTTTAACATTAACCTTAAACGACCACCGATAAAGCCTTATCGTAACAGGAAATTAACCAATTGGGGACTTTTCTCTAACGAACTGGCTTCTTTACTTACCCCTCCGAGAGTAATTCGGTCGAGTAACGACATTGAGATACAAGCGTCTTTACTTGAGTTGGCAATTTCGACTGCTTTTGAAAATTCTTGTCCTCTTATTACAAATCAGAAATCTAATAACAAACCCTTTTGGAATTCTGACCTTAAAAGGTTAAGAAAATCCGCTAGAAAACTTAAAAATAAAGCAAAAAACTTCAATCGTCAGATTGATTGGGATAATTTTCTGGTGGCTCAGAAAGCATATAAACGAAGTTTAAGATCCGCTCAGAGAGCTTCGTGGTTAAACTTCTGTGAGGAAATTAATAGCCTGTCGGCTGTGGCTAACCTAAACAAAGCCATGGCTAAGAATGGTGTTTGTAGGCCAGATACTCTTCGTCTACCTGACGGCCAGCTTACCTCCTGTCATAAAGAAGTTGGTGAGCTGCTTCTATCTGTTCATTTCCCTGGTTGTGCCATTGTCAACTCTGATGATGTTACTACCGTATTATCTAAGGCTCCTTTTGTGGCTCCTGATTGGGACATGGCTTACGAGCTGATCAATCTCGATGTTCTACGCTGGAGTCTATTTTCCTTTGCACCTTATAAGGCTGGTGGGCCTGATGGTATTTTCCCGGCTGAATTACAGCACGGGTTTCCTATTATTCAGGACCATCTGATAAACCTTTTCCAGGCGTGCATTGCCTTCTGCGCTGTTCCTAAATCCTGGAGCAGGAGTAGAGTCGTTTTTATTCCAAATGCCGGCAAATCCGTTTATACGGATCCCAAGTCTTTTCGACCTATTAGTCTGTCTTCAACTTTTCTTAAAGCCTTAGAAAGAATCGTCGACAGATATATTAGAGACAAGCACCTAATTACCTTCCCGCTCAGTAACATGCAACATGCTTACAGAGTTGGTAAGTCCTGTGAAACGGCCCTACATGAACTTGTAACTAGGATTGAAAGATCCCTCCATAACAAGGAGTTTCTTGTAGGTACGTTCCTCGATATAGCGGGCGCTTTTGATAGCACCTCGTTTATCTCGATTATTAATGCCTGTAATACTTTTGGTATTAACCACACCATTGTCAAATGGATTGAATCCATGCTCAAATCTCGCACAGTACAGCTTGAACTGGATGGCGTCGCAGTATCTGTCAAAGTTGCCAAGGGCTGTCCCCAGGGGGGTGTGCTCTCGCCTCTGCTTTGGCTACTGGTCATTGACGGTTTAATGGTTAAGCTCCAGCAATCTGGCTTCATTGCACAGAGCTATGCTGATGATCTTGTCTTAACAGTTTCTGCCAAACACTTGAATATTTTATCCGACTTAATGCAGCAGGCCTTAGATATTGTGGGGCATGGTGCATTGACAAGGGTCTGCACGTCAACTCGTCTAAGACAGATTTAATTGTGTTTACTAGGCGCAGGAGTGGCCTGGATGTATCCACTCCTTCTCTCTTTGGGAGACCGATTACTAGATGTAACCAAGTCAAACACCTTGGTGTTATCTTAGATAGCAAACTTTCCTATAAAACCTCATCTTGACTCCAAATCACAAAAAGCTACTGCCATATTTTGGCAATGCAGAAGGGCTTTTGGAAAATCATGGGGTCTAACACCCAGGATGTTATTTTTTATTTATAAATCGCTGGTCTTACCGATACTATCTTACGCGTCGGTTGTGTGGTAGCCAGTTGTTAATCTAAAGGCGTCTATTGCTAAATTTAAAAGTCTTCAAAACACGGCTTGTAGAGCTGTTACTGGAGCTATGTCCTCGACTCCACTTCTTGCTTTGGAGTCCATTCTTTCCTTGCCCCAGTTACACACCTTTATTCGTGGCACTGCTTGTTCTGCAGCGTTTCGCTTGAGGTGCATTGGAGCCTGGAATGTTCTCGGTTCTATCGTGGGGCATAGACTAATCTTTAAAAACTACACATTTTTACCAGAAATTGATATGGTTAATGATAGATCACTACCAGAATACAACTTCTCCAACTTATTCAAGGTGGCTTATCCTTCTAGGGATTTGTGGTTTTCGGAGGATTTTCTTCAAAAATTAGACGAGTCCTTAGTCTTTTTTTCAGATGGCTCTCGTTCTAGCCTCAGTGCTGGATTTGGAATCTACTGTCCGTGGTCCAATCAGAGATCTTTTGGCAGTGTTGATTCGCACTGCACTGTTTTGCAAGCGGAACTCATAGAGCTGACGAATAGTGTTATGGAAGCTTTGAACTTTGCTGCTAAAAACAAAAACATTATTCTGTGTTCTGATAGCAAAGCTGTGCTCAATTCATTGAAAAATCCATTGACTGTCTCCAAACTTGTCAAGGATTGCAAACGCTTCATCAATCTTCTGTGCTCCAACAATACCGTTACGGTAATGTGGGCGCCGGCTCATTGTGACATCGAAGGGAATGAGATCGCGGATTGTTTAGCCAAATCCGGTTCTCAGCTAACTATATTTGGACCTGAACCCACGGCTCCATTATCTTTTAACTACGTCAAGAAGGTTATAAGGAGCTACGCTTTGAAAGATCTAAGAACACAGTGGCTTGCTACTGCTAGTTGTCGTTTGGCGAAGTACTTCATTAGCGAGCCCAATTTGAAGTCTACTAAATTTGCTCTATCTTTGAAAAAGGACCAGCTAAGAATCTTGGTCGCGATCCTTACGGATCATGGTCGATTTAAGGGGCATCTCCATCGAATGGGTTTATCTCAGGATGTTATTTGTGATGACTGTCTTGAGGAAGATGATGACACCTTGCACTTTGTGTGCAGTTGTCCAGCTTTCAATATTATTCGGCTTCAGGTTTTAAGCTGTAGTTCTATTAATGTAGATCAGTTGTTCTCCATACCTTGGTTCAAACTTGTACAGTTTGCTAGGGCTGCAGAGCGCTTCTGCTATTTAGGATAGAACCCTGGGTTTGCACCATGGGCCGTCCCGGCATTGAGTGCGGAATCCGTTCGGGTTCCAACCAATATAAAAAAAAAAAAAAAAAAACAGTTGTTTTGAGAATAAAAATATTATGTTTAGACATTCTTGTACAATAATCTTTTAAGAATCATAGTCTTCATTCTCTATTTAATCGAAATTTTTGATAACTTTTACGATATAATTGAGAATAATATATGAACGATTTTATAAATTATGTTGAAATTTGAAATTAAGAATAGAATTATTAAATCATACATAATAAATCTCAAACATATTAAAAATATATTGAATCTAGAATATTTTCAATTCCTTAAACTGAGAAATAAAACTTTAATTAAATACAACTTCTATTTAATAAAATTGATAATAACTTTCTTGGCTTATGCAAGTTACACTCGATTCATGAAAGTTATTCTTGATTTTTTTAAAATTTTGATTTTCTTTATTTGAGATATACTGTTTCTTGAAGTTAGAATGATTTTTCTTTCAGTGTACTTACTGTGACATCGAGGGTGATCTAAGTTCCCTTAATAAAATAATAAAAATAAATTAAAATAAATAAATAAAATAAACAAAATAAATAAAATGAATTAAATAATTAATATGATTAAAATAAATTACATAAATGAGTTAAATAAAATTAAATTAATTAAGTAAATAAATGAAGAGCAGGGAAAAAATATTTACAAGGATTATATTTTAAAAATTATAAAATTTACAAAAATGTATACAGAGCCTTGCAGAGCCATTAGGGTACAGAAAGGTTTACTAAAAAGTTCAATTGCAACAAAACAAATTTTAAATTACAACAATTTCCACTTGTATTGACCAAAACATCGAAAGTCTTCAAATATAAAATTTGTCTGAGTTTCTAAGATCTCCAAAAGTGTGAAGGATTTAATTAAAAGTTGAAGTTATAAGAAAAAAAATGAATTTTGGGAGTTTCGAAAATGACCATTACTTCAAAAGAGAAAATTCTTTGTAATTCGAGACCCCTACAGTACCACGAGGATTGTTTGAAAAGTTAAACCTTTAAACCTTACGTAAAAAAAATTTCGTTTTCTAGATTTCAAATATGATCGATTCAAAAAATAACTTTTGTACGTTTGGTTCAGCTGATAGTTTTTAGAATGTATTATCAGGACGGTATTTAATTTCTTTTACAATCCTAAACTTGTGCGTTTGTTATTGTTTTTGGAAAAATTCTTTTAAAAATATATTGGTTTTTCTTCCAAATCCATAGTTGTTTAGTTATTGAATTACATATTTAAAAAAGAACATTGAATGACGTTATTGTCGGGAAGGACAAATTGTACCAAAGAAGGCAGTTCTTTACAAAATCACACATCTGGCACCAAAACTATGAAATCCACAATTTTATAATTTTTTGTGCCTAAGGTCTCGGACAAAAACACCTTTGAATATCGGTATATGATTCCAATTTATTTTGTTTTCCACTTAAGGTTGCTCTTATTTTAAAAAGACGGATTTATTTAATTAAATTAGGTGTTGAACTGTTGATACATTGTCAAAAGGTGTATATACTTGTAACTATACGTATTTTAAAACCAACTCCCATTTAAATGTTTAAACAACCGATTTATAATGCCTAAAGACTTAAATAAAATAAATTCTACCTAATTCATCAAATAAATTGACTGTGAATACGAAATTTACATATACGTATATATGTATACGTAACGTATACAACACATTAGACGCGCTTCTCAATCAAAATTAAAAAATATACGAGTATGAACCGTTTTTCCGTAAATTATTTTTGCTTCCGCAGAAAAAACTCAAACACAGCATGTAGTATTTTAATGATTCTACACCCAAACCAAAAAACAAAAAAAAAACGGCAACATAACAACTGACATGTAACTACGTTGAAAGTAGGGATGATTTCGAGAGGAAAAATAAAATCAATTATGCAAATTGAAGAACAATTTATTACATTTGAAGTATGTATGTACTATGCTCAAACGTATCAAATTAATTTTTTTTTTATTATTTACGCTTGTCTCAAAACTTTATTAAAATTATTTTTTTAGTTTCTGTTCGACAATTTATATTTTTTGGGGATTAAAAATTATGCGCAGATGATACGTTAAAAGGGGATTTATGGTAATGTCTCGAAGTTAAACAATTATTTTTACGTGATCAAGACTGTGTCTGTATATACATATATATACGAATAATGCTTATACTGTTTTATTAAAATATAATTATAAATAATGGCCGTTTGCAAAATTACGTAATTATTACATTCCTACTGTTTCTAATTTATACAAAAAAAAACAACCCTTACAATTGTATTCAATGATATCACTGTACAAATTTATATAAGTCATTATAATAGCAGATACGTTTTGCTGAAAAGCCAGTAAAACAATCGTAAATGCTATGAAAATACCAGGATTGCAAATATGGCGAATTGGCCGGTTTATCTCACATTGGAAGAGACGATGAATGGCCAAAATACAAATTGGTGCCTTGCAGATATAATTCCTATATAACTTTAGAAAATGCGGCTGTGGCCTAACTTAGCCTTAAACAAACCTATTGGAACACCTCATCAGCATGATGGTAAATGTGCGGAATGAAAATAAAACAAACCTGTTAGAGTAAATCAATTTGTTGGTTATAACATTTTTCAAAATCGCGTTTCTCCTGTTTAGTATATACATAGTTTAAGTTGGCCCCTGTGGTCGGGGGGCACTCACATGTCTCGTAAATCAAAATTGCACGAACATGTTTCCCAAGAATACCACCACAGTATCCTTTGCTTGTCGTAGGAGGCGACTAAACGGTTGGATCGGTGGGCTGACGACCCGCATCCGTAAAAAAATAAAATGTTTATAATGTCAACAAAAAGAAAAATGGATACCGCCAAAAAAACACCGGACCCCCGCTCAAGTACTCGGACACGAGATTTAGGATCGGCACGTGGAACGTGCAATCACTAAGGAAACCAGGAGCGTTAGAGGGCCTAATCACGTGCATGAAGGAGTATCGGCTGGAACTCGTTGCTCTTCAAGAAACTCGCTGGCCTAAAAGTGGAGACCATGTGTCCCAGGGCTATACATTGTTCTACAGTGGAGATGACCTCGGAAATCTTGGAGCCGGATTTCTTCTTGGGCCGCAGGTAAAGCAGGTAAAGAACGCTGTTTTGGATTGTCAAGCAGTCAATAACCGATTGTGTAAGCTTCGCTTGCGCATGAAGTTAGCTAACCTGTCGATAATTTGTGTACATGTGCCCACAGAAGTCAGCCAGCCCCAAGATAAAGACTCATTTTACAATGACTTGGACGATCTGATGGGATCTATACCCGAACACGATGTTAGAATGGTAATTGGGGACTTTAATGCTAGAGCTGGCAGAAATCAGACCGACTTGTGTGAAAACATAGGTCCGTACTCCCGACACGAAACTGCGACCGATAATGGTGAGAGAATGATGTACTTTGCGGTTGCTCCTGATCTTAGAGTAGCAAGCACATTCTTCCCTCACAAACACATACATCTTGAGACATGGACACATCCTCTGCAGGATGTGAGAACTTATCGGTCAGCAAACAAATACGTAGGCAGCGATCATCATTTGGTCGCTGCAAAGCTACGATGGAAGTTTTCGTACAAGTCTGGGAACACAGCGAAACGCATGGTATGTTTCGACTGTGAAGAGGTACTGAAAACTTCGGTTGTCAGTGCTGCTCAACAGACTTTAGGTATAGTGAAAGTCAGACCCAAGAATGATTGGTTTGATGACGAGTGTCGTCTTGCAGTTGAGCAACAAAATATAGCCCATAATGAAGTGCAACAACGTCTCACAATCGCGAGGAAAAACAAGGCTGCTCTTGCAAGAAGGGCAGCTAAGCGGATTTGTAGACGGAAGAAGCGAGAATGGTGGAAGGCCGAGGTTCTGAAAGTACAACAACTCAGCAATGAGCGCAGTTCGCGTAATTTCTTTAAAGGAATTACTGGACTGCACCATACTTTCAGGCCTACGTCAACCGCCATTCGGGACCGGGATGGAAACCTCTGTGTCAACATCGACGCAGTACTTGACGCATGGAGTGGACACTTTACTGACCTGCTTGATGTCCATCATGCGTCACAGACTGTTGTTGAGCCACCTCTAACACAGACTGCGGAGATTTGCACTGAGGAGCCATCCCATGAGGAATTCACTAAAGCCATGCAGAGATTGAAACGAAACCGGGCACCTGGAGTGGACTGCATTAATTCGGAGCTCTTGATATTCGGAGGGGATACTTTGTTGAACTGTCTTTTCGACCTTATTTGATTAGTATGGCGAACCGAAGTAATGCCTGACGAATGGAAAGTGGCCGCGATATGCCCCATCTTCAAGAAGGGAGACCGCTTGAAGTGTGAGAATTATCGCGGTATAGCTCTCCTTTGCACAGCGTACAAGTTACTGTCATACTTTGTATTGGATAGAATCACTCCTCTAGCGGAGGGTTTGGTTGGTGACTATCAGGGAGGATTTCGTCCGAATCGATCAGTCACCGATCAGGTATTTTCGCTGCGGATGATTCTATCTAAATATTATGAGACATCCATCCCCGTACATCAGGTGTTCCTGGATTTCCGGCAGGCCTATGACTCGATCAATCGGGAGAGTTTGTGGTCTGCTCTGGAATACCTAGGAATGCCAACAAAACTGGTACGACTATGTAGGATGACAGTGACGCAGTCCCAATGCTGTGTTAAAGTTGAGAACAGGCTATCGACAAGTTTTGTAGTTAACTCGGGTGTTCGGCAGGGAGATGCTCTGTCCCCGATACTCTTTAATCTCATGTTGGAGTACATCTTTCGTAAAACTGAAACACCGCAGCGCAACATCTTATATCGCCAGTCCAATCAGGTGCTTGCATATGCAGATTACATATGCGTGATTGGACTGAATAGCAACGGAGTGAAAGAAATACTTGATCCGCTTGTAGAGTTTTCAGCTTCAGTTGGACTTCAGATCAATGAGTCCAAAACGAAATACCTGATCTCTGGTTTTAGGGACAATGGCACACCAGATTTTAGTAGTGGCCACCACACGTTTGAGGGAGTGAGGAGGTTCAAATATTTAGGTTCTCTTATCACTCACGATAACAATGTGGGTGAGGATATTAAAGTGCGGCTGGCAGCTGGCAGTCGTTCTTTGTATCCTCTAGGGCCACTGCTAAAATCTAAACACTTATCAAGTGCCGTGAAGCTGAAGCTTTACAAAGCGTTGATCAGGCCCGTTGTTATATGTTTGGATGTGAAAGTTGGGCGCTGAGTACGAGAGATGGCTCCTAACATTTGAGAGAAGAGTCATGCGTGTGATTTACGGCCCAAAACGCGAAATAGATGGTACCTACCGAGCCCTGTACAATATCGAGAGATCTGATGAAGATCCCCGATATTGTACATGAAATAAGATCTCAGCGAGTACGCTGGCTCGGGCACGTTCTGCGTGCTGATCCGGAACGAATTGTGCAGCGATCTCTGAAAGGAGAGCCACCATATGGTAGGCGCAGAGGTCGTTGCAGGCGACGATGGCTCCACGGTGTAGAGAACGACTTGGCCTCTTCAGATTGTCTTAGACCGTATGAAGACCATGCTCGAATGTCAGTAATGACCTTTAAAACTGTTTTAATTAATTAAGTTTAAGTTTAACACAAAATTGTTCAAAGCTGGATTATCTTCAACCAACCCAATTTTTGGTTTCAATCAACAGTTTAAATTGTTTGCAGATTAATATCAGCTCCAATCTGTTTATCGAGGAACAAGCTTTTATAGCGGCGGATTTATTTGCATAACGATTGGGTTTAGGACCCTAAAGTAAAATCGTAAGTCTAAGGCTTTGTATTTTTAGATCGTTGAAATTAACGCTATACATAAGTAAAAAAAGCTTTAACGTTCGTTTTTCTGTTCGATTTTAATTTCCACTGAAAAGTTTGACATTTATTTATATATCAGTAATTTCAACGATCAAAAATTATTAGCACTGGCGTGGTGGTAGCTACTGGAGTCATTACTGAAACGGTATGAAAACAAGCCGTTCCTACAAAAGCCGGGCGAAACGAAATTTCATCGACTTTAATTTCCTTTGAAAAGTTATCAAAGGTAATTGTAACGTTCAAAAAATAATGTGCGCGGGCCAAAAGAGGGTCTCAAACTAAATCTCCATGCAAAAAATAGCCGCCCTTTCATCGACTTGGCCAGACGACTTTTTTTCTACATATTAAAACAGTCTGGTATGAGTATTTTTACCAACTGTATATTGAATAAAGAATTAACCAATTCTCGATTAATTATTTGTCGATCATATTTTGCACATATTCAGGCGAATTATTATCCCATGTGTAGTGGCAAAGATGCAAACAACGGTGGTAATTTGAACTGGATGTTCAAAGATTTTTTATGTAATATTTGTGAATTGAATTCAATTGTCTGGCATGCATCGGAAGCTTAAGCAAATCAAGTGTTATTATTTTATCCAAGTCCGAAACCGTTAACATTCGCAGCCGAGCACAACTGTATAAATGATATATGTTTGAAAGGTCTGGGACGGAGTTTTTCCTAAAATTTCAAACATAATCGTTTTTCTTTCAGGCAAATCTCCTTCGATAGTTTATTCATGGTATTCTGCCACATTTTGCATATGGCTACGAATGACTTTCATATAAACGATGTGGTTTTGCATTGAACGCATTTTCGCTCAAGAAATTCACTATTAGATCTAAGATATCTTCAAGATGGTACCTAAAATGTTCTCTTCAAAAAATATTCTGGACGAATTTCAATATTAGCTTTAGGACATTATCCCCCGATCAATGTTCACAATGTCCAATGTTTAAGGTAAAAATTCAAATCAGTCAAAATCCAAACGAGAAAATGAACTTAATGACAGCTAAAACTTAAGGGGAAAACGTATTTTACTCTTTGGTTAAGGAAGAATGTGACAATATATGGGCACATTTGAATATTGTTCATTTAAATGCACGTAGTATTCCTGCACATATTGAAGAAATATCTCATTTAATGACATCTACCAATTTAAATATCGTGGGAGTTTCTGAAACTTGGCTTCGTGACGGAATGCCTAATTGCGTATTCCAGGTACCTGGGTTTTCACTACTAAGGAATGATCGAATCAATGATAGAACTAATATTGGTGGTAGCGTTGGGATATATATGTATGCAATAATTTGAAGATAAAACTAGTTAATCGATCTTGTCAAGAGCAATTTGAGGCACTTTTTGTGGAAGTGATGTTATGTACAGGAAAATTGCTAGTTGGTGTTATGTATAATCCTCGTGTTTGTTCTATAGTGCAAGCTGATGAGTTGATTGAGTTTATATCCATTTCGATGGATGAGTACCATCGCATTGTCATTATGGGCGATTTTAACCTGAATATGACAGATCCAGTTGCTGCAGCTAAACACTTCGTTGATTTGATGACGTCGCTTTCTGTTGACATTTTGCTTTTCTCTAATACAAGATTAACGTCTTCATTGGATTTAATGATGATTGGCAGCATGGATTGTGACAATATAATTGCACTTAGGCAAACGGCTATACCAAGGATCTTGGATCATGTTTTGAGTTTTATGTGCTATAGATACCGACATCCTCGCTCTAAAATGAAATATCAGTATGTTAGAGATTTTAGCAAATTAAATGAGGCTGCATTTTTAACTAATAGTTTGTCGCTGCGGATTGGTTTAATATTTACGTGTGTTCTGACATCAACAGTAAAGTTAATTACTTTGATTTCAATTTTATTAAACTATTTAATGACCGTGTTCCAATTAAACGCAAGTTATGTAGAAATCAGTCAACTCCATGGTTCAATAATTTCATTTTGGAGTCCATTAAAAATCGAAATCGTACATTACTACTCTGGCGCAAGAGTAAAACTCCTGCAGATTGGCGACCTTCACTAAATTACGGAACAGAACTACTTGCCTTATACGGGATGCGAAACGAAAGTACTATTTTGAAAAGTTGAACAATGGGCATACAAATGGTAACATTTGGAAATTTATTAAGAGTTTGGGAATGATGCCTACAAAAGATTGTGCAGTAAATTTTTCTGCTGAAGATTTTAAGAAACAGTTTTCCATGGTAGCTGCAAAGCCTGTTGCTTGGCCCATGACTCAATCGAATATTGATTTTTGCAATGAATTTAATTTTATTGCATTTAGTGAAAGTGCATTTAGTTAAATCAAATGCTACTGGTAATGACAATATAGTGCCTAAATTAATGAAAATTTTATTGCCAGTAGTTTTACCCTACTTTACTCATATTTTTAATCACATACTAACAACATGCACTTTCCCGGCTTCGTGGAAGAAGGCTATCGTGATTCCTGTACCAAAAGTTTCAACGATATCTCAAGCATCAGACTTTCGCCCAATTAGTATTTTACCCTATTTATCCAAGGTCTTTGAGAGTCTTTTATGCAAGCATATGAAAGAATATTTATATGATAATAATCTTTTAGACCCAGATTCCAGTCTGGTTTCAAGCGTAATCACTCCACTACTACAGCTTTAGGAAAAGTTTGTTATGATCTATTGCAAAGTATTCAAACCATTTATTATAAAGCGATTACAGCGAGGGGTACGTGGTGAAATAGATACAAGTCAGATTTATGTGGAGCACGCGTTTGGTGCTAAAAAATCTGTAATGTTCTAGAACATCAGTTAATTAATGGAAGAATCATTCATTTAGAGAAATGGAAAGATTTCACTAGTTAGTTAACAACGCCTTTTTGTGATCATTGGAATTTTTATAACCAGTTGTCTTTTTATAAACACTTGCTTCTTAATTGCACCGACACCTACTCAAGCCCTGTGATTACTATAAATCGAATACTTTTAATTGAAGATATGGATTTAAGATTCAAGAAGATTCTGATATCATCCTGTGTTAGTAAACTTAAGATTAGGATTAATTATTTGATTTATTATATTTAAATGTGTAACGAACGAATGAGTTTTTAAATTTTATTTTTTATTTAGTACCAGAAATAACTTACCTGTGCATTTTTAATTAATAAAGGAAAATGAAACTTTATTCAACTGTTTAATTTTAACTTTTATTAAATTCCCCCCTTTTTTTTAATGATTCGGTTTTGTATGCATTTTGAAAAAATTTCGTGTCACATGAAACGATCTCAAATTAGGTAACCCGATATAGATCACGAAACTTTTTCTAGTGTTGTTCGACCCATCTAAGCTTCATAGATTATATGATAACGAATAATGTCTACAATAGCCTCCAAAAGGATCTAACACGCGGTCGCTTCGTTTACGATACATTTTGGGGAAGTTTTATTTTTATTGCAAACAAGCCAACGAACACCCAATTTCTTTATTAAATCACCTAATTAATTTAATCATTTCAAAGTTTTTCCATACCAGTAGAACCATTCAATAGATTTTCCGTTCGTTAAAATAGACTACCTACAATTCAATTGGTACGAAGTATGTATAAAGTCGAAAAAAATGCAGTTCAACGTTTGGATGTCACGTAACAAAGGTAGTTCAAAATTAGTATCATCGTTTGATTAAGTCTGCGCTTAAAGCACGCACGGTTAAATTGTGAGAATGTCATTCTGAACGACATGCATCAGCAAAATTTCATTTAATGACTTTCCACCTTGTAGATTGTGCAGACCCCCACGCGTAGATACCGTATAAAATTAATTGATCAAGTCGGCGTGTAAATTGTTCTGTTACCTCAAATTTGGTTTGTGCTTTAATTTGTCTCAAAATGAAAAAACTCGACACTGAGCCAAAGGTTTTCTTTCTGAAGGCAATACCGTAACTTCAGAATCGATATAGCTTTTATTGTCCAATAAAAGCAATCTCCACGATTTTTATCGAAGAAGCTCGTGACATAAAAGCTGAGCCAACCTAATTAAATACAATATCCTGCGAGGAATTAGCAGATGATGAGCAAGCCGTGAATTTGTCAATACAAGTTATAAAATACTTCACCGCTCAATAATAATAAATCCTTTGAATTTAATTCCCGATGTTGCAGATAATAATAATTCCACAGTAATTACAAAATTAATTTGCTACCTGAAATTTAAAATTCGAAACTCGTGTCAATACTATGTTCATACCCAAAACCATCATTTTTAAAAACCGTGAAGTAGTGTAAACGGGACGAACTTTGAATTAGGATGAGCAACATTTATATAATCATTTTGGGCGTGATTCTGGAACGAATTTTATATCAAATAGGAAAATAATAAGATGATCGCATTGAACAGTCGTACGTTTCATTGTGAGCAACCTTAAAATTTATACATCAGCCATTTTATTTATAGATGAAAGACAATTCTGGACTACCATCAACGTAAAGAAGAACCATATAGTGGCTCTCCTTTCTCCTAGGCTTTGGCTCGGTATGTACCATCTTCTTCGTGTTTTGGCCCGAAAATCGCAAGCAAAATTCTTATCTCAAATCCAAGGAGTCATCTCTCGTACTCAATTGCCAGCGGCCAAATTTCACATTCAACCAGTCAACGCTCTGCAAAGCTTCAGCTTCATTGCACTTGATATAGGTGCTCATATTCTAGCAGTCGCTAAAACTTACTGATCGAATAAGGTTGAAAAGGCGGTTTCAGAAAGCCTTCTCACCGAATATCTAAGGCTCCGAATTAATGCAGTCCACCCCAGAGCGGTATTATTTTAATTTCTACATGGCTTTCGTGAATTCATGGGTTGGATCCTCAATGCAATCTTAGCAGTCTGTATTTAAGGTGACGCAACCGTAACATGTCCGTGATGTATGATTTCTATTCCATGCGTGGAGTACTGCGTCGGTGTTGATATATCTATATATATATATATGTTTTCCGTCAAGTTCGTACAAATCCGCTTAGCTGCCCTTTTATCTAGAGCACCTGTTTTAATATGTGATATGTGACTCGCCTGCAAGACGACTCATATCTTCAAACCTTTCTTCAATTACCCAAGGTCTGACTTTCACTATACCTAAAGTCTGTTGAGCAGAACTGACAATTCATATTTTCAGGTTCTCCCAGGCAGAGTTTACACAGTTAGACTGATAATAAGCCTCGTCAATGCTGTCGCTGATAAGATCATAATATCATTTCATTTATCAGACCATCACAGTTGAAACGCCCCATTGATTTGGTTGTGTTCTCAGACCTGACAGAAAATGTCTACCGTAGCTTTGCAACGACTATATGATGATCGTTAGTTTAACCTAAAAAACACTGCAAAAGTCGGAAAGACGAAATGAGAGGTATACCTTAGGGGCCTCACTGAATACACCACACCCGACTCACCCATCGCTTTTTGAACCTTCTGTGGAAAACTCAACGATTCCTTGTTCATAAATGCCTCACTCACCCAGTCCTCTTTGGGGGAATCTCAATTAAGAACTTGATCTCGAAAGATGGCGATGGGATAGCGTAGTTGGTAGGTAATAGGTATACCCATTGTAAAGTGTTCGAGTGCTAAAGGCCACCTCTATATCCAGGAAAGTTACCATCGAATATTTCATATATATAAGATTTCTCAATGGACCAATAAGGGAGTGGAATGCTGTTTCAACCGATCTTCCGTACAGTACGCATGCAAAATTTAAACAGCTCATCTTTCTATCCGTCGTTCTAGTTATTTTAGTAGAATAAAGGATAAGCTTATGGACTTAAGATCTTTGGGATTGCAATGATAGTTATTGCCCGCATTATAGTTTGCCTAAAATTACGTTTACTTCAGTCCATTTACTTAGGAATGTGACAAAGTTACCGGCTTCCATTGAAAATAACTTCAAGTCACGGTTAGGTTAGGTCAATAGTTTTCTAGACATTCACAGGAATAATGCCATCAGGCCTTCCCGACTTATATGATTTACAACTGTTTATTGTCCACAGGATTTCACTCTTATTTACTATATGACTTGCGGGGCAAACGGTTTAATTTATTTTAGGACTCTCTGGAGCCAGTACCGAGCACTCCGTAAAATGCGTTTCTAATATCAGCTCCAGAGATTCCCCACTGCACGTAGTCCATGATTCTTCCAATCGTTAGACATCAGTTGGAATGGAAAAACATTATAGAAGGTAGCACTTTTCGTCGCCGAGGACTTCTGTATTTTACCGCAATAGAGCCTCCAAGCTCTTGTTTTGGCGCTTCTTAATTCGTACTAGTATAGTTTAAGGACTTCTTTATAGCAACCCCAATCCGCAGCAGCTTTACAATAGTTTTCTGCTATTGTACTTTGGTTTCAAAGGACCAAGCCGCATTCGTACCTATGTATGTTAGATACTATGGGCCTAATGACCGATGTCTTCGTAGCAATGCTTCTTGGAATATTAAGAGAGCCAAACTCGTGAGTTTTTATTTGTCATATCCATATTTGATTTCACGAGAAGCGGACAAAAAAATGTCTATCTGACTACTAGATCTGGAGGGTATCTGGATATCCGGATTCACCGTTAAAAACTGAGGTAGTTTTTGGACTGGCTCGCCAAGTGCCAATTTGTAGAGTATTTAAAGTTTATTAATTTTAACTTGCACTCGGACACACGGCTAAAATGAACGGTATACAAAAGATAACAAACGATTATATCGTTCTTCAAACAAAACAAAAAAATAGTCTGGAGTTCTACTGTAATACAACAACTGAAATGTTTACGTCTCAAAAACTATTTTAATAAAATCAAAGAAAATGTAAACTTAAAATTGAAACTCAAATGAAGTTTAAAAAAAGTGAAGAGTATTTAAAAAAAAAAGTAAACATTTAGAAAGAAACAAATATGTAGATGAGGAGAATTTGAATATACATAAACTTTAGTATTCCTTTATAGCATGTTACGATCATATTTCTTTGAAAAAAACTTTTGTTTCATGAAGATTTTTACATTCCATAAATACGATGGAAGCTGGAAGTCTGTAAAATTATTAAAATTGATTACTATACCATAAAAACTATATGTAAGTGTATTTTTCTGATAACAGTTGAGCACAACCTCATTTAATGAAATATGTGTTGTTTTTGCAAGTCACCTCATAATAACTTTTGAAAGTTTTTTTTTTTCAGTTTGCATAATAAATCGGTCTTATCTATATGATAACACATTATAGAAATAGTCACCAATTTATATTTGTTGATCTGAATAATAAAGTAAAACTTTCGACTTATCAAGCTCTTTATATATATATATATAATACCTGTAAAAAGTCTTAAAATTATACACCAAGAAAATTTATTTGCATATACTACCTGTTATCTTATTCTGAAATTTGCATGTGTCTTATCGAGCTTAAAAATGGTATACGATGCAAAATGCGAGATTAAAAGTACAATAGCAAAAAGAAGATGCTATATGTATAAAAGTGATGTTCATGTACTTTTTGAAGACTCGTAAACCAATTTATAAATTATCTCTTTTAAAATAATCATCATTTTAGATTACAAAAACAAAAAAAAAAGGAAATAGAAAAGTTTTTATAGATTTAGATTAATTAAAAACTTTTTCGAATTGTTTTTATTTTACATTTTCTTGTTATAAACAAGATACATAAATAAAGTAAAAAAAAAACAATTCAAATAAAACTCGTCTATACCAGTACCAAGAAAAGATATGACCAGAAGCACAACGAAAGAAAAGAAAGTTTATTTTCTTGTGCAAAAAAATAAATAAAACCGAAAACAAAAATCGAACTCGGACCCCACAAAACAAAAACCAGCAATACATACATACTTCATTCTATACATAAGATAAAGTTGGAATGGTGCCGAAGACGATTTTTATCTTTTTGCAGAATTGTGTATACTTATTTCTTGTTTTATTTACATAATTAAATTTTATTTTTCTTCGAAAATCTTTGGTAAAAATAATAAAATCCCTGGTACAACGTATATACGACATTCTAATATCCAGATTTTATTCTTAATTTATTGTTGTGAAATCTGGTTTTCAATCGATGGTGATTTTATCAAAATATGCATATTAGTTGGTTCAATTCATATATTGTGGGCGTCTTATTTTTAATTCGTGTCGTTTATATAGGAATTAAATGTGAACGAACTTATGTTTAACAATCTACCTGCAAAAAATTTTCCAGCTAAATGTATTTCTTATTGCGATCTTAATTCGTGGGATTCCCTGGTAACAACCTTGATTTAGGAGTACAATTCATATTTTGGCAACTCATGTTTCCTGAACTTTACTAAAAATTTTAATCGTCATAACTATATGCTCAAAGAATTTGGTTCAATTTTCTTAGCAGCATCTATAATCGATAAAAATTTACTGAATTTAAGCTTAATTTTAAAAATTTCCTTCTGACACCAGCGAAGCAAACAGTTGTATATCTACATAATTAATATTTTATGATCAGGGACCGATCCTAAACTATAAGAATAAATTCAGTTATGCTACTAAAGTACTCAGAGACCCGAAGGGCGACCAAAGAACGTAATAAAACAATATAAGCGTGGGGCGCTCCTAAAAGACTTTACTTCGTGTGTCTAGTAGTCTTAAATTACTAATGCCGTAAAGGAGCGCCCCACGCTTATATTTTTAATCATTTTAATTTTAAATTTCTACTTGTTATAAATATACCGTGATAGGAGTAAGGAAGAACAAAATATTTTTTCAAAGAAGAATATTTTTTTATTACCACGCTTATATTACCTCACTCTGTATGTCTGTTTGTATCGTCAAATTTTATAATCAATTTTTCAACCACTTGCGATAGTCCAATTGTGCTGAAATAAACTCCGATGAAAAAAAACTCCGATGACAATACAAGATTCTAACATTTTTTCTAAAAGGCTTTGAAAAGCAATTAAAAATTTGAAGTGCGGTCAAACAATAAATTATAACTCTTCACAGCAGTACTCTGGACAGCCAAGAAGAGAGCTGCTGGACAAGCCCAAGGATATCACCGCCCAACGACCAACCGAAAGGCAAATAGAGGACGAAAAGTGGGCGAAGAAAATATAATCCTTAAATGTTTTGGTATCCTAGGAAATATGAAAACGGCAATAGAGAAACAAAAAAATATAGGAATGCCGGTCAAAAACGGAATCCTTGAATATCATTCTAAACCTGCGACTATCATTGAAGAGAGTGGGAACGCTGCGGAACAAGATCCACAGTCGAATAGTGCTAAAACGAAGCGAATTGCGTCCAGTCCCGCAGAAGGTGAGAACAAGAAGGATGGGAAAACGGATGTGAGTACAAAAGGTGATGTAAATGTAGCCCGTACAAACAAAGAAACAGATAACACCAACTGGACGGTTGTTCGAAAAAAGAAGGAAACGAAAAATGAAGGCAGAGAGATATAAGATTTTCAATCCCTAACCAATACACTGAAGCTCGAAAGGAATGCATAAATAGAAGTAGGCGAAATAACATTATGAGTAAATCTCTGTTAAGCATACAGAAGGGCAAACATGTTCTAGTTTGTTAAAAGGCGTTAAAACAAAGATAAATTCTGGTAACATTGGTGCTGAGATAAAAGCCATTCGGCAGACCAGAGAAGGTAATATACTACTAGAGGTTAGGAATAGCACCAAGAACACGGAGAGTTTCTGCAACGCGCTGAAAAAAGTAGGGCAAAGAAGGTTGGCGAAGTAGGCGCTGTAAGAAATCTGATGCTTAAAACCACTTTGGAGATTCAAGACCTGGATTGTATATGTATATGTATAGCAGAATCAGGCGGAGGGCAATGGTTGACCGCTGCTTTAGATGTATTCGCATCGGCCATGTAGCCAGCTCCTGTGTGGGGCGAGAAAAGAGCTAATTATATGCTATAAATGTAAGGGTGCCAGACACAAGGCAAAATATGTACACAGCCCAGGATCGGTGTGGTCGCTGTTGGGAGATAGGTTTGGAACGAACGGATTTTACCCACGTTCCAGGATCCGGAAAATGCAGGGTATATAGAGAGGCACTCCAGGCGGCCAAGATCGCTTTCAGAACAATTTGCACCGGAGCAAAACTGCTGACCATCTCTTGTACCAGTTGGTGGTCGATAAAGGTGCTGACCTGCTACTCATAAGCGAGCAATACCGGAATAAGGAGGTAACGTTGTACTCAAAACTTCTGTGCACTGCTGCCATCTGAGTCCCAGATGGAAGAACACGCGTTAAAAGTCATGGGACGGGCAAGGACTTCGTGGCGTGGGGGTTAAGTGTGTGGAAGTAACCTACTACAGCTGTAACTTCAGTCCAAATGAAGTGATCGCAGATTTCCGTACCAAACTTGAGGCCTGGAAAATGAGATCGTAAATGTAACGGGACAAATAGTGGTTGCCGGGGATTTCAATGCTAGAGCTATCGAGTGCCACATTCGGATACCAGAGACAGGCTTATATTGGCAATGGCTGCCAGAACCGGACCCTTTGTTTTAAACATCGGCTCAATTACAACATTTTGTCGCCCAGGTTAGACGGAGACCATCCCTGACATCACCCTCGCATCTGAATCCTTGGTGCTTCAAGCACAGGGATGATGAGTTATGGAGGATTATATCGGTAGTGACCATCAGTACATTAATGTTGGAATCGGGTGATAGACCGCCGCAAAACTCGCGGGATAAGCCGATCAGATGGAATCTACAAAGGTTAAATCCGGATCGTTTTGAGGGAGAATTATCGAAAGGAGCCCAAGTTGCGGTGAAACCAAAAGGAGAGGGAAGATCTGTAGCAGAGACACTTGTGGTTTCCACAATGCCTCACATCACTTCTGCCTGCGTATAGTGTCAATGACACGAAGAAAACAACGGCAAACCTCCAGTGTACTGATGAACAAAAGAAATCGCTGAGCTGCACATAAGATATCTCGGGCCGAGGCAAACCTTATGTCTGCAGACCACAAATACGCAAGCAAGCAACTGCGACGGGCTATTGACAAAGATCTATGGGGACTAGGATATAAGATAGTCACCCAAAAACTCGGGGCTCAGAGGTCACCATGTGTAATCGCCACTATCACGATGGAAAACATTGTCAGAACTCTTTTCCCTAGACACCTGGAAATAGCCGAAGCCGATTCTGTTCAAGTTGTCGATGTTCCTCCCTTCTCCGAGGAGGAGCTAGAGAAGGCTATCCTCTCCATGAAAAGCAAAAAAGCTCCAGGTCCAGATGGAATACCCAGTGAGGTACTGAAGCTGGTCTTCCGATATACCCCAAATTTGCTGTTGGACTCTCACCCAGGCAGTACGGATTTAGAATTGGCCTATCAACAATTGATGCAATACAAGAAGTTATGAAAGCAGTCAGGAGAGCAGAGGACCACAACTATTATTCATGACGCGTGGTGCTGTAGTGAAGCTTAATGTGAAGAGCGTATTTAATTTCGCAAAATGATGCGATATGCTCGAAGCCCTGGAGCATCGGTTCCACATACCGACATATCTATTACGGATCCTGCACGATTTCCTTAAGGTTCGCACCCTACTCTACGATACCGAAGAGAATAACTGATGCTGAGGGTCACAGCTGGAGCTGCTCAGAGGTCAATCTTAGGACCCGGATCTGAAGAAATGTCAGACGAAACCCTCTTGGTTGGGTACGCTGATGATGTTGCGGCACTCATCGCCGCCCGTGACACCAAGCAGGCCCAACTGAAACTTAACCAAGCGATGCGAACCGTAAATAGATAGATGACCGCACACGGACTATCATTAGCCCTAAACAAAACGGAGATCGTCATACTCACAAAAAAGAGAATTCAACCTGCTTCATCAATGTGGGTTGGCGAGCAGGTCATTGAGTCGAAATTAGCAGTACGATACCTGGGTGTTATGATCGATACAAAGATGACTTTCTTTCAGCAGATTCGGAGAACTTCAGATAAAGCTGTAAAGGGGTTAATGGCACTAAGCAGACTTTTGGCCAATGTTGGCGGCCCGAAGTCTAGCAAGCGCCGTATCTTAATGTCTGCGGTTCAATCGGTTCTTTTGAACGGGGTTGAGGTTTGGGCGGATTCCATGAATAAGGAAACGTACCGAAAGCGACTGGCCCAGGTACAGAGGCATAGTGCTCTACGAGTAGCATCGACCTACCGCACTGTTTCTGAAACAGCTATCCTAGTAATAGCTGGGGTCATCCCAAATGACATTCTGGCTAAGGAGCGCAAATCCGTCTACCTTAGGAAATTGGAGGTTATAGCAAAAAAATAGCGATCCTAGAGGAAAAGTCGCTCACAATAGAATGCTGACAGGCATCTTGGGAGCGAGAAACCAGAGGCAGATTAACCGCGAGACTCATCGAGCGTATGAGCCCATGGATGAAGATGGAGAGCATGGAGAGGTTGGATACTATCTGACACAATTTCTTCACGAATAATTCCGAAAATACCTCCACAGAATGGGTAAAGTAACGTCACCAGAATGTTTGTACTGCCCAGGAGTGACCGATGACAAAGTTCGTTGAAGGTATCTTAAAAAATAAAAAAATTGATTTAGACAGGAGTCAGAGTATAAAATCAAAACGGCCTACCATGAAGTATAGTGATAAACGGTCCCAAGCTAGTGCCGAGGAGTAGGGGAAGGTGTTTTTATTGGGTAGTTCATTTTCACCTTCCCCATAAAAAAAATAAAACACTTTGTTACGTTACCGTTTTTTGTCGATGCCTCAATGTTGCGTATATCATAAGGGAAACCTAAAGAGGATATTTTGCAAATTATATAATAAGAGAAAGGGAGAAAGATAGTAACCCTATTTCTATCATCCCATAGATATCGAGATTTTAGGGTTAGTTGAGGCAACAAATTAAAAACAATATCTATAGCTTCATTGCCCAATGACTAAGGATAATTTGAAAACAGTTATGATGTTTCAGCATAATGGTTATACATATACATTAGAAACTAAAAGATTTTACATTATCTTGATACATAATTCATATAACATCAGTTCAATAACATTTTTGTTGTGGTTGTACTACATACCATTATACATATACGTAAGTATTTATATAAGAAAATCGATTAGCATTAAATCGATTTTTAATGTTGCTGAAAATGTTGTTTTTTGATTTTTTTTAAACAATAATAATTTAATGAGTTTCAATCATGAATAAAATTGTATTCTTATTACTATTTTGAAAAAAAAAAATAAAAATATGAATTGATTGAATGAAAAGGAGTTATATTGTTTGCAGGATGATTTTTAAAAAAAATAAAACACGAATAATGGATTTATTAGACAAAATCAAACATTTTTGTTTTTTTATTTAATTTTGAATTAATTCTATGAATCCATACTATATACTCGTACATATACATATTAAAGTCAAATAAACTAAATCTAAAAATGTATGTTGAACACGAATTTCAGGTAACACACCTTAATATTTCCCATGCAAGCTTGATTACAATTTGTTCCCCGCGCTTTTAATTGTATACATTATGTACAATATACAGTGATTAATTACTGTACATTAATTATTTTAAAGTTGATTACGATGTAAACTGGCTTAATTATTGTAATGATTTTGGTTAAACAGAAGCGTGATAAATTTTTATTTAGTGATTAACGGATTATCAATATTAATAGATTTCAAAATTTTGTGGGTGGCATCATATTGTGTTATAAATAAATTATTTTATTTAGTTTAGCTTTTATTTTAAGTTGAATTTTTGGTAACTAATTAATTAGATGTCTTTAGAATTGTAACAAAACTGGCAAAGTGCGGCAAAAAACACAAAATTTTATTTCTAGTACGTCTCGGAAAGTACCATCAAAAATATTAATAAAAATCATAAACTGAAATCATTTATTAAAATCAACTTATTCTTAATAGGGATGGGCATTTACGCGTCATCAATTAATTTCTACGTCGACGTATCGACAATCCGTAGACAACGTAGACAATGTAGATATCGGAAAAAGACTATTTGTAGAAAACGTCGATAACGCAGACAATTGATAGAGGGATTTAGTCAACTTGTTTTAAATTACGATCGCCAGATCTGTTTAAAGTTGAATGCGATTCGGTGGGACAGTGTTAGAATTTTTTTTCAAATCAAAACGTTCTAAATTAAAATATTCGCATAATCTATCCTTAGCAAATTTAGAATTATGTACATTGTAATTAAAATTAGTTTTGTCTTTTAATCTGTTATACATTTTTTTGATTTCAGAATAATAGCAGAGATGAAATTAAAACTGGGACGGTCAAAGTATTATTTGTCATACGGCTTAACTACGGAATCGCTATTTTATAAAATAACTTTGGCTAGACCAGATAATTTTAAAGGTGATTAACATCGGTTCTATAACTAAAAACATCTTACCAACAAATTTCAAAGGAATTCCTTAAATAAATTTTAAATTTGGAATAAGTTAGAAATAAACTAATTTAGAAATCGTATTGAAACTGTAGGGGATTGGAAAGATCAAATCTTTAAATAATAATCTTATGAACTAAGATTAATGACCTAAACTTAAATAAAACTCGAAATCATCGAAAACCGCTAATTTTGCAAGATAATTCGGCAGATCTACCTTTAAATTATCTTTAACATATTAAAATATATTATGGGATATCAATGAGGATCCCCTAAGCAACAGCGTAAGGTATGGTGTTAAGGACTAGATGTATACATGACGCTTAACATTTGTTTTATAATGGTTGCCCAAAATACCGAGCACATTTTTAGGAATTTTAGTAGATATAAAATTATAAGTTTGAGTGAATTTTTTAAAGGGAAATTCAAGTGGATTCGTACTATGGAGTTGAGTTATATTTTAAACACGTTTTGCAGACTTTTTAACGGATAGATTCAAAATTTGAGGCAATTTAAATATTAATTAAAACTCAAACATTGATTAGAAAATAATTTTTTGTTATTATATATTTTCAGTGGAACTTTTTATGTTAAATTCAGGGTACAATTTTAAACATAGATTTATAGAGTATTTAAGGGCAAATATAAATTATAAATATTTACTCAAATTTGAGTTTACATAGACTTAAGTGAACTTACAGAATAGAATCCTAGAATGAATTTCAGTCAAAATTTTTAATGGATTTTTAAATGAACTATATGAAAGAAAATAAAGTAATACTTCAATAAAATTTGAGTGCATCGAAAATTTTAAATTGAGTTAAAAATCAAACATTGAGTTGAAAAAAATATTTTGTGTTATTTCAGTTTGCGTATAGATTTTGAATTATAATTTAAGGTTTAAGAATTAAGTCAAGTTTAAATTTCACTTTAAAGGGAAATTTAAGTAAATTTGAAATAAAATCTTTAGTTAAATGAAACGAGTGAATATATTGAGTGCAACTTTAAATTATATTTAATCGTATTTGTACTTGAATAGCTTTTGAACTATGTTGAGTGGATTTTCTTAAGTAAAGTTCCAGCGAAAACTCTAGTATGGGCTTGAATCAAGTTTTATTTATAATTTAAAGGGTATTTCAACGTAGATTACTTAAACAATATTATAAAGAATAGTTACGCAATATAATTTAACAACAGACGAAAGTCGACGCATGCATTATTTACTAGAAATTAATTGTTGGTAGCTACTACAAGTTGAAAAACAACGACCTTTGACGGCGTAAATATTTGGTGTGTGATTAGAGATTACAATTTGGTTTTCCCTATTGCATTGGAGAGATATCGACAACGTAGACATCGTTGATAATGTAGACAATTATAGTGTGATTTTGTAAACTAGTTCTAAACTTCGGTGATCAGATTTCTGTAGGATAACAAAACGATACGGACGGTAATAGATTCAAAATATCATTCAATGCATTTGAATCTAATTTATCCTCTCAAAAATTTAAGTTAGGTAAACGTTTAAATGTAAATTATTATACACGTGTTTCAATAATTTATCTCAAGAAATATAGAATGGCCTGTTTTATTATCTGTTACAAACATATACGGTTTTTCGAAGCTCTGATATAATTCCATAACTATAGAGGAAGTAAAATTAAAACTAAAACACCGCCCCCGTTGGCACAGTAAGTAGTGCTTGCTTTGTTATTTTAGGGTCTCGGGTTGGGTGTTTGGGTTCCCGGTGGTGACCAAAAGTCACGGTTGGGTGTTTTTAATGTGTAAGTATATGTCTTTGTCCGGGTACTGCAACGTGGGCCCATTAGTATCATTGAATGCTGGAATAATCCGCTCGACTTTAATTTCATTTTTTTTAAAACTAAAACTATATCAAATTATTATTTGTCAGTTTCTAACGTTGTTTTTAATATTTTACAGGGATGTGATAAATTTAAAAATTATGCTGTATTTATTAACACAAACTAGTAAACTAGTTTTTATGATATAGTATCTTCGTATACGATTTTTTACAAATACAACTGACTTGTTCATTCGAGTTCAAAAAGCTAAAATATCGCAGGTTGTTGATGTTGTCTTAATTGTCGACGTTGACAAAAACATTGCCAAGTATTCTACGTAATATTTTACGCGTCGACAACCACGTAGATTACATTGCGTAATCTACCTCGCCCATCCCTGATTCTTAGTCGTATATGTAAACTCGATTTGTTTACACCTAAGTCTAAATGTGTTCAATTTGACCAATTGACTGCAAAATATAATATACTAAATGGTATGCCATGTAGACTGAAGCGCCTATGTTAATGATATTACGAAAATTAAACATTTTCAAAATTTTAGTAATTTAGGCGAACCAATGCCAACTGTATCACGCGGCCACAATTTTTTGGCACGCCCAAAATTGGAATAAAAAGTTCCAAAATGAAGTGCGTATATACAGTGACTTGAAGGTTAAATAAATCATTAATTCAATCTCAAGTGATAAATTCCAACTTGGATATATAGATTTTGCTTAAAATGTTAGCAACAACAATCCCCCCCCCCCCCCCCCCCCTCCTCTCCAAATCTTAAGCCAAATTAGTAAAAATAATAAAAATCCGATGGTTATTATTTATTTGTCAATTTTTCAAGTTCAAGTCCATCAAGTTTTCAACGGACCAGTCACAAAAAGCAACTATAAGATCGTTTAAATCAAGGTTCGATCGTAGAACATATTTGTATGTTTTCCGAAAGCTTTATAGCATAATAAACTTGAACTTTGGATTGCTGATTTTGTTAAATAACTCTAACATATTGCCAAATTGGGATTTTACCCCTTAAATACAATGCACAGTAGAACCTTTACGCCTTACAAATTTTTGTAAGGTTTTGTTACGTTTAGATTCTAGATTTCGGGGTTGTTTTACCCCGAAATTTTACCAACACATAATTACACTTAGTAGAACTGTTAGTGAGTTTATTGTCCTCTGACGCAGAACAGAAAGAGGATCGATTTTCGTACCTCTTTTGAGATGCGGATCCGGTATCTCTCGAATCAAACGTTGCAGCTTTAGCCTTCACGATTTGAATAAAATGTTTCAACATTTTTATTTAATGTGATGTAATGTAATGTAATGTAATGTAATGATGACCATTACTGAAGTTGGTCCGTTTTCCTTTATCCTGCTTTTTCTTTCTCATTTCATGGATTCAGTCGCTGGTCCTTTTTATAGTACAGCTCTAAAATGCGGATATATTGATAATATCAGCGAGTGTGGTCACAATGTTACTAGTGCGAGTAGAATTTATGCTGCACGCTTCCTTAACCGTCGCCTTTCAAATTTTCCAAATCTGACCATAAGCTCATGAAATCATTAATAAACGAATTTTAATTTGAGCTCATCGATTGGAAGTTATAAATTAAAAATATATTAAATTAGTTTTTAAATGCATCTTGCTATTCGGCAACCTGCGTGATAAAAATCAGTTATCTCTTATCATAATACATAAGAACGCGATATCGTTGTTAACTTATCATAAAAAAATTGTTTCCATTTCTTGAAAAAAGTATATAATTCGGTTTAAATATACTTTTATGATTACTTTCAGATAATTTTAAATTAAAAATTTTCCATTAAACTCGCTGCGTGTAATTATATAAAAAAAAAAAAAATTCGGTTACCGAAAAAAGAGGTTTCAAGAAAAGAGATCATAATCTGTAATAAGCAAACATTAAAAGTATTTATAATAATTATACCATTAAAAAGGAGAAAGGAGCTTTCAATTAAGTAATATAATTTAATTAAAATTTTATAAAAAAATTGTTTTACTCGTAATTAAATTAATATTACTTTTCAAAGTGATATTGTTATCATTTAATAAAGAAAATTCAAATTTAAGATATTTAAATATCAAAGGTATTTTTTGTGTAATTGAAATTATTCAGCGCTCCACCAATTGCATCTATACGAACAGATGGAACAGTAAAGATGGAACAGAGCGATTGACAACTGATGGTATAATAGTAGATACCAGTAGAATTTCTAACAATTTGAAATATGTGTTTACCACAAATAAAAATGCTTTTGACTAGAAAAATGGTCTTTTGTTATTCCTTCAACCTTCTCAGACTACCTTTTCATACACTGTAAGAGAACTCAGATAAAGAAAACGAGGACATTCGGCAAGACCTTCATTTTTCCGAGATGATTTGTGTCAATATAATATATGAATGTCTGTGTATTCGTAATTTTTATATTTTAATTTTTTTATACCCCACAAATCTCAACTATTTCTAAGAATTTAATTTTTTGTAGGAAATGTCTGACTTTTTACTTAAAAGGCATTTCATTTTTTCTATTTTGTCCTTTGAAACATGTAAATATATATATAAAAGGTATTTCATTTCGAGGTATAGAACTTTAAGTTGGCTTTAAGTGAAACGCGCTATTTTTCCACTTTATAGTCGACATAATGAATTTCATTTGGCTATCACAGCCATTGTTCAAGAACCATCAAATCCACAAAACGTTACTGTTACTCTATCATAGGACAAATCATGTGTTTAAAAATGATGCTAGTCAACTGGCCACCACGTTCATGTGAACACCGCTGGACTATTTTATTTGAGAGGATGTGAAGTCATTTTACGCCGATAAGCCAGAGACTATTAAACAATAAACACTGTGATCGAAAATTGTACTTCATGTCCAAATCATATTCAAATATTAATGACATAAGATTACCTTTGAAATATATAAATAAATACATAATCTAAAATGATTGATCCCCCAATATGACGTGTGAAATGCTTATTTAAATCATGTTAATCGAGATTTTTACTTACATATTTAATTGGAAGATTCTTGCAATCTATACTTGAGACAATACTGCACCGTATACGCGGTTGAATTAAAATAATCCGTGAAACTTTAACTATGACCGGTCCATATAATTTAACACACCCCACTCCATGGTAAAGCGAATTCGAGTTCAGGAAGGCTATAAGTGCTACCGAGTTATTAAAACACCAAATCGTTCAGGTAAACAACACTTGTCCATATATATAAAAACCTATAACTTTCCTATTATTGTGGCAGGATTGTACTGTCCACCAAGACATTCTATTAAAAATAAACAATAATCAGAGTTCTTCAAACGTCTGGGAAAAAGGTTAACAATAGGGTGTGATTTCAATGCGAAGAATACTCACTGGGAGTTCTAGATTAACTACAACTAAAGGAAAAGAATTACTGATTGCCATTAAAAAAAATGGATGTGAATCCATTTCAAGTGGAAAACCAACATATTGGCCAACTGACCCAGGAAAAATACCTGACCTGATCGATTTTTTTATAACTAAAAGTATTTCTGGACTTTGCTTATTTGACCATCGCCGTACAATTTCATTGCTGCTTCATCCCTTTTTTAGACTTGGCAATTAATTGGAAAAATTTGGAAATTTTAATAGAAGCTGAGTTGAACTAATTTGTAAGATGAACTTAAATTAACAAAACGTTAGCCCGAATGCCGCTTGAATTCACGTCCACTAATGAAACGCCCATTACCCTGCTTACTTGATCACTGCCGTACAATTTAATTACTGATTAATCCATCTTTTATACTCACCATTTGAATAGAGAAAAATTAAAACTTAACAGAATCTGAATTTAATTAATTTGTAGAAATTAAATTTAATTTTTTTAAGCCTTAATCGAGATTTAAAGTCAGCTATATACCTATTAGTTATACTTTCAGTTTGTATAGGGAAATTTTTAATTTGGACGTTATTCATGTATTGACTCAAACCTGCCTAGAAAATCGCATCAAGCATCAATGACTGGAACGGAAGTTTTATAATTTTTACGAACATAAGACGGAATAGCTTGTCAGATTTTTAACTCCTTCGAAATACACTGTAAAAGATTTGCAAATATCAATCATAAACATATACGGTAGTGGGCGAGGTAGTAAATTGATTGACTTTGGATTCGTGGACCTAGGTTTGAGTCCCATTATCGACGGCATTATATTAATTTAATTTCTTCTGCATTCAAATTGGTTCAAAACACAGCTTCTGATAAAAACATTTTCATATTTTTGCAGAGTCCATTGCCTTTCCTAAAAATTTCAATATTTTTTATTCAAATGACAGATATTAAAGAATTGTATAGGTGGTCCAATAAGCAAAGTCTGTGACTTTGGATTTATGGATCTAAGTTCGATTCTCGATCGAGCCAAACATTTTTTGATTTAATTTCTCCTATCAAATTGGTGATGGTGAAATAAAATTAATTACTCCAATCCAACTCAGCTTCTGTTCAATACTTCAATATTCTCCATGTAAAAGTGGCTAGTATAAAAGATGGGTATTGTGGGAATAGGCCGGTAGTGAAATTGTACGACGATGATCAAATAAGCAGAGTCCATTGCCATTGCTAAAATTTTCAATTGTTTTATTCAAATTTGCCAGCTATAACGATAGGAATATCACTATTTACATTACACTATTACATATTACATTTTTACATAATTACACTATTTGTATATGTATGACGGTGGCTCAGTGGTAAAAAAAGCTGTCTGATTATAAGCATGACTAGTTCAAGGCTCAATATATATTTTTAATTTAAATGCAAATTGGTTATTTTTAAATCAAAAAACGATTTTTTTTAATTTAATGAGAAATGTGTGGATGGCCGCTAAATTTGTTAACCCTTAATAGAGGTTCGAACACTGCACAACATCCACGATCCCAAATCATATGACACCGCTTACTTTACCACCTCATCATTTCCAGATATAAATTTGCCGCTATACTCATTTTTATATATGCCAATTGAAGGGAAAAATTAAATAAATTAAATTAAAAATTATTTAATGCCAAACCGAGGCTTGAACTCAAGTTCACAAATCCAAATGCAACGGCTCTGCTTACTTTACAAATCTTTTATGTTTGCCAATTCAATAGAGAAAATTGAAAATTTTAGCAACAGGAATGGACTATGCTTGTTTGACCATTGCCGTATATTTTCATTACGGTCATATACAAGAGATGACTCTTATACTTGCAGAAATTGAACGTAGCTTTCAACAGAAGCTGCGTTGAATCAATTTTACAGCAAAAATTAAATTAAAAAAGCATTGGATTTGACGAGTATTGAACTCGAGTTCACGATTTCAAGAGCATTGACACTGCTCACTCGACCATCGGCGTATTAAAAAAAGGCGCTGAACAACGATAGAAATGTTTACATGGCACAACTGTTAGAAATCTTTACAAAAAGGTTATAACCTTCATTAAAAATAATCCGGGGAAATTTAACTATGACCGTGCCATAAAATTCAACACACCCCACTCTAAGGTAAAACGAATTTGAGTTCAGGAAGGCTATGAGTGCTGCCGAGTTATTACAAAGCCAAATCGTTGAGATAACCATCACTTGTTCTATAAAATATGTGCCAGACTGATGATAAAATTTTCACAAAATTTAGTGGATGTGTTTTGATGGATGCCGAAAGGCACACTTAATTTTTCTAAATTCGCCAATACAATTCCCAATTTTTACCGCCTGCTGTTTGTCAGAAAGATAAGACAGAAACCATTCGTTTGCAATGCCGCGTATCCCTGCTTTATCTAGCTTCAATAATAATAAATTGTGATCAACAGTGTCGAACGCTTTTGTAACATCTATAAAATTTACTGCAGCAGATTCATCGTTATTTAAAGAAAATATAATTTTGTTTGTGAGCTCTAGCAGAGCATCTTCAGTACTTTTACCAACTCTGAAACCAAATTGGCCATTTGAAAAAAAATTTAATTTTGCCAAAAAGGAAAGTAATCTTTTTTTAATTATTTTTTCAAATAGTTTAGAGAAAACGGAAAGCAGAGAAATTGGTCTATAGTTACCCAAACTAGGCGTATCTCCCTTTTTATGTAGTGGTATGACCACAGCTTTCTTTAAGACATCAGGAAAAACACTGGTTGACATACTAAGATTAAAAATATAACTAAGTACAGATGAAATAAGCGGTCCAACATATTTGATCAGAGAGTTACTTATTTTACCATATCCGCATGCTAATGAATTATTTAGCGAATTAATGGTATCAAGTACCTCACAGCTGTCAGTTGGATTAAAGAAAAAAGTTTTCTCTTGTGTCTTTTTGAATAAATACTGGGATTTTGTTGGATTATCCACAAGGTACTTTCATCTTTGGATATACCTAGAGGAATTTTTTTTTGATGAGAGATTTACCATTTGATCGTGACGTATACAATTTACAACAGACATTTAAAATTTAAGTTATTTAATTTATAAATTGAGCAGGTCTTCTTTGTCCTTGATTTCTAGTCTCTCACTCCCGTCAATTTTCCTCATGAAAATTTTAGAATTACGCACTTCTTTTCCAGTTGCAAGATTTTAGCCTGATAGTATAATTCCCGCAGTTTGAAACTCAATGACTCGTTGATGAATATAGGCTTACTCGTTTGAAAACCGCATGCTGTCCCCTTAAGATTTCTTTTCAACTTGGATTGAAGCACCTCGGACTTAGTGTTGCGACGACAAAACTCGACAAACAATTTTCCACATGCAGCTGGATTCTTACTTTTTCCGCGGTATGAAAAGCTTATGTCAGTCGCCTGAATCCGCAAACCCAAACCATCATTTAAGATACGCATCACAACTTCATCAGTATTTTCATTTGGCACGAAAGGAACACCAACCACATCAATTGAGTTTTGGTATTCAAGCTGCTCCATTGTATCGATTTTTTGCTGCATAATCTTCACTTGTTATTTCAATTTGGCGTTTTCTTCGGTTACGTTTTTAACAATAATTTCAAATTTATTGTTTAAGGCTTTATAGTTTTCAGCAGATTCCTTTTTAAGCTGCTTTAATTCTTCATACATCATATCCATGACATTTGATTGACTGGGCAATGTTGAAGACTGCAGTTTAGGTAAAGCTGCGCAGGTGTCATCAATCCGGTGTAACTTTTTTTTCTTCTTGCATTCAGAACAATTCCACTTGGTTTTTGTTCTGGTTGAATATGCTATATCTATTTCATTCAAAGACACGCAAGTGCGATGAAATAAAAAATTGCAACTACCACAACAGTATCTGAATCCCTGCTGGCTTTTAAATTACACGTGTAGCATTTAGACATGTTTTTATTTTTTAAACTCTTTATATAGTTCACAAAATTTGAAACCAAAGTACTATAAACCGTAGAAAAACAATTGTTTATTTTATTATAGCTAATTGTTCAAAAAACCTGATAACCAATTCACTTTATTGTTGAAAAAAAAAAAAAAAAAAAAAATATGTTAATTGATTTTATTTTTTAAATTATTGTTTAGATGTTGCTTTCCCCACTTCACAACATTGAATGCTGGAGTGATTCGCCCAACTTAATTTTTAAAGAGCTTAAAGTTCACTTAACCGTTCTAAATATCTCGGTACTCCAGTGGCTATTTTGCTAGCGCATAATTGATTATTTGCGAATAATAATTTTTGATTTTATCCAGCATAATATAAAATCGAGCTTTTATGTCAAATGAGAAAATGATAATTCAATTGTTGTCCGATTATAAATGAATTTATACGTAATTTGGCACGAGGGCTATATACGTGTATACAATATACATATACGCGTATACATACATAATATATACATTATATACTCTTGATGTCAAAATCAAACAATAAATTACAATTTCGAAAAATGTTTATGAAGATTTTTATTTTTTCTGTTTTCCTCGAAATCAAAATGATAAGGGTAAAACTTCACATACACAAAGATAAAAGTGTCGAAATTTTTTATTTTTTTTTTACAACTTTGATACAATTATTTCGATAATTTTACGAAAGGTGATATTTACTAAACACACATATTATAAATATATATAAGTATATATATATATATCGATATAAAGCTTTTAGGCGAACTTTATAAAACTTTGGATTGGCTGTCAAATATAAATATATTTAGATATAGATGTTGCTGTTGTCAAAGTTATATAAAATAAAAACACAAATTTGCGTCAAGCATGTATGTATGTCTACGTATATATATGTGCCAGTGAATTTGAAACCCAATTCGCTCGATTTGATTTGTATCATATCATCATGACCTTATAGAAATAAATTGACTGAATAATAATGTTATTCAAATTTTTTTTGTCGTTTTTTGTTTGTTTGTTTGTTTTGGAAATCAAAATCTTGCACCAACAACATAACAAGAGTAGAAAAGCACGGAATGAAAAGGACTGCAAAAAAAATCTCAAAAGAAATCATAAATTTGTTATGTGTCATGTTTTATATTCTTTAGCAGCTTATGTATGTAAGTATGGATGTGCAAAATAAGTTTTCTATTTTTATATTTTGCAAAATAATACAAACAAACGTGATTTGAATTTTAAATAATTTCGTAATTTGATTGTGTAACTTTGTATACATTTGTATACGTCATTAATTTGATTTTAACCATCAATAAATTAATTTACCTGGAACGATTATGAATTGAGATAAATAATTAATAAATTTGATAGGTCGTATTCTAAATAATAGATTTCAATGATTCTGCAAATTTTAAATATTAAACTTTTAACACATAAATGTAATTAATATTCAATAAGGCAAATATTTGAAACTATAACACACACACACACGCACATACACTAAATACAATATGTGAATAAAATAATGTACATACTTTAAATTATATATCCAAAAATTAACATACGTGGATAATTCACGTACTATATCGTATACACAATCAAAATTTTAATGAAAACGTAAACATTTTTAATTATTTTCTATTTATTTTGCAGATTAGAGCTTTTCTTGTTTTTTAAATTAAGTACAAACATTAAGATTATTTTTAATTGCCAATTTATATATTATGTACGGATATATATATATGTATATGTATATATGCGATCTAGGCAACATTTTAATGTCTTATTTAGCTTTGTCAAGGTTATGAAAAATTTTCGTTTTGTTAAAAAGAAAATCATCAGAATTTTTATGCTTATCATGCTAATTCAAATTGCCGTACATACATTTATATACGTATGTATGTATGTATGTACACGGAATTAGAAATACCACGAAATTCTAATTGAATAGTTAAATATTTTAAGTGGGTGTAGGGTAATCGTCTTATAGAATACACTAGATTTTTAAATCAAATAGTCTTGAAAATGGCACGTAGATGTATAAAATTTAATTTTGCACCGAGTTGTGAATTTTCGATATGTGATCGAGGGGAACTGTGTGCCAAAAAAAAACATTAAATAGAAATTATGAATTCTGTCTATCGATGTAAAGTTTTTCCCAAATTAATAAAATGAATACTTATAGTGTGTGTGCCAATCAAAGTTATAAAGTTAAAAAGTTAAATATGTTAACTGAGGTGAAAATCAAAAAAAAATCCTCATTTTTTAACTGGTTTGCTGTGCCAATTGGAACCAGTTAAAATTGATGACTTTTAACAATTTTTGCTGTCGGCGCAATTTCGTGATTTTACAATGAGCAAAGTGAGCAAATGATTGGTTTTATAACATAATTTACATAATTTACATTTACAAAAATTTAATTGAGGTTCTGTCAAAGTACCAAAAAAAAAATTTGCATTTTATAGAGTACAAAATATTTACTAGTTGGCGTGGTTGTAACCAAATCAAAAATTTTTTATTTTTAACTTTTAATTTCGATCGGCATACACACTTAGTTCTAAAAGTATTTAAATTTTAACGAAACATTTTTAAATAAATTACCAAACAGTAATTCTTTCAAGATCTGGGCGAATGAGGAAATTGATAGCTTATCTGTTCTCGCTAGACTTAACCAAACTCTGTGATACTAGTAAACTTGATAGACTTCGCCTACCTTACGGGAAACTCACCTCCTACAGACGAGAAGTTAGTGAGCTGCTGTTGTCTGTCCACCTTCCTGGGTGTGAGAGTGTTGATTCGGGTGTATTTGCCTCCAAGCCTCCTGACATTTTTGTCGGTACAGTGGATTGGAACTTAACCCGTAGCTGAACTGATCGCGATAATGCCAGTCATGGACTGGTTGAAGTATAATGTAATATCTACGAGGGATATTCGCATTTTTACGGACAGCCTGGTTGCTATTAAAACTCAACAATCATACTTCCTGACTTCGAAGGTATAGCCCAGAACTGTCTGGCATCTTTAAATGAGAGGGCTGATCAGGAAGAATCCATAAAAGAAACGAACGTCCAGATGGTGTAACGCCAATTTGTGTGTAATAACCAGACAGATCTGGCCTAGACTTGACCAGTCCAGATCAGGCCAACTAATATCGCTTCGATGGTACCATATTAGTATGGTCGTGGGAGCTATAACGGGACATTGTCAGTGCAGCTGTGGTGATGTAGAGGAGAAGGAAACTGTGCTCCATCTGATCTGCACCTGTCCTAGTCTAGTGTACAGCAGAACAAACTTTATGGGAGCTTCCTCTTTGAACGACATCACGGATCTTAGTAACACCGAGATCCGGGACTTCAAACGCTTCTTGGTAAACTCAGGATGGTTTAACGAGTGAAGAGGAGGAAACCGGAATGTGGTACAGGTACGGACCAACTTTTTGTCTATGCTAGTCCTTTAGGACGGCCACCCTTACCTAACCTAACCTAACGTAGCCCGTTGACTGATCTCTACCGATGTTCTACGCTGGAGTGTTTTCCCGTTTGCACCGTTCAAATCGAGTGGTACTGACGGCGTTTCCCCTGCTGAATTGCAGCATGGTTTTCTACCCATCCGTACTCACCTGCTCAATCTGTTCCAGGCGTGCATTACTGTTAGCACTGTACCACGATCCTAGAGCAGGAGTAAAGTAGTTTTCATACCTAAAGCTGGCAAGTCGAATTATACATACCTTAAAAATGTAGGCCCATTATTCTGACCTCTACTTTTCTTAAAGCTTTACACTATTTAACTACCTCCCCACTCAGTAACATGGAACATGCTTACAAAGCTGGCAAGTGCTTCGACACTGCCCTACATGAACTCGTCACTAGAATCAAAAGATCACTTAATTACAAAGTGTTTCTTGTTGGTACCTTCCTGGAAATTGTGGTAGCTTTTGATAGCACTTCGTTTTCTTCGAACACGAGTATGTGTACCAATTTTAATCAAACCATTGTAAGATTGATCCATTCAATGCTCAAGTCCCGTATAATTGAGACTGAGTAGATGGCTCCTCAGTGTCTGTCAAAGAAGACAAAGCCTGCCCGCAGGGAGGAATACTTTCACCCTTGCTGTGGCTCATGGTTATCGATGAATTCTAGTTAAATTGCAGCGGTCTGAGTTCATCGTGCAATGCTGCAAATCATTTCATTTTGACAGTTTCTGGTAAATACCTGAACGTCTCATCTGATCTGATGCAGAACGCCCTAAATATAGTGGAAGTTTGGTGTCTTGAAAAGGGATTGCACGTCAATCAGTCAAAAACTGATCTGGTTGTGTTTTCCAGACGTAGAGACAGTGCTAATATATCTGTTCCTACTTTATTTGATAGAGCAATTACAAGGACAGAGCACGTCAAACACCTACGCGTTAATCTAGATAGTAAACTCTCCTGGAAATTTCACCTTAATTACAAGTTACAAAAGGCCATTTGCTATCTTTTGGCAATGCAGAAGGGTGTGACCCCCAAAATGGGGTGTTCTGCTGCGTTTCTACTGAGATGAATTTGGGCATGGAGTGCCTTCGGGACTTGTACGTGGCCCAGACAGATTCTTAATAAGTTTAAGTCACACATTCCGAAGGTTGAAATGGTGAATGACAGGCTATTGTTCAAATTTAACTTCACCAATTCCTTCACCGTCGTTTTCCCCTCGAGAGAACTGCTCTCTCAGGATTTCTATGGACAGTTGTCCGAGTCGATAGTTTTTTTTGCGGATTGATCTCGTTCAGTAGTCAGTATAGGGTTTTGTTTCTTTTGTCCAAAGTATGGGGTCAGTTTCTCGGGTAGTCTGGTAGTGCAATTGAGGCGCTTAGGTTTAGTGATTGAGGCAAGGATATTATTATCTGCACGGATAGTAAAGCCGTGCTAAATACCCTTAAAAACCCATTGACTACATCTATGCTGGTCAAAGAGTGGGAACACTTCATTAATCTCCTTTGCTGTAATTCGAGAGTAAGGGACATGTGGGTGCCTGCTCATTGTGGCGTAGAAGAAAATGAGGTTGCTGACTTTTTAGCGAAAGCTGGATCCACAGTAAATTTTGTAGTCCTGAGCCAGCAATTTCTCTATCCTTCAACGGTCGTAAGGACGCTAATAAGTAGTTCGCTTTACTTGAACTGGCACAGAAGTGGCGTTCTACTCCTAGTTGTCGAAAGGCAACACGGGTCACCATTCAACCCAATGTGAGGGTCGTTTCAAGGATCATCTCCAACGCATAGGACTTGCTCAGGAAGATCTTTGTGATGACTGTCTGGAGGAAGTGGATCACTGTCTACACTACCTTTGCAGCTGTCCGGCCTTTGTCAAAGCCAGATTCCAAGTGTTCTCGTACTGATCTTGAACGTAGATCAGTTATTATTCATCTCCTGATTCAAACTTTACAGTTCGCTAAAGCTGCAGTGGCCTTATGCCAGTTAGGATTGATCCTCAAGATTTGCACCATGGGACCATTGTGGCATTGAGTGCGGAGCCTTTGTGGGTTCCAACCGTTTTAATGAAAAAATACATAAATTAAGTATAAACATTGTACTTCGAACAAAACAATTCGAAAAAAATTCCGTGTTCTCGATTTTCGTTTGTGCCCGGCAATTTAATGACCTCCTTCATGTCTTAACCGTAATTTTTTTAAATTAATCTATAAATAAAATTTAATTTCAAATCCTCTGTTTATTCTTAATTTGAAGTTACATATACATATGGTAATTATCTAAAATTTGATTTCACAAGAATAATTTATTCTTGGCTACTAAATTCCTAAACCCACTAGCTTTTAAAACCAAAATTAAGAATCATTTTGTCATTTTTTTGCAAGAACGAAACGAGCAACGTTAAAATTGAAACACCTATGCACTGTTGTAACAATTTATTATAATTATAACCATTGTACATGTAATATGAATGGTTAACCATGAAGTAGTATTTTTATGGTACCCAGCTATAAGATCATTTTTAGAGTATATCCTTTAATCAGATAATTGTAGCCTTTTGCACTGAAATCTTCTCTCTCGTATAGCAACAATATCATATTGTTTTAATTATTCTGTAACCGAATACAAACACGACCTATATTCATAATAACAAATATATGGTTTAATGTTTAAGATTTAATGTTTAAGGTTAAACATATGTTAAATGTTTTCAATTCAAGGTTTAAGGCTTAAATATTAAAGTTTTACGGTTTAAGGTTATGATTTAAATTTTTACGACTATGAAATGGTCGCAGAGCTCCATTGATAAGCAATAAAATAATTTTCTAAGTGACAGTCCATTGAAGCATGACTTTAGGAACTTCGAATAGGAGTTGTACAGCAGATGTTGTGCTATAGTTGATTTTTTTTATAGTTCTCGACAGCAATGAGTTGACTGAACTACATTTATCGTCTCAGTGAATAAATTTGATGGAAAAGGATATATGTTAAGATAATTTCAATAATCTGCGACTCACTAGGTGGCTTAGCAAAGTGAAATTGGTTCAGTTTTGTTATTTATGTACGAATTTTTAAAAATTGATCATAAAATCTTTCCGTGAGATTTTCATGTTTTGACTACATTACTGTCTTAAATGAACTTCATCCAAGCTTTAGCTAGATCTTAAAACGGCTTGATAAGCTGCAGGACTCATGTTCGGAAGGATAAATGAGTAATCGTCCTATTCAAAAAAACATTGAGGTCATCAGATACAGTGTTACCAGCTACAGTGTAAAGGCAAAGAAACAGTGTCTCATCACAAAGTCGCTGCATCAACTTCTTAACGACAACACCAAACGAATAGAACTAAATGAACGTCGACAAGAAGTTACATGAGTTTCGTTTATGAATTTATGCTATTCTTCTAGCCTCGATAGAATGGCATTGCATATCCCGAAAAATGATGCGGAGGAGAGTTATGTACATGCTGTAATTATTAGTGCTTCACCCACCACCCGACAAAGAAGAACGGTAACGCGAATAGCCTTAGTCGTAAGCAAGGACGCTATAGAAAATTGAAAGTCATATCCAAACCACAGGATATTAGTTATAGTCTTTTTAGACAATAAACCCTCATCTAAATTGAAAAGAGTAGTAAAAAACTTAAGTGAATCCGAATATGAGGTAACAGATATTCGTCACACTGACGAGGTACGAGTGTTTTTAAATTGAAATTTGGTATATTATGTTAATATGAAAAGGGACGAAAAATATTTTAAAGGTTACAACTAATTATTATTCAGTACATTGTAGATCTGCTCGTAGTCAAATGTTTTTATCGTACATCCTAAATTTTACATGCGGAATGTTTATACCTTTTATATAATTTGCATTTATGTTCTACATTACAAATCCACCTATAAGTATATATATGATTGAAAAATTTATAATTTAATTTAAGGCCCCAAGGTCTAGAATATGTAATATAAACATTCAGGATTTAAAATTATTATAATTTTTAGACAAGCAAAATATTTTTCCGTCGAGGCGGACCCGAGTAACGAATATTGAATTACACAAAATATTATTTCCATCTTTGGTTTTGTTGTGTATGGCTGTAAGGTAAATAATTTTTGGTTATCCGCATCATTGTCTCATATTTCCTTCTAAACACATTATTTTCATTCTAGATTATAGCTATTTTTTAATAATATTTAACAATAACAGTAAGATGCAACAACCACATAATTTATGTTACTTATACCATCATTCCGAAAAACCTAATCATACCTGGAGAGGAAAGGACAATATTAAAAACTTTAAATAGAACCAGCTACCCTACTTCACAGAACGAGTCCAAATTATGCGTGCCTATAAAGCAATACTATATAGTCGTCCTCAAAAAGAAACCATCCAAAATTTTTTGAATAATAACAACTAAGCCTGTACAGATCGGCAACACCGATTCTAGAGACAGTTGATAAGAATCAACCATAGGATGCCTAATTCAACAAAGACAAAGACTTCTAAAATAAAGAAAATCAAAAGAATAAACAACACTAACAGAAAGATGTACCTAATAACACATCTCGAAGGAGCACATACAGTAAAGTTATTCAGCATTTGTTACTCACATTTACGTCAGTTCATTCTTCGCATTTATACGCACAGACATAAGAAGTTAGATCTTAGATACTGCAACCTGGGGGTATGGATACATGAGATGTCATTAAAAGATCCTAAAGAGCTTCAGAGACTCCGGTGGAACTTCTATCTAGCAAAGATATGAAGCATTAAATCCCATACGATTGCCAAAGAAACACCAACAAATGATAAATCTCGCCAAGGCTACTACAAGTTAATATAATACTTTCAGTGCATTTGTGTTCGTGAAATCGTAACTTAGAATGGTACAAAAAATCATCAACTCATCAGGCTGCATGAGCTATGTAGAACTTTTTAAATACTGGACACAGCTTGAACATTTGATCTCCTTAATTACAATTTCAAAAATGCATTGGGTTTAAGCTTCACAGCTTACTATACTCATAGATCAGACTATACAATATGCCGTTACAAAAAATATTCAAACGAACATTGCAATCCAATAATGACACCACACTTATAGCAATCGTAAAATCAACGAGACATGGTAGCAGATATCAGTAAGACTATTTCAGAAGCTCTATCAGAATTGTTGGTTGATATTTTTTTCATTATTGTCCTATAATTCTAGTTAGACATATAGTTTTCTCTTTGCCTAAATCAGTATTGGCGAACATTTGTAAGCAATACGTGCAAAAATTGAAAAAAAAATTATAAAACGATGAAATTCCAAATGTCATTATGATGGAGGAATTTATTTGATTTTAAACATATGCTATGTATACTGTTAGCAAAAATACCGGCATTTAAAGTTGTTTTAACGAAAATAAATATTTATGACTAATTCAGTAACGTTGCAAGCTACTTAGTTACCTGTGTTTTTCAACGTAGTTGTCTATTTTAGCCAAGATACATCGAAAATTGAATCCGATGTGTCCAGTGCTGGGATGTTCTATCATCACTTTGATTCGCTTCGATAGACATTTGTGTCTTTTTTTTTACGAACAAAATTGTGCTCCATTGCGTTTTTTGAATTACATTTTGTCTATTGCGATCTTAGCCTGCTAGAATAAATTTGCAAACTATCTTTTTTTCCTCTTTTTACTTGCCATCGAAAATAAAATTATTGGTGATATTTTATCGAATGAATTTATAGAAATAGAATCGAGTAGGCTATGATCACAATATACATAAATTGCGAAATAGAATACAATTTCGTTCGTAAAAAAAAGAGACACAAATGTTTATCGAAGTGATGACAGAACATCCCAGCACAGTTTCATGCGCATTTCGAAAAAAATTAATTTTGTTTTGAAATAAGCATTTAAATTCGCATTTCGAACGCAACCTAGAGTTATTTCTCATGAATTATAGTAAAGTTGAGATTAGATTTATAAGATTTAGTTGTTGTAAATTGGATGATAAGTGATTTACAATCCGAGCCATATCTATTCTCTTGGCGTTCTTTTCTTTTTTTTTGTGAATTTATTGCCCTTTGAAAGCTGAAGAGTATTCCTATTTTGTACAAGGATACAGGTCCGTCTTTTAATAGGCTATCTGCATACGGCATACTTCCATGCTAGGCTTGTACTAATATGAGCGGTGGGTCGGCTGATTCCTACATTAAACAGAGGGTCATAGATGTGCTCAATTTAATCAGCGATCGTAATCGGTAGATAAAAAAATCATTTTCCAGTAGTATCGATTTGCTAACCGCAGAAAAACTAGTCTTGTGTAATGTCGGCCGTGGTTATAGGAAAGCATAAACTCCATTCGCACGGGTAACATTTTGACTACACTCCCCGTATTCATCAACATAGCGAACGCTTTTGCATCTGAGTATAATATTTTAGAGCTGCACTAAAAATAATAATAACAGCTGATAGCTTCAAATTAGAAACGAAAAACAAGATAAAGTCGATAAACAAAAACATTTCAAAAAGGTACCTCGAGACCAAAAATTATAACACTTTTTTCGAATACAGTCAACTTGTGTTCCTCAAAAACTCTCTTCCCCATTTAAAATAACAATAGTATTTGTAATTAAAAAGCCTATTTGTTACTAAAGGTTATGCAAGGTTACTACAAATTCATTACCGCTCCTATAGGTACCACAGTTTCATGATACCGAAACTCATTTCTTATTGGGATTATCGACGGGTGGATTTTAATGGAAAACCACAGCGACAAAATTTTTAATTTGATCTTGAACAAATTATTTGGGTCATCTGTGTAGCAAGCAGAAAGTGTTAGATATTGCCAAAAAATTTATTTGAAACCAACTCCATAGCTCTAATTTCACTGAAACTATTTATGGGGAAAACGTTACTATGTTATACTGGGGATAATCTTCCTATGTTTAACCAAAGCCGTCTTAATATATAAAGCCTCCATGTTGAGCGATATTTTCAAACGAGCTTTTTTTAGTTAACCAAAAATGTGTAAAATACAAAGAAGTCTATGCAATCCCATGGCAAAACATACAAACTTATTTTGAATTGTTCAACTATTAATAGTGAGAGCTTTTAATATTTTATTACATAAAGTAGTAGATAAAGAATTGAATTAGGTGATGGCCAGGGTTATTTTTCGAAATTATAATAATTAAACATAATTTTTATGATTATAAAATTGTCATTAATTTAATTTATTTGCGCTTTTGAATTTGTATATACAAATATATATATATCTGATATATTCTAATACTCTCTTTCAATATACTGCATTCACTCCAACACAGAAATAAAATAGTTCGATTCAAAATCTAAACATCGAAAAATATGTATAAAAATTATGATAACTACGATAAATTAAAATTTAGGAGATTAATCGGATAAACGCTGGGAAATTTCTCATTAAACCAAAATAAAAATATTGATCGTATCGATCAAATAAATGATAAAATGTTGTGTTTTGTTTTGAAGGTTACAAAAGGTTACATAATTTATATACAATATGTCAATTAGGATTAGGAGAGGGACAATTTGATCACGCTCTCAATATTATTTTTTATACAACAATTTTTTGTTGTTGGTATGAAATAAAAAATTGTGTTCATATATTTTTTCTCGTTTTTTGCGTTGTTTTATGATCATTATGTTTGTTCCATTTTTTAAAAATTCATTGATGTTTTCTTCTTTTGGTTTATTTGTTTGATGGGAATAAATTATTTTGTTGGTTATGTACACAATGTCCCTTTCTTACAAATTTTTATTCTTTTTCTATTTGAGCTTTATTAGAGAATAAAGTATCTTATTTTCCTTTAATTAATACATTAAAATGGAAAACCCCACGGAAAAATCCTTCAAGTCAGGTGAAAACCAATGTTTATAGTTTCAATTGATTTCAAAAAATTATAATTTTGAGTTACTTTTCATTCAAATATTTCTATAAACGAAAATCATGTCTCTCCATATAAAATGTATGAAGAGAGCGATTATTTTTGTCATTTTAGACTCACTAATAAAAGTTCGTTTTGAACATGGAGGCTTGATTTATTAAGATGGCTTTGGTTTAACGCACATTAATCAAAAATAAGTGAAACTACATATTTCCATTAGAATTTGGTTAGCTATCTAAGTATGAGTATGTATGTAGTAGTTTGTACCTTTTGCAAAATCCGAAATTAGTCTATATTTGATAAGGATAATTGTTAAACTATTTTTCAAAAAGCTCATCTTTTCATAAAAGGACTTTTAAGTCAGATCGAAATCAAATCAAATGTTCACACTTGATTTTTAATTAAAGAAGCCGATGATTACCAATATCAAAATTTTAATTTCCTATTGGAAGGACAAACGCAAAAATATTTTCACAAAGCTCCGTTTGTTATAAAAAAAGTTTTATATCAGATCGGAAGCAAATATTTGTTTTTTAATTATAAAGACATTATAGAAAACTACAAAAATTGAATGACAATATTGTGAAACTTAAATAAAGCTTTACTTTTCATAAAATAGCTTTTAAAGGAAATCGGGCATAAATAAAATATTTTCACTTGTGTTTTAATTAAAGAACCAGATAAGTAATTACAAATATCAAAAAGTGTATATACTTCTAATGGAACAATATTGTAAAACCTTTTTTCGAAAAATTTTATCTAACAAGCGACATATTCTTAATTGCTCTTTATTAAAAGAAGCTTGTAATTAAAAATATCAAAAATTTAATTAAGAAGACATTTTTTACAAAAAGCTCATATTTTCATAATAGAACGTTCATGTCAGATTGGACTCAATTAAAATGTTTACCGTTATGCTTTAATTAAAATTTTAAAATTTTACATTTCCAATTGTAACACACTGTGAAACGTATATACTCAAAAAGCTTTGATTTTCATTTAAAAAAAAAATGTATGTCGAATTGGAATCAATTAAAATAAATACCTTATTATTTAATTTAGAGAAACAGAAAATTACAAAATAGAAACACTGCAAAATATTTCTTCAAAAAGTTCATTTTTTCACAAAGGAGCTTTTATGTTGAATCGTAATTGAATAAAAAATGTACACGCGGTATTGCATTACAAAAGAAGAAGATTAACAAATATTAATTTACGAGTATTAATTTCCAATTGGGACAATTGGGAAACTTTTTAACAAAAAGCTCATCTTTTATAAATGAAGTTTTCGCTTGAATGGAATCAATTGGAATTTTAAAACTTTGTGCTTGACCTAAATACGATGGTCGCAAATATCAAATATAAATTTTCGAAGTGAACGGGCCACTTTTTTCAAAAAGCTCTGCTTTTAATAAATATCTTTAATGTAGTAGCAGAATCAATTAGAATAATTACGCTTGTTCTTTAATTTAGAAGCAAATCATTGTTAAACATTTAATTTCCAATTTGAAGGACAGACATGAAACTTTTTTTAAAAGCTCATTGTTTCATAAAATAACTTTTATGTTGGATCGGAAATAATGATTTGTTCTCTTTAAATAAACAAATAATTGAAAAATCAAAAAGATGATTTCCAATTCAAAAGACAATAATGTGAAACTTATTTTCAAAAGCTCAATTTTTCAAGAAATAGCTTTTATGTTAGATCAGAGTGAAATAAAATATTTACACTCGTTTTTTAATTATAGAAGCACATGATTACAAATACCTAAACTTTTAGGACAATTGTAAAACCTTTCTTAAAAGTTCATTTTATCATAAGTAAAACGTTCATATCAGATCGGAAACATAAAATATTTACACTTATAAAATTTAATTTCTAATTGGAAGGACAATTGAAAGTTTATTTAAAAAAAAGCTCAACTTTTCATAAAATGCAATTTTTGTCATCAAATAAATATTTACAATAAATATTCCCCAATTAAAGTCGCAGTTAGTAATAAATAACAAACATTTAAATTGCAATTTTTCAAAAAGCTATTAATAAAAATTTTTTTTTTTTTTGTTTTGTTTGAATTTTATTGAATTGGAGCTCATTATGTTGATATTAAAGTTCACCTGCCACGTTCGCTCGCATAAATAACCCTATCTAATGATGAATTATACATAGTCAAGAACGTTAAGTTTAACTGTAAATTTGTTAAAAATGTAGTAGATTTTATAGCATACATATTATAATAAGGTGGGATTATTCTTTCAAATTTATGACTCGTAACAAAAAAGAATAAACTATAGAAATGAAAAATTAATCTCGATAATGGGCCTAACGTTTTATAAAAAATTTTGAAAGTGATAGAATTAGTTCTAAAACGATTTATATATAGTGCCAAATTGTACTTGGGTGGAAAACTATTTTTATGGGGCTAAAATAAATTGGATAGTGCTAAATCTGGCTGGCACTGAAAGTGGTAAATTAGCAACCCAGTTAGCAAGTATGTATATATACTTATGGACAAAAAAATCGCATAATTCTTTTTGCTTGATTTATAAGGGGAAATCTCAACGAAATATCTATTATTAAATAAAATTTAATCGAAAACAAATATTTTTATTAGTTCTAAGCTTAATTTATTTCAATATTTTGTGAATTATTGGACAAATTTAACGAAACCGTTAAAGTAAAGAAAATCAGCTAAATTTGACTCGTATTTCAAAATCATTTGAATGAGTACTAAAAGTTATCTTTTAAATTATTGATTAATCCTAAAAATTAGTAACGTGTGCTACCTCCTCTTGCATTTATAACACATTTCACCCTCTCTGGAATTGAATTTATCAAATTGGCCACAGTATCTTGAGGAATTTGTTCCCAAGCTTGAATAACGGCGTTGATCAGTTCTTGTGGCGAAGAAAATGATACATTAACTTCATAAATTTGTCTCCCGATTATGTCCCACATATGCTTGATAGGATTAAGGTCTGGGCTGCAAGCGGGGCAACGCATTACTGGAACATTCACAGCCTCAAGGTATTCCTTTACTAAATTTGCGACGTGTGGACGAGCATTATCATGCATAAACATGAATTCATCTCCGATAAATGGTGCAAATAGCATCACATGAGGTTCCAAACACTCGTCGATGTATCTAATTGCAGTCATGGTACCGGTAGAAATCGGTACCAACTCTGTTCTTGCAGTAAGTGATATTCCACCCCAAACCATAATAGAACCTCCGCCGAAAGCACGTTTAGAAATAATGCATGCCGGTGCAAAACGCTCACCTGGTGTACGATACACTCTTATCCGACGGTCTAATGATCCAAGGCAAAATCTAGACTCGTCGGAGAACAAAACATTGGCCCATTGTTCCATTGTCCAGTTTTCATATTCGAGAGCAAATGTTAAACGAGCTCTGCGATGTGCTGTAGACAACTTTGGACATTAGGCTGGCTTTCTTGCAGACAAATTGGATTCCTTGATTCGTCGACGCACTGTCCTTTCACTAATGTGTGTATCTCGGGATCCGATTAGGTCTGAGTTGATGCTACGTCCAGTTACGACCCGTTTTCTCAAACAAATTAATTTAAAATACCTATCCTCAGCGAGTGTTGTACATCGATTTCTCCCACTACCAGCACGACGATGTCGACGATATTGTGGATTGGTCCACTCTTAACAGTTGTGCAACGTAAGACTGAGTTCTTCCTTCTTCAACTAATGTAATGGCCCTCACGCAATCCTCAATACTCAAATGATTTCTTCCGGCTGACAAGTTATTCATTTTTATTTGTTTTTAATGAAAAATCTTACCTTTACACTTAATTGTATAATTTAAATAACCATTCATTGCAAATAAACTTTTCGACTGAACAGCCAAAGTGCTCAAATTTCTGCTAAACTCGAATTCAACAAAACAAATGGTAGTATTTTTTTTAATGCATGTGTATTTCAGTGGGAACTAGATACTAAATAAACTTTATCATGATAATTATAAAAACAATTATTAAGCTTCTCGTAATTTCAAAAATACAGATTATGCGTTTTTTTTGGCCATAAGTGTATTTACGTGAAGGATAGAGTCACTATAATTTTTATTTGTTTTCCTGCATTGACCAAAACACTAACCAAATAAAATCATTGTGGATACATCATGGGCATTCTTGCGATCATTATATAGAATGTCAATCTGCAAGCCGATTGAAATACCCGACGAACCTGACGAAATACCTGCATCCATCTGATGAAATACAATCGAATATACGCGCCAACTGCGATTAGGACTAATTTAATGACCAAGTCTGTTATGCTGCGCTATCATATCACCTCTCCTTCTCTAATCGTAAGGATGTTACCTTCTTATGTTGCTCACCTGTTGTTTAGATTCTGTTACTGAATTCCTGCGGAGTGCACACTTGTAAACCGAAAATATAACAGCCGTTGTCTTCAGGAACCAGATTAGAATCTGATAATTAATCAAAGGGACTTTATGTGATAGACTTCAGAATTTATTGTTTTTTCACATATATTCATTCAGATTTGGACAACATCATTATAAGGTTTTTAAAGCTTCGTATATTAAAATCAATTTAAAGAATCCTAAAATAGAAGTGAAAATATGATATACATATGTCATGTTTGTTTCAATGTTTCCAAAAAAGCTTCATTAAATTGAAACAGAACTTGATTTTATTTTCTCGGTTGGATTCATGTCGATTGGTTGAGTTCAAATAAAACGTTTTTCCCAATAAAATTTATGTATTTCATTGTAAAAATTACCATCCCCAAAAATAATAAAAAATTTCAGCATAAAATATGATGATGATCTAACACAATCATAAAACATTTAATATTTTGTTAACTGAAACATAAATAATCGTTAAGTAGTAAAAAATAAAATAAACATTTTTTTTTATGATTTCATCACCAGAGTGACGACATCTGTTCAAATTAGTTTATTATTTTAAGGTAAGTATATAGATATCTTTTTTTTTAAAATTTGCATAAACATAATTTTTATGAGCGAATGGCGCCCAGTTTTACACCAAGTAAAATATATGTATATAAATTCTTACTGTAATCAATATTTGTAGCATAAGTTTTGGCTTATACACTGTATAATATATAGTATATAGTGGTACGATTAAAACTGAAAATAAAAATGCAATGAAAACATTTTTTTATTTAATTTATTTTTGTTATAATATATAAAAAAAATTATTATTGTTTTTTAATCTTCTTATATACGTTTTTATAACAGAAAATGGACTTTCTGTATGTACATGAAAACATCAGCAAATTATATTTTATGTACATATATATGTATACAAAAATAATAATAAAACAATGCTTAATATGCTTAAGTCCTTAATGGATAAAATAATGTACCAAAGGTAGTAAAAAATATTAACTCGTAAATGTTTAAATAAAATGACTTTGCATTGGGATAATATGTTGGAAATACCAGTGGTATATTTTTGTAAAAAAAAAATTTAGCGTATGCGGTAGCGGCTCATCCAAAACTCTATAACATTAATTCAATTTAATTATAGAAAAGAGAAATATACAAAAATCCTTCCAGTATATATAGGTATATTGTTATACACTACACCGAATAAGAATATAAAAACTCAATTACGGATTAGTTTAAACGATAAACTTGGGAATACGATAAGAAAACCCAACCAGAAATGAATACCAAACAAGATATGGTTACGATAAAATTCAATATTCTTCCTAGATACATATACATAGTTAGTTACTATATGATATGATGATAAGACCAAGAAATATTCAAATTAGTGTAATTTTGGATTCAGTCGTACAAACGTATATATGTTAAGATAAAGTTCAAAATTGAAATTTTATGTATTTTAAATTATGTGAACACGGATGGGGGGCTGAATTACAAGCATCAAATTCCCAATTAACCGATAAAAATGTTTGTTCTTAATGTGTTCTGAATTTTTTTTTTTATCAAAACAAATTTTAAAAACTAAATAGAAAAGCATGATTACGAATTTACAATAAAATTCTATTGTAGATGTTTTACATTCATTTTCGGTTTTATAAAATTATTTTTCGACCTGCATTTTTTATTGACAACATTTTCTTAAAAATACAAGTAAATTTGGTTAGAAAAACAGTTGATTTAAATTCAAATATGAAAATTAATTCAACCCAACCAAATAACATAGTGGCATACCTTCACATTGGATTCCAATTTCAAAAAGATAAAAATTAATTATTTTCATTTCTCTGATTCAATTCGGATATAGACAAATTTACGTAGGTGAAGTTTATCCTAAAACAAAAATAACAAATTATTATGTGTATATGCCTTAGTGTAAAAGTTTCGGTCTAACGAATTTTTCAATTTCCTATAGCAAAATTAGGAACGTTATACGAGGGCGTAGTGAGAAGTCTGGTAAAATTGCAATAGAGAGCACCGCAATCGAAAATCCCAGAAGTTATGTGTCAATACCATCTGTCACTAGACCAAATTAAAATTTTCAGACAGATCTGTTATTTAGTTTAGTTTTAACAGCCATTGAAAACCGACAACCCATTGTTATTTTGCAAACATTTAAAAAAGTCAATTTCCTGTGTTAATTAAACATTATTATTACGCAAACCAAAACAAAGCTTGATAAATATTATGGGGACTCGTCACCATCGATTAAAATGATTCACAAGTGGTTTAATGATTTTCGTTGTGGTCGTACAATCACAACTGATGCCGAACGTTCAGGACGCCCACATGAAGTCACCACCTCAAAATTGGTTGACAAAATCCATGATACGGTATTGCAAGACCGCAGAGTGAAAATGCGCGAGATAGATGAGATAGTGGGCATCTCAGATGTACGTGGTCGCGATATACGTTACACGAACATTTGAATATGAAAAAGCGATCGGCACCTTGAGTGCCGCGTTTTTTTACAATCGAAGAAAAACCAACACGTGTGACAACTTCAGAAGCAAGTTTGACGATGTTCAAGCGAAATAAAAAGGAGTTTTGGCGTCGTTTCATAACTGTGGAAGAAACACGGATCCATCACTATACACGGGAGACCAAAGAACAGTCTAAACAGTGGATTTCTACTGGCGAATCTGCCCCGAAGGAGGCTAAGGCGGTTTTATTGGCCAACAAGGACATGGCAACAGTTTTTTGGGATGCACACGGCATTATCCACTTCAATTACCTTCAAAAGTGCAGATCAGCCAACAGCGAATATTACTGCAAATTTTTAGTCCGTTTCAACGACGTTTTGAAAGAAAAACGACCGCATTTGGCGAAGAAAAAAGTTTTCTTCCATCAAGACAATGCATGGGTGCACACGTGTGTAGACGTCATGGCCAAAATTCATGAATTACTGGCTCGGCCTTAGCCCCCTGCGACTATTTCCTGTTTAGAAACTTGAAGAAATGGCTCGGCGGAAAGAGATTCGGCTCTATATGAATGAAGAGATCATGGATGCAACAAACGCCTATTTTGAAGGGTTGCAGAAATCGTATTAATCGGAAGGAATCGAAAAATTGGAAAAACGTTGGCCTATGTGTATCGACTACGTTGAAACATAAATTTATTTTTGGCCGAAAATATTATTCCTTCATTCATTTTTACCAGGCTTCTCACAACAAACAATTGTAAAACAAAAATAATTAAAAATTTTCATAATTAAGTGGGAAATATATAGAAATTTGAAATATCAGAATTTCCTAATTTCCTTTCCTGGTATTACTGATCAGCGGCCACGATGGTTTTAAATAGAGTTTGGTATATTCTATTCTCTACCGAGCAAATAGCGCAGTGGTTAAAGCTGCGACGTTTGAATCGGGAGGTACCGGGTTCGAATCCCAACAGAGGCGGGATGCAAAAGGGATTTTTCATCTCCCGATTACGATCGGTGATTAAATTGAAAACATCTATGACCCTCTGTTGGAATGTAGAACTCATGGGCCGACCCATCTTCCATGTCACTGTATACAGGGTGACATGGAGCTATGCAATGCGCAGGTGGTATAGTACTTGTGTGAATGGGATGAATGAATGGATTGAATGAATGTTGTGTGAATGTGGGTATTGCACCGTGGGCCCATTAGTGGCATTGAGTGCTGGAGTAAAATCCGCCCAATCTTAATTTTTTTTTTTTTTTTTTTTGGTATATTCTAACACAAAATCACTTAGATTGTTCGAAAAGTAGGAGAACAGTTGATTGTTCATTTTACATTCATTCTATTGTTTGTTTATATTTTTAATATTGATTTAATTATAATATTTAATTAATTAAAACCAATATAATCTAATCATATTTTCGTTGTTGTTGTTTCTGTTTGTTTGTGGCATTTAATTGTATAATTTAATTTCAAAATTATTGGAAATTGTGCTAATTGTTTGAAAAATATCACCAAAGTACGGTTTCCTGCGTAGAAACCTCTGATGGGATTGGTTATGTCCTTGGTTACTTGGTAATGTTCAGGATATTGCAATAACTCAAATAGCTCAATGATTGATGGCAGTGATGAAGACGATGTTCCCAAATGGAGGTGGATTACGTCATGTAGTCTACGCGGTTGTCGACATCTAAAATATTACGTAGAATAATTATAGCAGTGTATTGTGTCATCGTCAACAATTAAGACAACGTCAACGACCTATGATATTTTAACTTTTTGAACTTAAATGAAACAGTGCACAGTTGTATTTGTTTACAAAATCACACTATATGAATTGTCTATATTATCGACGTTGTCGATATTGACTAGGTTGTCGACGCGGCAACATAATATGGCAAACCAATTTATCTTCCCAACTCGTTGTTGTCACCAAAAATTTACTTCAAATCAATAAGGCATGCCATTTTCATTCTTCCGCATGCTTTGTAAAATTAGATTTGATAAACACATATTGCAGCACGTAAAAAAAATTCTGTGAAATCGTAATTGCTCACGGCCCCATTGGCAACATGCCTTTCGATTTTCGTTCCAGTAATATATAGAGATAAACCAATTTCACTGATAAACCAAGGGGTCCGGACAAATAACTCGGCCTCAGATAATATTAAAAACTAAAAGCATTAAATTCATTTCCAGTAAATCGTTTACATACTTGCATACTCTTACAGGTAATTCTTACACCATTCCAAGTGATAAAATCTTTAAATTTTGGCCAATTATCTCAAAAAGAAATGGGCTCAAGCTTTTCCTCTCGAATGATAAAAGCATTATTATACTTACTTTGGTTGCCATGATGGTTGTGAGCAGGTCATCGAAGAAAAGCCACTTTAATGCGGTAACTGTTCGAAATTGTACAAAATATGCAGATTTGGGTCACGTCACTCGTCAAACCGTTATTTCCTATTACACAAAAACATATATAGATATAAGTTGAATGCACACACGGGAGACATTGACGACGCCGCCTTAGAAATCAAAGTATATACTCAAATTCAACTCATTGCTCAAATTCAACAACAATTTTTACTTTTTTAAGCAAAATATGGCTTAAATTACTTAAGATTGCGTAACAAATATACGTTGAAATACTCATTAAATTATAATTAAAATTTGATTTAAGCCCATACTAGAATTCTAACTGGAATTTTACATAAGGAAACCCACTCAACATAGTTCAAAACCTATGTATAATTCAAATACAATTAAAGATAATTTAAACTGCACTCAACTTTTGTTCACATTCAGCTGAAATAGTAATTTATATTCACTCGTTTAATTTAACTAAAGATTTTGTTTTAAATTTATTTAATTTTTGCTCTAACGTGAAATTAAAACATGACTTAAGTTCTTATACCTTAAATTATAATTCAAAATCTATACGCAAATTCAAATAACACAAAATATTTTTTTCAACTCAATGTTTGATTTTTAACTCAATTTAAAATTTTCGCTGCACTCAAATTTTGTTAATGTATTACTTTATTTTCATTCATACAGTTCATTTAAAAAAAAGATTTTGACTCAAATTCATTCTAGGATTCTATTTTAGAATTTCACTTAAGTGTATATGTAAACTCAAATATGAGTAAATATTTATAATTTAAATTGCACTCAAATAATCTATAAATCGCGTTTAAAATTCTATTCAACTTCATAGTACAAATTATACTCTAAATTTGACTTAAAAAGTTCCACTCAAAATATATAATCAATACAATCAATATAACAAAAAATTATTTTCTAATCAATGTTTGAATTTTAATAATATTTAATTGCACTCAAACTTTCTTGAAATGTATATTAGTGAAAAAGTACTAATTACTTCTACTCAAAATAAATAATTTAACAACATTTAATTAATAATTTAATTTAACATCTACCAAAATTCAAAAAAGAATAAATGCCACCCTTAAGCAATGTTTTTCATCTAGTTTTCATCGGGCGACCGTTATAGGCAAATGAATCCTCATATCCTAACGCCGTTCTTTCTCATTGATTTCTCAATATATTTTAAAGCAAATTTTAAAGTTCAGCAGTATTGCTAACACATCCAGCTTTATTCTAGATCTGCCGAATTGTCCTGCAAAACTAGTTGTTTTAGAATCTTTTGATTTTATTTAAGTTTAGGTCATTAACATTCATAAAATTATTATTTGAATATTTGACCTTGCCAATTCATTACAGCTTCTATATTAATTTATTTCTAACTCATTGCAAATTTAGAGTTTATTTAAGGAACTCTTCAAAATTTGTTTGCTTGAATGAGAGGAGAACTAAAGGTAGAATGAATAAAGTTAGTTGTGTAGTGCTTGACAAGGTTTTTGATAGTTACCGATGTTACACAGATCTAGCCAAAGTAGAAGCAAAGCTATTTTATAAAATAGCTATTCGGTTAGGCCGAATCACAAATAAAAATTTGACCGTCTCAATTTAATTTTATCTTCTCTGTAGTTGGGAAATAAAAAAAAATGTATAACAGATTAAAATACAAAAGTAATTTTGGAAACATTCAGATTATAATGTACATATGTAGTTCAATTTTTTTTAAAGATAGTATTTTAATTCAGAACTTTTCTAACCTAACCTAAATTGAAAAGAGATTAAAATACATTGAAAAATATTATAAAACTGTCCCACCCGAATCGCATTAAACATAAAAAATTTGGCCACCGTAGTCTAGAACTAGTACACTAATTCACTCTATATAAATCGTCTATAGCATCGATGTGTTCTACAAATTGTCTACGTTGTCTACGATATCTTCATTATCTATACGTTGTCTACTGGTTACACATCGACGTGAAAATTAATAGATGACGCGTAAATGCCCATCGCTTGCTCGAAGAAGCAGCTTGGCTCATTAATAAATTCATTCAATTTTATCTGCAAAATTTTTGATGATGTGTAACATAGCTACTTTGACCGACAATAACAAATGGTTTAATAAAAAATTTGATGAATTTGAGAAAAATTCTGAAGCTGAGATGGATCGATCTCTTCAACAATTAACTAAAACGAGCATAGTTATTGTTAGTCTACCTTCAAAGTGCCAAGATACTCATATAACATAACAGTTGATGTAATCACTAAAATTTCTATTGTGATAAATATTCGAATCACAATAATCGAATACAATCGACTTTAAAAAATTCACTTATTATCATGTTAAAATCAATTGAGCATAAAACCAAAATACCAAGTTCTTTTCGGAAGAAAAACACACCGTATCTCAGTGAGCTGGCTGTTAATCTCGCTGAACATCTTTCAAATCACCGGGTTTATATCATGCATCACCTCACCGTTTTCTCCACAGCAGGTGTAAACACTTTGTCTGGAGGAATGGACAAATGGTCAGGGATCGGGGATGTAATTTGACCTTCACTTATTTGCGATGGTATAGAGTAACATATTTTATTTCAATTTTTATTTTGTGCGCTAGTACCATCGCATATATGGTAGGAATGGTGCAATAATTTTCATACATAGAAGATATGGTCAGAGATACAGTCGTTGTCCTTATTTAATCATGACACTGCGGTTCAACTATTTCTGCAGACAAACTCTCTCAAGTGTTTTCGTCTACTAGATTTTCGATCTTGACCATACGTTAAATGTGTGCTAACGTGGACCGCCAAATTTATTTTCCGACGCCATCATTTCTATTGTGAACTCCACTTGTGTGTCATTATTGTCACCCGTACTATTCAATTCTCATTTATTGTGCGCTAATTTCTTGCAGAAACTATTAAAATTAAAAAAACGGAACTATTTCTAGTCGTAACCACATAACTTAAGTTTTAACTGTGCGATTTTTTTTAAATTAGTGCTGCCAGCGCATTCAATTCGTCCTTCAGTTCTTGCTAAAACTCTAGAACAACATTAATTGCTGATTTAGGTCAGAATTTTTGCAATGTCCTTTCATTATACACACCAGATTTCCAAACTGTAAAAGTCACCTTGTTTAAATCTCTCCTTAAAAAAAACCAGTTAGGATTTTTTTTATAGGAAAAAATGCACAATTCAATATAGACGGGTGAAGTTTAAAATGTTTACATGTGTGAGTGAGAATAACATATTTTATTCGGTAAACCGATAAATCTTATAATTTAAAGCTAACATCATAATGACGTACATGTCATTGTCAAGATGTCATTGGATCTAAGCTATCCGAAAAATACTTCAATTTCTGAAAAAGTAGGGCATTAGCGGGTTTAGGACAACCAAGTTTGGTATAACCTCATGTATTTTTATCGATTATATGATTTTTCTTGGGAAAATCCTAAGAAGCGTGTTAGCTACGATGGATAGCTAGATGTCATTGGGTTTATTAGGAGGTATAAAATAATTAAGGGGTTAGGACAGCCATGTTTGGTTTGACCTTATAAATACATATGTCCAATAGATATTATTGTTTTTCCGAAGTTTCTTAGCGAAATCGTAGAAAGCTAAAACCATAATGATATATATTCCAAGATGTCATTGGGTCTAGGCTAAAATAGAAATTTTTTTCGGATAGCATCGACCTAATGACATCTTGGAATATATATGTCATTATGGTGTTAGCTTCATACTAGCCCCCTAATCTCCTACTTTTTCCAAAATTGAAATATTTTTTTGATAGCTTAGACCTAATGACATCATGATTATATATGTCATTCGGAAAAATCATAAAATCATCATACATGAGGTCATTAAAAACATGTTTGTCCTAAACGCGTTAATCCCCAACTTTTTCCAAAATTGAAATATTTTTCTGATATCGTAGACCCAATGACATCTTGGTATATGCGTCATTATGATGTTAGCCTCCAAAAATATTCTCAAGAAAATTCAAAAAAGTCATATAATCTGTATACAACAAGTCATACCAAACTTCGTTATCCTAAACCCGCTAATTCCCTACTTTTTCAAAAATTTAAATATGTTTTAGATAGGCTAAACCCTATGACATCTTGAAATATATGTCATTATGGTGTTACCTTCCTAAGATTTGCCAAAGATAATTCGGAAAAATCATATAATCAACATACATGAGGTCCAACCAAGCATGGTTGTTCTAAAGCCTATAATCCCCTACTTTTATGAAAAACCGAAATATTTTTCGGATAGATTAGATCTAATGGCATCTTGGAATATATGTCAATATGGTGTTAGCTCCCTAGGATTTTCCCAAGAAAATTCAGAAAAATCATATAATCGTAATACAGGAGGTCCATCCCCTATTTTTCCAAAATAGAATTATTTTTTGAATAGTTTAGACCCAATGAAATCTTAGAATATATGTCATCATGGTGTTAGCTTCCTTTTCCCAAGAAAATCATATATTCGATATACATGAGGTCATACCAAACATGCGTTGTCCTAACTCCCCTAATCCGATACTTTTTCCAAAATTAAAATATTTTTCGGATACCTCAGACCCAAAATCAAATTGGTGAATACTTCGTTATGTTGTTAGCTTCTCATTATTTTCATAATAAAATTCAAATATAAAATAAAATTCGATTAGTTTAAGCTGTTACAGTTTGCCAGAGCAGCCGAGCGCATTTGCGAATTGTGATAGAATCCTCGGTTTGCACCATGGGCTCACAGTGGCATTGAGTGCGAAACCTGCTTAGGTTCCAGCCAACTTTAATTATAATAATTGGACCATGAAATTAGTAATTCCTAATTAATAAACATTTTTATTATAACATCAATTGAATTTAAAATATATACTCGTATAATAAAATAAAATTAAACATTTAATTAAAAAAATAAAAAATATTTAATTACTAATATCTAATTTTAGCGTTATTTTCATTAATTTCATTGTGCTAAAAGCTAATAATACTCGTATAATAAATTATTAATCAAAAAAGGGGAAGTCTAAATTGAAATAGACGGCATCAGTGTATTCAGCAAAAGTTTTGATTGATGCGCATGATTTTAAAATCAAGAGAAATTACACCACCTCAAGTACTATGTTCAAAGATACAAAAAGTAAATAATAATATTTGTTAATCAATGGAGATTTTAAACCACCATATATCACATAACACACGTACTATTTAAAGTTTAATGTTTAAACTTTAAAGTACAGATGATATATTTATACTGTATATATAGGTTTGTTTAATATTCTATTTCACATGCTTCTAAAGATTTAGTTTTTGTTGAGCTGCTATCGTTATGTTATGTATAATATGCGGAATAAAAATAGTTAGCGTGCTCATACTAAATATTTATGTTTCATAAAAAGCAGGATACATTTATCATACTCTATATATGTATGTACGTAGCATAGAAAATATAACATAAATTAATTAAATTTTGATTAAAATAATGTTTTACATGACAAACATTGTATGTACATATATATTATTATACATAGTATGAATATGAAATGAAATAAATTCTAAAAACATGTACCTATAGTGGTTGGTGGTGACACGAAACTTGATTAAAGAAATTCCTCGAGGTATTAAAAACGTTGCTAGTAGTTTTCTAATACGCTTTTAACTTTATGTTAATTGTTTTGCGATTTATAATCAGGCAACTCATTTACGTATATATAACATACATACTTATAGTAGTGTGTTATACATAACCGAAAAAGGTATATATTTATTATATACAATCTCAGGTAGAGAACATTGTTTCTAATTTACATGTTAAAATTTTTTTTTATTATTTTGCTGTTTCGTTAGGATAAAATATCCTAAGGCCTGGTTTTTGATTATCATAAATTTCAATAAGGTAGAATAAATATGACTTATGCTACGTATATATGTATGTATCTATAGTTAAATGGTCTCTATTGAATATATTGTTCGGTCACCAGAAAAAATGATTGCGGGCGTCAACAAAAAATAAACATTTTTAAAAATAAAAGACTAATCAGTATAGTAAATAATTTTACATAAGTTGTTGTATGTAAGAATAAACCTAATAAGTTTGTGACATTTAACAATGATTCAGCCAAATCAACGATCAGTCAAATCAGAGAACAATAATTGTTCTAGAAGAAACGATGTATCAGGATTGCGTAAGGCCAATGATGCATTGGTTGAATTTAACAATTTAAACAATCTATTAAATGATACAATTGCTTGGATACAGGAACACATAAGGATTCTTGGAAACGAAGTTACAACCATTAAACAAAGGAAAACGTTGATTCCCCTCCTACCCGAAAAGTATAATAGAATAAGAATACCATACGGATGAAGAAAAATTAGCCCACGAAACTAAGTGGATTAGAGTCAAAAGCCAGAGAAAAAAGGTAGAAGGAATGCTACACCTACTCCTCCTCAATCCAAAAAAATTACCGCCACCACCCCCTATAGTTATAGATGGAGTTAAAAACTATGATCTACTGTATGAGAAAATTAAAACAATAACTAAAACAGATAAATTTAATACAAAATTGATGAGTGGAAATCTGGACATGTGTAGTGTGACATTCAGCGCAGATGATGATATTGAAAAAATACAACAAATCAAGTACATCTTGGGGTGCAAGTCAATATACAGCACGTAAGAATATCTAGGCTATACCACAATTTAAAAATGTCAAGCATATGGACATACTCAAAAATACTGTAACAAAGAACCTAGGTGTGCCAAATGTCCAGGTCAACACCATACTTGAGATTGTGCAAACCCACAAATCTATACAGCCTATAGATGCGTACATTGTGGAGAAAACCATCCAGCTAACTACAGAGGATGCAGTGTTGCTATTGAATTGCAAAATATCAAAAATAAAAACATGAATGCTAAAAATACAAATGTAATAAAGAAGCAAACTGTTAGAATAAACATACTCACTTAAACAAGAGTTAAGGTGTAAAGTGTTCAGCCTCTCCAGCAGAAGTGGGCAAAACAACTTACGCTCAAGTAATGGATGAATAACGAAAACAGACAAAAAAAAACAAACATACGACATAAATCAAACGCTTAAGCTGATATAAAGCAAACTTAATACTTTTGAGCAGTGATTACAGAAACTAGAATGCAGCACTAATGGAGCCATCCCTAAACAAAACCATGTCTAACGACTTAAGAATTTTTTTGGAATTTGTTTGATCCAAATTAAATGTACACAACACTATTTGTAATTTTAATTATTTATATTTATTAATTATTTTTATAATTTGGTTTAATTTGTTTTTATTTGTTTATTTATAAATTTATTTATTTATTTATTTCACTTTTAAAAATCAAATTAAATTTTATTTATTTATTTGTTTTCACCACCACAAAACTTTTGTATTTTCCCAAGATAAAAAAATAAATGGCGAACTTGTTGCCACACGTGTTGCTTTTTTTCCAATTGTATTGTGTTTTGACTGTTCAAGATGGAATGTGTTGTGATGACGTCGCCTTCGTGTCCAAAATACGTGTCGTATTTTGGAGAGGGAACAGATGCGCCGGCGACGGTCAATACTGCACTTATGTGTTAGTATTGCATCACCGAATTATTATTGCGTGGTGATGTTGTTAGATGGCGACATGCTTTACTATAAATGTTTTATAGTAGTGGTTCGGCTATTGGATATGTGATGGGGTTAGTGAACGCTTAATTCAAATAAGTTGATTTATATTTGAATTTCACTAATTGTTTTGTTTGTGGCAGTATCGAATATCGGTGAGTCGAATATTCGAGCTGCTACAATTTTATGCTGGAATGCCAATGAATTCCAGCAATACCGACAGAAAATGCAAATGGTTCTGAACGCAAAGAAAATCGATGTCTGCCTCATCTCTGAAACTCACACCACTAGACAATAAATTATCAAATTTAGAAATTATAAAACATATCACACTGTTCCCCCGAGAAATACTGTTAAGGGAGGTAGTGCTGTTATAATTAGAAATAGTATTAATCACTTCAAGGAATGAAAATATGAAACAGAACAAATATAAGCTATTAATATCAAGACCAAAAATAACTCTATTAGTGTTATTGGAATTTACTGCTTACCGAAATACTCTCTAATAGAAAAAGATTATCTTGAATTTTTCAGTAAACTAGGGAAAAGATTTGTAATTGAAGGAGATTTTAATACCATTTTAATACCAACTCCTCAATGCTAACAGAAAATACGGTTGCGAAGCCTTATCAAATGGTAAACCAACCTACTGGCCAACTGATCCAAATAAAATACCAGATCTAATTGATTTCTTTATAGTGAAGAATAAATCTGTAAATTACATACATATAGATGAAAGTCTTTACTTAAGCTTTGAACACTCCCAATACTTTGAACATTAAGTGAAAGGATCATTCAAAAAGACAGCTATCCTAGTTTAGTAAATAAGCACACAAATTGGGAATGCTTTAGACTGTCTTTAGAAAGAAAAATTAACTTAATGGTTCCGCTAAGGAGTGTGGAGCAATTAGAAAAAGAATTTCACAAGTTCAGGAGTCAGCTTGGGAACACACCCCTGAAGTTAAAAAAAAATTAAGGGAAACAACTACCCTACAGAAATTACAGAGCTCTTGGCAGAAAAAAGAAGGGCATGGAGAATATGGCAACAAACTAGAGCGACTCAAAATAAAACTAAGCTAAACAATTTGACTCAGCTACTTAAAAGGGAAAACAATGATCTGAAAGACGAATCTATCAGTAACTACCTCAGAAAATTATCTAATACTGATACAAGTACTGGTTATTCTCTTTGGACAGCAACCAGAAGAATTAAAAGGCCAATAACGCAGATTCCTCCAATCGGAACAGAAGATAAAAAATGGGCCAGAAATAACGAAGATAAAGTGCAAAGTTTTGCTGAACACCTTGCTGAAAAAATATTTGAACCACATGCTGACCAACCATTGGAAGCCGAAATAATAATAACTGGAGTGGCTTTACAGGAAAGTGAAGAAATCCTACGAGCAACACCAAAAGAAGTCATGTATGAGATAAAAACAAATATGAATCCGAAAAAAGCGCCTGGTTATGACCTTATCACAGCAGAAATTTTAAAAGAACTAGCAAGGAAAGCTTTATTAAAGCTCACCGATACTATAAATGCCGCCTTTCGATTGAAATATGTACCCAGCCTGTGGAAAATTATAGAAGTAATTATGATTTTTAAACGTGGGGAACCACCACACAAAACTGGATCTTACAGGCCAATATCGTTATTACCAGTTATGCCTAAACTCTTTGAGAAGTTATTAGGAAAAAGGCTAATAAATAATCAGTTCGGTTTTCAAATAATCAGTTCGGTTTTCGCAACCAAAACTCAACATTAGATGAAGTATGTATACAGAATAACTAATATTATTGAAAGAGCATAAGAGGAGAAAAAAGTATGTTCAACGATATTCTTAGACGTTGCATAGGCTTTTGATAAAGTTTGGCACGAAGGACTTAACTATATAAGCTATGAACTGTACTACCAATGCAATTCACTGCAATATTAGAATCATACTTGAAAGATAGATTCTTTAGAGGAAAATTAGACGATTCCTATTCCGAATTGAACGAATAAATTAAAGACGGGTCGCGGAATGTGATACCGATTTCAAGAAAGAATTTGGTCTCCCACGAGATTGCAGAAAGTATATGTATATATATATGTATGTTCACTCCACCTTGGGATTGTGAGTGTAAAGTAACGTCCTGGGTTACTCAAAGTAACTAGTAAAGTAAAGTCTTAGTCTCTTCCTGCATACTGATGATATGAAAATGTTTTTTTGATCTGGATAGAGTAAGTGCTTGTTGACTTCCCCAGCTGAATTTGGATATAGATTATTTGCATGGCACCAGCTTAAATAACTGGAGCTTGATGTTAATAAATGTAATATGGGATATTAGTTTTGTCGCAGGTTAAAAATCCCATGAATTATGACTATTTCAACAATGCTGTCATAGTTCGGTTGAATCAATTTGTTGACCTTGGAGTTGTTCCTGATGAAAATCCTTCCAGAACATAATAAATAAGGCTAATGCCGGAATATCTATTGACAGTTGTATGAAATTCGGTTAATCAAAGCAAATTTACTAAAGCCGTTGCTTTCTAAAGAATCTTAATTTTTGGTTCTGTGATTACCGTAATAAGGAACCATGAACTCATCTTTGATGGTTTTGTTCATTAGTTGAGCATTTCAAAGAATTTTCCGAATAGTCGTCGCATTGTATTTTTTAAATAATAAAACTCTTGAATCATAAGATAATACCGTGGGACAGTTAAATAAAAGTGAATGTTGCTAAGATCATGGTGGTGATCACGCACGTCCTATAAATCGGCGTACATTGAAAAAAGACAGCCTGCGATCATTTCTGAATAAAGTGTGCGAGGTAAACAAGTTCATACAATTTTTGCTTATATATAGTCAATTTGAATTTAAACCAACAAACTTTTTTTGTATGGAATTATATGGAGGCCAACAGATTAATGTCTACTACGTCCGGTAATTACGACAAACGGATGGTATTTCGAAAAAATATAAACAAATGATGATGGAATTTTAAATGTTAAAGAATTTGAAAGGTTGAAAAGGAATTTATATCTAAAAGAAAGGACATAACAAAAAATTTCAATCTGGGCTGGAAGAAGAGGTCTCTCTTCGAAAGCATAAGGTATAAAAGAATCCCATTGGATATATCTTAGAAGAAAAATTAACCCTTCTAGCAACAAATATAGAAGGATATAAATAATTTAAAAAAGAATGAAGTTGTCAATACCCTTTCTCTACCGCTCCGCTTTCTTCTCGGCTTAAACTAATTTTATTAATCAGAAAAATAAAATTAAGTTATTTTAATATTTAAACTGAGCTGTTTCCTGTTGTGTTCTGTACTTTATTCTAATTTACACTAAATCTGGAAATAAAAATAACACTATTTGTTATTTTCCCAAAACTAAATTAAAATATGTGGATTGACAGTTTTACTTCGCACAATAGCAGCCTCCGTCTTTTACATGCCACCAAAAATAACGCAGAGCCAACCAAGATTTTGTTAATCACTAAGATGACCATAACGTTAAACTCAATTATATCAACAGAATCATTAGTGTGGTGGTTAGAGTTGAAGCTAAAAATTATGGTGTGGTAACGGTCTCGATGGTTCGATGCTCAGCAGGGCAATTGTAGTTTTATGAATATGATGTATATTTATTTGAACCTCGGTCGTCAGGTTGATGTGATGAGTGCAAAGGCAGAATGAATGATCATTATTCAGTATTATTCAGTAAAATACTATACAATGTTCGAGCAGCAAGGCGTGTAAACAGAAATGAATAAAGGCAATGGTGCGGCGAGGGAGGAAGAGAATGCTGCAATTAATGTTAATGTGCAAATTACAATGATTACGTCACAGATTACTCTCCAATAAATACACGCATACTTGGGACAATTTGTGAAATAGTGAACTATAGTGACACAGTAAAATGCTCTAAAATGACCATGTAAGATTGAAAAATATTGAAAAGTATTGTAATTTATTTTCGGATAAATTGTACAGTGCTAAATATTTTTAAATAAATTCGAAACAATTTACATAAAATTTTAATCTGCATCTTTTATTAGAATTATTTAATTCAAATTCTACTCCAACCCCTAAGAATCATCAGCATTCACTTTAATTCCAAAGACCAAAAATAATAATATGACGACCAGATTTTTCAAACATTTTTGATCATTAAAGTTACTTTTTTGGGGACCATTTAAATATCGAACCTGAACATATTTTTTAAAATTATGTGTGACACATATACACCCGTCTTAACACACTTAACCTTTACACCTTAAGCATGAAACGTGCATCTAAAAAAATGTCTTACATGGTTTTGTTAATTTAATCCGGACGATCTAACTTTGCTAACCGCACACGAGTATGTATAAAAGATAAAATACGTAAACAAAAATATAATAGCAATTATAATCAACTCAAGTTTGTACATATAGTTAATGTTCTAACAAAATGCTGTTTAATGGATTGAAATTTTAGTGTGGTTGTATTAATTTTGTGATAAGGGTCAAATATAATGCTGTCGATATAAAAACCGATTAAAAATGAAACATGACAACTTAGATAAAATCGGTATACTGTATATTAATACATAAATTGCTAATCTGTAAATGGCATCATATCGTCGTATATCCAAGTCAATAAAACCAGATCAAGATTTGTTTGTGTTCGGATTGTTTTATTATAGATTGATAAATATTGAAGTCATTAATATAATCACATATCATAACCATAAAACTGTTTTATTTTATTGTGATATTTTGGGATATATGGATATATGTATGTCTATATATATACGAGTACAAATATGTATAGGGGAAGCTTGTGAAAAATGAATTATGATGTATTCTTCTGTTTTTTGAGAGAGGCCAATATCTTAAACTTATCAACCCCCATACCACACGCACACAAAAAAAATCTTATTACATTTGATGATGATGATGATGATTATCATCTTATACGAATATCATATTTTGAAGTTAGAACGAATCCAATAACATACAAGATACAACATCTGAATTCACATATAAAGATGAGTATGGTATTTTTCCATACATCCCCGAAATTGTCTATAATTTATGTGAATTATGCTGCTAGTAGAAAATCTTTTTTATTGTTGTTGTATATGTGGTACGAAATAAATTTGCATGATAATCGAATTGAAATAAGTTAATCTGAAATCAATATTACCAAATTTTTTTTGATTTTATTGGAAAATTTATTGGTTGAAAATATCGTCGGTAACAGATTGTATATATATATATATATATATATATATATATATATATATTTATGTGTTATATTGAATACGGTAATAAAATGGTACTACAGAGATGAATCTTTTGATTATGACTAAACAAATATTAAAAAATTGTTATCAAAGATTTAATACTCTGATAATACGCTGTTTTGACAAGCGCACAAGTCTCGGTAACATTCAAAATATTTTATGGTTAGTTTGAACAATAAATAATATTTAACACAATAAAACAAACTACCGCATAATATTATAAATTTTACATAATTTACGATTTTTAGTAATTTCTAACAAATTTAATATGTTATTCAACTAATTATTCAAAAAAATGAAAACAAACAAAAAACGAATTGGTAAAAAGTATAAAGAGTGAGGCAAATCATAACCCAAAAATAAAATAAACATTTGCACGCAATTATGTCATGCACACAGTATTGATAGTTTCGACAAAAAAAATTAATTCCGCATCCATGTAATTAATAAGGAACCCCGTTAATTTTTTGTTATCTTTATTAATATTGCAACCCATCCCACTCTATATACAACAACAAAAAATGTTAAATATTAATGAATCAGCTATCGTGCCCCTCCCAATCCCAACAATCCCAATAAAATGTTATTAAAAAATATTTTTTTTTTTAAAAGAAATTTTATCCAAATGTTAAAAGTTATGTTTATGCAAACTAATATATTCTCATAACAGTTTTGTTTTCTAATTAGAAGGGTGGTGTACATTACATCCTTATTTTATGGTAATTTTATTTTTATTTTTTTCTAAAAACAAAAATAACCCAGCAGCGATTTAAAATCTCGTGTATATGTATGCATATAATATTAAAGCAAACAAAAAAAAAATGTAATAATCATAATAAATAAATAAATAAATATTTTTTAATAAAACTTTCAGCTCAATCAAATTTCACCCTCTTCCAAACTAAATAGCTAGATTCATTGTTTTCGTGATTTCGTTCTGCAAGATTGAATGCAAGAGGAATGATAATTTATTTTTTTGTTGTTGAAACCGAGGGGTTAGGTTCCATGGATTCGAAATAATTATTGGAAGATAAATTCATATAAGCCATAAAATATTAGATATGTCTTAGAACTTAATAATCAACAAGGATTAATATGATTGGCAATATATATAAGTTGGTTTAATCATGGGGAGTATATATACGGGTATATATGGTACACAAATTTTGATGTCGTGGTGTGAATCGAAGGGATTATAATATTTATTCCATTTTATGATTTCCATGGTATTAATGAGGATTGAAACTATATCAACAATCTTTTAACGTCTATTGTTTATTTATGTCATTTTCGATGATTTATATGTATAAGATTGTATAATCCTATGATATACAGTTTAACATAAATTCTGAAATAAATTTGTAAATATTTATAAATTTATTAACTCGAAAAACATTCAATTTTAAACTTTTTAAGTATAATCGGTAAAATTTGAAAATAATTTTAACACTAAAACTGTCTTAGTCTCTCTTAAAATTATTAAAAGTTGATACTATAATTTCTATAAAATCTTTCTATTTGAGTTCCATAAAAATTAAATATTGCAATAAATACTTACATACATAGATACCTAATATATTTAATTATAAAATAAATAATAATAAATTATAAACAACAACCAACTAAAATATTTTTATATAAATTAAATTATTTTTTAATTTTGAAACATTAAATTCAATAAACGCTGTACAATTTGTTACTTATTTAATTTTTTATTGAACCAAATCTCGTAAAGTAAACAATTTGGAAAATAGTTTACATTTTGTTTTTCTAGAATCTTTTGTTATTACGCAAATAAATTTTTAAAATATATAATAAAATGGATTAGTCCTAATGTTTGTACAGTTTAGTAAAATATTGATGAAACTTATATTATGTGTCCTAATCTAACATAGGATTAGATGAATGAATAAATATAGAAATAAAATGAATTTTAAAGAAATTAAAAATAGTTTTTATAACATAATATAAATCAAAATAAAACTAAATTAATGGAGAAAATAATAAAAATGATACTCTCAGTTTCAACTAAATATTTAACTTAACTAATAATTAATTAATTAGAAAAGATTTTTATTGATCATATTTTTATTAAATTTTATTCAATTTTAAATTTCAGGAATCACTTAAACATTAAGGTTTTAATTCAAAACATTAATATTCTTGAGTGATACAGTTTAATTAAAAGAAAACATTACCTTTAAAACTAAATTAATCTCCATAAAATATTTATCTTTCTAAAATTTTAAATTTTTTCAGTTTCTCTAAGTCTTAAAACACCTTTAAAATGGTTGATCTTTTGTATTATCCAACACTTTAAACTTTACATTTTACTGTACAATATTATCCTTGAGTTAAAATACTTTATATTCCCAAAATTATATTCTTAAACATCTGCAACACAAAAATTTCATTAAATTCATGAAAACTTTAAAAATTCTACATTTTCATAAAAAAGTTTTGATCCATGAGCTAATAAAATATTAAAACTGGTTTAACGAATTCTATCTATTAAATTATTATTATTTATTAAAATTATTAATCAATGAGTCCAAAACGAAATACCTGATCTCTGGTTTTAGAGACAATGGCACACCAGATTTTAGTAGTGGCCACCACACGTTTGAGGGAGTGAGGAGGTTCAAATATTTGGGCTCTCTTATCACTCACGATAACAGTGTGGGTGAGGATATTAAAGTGCGGCTGGCAGCTGGCAGTCGTTCTTTATATCCTCTAAGGCCACTGCTAAAATCTAAACACTTATCAAGTGCCGTGAAGCTGAAGCTTTACAAAGCGTTGATCAGGCCCGTTGTTATGTTTGGATGTGAAAGTTGGGCGCTGACGGATGAGTACGAGAGATGGCTCCTTACATTTGAGAGAAGAATCATGCGTGTGATTTACGGCCCTAAACGCGAAATAGATGGTACCTACCGAGCTCTGTACAATTTCGAGATCAGAGATCTGATGAAGATCCCCGATATTGTACATGAAGTTAGATCTCAGCGAGTACGCTGGCTCGGTCACGTTCTGCGTGCTGATCCGGAACGAATTGGGCAGCGATCTCTGAAAGGAGAGCCACCATATGGTAGGCGCAGAGGTCGTTGCAGGCGACGATGGCTCCACGATGTAGAGAACGACTTGGCCTCTTCAGATTGTCTAAGACAGTATGAAGACCAAGCTCAGGATCGAAACCGTTGGAGCCAGATTGTTGATTCAGTAAGGGCCCAGTAATGGCCTTTAACACTGTTATTATTATTATTAATAAATATATTTCCTTAAATTTTATTTTATTATCAACAAAAATTTTTATGATACTCTTATATTAAATTTGTAAACTATATAAATTGGCTACAACAATTATTTATAACAAAATTTATAAAAATATTGATTGGTGTCTTAAACTTTCAAATTATTGATTAAACATTTTTTTAAACATATTTGAAACTTAAAATGAAAGAAGTGTACGTTGTATGTTAGAAATACCAAATAAATAAAATGTATTAAAATATGTGTATATATATTAAACAAACAAAACATAAATTAAATTCTTAATGTTTTTAAAAACTGTGAAACTATTGAAAACTATTATTTTAAAATTTCAAATGTAAATTTAATCATTATGAAATTTTGAAACTCATAAAATCTATAAATTTAAATATATAATTTATATTTGTTTAATGTTTTATCTCTTAAAAACTACTACAATTTTTTAAATATTTCAATTTAATAAAATAAACTAACTATTTCAAATTAATGTAAACTTCAAATTTTAAAATTCTTAATCGGTAGATTGTGTTAAAACACTTTAAATACTCAATTTATAAAACATAATATTTATTTATTGTTAAATGTGTATCTGTAATCCATTAAAATATTAAAATATTTAAAATTTCCCCAAAATATATATTCTACAACTAAGTTATTTTTTTAATTTTTTTAAACTTTTTAAACTTTAAACCTCGAACATTTTTCGTCAAATTGTTTGCTTTCGTAACTATGTTTAATGTAAAAGGCTTCATATTTGTTGTTATGCTTAAAAAGTATAACATTTTTTTTATATGTTAAAATCCATATGCACAATTCATATATCCAAATTATATGTATATTCATATATCAACATTTTTTAATTTAATAAAAAATCATCAAAACTCTTAAACTGTTTTAAAATGTTTCGTAAATATTAAATGTAGACTAATCTGAAATTTTAAATTCTTATTTTAATAAATAAGAACAATTTTTTTACCCACAGTATTTTTTAAATATATGTATTTGGTTCTTGCAATTCCTAAAAATTGTCTAACTTACGAGAATTAAAATCTTCATAGAAAAAATTAATTTATTTTTAATTTATACCATTTAAAAAATTATAAAATCTTATCTCAAAAAAACCATTTGGGTTAGTTCAAAAATCTTTTAAATTATTATAATTTCTTTATTCTCATAAAATGTGAACATATTATTATAAATTGATGAATAAATTAATTTCATGTGAACATATTTCAGGTTTACATTTATAATAGTTCATTTTCATTCAACTCACCTCTTAAAATTTTAATTATCTTTCTTTTTTTTTAAATGCAATCCTTATGAAAATATTCTTTTATCTCAAAATTATTTGTTAAAATTAAAAATTTTCATATTCAAATTCAACTATTAAGTTTAATTCTATCAAATTAACGTTTGGTGTATCTCAAAATTATAAAAATCAATAAAATCATGAAAACAAATTTAATTTATTAATAGCGTGAATGTTAACCGGCTAAAGCTGCAACGTTTGTTTTGGGAGGAATCGGGTTCGAATCCCAATACTTTTTAAACTCCGCTAAAATTCGTATTAAAGTTGGTTTACTAAATTAAAAATTAAGTATTGACAATTTTAAAAATTAGTTAAAATTTAAAATAAATTAAATTTGAAAAAACTTATTTAAAAAATAATTAAACATTTTATAATTTATTACATTTAAAAATTAATTATTAAAATTAAGATGTGTGTATTTCAAAATTTAATTAATTTAAACTTATAAAAATACATATGTAAAAAAATGATATTTAATTTATTTTTGTTATTTTAAACCTACAATTTTATTTTTAAACTTTAATCTTTAAAAAAAAAATTTAATTTTCGAATTATTTATAAAATTAAGAAATTTGTAAACTAAAGTCTATTAATTAAAATATGTATGGAATTTTTAAATGACTCAGATACTATTTTTAGAAAATTAATTTTTATTCGAGTCAACTCTTAAAATTTTATTTTCTAAAACAATATTATTTATTCAAATGTTCAACATCATTTAAACTTGAACGCTTAGTATTTAATGTTTTAATCTTCAAACTTTTCGAATACAATGTAAATTAATATCTGGTAAATTAATAAATTTGCATCTGGAAAATTAATATTTTAATTATTACATCTACAGTTATGAAATATTTAAAAAAAATTGATATGCAATTTAAAAGAAAAGTGTAAAATTTTCAGTTTCAAATTCAACTCAACTTTTAAATTAAATTCAAATTTTATTTGTTCTCTTAACATTTTACGTTATAAATCTCAAAATTATAAAAATCATGAAAAAAAACTTAATTTAAAAATTTTTTTAATTTATTAAAAATCGTCAAACATTAATAATCCTAAAAATTATATAGAATTTTAAATAAATTATTTAAAAGATAATTAAATATATTAAAATTTTTAGTTAATTATTAAAACTAACATGTTGTGTATATTGCAAAATTTAATTAATTTATTCTTACAAAAATACATAATTATGTAAAAAAAATGTTATTTAATTTTAATTGATACAGTAGAACCTCGCTTAACGAGTGATTCGTTCCAGAACCTTTCTCGTAAAGCGAAACACTCGTTAAACAAGCTTTCCTATATAAATTAATGTAAAATACGATAATCCGTTCCATGCTGAAAAAATAGTCAAAATTTTTTTTGTACATTCTATATCGATTACTCAAAGAAAATTACATTATATACATATGTGTACATTTGTTAAGCAGCGTGAATCATCTTCATCTTTTCATCAGCCTGTAATACGAATTCTATTTACAGAAAACAAAAAACATGTAATAAGTTTATTATTTATGATACATGCCTAATTCTTTTTTACTGGAAAGCTCTCTAAAGCAAGTTGTTTTTGCCGACGCTTCAAAATTTGGTGAAAATGCGATACAGCATTATCATTGAAAAACAGATTCTCATGCTTTCATCATTTCTCGTATTGTGCCAGAAGATTGTTGCTCGTTAAGCGAAACGACGCTCGTTAAGCGAGTCGTTTTTTTTTTTAAATTTTCCTCGTAATACGAATTACTCGTTATGCGAGGTGCTCGAGATTCTACTGTATTTTAATTTTAAATTTTATTTTTAAACTTTAATCTTAAAAAAAATTGTTTAAGTTTCGAATTATTTATAAAATTAGGAAATTTGTAAACTGAAGTCTGTTAATTAAAATATGTATGCCATTTTTAAAAAAAATTATTTAATAGGAGTATTAACTTGAATCACATAATTAATTTTTAAATTATAAAATTCGAAATATTTTCTTAATTAATTAATTAATTCGGTTTAAAAATTTAATATTGATAAATTCTTTAACCAAAATTCAATCAAACATCTCAAATTTTTTTTAAAGAACTTAAAGCAAAATACTCTCTAAATCTTCATTTAAAATAATATATGCAATTAAAAAAAATCTAAAATCCAAATTCGCTAATTAAATAATATAGTAAGAATTGTAAAAAGTTTTTTAATCTAAGTTTAATCAAAAATTTCAAATCCTGGTTAATTCATTGTAATATATTAATATTTTAGAGTACAACACCCTTTAAACCCCGCTAAAAATCCGAATTTATTCGAAATTTTTTAATTATTAAATTTTGTTTTTAATAATATTATAATCCTAAAAACTACATAGAATTTAAAACAAATTACAATTCCCAATATGAAAAAACTTCTTTAAAAAATAATTTAATATTTTAAAATGAAGGGTTAATTTTGAAAATTAAGATGTTGTGCATATTTCAAAATTTAATTAATTTAAACTTATAAAAAAGTTATCTTTAATTTAAAAAACTATTTGTTTAAGTTTCGAATAACCTATAAAAGCAAGTTTTAATTGTTTTAATTTAAATAATTTGATAACTGACGAACTATTTTTAGAAATTGTTTTTTATTTTCTTAAAATTTAACTTTCTAAAACTTTGAAAATTGATAATTTAAATAGTTCATTAGAGGCCAAAATCAAAATGTTCATATTTTTTATTAAGTTCATAATAATAAGTTTATATTCTTGTGAAATTGTTAAACGCTTAAATTTTTTTCAAAATCACAATTATTCAAAATAATAAAATTTGATTAACCCACTTTTTATATAGTTTGAAAGTTTTCGAAATTTTAACTGTTGAAATTCTCCATAACTGTTAATACATTTTAAGTATTAACAAATTGTAAGGCTTGAATGTTAAAAGCAAACTGCAAAATAATCGAGATAACCTCGAGCCCCACAACAAACTGCATAAATAAAAATAAACCATTTTCAAAATTTATAATTTAACATATCTATTAAAATTTTTAATATTTTTGTGTTTCTTAAGCCCATAGATTCTAATTCTTCAATATTAATAAAACTTGTTAATCGTTTTAATTATAATGCGCAAAACGTATTAAATTTTCATGTTTTAAACTTTTTAAAATAATATATTTTTAATTTATCAAGATCCTAAAATCAAAACTTTCTAAATCAAAATTTTAGGAAATCTCTTGATTATCCTAATTTTCTATAAATTCTTAATATATTTCTTATATTTATTAAAATACGTAAAACTAATTTAAATATTTTAATTATGTGATTTAATCAAAATTTCAATGTCAACTTTACAAAAATGTAACACTGTAAGCGCATTATAAACTCGTATATATATTTTTTTTTTACTAAATTCAAAATTGTAAAAATAAAATTAGAATTATTAATTTCTGAAAATACGAAAGGATTTTAAATAAAATATTAAAATTTTAAATACAAAACGTGTTATTTTAAAGATTATATATTAAATTTCTTAATATTCAATTTTTTCAAGTTAAACGTGTAAAATTATTTTTAATAGTTTTTATTGCATAAATAAAATTTAAAATTTTATGTTTATTTAACACTAAAACATGTATTCATACATATTTATGAAACAAAATTATTATTAATTTTAAAGTGTTTTCTTTTGATGCTAAATTTATGTTAATTGATTTCCATCACATGAGGTTTTAAAATCAAATTTCATATTGGTTGATATTTTAAAATCATATTAAATATTAAAAGTTCTTAATAATTTTAAAAATTTAAGTAGAAAACAAATATATATTAAAATCTTAAAATACATGATAATTTTAAAAACCTATTTACAACTATTTAATTTCGTAAATAAATAAAATTAATTTAAATTATTATTTATTGTTTTAAAATTCGCAATTCATTTTTTTTATTAATTCAAATTCTTCTTTTCAATTTGACATATCTGGTGGCACTTTACTTTTCTTTACCATTTTTAAAATAATGCATTTTCTACAAAAAAATTAAAAGAAAATTTATTAAATCTCTAAATTCATAACATAATCACAAAATGCAAGAAACGAAGAAGAAGAAGAAGTACTTATCGTCATCCAATAAATTTATGAATTTTTTTTGGAAGAGATACACCAATGTATATGATGTAAATCACTCAGTATGATTTGTTGTGCATTGCAATAAATACTTTTAAAATACAATACTTTCGAAACGCGACCACCGCTAACATTAACTTCATTATGTGGTAATCATTTAAGGTACAGTTAGTTAAGTCCCAATGTCATTATAAATCATTTCGATATATATTCACGAAACCCATTTATTTATGCTGTTCAAACTGCAGATAAGCCAAAAGTAAATTTTCGGTTTTGTATATTTTAATTTTAAACACTGATGCGGCAATACATTGTATATAAGGAAAACCCCTACAACAATTCAAACAATTTTCGGGTATATATATGTATGCATGTATATGAGACGATATAAAAAGAGAACAACTGGTTTGTTTATCTCGCGCACAAAAATATCCCTTGCAAATAATGAACGAACGGAAAACGGAGGAAATGGAAAATTATTTTAATTAAAATGAAAATAAAATTTGTAATGTGTGTGCGTCTCTTTGTGTCTAAAATAATATAATAAAACCGAATGAAGGATGGATGAGCTTTATATACATATTTACGGAATTAAACTTATTTTTGATTATTTTAATATTTTAATTAAACACAATGAAGTTAAAATTTAAAATTAAATGTTAAAAAAATAAATAAAAATAACGAAACAGCGACCGGAAAGCATTTTTTTGTTTTGAAAATATTTGATGCTCGAATTAATTCGTTACGTAAAATAAAAATCTTTGAAATAAAATTGTATTCAATAGCAGCAGTCAGCAACGGGTACAATATCTGACCACTCACCACAATCTTTCCTTACACTAGCCTTTGGTTATTACCGTCATTACCATTAAATATATATATATATATATATATATATATATATATATATATATATATATATATATATATATATATATATACATATATATATATTTATATATATATATATATATATATATATATATATATATATATATATACATATATATATATACCGGCGCATAGATGAACATGATTGCACCCCTAATGCGATACAATTAACTTTTAATTTCATTTTATTACCACGGCACTTTGTTGCTGTTTTAATTTTCATTAGAAGCATGAAAAGGTATTCAAGCTTTTCTATAAAATTAAAACTCAACGAGCACAAACATTTAAACGCGGTGCTACATATACTCGTAGTAGGTATATATAGTAGAAATCAAATTATCGTTTTATACCTGGCCTCTGGATTCACGATAGCGCATGTAAGCCAGGTAATATAAGAAGTATTAAAATTTTTATTTATTGCGTATACATTTATTTATTTAGGTTGTGGGATGGTTTGAATAATTTGAAATAATTAACAGTATAGAGGGAGTTTTCATTATACATTAAATTTGTTGGATAAAATTACGAAGGTCGAAAGCATTTAAATCTGTCAATTAATTAAATATTATACATTTGGTCGATTTTATGTATAGGTATAATTATTAAATTCTCGATTTCATGACTGGATAATTATTATAGAATATTAATTTACCCATCTACACCCATATCAAGTTTTACTCAGTTATTTTTTATTAAAAATATATTTGACATCAAATATAATGTGTGCAGTTGGTTAGCATACAGGTAAGCCGAGTGTTCTTTTTGAATTATAAAATTTTGGATTTTAAAGTAACAGTAGGTTGGCACAATTATGTATATATGCATACATATTGAAAGAATATCATGTAGTTTAAACAATCTCAAGACTGTCATTTTTAAGGTAGCCCAAAATTGGTTTCATTTTGAAGAAATCTAGAACAAAACATCTTCGTAACGGAATTATTAGAAAACCTCATAAGACGACCCTAAAAATTAGCTATGCAATAAAATATGTTATACAATAAAATAGACATCGCAGTCTTGTATTTCAATTTTTCGCAGTCAGATATTTTGAACGAAAATACAAATGGAAATTTGTCGGAAAGTTATAGGAAAGGAACTACTAAATTTGGTCGTAGATTTTTAAGCTTCTGTTTTAGCAAATTTTCATAAAAGTCGAAAGTCTATTTCTAATGATTAAAAACAACAAACCTACTCTCAATTTAATTTCTAGCAAACGTTTTTCCAAAATAGTATATAGCAAAGTTCTTTGAATGGATTTATTGTTATTTATTAAACTTATTAAACTCTTTTAACCTACAATTTCAGTTGCATAATGCATTTATTGTAATAAATAATGATAATAAGCAGTATATAAAGGTCATTACTGGCCCCTTACTGAGTCAACAATCTGGCTCCAACGGTTTCGATCCTGGGCTTGGTCTTCATACGGTCCTAGACAACCTGAAGCAGCCAAGTCATTCTCTACACCGTGGAGCCATCGTCGCCTGCACCGACCTCTGCGCCTACCATATGGTGGCTCTCCTTTCAGAGATCGCAGCACAATGCGTTCCGGATCAGCACGCAGAACTTGACCGAGACAGCGTACTCGCTGAGATTTTATTTCATGTACAATATCGGGGATCTTCATCAGATCTCTGATCTCGAAATTGTATAGAGCTCGGTATGTACCATCTATCTCACGTTTTGGACCATAAATCACACGCATGACTCTTCTCTCAAATGTAAGGAGCCCTCTCTCGCACTCATCCGCCAGCGCCCAACTTTCACATCCAAACATAACAACGGGCCTGATCAACGCTTTGTAAAGTTTCAGCTTCACGGCACTTGATAAATGCTTAGATTTTAGCAGTGGCCTTAGAGGATACAAAGCACGACTGCCAGCTGCCAGCCGCACTTTAATATCCTCACCCACACTGTTATTTTGAGTGATAACGGAACACAAATATTTGAACCTGCTCACTCCCTCAAACGTGTGGTGGCCACTACTAAAATCTGGTGTGCCATTGTCCCTAAAACCAGAGATCAGCTACTTCGTTTTGGACTCATTGATCTGAAGTCCAACTGAAGCTGCAAACTCTACAAGCGGATCAAGTATTTCTTTCACTCCGTTGCTATTCAGTCCAATCACGCATATGTCATCTGCGTATGCAAGCACCTGATTTGACTGGCGATATAAGATGTTGCGCTGAGGTATTTCAGTTTTACGAAAGATGTACTCCAACATGAGATTAAAAAGTATCGTGGACAAAGCATATATCTCCTTGATAGTCACCAACCAGGCCCTCTGCTAAAGGAGAGGTTCTATCCAATACAATGTATGACAGTAACTTGTTTGCTGTGTAAAGGATAGCTATACCGCGATAATTCTCACACTTCGAGCGGTTTCCCTTTTTGAAGATGGCGCATATTGCGGTCACTTTCCATTCGTCAGGCATAACTTCAGTTCGCCATACTAATCGAATAAGGTCGAAAAGACAAGTTCCACAAAGTATCCCCTCCGAATATAGAGATCTCCGAATTAATGCAGTCCACTCCAGGTCGCTTCAGTCTCTGCATGGCTTTAGTGAATTCCTCATGGGATGGCTCCTCAGTGCAAATCTCCGCAGTCTGTATTAGAGGTGGCTCAACCACAGTCTGTGACGCATGATGAAGATCAAGCAGGTCAGTAAAGTGTTCACTCCATGCGTCAAGTACTGCGTCGATGTTGACACACAGGTTTCCATCCCGGCCCCGAATGGCGGTTGACGTAGGCCTGATAGTATGGTGCAGTCCAGTAATTCCTTTAAAGAAATTACGCGAACTGCGCTCATTGCTGAGTTGTTGTATTTTCAGAACGCTTAGCTGTCGGTCTTGCAAGAGCAGCCTTGTTTTTCCTCGCGATTGTGAGACGTTGTTGCACTTCACTATGGGCTATATTTTGTTGCTCCACCGCAAGACGACACTCGTCATCAAACCAATCATTTTTGGATCTGACCTTCACTATACCTAAAGTCTGTTGAGCAACACTGACAACCGAAGTTTTCAGTACCTGCCAGACAAAGTTTACGCAATCAGACTGGTAATTGGCTTCATCAATGTTGTCGCTGACAAGATCCTATCGTGTCTTTTGATCTTCATTTATCAGACCTTCACAGTCGAAACGTACCATGTGTTTTGTTGTGTTCCCAGACTTGTACGAAAACTTCCATCGCAGCTTTGCCACGACCAAATGATGATCGCTGTCTACGTATTTGGTTGCTGACCGATAAGTTCTCACAACCTACGAAACTAACACATGGTCAATTTGGCTACGGTGAAGTTCCGCGAGGATGTGTTCATGTCTCTAAATGTATCTGTTTGTGAGGGAAGAACGTGCTTGCTACTTTAAGATCATGAGCAATTGCAAAGTACATCATTCTCACACCATTATCGGTCGCAGTTTCGTGTCGGGAGTACGGACCTATGTTTTCGCACAAGTCGGTCTGATTTCTGCCAGCTCTAGCATTAAAGTCCCCAATTACCATTCTAACATCGTGTTCGGGTATAGATGAGTCTTTTTCTTGGGGCTGGCTGACTTCTGTGGGCGCATATACACAAATTATCGACAGATTGGCTAACTTCATGCGCAAGCGAAGCTTACACAATCGGTTATTGACTGCTTGGAAATCCAAAACAGCCTTCTTTACTTGCGGCCCAAGAAGAAATCCAGCTCCAAGATTTCCGATGTCATCTCCACTGTATAGAGCAACGTATAGCCCTAGGACACATGGTCTCCACTATTGGGCCAGCGAGTTTCTTGCAGAGCAACCAGTTCCAGGAGATACTATTCGATGCATGTGATTAGGCCCTCCAACGCTCCTGGATTTCTAAGTGATTGCCCGTTCCACGTGCCGATCCTAAATCTCGTATCCGGGTACTTGAGCAGGGGTCTGGTGTTTTTTTGGCGGTATCCACTTTTCTTTTTGTTGACTTTATAAACAATTGATTTTTTTTACGGATGCGGGTCGTCAGCCCAGCGATCCAACCGTTTAGTCGCCTCCTACGACAAGCAAAGGATACTGTGGTGGTGCAATTTCCTTGGGGAACATGTTCGTGCAATTTAGATTTACGAGACATGTGAGTGCCCCCCCGACCACAGGGGCCAACTGTTTATTGTAAACAGTTTTTAAAGGCCATTACTGACCCCCTACTGTGGCAACAATCTGACTCCAGTGATTTCACAACGACCTCTGTGCCTACTATATGATAGCTTTCCTTTCAAAGATCGCAACGCAATTCGTTCCAAATACGCACGCAGAACGTGACCGAGCTAGAACTATCACCGTAATCTTACTTCATTTACAACTTCGAGTATCTTCATCAGATCTCTGTGGTATGTACCACCTTGTCCGCAGTTCGGGTAGTAAAACACTCGCACGATTTATCTTTCATATGTAAGTTGGCATTTCTCGTACTCGTCCGTCAGTGTCCAACTTTCACATCCACATATACATAACAACGGGCCTGATCACCGCTCTCTGAAGGTTCAGCTTCCCGGAATTTATTAGGTGTTTAGATTTTAGCAGTGGTCTTAGAGGATACAAAGCACGAATGGATTGCTACCAGCTGCTCTCTAATATCGTCACCCACATGGTTCTCGTGAATGATAAGAGAGCCAAAATATTTCAGCTTCCTCACTTCCTCAGAAGAATAGTGACCACTACTTAAATCTGGTGTGCCGTTGTCCCTGTAACCAGAGAGCATGCATTTTATTGCGTCACTATCATTCTACGCAATCGAATTAATTTTGTTGGTATTACTAGGTATTTCTGGGCAGACCACAAACTGGAGTCAAAGGCCTACCTGAACATCTCAATGTCTCATAATATTTATGTAGTATCAACTGCAGCGAAAAGATCTGACCTCAAGTGAGAGGTTTTTAAACTGTGCATGAATTGAATTTTTAAAGGGTTGGATGCTCAATGCAAATCTCCGCAGTCTGTATATATATAAAGTGACTCAACTACATTCTGTGACGTATGATGAGCACCAAGCAGGTCGATAAAGTGTCCATTCCATGTATCGAGTACTGTGTTGATGTTGACACAGAGGTTTCGAGTCCGGTCCTGAATGGCGGTTTACCAACGCCTGAAAGCATGGTTCCCGTAATTTTTTTAAAGAAATTATACGACCTGCGCTCATTGCTGAGTTGTTGTATATTTTCCGTCTACAAATCCGCTTAGCTGCACTTCTAGCAAAGGCAGCCCTGTTTTTAAACTAAAGAAATAATTCGCCTTCACGTCGTTTTATATACGTTGGATATTATTGCCTAAATTTCATCAATTATATTGCATAGGTTGATTCAGTAATTGTTTTCTTGAATTTGTCGGTTTCTTTGATTTAAGATCAAACTTTTAGAACTTTAACTAATTCTTGAAGCGGCTATATATGTACTTCAGCAGTTGTATCAGTTCTGCATAACAATGACATTAATGTGTAGGCGAGATTAAGAAAATTGTGTCACCAAATTAAAACTTCTTCTCGTTTCGGTTGTGGTTAACACTATATATATATCATAATTCACTCATCAATGCCAGTGGAAACAAACTATCTTATAATTCCATTGGCTAGGGATTCAATAATTGTAATTTTATTTGAAATATCGCCTTATTGCTCCACTATTTCTAAAGAGGGACTGTGATATTTGTCAACCAATATTATATGTTCTCTGGTTGAGCGTCATGACCCATAAATAATTTCAATATTAGACCAGTTTCAAGAAAACCGATTGGCGCTTCTAATGGGATAAGTTTTAATGAAATGATTAACTAAATTACTCAATCTTCGATCTTTATATAAAATCTAATCAGTTGCCGTTTTCAGGTGTCAAATTAACCAAAATCGTGTTTCAAGCATATTGATTTTGTTTTACTGTGTATAAATTCGTAAGAAATCGCCATCACTCCAATAAACATGTATATATGCGAATATAAAAAAACTTTTAATTGGATATGTAACTGACAGCTTTTTGATTGTTTTCTCATAAAATACGAAAGTATGTTTTGTCAAAAATATTTGTTATCCGGGTTGGTTATTGATTTGGTACGTGTATTTTATTCTGCGAAAAATGAAAATTATTTTTGTCGAATTATTTCCAAACTGTCCAACCCCATAGTTAACATAATTTCACTATATATATCCAACAACGACGAATACCTATAGACTATATACCCTAAACTATTTAGGGAAGAATATATATATTTAATCAAATACACGTCATAAATTTTTGCTAAGCCGCATACACAATCAAAAATCGATCGGGTGCATGACAAAAAACCATTCATTAATCATAATTTATGCATATACACATGATTAAGGCCTTATATTACATCGCATATATAGCTATATGCTATTCGCTGCATCAAGCATTTATTACCCCAATTACTTATCTATCATATATCGTAATATAAAACTCATATCTTTAATTTATATGTAAACGAAGGGAGCCGCCAGATAGTATTGGTCATATACTCATATATCATGTTGAATGCTATAAATAAAATAGGTTCCAGTCAGATGACCATCACAATATTCATATTAGCGCATCGTAATCATAATATCATCAATAAAATTTTAGACAATGACTATATAAGAATAATTCGTCTCCCGAAGCTTCATTGAATATAAATATTTAATTTTTTTTATTTTTTTTTATTTTGTATTGCAGGGTAATTTTTATATCTAGAAAGTAAATAGTCGTACATACATACACGAACATCCCTTAAGGGGAAAATATTACCCCAAAAATACAAATTGCAAGTTATTTTTTATATCGTAATTGTAATCATTGGAATAGATATGATAATGATTTTATATACGTACAGATGAGTACTGCATTGCTTTTTTTTATTACCCTTAAGGATCGGAAATATGTATCGTACATTCTAAGAGATATATACCTACATACATAGTTGTGAGTGATTATTTTGTGTCTATGTGTGTGTGTGTGTGATTATGCATGATAAAAATTAAATGTCTATTTGATGTTGGTAATTTTGAGAATTCTAAATGAGAGAAATTAATGAAAAAATAATAAGACGAGATCATTTTATTATTTTGATTTTAATCGAAAATTAAATCAAACTGTTGTCCCTAGGACATGAATACAAATATGTTTGAATGTCGGCACCCTTTATTTAGTTTTATTGAAAATAATCAAAAGATAACAAATGTTTTTGATTATTAGAGTTTGTATATACATATCCGATATGTCTTTAGCTAGATATTTTGTTGATATAAGGAGACACAAAAGTGAACACAAATATTTTATAGTCAGTCAGGCTTAAGTCCTACTGCATAACCAGATTGCGGTTTTTCCAACTTTATCGACGTTGTTGTCACATGGCTGGTGTTGCCTAGAACATGAATCTCATATGGATTTTAAATTAATAAGATCTAGTGCATCCATAATTCAACCGAGAAAAATTTAGTTACTTTAACTCTTAGATTATCTGATCTATTAACCACAGTGAAATTTCATCTTTTCGACTTTTTATATCTTTATTCCATAAAATCCCGATTTTTAAGTAGCTTGAATTATACTTTACGCTAATTTTATACTCCATGGTTTCTTTACATTCGTTTTTGAACTAAATCGTTTTTTACTGCCACCAATGTCACTCTCAGTCATTTATCCATAATGGTAAAAGAATCAATCACTTATTATAATTATTTCATTTATGCAAATCTTACGATACATCTAAATTAAAGTCCTATTTCACAAGTTGTATATAGAACAACAACATATGGACATTTGCCAAGTAACCATAAATAGTATAGTAGTTAGCTTGTTCAAGGCAGTTAGTTGTAGGCAACAGAATTGAAAGTAGCTGGTTGTAGGCAGCTTTTTGTATCTAACTGTAGCTTACTGTACAGCTAACTTAAAATAGCAAGCTTAAGCTTATGTTACCTAGCTCAAGCTATCTCTATATAGTTTAAAACGACGAATATATATATATATATATATATATATATATATATATATATATATATATATATATATATATATATATATATATATATAAATATATATATATATATCTATATATATACATATATATTTGCCACTGACTTGCAATACCCAACTAAAAAAATCGAGGCCTTCGGAACTACGTTTCGCCTATTGCACTCGTTAACGTTTGTCCCCGATTTCAGATTATTGCTCTAAAATTCCCATATAACTGTTACGTTATTTGAAGCCGCCAGTGTGGTTTAAGATAATTTAGCTGTCGTTCAAAAGCACAAATTTAGTGTGTATTTCCAAAATCCATTGGTTTAATTAAATTCCGCAGAGAAATCCATTGGATGCATGGTTTTCTCGGGAATTTGGAATTATTGGATTATCGTATTCGAAATGATTGCGGGATTCAAAATTTCCACAAAACTTCACTTTTTATCTGGTTTTTTAAATAAAATTAACTCACGTATAGCACCTCGTTCACTAGCATGTGTCTGCACTCTCTAGAAACTAGAATTTGGAGGACAAAGGTTCAGCAAACGTATTTATTTTGTAATTCTAAAAAATTAGTTTCCAAAATGTCCACTATATGGACAATAACGGCACAACAGGATTACGAAATGTTATACTATTTGTGTACTCCCGAAATTATTGAATATTCTTGGGATTTTGTACCATCGAGATTTTGTACCCTCAAGATTTGGTAAAACTCTCGAAATATGGTTCCTTTGGATTATGAGTCTCCCTTTAAAATACATTCAATTAATTATTAAAGTTTATGGATCGGACGAAAAAATTCGTGCTTATCACTAACCAATATAATATATTGGTTAGTATAAGCACGAATTTTTATATTATATGTGCCTATAATTGATCGAGGGTTTTGACAGTTCCATATCAGCCTTGACACAAAGGTGTTAGCTCTATGTATTGGATTATATTTCCCCTCCGTAAATGACACAATATCTGTTTTGCAGGAATTGCGATTGTAACCTTATATATAGATACATCTTTGTCATATTACATTAAGTGTGCAAAAAAATCATAAATTATCTCGCAAATCTTCCACTAATTGTGACAGCCGCAGCATTCAGCTATTTAGAATAATCGGAAGCTTATCGTCTATCAATAACCATATTGAAGAAAACAGTATACGTTCTTAGAAATATCCATTAACCAAGTTTATGGTTTCTGATTATTCCAAGGTCTCAGCATGGAAGGAATCCGCAAATTCTCACGTAACAAGTATTTCTCATAAAAATGAACTTCACGTATTTGCTTTAAAAATTTGTTCAAAAATATTTGTTTGGGCAAACATTTTTTCGGCCAATAATTGCCACGATTATTGTTTTCAGCATGACCAACAAAAGATTACTAAAAATCGAAGAGATTTTTAATAAAAACAGTTTTAAAGGCGAGGTTACCTACGTCTAGGAGCATTCAGCATTATTGGATGCAAGCGTTAGGAAATACAGCAACCAACACGAACGGTCATAATTGTGAGATGAAATGTCAGAAAACGTATTTGGTTCAAAGGTTGGAGGCGACGAACTTTCAGCCAAATTGTCAAATAAATGTTCGCATTCAGTTTCGCAGTACGCAAGCAAAATGACAAATTCTGGCCATTTCAATGAGCACCTCCTGCCATTTGTAGAGCAGATGCAAAATGTGAGCAAACTGCTTTAACGGAATCCAATTTACTGACTATTGTTATTGAAATGGTTTTCATACCGAATTATTAATTTTTCACTGTAATGAATTTTGTATTGTATAGGATATTGAGCGACATTAGTAGTATGGCCAATATTCCGATATTTTGCATTTCTCCAACTCTACAGATTTCTCTAGCTCCACATTGTTCTCGAAAATGGTCTTTCATATTCATATTCATATTCAGCCGTAACGGTCGTTGTCGAAACTGCGGAATATACGGTGGAGTCATTTAATTAATCAAAACAACAGCCACAGCACAGCAACGAATTACAAATATCTGGTACATTTCCGATATTACACCCTCACGTCGAATCAAGCGCATATGCATAAGCTGAATCAATATTTTCGGGATAATACTGATAGCGGGGAACATGCCAAAATGTAAAACGATCAAAGAATTCATTTTGAAAATATCCAATAATTAATTAATTAAAATTAATGATTTGTTTCTAATCCCGTCAAATAATTTGTTTGAAATTTTAAATGTTGTTATAGTGAAATCGTACATCGCCTTCATGTACGATGCATTCTGCCAATTAACTTATAAGCTGAAAACATGGCTTGTTGTTGTTCTTCAACGTTTTCTCTCTACAATTAGACATGAATCAAATGTCCGTTGGTATCGTAGTCATCGGCAATGCACGACAAGCCTTTCTGATGACTCGATTTTTTTTTGACTCAGTGGTTTACGCATTACTTGGAATTACCGATGAAATACCAAAATTATTTTCAAATATTCGTCTGGCTGTGGATAAACAATAATTGAAAATTAACGACGTTCAACACCATCCTTAAGTTTTTTAAGAGCATCATCGGTAACTAAAACGAACGACAACAAACTAGCACGATGAGGCAACAGAGATTGTGGTGGATGGTGTATAGCTTATGATGGAATGAGCATTGAGCATGAGTACAATCAAAATTACTTTTTGGGATGTTCGATTAAAAAATATCTTTATAAGATGCACTATAGATAAGGTAGATACCAAAGGAGCATTTACTACGCTGTAATTCATAATTATTGAAATGAATATATTTTAAGGATACAAATTGTCAGTTTTATGTAACTTGCTGCAGGCCAACACAAATTCAAAATCAAATAAATTATTAGCCGACACGAATTGAATTAAAAGCTGCCCGCACCCCGAAAAGGATTGTTGGTAGATATTCAAACCAGTTTTCATTGTGTTCTATACTTAAGAGCAGCTGTCACATCACGATGCCAAACGTTCAATTAAGCCGTTAACTGACGAATGATAAAGTGATGATCTACAACGTTCCATTCCCAATATAACTACGGACATCGAACCTATACATATCCTATTAATATGTATAAACAGCCTGTGCTACGGTTTCCGCGGTTATGGCAGATACGGGTACAGCCTCCATCCATCTGGTATATCTGTCAATACAAGTTACGTAGTAACTATATAACCTTGCGACGATGGTCAGGGTTCAGTAATATAAACATTAAGATAAGCTTTTGATGTTTTACATTGGATACAACAACAACCTTTATTAATGGATGGCCATACATACCTTGCTCGTACGAGTTCGGTTGAGGTTTTAACACTTGGATGAGTCAGCTTGTGGAAATGATCAAAAATGGTTTTTCGAAGTTCTTTTGGAATATAAGGCCTAATTTGATTGTACTTAATGTCGCAATATATTGGTGTACTACTTGTAGATAGAGAAATGCGAGTTAGCGTTAAAGAATTTTAGGATTCCGGATTATCTATTGAATTTAAGCTCGTTGTCTGTTTGTTGTTTTTACCTAGGCAATAATCTAAATTGAGAAAACTATAGGAATTGAAATTGTCTCTATGCGTGACATTATATTTGCTACAATAATATCTTTTGCTGAAATATGGCGAATGTCCGTAGAAAATTGGCCTATATAATCGAGATGTCTTGGAGACGTGTTCTCTGGTTTTTGGCGATAACCAAACGACATTGGTTTGTGATCAGTATATATAACAAAATTTAGTCCTTCTAACATATACTGGAAAATATTTAATAGCGGAGTAATCTGCTATTAATTCTCTGTCATGAGCGCTACGTTTTACAGAAAGTTTATAAGAAAAAAAACTCAACGGTTCCGATTGATATTTGTGAGTAGTTGAACCAATAGGTCCGTGGTACATTCGAAATAGTTTTATATATGATGATTATATTACATGATTTATACATGATGAGTACATTCGAAATTAAAACAGCCGCGATATAGGCGACTTAGAAGAGCAGATCCACTTATAGACTGATGAACCTGTAAATGTATTAAATGTTTAGGTTTTACATATAAATGTAATCTAAATTGGTTAAATAGTGAACACTAATAACAAGTATTAACATCGACATGAACTGCGTTCTATCCAGTCGACTGCGCAAACCATCTATGAGGGGTAAAGGGTAGACATCCTTTTTCATCACGCTATTAAGTTTACGAGCGTTTAGGCATAGTCGTACTTTCCCATTTGATCTCAGAACTCTAGTAATCGGCGAATACCATGGACTATCACTCTCCTTAATTACCCCTAAAGCCAATATGCGATCCAATTCCAAATAGATTTTGTTTAGAACCACAGGCGACACAGAGAAATGTTTGGTTGGGGTAGCGTCACCCGTCTCTATTTTATGTGTAATTAAGGATGTTCTTCCAAGTTCCTCCGAGCTAGGAAACAGATTAATTATCTGTTGAACTCTGGCTAGTTGAATATTATTCTATATAGTGTATAGTGTATAGGTCTTAAATTAAACATAGTCCAAAAATCATATCCCAAGTCCTGTTGTAATTCCGGCACTACAAATAATTGTAGGTTGAGGGATTTCCTGCTATATATGATGGGTACATAAAGCACCGACTGTTTTGCACCGTTCACCGTTTGTACACATGTAGATAGAGGATAGAGACGAAGATTATGCTGCTCAATGAACTCGATACCATTTTTACCCAAGGCGCTGATTGTCGCATCACTATCGAGTAAACCTCGCATTTCAGTTCCGGCAACATTTACCAATGCGTAAGGACGATTATCTGAAAGATCCTCTTACACTATACTCACTGATAATTTCAGAATATGTTAACGAATTTGAAATTTTTAAAGTATTTATTGGCGCTTTAACATCGCATACAAATTTGAGTCTGTGTTCGCCGCTGAGTCTGTTGTATTAGGCCTGGGAGGCACCGGTGCTGCACCTGGAAATGAGGTTGACCACAGTTCCAGCAAACTACGGGTTGTCTCATGTTTGATGAATAGTTTTGATACTGGTCTGGTACTGAGTTCTGTGCTCCGACATAATATTCCCGAAATTTTGTAACAGTAGTGTAGGCATATTGTAGTATCCTGGCGTAGTAGGATAATTCGATTGGGGATTTAGCGTTATTTCATGAACGTTTCGATCAAAACCCGGTTCAATGGCAAGTTCAGGGTTATATAACATGCTTTTCTAAGCTTCTTCCATTGCAACGCATCTGTTAACCATAGTTGATATGGTTTGGAACTTTTCACCAGCTAATGCTATTTTAAGACCAGGCCGCATGTTTTTTCTTAGTATTTCAATAAGTTCTAGTTCTAACAACGGGGATTTTAATGGATGGGGTAAGCTTAATATAATATAATAAAAATCAACTAATGCCTCATTAACCTTTTGTTTACGATGATCGAGACTATTTTAAATATCGTTATCTGATCGCCCCCGTCTTGAAAACGATGTATAAATCCATCTTTTAAGTCTTTCCAAGAGCATCTTGGATTTCGTTCGAGTAATATCCAATAATGTTCCCTGGCGATACCATGCAACCAGGATCCAAGATCATGTACCATTAGACTGGGTGAAATACCCTGAGTTTCTGCTATTAATTCGATTCGAAAGAAAAACTTCTCTACTACATTTGTAACAACCGAAGACTGACCTTAAGTCACTTCAGGTTGGTGTGGAAAAGTTGACGGTGGTTTATATTGGTATTGAGGTACCAATGGTACTTGTGAACTTGTTGATGGCACCTGACTAACAGCTTTTACTGAAAACCACGGAGGTTCTGCCGTTAGAAATGATAAAGGTGCGAATGAATTTGGTTGGAGTAAACGAGCTTCACCTGAGCGCTGAGAAACATTTGATATGGACGCTGCATAATTAGATTTAAATTTAGCAGGGATCTGGTGGACTGTCACTTAAACCAGGTTTATTCGATATTCCATGTTTTGCTTATCTTTAATATGTTGAGATGGATTAGAAACACCTTCGTCAGATTGTTCATCCTCATTAAGTTGCTCGTTCTCGCATTGTTCAATATGAAGAGCATTCAAAGTTTCTAACGACTCATCTAGTGAAGTGGCATCTTAAGTTAAGACTTAAAATATGTAAGAATTTCAGCTTAAGATTTGAATATTTCTTGTTAGCTTCCTTTTACCTATATTTCTGTGGCACTACTTATGAGGCGGTACTTATGTTCACCACTGTTGCACATGAAGCGCTAGTTTTCGCAAATAATTTTTATTCATTTATTCTTTCACAATAAATATGGATATTGATTATTAAATTAATTATTTATTGATTTATAATGAATATTAATTGAAAATAGTATCACAAAACTTACTACATGTTATCTTATACAAAACAATTGAGACATTTAATATGTATTATTTCTATGTCGGTTCATTATATAGTGCGTAACATAATTTTCGCAGTGCACAAACAGGTGCGTTCCTTTTACTAAAATTGTAGAGAAGTATAGTCGCTGCAAGCTCAACAATTTAAAATTCATTTTTTTACATAATTTGGTCTGATGGTTTAGAAGTACACCGATTTGGAGATCACTCATTTTAAATGAACTTAAATTTTAAAATAATTTTGAATAAGTTGTCGACTGTGAATGTAATTCCAAACGATAAATTAAGTAGATGGCAGCATCTCATGGATTGACCAAATAATCATATTTTCTTGTTACACATATCTAAAGCTACGAAATGTTATTGATTTTACTTAACTATATTAGTAGTACAATATTATAAGCTCTGTAGTATAAACATTATTTTAACCCCGCAATTCCAGTCGTTATATAAAATGAAAACAACGTAATTTCCCCAACACAATACATACACGCACACACATAAAGAATTCCAAATAGACATAACGAAAAACAACTTTGAGATAACGAAAACTCTCTCGATTTCATTTATATTCGTGTCTGGGTAAAATTTTAAAACAAAAAGCATACAAAATCCAAACGCCTAACGATTTAAAAGGTAAATATCGTAAATTTAAAGCTTTTATTTTTGTGTTGATAATAAAATAACGGCGTCGCATCATTTCGTTACGAAACCTCAAACGGTGCGCACGTTTGCGTTTGTTGAAATACAAAAAAAAAAAAAAAAAAATTATTTTTGGTTTTATTTTCATATCTACATCCTGAAAGCTCTTAAAGTATAGTTAAAAACATTTATCTATAGTGGATTTTGTAATACATTTTTTTTTGGAAAATTGACGTAGTTTTTGTCCGTCCGACATATAAACGAACACAAAAATTATAAGAGGATTACAAAAATTATACATGCATGAAATATTTATGATCTTTTAGCATATATATATATATGTATATATATGTATGGTACATAGGAAAGGATTATAATGAAATGTGAATTGAGTGAAAAAATTGTTTGAGTGTTTTGTGTAATCAAAAAATTGAAAATGCAACAAACTAATTTAGTGGCTCAACTTACAATCTACATATAGATTATAAATTAATACGATTATCTCATTTATTATATATAACTCCCATTGTATTTGAGTGATAATTTGAGTGTTTAAATATTTGATATCGGTGAAAATTTTCATGTTTGAATTTTAAAGAAAATGTCAAGTGGTGAAATAAGCTTTTATATTATTACTTAATAGAGTGACATAGTTAAATATATACGTTTTGTTTTGGTAAATGTTGTACCTATAGGGTTTCGTATAGTTGTGTCTAATAATTTCTTAACACAAATAATAAAATATAATCGTAAAAAAAATTACTTAAAGTTAAGTTAAATAAGAATTTATTTTTAATTTTTTTAGTTCACGTAATATAATATTTCATTTCCTATTATTGTCTTTTTGTGTGATGTAATCAAATTTACAACAAAGAAAAAGTTGAACTTTAATTTTTTGTGCGAGGTTTATACGTATTCTATTATGTATGGGAAAGCTTAAAAAAAATTGAACAATGAAGTAAAAAAAAATTAAGGTTTTTGTGTGTGTGTAGAAAGGAGGAAAATATTATTTGTTTGTTTTATAATTTTTGTGCTTTTCGTAAGTTTGATGAAAATAGAATTTTTTTTAATGTGCATGTTCTTGTGATAGTATTAATTACATCCATTTATGATATATAATTGTTTAGTGAATTAAAAAATAAAAATAAGATTGGTGGGTGGGTGTTTTACATTATTGTTGTTGTTCAAAAAATAAATATATAAAATTGTGTGTGTGTATGTGTATGTGTGCGTTGAAAATGGAGCGGTTTAACTTATGGACTAATAAATGGAACATTTTATCAGGTAAGCAAAGAATATAATATTATATAAATACAAGGTATTATCTATAGTTATAACAATGATTTATATTTTGGGCCGTATCAATAAATTTGCGATATCCTTCATCTCGAATATATTTTTATCAATTTATCACTTGATAACTTTAAAATGAGAGTTTGAAAAACAAAACCCATTTTTCGCACCTGAATTCCATAAATATTATTTTTAGTATGTCTTTACTTAAATTTTCTTTGGGCGAATGGAAAGTCAACGAAAAGAAGAATCTCAACGCTATTAATTACAGATTCAACGCGAAATAATTAATCTTCAATTACAAAATTATGTGGGATTTGGTTTGGAATAATTTTTGTGTATTATACTTTTTGCTGAACTTTTTGATGTAGGTACGTCCGAATTATGAGTGTGCTTAGAATTAATTTATGCAATTCATTATAATTGTGGCATTAATTGTCTTCCAATAAAAAGATACATAAATTAGTGTCATATAAAATGTAAAGGTTTTAGAATTTAATCAGTAAATTGTGTTTGTGTACGATTTGAGCCAATTTCCTTCAACTTTCTTTAGAAAAACTTTTAATTTTTTTTTGTCTAGATATTTATTTAAAAACTGATCACAGATTTTTTTTTCATTTTTGTGTCTTATTGAATCATACTAATTTATATAAAAAAAATTTTAAAAAACAATTTCGTTATTTTTTTTACAATGCCATCGGCTTTATTCTTGACCTTTTCCTATTCAGGGAACTCCCATGAAATTTTCAAATCTTATAACTAATTAAACATAATTTATTAAGACTAAACCTATATGTTAGTTCTTAACTTTATCGTGCACTATTGGATTATTGTTAGTAGTGTTACTCTAATTAAATATCTAGATCCAACGGACCTTTTTTTGGAGGTGCCGAAATCTGAACCTTCTAACCAATTCCATTTGACTGGTACTTTTTCCTGTATTGCCTTATTGTATCTGCTACTGTTTCGGCGTGTCAGTCGCGATATATGATCGTAATATTCTTATTTGAATGTTTTCTTTGAAATTGGCTAGGAATTGCAAAATTACCGAATTCCGGCTTTACCGGTAAACGGTAAATATAGGAGTAAAACCCGGTTTACCGGTAAAGTACCGGTAAACTTGTTTTTAAATATAAAAAATCATACATAGCATGTTAGAGATGGCGGGAGGAAAAAAACGTTGGTTTCGTAGACACAAGTTCAAGTCTCGGTTCGATCCAAATCTTTTTAATTTAATGTCTCTATTCAAATTGCTAATATAAGAGACGAATGTAGCAACGAAAAAAAAACATGCAGCGGTGGTCGAGTGGTTAGAGTGATAGACGTTTGTTTCATAGACCCAAGTTCAAGTCTCGGTTCGATCCAAATATTTTTAATTTAATTTCTATATTCAAATTGTTAATATAAGAGACGAATGAAGCAACGAACAAAACATGCGGCGGTGGTCGAGTGGTTAGAGTGATGGACGTTGGTTAAGTAGACCAAATATCAAATCTCGGTTCGATCCAAATATTTTTAATTTATATTTTTCTATTCAAATTGCTAATATAAGAAATGAATGTAGCACCGAAAGGTTCATGCGGCATTGGTGTATTGGTTAGAGTAATGGATGATATTTATGGCAACTCAAGTTCGAATCCAGGCGGGTAAAATCCATTTTTATTTAAACTGTTTTTCAAAATAAAATTTTCAGTTTCTCCATTCAAATGTTTAGTATTAAAGATATGCATATCAGTATACGGCGGTGGTTAAGTGGTTAGAGTGATGGCTATTGGTTTCTCGTGTGGTCAGCTTCGATCCTTGATTCTGTGCAAAAAAAGATCTCAAATTTACAAAAATGTCTATCAATGGTTGTTCAACTTTTCAGCTTGAAATTAAAATTTTCATATGAAAAATTCATATGAAATTTTTTTACAGAAGCGAATGAATTTTGTGTAAAAAGAGAAAGAATAAGTTGTGGTTCCGAAACCAGATTCGAACTTAGATCCATTAAACCATAGTCCATCACTCTAACCACTTAACCACTCGTATACAAGAGATAGGTATACATATCTCATACATATACCATTTGAATAGAGAAAATTGAAAATGGTAACAATAGCTGTATTGAACCAATTTATAAGAAGAATTTGAATTAAACAAAGTTTTGGCCCTTAACCGAGGCTTGGCTCAGGCCGACGATACCAGTCAATGACGCTATTCCTTGACCACTGTCGTTCAATTTCAACATGTATCAATATTTTTTTTTGTTAAGTATGTATGTACTTGCATTTGAAAATTTTAACAGAAACTAAGTCCCAATTTGGAACAGTAAATTAATTTAAAAAATTTCGCCCCAACCGAGACTTGAACTTAAGTCTAGGAAACTTTAGTCCATCAATCTACCACTACACCACCGCCGTATATACTAATCCAGGTTATATCCTTCTTTAATACTTAACATTTGAAATTAGAAAATTATATTTTGACAGAAGAAATTAAATTGAAAATGCTTCGCCCCCGACAGAGTTTTGAACTTAAGTCCACGAAACCAAAATCCATAACTGTATCCACTGAACCACCGCCTCATGATATTGACTTGCTATATCCAACTTTTATCCAACTTTTATTTTATTATCCAACTTACACTTTGAATAGGAAAATATGAAAATTTTAACAGAATATAAAATGAACTAATTTGGAAGAAGATATTAATTTAAAAAATTTTGACTTGAACTTGTCTCTACGAAACCACAGGCCATCACTCTAACCACTACACCATCGCCGTATATTCAAATCCAGGTTATATTCTTCTTTAATACTTGACATTTGAATGTTGAAATTAGAAAAATTTATTTTGAAAGAATAAATTAAATTAAAAAACTTTTGGCCCCGACCGAGATTTGAACTCAGCTTCACAAATGCAAAGTCCATCACTCTAACCACTTGATCACCGGTGCATGCTGTTTTTTTTGCAACACTCATCTTTAATACTTACAATTTGAATACAGAAATATAATAATTTTAACAGAACTTTTTTATATATAAATAGAATTTATTCAAAATCACTTGGACAAAAAATCCACATTCCGTAATAGAAATCCAATTACGATGGTATATAAAAAGGTCTTGGACCCTGTAAATATATATGTAACTTGTTTTTAAATATAAAAAATCATGCATAGCATATTAGTGATGGCTAACAATCATAAAATTTAAATTCATTTATCAAGAAAACACGAAAATATAATTATAACAATTCAATAATAAAACCAAAATACATTAATTTAATAAAACAAAAAGAAAACACTAATTTTTTTTAAACATTCAATGAGTCTTTTGGGTATTGAAATGTGCTCTTAACATACAAATTGTATCTAAAATGAAATCACTCAGACTTGTTCTTATTTTATAGGCATATTGCACCCGCAGCTGAAAAAGCTCGCTCAGATTCGACGTTTGGCTTTATTGAAGAAATGTGGTTGAACGCCATCGTTAAATACTTTCCACGTATTTGTCCTTGTTCTTTGTCCTATAAGCTCGAGCGCAGGATCTACTATAAGTAATATTCTTCAGACTTAATTATTCCACAGCTATAGATTCATCGGTAGAAATTCGTATATAGTATTTTAAAAATTACCAATTTCTCATTGGACACAAATATCTTGATAATTTAACCTAAACAAATCTTTACTAACAGGCAATCCACCTGCGGTATTGCAATCTAAGATTAATACGAGTTCTGCTCCGAACTCTTCTGGGACATCTGCTGTATTTTATCATTTTTGGTTGCAAACACCAGGGACGAACATTTTGTTTATCAATGGGTTGATCATCTGATGTGTGTTTAATTATTTAACAACAAAACCATATTTTTCATCAGAAATGTGTGAATATCCAGCAATTTCTTTTGTTATTTCATTTTCAAAAATTACCGAATTTACCGGTAAATTTTAATTTTTTTACCGGTATTTCGGTACGCTATAAATTGGACGGTAAAAGCGGTTAAACGGTTAATGCAATCCCTAAAATTGACAGGTCTGTTTACGAAGTAGGAATATAATATATACCGCTTTGTGCCCGTTGGCCTTAATTCTCCATTTAGTTAATCATGCTTCAAATACATGCAAATAAATATTGGTCCCAAACACACTAACTTGTGGAACGCTGGCGCGAATTGCCTGTAAATTGGATGATGCACTGCTATATTTGACGAGACATTTTCGCTGTACCAGATAATTTTTAATGATTGAACAGAAATTCATTGGTAATTGTGTTCTAATTTTGGGTATATCAATTCTTCGTGCCTTACTTTATCAAAAGCTTCACCGCTAATTTGTTTCTTCTATACTAAGCTTTTTAATTTTTTGTCGTTTTCCACAAAGCGTAATTTGTGAACGGCAACATTTGGTGAGATCGGTGGAATGAGCTCCGGATTCCTTAATCACGTTCATTTATTAAACCGATTTTTAAATATTTGATAGCTTTATTTAGCTTTTGGTTAAAGTGTCGGTGATTTTGATGTCATGATGTCTTCCTTTGGTTACACAGAAATATATTAAGTCAGAAATTTTTCTCTTTTCTGTTAACAGATGTCAAGAGAATTTCGTTATAAATTTGTTTTGAAACACCATAGTTGTAATATATAGTTGTTTCGAATATTGTTTGAATAGAATATAAAAGTTTTGAATTTTATTTTTTGGAATAAAGAAGTTTGATTTAAAATAAAAATTAAACTCAGTCTATTCAATGACGATAATTACAATACATTACATAAAGTTAAAATAAGTTAATAAACGGCTCGTAGCTTGTTAATTCTTTTTGCTATTTTTATATATTTTTTTTTAGTTGAAGACATGTGGTTCATACATCCGATGAAGGGGCTTTAAATCTAATATTGAATGCCATCCGGAAATAGCTTGATTTTACCATTTTCCTAAGGTGGGATGTATTTTATAGCTTGTCCACTTTCTGTTTATAAAGAGTTCCTAGCAAATACTCGCGATTTACAATTCTCAATTGGAGCTGCACCCCCAAGAGTAGATAATTTTTTTGATGCGAATTCATACTGAATATCTTATAATCTTTTCGTGGCATATCATTTAAAACAGGTGCTTCTAATCAGATTATATCTAATTTTTACTGGAATAATTTTGACAACTGACGATTTTCGCGCCAAAATGTGGAATAGATTGCTTTTGTCTTATAAATTATAAATTTCTATATATTTATACGAATAAATAAAGGTTATTTTGCTACTGACTAGAAATAGAGAGGTTTTGATTCTTAGTACACGAAATATATCATTTTTGAATTTTAATACGAAATAAAAGCCAACATTTTTGTGGAATAAGCAAAATTTCGAATATTTTAATTCCGTGGAATAGATTACATTTGATTCTAACAGATACTGTTTTGGCATATCCTAATTCTTTAGAAAGTTCATTATATTTATTTTGACCTATATACAGAATGTTTTTGTGCAATCTGTATTATGAACTATTGTTCCATTTTTCCTTAAATAAAATTGTGGGTAGCCACTTCAATTGGGATCGTACGGACAAAAAATAAAAATAATAGAAGTGATGGTTTTTGCAAATTCCTTTAAATTAATTAATATAATTGATAAATATTTTAAACAGCGTGGGGTCTAAATGATCATATTCCCCATATTATTTTTTCTGTATATGTATGAAATCGCTATTGGCTAATAATTGGTTTCATCCAGTGCACTTCCGAACTTAAGAAACACATTAGTGATTTTTAGAACTTTAGAGAAATTATGATTTGTTAATTAAGTTTCTGTACCATAAGTATAGATGTAAAAATATTTTACATATTTTATGAATTTCGGCATGGTCGCCAAATTAACCTTAAAATAATGTCACCAACTTCTTTTTAGACACTATAAAGCTATCTTTGTAGTGTTAATCCGCTAGATTAACTACCAACATTTCGAAGTAGTCAATAATTTCACAACAACTTATTATAGCAGATATGCTACGTTGTAGATTACACAACCGAGAATAAGGCGATTCTGTGACCCGGTGGTATACTTTTCAAATGCTCTGGTTTTCTATATATAAACGTATAGTTTCAACATCGTTTATTGAGTTGTTGTTTATAACCAATCATATATTCCTCTATTAAAACATTAATGATGCTGTTTGTGATAATGTCTGGTTCTTATTTTTTGATCCAAAATTGCATCTTATACTCAGCTGTGCTAATGCTTTTAGCAGAATTTTTCCCGATTTTTCAGTTCAGTTTCAACAGTAGGTTATTATCACTAGCATCTTTCTCATATTTGGCTTTCATATCATCGAATTGTGAAGACAAGAAATCCTGTACTTTTGTTAGGCCCTTCGAACTGCAATTTCATTATTGTTTTTTCAAAAACAGGTCGTTCACTCTCTGATGAGCAAAACCAAGATGATCTATGCAATTGATTTTGAAACGGTATGACATCTAAAAATCTGATTACAAGAAAGGATGAAAGCAGTTTCTACCCAAGTATTTAATAACATACACGGTTTAGGATGTTAATATAACAATGCTCGTCAACAGGTATTCAGTCCCATGGAACAATAATTGATTTATTTTTGACTTGCTTCACAAATTACTTAATGCATGGAATTCTATCTCATTTGAGTGTGGCCTTTTAGAGCCCAACCATAAATTGAAAATTTATGTATTTGCACATTTTTTATTATAAACTTTATTATTTTATAAACCATTAATTTTGGGCAAAGCTGAATCTGGGTTGACGTTATTTTCTTGTTCTTTATTATTTTTACAGACTCATGTTCACCATCAAAGACTTTTTAAGTATCGATTAACTCAAATTTATATGTTCTGGTTCACTTCTATGGATCTATGATCGGGATAGACATACTAATTAGCTTAAAGTCTGCTACTTTAAACTAATTAGCTTAAGTCTGCGAGTATTAATATATGTATTCAAAGTTTGTTAACTTTCACTTTTAAAAAATGCTATGTTTTTACAAGATTTCTGTACCTCATTCAAACTTTATTTTCTCTTTAGAGTTTCTATTAATTTAAAAAAAAACAAATTCGTCAAATTTAAGTTTTATCGAATAATTATTTAAAAAATTTATGATTCTAGTTTGAAAAAAAATTTACATATTGCAGCTTCTTAATTCTTACCCTAAAAAAAAATTGAAAATTTGGATTCTAGAATTTTAAAATTATGAAGAATTTTCAGAGTAAAGATCTGCAATTTTGAATTTTAAACTTCTGACTTTTCAATTAGATTCCGAATTTCGAATTTTAATATAATTTCATAATGGAATATGAAGAATCAATTACAGAAGAAACGTTTATTTTAAAACATTGATTTTTTTTCGAAACATCAACTTAAATTTAAAAATTGGAAATTAAATTCCAGTAAATGTAATTAACTCTTACCTCAAAAAATTAATCAACAAATTTTGAATCTAAAAATGTATAGAAATCAGAACTTTTGAGAAGGTAGATTTCTAAGTTTAAGTTTTAAATTTTTAAATTTTGTGTATTTCTAAGGATAAAACTAAGAATTTTAAATCTTCAATTAAGATCTTTAAATTTTTTGATTTTTATATAATCAGGACGTTTCTAATTTTGGTTTTCTTTTCTTTTACACCAAGCTAGTAAAAAAACGATATTATTAAAAGGAAATTCTATAAAACACAACTTTTGGATTACCACTATACAACACTATCAAAAAAAATAGTGAGTGAACTATGAAATTGAAATTCTATTTCGCACTTTATTTATAAAAAAAAAAGATCAGAAAGTCAAATGAAACAAAGCATTTAGAGAATTTTTACCACTGTTTTGATTTTTGCGGATAGTTGTCCAAATAAAAACGCAACTTCAAATTCTAGTTGAACTGCACAGCGGTAGACTAGACTATAAAAAACATAACATCTAGTACTCTTTTACTTGTTTTTTTTTATTTTCGGAAGAATTTTGTTTTTCACAAATAAAACAAAAACGTTTGGCATCCACATAACTCATGCCGAGTTTATACGTTTCTATCTTGCTGCAAAATATTCACCGACCATATATAAGCCAATCAAAACAAGCCATTTCGTAAACAAATTTCCCCTTCCGAATTAAAATAATTTCAAATCGATGCATAATGTGCAGCAGGCTGGCAACTGCTACAAATTAAAAATATGCTCAAATTTTCACTCATTTTGTCAATTTTAGCTCTTTTTCAATAAAATTTTTTTTTTGTTGCTATATCTTGGCGAAACCGAAAATGTCATTGTATTTTTGACGTTGTCAAAACAGGGACATGAATTTGCTGCAACTATACATATTTGTATGTACATATTTAACAAACATTTTTAATCCACACAGGACGTCGTAAGTGTTCCTCTGGCTTGGACCACGTTACAGTCAAATTAAAATAAATCGACCCAATACAGCACATGAAATAATTATAATATTTTATTTATAATTGTTATAATTTATTAAATTAATTAAATTTTTATTTATATGTACATTTATACTTTTATTTCAATATGTTCTGAGGCCGTTTGGTTTTATAATAGTCTTAATTCTAGATTATTATAACCTTCTTCTGGTGCAATTACCAACAGTAGTACTGTATCGATACCATATATCACAATTTTATGTGATATACTATCATACATGCTTTGAAAATAACATCAATTTACTTACATTATGTCAAAATTATGTCAAAATTATGTCAAAATTATGTCATAATAATGTCAAAATAATGTCAAAATTATGTCAAACTGACATAATTTTTGACAACCGCAAATTGAGCAAAAGCCGTGTACCAACATACTAGAATAAAAAGCGGCTAACTTCACCCTGCTCTGCAGACTATTGTGCAGCAAGATAGAAATGCATAAACTCGACTATGCAAAATGTGCAGCAGGCTGGCAACTGCTACAAATTAAAAATATGCTCAAATTTTCACTCATTATGTCAATTTTAGCTCTTTTACAATTAATTTTTTTTTTGTTGCTATATCTTGGAGACACCGAAATGTCATTGTCGTCTTGACGTTGTCAAGACTTAAAGCGAGGAAGTTAAACAAAATTTGGACAATCACCGTGTTTTATAAATCTCCGAATATATTAAATTAAATAAATTAATAGGCCAGTACACATAAATGTAATGCATTAAAATGACAGCGAAAAATGATAATCGAATCGATGAATTAATCCAATACATCACATTGCATATACCAAATCCAATCATATTGATGAACGGGAACATATTTTTGTATTGTATGGCCTTTGGTTTAGCCTGTGGATTTTTGTTTTCGGTGTCGAAGAATATTATGAATCCGGAATTGTCACAATTGTGGTGGTAGCATTTTTACAAATAATTATATCGCTATGCTGTTACTGTAGTGTTCACGTTCATACGTTTTTAAATTGTCGCTCAGTAAGTAAATATCTCTTAACGTAATTAATTGATTAATTATTCAAGCTCGTATCGATTATATAGGCGAAAACTCCACAAACAGCGGTGGTGGCAAAGGTAGTAGCAACGTCTAATAATGGATCATCCGAAATGGTCAAACTGAATTCTACGCGGTTGAAAAACGATAAGAACGATGTAATCTATTGGTTTGTGTTCCAGAAAACCAAATACATCTGGGATGCAGATAAAAAGCAATTCGAGGGCTCGAATGTCCAGTTCATAAAACGTATTGCGAATATATTGAATCGAAAGGACATGAAGATAAGAATGAAATTAGCCTAGCCGAGAAAACATATGGCAAGAATCAGATGACAATGGTTGTGCCAGAATTTTATCAACTATTTATTGAACGTGCCAGCTCCATTTTTGGTTTTCCAAATATTTTCTGTCGGTCTATGGTGCTTAGATGAATATTGGTACTATTCTTTATTCACATTGTGCATATTAATTGTATTCGAGTGCACGTTGGTTCAACAGCAGCTAAGAAACAGCAGCCGAAATCCGTAAGATGGGCAATAAACCATACATGATCATTAAATTTATATGTACTTTTATGATCATTAAATTTATATGATCATTTTATTTATATGTACTTTTATACTTTTATTTCGGTTCTAAGGTCGTTTAGTTTTCTAATATAGTCTTAATTCTTGATTATTATAACCTTCTTCTGGATCATCCTTACAAGGTACGCACATACATACAATGATTCTGTATTTAGAGTGGGTTTGGTTGTGAAATTACAGTGTGTACAATTCCCTCTCGAAAGATTTCAAGAATCAAAGTTTTATGCAAAAAAATTACCAACAGTAGTATTTTATGTGATATATAATCAATCATACTTGCTTTGTAAATAACATCAATTTATTTACATTATGTCAAAATTACGTCAAAATAATGTCAAAATAATGTCAAAATTATGTCAAAGTGACATAATTTTTGACAACCGCCAATTGAGCAAAAAGCCATGTACCAACATACTAGAATATAAAGCGGCTAACTTCACCCTGCTTTGCAGACAATTTTGCAGCAAGATAGAAACGTATAAACTCGGCATCAATCACATTTTGTGTGGTGTAATGTCAAATATATTCTTTACTTATCATTTGTTTCCAGCTTAAGCTGGTTAAATACGAAAGTTGATCAAGGTAAGATTGATATTTTCAATACAAAAAATAACTGTGTAATAAAAAAAAAATTAAATTTGAAGTAACTGTGTTTAAGAAAAGTAGTGTTTTGCTTATGAAATTAGCTGAAAATTATAAATTGTTTTAGTATTAATTATTTCTAATTAATATTTTAAAAAGTAATAAAGTAAAATAATTATTTTATTATAGATTGATTTTATATCATTTTTAAGCACATATAAGTGCATATTAAATCATCTCAAAATTACATAAAAAAACTGGTTTAATGTCAGAAAATCAGTTTTTCTCGAAGTTTCAAATATTTGTTTTGTTATCCGGTTCCGCACTTCTCTCAATTTTTATAGATTGTTTTATTTATTTATTATAGATTACACAAAACACTTTATATTTTAGTATATTTTATTTATATTTACTTAAGATTATTTAATTATTTAAAGTTTATATTTGTTAATAACTTTATTGGTCTGCCATCGTCTTCAGACAGGATTCGAACTTTTACACATTTTTGAATATTTCACATATGTCGTCGCGCATATATGAGACGATCACAGATGGTTAATTCTGTGCCCTGCAAAAACAGTTTTTTCCGATACAAACAAATTAATTTTGGTTGTATGCGCATATTGTTCATTTTCTATCGGTATTTTAAATTTAGCATTTATCAATTTAGAAAATCTTTTATCACTCAATTAAAAGAAAAATGTTCAGATTTGTTAATTCGTATATGCTAAAGTTAGATCTATTAATACTTTTCGATCTATTGACGATCAATATATGGAGTTAATATAGTGATAGTCATGAAAAAAGATAAGCTAACAGGGAATTTATTTATCAAAATTTAATCCTATGGTACTTCATAAAATAAAATACTTCAATTACAATTAGGTTAAAATTCTGGTATTATAAAATTTGTCAAAATAATAGGCTAAAATTCTGCTTTTTAAGCTTCGAAAAACTATATGGTAATCCGTCAAAAGGGTTTTCTAATAAGGACTTGATAATTTTTTTTTAAATAAAACGCAAACCATTTGAGATATCTCGAAATTTTTATTATTTGCTTGAAATACAATCAAAACATTTATGTATGGATTTCGACATTGTTCAATTGGCCGATTTGTTGATGACCCCAATTTTCAATGACTCGGCCACACATTTCGTCGGTATCTCTCGTTCAATATAGGCTCTGAGCTTAAGAAACGACGCAGGCTTGTTGGCATAGACGAATCACACAGTGTAGGCGGCCAATCGACAGGACCAGGAAGCCAATTGTTAGACCCGCTGTGTGGCATGTCGCGTCGTCTTGTTGAAATCACATATCATTAATGTTTAGCTCATGAAATTGACCAACGAAATAACGTTGCACTTGCAACATGTCTCTGTAGCGATTTCCATTGACTGTAACGTGACGGTCATTTTCATCAACCAAAAAAACATTCTGACACCATCAGCATGAAAACCACACCATACAGTTATTTTTTGTGGATGAAATGGTGTCTGTTGAAGCACATGCGGGTTTTAACATGACCAATAACGCATATTCTATTTGTTGATGAAGCCGTTTAGTCAAAAATGGAATTAACACTCTTGAAGTTTCAGTCACCGACTCGGAATTTTTGTACTAAATTTTAATTATTTGTAAACGTTGTTCATTCGTGTACTTCACTATGATGAAAATGTGGTATTTATTGAATGTTTTGACACTGACCGTTTGGTAATTTGTTAAGGGTGCGTTCACAGTAAAAACGCGATATTTAAAGAAAAACCACAAATTTATTGAGCATTAACCAACTTCAACTCCCTGATGTAAATATTTCCCGTAATTTATTTTAATGAAAATCTGGGCTGTTTTAATTATGTGCAGTTTACATTGCATCATTTTTAAGTTTAAAGAATTTAAGAAAATTTAGCAACATGTACAGCACATTTTTAATAATAAATTGCTAGATTCCAGAATTTCAAAAATTCACTTATGTCTTCATTAATTACTGACGAATGAATCAAATAAGTCATTATTAATATCGCTAAAACAATGTTTCAATAATTAATTGTGTGTATTGATGGCTAAATAAAAGTTTTATTTAATCCCGATAATGTTGCTGTATACTCTGGTTTTAAAAAAAAATCAGCTTCAACCTTATTGATAAAAGTGATTCAACAATTAGAAATATTCTATATATTTCATTCATTGTGGTTATCTGTCACGAATAAAACTAGCACCTTATACCTATATCTATATGTTACTTGAAACGTTAATATAGTTACAGAAAACTTAATGTATGAGGCCCTATGTCTTTGTGTCATACAAAAAACTATATATACGTTTTTCTGGCAAACTTTTAAAATCAGATAGTACAAATGAAGTTTTAATCAATTTAACCGCACGGTGCGGAAATTAATAAAATTGAATTTAATTGTGTCCGCATAAATAATTGTAGTGTATGAAATTAGTATATTTTATTTTTTTAAGTTGCACGTCGCTCCGCTCCGCACCCCATGAATAATTGAACCTTAAATTTTCAGTTGACTAACTTATAGGGCCGAAATATGATGAAACAAAAAATATCATTTGAGTTAAGGTTCTAAAGCTCTAATTCAAAATCGTCTGAACCTCCTTATACAGATCATTCGGAGCAATCGATGAATGTACGTGAAACAAAAATTTCCAAATCATTCATTCAACAAAAATAATTTTTCCATTTTCAATGATTTCGTATCTAAATATAGATCAAAGAAAATTAAATGATTATTGAATTGACATTATATCTATTGTGCACAATTCAATCATACAAATATTAGAAAATCATTTATCATTGAATCGTAAATAAATAAATAAATTTGGAAAATAATATTTTGTTGATGTGTCAATTAAAAGCATTTTTAGATTATGATATAAAAGCCATAATCTAAAAATGCTTTTAATTGACACATCAACAAAATATTATGAACTTGTTTGTTGTGTCTTACCATTTTGATAAATTTTGTAGTGATGATTTATCGAAAGGTAGTTTAGATTAAAGCTTGACTTCACAAATATAAAGCTTTTGTATATGTATATAATTATGTCACCCTGTGTGCTGATAATAAAAAGCAGGAAATTTTTTTTATGTTCAATATACTTTCTATAACCGTATTACACATAATTTATTATAAATTTATCTCGTATCTGTCGATTTTCTGTTTCTATTTTATCTGCTGTATACATATTATGTATATATGTATCCATATATAGAGAGAAACAAAAAGAAAATTATGTATCTTGTTCGTTATTATGCTCTGAAAATAAATTTAATAGCAAGTATTTTTTAATACTCTATACACAAAAAATACACATTGAATCGTTAAATTTGTAATATGAACTCTATTTAATCAAACGCACTGTATATACAAAAAGCTCTCTATAATATAATATTATTGTGCTTTCTATTAATACACATTGCTGTTATTCCAAAAAAATATAGTCTTAAAGGAATATTATTGATTTGTTCCTTCTGTGTCGTATACGTCTATAGAAATATACAATAAGTTATTTAAAAAGGCTTACAAACAAAAATGTTGTTAAAATAGGAAAATATATAATAAATAAGCTTTTTATTTATTCTTTCTCGATGGCAATTATATATATTTATGTATGTATATTAAATAAAATAAATAAAATATGCTTACAATAAATTCTTCAATTTTGTAAAACAAAAATTAAATTAGGTATATAAGGACCATTGCACTAGTACTTTCATGAAACATATCACAAAATATTAGGATATTTTAAATTGAATTTATTTAAACTTTTATTTTTTGTTTAAAAGCTTTGTGTAAAATGAGAAATTATATTGTCTGAATTTTTTTTTAGTTCTGTAATATACCCGTTCATTATAAAAAAAAATAAGAAAAAACTAAATAAAAGGTCAGAACGTACTGAACTATAAAATTAGAAATTCTTGGGCAAATGGTACACTAGCCAATGTATAGAAAGAATTATCGGGTTGAACGAAAATGTAATTTATCAAGAAATTTATGCTAACACCAAATCATGCTTATACGAGTACGTACTGTGCGCTTAGCAAAAAAAGAAAATTGTTGTATTGTATGTATAGTGGATCCGCATAGAGTAAAAGTGAAAATTTAAAAAACGTACGTGCCAAAAACCCTACTATTAAATTTATTTTTAGGTTTTTTTTTTATACTACGCCACCTAAAACACCTAACCCCCGAAATATTCCCGTCCCTTCCAGTTCCACCATCTATTTATTTTCTGACATAAAACGTGATACAAATTTTAGGCAGTATGAATTCATTTAAATTTTTAATAGGCCCAAACAAAATGGATCCATATAACATATACGTACATATATAGGAACAGGAATTTATTTAAAATATCGTATAGATAGAAAACAATTGGTGATAAGTACTTTTTAGTACTCGTATTGATTAAAAATTTAATTTCATTGATGATCAAAAATTTACGATATGATGAAAGATTGAGTAGGTGAATATTATACAATTTAATTCGAGAGTTTTATTTGTTCTATTCGTTCAACTTTCTCATCTATTTCGTCGTCTACATTGATCGTTATTTAGTGATTCGTATGTTGTTGCTATGTAAGTATATATAAGATAGATTGAATTACACTCTTAATAATGACGTAAATAAGGCGATGTTGTATATATGCTCGCCTATATGATGTTGTTTGATTTGAAAAATTACCATAGTAATTTGATTCTAGGTTGTTAAGTAATTTATGGCATAAAAGAATTTAAAAAAATGAAAAATTAAATTTATATTGAGCTGTGTTAACTTTGTTAAAAAATTTACAATTTGAAATAGCTGACAAAATGAAGAATTAAAAATACATTTGACACATTTATTTACTATTCACCACCAGTGGCCCTATTCTGGTTTTCCCCGGGAATTGGGAATTGGGAAAAAATATTTCAAAAATTCCGAACTACAATAATTCCCAACTTTCTATTCTGCCAAATTGGGAAAAATTTCTCCTTAAAAATTTCAGCAGTACAAATGTTTACCACTAAATTACAATTGCTGTTAATTTATTATTATAAATAAAAATAAAATTTGATAAACAGAAAAATTGAATAAAATGTATTTAATGTAGCACGATTAATTCGTCTTTTGGATGATGACGAATAAAACCGGCGCTATAATTTACGCATTAGGCATAATTATTTGCGGGATATATCAAACCCTTTCGAGATCCACGAAGCGGAGTTTAATAATAAATATAGGATGCCCTAGCATTCGGTTTTGGTATTAAAAGATAAATTGATTCTTTTATGGATGTGTCAACTATACCAAAAGAAACTCGCGTTCTAGTTACACTGAGCTTCTTGGCTCAAGGTTAACTGCTATACACGTTTCATGAACGTTATTTACACACAAACTAAATAAACTTTGTTTCTGTACATATATTATCAGGTATTTTCCAAAAGAGAGTGGGTATGAATTACCTAAATTGCGTATCGCAGAGTGTGGTAACTCAATGAATAATCGAACTTTTTAAAATTGTCGATGAAAATTTAATGCCGATATACATAAAATTACCACAATCGACAACGAAAATTAAAAAAGTCAAAAACAGTTTGTTTTAACTTTTGAATTAGTAAGTTTTTTCGAACTCTAATAATTTTTCCATTTCAGATTCTATGAAAAGTTCAATCTTGCCGGCGTTGTATCGATTGTACCCACGTCTCGCTGTTCAGAGGAGCAACTAGAGTCGAATATGTATACCATAATCGGCATTCCTATCATTCAAAGAATGTCCAATTCGTAAGAACACAGGTTACATTACGTAAATTATTTGTTATATACGAGCATTCAAGATTCAAATTATTTATAGATTTTCGATTCTAATTTAAAAAATTTTAATGTTAATGCTTCATATCATCTTCAAATCATTGAAATTACTTTTTATTTCGATTTTGAAATATAAAAATCAAAATTCCCATCTAATTCCCCAAAAAATATGCAGGGAAAAATAAACGTCAAAACCGCAGTAATATGGAACTATTATTTCCCCATTGGAAAAATTCCCAATCGCCAGAATTCACTTTGGGAAAAAATAATTCCAAACACTAGAAAAAAGTCAAAAATTCCCAATTCCCAATTCCCGGGGAAAACCAGAACAGGGCCACAGATGTTTAATAAATTCGATTTTTTAATAAATTCAATTTTTAATTGTTATTGAATTTAAATAATTTTCAATTTCAAAAGTTTACAGATTTATGAAGAGTTTATAGAACTGAAAGTATTTTAAATAATTTTATATTTTTTAAAAGCTTCAATATTTTTAAATCTAATTTTTAGTTGTTTTAAAATATTTAAACCGCTAAGAGGTTCAGAGTTTAAGTTCTTAAAATTTAATTTTTCCAATATCTTGAGAATTAATATAAAACTTTCTAAATATACAGCTGGAAATGCAATATATAATTGTTTTAACTATTTTAACAGTAATATTACAAATTTGAGAAGCTCATAAGTTTTATTATATTTTTACAACTTAAAAAATGATTTAAAATAATTTTGTTAATTTTCCTATTATGTTAAACTCCAGTTTTAGTTAAAAATTTAATGTTTTACAATATTTTGAGATTGAAAGATTGTAAGAACTGTAAGAATTTTGGAAAGTTCAGGGAGCTTTTAGAAATTTAAGACACTTTCAAACAAAGATTTAATAGAAAAATAGAAATTAAATTTTATTTTATAATTTTAAAAGTATTAAGAGAAAATTAATGAGATTAATTTTTAAGATTGTAAGATTGCAAATTTTGAGTTTCTTAAGCATTTCGTAAGTTTATAGAATTTCATTTATAGATTTTGAATAATTTTATGGTAAACCTGTGCTTTAGGAAGGATTCGAAATTATTGTTTTAAATTCAACATACTTTTATAGAATTTTGCGTGTTTTAAAATTTTTAATTTGTTAAAAATATTTTAAAACAAAATGTAAATTTTAATAATCTACCATTCATCAAATTTTAAATTTAAGGATATATTCGTTTTTTCAAATTAGTCCTTCTAATACGGTTAATATATAACATAAAGCAAACAAATTAATTTATTCAGGATTTTTTTTCCATAATTATTTACTTGAATTTGATAATTTTAAAAAATAAAAGTTAGGAACGTATAAAAATTACTAGATTTTATAAAATTGTAATTTATCAAATAATAGGATTTCTAAAATCAAATTTTATAAATTTATAACAACATTTATAATTTTTTAAATATTTTTAACTTTGTTAAAAAATGTACTACTTAAAAGCTGCAAAAATGAAATATTTAATAAAAAAAATTTAAATTTATAACATATTAAAATTAAAAACAATATTTATAAATTCAAATTTTATCTGTTATAGTAAGATATGAAAATCTCGAATTTAAAAATTTTTCAAACCAGTTATACAACTATTGAATTTAAAGGATCTTGCAATTTTTAATTTTGGAGGTTTACAGAATTTTCTGTATTTTAAATAATTTTATATTTTTAATTTCAATCAATTTTAACAGTAGTTTAAAATATATAGAACACTAAGTGTTTTTGAGTTTCAGTTCTGAAAATCAGAAATTTTCAATTTTACAATTTTTAAATTTTTTAGGAATTTGGCGAAAACATATTATTTTTATAAAACCCGAAATTTCATAGTTTTCTGAACATCCCTTAAAATGCAAGATTATTAAAATTTAATTTTCTTAAGTTATAAATTTGTAAATCCCCAAATTTATAAAATTTCTTAATTCTTAAGTTCGTAAATTACTTTATTATCGATTTTCCAAATTCTTCTAAATTCCTTTAAATTAATATCTAAATATATTACTATATTTAAGAATTCTCTAAGCTACAAAATTCAAATTTTTGTTCATAATTCTATTATATCAATAAACATAAATTCTAAATGACTAAATTAATAAATTTTGAAAATTTAGGAATTCCAAACTTAGAGTAAGTTTGTAATTCCTTGTAGATATCGAAATCTATTTTCCTGAATTTTTAATCCTAGATTGCTTAGTCCTGAAATATCAAACCATTTTTTAAATTAATTACGACATTCCTTAATTACTAAATTTTAATTAGTTCATAAAATTGATCCTCCATTTCAATGTTATAAATGCAGCCATTTTAATTCACAATTATGAAATACTTATTCATTTACATTAGTGAGTAATAAACAATAAATGCAAAGCTCACTTAGATGTACGAAAATGTTCGAAAAAATGTTGCGTACTTAGAGTTAAAATTTTTTGTTGTTTGATAAAGTGCAAGTATAGTCGAGAATGATATAAAATAAAGTATCCGACTTGTGTTACTAATGGGTAATAATGTCCTCGGTTTGTGAAAAGTCCTCGGGATAGCGCCCTTGCTCATGTAATTAACCAAAGAAATACCGTTATACAACATGTCTCTGTAGCGATCTCCATTGACTGTAACGGGACGGACATTTTCCTCAAAGAAGAGAAACGGTCCAATGACACCACCAGCATGAAAACCACATCATACAGTTATTTATTGTGGATGAAGTGGTGTTTCTTAAAGCACTTGAGAATTTTCACATGACCAATAACGCATATTTTGTTTGTTGACGAAGCCGTTTGCCAAAAATGCGCTTGAAATTTTAATTATTTGTAAACGTTGGTCGTTCTCATTTCACCACGATGAAAATGTTGTCTTTACTGAATGATATGGCACTGACAGTTTGGTTATTTGTTTAAGGGTGCGTTCATAGTCCCAAATGGAAAACCCGATACTTATATAGAGAAACAAAGGTTTACGGCAGCTTAGACTTATAAATGCGGATTATGTATCGACGCGCAACGACATGAACTTTTAAATATGTCCATTGGGTGATTTAATCTGCAGATGGCGAGTTAAATAATTCAACGGCATTTACGTCTGGAAAAATAAGTACAAATAACAAGTACAATATGAATAATTTTCTTATTTGTGAATGTTTCTAATGTCAAATCCTCTAACTATTAAATTCTATAAATTTTATACATATTTAGAAGAAAAACTACTTTATTAAACTACAATTTTGAAACGAAAGTACACACTCCAATGAAATCAGTCAACAATTTTAATAGGCTTTCTTTAGTGCAGGTACTTGGATATAAATTTAGTTTATTTGTATTTATATAATTCGTGGACGTGATGTACTTGAAGAATAGGACAAACAATACTTGAAACATATTGGAAATTATAGTTATCCACCACACGTCTTTTTCTCAATAACATATAATTGAAACAAATTTGATCCAATCTAAGACGTAGACCGTTGTAAGAATACGGTTTCATTGTATAAATATAATTCGTTAGTGGAAATACGTTATGTTCGTTTTTTAGTAAGTTACTTGGTAGATGTATGGGTAGTAGGTATACCACATTTACTTCGATGTCACGCTTTAAATCGGTTCGTGGCCAAGTTCATTGGAATTTCGCATAATGGCTGTATTTTTTTTGATATTTCTTGAAACTAGGTCGGTATAGTTATCCTCAATGGTTTGATTAATTTATGTATAAAACTATTAGTTTTCCTTCGTAGTAGCTCTTTGAAAAAAAATATATCTTCATTTGTATTTGTGTTAATTCTTTATTTTTCAGATTATAGGCAGAAATATTTGACGTTTCGAGAAATACATGAATTAAACGTTAATACATGAATTCAACGCCAATTTCAAATGATATTTAGAGTGATAGTCTGAATTGTAAATAAATATGTCGCCATAGGTAAATATGGGTATTATCAACCTTTTTATAATAGTACGTTGATTGAATTTGGCGTTATGTTATACTTAATCTCATTAGAGAGTATAGTACAAAGTTCACTTTATTGCAAACTTGATTGACATGTGCATTCCAAGTTAACGTGCTATTAAATAAAACGCCAAAATGTCGAAAAACTTCAGAAACAACCAAGTTCTCACCAAAAATTCGTAATAGAAACAGATCAATATTCATATTAAGCTTATAAATTGGAAAAACTTTGAGTCTTTTTCGCATTTAATATCAAGCCGTTAGATTCAGCCAAATTATTATGATTCAAATTATTGAAAATGTCAATTTTATTCATTGGACCAATGATTTCATAGATTTAGAAATTCTTAAATTTCTGTATTCCCATATTCCGAAATTCTGAGTTTTATTGATTTTTACTTTCTAAATTTTATAATTCTTAACTCTCTAAAATCAAAAAATTCAACAATTTTTAAATTTTACGTTTTTATTTGTTAATTCCTAGATTTCTAAACTCCATAACTATTCCAAATTTCTAAACATTATTTTTAAATATTTAAATTTCTGAATATTAAATTACTGAACTATTAATTTATAATTCATAAATTTACAATTTTCGAGTTTAAATTGTTCTGAATTTTAAGTTTCTAGATAACAGAGTACCGGAATTCCAAAGATTTGGTAACTCCAAATGCCTAATTATCATATCATGCCTAATCAAAAAAATTTCTATCTAAATATCAAAAATCTTAAATTTCTAATCTATACATATTTTAAATAAATTCCTAAATTTTATAATTCTTAGTTCAATAAATCACTAAACTCCCCAATTTCTAAATAAATTCCAATATTCTTGTATTTCCAAATATCATAATTTCTTAATCTCTAAATCTCAAAATTTTTGAACTCATTAAAATTTCTAAATTTCGAATTTCGTAAATACAAGTTTTGTCAATCACTGATGATAAGTGATGAAGTCACAAGAAATAATTCTAAAGCAACACATTTTAAAAACGATGCTCCAAGGAGACCAATTTTTTAAATGAAGATCGATTTTGATCATAATCAGAATCTGGAAGCTGGTGTTTTTACTCGATAAAAAATGAATGAAGTTGCCTTAATTGATGAAAAGATGTCTTCTCCGAATTCTGTCTTACTGCATTGATTGGAGGTTTGTGAGATAAAAATAACGAAAAACAGCGACTTTCCAAATTCCATAATAGTCATTTACCAAACCCCTAATTCTTTAATTCTATAATTTCATAATTATGTTCTAAAATGCCAAAACTTCTAAAATCATATCATCTTATCTCGATTCCATATAAATATTTATTTATATTTTCTCAAATTCATAAATACTAAACTTCGAAGTCTGATACATTTTAAATACGAAATTTCAAAATTTCTAAAATCCTGCTTTCTAGGTTCTTAAATAGCCGTAAAATTCTTTTCTCAAAAATTGTTTCAAAATACTAAAATATCAAGATTATTTAAAGCTTTAAAATTTCTTAAATTTCTAAAAAACATTTCAAAAATTTGTAAATTAAAAACAATCTTATTTCCTAATATATCAGTTCCTAAATTTTTCGATTGCCGAATTCTTAAGTTTTAAAACTTCTCTAAAATCAATGTTTCTATTCCAAATTTCCAAATTACGAAAATTATAAATACCTCTAAATTGTAGTGTTAAATATTTAAACAAATTCTTAAGTTTTCAAATTTCACTAGTACCTAACCATTGAATTCATTAAGATTTGAGATCAATATGCATTTATAAATTTTAAATCGTAAAATTTCATAATTTTTTATTTTTTAATAACGAAATTCCTAAATTTCTTAATACGTACTTCCTAGTTTAATCGTAAATTACTAAAGCTTTCTAAATTTCTGAGTTCACATAATTTCTCGATTCTGCTAGATTTCATAATAATTAGTTCAAGTTTTATTTAATTTCTCAGATTTTTGCTTTCAAAATCGCTATTATGTTCCCAAATATTTTAAATACGAAATTCTAATTTCCTGTTTTTGAAATCCATAAATATTGAAATATCAAAAAATTGTATTTTCTAAATGAAATTCTGTTAAGTTTCTAAATTTTATAATTTCTGAATTGCTTCAAAATCTTGAAATTTCCGTATTCATTAAATTTTTAACTCCTTAGGTTTCCAAATTTCTTAATATGTTCTTATATATCTCGAAATTCCTGAATTCGAATTGGATTCCTACGTTCCAGAATTCTTTATGTAGTTCTTTAGTTTAAAAATTCTCGTATCGTTTCATAATTCTTAAATGTTAATTTTCTATTTCCTAAATCATAATCAAAAGATTCCAAATTTCATAATTTCCAAACTACTTGTAAATTTGTTATTAAAAAATTTGTTATTTTACATCTCAACAAAGTTGTACCTGAAATGAGATATTGAAAAAAAAATTCTACCTAGCACACAAAGTACAAAACAGCCAGTAATGAAATCAGTAATTTGAACGGTCAGGTTCAACTAATTACTTTCACAGATCGTGCGATTACAACAAAATATTTGAGTGAGGAAATTATAAGGAACAACAAAACCGGAAAAAATGTTACTCCACAAAATTTTAAATTGTGGACGATTTTCCGCGGCTTCAAATTTAAGAACACACATACACGAGACAATTTCCTTAAATCAACGTGTACTATAATAAAATTGTTACAATACCATTTTCCACCGGATATAACTTCCCTCCAATCTTTAATCTAAAATCCATTTCCTCGGATTCATTTTTCATTATTTTTTCCCATCATTCACATTATACCTTTCCCACATTTTTCTTTTATATTTTCAGGTACAATACGCAGAAAAAGTTTAAGAATTTTTTTTATTTTGTTAACATAAAGAAACATGATTTATTGCCGTTTACCATTAAATCATAATTATAACATAAATTTACATAATAATGTGAAGGAATTAAAAATGTGTATTCTTAAAAAAAAAAAATTTCTCATCTTTTCAAAAAGAAAAAAATGTTTTCATTACTTTCTATGTATACACATACCTACATTGTAGTCACTTTCTTTAGTAATAGTTAATTAGAAAAGCAATATAGTCTCTCAAGAAAATTAAAAAAAATAAGAAAACAACAAAAAACATATATAAATTAAAAAGTAAAGACAAACAAGTTTTATTTTTATCTTGTATGTACGTAACTAAGTTTCCCAAACAAAAAAATAAAAAATAAAATGAAAAACATGGAAAAGCCAATTGTTAAAAACAAAAAAAAAAAAATCTTATCAAGAAAAGTTTTTGTTAAAAATACTTTTAAATTTAATTATAAATTGAAAAATATGATAAGAAAATTTATTATATTTTCGTGCTTTTGGTATTTTCAAAAAATTATAGGTTTTTAATCTTTATGTGGAAGGTACCTACTCTTATACCTATGTGAGCGGGATCAGAAGGAAGGATTCATCTCTATGCTGTGCTAAGTAGTGCTTCCTTTGAGATATTTTCACTTTTTTTTGTTTTGTATTTTATCTTCAAGTTACACAATTTCTATTTTGATTGTGTGCTGTGTTCTATATACATATATATATATACATATGTATATATAAATTATATAATATATATATATATATATATATATATATATATATATATATATATATATATATATATATATATATATATATATATATATATATATATATATATATATATATATATATATATATATATATATATATACGCATGTATGTATGTACTATAAGTATATAAGTCAATAACATTTTCTAGGTATTTCGTATTGTTTGTGGTTTGAACTTTGAGATGAGTTTTATTATTTCATCGTTATTCAATTGTCGAACCCTTATTTCGTTAATATTCTAAACATAAAGAATTATGTAGGTAGTTACGCTAAATTTGACGTTTATACAAAGACATTATGAAATTTACGTATATATATGAGCTACAATCAAGGTTGTGATTAAATGTTGAAGCTTCTTTAAAACTCGCTAAACGTTTTTCTAAATTTATCTGCAAGATTTGTATTCGTCTCACATATACTCGTAATGTGAAAATATATAAAAAAAAATTGTATGTAACCGCGGAATTATATGACTCTATAACGTATATACATATACTTAGTACCACACCAGTCGTAAAATACAAGGCAATAAAAACCGCTTTAATTTAAGTTTAAAAATTCGATATGTACTTTATATACACACACTGCAGTATAATCATATATATTTTCGTGGATTTTGGGTGGTCGGAAGTTTTAGAATATTAATTTTTTTTTTTTAATATTCGTGACTTAATAGAATTATGATTTATATATTTTAATAGATTTTCTTACTTTTGTTTTCATTGTTTGCGCGGTTGATAACATCGCAACCATATTAAAGATGTTAACTTAAATTTGGTATTTTGTTATTATTTATTTGGTCGTATTATGCATGTTTATTTGTATTTAAAGTTTTTACGAAAAAGGGGTAATATACCATGGAAAAAAAGTTGGGCGACTGAATGTCGTTTATTTATATAATTGATTAAACTACCTTGTCGTATATGCGCGTCAAGTCAATTTTTGGAACCCGGTTATCATTAATTAATGCCGTAACTATATAAATATGATGAATCAGTCGGTGCGCGTGTTCTATCGTATACTAATTAACAATTAGTTAAACGTTCTAAAGTTTAAGATATTAATATTATCGAGTTAGCCTATATGTAAAACCACTTGGTATAAAGCATAACGTGTACATAATACTAATACATGTATAAAATATGCTGTCTGCTACATATATTACTGATATTTTTAATTCCTAACTAATATACGTTAGCCTGTATTTATATAATTTCCAATTTTCTAATTATTGATAAATAATAAAAATAAAATAAAACAATGTTTCAAGGCCATTACTGGCCCCTTTCTGTGTCGCCAATTTGGCTCCAACGGTTTCGATCCTAGGCTTGGTCTTCATACTGTCTTAGAAAATCTGAAGAAGCCAAGTCGTTCCCTACACCGATGGAGCCATCGTCTCCTGCACCCACCTCTGCACCTACCATATGGTGGCTCTCCTTTCAGAGATCGCTGCACAGTTCGTTCCGGATCAGCACGCAGAACGTGACTGAGCCAGCGTACTTGCTGAAATCTTATTTGATACGCAATATCGGGGATCTTCATCAGATCTCTGATCTCGATATTGTATACACACGCATGACTCTTCTCTTAAATGTAAGGAGCCATCTCTCGTACTCATCCGTCAGCGCCCATCTTTCACATCTAAACATAACAACGGGCCTGACAAACGCTTTGTAAACCTGCAACTTCACGGCACTTGACACGTGTTTAGATTTTACCAGTGGCCTTACAGGATAGAAAGAACGGCTGCCAGCTGCTAGCCGCACTTTAATATCATCACCAACCTTGTTATCGTGAGAGATAAGGGAACCCAAATATTTCAACTCTCTCACTCCTTCAAACGTGTAGTGGTCACTACTAAAATCTGGTGTGGCATTGTCCCTAAAACCAGAGATCTTTCATGTATTTCGTTTTGATCTAGAGTCCAACAGAAGCCCTACTCTACAAGCGGATCAAGTATTTCTTTCACTCCGTTGCTATTCAGTCCAATCACGCATATGTCATCTGCATATGCAAGCACCTGATTGGACTGGCGATATAAAATGTTGCGCTGAGGCTGTGACGCATGTTGAACATAAAGATGGTCGGTAAAGTGCCCATTCCATGCGTCGAGTATTGCGTCGATGTTGACACTGAGATTTCCATCCCGGTCCCGAATGGCAGTTGATGCAGGCCTGAAAGTATGGTACAATCCAGTAATTCCTTTAAAGAAATTAGAACCTCGGCCTTTCACCATTCTCACTTTTTCCGTCTACAAATCCGCTTAGCCGCCCACCTAGTGAGAGTAGCCTTGTTTTTTCTCGCGATTGTGAGACGTTGTTGCACTTCACTATGGGCTATATTTTGTTGCTCAACTGCAAGACGACACTGGTTAGCTAACTACAACAAAATCGGTTATTGACTGCTTAGAAATCCAAAACAGCCTTCTTTAGCTGCGGCCCATGAAGAAATCCAGGTCCAAGATTTCCGAGGTCATCTCCACTGTATAACAACGTATAGCCTTGGGGCAAATAGTCTCCACTTTTAGGCCAGCGAGTTTCTTGAAGAGCAACGAATTCCAACCGATACTCCTTCAAGCATGTGGTTTCTTAAATACATTCAAAATATGTACATACATTTTCTTTTAACAATACATTCAATATTTTCCACTATATATCCTGATAATTTTCCAAATATCTATATAGTTTTCAATTAACAATATAATCGTTTCACCAACACCATCAATGTCTGCAGAGTTACTGGAAAACACTCCAATTATATTACCAACACTCGCGATCAACCATAGAAAAATTTAGGCGATGCAGTTTTTACATGAGTTGCATTTTGGTCATCTCAGCTGTATTGAATTCGTTTTTGACAAACAAACTTTATTTTCACTGTATTTTACTTATGTGAGATTTCAAGTGGAATACGGTGTGACGGTCTGGAGTCCTTACTACGATGTACACACCAAATGAATCAAAACCATTAAAAAAAATGTTTGTACTTCAGAAACAACTTTATACTGATTTGTATTTTCAGAACACTGTCGATAAAGTTTGGATACTTTTGTGCCAGAATCGACTATACTATTATTATCACTGCTCTGCAGGTGTAGCTGACTCAAAATTTGTTTGATTTTTTTATTTAGGTGTGGTCGAGTCTTCTGTGTGTTACTATTTTGTCGGGCCGTGATTAGAGTATGTACGTTAACTGCCAATAACTACCGTTTTGAATAAGACGGGAATTTAAGTTTTAAGACTCATAATTTTCTTTATTGTAAAGTTATAACACAATTTTTTCACGGTAATTGAATGAGGATGACATACAATTATAGCAGCTGACTTGCACAATGTAATGAATTATCAATAATAACATAATTCAAAACGCGTCACAATGATCCTACAAGATTGATTTAAGAAAAAATTAATAATTAATTGCATTTACCTTTTACGACAAAACTGACTCAACGCACGCACTATAACATATTGCGGAATACGCTTCATTCATCAATAATGAATTAATTCGAAAAAAATAATTTTTGTTTTTCAGTTTAAGCACTTAAATGTCACATCTTGAAGTACGACCACATGTAGGAAAAATTGAGAATAGAGAAATTCATAATTTCACTTCAACAAACTTACTTTGTTGTCTAAAATAAATTGCTTGCTTGAAAAATTCTAATATTTTTGATGCATGCTGTTTAGGAGTATGGAACACAGTCTAGAAAAATAGAAAAAGGATTAAAATTAGTCTCAGGAAACTAATCCCCCCGCCAACTTTGTTTACCTATTTGCGAGAAGTTTATCCTAAAATCATAAAAACAATATTAAGCAAAACTTTCATGCGTTTATTAAAAGTGTGACTTCTGCCTTAAATCTAAATAAATTTGAATGGATTAGTGAGGATAATATAAAAAAATTTGATAAATTGATAAATAGCTTAAATCTATTTATCTTATTTGAAACATTCCTAAATCTACCAGAATACACTTTAATAGTTAAGCGTTGTAACTAACGAAAAAAACTAGAATATTTCCCAAATTTTGAGGATACGGGTATTATACTATACCGGCAAATTGAATATTTAGAAATTTCCATATAGTTGCTCTAGGGATCGTACCTCCAGATCGTAGTAACCTCCAATGCTTTTTCAATGGTTTATACAATTTAATGTAATACTGTGTCCAGGTGATTTAAAGGGTTTGAAGGACATAGGGCCCATTCAATCCTCTCCACCATGGTTTCTTTTTTTGCAAAGACTTCGGGTACAACATGTAGTTCACCTATTGACAAATTTTGTTGAACTGTGCTATCATAATCTCAGGTAATTAATTTAGGTTTTCACAAATAGTTTCCTAAGTTCTTTATTAAAAACAATAAGGGCACTACGATATGTTTTCCATACAACAGTTTACAATTCCTAAGTTTTTTCAGTTACCGATTCCACCAAGGTACATTTTATTGGTGCTCTTCGATTTCACCGAATAGTTGTTTTTATATGATTATTTTACTTACTGTGTGATTAACTGTCATAAATTACGCCCTCAATATCGACTTTAAAATTGTTACTATAACATTCCCAATTCGGCACCGTATGCTTCTTACTAGTTGAAGGATAGAATTTTCAGTTGAACTTTTGAGAATCTTTGTTCCTTTAGTTAAGTCACCGACACTTGGCGTATCGTTTAGCCGCTTCCTAAAGTTTGAAATCGTTTTTTCTATATTTTTTTTAATGGTTGCCTTTCCAACTTAGTCCATCTGCTCCATGGTAAGCAGCAATCCTGGAATTTTTCTGGTCATGACTTTAGGCCACCTTTTATATCTCTCAGAGTGTCCTTATATGCCATAATTTTGGGTCTTCTGCGTTCCGGCTAGTATCTAAGGACAGTTTCCGCATTCGAGTGTTACCTTCTTTACCACCACCTGTTTTTTTTCCATATATAGTGTTCTACATGGTTAGTCTAGTTTGAAATTGAGGGGCGCCTGGTAGTCGGAGTCCACATAATAAGAACTGATGAATCTATCAGCGATCAGAGTTTTTTTTAAGAGCTTCACCTTTAGCCCCGTGAATTCGCCTGTTGTAAAGACAAGCGTTACCAGAAGTTGTTACACTTCATAAAACTGTACGCACTCCAAGGAGTGGCTAAAACATGACCAGACCAGACTGCAAGTGCGCCCACCAGTGAAGGTATAGGAGATGGCATTTGATACTGAACTTTGTACCCCTCTACACCAGTCACCCTAACCACCACATCACATATAGGTGACTTCAATATATAATATATAATTTTTAAAATCAATCGCTTCCTTTTATTCATCAAGAGTGTAAAAAGTCCTTAGAAAACTTTTAACTTTACCTAGAAATTATTAATGTTTTTTTGTTTTATTATTTGTTATAAAATTTATTATCGTCAGCAAAGATTACGTATGTACATAATAATGATACCATCAGTTACACTACATATACACGTTTTTTAAGCTTTTATTATGTTCGTTTCGTTTATAAATTTTTAATAAAACGAAATTAAAAAGTTTTCTGATAGAAGTTTGAAACAACAAAAGATTAAAATTGAATATTGCTTTTCGCATACATATGAGTATACGTATGTATATACAACGTTTAAAAGCATTGTATATATGTATGTACATATACACATGACATGTTTGAAAAGTTTTCTTTAGTATGCTGGCACGAAATTTAAAATAAAATAAAAAAAAAGTCCTACAATTTTGTGTGTAAAGCACTGTATTAAATACAACTTTATTTTCATAAAATACTAGCTGAAGCTGAATAATATTATAATTAAGTTGAATAAATTCACTAACAAAAAATAATTATAACATTAAATAAGCTATATTAAAATCCTTAATTAATTAAAATTAGGTTTATTATTTTATTTTTCATATTTTTCAATCCGCACACAAAAACAAGGTACGAGCATAAAATATAGAAAGCACTAGACATTTTTTTTTGTTTTGTTTTAGTATTATTTCTGTTTAAAATTAAAATTATATTAATATTTATTTTAAAACTCAACTTTTCGGAAATATTTACAAAAAATGGTTTATTTTCATTATTTCTATTATTTATTTTTATAATTTAAGTTTTTTTTTTTTGAAATGAAAATTTAAATAGAAAAAATAAAATTAGTAATTTTTTTGTTAACTGAACTGTTTTGTACTGTGCTTTATTTAAGTTGTTGTTTGGAATTTTCAGAATTAAAATTAAATAAATATTTAATTTATAATGAAATTTTATAACATAAAAAATAAAATAATAATAATACGTCTGAGTAGATAGTGGATGAAAATTAAAATGGAAGTTTAATGTTTAGTTTTTATTTTAAATCAGCAAACGTAAATATTTGTTGTTGTTGTTGTGAATTTCAATCTATAAGATAAACATTTCGTCAAATATTTACCATACAATTATTTTTGAATTGGGTTAATTGATTCAAAGCCACCTTAATAAATCAAGCCTCCATGTTCAAAACGAACTTTTATTATACGGGCTAAAATGACAAAAAAAATCACTCTTTTCATATGTTTTGTATGGAGAAACATGATTTTGGTTTATAGAAATATTTGAATGAAAAGTAACTTGAAATTATTATTTGTTGAAATCAATTAAAACTATAAACATTGATTTCCACCTGACTTGAGGGATTTTTCCGTGAGGTTTTCCACTTTGTTGTATTAATTAAAAGAAAATAAACTACCTTATTTTCTAATAAAGCTCAAATAGAAATTTTTAAGAAAGAGACATTATGTACATAATAGATAAAATAATTTATTCCCATAAAACAAATAAACCAAACAAAGAAAACATCAATCAATTTTTTAAAAAGGAAACAAACATATTAATCATATTTCAACAGTTAATACGAGAAAAAATATATGAATAATATATTCTATTTCATATTTTACAAACCAAAAATTTAAAGAATAAATAAAAATAATGAGAGTGAGAATAATGAGTTGTCGGTATAAAACATAGAGGCCACGCAATGTCAAAACAAACTAGTGTCATCCTGTCAAAGTGTCAGTTTGAATAAATTAATTTTTTAAACTCATCCAGACAACGGTGGTAATGATTTGCTGTGTGGTAATAAATAAATAAATAAATACCAACACATACAGGTAGTGGTGTCGGTGCCAACGCAAGTGCATCTGGGGCTACTAATGTGAATAGTGGCGATTCAGATTCAAGTTCAAATTTGCAAATAACGCCACTCGACAAAATGATAACTGCAATGTTGGAAGTACTTGATAGTGGCATAAACCATCTTGGAGGATCAGCAATTGATGAAAATCTTAAAACAACGGCTATTGAAATTGCAACCACGTTGTTATTATATCCAACACCAAATTGTGTTCAAAATCAAGCGAAATCAGTATTAGCAGCACTGCATGGAACCAAAACGGCATATCATGCTTGTAAAGACAACGAAATATTAGCTGAAGTCCATAAAGAATTGATAAAATTGGATAAGATCTGTGATCCGCGGAATATTGACCCGGAGGCGTTTTATCGATTAGTTTTAATGGTGCGCAGTATAGCTATTTCTCGACCACAGGCTTTGACAAAAATATCCATCGACAATCAATACCAGATTCCGTCGCTATTGTTAACACTAACTTGTCGATTGCATAAGGTTACGCCAACATTTGAAGAACCGTGTACTATTGTGAAACGAGGATTGGCACATACCGAAGCAATTATACATAGTTTGGTTGAAATTATTTATGCTTTCGCTTTATCGAATTTCAATTTGATAGATCCAATGACAAAGTTTTTGGTTCTACTGTTGCTCGATAAATCATTAAGCAAATCCACAAGCATTGGCTTCTTTAGAAGCGCTTTGGGGAGTGGGAGGTTTTCCACAACTTCTCGATTTACAACAAGAAGCCGACGATGAAGCAATTATGGAAATTGCTATTGCATTAAGTCTTCAAGATAATGAAGGTAAGATCACATGTTCATGCTTAACCCATCAAATTTGTATCATTTCTATACTATATGTTTTAGGTGACTTACAAGTCTTACAACAAGGATTGGCTAATTTACCCGGACGCACTCTACAAAGGTTTCAGGCGCTTGCAAATTCCGGTGTAGCCGGCTACAGCAATGATGCAACAGTTTCAGCCGGCGGATCAGATGATGAGGGATCCAACGCTGCAACAGATGGTTCAACATTACGTACATCACCAGCCGAGCATGCTAGTAGTGGGGGTTCAGAAAGTGGTGGTAGTGGGGTCGAAAGTATTGGCGGAGAATCAGGACGTAGCAGCACGTACGGTGACCAGCCAAATCAATCTCCACCACGCAGTACAACCGATATCCAACAATCTTTCGTCGAACGCATCACAACTAACGCACCGGTCACCACTAACAGAAGTCCAATTAGTCATCTTAAATTTCATTGGCATTTTGATGGGCAAAATAAAATCCAGTTCAAAACCGAGCGCCTTAAGTTCGACATCTACAATTCCCAACGATAATACCACATATGTTGCAACAACAACTGCAAATGCGCTCATTAAAAGTGGCCTAGTTCCATATTGTTTTGTAATTTTGGAATCTTTTCTGCCACATTGGAAAACTGTTGCGAATAACGATGAGATTAAAGGAAGTGCTGGAAATGGAGGAAATCCAGGATCAACAAATAATTTGTTAAAACCAACCAAGTATGGCACTACACTTGATATGCAACCATTCTTCAATAGACAATCTGTTGATAATACAACCGAAATATTTGAGATATATCCACAAATATTGACTGAGATGGCCGTGCGCTTGCCGTACCAAGTAATGAAATTATCATCGCCACATCCATCATCTTATGAAATTTATCCTTCGATGATTCCGTCTGGCGAGTATATGACGTACTGTTTATGTGAATACATGATGTACATGCAATCGACCATTGCACGTACATATATACATATACATACGTACACATATATATATATATATATATATATATATATATATATATATATATATATATATATATATATATATATATATATGTATGTATATATATAACAAGATTATACCATCTAATTATACCATAACAAGATTATACCATCTAATTAATTTTCTTATGGTAATCGTTACCACTTATTTCATAAACTTTTGCTTTCAGATGATTATTTGAAATAAATACAGATTAAGTACATAATTTACCTGTTTTATATTTTTATTTCTTGTTACGAGGCGAAACTATACCCCATACGTAATAGGTTTATTATAGATCAAATTATGTTGAAATCTGAATTTGGTAACAAAAATTTTGTTTGCATCGAAATTTTAGAAGAATCTTTAATCAAAATCATTTATTATAATTGGCGATGAAAGCAATTGAAAAATGTATGTGATCGTGCATGTTTCAGCTGTTGACTAATTTGAAGTGAATTGAGTTATGAATTTAGTAGAGCGTTGCGAATCGGGTGAAGCAATTTAAGGCATTCAGTGGAAATTGTGATAATGTAATTGTCAATGCTATCGATTAGCTGAATTTATAAATCGTGGAATGTTTTATATTAGCATTCACCAAGTGACGAGTATACTTACCTCTTCTACAACATAAATCAATGATTTGGATAATCATACTTTTTAACTAGAAATCTATACTCGTATATTGCGTAGGATATGGACAAACATTTCATTAACATTATTTAAATTAAATACAATTGATGGTGGCTTCAATTCTTAAGATTTTGTTTTATTTTAATAATTAATTAATTTTACAAATTTTATTAAACTGTGATTACCTGCTTACATAGGACGATTTTTTTGACGGAAATTAAGCAAATGATCTGAAAACTTAAAGATGGTTTATTAATTAGGTAGATTAATTAGGTACAGCCAATGGTTCTCTTAAATGAAAGCCTTTTGATGGAGTTTTCACATTGACTGCAGTCCACCAATTTCGAACAGTTGAAAGAAATTCTGCCGTTCCAACACATTCCTCTCCTAATGGCCTTAATTGTTTTGTCATCAAATATTCGGAGAGCTAATGATACATTTTGCCTTTCAAAGCTATTTGGATGAAGAACTTGAGCTAGCGCAGGAGCTAATTTAATCGCTAAATCTTTTTCTTTCAAATAAATAGCTTCTAGGTGACTTAGCTTAGATGTCAAGATTATATTAGAATCGTTGAAATTTGGAAATATAAAGGACTTCGATTTATTATTTAGCCAATTATTCCGAATGGATTTGACTAAATGTACGGTATCAAACAAAAAGAAAATTTTTTTACCTTCTAAATATGGTGAATCAATACAAATCGGAAGGTTACCTGAAAGCGAGAATTTTTTAAAAGTTTTTCGGTTCACTTGATTATTATCCGAAATTATTGATACTACCTCGTAACCAACCGAATGCAACATTTCTAAAATTTCACAAATTTTGGAATGCAAATAATCAGAATCCATCTTTTGAACTGGATAAAGCCCTACAATATCTTTGTTCTTAGACAATAAGGACGTTATCATAAATGCCTGAATTGACTTCGCGACAGTCAAGGACGATTCAGAAATTATATGGTTACTAGCCAAACCTTCTATTTTGTTACCCTTAAATGTCATAGCCGGTTTTACGTGAACTTCGTCCAGCAAAAGATTCACGTATTTTTCGTGCTGTTCTATTTTGGAATATTTTTTTACTAAATAATCCTTAGCTGCCCCGGACTGCAAATTACCTTGAGAAAAAGTCTTCAAATATTTCGGATTTGGTAAAATTAAATATTGACTATTTCTTAGATAATTGTATGCCGCAGGGTATGTGTAGAGCATCATCGAAGAAAAAATAATCAAATCCGAACTGTATCGATTGATATTCGTAAATATCAAATCGAATTGTTCATTTAAAAAAATTAATTTTTGTATAGTTTCTTCATCAACATCATCACATTTTTTTAAAACTTCAAAACTTGTCCGTATTGTTGTTTTATGGTCCTCTATAGATTTATCATGAGATTTATATTCATTCAAACGGCCAATAAGTTGGTTTAATTTAGAATATAAATCACATTTAAATTTATAACCCAAAATATCTTGATAATGAGTGATTTTTTGCCGGATATTATTAACAAATATTTCTACATCAAACGAACGAGATATAGAAAATGATACATCAATGAATGGGCTATTGGAAACCCAACAAACTTTATAAAATGTTAGTTTGTCTTCATCAACATGTAAATGAAAATTTCTTATGGAATACTTATCTGATAAAATAATTTCATTTATATGATGAATTTTTTGTTCAACAACTTCAGCTCGAGTCATCGAATCTAAGATATCCGATTTCCAGAGTTGTTTAACTGCCGGACTCATTCTTGTTGGAACTTTTTTTGTAAAGTAAGAAGGAAGATTCGGAAAAATCGTTGGTACGGCATTAATTCGTAACCTCCATCTTAACTTAGATTGGTTGAGATTGCCTTAAAATAATAAATAAAATGTTATTATTACAAATAATTAAAATTCAGTTCGTCAAAAGTGTTGAAGTGAACTGATTATGCCAAAACGTAAATACATATGTATTTACATGTATTGGCACGGAAAATTGAATTTTTGACTTCTTATATGAATATATGTATGTACATATATACAAAAAAATCTATATACAACAAAAATTTAACAGTTGCGAGCAGAATCATAAGAAAAACTGTTTAGGTCTACCGAGATGCACATCCTTTAAAAATTTTAGGAATTTGTTTACAAAATAATTTGCCCTAATATCCTTATAAATGGAAATTTCCAATTTTGTACAATTATTCTTTTCAAACCAAAAAATGACTCTACAATTTTTATTACGAAATTTTTAAGTTTTATCAAAGTTATTTCAATTAAAATATTTTTCAAAGTTGGGTTTAGTCAAAGTTCGCAAGTCGGTAAATAACTCAATCCACTTAACCATGTAAATTTTAATTTAAAATTAAATTTAAAAAAAATTAATTTAATTGATTGAATACAACAAAAAAAATTGAATCAAAACTATTCCTATGAAAATTGCTTGTACGACAATCGAGTATCTGCCCCATATATTGAAGTTAATTTATTTATTAAAAATTTTCCAATTTATAAATAAACAAAATTAAATATTGCCACTTTTTCAAGATATAAGATTTGGCAAAAAACAAATCAAAATTATTCAAAGTAAGAGAGTGTACTCTCGGTAAATGGAAATGCTCTCAGATTTTTGAGAGGAACAAGATTTCATATCAGTTCAACATATAAGCAGTCCTTTTGTCGTATGTTGAACTTCCCTCGACTGAAAAAACTGTTGGTTGAGAATTGTATATTAAATGCATGTATAATATTCGAGTAAGTGTTGATTGAATTAAACTATTTTGTAGGAAGGTGCCACATTGAACCCCATGTTTACAATTTACCAAAATTAAGAATAAATTTGTACATAATTATTATAATAGATATATGTATTTATAATTGTTATACTTACAATCTTTTGTTGAGGAACTATTAGCTTTGGATATAAATTGTGGTTCAAAATGTAATTGACAAATTGTTGTCCATTTTTGAACCACCCAATTATCTCGTGGAATATTTTTTTTCCATAAATTTTTTTTTCTTCGCATTTGGGAAAAACAAACATATGGTGAGTTGATCCTTTGGATTTGCAAAGTGGAACACAACAACCCTGTGGCATTGTGAGGAAGAACTAAACCATATATAGAAAATATATTTAAATAATGAATAACAAGAAACAATATACGTTAAATTGGCAGTAATATATATTTACCTTAAACAATAATATTCAATTGATTTTAAATAAATAAAATTTCAAATAAATTTTCCTAATTTAACCTAAAATATGTAATATCTACACATGTGACGTTAAGCTAAAGGAATAATTTAATGTTTAAATTATTTTTATATTTATCACCAAAAGAGTTTTAAACGATGTTAAATTTTAAACACAATTTTATAAAATTATTAAATTGAATTAACACAATTTATTTTTAACACACAATTTGAGTTTCAATTCAAATAAAACACCAATAATGATTACGCTACCAATGTCTAATCCCTGAACTAATTTTCAAAACAAAAATAAAATTGGCTCTCTCATCTCACAATAAAAAATGTGTTAATATGATTTCAAAGCAAAACATGAAATGTTATCATTGCTTATTTGATCGATACAAACTATATTTATCGTCTTATTGAACGGTAAATTTTCCAGAATTAATGAAATATTTATCCAAAATTTTCCTTTATCATAATTATCATATTTTTTATACATGTTTTTCATTGTTTATGTAGTGCAACGCATTATTATTTTTTATATTGGAGTGAATCCAATAGATTTGAAGAGAGAATTAGAATAAATCAGATATATATTTATACATTCAAATTTTAAAGCACAAAATAAATTAAATTAATGCCAATTTTATAATCATAAAAATGTTGATTTATTAGTGTAATTTCGAAAAAAAACGCTGGTCACATCCTAATTCAATTCTTTCTCTATTACATTATGTAATAAAATATCAAAAGCTCTCATAATTATTAGTTGAAAAATTCAAAAGAAGTTTGTATGTTTTGCCATGGGTTTACATAGATTTCTATGTATATTATACATTTTTTGGTTGTATAAAAAAGCTCGTTTTTAAAATATCGCTCAACATGGAGGCTTTATATATTAAGGTGGCTTTGATTGATTTTAGAGATATTTGAAAAAGCTTTTTTAAAAACTTTAAAATGTAATTAGCCGGAAACTCTTTAACAATTTATTGACATTTTTCCCAGTACACTAAATTTTAGAACTCTGATCTTTTATAGGGATTGTTTACTTAAAGCTTTCAATACTTCCATAAAACGCCATTATTAATTAATTGGAAACTGTAAGTAAAGAATTTGTATGTAAATAATTTGAATTTGATTTTTTTTTTAATTCCGTGAATAAAAAATGAGGCGTGTCTAGATTTCGTTGAGCAATCCTTTGGTAGATTAATATTTATGGTTCGTTGAGATTTGGAGAAATTTAAATTTTCTAAGAGGTATAAGGGCTCCTTGTATTGTATTATTTAGCACATAAATAGCACACTAACATACTTCAAGTAATTTCAAAGTACAGTTTAAAATTTGATTACTAAATTGGGATACGTGCTTATATACATTATAGATATATCGAGCACACGAATTAAAAGCAATATTTAATTTATTGAAGGCAGTTTCCGAACAACCTGCGTATATAGGGGCACAGTATAGAGTAAATGAGGCACGATTAAAGACCTAATTAACTTAAGCTTCCCAGCAGTCGGGGTGAAGCTTGAAGTTGACCACAAGTTGCCTAATGTTACATAATTTTTATTACAAATATGGTAAACATGATCCTCCTTAGATAACGAAGTATTTATAATTAGGCCTAAATTCTTAACGCTTAATGCTCAATAAATGCCTTTTATTATTTGTAATGATAATAGCGTGTGAATTAGATTAATTGATTTTAACTTGATTATGAACTGCCCATAATCAGATATTTGACCGATAGCAAAATTTAATCTTCTCATACAGCTATCAAAATTTAGAAAATATTCAGCATCATAGATTTGTAGATCCTCCGCCAATTTGTGATAGTTGACATTATTAGGTACGCATATGTCATTAATATAAAGAGAAAACTAAATAGGGCCTAATATAGACCCTTGGGGTATACCAGGGTTATATATTTTTTCACCAGAATTCTATTCCAAAGATACGATTTTAAAAGTTTTAGTCCAGAAGTAAAGAAACTGAATTGTGCTTTTAATTTACTCGATAATATACACTGATTAAACGAGTCAAATACCTTAGAAAAATTCAATAATACCTAAATGGACACCTTTCCTTGCGATAGTGAATGACTTAGATCATCAATACTTTTTATAAGTGCAGAAGAAGTATTGTGCTTCTCACGAAAACCGGATTGATAAATGTTCATCATTTCGTTTGTATTTATACAAAATTTAATATTTGTTTGTTCAAAATTTAATCTAAAATTTTTAACAGACATAGCAGAATGCTAAGAGAACGGAAATCGGCTAATTGCTTAGGTTTCGAAACTTTGGTCACTGGAATGACATATGCAATTTTCCATAGGTCGGGAAAACTGATTTCTGATGTGAGTTATATGATTAAGAATAATTGGTAACAATAATTTAATGAACCGAATAGAAATTTCATCGGGCCCAACGGGTTCGTTTTCATTTCATGAAAAATTCTAGAAACTTCAAATTCAGAAGTATTCCTAAAGTACTGATTTTGATCAACAGTTTGCACAAATAAAAATCTGAGTTAAATTCTGAGTGTTGACCGATTTAAAATAACTACTAAAGCCAGAAGGAAGAAATAACCCAAATGTTCTGAAATTGTTCCATAGGATACTCGATGGAAAATCATCATTGAACATTTTTGTAAAGTTAAGATATTTGGCTGATTTCACCATATTGTTGACCTTATTCCTATATTGTTTGAAACGGCGCCAGTTTTCTTCAGATTTATCAGATTTCCAACATGAATGTAGAAAATCTCGTATGTTTTTATGGAGCAAAATATCAGAACTAAACCATTAGGAATCATCTAAGTTCTGTGGTTTAAACTTTTTTAAAGGAGCAAATTTGTTTAGTAGGTATATGCTACAACATGATTAAAACGTTCCAGTTTATCATTAATGTCAACTAAAATATATATTTGATCCCAATCTAATGATGCACCTACTTCTAAGAGGCAATTTAAATCAATTCGACCTAAACTTCTCGCAAAAACAAAATGATGACTATCGAGATAATTTATTTGAAAATTGTAAGATCCGCAAATCATGTCATGCGTCGTATATAAACCCGGGACAGAAATTTGTGTGAAGAAGCCTAAATGTTCAGAAGTTTTAATAACAACAAGTCAATTCAAGTTGCGCTATCCTCCACAAAATTGGTTGGTTCATAAGAAGCGGCTTCAATCCAATTGAATCTAAAAAGATTTTAAAGTCCTGGGCTTGCCGACCAGTAGATGTTAAGTTACAGTTAAAATCACCAAGAAAAAGTATATCATTATATATACTGGATATAATATTTTCAATATTTTAAATTATAATGCCATAACAAAACCAGTCTTTGAGGAGTTGATGTGTAAACTTATTTTGGAAACACCTCGAATTCACTTTACTGGTAGGAACCCATAGTAAAATTGCCATGGCTGCCTATAATGAGCTGAAATGCGTATCTACAATAAACGATTTACAATGAAAACTATAAGGTGAGGAAGGTACCAACCTACCTCAGCTAGCTTCAGCGGGAGAAATGAGCACAAAGTAGTAACTCACTGAAGACTTCCTATTCATCGGCCAAAACTAAACATTCGATTTCCCCAGTTAAATCATATAATTTTCGAAATCTAGGGTTATGACCAGAAAGTTGCTTTTCTGTCATTTTGAGAATTTCTACTTCTGCTGCTTTGTTAGTTCTTTAGAACCATCAGTTAGCACGTTCTTCCTTTTAGTTTAAGGTCCTTTGTGATGAAATGATGAGGTCACTGTATAGTTCTTCAAATCATTTGTCAGTAATTTTGCCGAAGCTTTTCGGATATTAAATGCAGCGTTACTATATTGGAAGTAACAACAGGTTTGATTTTTAAGGCAATGTACGACTTTCGTAGTTTGCCCTTAGCATTCTTATCTTCCATCGTCACAGCAGATGGTTAGTGAATCGAATATTAAATAAAAGCTAATGCTTCTGAGTTCATTCGTATTGGATATTTCTAATTTTAGGTTTTTATCAGTGGCAGTTGGTAGTGTTATGTCGATGCACGCACTGCAGCCCAGATAAAGAAAGGTGCTATACTGTTATTTTATAAGTTGGAATATCCCAATAATATGTATATTGATTGGTGGGAAGCAAATTCGATACGAGATTATTTTCAACCATCTTTGAACTGAGATTCTGAACTTATACAGGTCTGACACTCGTGCCTAACCCAATACTTATATCAAGGTACGTCAAAGTTTATTTTTCGGGATGCTGCAAGATTATAACCAAGATTCACAGTACTCCTCTGCCATTTCAACAAAATAATCAAACGATACATTATTTGGTAGGTTAGGGGTATACTTACACGTAGAAAGTCACCGATTTCACACTTCCCTCTAAAGCTAACATTAGCTTATTTTATGACATAGTAGTCAAAGTATCGGCAGCACTAATTTTTTCAGCACCTTGAACACTTTCAATGGTCTTTTTTTAACCATAAATTAGTCTCCTGAAATCCGAGCCTTTAGGCAAGTGCTTAATGTGCTTACGATAAAATCAACCCCAGTTTAAACGATTAATTTAAAAAAAATTCCAAACATTTATAAAGCAATATCTTGATATTGTATTTTTAGCCAAACTAATAAAGGATATTGTAAACTCTTTACGCAACCCCTAAAAGATAACTAAACGAAAAAAAACTTCTAATAGATGTTTGTGATAAACTGTTAAGCACCTATTCATAAAGGTATAACATATTACACATACATACATATTGGACATATACGATAAAAATTCCTCATTCCATACGCAGTGAAAATGGGAATGTAAACGAAACAAAATCAAAACTGAAAAGGCTAAATCACACAAAATACAAGAAAATGTTATTAAACATTTCGAAAAGATTAATATCAACAGTGTTCTGACATACGATTGAATTATCATTTTTATCTACTTATATCGCTAAGACTGAAATAGCAGCCGAACAAATCAACAAAAAAAAACGCAATAAAAGAGCTTTACCGGGTTTGACAATATCCTGAATTAAAATCATAATTAGATTATACACAAATGACAATTTATATAGGCATACAAAAACGTATTACACACATTTATATTTAAGGATTTTTGTTGTTGTTGTAAAGATTTGTAAAGATTAAATTGCGATCAATATTTCGTGTATATGTATATACGAGTATATACCTTTTTGAAACCGGAATGACATAAATCGTAATATTCTTTTGTTTCTCTCGATTCCATTATTTGGGATTTCTCGAACATTCAATCATGCAGAAGTCCTGGGTATATATAAATATATGAAGTGTCAAACTGAGAACAAAATCGAAAGGATTTGGGCAAATTTATTATATCGAAAGATGCGCGAAGGGGAGAAATTGTTTGGAGATTATTGATTTGTTCTAAATATGTGTGCGGGTGGTGGGCGTGCGGGGGCGAGCACAATCAATTAAAATTTTATACGAATAAAAAACTAAAACTCTGGAATACAACATTTCTCATAAAATAACAAGAGTTATGTTATCCTGCGGAAAACAAGCGCGCATATATATACACATAAACAACATAACCCAAAAAAGGATTTTTGGAACATAAAATAACAAAGCAAAAAATATTCAAAAATGAAAAGGTATACTGAGAATAAAAACGGGAAGTATTTCGTATATAAAAGGTACAATTTATTCAATTTTTATTACGATTCGGGATGTGTATCTTATATATCTATAGATATATGTACGTTGTAATATATTATAAGAAATTGATTTTTCTGCTTAAATTTGAGCTGAGCACATGAACAAAATTTATATGTACATTTTAATCTCCCTCTAGGTAGGCAAGATTTTTTTTGTTGTTTTTTTTTTTGTTGAATCACTGATTTTTTATTATTATTTATTTTATAATGTTGCGTAAACAACAACAGCATAAATCATGTAATGCCTAAAATTTGCAAATGTTTTTTTCCCGAAACTCCCGAAACATGTAATTTTTAATAACTTTTTGGTGGACCTACCTCTATCGAATTTAATTATAGTGATGTCCTTTTTGGTTGCTGTTGTTATTGTATAGGGAGAATATTCTTAAATCGAAAACCTCAAAAACTTTTCTAAATTAAAAAACTTTTTACAAAATTAGATTAATTTATTATTTACGTTCATCGGTTTAACAAAAAGACAAAAACAAAGATTTTCCCAGTTTTCTTTTATTTTGAATTGTACTTGCCTACATATACCTAATACATTATTATATGCGGGCAAAATGAATGGAACATGAAAAGCTCGAACAGAATAACCGAAAAATCGTTTCCATTTTTTTTTTTTTTTGTTATAAACAAAAATATTTTAACAAACGGTTGAAAAAAGGATCCAAGTGCTTAATTATATAAGATTATCGATTTTCTAGAGAGCTTTTTTCTGTTTTTGTGTGAATGGAAAGATTATGGGGCTGCTCCTCTATTCATATCGTTTCAACTGTGAATAAACCGAGTTTTTTTTATGTTCAAAGTATATCAGATTGTGAAATTGAAATATACTTGTTTTTCAAGAAAATATGATTTTATTCGTATGCAATATAAATAAAGGTATATAATTTTATTTCGAATAGTACGGCGAGTGGAAAATTATATTTAATTTCACTTCAAATAACAATGAAACATTTAGAATTAGAACATTATGAATTAAAGTAGAGAAAGTTTCACAAAAATTGGTTAACCGTATTTAATACTTTACGTTAAACTTTGTTTGTTCATCCAAATAAAGCAAAAATCGAACGGTGAAAGTTACCTCTTAAGCTACTTATTCAAAAGCAGTACGTATTGGCTGCAAATCTAAAATAGATCGCCAACCTCAGATACTATGAAGAACCATTCCTCAGTGGGGCCATTAGAAAGCGGATAGAATTACTAATTAAAACTGGTTACAAAAGGAATAGGACTCGGTCGATTGTAAAATTCTAAAACACGAAGAAAATAATAATCAAGAGGAGGAAAAATACATAAAATCAAAATCAAACAACTGCTGGAAAATATGGTGAAACCCCAAAAGGTCACATCGCCCAACCTTATTTTACAAAGTCACCTTAGAGCGGAAGTTATACCCAATAGTTTCTCAATGCGTTATATTTACCGGTGTGAAGTTTTGCACATACTTTCGTAACAATGTAGATATAAAATAAATTCATGTATAAATATATTACTCAATTACAAAAACCAGAGAAAATTTGCCATATGGACGCTAGTAGTTTTGCATATAGTGAACACTTGGACCTTTTAAAATTCTGTAAAAGCTCGAGAAATTGACAAAAACCATGCAAATTATATGTCAACGTTTCAGAGTTAGATTCATCCAAGCACAAATATCCCATTGTTTTTGCCATAGACACACTAACATTTCTGAATAGTGGACACTTGGGCCTTTCCAAATTAGTATGATATATTACTATGAACATTTCTGTAATACATTACTATCTCAGTGGAGCCTTACTCTTTTTATAGTAATAGATTGTATTAATTAGGGAAGGTACTCGTACAAGTGTTGACTATTCAGAAATACTAGTACTACTCAATGGCAAAAACTCTGGGATTTTTATTCATGAGTTAAACGTTTGCACACCATTTGCATAATTCTTGTGAAAATTTCAAGATTTATCACCAGAGCCCAACTCTTGTGTTGCATCAATTTGAAAAGACCGAAGTGTCCACAGTTTAGAAATACTAGTGACTGTTTGGCAAAAACTCTCAAATTTTGTGCTCGAGTGAAGCGTGTACATACCATTTGCATAGTTAAATTGCTATAGTCAATATTTCGGGCATTATCAGTGAAGCCGAACCCATTTTATAGTAATGTCCTATCCCAATTTTGAAAGACCCAAGTTTACATAAAGTTATTTTCGACTTCAAGAATAATCGACCTATAGGATAAGGCGAGCACACCCTATGGTTGATGAAATTCGAAAACATTTCAGTACAATGGAGAAAGCATTACTATGGGCAACAAAGAAAGCTATATTGCTCTTTAAAGCTTTCATATTCTTTGCGATTGGGTATTTTATTTTATTTTATTTTTATTGAGCTAGTCTACACAAATATGACTTGAAAATTAGAGAATATTTTTTAACGACAACAAGTCCGAGTTCTAATTGCCCATCTATACACATTGTATAGCTTCATGTCGAACAATGGTTCGGCACATGAATTATGTACTCCAACAGAGGGTCATACATTTCTTCAGTACCATCCTGATCGAAATCAAGGATTAAGAATCAAAATTGCAGCCTACCTCTAGTGCGATTCAAACCCGGTACCTCCCAATCCAAACGTCACAGTTTTAGCCACCATGCTATTTATTCGGAATTAGACCTAAAAATCGAAGAAAACAAAAATAAGATGAGCTACTTATATTCATCGAGGTAAATTAATTTATAATAAGAAGGCACCAACACTCAAGGTCAACTATAATAGTTATAAATACCATAAAACCTAAAATCATTTGGAAGCTCACAAACAGTAATACTCACTTCTTTTGGCGATCTTTGGTACGACGAACAGGATAGTATCAAATACTGCATTGCTACTTGAAAATTTATGTTGTAGGCTGTGGTTAAATAACGCCCACAACATATTAAAAATGTTTATCAGGTAAATAATATTTTCATCCCATCCCAGTATTTTAAAAATCATATCAAGATCTGAAATAGTTTTTCTAAAAATTTGTAAACAACGCTGTCCAATAAATATTCTTATCGTCGAATAAATATTAATTACGACCCAAAACGCGAGGGGTTAGGAAGGGGTTATGAAACACACAGAAGGAGCAAGTTAATGTAGATTCATTATATTCCTCATCTTTTCTGTTCAATACTCTGGAGAGTTTCTGCTTACGACTGGTGCCACCAGATTACTATATGGTTAGTTAATAATCGACAATTTTTTGTGTGTTAACCATTTAGTTTATTTAATCCTTTCCTTACGCCTATATGTCTGAAGAAAAGTACATTGAGACACTATCTATTTACCCTAACTGAGATCCAAACGGGCTGTAACGTATTGAAGGCAGAAAACAACGTGCGTGTCAAGAGCTTAGAAAAATCGTAATAAAAGTTTATAAAATAAAAGCAATTTTGCAAACCACCATAATCATATTTGCAAAATTGCATTTGTCGCTGTGCGTGAAAAGAATATGAAACTATGGCGTTAACTGAAATGGTGTTTCACTAAAAAAAATTAAGAAAAACATTAAATAAAGTTATTTCTATCAAAAACAAACGAGTTATGTTTTATTAAATTTTAAAACCGATTGGTTAGAGAGGCTGTTCCATATATACGATTTTTTCTTCACTTCTCTTCGAACCATCTTGAGTTTTCCAAGAAGCGTTGAATGTCCTTGACGTCTGTCTCACCAAGATCCGTCAGGTGATTTAGATAGGAAGAATCCATAAATTTTATTCTTCTTTGGGCTATAGATGTGAACAGCTGCAAAGCACTGTTTCTTCATCCTCCTCATCTTCCAGCTATGACAGTAATCATAAGCGGGGACTCCCAGTCTACCCGCATCTCATCATCCTAATATGGTGCCACCGAAACGATATCAGTTCATCACTTCTACAACCGCGATAAGTTCAGCCTGTAAGACACTATACAAAAGTCGGTAATATAAAAACAGAGGTTAACATTCAGTGGCTCACAGAAAACACCATACCAGACTCTCTCATTCCTTTTCTACCCATCCGTGAGGAAGTCCAGCACCTCCTTATCCATAACTGCATCACTCACCCAGTCCTCTCTGGTAGGGTCATACTTAGGAGCTTCACCTCGAAGGAAGACGATGGGACAGCGTAGTATCAGGGATGTTGAGTGTCCTATATTGTTGCAGGTCCACATAGAGATGTATTTGAGTCTTATGGCTATGCAAGCCTATATTGTTTGGCCGCGGAGTGATATAAAGGAGTGAAATGAAAAAGAATCTCCAAAGCATCAGTAAGTGTGCTCCTGAGTGTTACAAATATACATAAGCAGGTCGTTTATTCAGCCGTCTTAGGGAGTTTCAGGTTGACCGTGACTTTTAGAGTTGGCCACCAGAGGACAGTCCCATACAATATTATGAGTCTGACTACTGACACATAGAGCCAGTGTACTATGTGGGGCTCCAATCCGCACCTCTTTCCACTGGCATTTTTATAGGGTTTATGCGTTATAGTATCTTTCTTTACTCTTTCTAAAATGTTTTCTTTCCAGCTTAGTTTTCTGCCCAAAATAAGCCCGAGGTATTTTGCTTTGTCTCTAAAGGTTAATTTAATGTTGGCGGGTCAATCTGAGGAATGTTGGCGGGTCAATCTGAGGAAGTCTGTGCCTCCTACTAAGGAGAATCCAGTCAGTTTTCTATCGATTTGCATTTAGTCCACAGCTGTTGGCCTATTTAGTGAGAAGGTGGATTAACATCATCCGCGTAAGCAACCCCACTGAATCCTTGTTCCTTCAGGTCTAATGGCAGATCATTTATAACAAAGTTCCAAAGAAGCGAGGGATAATACCCCACCTTGCGGTGTGTTTACACTCACAAATAATAAATTTCTTTTTTTTTCATCGATGCATGGCAAAGTAGTAATCAGTTCGATTTTTATTTCCACACTGTGAAATTTCTTGATAATTCAAAATTATTTAACTAAGTTTTTATACAAATTCCCAAATCATTTATAGATTCTGTCAATTTTTAAATTCTATTATAATAAAATATGTGCAGTGTTTTAATATCGGGTCGATTTATAGTTACAACTAGTCAATGCCCAATAATATCAGAATGGAAGATATGGTATGAGTTTTAATTTAAGTGTTCTCACGATTACATCGATTTTCCCCACGACCAGAGAAACGAGTTATAAACAAATTAAATTGTGTATTGACAACGAGATGACAATTCAACCATTTGTAAACTTACATACTAGTATGCTGAAATAATTTTCCTTAGACACGTATGCAACAATCAGATATAAACTGTAAAAGCCGCAAAAACATCAACATAAATAAATATCCTCCAATTTGTACCGCTAAAACCAGATACAACTGCTCTTATCACATCTCGCTCTTATCAAAAATACCAAAAACTAAAATTTTAAAGCGAGCAAAAACCCAAAGTACATTTATTTAAATTTATCTATATGTATATGTTCATTTGTGTGTTTTTGAAATTTAGCAGAGCCACCAAAAAAATAAAAACACAAATCAGAAAATTCAGAATCTACTGAAAATAAATTATATCACTTGTAGTATGTTGTTGCGGAAATTTTTTTTGTTCATCTGAAAACATGGTGTACTGTATATACTTATGTATGTATACATATTATATACGAATATGTTTATAGAAGAGTATCATAAATCACAACAGACTTTCATCAATTTACATTTTTCCGCTTACACATCTACTATATATGTATAACGTATATTTTTATTGTATTGTTATATATTCAAAAGACAAAATTAATATCATTAATTACTTAACCAAAGTTGTATTTGCTGCTTCTTATTTTCCCTATCGTCTATTCGTTTTTATTATTTATAGTTGTTGGTATCCAAAAGAAATCTAACGAAAAACCAAAAACCATACTAATTTTTCTTCTAAAATTAAGGCCAAAACAATAAAAATAAAAGGAAAATTAGATATGAAAGGACGAAGAAATCTTATAACAAGATTCTTAAGAAACAAGGTATTCAAACATTCATAATATATAAATCACTATGTATACATGCTTTCTGAGCTTTCGTCTAACTCGAAACCAAAAGCAAAAAAAAAAAAATACTTTCTTTTGTGTATAGATATGTACATTGAATATAAAAGATATGTGTATTAATACAGCTCAAGCACAATAAATAAATGAATATATAAATAACACACAAAGTAGTTGTATGCTCAATGGGTCAATACATAAAAATAATTAATTTAATTGATTCGAACATGGTTTATGATTTTCCATTGTATTGTATGTACATATAAGTATATGAATACATATATTGTTTGTGTGTGTATGTGTGTGCTTTGATTTTAATTAAATAACATTTTTTCTTTAATTTTATTGAGTGATTTATGTGCCAAAGCGTATACATTATATACAAAAGCGAACACAAAAGCTCCATACCTACTCACCAGAATATAACAAAAACAGAGAGTGTGCTGTGCGTTGTAATTTTATTCATAATTAATTTGTGAGATGAAAGTGTTTTTGCTTTGTGCTTGGGGCTGATTTTAAGCGCAAACTCCAAAATTATGTGGGAAATCTATAAAAAAAATGTTGTATATTCTACATTAATTTATACGTTCGGTTCTGACAAAAACAACAAGAAAAATATTGAAAAAGCGATATACAAAAAAACTTACAAAAATTAAACGTTTTCCAAGTAAAATTTAAAATTTGTCTAAATTAATTAAGATCGCTGGATTTTCAGAATTCTTTATTTGATTTTTATGTATGTGTGCTATACATTTTATATTGAATTACATCATTGAGCTATCAGTCAGTTGAACACCAAAAATATATATTTTTGTAATAAATCCAAAATTGACATTTGAATTTTTGAAACTGGCATATCATAGCCTGCTATTTGGGCACCTGTCAATTTTGAAAATGTCATCTTTTGACATTTGACAAGTTAAAACTACGCCATTACTAAAAATGGTACGATACACGCTTCAACAATGCATTGAAATTATTAAAATTCACTACAAAAATGGTGAAAATTTTGCTGTCACAGTTCGCAAAACTAAAGCACTTTTTGGTCGTCGTGAAGCACCTTCTCGGCCGGCAATATTGAAACTGGTGGAAAAATTTGAGCTGTTGGGACAAGTTAGTGATGTGAAGAATCGAAACCGTGTGGGTCGCTCAAGAACAACTAAGAATATTGTTGCTGTAGCCCGTAGTGCTGAAGAAAACCTAGGTTTGTCGAATCCTCGTCGAGCACCATAAACGTCCTATCTTCGCTGATTGGGTCCTTTAAATGCATCAAAATGATCCGGATTTTCAAATTTCCGTCCCTTAAACTCGTCCTAGACGGAGCGTGCTAGGAATGTGATCTTGGACATTTTGAAAAGGTCTCCTGATTTCTAGGTCAACGCAACTATTTCTCTTCAAGTTGAGTCCTAAGGAGTTACGACATTTGAATTTTCTAAGAGTATTATAGAATTTTGACGTTTAATTTTAATTTTTAAAAAGCAAAGTTATTCTTCGTAGTAGGTATAGCTTGCTCTTTTTAAAAAAAAAAAAGGATACTATGATACGGTGAACGAAAATGTCTGTTTTTGTTTGACATGAATTTTCAAATGCAATTCACATTTTAGTGAAGCAGTAAACATTAAAAAAGTCATTAAAAATAAAATAAGAAAAAACGAAAAATGCCCAGAAAGTGACGTACCGTGTTTAATTCAACCCGTATTGCTATACGGTAAAGAAAAAAGTATCATGCGAAAATGCATCAAAAGCCCTGAAAGAAAAAGAGCTTGAAGCAGACAGACGTAGAAAACAAACCTCATTCCAAAACGAAACTAACGAAAAGTCAACTATAGTCTGCCATTAAACAGTCTGATGAATAGTGATCATCAAAAATCAAAGGAATTTCTCAATCTTATACGGAAATACAATTCAAGTTTTCAAATGAATTCTTTTGTTATACATCCGTGCCAATGAATAAAAACAAAGGGTTCATGCCAACTTTCTCCACACAAGGCCAAGTGTATCACAAAGGCGGTTCACTTCTTCTGCTGGCTCACGAATATGTTAAATTCCTACAGATTTACTTTTTGGGTGATGAAAAAGCAAAAGCTCAACGTCGTTGCTCCATTATACCTGGGATCGATCAAACAATTAATCACATCACTTCAGAAGATTATATGAACACAATCACTACGTGAGGATATTCACAACTGCATTAGACGAAAATATACAAGATGACATGAAAATAATCAAAGCTGATAAAAAACCACATATAGGACATGCCAGAGTATTCAACACAGTTACTGAAGTTGCCATTATCATTGCTGGAAATGACTTCGAAAACAGAGATATTGTCTTGAAGACGAGTCGCAATGAGCTTAAGAGAATCAGCGAAATGCACATATCTTATGTTGCACTGTAATATCCGCTCATGTTTCCAAGAGGAGAAGATGGTTATGCAATTAACATTCAATTACAGAATATCTTTCTTTAGTGTTCATCGCCTTCACAACCAAACGTGTTCCATTGCATAGTTTTGGAGGATCCAAATTCCTTAACAATATAATAGGGCTTCTAATCATGAGTGTGAGTTTATGTTGTGGTATACCACTTGAATTGACCGAATTTAAGAACTCAACTGGATAACTGGTGGCCTCTTCTTCGTATACCATCTTGGTCAATTATTCCCAACGATCTACCTTTTCAATTTAAATGCCTTCAGTCCCTTCACGATCAATAAATCCCAAGGGCAGTCACCCAATGTGGTAGGAATTGATATAAGGGATGAATGCTTCAGTTAATTCTACGTAGCAATGCCACGGGCGGAGACACCGAAAAACTTATATGTGCTGGCAGATGAAAATAAATCAACAAAAAAATATTGTTTATACACACGTGTTGAAGAATTGCCTTCGGTAAACTATACTTCAATAATAATGTTTAAACGTTCAATAAGTACAAATTCTATATTTGAAAATCATAGCATTTGGTTTTATTTAAGGTAACGATACTAAAAATAAACCTGGGCGAAGCCGAGTACGATACTAGTAATATTTAGACGTCAAGATCTAAACTCGATAAAAGTTATTATTTACTCTTCCTTAATTTCTGAGATTTTGTTCTTATATTACACGGAATCTCTCGCTTAAATGTTCAAATAAAGTGTGCAATGAAAATAATAAATGTTTATTTTCCCTATTGGCCTAACAATATTTTCCACTCACTGTTATAGGCCTAACCCCACCATCTGGTTTTGTCGATTTACGTCAATCACTCGACTCATTCGCCATCACATCACATCACGCATTACTTATATATTTTTATGTAGTTTCTTATTCACTTTTATGTACTTTCCCATTTTGCCAACTTATAACTTGGATTGGATGCCTAATTAAAATTAATGTGCAGGAGTTAGTACATCGACTTCACCCACACCTCAATAAAGAGGAGGTAAAAATCTCAAATGTGTATTGACTCAGATGATCTAAAATGCCATGATATAAGATAAGATTAGAATTGGATGTCAGCCATATATTCAGAAATAACACCTTTTTGTAAACTTTGAGTTTGGCTGTATTGAAATCATTGTTTATATCTTAATTGGTTTATTCCAGTGCAGTCAGTGACTCTTTGTTTATAGTCAGCCGCAACTCTTGAAATCTCTTCACTGGTAATGACCGGAAGGCTGTCTAAGATTATCTAGGAGTATATTGAGGAAGATGGTGGCCAAAACCCTCTCCGCTTTACTCCATTTGGCGCGCGTGATGTTACCAACATTTTGTGACCGATCAATCATTGCCAACCCCAATTGCTCATTCAGCTTCTTTTCGTAAGCTTAGGATTTTCATAGGTTTCATTTGTGCTTTGGTCCCGTAGCGGTTTGCTGACGGTGTGTTTCGGATTGGTGACTTGAGAAGAGGGACCGGTCTCACTTTTGGCTATATCATGTTATGATTTGTTAGAGGCGCTAAACGGTTGACACCTTAACCCAACGCAGTTTAAGGTCTCGACTCCTTTAGTGCCGTTTTAGCCTTGAACCTAATAAATCAGCAATCTAGTTATCAGCCCTCACCATGAGGAGTGCCAATTTTAATTTTATTGCTATTGTCCAATTGTTATGTCGATAAGAAATAAATGCACGCAACAATTAATTGCCTTTTACGATTTTGTCCTCTTCTATATAATGCGTTGAGGTCTATACAAGTGCGTCAACGCCCCTGCCCGCACTAAAAAAAACTGTTTTATATATGGAATCAGCCCTATAGTGCTGCCCAAGTTAAGTTTTGTTCAATCAAAGTTCTTCTATGAAATGCGTTGAGGTCTATACAAGTGCGTCAACGCCCCTGCCCGCACTAAAAAAACTGTTTTATATATGGAATCAGCCCTATAGTGCTGCCCAAGTTAAGTTTTGTTCAATCAAAGTTGAGATATATGTTTAAAAACAGATACCTGATCCAGAAATCAAATTATTAAAATTGTGACAATATTTAAATATTATCAAAGCTGACTCGGTATATAGAATGCATTTAAATTTTGACATCATTATACAGATAATTCTAAACGATAAATCTTAGAATGTTCCGAATGAATGGAATAATATTTTATTTGAACTAATGTAGACGTATGCAAGTATACATTTTATGTCTGCTCATATCATAGATGTGTCACACATATATATATACAAACAAACATATCCGGAAATCTTGACACACCTATATAAGAATATAGTACAACAATTTCGTTTAAGTTCAGCAGTACAATCATAAATATCCATATGCATAATAAAGTTTCGTTTGCACTAAAGAAACTGTCACATAATATTATGAATTTTGAATAGACAGCGAACTGAACAAGCAACTATATACGACGAGTATGTATGCATATATAACGACAAACAAAAATAGAAATGTGAAGGAGAGTGAATAGGAGATGTTATAATGTGTATAATATACGAGGACATGAATTGAATTTGGAAAACGGAAATTATGTTGTTGTTTTTTTTTTTTTTGCAAAATTTATGTACTTTGTGTATACAAGAACGGAATTGCATTTTATTTCTTGGAGAGGCAGGAACAAAAACTCTTTCAAATAATAATGTCATCATAATATTTTATGCGATACGATAAAATCCTTATGTTCGTACAATACCTATATACTACATGGAGGTCTTTGTTGTTCGTCCTTTATCATCATCATCATGTGAATTTAAAAAAATGTATAAAATTAAAACTACGAAGAAAGCATTTATAAATTTAAATTAATATCATTGTAACCAACATTTTTATGCTATGGTTTTGATTTATTAAATGTAAGGTTTGTTTTTTTTTACTGTCGAGAATAGCAACATTTAATTTAGGTTTTGATATTCAAATTCTTAGAAAATTCATTTGCTATCATAATTCCATCATTGCGGGTGAATGACAAGTGATATTAACATTTCGGGTTTTAATGATTTAGGGCCAATACAAATATTTTTAAATTAATTTTGCATAGTTTTAAATTTTTGAGTGATTTCTATTGAAAACTCATAAATTTATAAAACATGTTTAGATTAATAATAATAACGTTCTATATTTTTCAAATAATAATGTCAAAAGTCAATACAAATTAAACTATTTTCCGATTAATTAATTTTGAAATAAAACATATGTACAAAATTAGATTATAAATCAACTGCGACAAATATCAATCGAATTAACAGAAATATTTCGGGAATTTTCCAAAATTACCAAGGAAAAACATCCACCATTCTATTTTAAGAAAAATTAAAATGTTTTTTTTTTGTTCGTAAACCATAAATTACTAACAGCATTAAATTTAATTTAAACCATTAAATTCACGAGATTTTCTTCAAAATACTGTTGGTTTTCACTGCTGCTTTGTATTTTTGTTTTCCGTGTTTCTCCAAGAAATCGGTTTGGGTTTTATCGTTTTAATTTATTGGAATTCCAGTGAAATTGGCCTGTGTTTTTGTTGATTGTAAAACTGATTGTAAGTTAAAAATGTGTGTATGTATGTACATATGTATGTCTCTACAAAAATAAATCAAATCAAAAAGATTATTAGTTAAACTATTTCATTTCATAAAATATGTTTAGCATTTAAATTGAATCATAATAATAATTGGTAACGAATTCCTGCTGTTTAAAATCCTGGTTGTGGAAATCTTAACTTTCAAAATTTTGCGCTTTTCGAGAAAAACCAATTATGGTTTCACGCAGTAGGTACTTTGATTTCATCGAGTACACATTAAAGTGGTCACATATAAACGGTACAATAAAAATCCACTGTACGTTGAAACTTAGATCAGGAACCAGTGTAGATAGAGGGCCTTTGGGAAAGAACTGACCACTATTGTTTGCATATGAGACAACAACATTTTCCGGCTGTGTTAACCACACATTGATGCGAAGCAATAGTATTGAAGCAACAGATCAAACTGATTGAATATTGCACAAAAAAAAACAGAATTCCAAGACTGCCTTAATACGGTAGTAGACGTTGACCATCTGATGAACCTACATGTAGTCGGCCTTAAGGGTTGGCTATCAAAACGAAAGAAGATAGTGTAAACACTAAAGCGCTGAGTGTGTAAAGATCGATTATTCTGATGAACCAGAGGAATATGTAAATAAGCCTGATAGACTCCTAAGCTGGACGGACTATAAAACCATCCGATTATAATAAATCGTGACTTCAATTTTAATAGCACACATTTCCAAAATGGTGAGTCGAATATTGGTCTCCCACTTACGGCGGTCTGGTATAAAAAACGCTAAATTAGAGTTTTCTCCATAGCTTGAACAAATGTCAAAGTATTAATTATTCCGAAAAGCGGAAATAGGTGTCTAACCGATCGCAATATTGGCCTATTTACAATGCTGTTATATTTTTTATTTTTTTTTATTTTTTATTATTTTAAATATTACAACTGATTACATATGTCATCTAGTAATTTGTCTATTTTTCTTATGTTCAATTTGCAGAGATATAACCCATTAGTTAGTCTCTAAAAATTTGGCCACCCTATTGTAGTCTTCCCAATTTCAGCGGTTTCTTCCTTTGGAGCCTTCGTCCTCCATTTGTGTTACTCAGCATACCACGTAACTCAACATTTTCATGTTGACCAAGCCGTTGTATGTGTTTCTTTACATAAATTGTTATCTCTTCGCTGACGTTTTCCATCCGGAGGTCCCTATGTAGGTTATCGTTTCTTATGTACCAAGGAGCGTTCACTATTCCACGTAACACTTTATTTTGAAAAGCTTGTATTATTTTAATATTGGTTTTCTTAGTACAGCCCCAAAGCTGAATACCATAAGTCCATATAGGTTTTAAAACTTGTTGGTATAGTAGCAACTTATTAGGTATTAACAGCTCTGAGGTATTGACAGCTCTGAATACCTTCCAATTAGCCAATACATATTTCTATATTTAATGTGGCTTCAGAGAAAATAGATTAACAGAGGACGCAATAATCAAAATGATCACCATAGTAAAAGTCTCAGCACAAAAGTATAATCTATCTATCTTTTCCTAGATGTATCTGGTCCAATCGATAATTTATGGTGGCCCAGCAACTATTGTTTGAGCAGCCACTGTAGCTACAAATAATGAAACACTCCAAAAGAATGTCAATAAAGGATGTTCACATGACTCTATTTTAGACCACCCCATGGAATATTGTTTTTAACACTAGTGTGAACCAGGAACACCAAGAGTAGCATTCACCGACGCAAAAGAAATGCCCTCTGGTGGATATTCAAAACAAAGTATTCAAGAAAAATTAGTTACGGTCCAACTAAAGGGTCCCGCTGACATTAGAAGACCACACCACGACTAACCTTCTTAAATGGACAAAGAATTAAAATGGTATTTTCAACGAAAACACTACTAACATAAATTTAGCAAACAAATTGAACATTATTATACAGGATTATTAGATTTGAAATCTTTGAAAGACATGGCCGATGTTAGGCCCCCTGTTTTGGTTCCACCTCCAGAACTTATTCGGATTACAGCGTAACTGATTTACTGAAAATCTGTTCATACATATGCAAACTATTTTCTGAGACAGTGAAATTAAAAATAATCCGAAGGGAACCTGAACGGTTAAATTTTGAGCATGCTTTATTACAACGCGAAGAGAACTAAATTCAGAGATCTTTCCTATGGTAGTTGAAAACCACAAATAAACCGTTTATACTAGTTGTATGGGAAAGTACAGTGCTCCAATCCGCTTTAGACAGTAAGCAATTTTATCACCAATAATTATTTACTATTTCTTTGAATATCAGTACGTAATTTGTCTGTGTCTTATCAGTGAACTGTAACTAATTTGTAATAAATTCTGGTCCAAGTCTCATCCCGATATCATAATTACATCAAAAGTTACAAGGTGCTGAAGCAGGTTCAATTATTCACGAATGGAAAGTGTATTAAAATGGGGACATGGTGTAATCAATTTTAATAAACTTGTAAGAAATAATGAGATACGAAAAGGTTTTATTGTGACGGGCTGATTTGGTAAAAGGCACTTTAAGTTTGATTGCTAAAAGGATCAAGGGTATCTCCATAAACCACGGCTCATACAATCAAGCTTATTATGAATTGTACCATTTAATGACGCCACCACTTAAACGGTTTGTAAATATATCAGCTCCATAACGAGCACGTGTATCGAAACACACAAGACTCCAATGGGATGAACCCGATTGATAGATTACTTTCACATGGTATCTAGTGTAAGCTTACAAGACTGTTACGATTTATCAGAAACATTTAGAGTTGAGTAGACAATCATTGTTATGGGCAGCAGTTCAGAAAATGATTCATTGAATTATCCGCGATGTTGTTATAAATTTGGTTTTGTTTTTGTTACTTTCTGGCACGAATTGTTGAGCATTTCAGTTCAGTTTTCGATAAAGAGGGACTGATATTATCGACGTAGCTTTGGTTTGACTCTTGTTGAGGGCGAACGCAGAACTTATTTGCCGCCATTTAAAAGAATGAGAATCACTAGCTTCTAGTTATATACAAACAAAAAAATTCCGTAATCATCTTCATATGGTGATCATAGATCAGAGGAGGAATTTCCAAAATTCGCGATCTTTTGAGAGAATATATGGAGTAGAACACTGTCCTTTAGTGAAACCATAAAACTTTCTTGAATTAAAATGCTATCAATTTTCTATTCAATTCAAGTTTCTATTTAAGTTTCCTATTCACTCTCAGAACGTGAGCCTAATATAGGCAAAACCTCGAACTATTATAACTATTTATAATGATATGTGTTGAAGATAGCTAAAGAAAACAACTCACTATAGAAACTAGTTTCTCTGATTTGACCACATAAATTTATAATATCATGTTCAACGATAAATTTATGTAAAACGATTTATTTACTTAAGCCACATTTGGGCGTTATCCATGTTTCGATCTTTAGCAATATGGCATAATAAATCACATGATAGTCATGCAGCTTTCACAATATCAGTCATAGAGTTGACACAACATTTTTCATGTAGCAAGCATAACTCTTGATCGAATAAACATTCAGGGGGAAATATTTCATGCAACTTTTATATTTTCATGCAAGGTTTTTGTGCAACAATTATACATTTAACCTACGTTACATTTTGTTTTTTTTCTAATTTCAGGTAAATTCTTTATCTGATATATACTTAGAAAGTCTGATTCAATGATTACGTTGCATTAGCTAGTATAAGTTACCGCTTTACTATATTTCTTGCTTTACTATTCGAAGATTTGTGATTCGAACAGTGATTGGTTTTGTTAAACCCGATATTGTAGTGTTTTCTGATGTGTTAAGACATTAGTAACTTATTAATCGGCTCGGTTGCAAGAATACTGGTGGTCTGGTGCATCGATGAACTATTAATAATTAAGTAATTATAATAGTTTTTATATAGTTTAAAGTTCAAAATAAGCAAGCTTAAAGGGTTGATCCAACCCTTAAAGATCAAATGGAACGAACTTCAATAGTTGTCATTTCATTACCTTATTATTGTTTGTGATAACCTTCGAATGCTTATTGGTATGAACCAATTGGTCACGGTATCGAGTTCGTTTGATACCGTTGATTATAAATGAATTAATATTATACCGTAGTACAATGATGTCCAACCGGTAAGTCGTGGGCTAGCCCGCACAGCTATTGTAAGGTGCCCGCGAACGTGTTGGTATCGAATGCTCCGAATATCTTTGTGCTCGCCGCTTTTAATGAACCCATCTATTTTTAAAGTGACCTCAAAATTAATAAACCACATCCATTACTAAAATATCATATGAACACATTTTCGCAATAACCTTATTGTCACTATTACTGTCATTATATTAAACCCATTCTAAGTAGCGTGGATGTATCTAGGTATAGGACCGCCTTGAGCTAGTCCACACTTTCATTTCAAGAAATTTTAGATTACCACTAACAATACGAGCGTAAAAAATCAATCCCAAAATTTTTTAAAATATATAATTTATACAGTATACTCTGCACGGAATTATTCGTCATCATACAATACAGTTGGTACAAAAATTAATTTAAATCTATAGAAAAAAATTCGACTGGCCAAACTGGCCACGCTGATAATTTTTTGATAGTTGGAACTGCCACGATATATAAATAAATGTCCGTCTTTCTGAAGTTTTCAATATAAATAAATGGAAGAACAAATCGCATGTCCCATAGAATTGCCGCTATATAAATAAATGTGCCGCCTTGCAAATATTTCAAAGGAAATTAAAATCCTAGGAAAAAACAGTTTGCCTGCGACCCTGTTGGCCACTACTAGATAATGGAACCATTGAACACGTAAAATAATATAAATACGTTGGTGTTATCATAGATCAGAGGCCTATTTAATAGAATCAAGGATGTTATCCTCTTTAAAATAACTATATTGATTATATATCGCCTCCAAAAGATCCAGAACAGATTTATGCGAGGTATTTTAAGAGCAGGAAAAAGGACACATATAATTGAAATGCTTGAAGTACTAGGATGGTAGTCTATAAACCAAAGAACACAGTAAAACCTTTTCACAGCAATCATTAGGGTATTTTTGTTTAATTCACTGACCAATTTAGACACTTTGGAGAGTTATGAGAGTTACAATACAAACAATTTTTGGGACTGTTAATTATATTCATTAAATTAAATTCTGTAACTCAAGTGAATATTAAGATATAAAATGTCATTGTTGATAAATAAATAAATACTACTTTTGACTGTCGCTAAATAAAAATACTGGCATATAGCTATGGTCCCATAAATGGTTTATAAAGGTTAGACAATACTGCGTGGTATATTTATTACATATTTTTTTTAAATCAGTGAGAAACACTTGAACCAAAAATTATTACTCACCAATTCTGTTAATATTTCATGAATCCAGAAGATTTTTATAGGCAAACACAAAATTACGAATTTTACTACAGCCAGTAATCCTACTACACACATAATATAACCATTTCAACTGTATGGACATTAAGGGGTAATATAATTTACGATTTTAGATGATCATTAGTTCATAACAAACATTATAGTCTTGCAGCATACACAATATCTGCCATGCAGCTTACGCAACATGTCTCATAATACTTAATCGAGTATACATTTAGGGGAAGATATATCATTCAACTTTTATATTTTTATAGAACACTAAGTGGGAATTTATCTGTTTAATTTAAAATTAACGTATTACATTTTGTTTTGTTCTAATTTCAGGTAAATGCTATATCTCAAATATATGTATCTAGACTTAGTGTGACACGACCACGAGGGGTAAGTAATTTATTATTATTATTATATAAAGTAGTGAAAAGCACTATAAACTATAATAGGTGCTAAGATAATACGTTATATGTATAGGAACAAGTATTACGACAATACATTATAAATTTTCTTTTCTTTTCGTTTATACATAAAGTAAACAAAATAAAATCTCGTACATAATAAAAAATTTACAATCCAAACTGTTGAAATATCGATTTTGTCCTTTCTCAAATTTTTTAACGACTCCTACTAACAATACATATATTTATATACATATTATGTTTGTACAACATATAATAATGTGTGATGTTGTTAGTTAATAAATGTATGCATGGATTTTACTTATACATGTATGTATGTACTATATACTCCCGGTGTACGTACATATATAGATTTTATGGTATACAAATGAAAACAAGCATCAGGGATTTGGATAATACGCTTGTGGTATCATACCAGTTACGTAACAAAACATTTTGAATATAAATTTCATAATGAATACAAGATAGTCGTTAGATGGTACGATTCACATAATATTAATAGTTTGTGCCGAGAAAATAATAATAAATACGATTTTATTGATAAATAATGTGAACAAATATAAGACAGACGTTGTTTTTTTTTTTGTGTATATGAATATTTCCACCACTGTACCAACATACATATATTTATAATATATAAACAATGTTGGATATGGACAAATATATTTAGGAACAAGCACAAAATGTATAAATAAAAATTACTTAAACATAAGTTATAAACGTATAATTCCGGTTCCTTCATTCAACACAAAACAATAACATATATAAAAAGGAACATGAGCAATTTTCCATCACCACCAACCATGAACCAACCAACCACCAACAGCCATAAGAAAATTATTCTTTTACCCATTTGTGTATCCAACAACACACACACACATTATTTCCTCTGTTACAATACATACATACATAATAAATTGTGTGTAAGCTTTTTATTTTTTATTTTTATGGATATTATATTTCTAATTTTATTTGTTTTATAATAAAAATAAAAAAAATGATACCAATAAAACAACATTACTACTAAAATATAAAATCTCATGCATGGTGGAAAAAAGCTTCGTCGTTTACATCGAGATTCGAGAAAAGAAAAAATGAGGAGAGACGAATAAGTTTTATTATTTTAGGTGCGGATCTTTTATTATATGTTGGTTTTTGTTTCGAAATAATTTAATATTTTTTAATTTTTATTTATAAACTTTATTTTGATTTACAATCAATTAAACATAAATAAAGAGCTTTTGTTAGGTCTTTTAGTGCCGAATGTTGTTTTATGATTCTAGCTATTGAATTTATTATCATCTTAACTAAGTTGAACTTATATATTAATTGTATATAATACCGTTCATTGAAATTCAATGAAGTGTATTAAGCACATTAAAAGTTTTTATTATCTATACATTATCAGAGCCACCTATATATACAGAGCCGTAAGGATCAGCCATGTTTTTTGTTGAGCTTTTTCTAGAGGAACTACTTTTTGCATTATCCCATAAGAATCAATGTAAAAATGACCATTTTCGAATTACTTTTCATCAATGAAAAGTTAAATCTTTCATTTCGATAAACACTTTGTGGAATTGATTCTATATTGAAGCAGCACATATCTGAAAGTCAGAACCTTAAACCTTTTATTAATTTAATAAACATTATATCAAAATTAAATTTGAATTTATCATATTTATGTAAACATGAATTTATTTGAATGTGTAGGTAAAATAAATAAATAAAACATATATTGTCATCCTTTCGATCGATGATTTTGTCTCTTTTTTAAGAATTAAATCTCACATTTTTTTTTTAATTTCGCTTTTTCTATTGCGATCGCAGCATGCTCGTATAAAGCATTATTCTATTTCCTTTTATACATTTGAACATGTATCACCACATATTTCTATTTCATTACCTTGTAGCGAAATCGGAAAAGGGATAGAGTGCAAAATTATTCCAATAGGCTGAGATCGCAATAGAAAAAAATCAAAACTGAATTCACGAAATAGCGTAAAATTTAAAAAGAGAACATAAACATCGATCGATAGCAAAAAAATTGTGATATTGACAACTTACAACATGTCATAGGGAGTTCCAATAACAGCTGCACAATTTATTTAGAACCATAATTATGCACAAATGCATAACAAAACTTTACCAAAATAAAATAGAACCGTGCCAGAAGAATGCAGCTTTTATTGAAATACCCTTTAAGTATTTTATTTTATTCACAAAAATATAATTCAAAAGGAAACATAACCACACTTTTACTATTTTCTCTTTTCGTCTTGTAGTTTAATTTTATTGCGTTGGTATTTGTGTGTATTTATATCAATTCAATGGAGAAATGCTTTTTTTTCTATAAATTTTATTAATAAATATATCAAAAATTAAACAACTTCTTTGATCAAGCTTTGAATCAATTATAAAATGATAATTGTAGATTCTATTTCAATGTTAAAATACTTAATCCATCGACATTTTCATTGAAAAATATCGTACCGAAAAAAATTTAATTTTTCATATGTTTTGTATGGAAAAAATGTTTTTTTCGTCAATTTTAGTTCCTCTAGAAAAAGCTCAATTTTTAACCTTACGGCTCTGTATATATAGGTGGCTCTGACATTATACATAGTTAACTATGGTCTAACAGCTTTGCAACTTCTTTTTATTGTTTGGTGGAGCTAAATAATTACTTTCGTATTTTGTGATTAGTGAAATTCTTAGATGTATGTGAAGATAACCTAAATTCTATCACAAAAAAGCTCAGGGGCAACAATATAATCCTTTTTTTTATCATAACATAGTGTCAGCCCAAAAAAATGTATCTATCACGACACAATTCACAAAACCAGCTCAAAAAAAATATGTCATGATAGGAAATAATATCACGACATATGTATTTTATACTCTCACCATGAATATGTCGTGACACAACAATATTACGATAATATACGAAATGAATGTTCGTAATTTTAATAAATGTTACAAATTAACAATTAAAAGTTTTACTCTAAGAACATATTTAATTATTTAAAATGAATTTGTTCAACTCATTAATTAACTAAGGTATAATTATTCATAATATATATTAAACATTAATTTATCTACCATTAATCTAAACAATAATAATTTTTAATCTAATTTGCAATTTAATTTCCAATATGGTTTTCTGTTCGTTCTGGCTTTAAATTGTAAAAATTGTAGTACTAATCCCAATAAGAATTGCTATACTAAGGTATTCAGAAACTTCAATTTTTTATCGGGTGAATCGAATTTTTGTGTATCAGCATTCTCGCTATGATATTCTAAACTATCTTAGAGATTTTCGTATATGGTGGCTTTCTAAATCGATACTAATGATTTCATAAAAAGAACTGGGCTCTAGTAACAAATTTTCAAAATCTTACAAAATCATCGAATATTGTGTAGAAGTGGTTCCGTTCTAAGCCAAATAATTGAAATCTTAGACATTGCCTCATATAGTGACTATAAAGAATGGAAAGCGGGTAAATCAAGTTTTCCATATCGATACAAATGGTTTCATAAAAAAGAACTGGGTTCAAGTGACAAATTTTCAAAATCTTACAAAATCAACGAAAAATGTGTAGGAGTGGTTCCGTTCTATGCCAAATAATTGAAAAAACCCATTGAATTCAATTATTTGGCTTAGAACGGCGCACTTCTTCACAATATTCGATGATTATGATAGATTTTAAAAATTTTTCACTTCAGCCCAGTTCTGTTTTATGGAACCTAAGATTTGAATTATTTGTATTCGACTTCATATTTGTATGATTTTATTTAGTTACTTATATCTATATGATTATATTTATATATACATAATAGGTACCTGTAGTTCTTTTAAATTTTTTAAATTTAATTACTTATTGCTATTAATACAATTTGATTATATTTAGTTAAGTATTAAATAACCAGTTATGAAATTATTTGTTTAATTTTATTGAGTCATTATATTTTCTAATGTGATTTGTATCGTGATAGTTTCGTTTATTTAAAGTGAATGCAGTGGTATTGCCATCGTCAAAAAATCATAGTTTTTGGGATAGAATTTTGGGCTAACTTCCAAAGGTATAAGAAAGCATATAAAAAACAATTAAAATAAGAATTAGAAATAAATCAAAAAGTACGTTGGTATAGGGACGCAAATAAACAAACTGCGAAAGAGACGGGAGAGCATTTATCCCCAGAGCACCAGAGCACCGGTAGAGCGTGTAACGTGTGCCTAGGTTGTGGAATGTACATGCTTGATCTAACCATTATAACCGGGAGTAACGGCTAGAGGGGTTTTAGATAGAAAAAATGTTACCACTGTACACCTCACAAACACAAAATTCATGTACAAAACGTTCACCCACAAAAAGCTCCATATTATTTGTATGTTCAACGCTTCCCCATAGAAAAAGGAATCACTCACTCATTGTTGAAGATAACGAAATAAACAACAACAAATTAGTTTAACATCATGAATAATTTAATAAATAAAATACAAAAAAAATGTATATACAAAGATACACTTGTTAACGTATCAGTGATGGTCGAGATAGATTACGCCGTGTAATCTACGCGGTTGTCGACACGTAAAATATTACTTAGATTATTTGGCAAGTTTATTGGTCAACGTCAACAATTAAGGCAATGTCGACAACCTATACGATATAGCATAGCATATTGCACCGTGGGCCCATTAGTGGCATTGAGTGCTGGAGTAAAATCCGCCCAATTTTAATTTTTTTTTAGCGATATGAAATAAAATGCTCCAGTTCGCCCTAACGGACATGTTGTTTGATGCTCCCCTTGAGATTCTGCACAACTGTCGGTGTCATTTAGGCAGCAATATTGTTCCATTTAGAACGCATATTTTCAGCAACCTTATACACTGGTCGACTCAGCTCCTCTGAGAAAACGTTGAATTGAACACATGTTCATCAATTTGAGTGCAAAATGTCATCAATTTCTTTTGTAAACGACTAGTAAATAGATTCGATTTATTTTCATATTAAATATTTTGTTACAATTTTTTTTCATGCGAATTTAAATAAAACCTCGTCATGTAGTCGAGTCAAATTGAAACATTTGATCTATTCTATATACGTACATAGAACCTCAAACATCAAAATCGAACATACATATAGTACTTATGTATATAAAATAATATGTTGTTACGCGGCTAAAATTTTAACTACAATACTTTGCTATAAAAAATTAAAATAAATGAATTCTTTGCCTTTGTTATACTTTAAAGGAATTTTGTTTCTAACACCCTCTCACTAACATTAGTAAGTATCGTAAACATTTTCTATGAATTCCTATACAGGCCAAATATTACTGTATATATGTACATTATTTTGCTAACTGTTTCAAATCCACGTATGTTTTGTCTTCCATCAAATCAACTGAATTATGTTAAAACTTGGTGATAGAGCAGTGTGACTTGGTTTTTAGCGGATTAGTTCTGGTTATCTAAACGATTTGGCTTTTTAATAACATGGTAACTCTTCTTATAGCCTTCCTGAATGTATTAAATTTTATGGCACGGTTTTATAGTCATTGGGATTCCCCGATTATTTTTAATGGAAGTTATTATTTTCTTGTAAAGATTTTTATCATAGTTATGCCATGTTTCGCTGCTCTTTCTACGCTGAGACGTTCTTTATGCCGTGTCATAACGCTATATATTGTTTTTTGGGGAAAATTTAAGGATTTCCAAGGTATTTGTGCGCAATTAGCTTTCGATTATTTAATTCCATCCTTAATAACTTTTTACTATTTCAGCCGATTTTAACGACGCGAACTATTTTTAGAAATTGATAAATAATAATTTATATTTCAGTTTTAATTTTATCTTCCTTAGTTATGTGAAACCGCTCCGGCTCAAGCATTTTTGAACAGTTTTTCGAACCCGAACCTGATCTCTGAAATATAATATATACACTATTAATTCGGAAAATATTAAGAATTTGATAAACAATAAAGCAGACGAAATTAAAAATATTATTAAAGCTGAAATTTCAATCAAAATCGATTCAGTATCGCAGTTTGGGAGGAGTATATTTGACAGAAAAGCTCAGCTTATTTGCAATGGAAAAATTGTACAAATTACATACACTCGTTTGTATAATGGTATCCTAATACTAGTATCCTAATAATGGTATCCTAATAATGGTTGGTAACCTAATAATAATGAGATGTACCAATGGGTACCAAAGTAATTGTGCAATTTTATTATTTTTTTTCATCTTCGGGCTGGTATACACGAGTACCTCAAATGATACACCTACATGCATGAAAACATATGGTGTATTAATAATTAGGTTACAATAAATCGATAATTAAAATAGTTTATAACTCAAATATTTTTATGCATATAAATACATATACCGCAACAACAGCCAGCTCACAAATCTGAATCCACCACAGATTATTACTTTACTTAAGTTTTTTTATTTATATTTTATTTTGATATGTATGAATGGTATTTCAAATTATTACTATTTTTTTTTTGATTTAATTACTTTTCGTCACCAATTAGCAATATCGACCGATTATTTTTCATACATAATTTGCGTAGCCAACGGGACAGTAACATTCCCCAAGCGGAAGAGAAGAAAAAAACAGCATAGATGACTAATGTCCAAATGGTAATATACAGGCTGACTCACCAAATAGTGTTTATTACAATTAATGTATTTTGGGCAAATGGAATACCGAACCGTTACAAGAGAAAAAAAAAATTAAAAACTTTAAAAACTAATTCATCACACCCACTGAATCTGCCAAAACTAACGCAATTTTAACTTCAACTTTTAGAATACAAATTTAATTTAATTTCATTCGTTCTGTAATATTTTTAAACGATTCAAAGTTAATGAAAAAACTGCAGAAAGACTTTGCTTTCCCATCTGTGGTTGAAAAATTTAGATGTTTGGACTTTTTCTATAATTGTATGCTTTTTCGCAATTAATCAAAAAATTTACTGTGTTTGGATTAAAATGTATAAATCAAGGTGCGTTTTATAATAAATTGTTACAAATTAAATTAATACATTTTTTGTTTTCATTCCTAAATTTAATTTAATTTGTCTTGATCCATTTAATTTTTAAATCAATATTCACAAAATTTCACAACATAATAAATAATTATATGACATTCGCGCCTTTTTTTTCTCGTCTGTTTCATTCGATATCATGGTGTCTCTTTTTTGCCAAAAAATATTCAGAATACAAAAACGTCGCATTTAACGAATACTATTAAGGTTAAACAAAAAATTCAGAACGAAAGAACGAACGAAGTTAACACTGAACTCGCCTTTAAAATCCAATTACAAGATAAACTAATTAGTAAGTGGTTTTTTACTTAATTCAAATATGAAAATAAATGCAACCCAACCAAATAACGTAGTGGCAAACTATTATATTTGGATTCCAATTCCAAGAAGATAAGAGCAAGATGTAAAATTAATTATTTTCGATTCTCTGATTCAACTCGGATATAGTCGAATTTACGTAGGTGAATTTTGTCCTAAAACAAAAACCACAAATTATTAGTTAGTGTGAAAGTCTTGTTATAACAAATTTTTCAGTTTCGTAGGAAAATTAGGAAAATTATTTTTAAGTTTGTAAGTCATTATTTTAAAAAATTATGAAAATGTTAGCAAATAATTCTAGAGCTTAAAAATTGAATTTGGGCGAATTATTCCATTCCTCAATTTCACTAACGGGCTCACGATGCAATACCCGGATAAACTTACACATTAAAAACACCAGTGATTTTTGGTCACCACCGGGAATCGAACCCGAGACCTTCGAATAACAAAGCAAGGACGCTACTTACTGTGCCAACGAGGGCGGCTAATCTAGTGCTTACATGCAAAACAAAAATAATTAAAAAATTCTATAATTAGGTAGAAAATATACTTGAAATTCGACATATTAAAGTAGTCGATATATCAACACTTCCTAAATTTTCTTGGTGTTCTTGATCATCGGCCGCCTTAGTAATCGATGGTTTTAAATAGAGTACGGTCTGTCTTTAACTGATTTCGAATTTGCTACATTTTTCTAGTGTTCTAGACAGCGGCCACTTTAGTGAACGATGATTTTAAGTAAAACTGGGTATTTTCTAAAGGAAAATATTTTATTTTTAATATTTCCCTTTAGAAATAATAACCAGTTCAATCACTGGTATATCACCTGGGGTATTACTTCCATTTGTTTTGTTCATTGAATGATTGGTCTGGTTCTCCGCGGGAGGTATTTTATTTTCCTCCTGTGTTCTGATGTTATTTTTCCAGAAGATTTTTTACTATAGGACCAAATAAATTTTACCTATAAAAAAGTCTTGGATGACAATACTTTTTCAGATGACGGATGGTGTAAATATAAAAACTGCTGGGACTAACCAACTGTATAAATTATATATTTTTCAAATGCTTGGGATGGATTTATTATGCTCGTGTTGTTAGAGGTAATTTTAAATTTTCCAGGGATGAAAGTCCTGACTTCGAGCCTTTTATGGATCCAATCTGGCAATTAGTTTTGTTCAACAAGGTCATCTAAAATGTATTTTAAATGTTTTCGACTCATTATTGATGTGCACATCGTAGTAACGGGTAAGGTATTCATATCGTTACAGTGTATTCCAATTCAGATATAAATATCATTGTGTCGGTTGAAACTAATGTGTTCTATTGAAGTGATGCGTAGATCATGGCATGGAAAAGGCTATTTGAAGCGACTTAAGTGTGCCCAGATGCGAAAATAGTCGGTGATCATTACGTTTATTTCATGTTGGCAATCATACATATTGCGTAACATTTTTGTTGAAGTTCACGAAGTTTACATAGACCTTCTCGATTTTCAATTAGAAACTTAATTCAAAATGAACGGAAAGTATGTGGAACAAAAACTAAATGAATTGTCCCTAAAATCAATTTCCAATCAAGCTCAAATTATTTTAATTTTTTGACGGTTTGTTTGAATTAATTTAAAATAATTTTGGGCGATAGGGTGAACTTTCAATTTGATTTTATCCTTGTCAAATTATTTTATTTACTAATCAAATTCAACTTTTTCCAGCAAAATTTAAGATTTTAAACCAGAGATTTAGAAAATCGATGTCTTGAAAACCGAGATTTTGAAAACAGAGAAACAGAACAACCAAGATTTTGAAACACAAAAAAATTTTAAAAACCGAGATTTTGAAAACCAAGATTTCGATACGCTCCGCCAAAATTTTTCATTATGTATAACAGTAATTTTGATGGGATTAATAGAACTTAACTCTACTGAAAAATTTTAAGGAGGTACTCATAAATATTTACTTATATTTATTTACTTACGTTCGATACGTATGCGTTTTCATATAAATGCACAATTTATACGGTAGTATCGGAGGGGCTAAAACATAATGCAAAAACATGGACAAGCCCTAGATTTTATCAACATCATTCCAACTATTGGGGTTAAGTAAAAATTATGACATGTAGTGCTGAGTCTGGCGTTGGGAATTAAGTTATTGTTAATGATCCGCTCTTTGAATACTCGATCTTCGTTCGAATTGAATTTCACCCAACGGGTTAATAGTTCAAAATATCAATTTCAACTTGTCAGGGAATGGTTCTTATGCAATATTCCGTTCGCAGTCATACGGACGAACTCGAATCAGATAGAACGTTTGTATGAAAATTTTCAAGAGAAACCTCGTAAAGGTAAGATAAGTAATAAAAACTTATCTATAGAACGATTAAAGACACAAAATACTGAAAATTTTATGAATGCATGAGTAATCAAATGTCTAAATTTGTTTATTTTTGGTTGGACATATTTCTCAGCGGTCACTATAAATTTTTTATTTTTTGGAATATTAAAAATTTCGGCCACATCCTGAATAAAAATTTTTTTTTATGCACACTTGTATATCTTCATGTATTTGTATCTACAAGATAAGTATTAATTTTTTTTATTCAACGTTTTCTAAGAATTTACTGGAAATATTATACTTGAATGTTAAGTTTTAACTTCTTCGCCACTTAATTTTATGGCCTACGTAAAAGTTTTAGAGTTTTTTACAGTTTTTCGATCTCAATAAAAAAAGTCGACCCCTTATGTGATTTACGGTTCTTTTTTTTGAAGGCACCGAAATTTGGGCCTTCTAAGCAATTCCCTGGCCAATGCATTGAAATACTATGTTGATGGGTTGACCTTGCGTCACATTGTTTTCCAAATAGCTAGTCCATCTTAGTATAGAGAAATTTAATTTCAACTAATTAAATTTAAGGTATTTAAATTTTCACTGTAACAGATAATTTTTAATGATTGAACAAAACTCATTGGTAATCGTGTTCTATTTTTGAGTGTCAATCCGTTTTGCCGTACTCTATCAAAAGCTTCAGAAACATCTAAAAATGCTGCTGAAGAGTATTTTTTGTCCTCTACAGCTAGTTTCTAATTTCATATAAATGCAACTCGATGAACTTGTATCACGGTTCCATGGTTCTTTTGTGAAATTTTCCAGTTTTTAGGAAAGAACCCAGTTTTTATTATATCATTATAAATGTTTGTTGCTTATGTGTTGATGCAGTTTTTCGGTAGTTCTCTGAGTATTTGACCACCTCAACTCACGTCCAAGTGCTTATTTTGGATTTATGTTTTCCTTGATAATTTTTTGTACATAGCGCCATTTGTAGTTAATTGGTTCTATTTTTCAATTATCTTCTTCATTATGTTCTGGATTTCCAATTTGTTCGTTGGGTATAAATACATACATTGGTGTTTGCCAAATTTCCATCTGGGAGTACCAAGTTTCAACATAGAAATGTTTATTTGTTTCAGATAAGTGTACAGATAAGAGTAAATTTCGAAGTTTGCTTGCTTATAGCCTTATTAATATTGCTGACTGATCCGACGATATAGATAACATGTCTCTCATATTATAGGGTGTCTGCAAATTGTTTACACATAGATATCTATTAAGACAGGAATTTTTGTATTATCTGTTGATCAGTAGCTGTGGGACCTAGATTAGTGTTTTCCTTTTGCTGTTACTAAGCTTGATCCCGTATTGAGGATATTTTTTGAAAAAAATTGCAATTTTGTCTCTCTTAATTGAGTGTTTTACATTAATAGACAATAATGTACTTGAAATTTGGTCATCGTTCGGGATATATAATACTTTGGTCAGTGAGATGAATAAGATGTGGTTTCGTGAGTACCCGATAATACTATATGTAATGGTACCTTTAAACCAATGTGTGTCGCGAATTAAGTATGACTTTTCAAATGTAAAAAAATTAAACTGTTTTAACGTCTAAAACATTTCGTAAAATTTATAGGTTTCATATATACGGAATATTTCTGTAAAATTGACTGTATACAGAGCAACCTGCAGTAATCACTCATAAACTAATATTTAAAAAATGTTCAATAACGAGTTAGCAGCTAGTTAAAATTTTTAAAATTAAATTGATTATCCATTAGCCGCGCATATCGAAATGGATGTATAGGTATAGTATGAATTAAATAGAGCGAATCCATCAATATAGCATGTACATATTTACATATACCTTAAGTGAGTAGTTAAAGCAAATTAGGTGTGAAATTAGGTGTTTCTTCCCTCGCAGTATATAACTAATGTAATTTACTTACGAGTACTTCTATAGATTTTTCCACCACTGTATATAATACTATAATAGCGCGCATTGAGCATAAATGTAAATAATAATAAAAATAAATTGACAGTAAATTATTAGGATTTTTAGAAAGCGGAATTATAACAACAAAAAGTTCTAAACTTTTTTTTTTGTTTTTTTGGTGCTTTTTTATGTTTCATACATATACGCATATATGTATGTACATACGTACCTACATATATATATACATATATATATATTATACGAAATTTCCTTTTATGGTGGCGTAACGCATGACTGATTTTTATTTTGTAAATTCTTCTATTTATATGAACATCTCTATAAAGGTATATAGGGTACATAAGATTCCAATATACATTTATTTTCTAGGTTAATTAATTTTAATAATCATTATTACAAATAATTTTCGCTCTCTTAAAGGTGTTAATTTGTTTATGTATTATTTTAGGGTATGTATAAATAGTACGTTGCTACACCTTTACATAAAATAAAATTAATTACTCTGCCAGATTTCGAATGGAGTGTGTTTATTATATAGGCGGATGTATAGCACTTTATGATTTAATGTCTTGGGTAGTACATGTGTATGTACTTATTGTACATACTACCCAAAATTGGATAAATAATAATACGAGGTTTATTAAATTTTAACAAGCCATTAAATTTGAATGGTTATGGGAGAAATACGCCTATATATAAATACGAGTACAAGCTATAAGTCCATCCTATTGCATACATACACCAAATAATACCGACAGTAGTAATAATTATATAAAGTATACATAGTACTTTTAAATTGTATATAGACACATAAATCTACGGATTAAAGTTATATTCTGTATATTCTGTAACGATTCCAGAAAATTTTCTACCCTTAAGCTAAATTTTTAAATTTAAAAATAAAATAAAAGATTTGCCAAATAGAAAGTTTTGTACCACCCCAAACCCCTACATATATACATATGTATAAGTATACATAACTCAAATATTTATAATTAAATATTTAAATTTTATGTTCTCTCTTGTATACACAGATTTTTATGGGGTAAACCTCATTATGAAACAGAAGAATAAAATTCCGTAAAGAATTGGAACTCTTCCAAATATGTACATATGTATTAGTATTACAAATATATATGTTTCTAACATGAACAATTTTTTGTAATTTATAGTGATAATTGAATTGGACATCATTCGTTTGACTGCTTTGTTTGCATAAGTAAAAACCAAAATATTATGATTCTTCAAGTGTATGCAAAAGTGATAATTTTTGATTTAATTATTCATAAAATTAAGATAGCATAGTCGGCTGGCGTTAATAATTCCGTAACACTTCGAATAGAAACATGAGTCTTCATTCACAAGGTTGTTTTCGATGTTGTTTTCAGAGCTATAGGCACTATATTTTGTAAAACTCATCGATTGTCGATATTTTTTTGAAAATATATGCGAAAGGTCAAAATAGTCACAAATATTTTTTAATTGAAATTTTCAAGTTGTGCTACAATGTTTCGATAGAATATTTAAATTATTCATTGGAAGAAGATTTAACACAAATTGAGGCAGACATAGCAGTCGACACGGAATCGGGCCGTGCAAATACACCAATCCAATATGGAATGGAAGTTGCATAAACACCGAAAAAAATTAACCATTCGGGATCTGAAATTGGGTGATTCGGAAAAAGATGAGTTGGTCGAAGCTCTACTTAATTGTGTTTTTAATTGACCACCTTTATTTGGTTATTGTTTGCCGGTGCCACATGTCAATACACAAACTACAAAATAAAATTCTTGATCTTAACCAATATATTATATTCACCAAGTATTATTTAGAAACTTATCTTTTAAAGGTTTGTATCATTAATAAAACGAGTTACTCTACCATCGACCATTGCCATGGAATTGACCCATCTGTCATAAAGTGTTCAGCTAAGGTGTCCCGAATTTCATTTACTGAAGCACTTGCATTATATCCTCCTATATTTAAACAATAAAAGGTACAGTTTTATCTAAATTTTAAATTTCAATTTTAACTTATAGTTTATATATTTCAGCATACTATCTTGTCGTGCAATTTGTGACAATGTATCCAAATTGGCTCTCCAACATCCTTCAATGACCTCTCCAGTATTGCTTTCCTGGTCTACAATGCTTTTAAGCAAATACTTTCTTTGGTGTGGTTTAGTTCATTCCTCATTCCATCCTCATTCCGTCAATCAAAAGTTATACAGACATATAGCAGCAAGAACCACTTTGTCTGCAGAATTATCTATATTTATAGATAAAGTAGTTTTTTAGTATCCTTTTAGTATTATTATTTTAGTATAAGTTTTGAGTAACATAAATTTCTGCTTGATTTCTCGGAGTAGGGGTCATTAACCATGTTTTTAATCCTAAAAGTAAACCCATAAGGTAGACAAACTTTAAGAAAAATATTAAAACTATTTTTACCTTACCAAACGCTTCGTCTGCTAATAAATAGTAGGGTAGCACCGGTCCTCCCTAGACAATTTCCTTTGGATCAGGCAAATCCATTGCTGCATTATACAATTGTTTCCCCATATTTGAATTTTGAAAAACTCCTCCGTCACTTTCTCGTCCTTGTGCTCCTACGTCAACAGCTAAAAATCTATACCGGTAATCAGATATTGCCATTAAAATGGTCGAAAAGTAAATTTTATAATTAAAACCTCTGACCCTGAATGCGATGGTGCCTAGACATAGTACGATATGTTAAACTTCTGGAACTGTTTATATTTAATTCTAACTTATATTACTACATTTTACTGAAATTTAAGGGTTCATCCATCGGATGAATGACTTCTAGCAAATTTCATAATTTCGGTTTTGATGGGTTATATATGCCCAAAGCTTTGTGGATGTCGCTATTTCTGACAAACCATGTTGCGTTGACAATGTTCCTTAGTACTTTACTCTTAGTTACTCTGCTTGATACATTCCTACAGCTGGTATACCATAAATCCAAACAGGCTTGATTAATTGTTTATAAAATAGCAGCTTATTAGGGATTGATAGATGAGAGTTTCTTCCTAGTGACCAATACATTTTATTGTATTTTAATCCCAACTCGTCTCTTTTCTTTTTTAGATGAGCTTTCCAGCGAAACTTCGCGTCTAATGTCATACAAACATATTTGGCGGTGTTTACTGGTTTGTGTACTAATCTTGTTCATAAAGTCGACATGTGCAAATTTTTTTTCATTTAATTTTATGCACCATTTTTTCGTCCAGTTGTATACTTGCTTTATGGCGGTTTGTAATTTCCCTGTTGTATCTGAGTTGTTGTCACCTACGTACACCCAAGTACACTTCCTTGTGAAACTCCTGCTCTGATTTTCTTAACCTCAGAATATTCATCTTCTTGCTTAAGCCTGAAATATCTTTCCGCTATATATGATTCCAGTATTATAGTGTACTGTTTAGGTAGGATCAATTTGAATTTGTAGATTAAATTTTAAACAGAACAAACTTTGTTATCTTCTGAAGCCTTATCAGTAGTATTGGTTATTCTATGCACTTGATTAATAGTTATTATAGATTCGGAATTCGGTTTTGTTTTTCAATTATTAATTTGAGTCTTTTTAATAGTAACTTTTCAAAGAGTTTAAACATTATCGGCAGCAACCATATAGGCCTATATGATGTTATTAGATGTGGTGGTTTTCCTGGTTTGGGAATAATGATAACCTCAGTCACTTTCCAAAATTTTGGGGCACATATTTTAACCTGAATGCAGCGTTTATGATATTAGTTAACTTTACCGTCTTATCTCGGAATAGCTGCTTTATTATTTTTCTGGTGATCAGGTTAAACCATGGTGCTTTCTTTAAGTTTAAATTGTTTTTAATTTGGTTTGCTATTTCAATAGGCGATGTAGGTTGATGTATGTAGGTTGAAATATATTTTCAAGATGATTAGCAAACCCTTTAGCTTTTTCTTTGTTTTTCCTTGCCCATGTTGCATCCATTTTCCTGATAGGATAAATCGGCATTATTGGCCTTTTCATCAGAGTTTTAGTTGCTTTCCAGAGCGAATAACCCGTATCACAATCATTCGTCAACTTACTTAAGTAGATATTAACTGACTCATTTTAATTTGTGAATTTCTCTTGTTAACTGTTGAGTAAGATTGTTTTGTGTGGTGCCACAGAAAAGTATTCTTTGTTCAAGGTGTACTTTGAAACTTTCCCAGTTCGTATATATTTGTTGGTTAGTACTGGATTATTTCCTCTTTGGATGATATACTCGCTTAGAGTTAGGAAGATTTGATAATGATCTGAGCTCATATCTTGGCTTTTTTCGCCTTTTATAAAATTATTAGAAATATTTTTAGTTATAAAAAAATCGATCAGGCCAGGTATTTTTCCTGGGTCAGTTAACCAATATGGTGATTTTCTTGTTGAAATGGATTCACAATTTTTCTTTAATGGCAATCAGTAATTATTTTCCTTTAGTTGTAGTTAATCTAGAACCCCATTGAGTGTTCTTCGCATTGAAGTCACCACCTGACATGAACCTTTTTCTCAGACGCTTGAAAAGCTCTGAGTATTGTTTGTTTTTAATAGAATGTCTTGGTGGACAGTACAATCCTGCCACAATAATAGGAAAATTGTTGGTTTTCAAATAAACCAAACTGTGGCCTGAATTTCTTCTTTTTCATATTTTGCTTCTTCAAAGGATATTTTTTTTATGATAACTGCACGAATTATCTGGTTGGGAAGTGTAATACACGCAATAGTCTTTAAATGTTATGTAGCATTGCTTAGTAAAACGTCTTTCCGAAATGAGATACACATCTATATTCTAAATGTCGAGGGCTGATGCCGGAGCAAACCGTTACCATTACATGACATGATTTCCATCGTGCTGTTTAGATTTGGATTTAGGAATACAATTTGATTCTGAAAATATTTAATTTAGCAAAATCAGTTTTACAATTGTTTCCCAAATTAGTTTTAATTTTATTTAAATGTCATGTAATTTGAGGGCGCATATAGATTTTTAAAAAAGGGTGATGTATTTTTACACGCCACACCTCAAATTATTACTTGGCTAGTGCAGATATCCAGTTTAGTTTCATTATATTTCGATTAAAATCAACGTCATTTCAAATATCTGCGCTTAAAAATAACGAAATAATTGAATAATCAATTTGCTAGCATAAAATAAAACTATGTATGCGTATGTATGTCTGTATATCGCAGTTCCCTGTTTTGTTTTATTTTATAAATGGTTCAGACATTTCAGATAATACTTTCATTCATCAAAATATAATCTATCAACATAAATTTATGATTCTTCATTTCAAAAACAAACAAAAAAATGTAATAAAAATAATCATAAAAATAATAACAAAAACCACACTAAAAAATAACAACAAAATGTTGGAATCATCATCACTCTGTGTATTATTATTGTTGTTACTTTATTACCATTATCATTTCATCCACATCACAATGTGCGGCGAATAATCAGTTATGGAACAAAACGAAACTGGAAAATAATAAAATTGAATAAATAAATGGAAAATCCAAAAGATAAAAAAAGCTCGAGACCAGAAATGAAGGTGATACGAGTACATAGCTACCGAATTATTATTTTTATCGCATATAATTTGGGCTATATCCACATAGTATATAACTCGGCTGACGATATACGACATTTTTTTTTTACAGCACCTAGATTATCCAATATACATACCATATATAACTTTAAGTCGTAAAGCTCTATTATCACACTATTAAACAACCCATATAGATCTTTAATCTATATGTATGGGACAATAATGTAATTCCCTCAATAATAGCAATATATACAAGACTCTAGTAATTCTGAGGCGACAAATTACAATGCGCTAGTTAAAATGTAATTTATATAAAAATATATAAATTAAGAATCATAATTATTCATCTACCGAATATATATTTACAACTATAGTGTAATAAAAACTATATATATGTATATACATGTATGTATGTATACCAACAAAATTTTGTCTTAAATTAGTACTAATATTTTAAGTGAAATGATTGTGGTTAGAGATTTTATTATTTGATATAATTTTGGTATACCAACAACACACTGGTTCATTCGTCTTATATACATATGTATATGTATATATATTAAATATATATATATATGTATTATATAATATGATGATGATGTATTACTGTGTAATCGTCTTATAACATTTTTTTTACTTCTTCTGCTGTTTTATGATTAATTAATGTCATGGAATCTTTAAATTGACTTTGGTTTCCCTTTTGGGTCGTCACAATATTTTGTATCGTGTGAGACATAAATTTTGTATGTGCGTACAGTAAGTATATATGTAAGTATATATGCGTATGTACGTGGATGTAAAAAATTATCTGATCTCATTTTTGAAAATTAATGGTTACCATTTTCCGGATTAAAATAATTCGTATATAGTTTTTTATAACTCTCCTGCAATAATGAAAACAGTACGTAACTTTTTAAACATTTGGAAATTTATCGTCATAAGGAATCAATTTGTTGCAATTAATGGTACAAGCATAATAAATCGACACATCTAAGTACATATTAACTGTGGTACTCAACCCACAAAGTATATGGTGTACTTTATTATTTTTGATTTTCATTAACGACATAATCCAAATACAATTTACTGGTGCTACTCGTATTTATTATACCATTACAGCTTTTGGTTTTGCCTGTAAATCTTATAAACCAAAAAAATTGCAGATCATGCAAATCAAATGTTCTAAAGCTATTTATATACATCCGCTATTGTTTTCTGTACATTTGAATAGTATATATACATATATATGTACATAATATATAGTTCTTTCGAACATGCAAGTTGAATATGTAAACAATAGATATCTAATTAGATCTTCAAATGATTTAACATGCCACAACATTACGATATTCACGTTAATAATAATTTACCGGATATAATACTGAAAGTATTTTTAGGTTAGACTTGTGTCACGGTTCATTGTGTGATCTATAATTTCGAGTTATAAGTCTTATGGCATTTAAGTTTTTTCCCACTTACGGGTTAAAGACTATCATGGGAAACATAGCCAACTTTAAACATCCTTTGAAGATTATAGCCAGAATAATCGTTGAGTTGTTTTGGATTTCCGCCGAAACGATCCAGTCCGGGCCGGCCGATTAATATGATTTGAATTGGATCCGGCTTTTATTTATTATTTCCTGTCTTAATTCGTCGTTTTTAATATCCAGTTTGAAATGCTCCTTGAGCCATATTCGTTTTTCTTCGCCGTCCTCTTTTGAATAAATTTGAAGCTATAGCTAAGCTAACCGACTCTTCCGAAACCAGCTCACCAGCAATATTCAAAACTCCGAGACTCTTTTGAAATGACCAGACAACTTGTTCAGCAATTTTACGGAACATGGTTTGTAATATCAAATGTAGTTCGCCGCATATCTGCTCCTATTGTATGAACAAAAATTGTATAATATCGACCCAGCAGTTTCAGTTCGTTCAATAAACCAGCTAATTCTTCTGGGATTCTGTTATAATAAAACCGTCTTCTGGACCTTGATATTTTTGCATATATATTTGGAGAATTTGGAACTTCTATACACTCTAAATTCGAAATACTATTTGTGTTGGCAGAAAGAAGTATTGATCCAGTTGATAATATTGGAGTCAATATTTACTACAGCTTGCTATTCTACCACGCTGGTATGAAACTTCCTATAGAAGAGGCTGGTGTCGATTTATGGTTTTCTATTTATAATTATGAATTTGTATGTGTGTTTATTACCTTTTTCTATAACACTAGCCTACAGCTAACAAATGATCATTAAACACAGCTTTTATGGTTGTTTTTCCTTATTATAGCATAATAACATCATTCTGTGTTGATTTTATGTGGAGAGGTAGATTTATATTTTTGGTAGAAAGCTTTATCATTTGACAATCGTAAAACGGTAAAAATAAATTATATAAAAGCTTTTAATCTCTGCAAATTTTGAAAATTCAACTAAACATTTTGGATTAGAAAATATTAATAATTTGGTAGGAATGGACTTTTGAACACCATTCAAGTTTAGATGTATTGAGTTTACCGTAAATTATATTAAGTAATTAAGCTTTAGTCGTCAAAATATAATTAAAAATTTGCTATATTTTGGAAAGAGCTTTTTGTTATTTTAACGCTTTCAAAGATGATTTTGTATATATATATATATATATATATATATCAGCTACTGACCAAATGCTTTCAGTAAAGCTCAACGGCAAAACACTAAATATTTACCGTAAAACAGGAAATGTCATTGAAAAACTTTCATTACATAATGCTTTACGATTTATGAAAGCTCGATCAGTTTAAAGATATTTTGAAATTAGTGAAATTAATAAATAATTTTCAAAATCGTGAAACTTTTATGCTTTAACTTAGATCACGTAATAAATGATAGCTGCACTTGGGAAAACAGAAATGATATACTTTAATACTTAATTATATTGAAATTACATTAAATTATTTCGAAACATATGAGCTTTTTCTATTCAAACGATTGAACTCGTTTTTTTTTCAATGAAAGATCAAATAAATTGCAAAGCTTTTCATTTATTTGAAACTTTAAAGCTTTTATTATCTAATATTATCAGATGAAAAGCTTTTACATCTTAAGAACACGAGAAGGTTTTGAATAATTCACATAAATCTTTTAGTTTCGTAATAATACATTTTTGGTACTCGTATTTTACCTTGGAAGTTGCTGGAAAGATTTGTTTGATGTATTGTTAAGTTAAATAAAAGTTTGTCAACTTAGGACATAATAATGTGCTTTTCACTAATATTCCAAATCATATGATTTAAGGAAAAAAAAATGTAAAGAAGTATTTGATTACCAACTCGACGTTCAAACGTATTGAATTTTATTCTGAAAGCTTTACTATATAGTTGTTAATTTATTTTTGACACTTGAGCTTCCAGTTATAAAAAAGAATTACTTAAATCGATATCAGAAATAAATTATTTTATTTTATCAAAGTGTGTTGCCATTTAAACATTACTTTAAATGCTAAAAGCTGCTCTTTACAAAACGAATTTTGTGATCATGTTTTAAAAAACTATTCGAGCTGACGATTGATGAATGCTTAGGAAATATAAAAATATTATTGGAGCTTTTTTATTTAAGACAAGAATTACTAAACAAATTTTGTTATTAAAATTTTAAGCCTACGAGCTTTCAATTCAAGCTATGCTTTCCATTACAACTTTGTATGAAATATCATAGTGTACTAGCCGATTTTTCATTACCGTAAAACGGTAATAATTTAACGAGTCACCTAGATATTAGAAATAAAAGCTCATTGTTGCTAAATTTGAAAAACTCATATGTAATGTATGAAATATATTATTTGAAAAGCTGATATCATTAATCAGTTTTCATTACCACTTTAAAGTGTTTTTTGATTGAATTTTTACTTAAAAATAAATAAAAAATTGTAAGCTTTACTTATTTGGTCAATAAATTATAATATTAATCCTACTGAAAAAGCTTAAATCTTTTATACGATCTGCGAGTTATGAAAGCACATCATAAACTTTTAAGTTTTACAATTTATAAAAGATTAGGAAACATAAAAATGATAAAAATCTAATTTAATCTCATACCCAAATATATTTCCGAGTTCCGAGCTAAGCTTTTCCTTATTGTTGCACATATAACATCATTCTGTGTTGATTTTATGTTGAGAGGTAGAGGCATATTTGTGGTAGAAATCTTTATCATTTGGCAATCGTAAAACGGTAAAATAGCATTATATAAAAGGTTTTAACCTCTGAGAATTTTTAAAATTCAAATAATCGGCTTTGTTTAGCATAAAAATCAATAACTTGGTGTAATAAATTAAAGCTCATTGATATTAATTTAGGTGAAATTAGCTTTTACAAACAAAAAAATAAATAAATAAATAAATTGGTCTATTGGTGGCTAATATACTAATAGACTCCTTCAACATCATTCGAGTTTAAACTTATTGAGTCAGATTTTGAATATGACTTTTTGTTATTTTAACGTTTCCAAAAATGATTTTGTATGTTTATCAGCTACTATTGAAATGCTTTTAGAAAAATGGCAGAATACTAAATATTAACAATAAAAAATTTATTTTATTTATTTTGAATACTTGACCAGTAAACAGCTTTTTATGGTTGTTCGGTTAGAATCCCAAATTTTGACCATTAACCGTATATATAGATGACATAATTTAAATTAAATCTAAGTGACAAAATAATATTATTTAGTAATCTAATAATATAATTAAAAAACCTCACCAAAAGTGTGGCACAGCTCCTGTTTATGTGGCGTATTCGACTTGCTCAATTGTACAGGTCATTAAATTAAAAAGGAGAAGATAAATCGGAAGGAAAAACTATTATGTCATTTGTAAATACATTATCGGTTACATATAATCCTAATTTGTCATGAAAATAAGTTTTCATGATAAACCTTTCTTTCCTGGATCAATTTTCATTGATAAATATATTTTTGACTGTTAGACAGTTAACAGTTCCGCATTAACGTTATTAGATATGGTCAGCGACTGGTTGAAAAAGAAATGACCATTTTTAAATGACACTTTGCCGGTTTGATTAATGGGAACTGTTTTGCCACCAATAAACAGTTTGTTTGTAAAAACTTTTTCACGACATCAGTATAGAAAACCTCTCGTATACAATTGATGGCTTTGTGTTAACGATTTTGTTAAATTAATAAAATTTCGAATTTGTTCAGCAATTTGTTTAAAATATTGATATTTACTTTCAAATCGAAGTGTTGAAAATTTTACATTTTCATAAGCATCGTATATTGCTGGATATAATGAAACTTTCGAATCAGACTTTTATTTGGAAATAATAAAATTCTTATTCGAGATATCGATCATTTAATCTTTCTAAACAATTGTTTTGGGTTAAAGTTACACCATGTGATGAAACAATTTGGGTTATTTCCAAAAGTAGTGTACTCATTTCAAGAACACTCGTTTGGATCTTTAATTTGACCAGTGCGAGTACTAATGTTAATGAAATGAGTTAATATAAAGTGAGGAAGGCCACTGCTTACATGAAAAATATTTAAATTAATTAAAACATTAAAACATGAATTATTTTTAACTCCCCTACTAAACTCCATAAATATCAAATTTGAAACATCATCGTTATATGAATACTTGGTTCTAAATGCTGGAATTGTTATATGACAATATCTACAAAAACATTCAGCTGAACTCAAATTTTCTAAGAATCCCCCAATTTGATGCAAATCTAAGAGATATCACCACAAATTGCTACTATTATGATCCTTTCAATGACTCAGTAGCTCCACTAATAATAAATCCATCTTTTTCTAATATATCTTTAAATACGATATAACGTTTCCAAAAAATAAATTAAACCCAAACGTTTTTAAGTGTGATTCAGTACATGACAAACAAAGCATTATTTGTGAGCATGGAAATTACCAAGAACTAAATAAACTCCTAACAAATTGAAAACATCAAAAAACATTGTTAACATATAGAACAAAAGCTCAATACCGTTTTGTCATAAAATAAATCTTTATCTTTGTAAAATAAACCGTCTTTGTAGTCATAAAGCTTAGAATAATTCTTGGTGTGTTCTTGGTTCGACGAGAGCTACGATTTAATTTGTCCCAAGTTAATTTTAAGAGGTTGAACTATGGCAGGCGATACAGCATTTTGATTTCTTCTATAAGTTGATAATGAATTATTTGATTTCAAATTTAATTTTGGCAAAATAATAAATCATAAATCATTTCTCGAGTTGTTTGCATTATTAAATTTTGCAAAATACTGATCAATAATCTCTCGAACTTGAGTTGTTAAAACTTGTTGTTTTCAATAATAAGATCATTAATTCTATCCAGTGACTTTTCTAAGTTGTTTAGCTGATTGGAAGTTATGTTATGATTATCATTAGATGATGTTTTTAGTTGATTTAATTCATCATTCACTTTTTTCGCATAGTACTATCGTCTGTACTTCTGCAGTGGTCATTGATGACGATGTAATGTGGCAAACTAAATGCAAGTATAACCCATTTCAATTAACAAACAAAATTCAACAATTCACAATTTATACATTTATGTTTTTTTTTATTCTGATGTGTTGCATTAGTCTGTCTACTTTCGTTCCAATTAATGTATTTTAATGCGGTTTTTAGTGTTATATTTATTAGAATATTCTTAATGTCTGTACAAAATTTCAAAATTTTAGAACTCACCAGTGAATTTATACAATAATTTAATGAAAGCGATTAAAACGTGTAAGGATCGGATTAAAATCGTCAAAAATGATATTTTCTGTTAACAATACGAAAAGCCACTACGACGGGACTAAATTGGAAGGTCTGTAGTATATCTGTGCCAAGTTTAAACTAAATCGGAAAACATAAATGTTTTCCCATTTTTTTTCACCACGACCATTATCTATTGTGTTTTGAATTTTATGTAAGCCTACTAGACTATTGCACTAGAACAGCCATAACTTTCGTTCCAATTAATTTCACTAGTTAGTAACTAGCTAGTAACATATTATTACTACAATTTTAAAATTATGAAAAACTATATACATTGAGTGGCTTGAAGCTGCACCAGCCAAATTAACCCGCCAGAACGAAGCTTAGCCCATAATTTATTACAATTTTATTACAATTTATTACACCAGGTCCCAATTTTATTACACTTGCCGTTCGCGAGAAAACCGTGAGCGGTGTAATGTTAAACTGACCCCACGCCGCTACTTTGTATCTTTTGAGGTAATCTAGTATCGAGATAAAAAGAATTTATTAGAAATTAATAACAATTTACTCTCACCTGGGGTGGGCTGCATTAATTCGGAGCTCTTGATATTCGGAGGGGATACTTTGTGGAACAGGTCCTAATTTTATTACTTGCCGTTCGCGAGAAAACCGTGGGCGGTGTAACTTCAAATTGAACCTACTCCGCTACTTTGTAACTTTTGATCTAATTGAGATATCGAAATAAAACTTGGGCCAGAATTTATTATAAATTATATTCAGTTCAAAATCAATAGAAACATTCTGAAATTCAAAGAAAACTGCCAATAAAGTCGATTTTATCACCTGTAATAATTTATTACACCAGCCCGCCACCAAATTGGGGATAGAACTGGCCACTATTTTTACTATACGGTACACACACGCACACACCTTGTCAAGTGGTGTAATTTAATAATTTTGTACAAAAATCAACTTAGTTTAATAGATACCTAACGAAATTCAAAGAATAACACCAATTTTTTCTTTGAATTTCATAGATTCTATTAAACTAAGTTGATTTTTACTAAAAATAATTAAAACACACCGCTAAACAAGGTGTACATATGTATACCGTATAGTGTAAACAGTGTCCAGTTCTACCCCAAATATAGTGACGGTCAATAAATTATTACAGGTGATAAAATCAACTTTAATGGTACTTTCGCTGAGTTTAAATGCGTTTTACCCAAAATAAATAAGCCCACACCACTTTACAAAGGTATATATATATATACCGTTTAGTTTAAGCAATGGCCAGTTCTATCCAAAATATGGTGGCGGTCTGGTGTAATAAATTAATACAGGTGATTTTAATCGACATTTTGGAATTTTTCTTTGAATTTGGATATATTTCTATTAAACTAGTGAACTGTATTTAATACGTAATAAATTCTGGTCCAAGCTTTATATCACAATTGCATCAAAAGTTACAAAGTGGCGGTGTAGGTTCAGTTTGAAGTTACACCACCCACGGTTTTCTCGCGAACGGCAAATGTAATAAAATTAAAATGACAGTATGCCAGGTGAGTATCCCTATACAGCTACGACGGTCCGCAGGGAGATTATGCTCCAACCAAGTTAAGCTCCCCTCAACCGCTAGCATATCAGTTTTGTATACCTGCAGTAATCGGGGAGACGAAGGGAGATTTACAATCAGATTATCACTCCCAGCTCTTATTTTGTGGTCTAGCTTGGAGCCATTTGTTATGAATTGCATTATTTCGGTTTCCATTTAGATCAGCTTCTCCAGGATTTTCTTAACGGACATGATATGGTCAGAAACTCTTTATTGAAACATAATTTTTGTGAGGTAATCGAAATTTGCCAGAACATTCTTTAGTGATCTACTTGTCGTTGAGTGGTTTGTCCGAAGTCATTTCCACTACGAAACAACAGAGAGTCGCGAAGTCAGGTCCACCGTGGTGTAAAATCAGTATGCCATGCTCCGGTTTCAAACCACTGGCGCTTCTGCATGAGTACATGCACTCCACTAGCCTTGTCTCTCCAAAATATTAGGCTTCCAACTAACAAGCTTATATTGTCCAAGATAACGCCCAGAAATTTCGCTCTCTCAATAAAAACAACCATAGTGACGTGAACGGTAGGAGGACCAACTATGGGGAATTTGTATGTCAGCGCTGTTATATTCAGATATTAATATCTAAAAATGCGGCATTTATAAATAAATTGTATTAGAGATTATCTAGTTGCATGTGAATTTGCAATGCTACCCATACGCAAGTGTCATGTTCATTTTCAGGTAACAAAATACAAATTCAGTATACTGTATAACCTTCAATAAATCAGTCTTATTTAAATATAAATAAATTAGGTATTTTTTATTTAAAATTTAACACGTGGAAAGTATGTACCACCTGCTGTCTTCGTAATTCGCCCGTATACGTATTTCCAGCGGCTGCTATCGCCTCGTCATCTGCACTAGCAATTACTCCTATATCCTGTCTCTTCAACTGATCACTATGTTGCATAGAAGAGGGGATAGGACACCTCCAGGTGATGTTTCTGGTAGTCACCATTCATGGAGGCAAATGTACAAAACTAGTAACTTATATATCTTCGTGGTAATCATAGGCAATTGGAATACAATAACCAAAAATTACAATGATATCTAAGCCTACAGCAAAGATGAAATCAACAATTTCAAAACTGTTTGAAACAATGTTATTAAACAAATTGAAACTTGTTCTAGACGAAGGAAGTATAGTATGTATTTTTAAATTGTGTTATTATTCCACAACAAGCCTGCATGGTCAAGTAGTTATAGTGTTAAATTTGGCCAAAAGGCTGACATGGCGGAAACATATTAAGTAAAAGCTCGATCAAATCAAAATAAAGTTCCTGAAATTGAGTCATAATGAAGTTGTGCACATTTGTGCGCATCAGGTCCAAGAGGTACAAAAATTAAAGTTTTTTTTTAATTATTTAAAATTACACTTTCTTGTTAATTGATTGTACGACGCGTTCTGCGTGAATACAACGAACTTTATTCGGTTAAATTAGATTTCGATAAAAGAACTTCATTGTCAGGCAAATGCGTGTTGTTTATAAATACCAAAAAAAATTTCTCAGAAATTTGGAATGAGGTCTAATCTAAAGACATGTCAAATATTAACTAACGAAGTTAGAATGAATGTTTTATAGTTAATCTATTGCTCAATAGATGGCCGCCGTATTTATATACACGTTTTGCGACGAAGGTTTAAAATCCGTTGGAAATTGCTACGCGTCCAATAGGTGAGTAATTTTGCCATATATGAACGACTAAAAATGGTTCAGCGGAAATTTTCTTAAATATTTTAGGAACATTCAGTGTGAAATTTCATATATAAAAATAAAAATCTGGTCTACTCTCTCACTGTACACGGTTAGAAATTTGGGTATAATTATTTATACTTTTTTTCATATTAAACTTATTAATACAATTTATCGTATTATTTTAATATTTTACTTAAATATTGATAATCTTTATACGACTTTAAATATAAAATAAATATGTAATAGGTATAAAAACCACCCCATTGATATTAATTTAATACCAGAGCTATATTAAAAAAATTTATAGATGCAATTTATCTTATATTGATACAAAAAAGCATATGAACATAGCAGCGTACTTAGGTAAGTACTTGATTATGTCATGGAGTTCATACCATTTTAAACCATGTAGATATAAAACTCATATTTACTAAATTATTGTTTTCATATATTAAATCATATTAATTTTATACATGTCGAGTATAATATTTTATAGTGTTAACAGTTAGAACATTTATAACTAAAATGTATCAAATTAATAAAAATACATCTGAAAAGGACACACAAAAGTATCATTTTCATAATTAAATGGTATTAAATATATATTCAATTTTTTGTAGACTCAAAAATTTGTTTAGTAGAAAGCGAAATTTAGGTGCGTGAAGTCGTTAATTATTATTTGATCTGTGATTTAGAAATTATTGTTAAAGCTATTTCTATGTGAAAATGAGTGGATTTTTTGTAACAGTGCAAATTGGAAATCAAAGAAAAATTGTGGAAATACTTAAGGGGTACATCAACAAATTTTGAATATACCGATTAAGTCTATTCAGGTAAGTTTCATTTTTCAATATTGTTCTGGTTTAATCGTAAAGGGGAATGTAGAAATGTAACTGTAATTTTGTAATGGTCAACTACATAAGTAAATATTGTTAATTTGTATCAACGTGAATTTGACTAATATAATACATACCAAATTAAATAAATTTGTGTACATATTACAGCACTCCATGATAGTGAAATAATGTTAGGTGATTTCGATGGTTTCCTTGACGTGCATGGGGCACGCATTGAAAATGAAATTTTAGTACGATATATGGAACCATTTACAAGCACCCGTTGTGCTTGTTTAATTCTTAAAGTGAAAACAAAATTAGTATTAGATATTCGGCGGAATTAAATACTTCCTCAGAATTTCCTAATACATTAAAAACATCTGATGTTGTAATGCCACAATACGCAATTAAAGGAGCATTGAAAAGAACAAATGCCGCTATGGGTTTAAGCCTTTTTATAACTTCGGAAGTAAAATTTTAATTTTTCTAAGTTTAGTGTATTATATAATATAAATTGATAAAACATATTTTTTCTTTATAAACTATATAGTCTATTAAAGCATACATTGGTACGAAGGCTTGTGGATCGGAAATTTTGTTACATTTCGAGGAAAATGGTTATATTAAAGACGCACATCGCAGACAAATTGTTTCATATTCAGCAGCTTTTTTACAAGAACATTTTGGGTTTACGCCATCAAAGGAAGACAAATTAACCGTTGCTGAAGCAGTTGCTGAAGTTATTTCCTTGTATAAAACTAGTTCGTATACAGTTTATTTGTTACTGAATAATTAGTAACATTTATTCTATACTAACCAATCAATTTTAATTTTCTGTATGAAGTGCGTATTAATTCCAATAATACAGGATTTCTTCAAAGTAAGTTAAGGAACGACCGAGTTAAAAAGCGAAAATTCGGAAAAAATCTCGAGACAACACCAAATTTACCAACGCCAATTAATATTCCTGCAATAGATCCCGCAACATTTTAAAGAGATTTACAAATTTTGAAATCTGCTTCACTGCTTGAAGAAATCTAACTATCTAAGGAAAAATTAAAATCAACATTAAAACTCAGGAAATCAGAAATTAATAAGGCAAATTTCTCAATATACGAGGATTGTCGATAGTGAATTAGTGAGTAAAATATGTTGAAATAAATTATTATAATTTTAATGTGTAATTTTTAGATTACTTATGACTTTAAGCTACGATTTAATGAAACACCAAATATAGCAATTGCTTGTAAATGGTACCAGAACATCATTTTTACAATTGTAAAAAATTCCAGGAAAACCGTGTTATATACCGAAGTTGATAGAAATATTGGTAATTCTATACTTACTTGTACTTAGATACCTTATTTTATAAATTTTTGTATGTTTTTTAGATTGGAACACGCAGACTCTTTATTTCATTAACATAATACGGCTGCTACCATCATCTTAGGCTGGACGGATCAAATTTAACCGAAAGATAGACGAGCATAAACAGGTAAGCTATACAATTTACAAGTATTTTAAACCGAAAATAATTTGGTAAGATTCGCACAATTCTTTTAGAATATATTATAATTTTACATATAATTGCAACAATAATTTGATTTCTTTTGGGATTGTCTGAAATAAGGTTAATAGCTTGCTATTTGTAATATGTATTTCAGAAGAGATTAAACCACAAAATTATTTTAAATTTTGCAATGTCGTTAAATCTGATTATTCTTTTTCAAAAAACGGTTAATATAAAATTGAAATTTACAAAATTTATCATCGTCCAGTTTTATTATTATTTCTAATATTGAAATTAGTTCACTGATTTTGTCCAGTTTAATTCAATTTATTTATAAATCTATCACCTATTAATCTAGTTTTTACTACTGTATTTTTTACTAATGTATGTTTTATAAATATATTTCAGATAGGATTACAAAACAAGGAATATCTTGACAATTCCAAAGGAAAAGCGCCATACATTATTGCGATTGGCAAATTAAAATCAGAAGTAGACCAATACCTGATAGTTATCGACAAAAGTTTATAACCACTCCCAAATAATTTTAAATTTATTGATGCATTGGATTTGGTTTATAAATTGCAGTTTCTCTACAACATCAAATACGACAACAATTTACGTTTGTTCTGGTGTTTCTTACAAAACTATTTATATAGCTTGCATCAAATTAATCTACCAGCGACCATACAGGATTTTTATGGAAAATTTAACTGAAGTGCGTAGTATATGTCTAATAATTATTTGTAAGTTATATTTTACGATTTATTTAAACTTATGGTGAGCTACTGTTTACATGTAATGAATTATTAAAAATGAATTCAAGTAAAAACTCACACATATGTTTTATTTGTAAAAAAAAAATCAAATATTTTCAAAAATGGTAACACACTAAAAAATATTAAAGTGACTACTTTTGCTTATACTGTTTCTTTACAATTAGAATCTGTTTTTTATATTCAAGAACAAACTTAGTCTAGTTTTAATGTTATTTATGTATATATACGAGTATATATATATATAATATATGGATTTTGTATAAATAAAGCAAATATGAAATCTTAAGCGTAACTTTGTTTTATTGGTAATTAAATCAGTTGCTTTTAATGTTATAACAATATTTATATAATTATAATATAACTTCCAATTTACAAACACAAATTAATAATTAGTTAAATGATATAATGCTAAAATAAACGAATTATAACTATATATATAATGAGTATTGATTTAATACAATTTCTGTAGTATTAATTGTTAATACAAAAAATTGTATTAAATTAATACCTGCAATATATTAAAACACTTAATACACAGAATGTATTAAATTGAATATTTTATAAGTATCAACTCGCTTAATACATCGTGTTATCAGAATTATATTATAATAATATAAAAATAGTCCATACCACTTTAGTATTAGTTTAATAGTTTTGTCTTATTAGATATTTAACATGATATTATATTTCAAATTAATAAGCTGGGGTATACAATTTCATACATAGCGAATATATTGATTTAATACTATCGATTGCGTGGACCTATATGAATACCAAAATTTAATCAATTTTATACCCTTTTTTTCAACCGTGTAGTGTTGCTCAAAAAAAATATTTTAATGCGTCGATCTCAAATGTTAGTCGAACTTGCTAAACACTCACATAGTAAAACTCATGAAAGAATGTCTCGCTCAAGTGCTATAAAATTTTGCCTGGCAAGATCGATTAAAATTTGGTATCGAGAAATTTTGATATTATTATTTTTTGTAAATTAAACTAAATTGAGTTCACAATTTAAAAATTCACAACAACAAACATTCCAAAATCAGAATAGCGATCGAATTTTGTATTGGGGTGTTAAAAAATAAGTAGAAAATTCTACTTGCTGAAAGAAATTTGAAATATCAGCCAATACAACATATAAAATCTATAAATGTTTGCGTTGCATTACATAATATGTGTTAGGAATTCAATCTTGCAGATGAGGAATAGGACTACTATCTTGTTGAATTTGATGACACATTAAGCGAAATAGCAAAAATTAAGTTTCAGTAAATTCAAGTAGACAAATTTTTCGGCAACGGAGTAATGAACGTTTTTAATTAAATTATTTTGTTAATTTTACCAAATATTGCAGAGAACAAAAATAATTTTAGCCATTATGAATTGCTTGTCGTACTTAAGACATTGTCTGCCATAATCATATTTTTTAATTATTTTGTTTGAGTTGTAATGGAACTTTTTTTTTTTTTTTTTTTTTTTTTAAAAGGACTTGGCATAGACACTTTTACGGTCCATAGCCTTACCTTACATTCACACAACATTCATTCAATCCATTCATTCATCCCATTCACACAAGTACAGTATACCACCTGCGCATTGCATAGCTCCATGTCACCCTGTACAGTGACATGGAAGATGGGTCGGCCCATGAGTTCTACATTCCAACAGAGGGTCATAGATGTTTTCAATTTAATCACCGATCGTAATCGGGAGATGAAAAATCCCTTTTGCATCCCGCCTCTGTTGGGATTCGAACCCGGTACCTCCCGATCCAAACGTCGCAGCTTTAACCACTGCGCTATTTGCTCGGTAATGGAACTTGGATACACTTAAACCCAACAAAACTTCAATAATGAACTAATAAATGTAACAAATATTTTATATTTTTTATACTTTGATTTAATTGTGCCAATTTGTGCCTATCGCTAAAAAATTTGAAGAAATACGAAGGGTTTTCGTGATTATCAGACCAGAAAACCCATATATTTCCTTTAATATATTACTTAAATTTTTTAATTAATTTTGGTTGTGCCACATTGTGCATCATTAAATTATTTTGCCCTAACTCTACATTGACTAGAATAGGCCAAAATCAACTGTAAAGTCAATATATCTCAATATAAGTGTTACATGATCAAGTCATATAAGGATACTCTATGGCCGATTCTAGAGTACGTACAAAGGCGATACTGGGCCAAAATGTGTATTATAGTCTGTTTCAAAAATTTCATTGATAAAAAGTGAGTTTTCCAGAAATCATCCATACAATTATCCAAGAAAACCATAAATTTGGTATTTTCTGGATACTCTGTGGCCGATTCTAGCCAATGTAGAGTATGCATAAACGCGAAATTAGGTCAAAATGTGTATTATAGTTTGTTTCCATTAGTTCCGTGATAATAATTGGGTTTTCCAGAAATCGTCCATAGATTTGTTCCAGAAAACCGTAAATTTGATATTTTCTGGATAGTCTATGGCCGATTCTAGCCAATGTAGAGTATACACATTCACGATAATGGGCCAAAATGTGTATTATAGTCTGTTTCAATTAGTTCCGCGCTAAAATTGGGATTTCCAGAAATCATCCATATAACTATTCCAGAAATTCGTAAATTTGATATTTTCTGGACATCCTATGGCCGATTCTAGCCAATGTAAAGTATGCACAAACGCGATACTGGGCCAAAATGTGTATTATAATCTGTTTCAATTAGTTCCGTGATAAAAGTTGAGTTTTCCAGAAATCATCCATACATTTGTTCCGGAAAACCGTAAATTTGAAATTTTCTGGATACCCTATGGCCGATTCTAGCCAATGTAGGGTATGCACAATCACTATACTGGGTCAAAATGTGTATTATAGTCTGTTTCAATTAGTTCCGTAATAAAAATTGGGTTACCCAGAAATCATCCATACAACTATTCCATAAAACCGTAAATTTGATATTTTCTGAATTCTGGCCGATTCTAGCCAATGAGAGTATGCACAAACGAGATTCTGAGCCAAAATGTTTATTATAGTTTGTTTCAATTAGTTCTTTGATAAAAGTTGGGCTTTCTGAAAATCTTTTCTATGACTTGATCATATAACATTTATATTGAGATACATATATTGACTTTACAGTTGGTCGATTTTGGCCTATTTTAGTCATTGTAGAGTGAGTGGCAAAATAATTTAGTGTTGTACAATGTGGCACAACCGAAATACATTAAAAAATTTAAGTAATATATTAAAGGAAATATATGGGTTCAAACCAAAGTATAAAAAATATAAAATATTTGGGTTTTCTGAAATGGGTTTTCTGGCGTGATGCTTGTGATTTAAAGGCAAGTAGTGTCTCTTTCCAATTGTTATTCGTATGCAGACTTTAATTTTTATTTTAATCATAATTAGTGATGTTTGGGATGATGAAATTTTTCATTAGAGTTTTCAATAACTACAACCTGAATTCACAGGACGAATGATAAAATGCGTATAACTTGAACATTTAAAAGTATAACCATTTAACAGCCAACTATATAAACAATAACAAAATTAAACGTTTAAGTTAACAAATAAAAAAAAAACCTCTTCATTCCTACATACTTATAGTATACGAGTACACCGCACCATGCATATACCTAACCAAAATTTAATAAATGTAAAAAACGGAAAACCTACAAATCAAACATTAGAAAATTTATTTACTTATGGTTTGGTACAACATAAAATATGTATATTATACCGTACACCGAAATTTTCCTTCTTTTTTTTTAAAGCTTTATCCGTGAGTCGACGAGACATACAAATTTTCTTTAGCACACGAACGAATGGAAAAATGTTATACACGCATTTAAATACGAATTTTGTTTAACTATGTGGTGTGTATTATATGTATGTGTGTGTGTATGTTCATTTCCACACAGTATATATATATAGAAATTTTTTTTTTTTTGTTGAACACACATTTTGGAAGACAAATCCATTCATGTATGTAATCTTAGTGTTTAAATCTCTCGAAACGAAATAAAGTCTGGTGAATTTTTGTCACAGGCACAAAAAAAAAGACACAATATATATTGTATGTACGTACATATATAAGAGATATCCAATAAAATTAAATAGTGACGTGAATTGATATGTTTGAAAAGCTTGTGATATTTATTGGTTTTTATATAAACTGCTGGGTGTTTATATCGATTTAAAAAAATCAATGGAATGAAAAATAAAAATATAAAAAGCTCGAATTGAAGTTTGGTGTATAGATACAGTACCTAAATATATCTATAACGCGTATGATATTTACATACATATATAAAGGAGGGTGGTTTCTATATTTGTGCGGTGTCAAAATATGTTTGTACAAATAAATATATTTATATATTTGAGTAGCAATTAAGGACGTCAATGAAAGGATTACTTTTAACGAGACTGTATCCATTATAACGTACTTATATACATATACAAAAGTCGCTAATCATCAAAGTGCTTGAAAATACGTTCAATAAATTTAATTACAAAACTTATATTTGAAGTGTAGTCATTGTATATACTCGTATGTGTATATTATTTGTGCAATTTGTTGAGAACACTTCCAATTTCAACATGGGTATAGAGAGATTCGATTTATTGTTTGCCACCAAATACAAATATTTGGAAAAAATAATTCATAAACAGATGGATATGTATGATTGACGCATCTCATATGAAGAAACGTGCGGCATCGAGCTCTAATACCATATTTTTTTGTATACATATATTAGTTTTGGACTTAAGCAAATAAAATTGTTTAATTGCAACAATAATTTTGGCAAAAATAATCTTACTACGAGTATATATATAAAGTTAATATTTATACGGAAATTATTGTCAGTTTTATATTAAAGCAATATCGACATGAAGTTTACCGTGTTAGTGATTTGTTGTATTACTTGGTGGGGCTTAATTCACCAGACCGATTCAGCTATATTGAAGGAAATTTATAATTGGGATACGGTTGATTTTGCATTTTCGGATGATTTTAAAAAATCGGCTCTCGCCAGCAATAGTTTAATACCAGCCAATAATATACCCATTGGATTCGCCATTTGGCATGACAAATTGTTTTTGACAATTTACAGGTAAATATGTAATTATAAATGATTACTATTCACTATCCTATATAATTATTATGGTTCATAGATGGACAGTAGGAATTGGGTCGTCTCTAAATTACATCAATATAACAACGGCGGGTAAAGACCGATCACCCCTTCTAATCCCCTATCCATCAGCTGAGGATAATTTTATAAATGAGGATCCAACAAATCGGACCGTATCGTTGCCAAGTCAAGCGACAATTGTTTCGGCAACGCGATGCTGGGTTGATAAATGTAATCGTTTGTGGGTGATTGATTCGGGACTGGTCGATTTCAATAATGAAAGTCGAAAAATTGCTTCCCCAGCTGTTGTTGTATACGATTTGTTAACCGATACCTTAATTATGCGATACACAATTCCTGACAACCAAATCAAAACAGATAGTGTTTGGGCAAACATTGTAAGTAATGATGAATTATATAAATGAAAAAATGTTTAAAACTATGTATCTCTATATATACAGGTTGTTGATGTCGAAACTAGTAATTGTGGTGCTGCATACGCGTACGTTTCTGATCTACTAGCAATGATTGTGTTTTCGCTGGAGCAAAATACATCATGGCGTATTGAACACAATTTCTTTGCTGACGATCCACAAAGTGGCAACTTCATGATTAAAGGTGTTAACTTCCAATGGACAGATGGTATTTTTGGAATCGCAATTTCAAATAAACTTACGAATGGTGAGCGTCGCGTTTATTTCCATTCTTTTGCCGCTACTACAGAATATTACGTTTCGAATACCATTTTAAAAAATCAAACATACATATCGGCGGGTAAATTCTGGTATGATTTTAAATACGTAGGCGATCGTGGCCACTGGAGTCAGACGTCACGATCATTTTATGATGAAAAAACCAATGTTATATTCTATCCGGTCGTGCACGATTACGCGATTAAATGTTGGAACACCAGAGAGCCGTTGGAAACTTGGGACGTGGTTTATGAAAACTATAAGGACATGATATTTCCGAACGATGTCCTAGTTGATGCGCATCGTAATTTATGGGTGATATCCAATAGTTTACCAATCTTTTTGTATGGCACATGGGATACAAATAACACGAACATTAGAATTTATCGGGGAAATGTTGACCGTGTCATCCAGGGTACTGGCTGTGCTGATGATACATTTTATTTTAAATATTAAAACCAGCTGACCATATCACATACAGATATACACATATAACTATATATTTAATTCGAATGAAATATAATTCTAATTTTACATATTTGTTTATGTTTTAAGCACACAAAACTATAAACCAATATATATAAATCACTAAAATAAAAACTTCAACTGTAATATAGTTAACCTATTTTTTGTATAATTTGGCATCGAAAGTACTGTAATAGTTTTTGGATACATTTCAAGTATATATGTACATATATACGTATACATGTATACAGAAGAAAAATTATTACTTTTTAAAACTGGTGGTGATTTTCCAGATTCCTAGCACCAGTGCAAAATGTATATATGTATGTATGTATGAATTTAATATAGAAAATGTTTTTATCTAAATTTTGTATATGTATATGTATGGATATTGTACAGGTCGAATTTTGCAGAATTGAAAATATAATAAAATTTGGCAGAAACGAGATTACATTATGTATGGCGACCTAATTCAAAAATCATATTACCACAACAATCCTATATATGTATATGTACATACATATAAAATGAAAGCTTATTATACCTTTTGCTTGTTAAAATCGATTTTTCGCGAGACAAGACGAAAATTAAAATACCATAAAGTATATAGCATACATACCGCCGCACGAACCGTTAAATTCTGCGTTGGATTTTACTTAAGCACTCAACATTTTCATTATATATACGTTAAATATTTTTAATTTTATAATACTTCTATATTATTTACATGTACCTGCATATTATATATACATTATCTTATGAAGATATACAAAAAAAAAAAAAAAAAAAAATTGCGAACTATACTACATACATATATTACACAACTATATGTACACTTGCTTTTATGTACTCGAACAAGTATATATGGTTGTAGAATAATCATTAAAAATTTATTCACAAAAAAAAACATCTTAAGTTTATATTTTATAATTTTTTATTTTTTTTTGTGCTATGTGTTTATTTTTGTTCTAACAAAAGCTTTATAAATAAAGCACATAAATAAATAGCTTTTTCACATCTAAAATTTAAGTCATTGTTTTTTTTTCATTTTTATTATCCAGTGAATATTTATTTATTACCTTAAGATACAAACTTAAACAATATTGTCTTTCGTATACATACATATATATGTACATATGTACAACACCGTCGTATTGTTCTTGTTGTCTTCATCACCACTTAATTTTATACTCGTTATTTCGTTTAAATAACACAAAAAAAAATTATTTAAGAAAAGACGAGAAATAAAAATTGAATTAAGACTGTGTCAATATTTAGATTAGGATTTTCAGGGAAAAATATGGGGCGAAGTGCGGGATAATGATTCTGCTGCGCAATGAGTTTTCATAATATATAGTTCAAGAATGTTTACTCCATATTCAAGAAAAAAAAATTTTTGGGGTTTAAAGCAGATGGCTCTTTTTATAACAGAAGTTAAAGTTCGCACAAATTTTGAGATTAATATTTTTTATTTACTTTTCGATTTTTTGGTAGCAGTGTTAATTTGAAACTCAAAATGATTTACCCAAAATATACAAAACATTAATTTTTTTTTGTTCAAATTTCAATAGTTTATTTGAAATTTTGAATAATTATGTTTTGTAAAACTTTGTTGAAAAAATATAGACTATTTGTTTTTATTCAGTAAACTAGAAGAAATTTAATATTTCAAAAAACAAAAATTTTCCATAAATTTATAAAATTTTGTAAGCTATACTTTGATATTTAAATCAAATTTTAAATAACATTTGAGATTTAAAATTTTAAAAACTCAGGAATTTTCAAATTCAGTTTAGAAATTATCAAAATTCGATAAATTGAGTGATTTTAATGATAGATCGACACTAAATGAAATTTCGAGCATAATCGAAATATCAGACATTCTCGACACCTAATCCCAAATTTTAGTTTCGTGACACTGAAATTTAAATTAAAACCAAAGCAAAAACTCTCGTTGCCCATAATTTCAGAAAGATTATTTCAAAATGGAATAAAATCTTAATTTTACTTTGCAATTATATTCCTAATTTCTAAATATAAATTTTTGTCTAAATACTAAAATTCTAAATAGTAGTAAATTCAAAATCCTCAATTCTTAGTTTTAAAAAATCCGGATTCTAAAATTTCAAAGAGTTAATTCAAAACAAAATGATCGAAGTTTAAGAACAAAATTTAAAAAATTTAAATCGAAAAATTAGAGATTCTCTATATACAAATTATAATTTCATAATACTTAACCATCATTAGGTATAAATTCGACTAATTCAATACGTTTCTCTATTTTATAAATATTCTACAATACAAAATTCTGCAATTCCAAATTTTGAAAATTTTTATTCAACATTTTAAATTCGATAATATAAGTCCTAAAAGTAGTGAAATTTATGTTGTTTTGAAATACTAGATTTCGGATTACAAATTTAAAAATTCCTGAAAATACGTTCAAAAAATTCCAATCCAAAAGCAAAATTAACAAATTTAAAAATTAAATTTGTATTAAAATTCCACAAATAATATTCAAGTTTTAAAATTTCAGGGATTCCAAAATTACGAAATTAATTCAATTACATATTAAAACTGCAAAATTAATAAACGTCAATAACTCTGATTTTACTATCAGACTCGTAAAAATTCGATTTAGATTTGGATTTTTATTTGGTTTAAATTAGATCGAAATTTAATATTTCAAAGATTAGGTTTATTTTTTTTTTTTTTTAAATTGGGCGGATTTTACTCCAGCACGGTTTTATAATTTTACCTCCAAAAGATTTCAATCCTAAAACCAAATTACTAAATTTAAAAATTAAATTTTTATTTTTTTAAATTCCACAGTTAATTAACTAAAAAAAATCGAATTCTGACTTGTTATGGGGCTCAAGGTTCTCCCGACGCAATTGTTTCGAAAAATGTAAAATTAAAGAAAACCAATTTGTAATTTTTATTAAAATTCCTTAAACAAAATTCGAGTTTTAAATTTTCAGCGTTTCCAGAATAATTGCAGGATATTTAATTTGTAACAATTCTGTATTTTAACCAAATTCTAAAAATTTCAGATTTGAAATAAAAGAAATTCTCGACACTTAATAAATCCAAATTTTAAGGACTGATTCTCAAAATTCCATGAAATGTTAAAATACAAAATTCTAAATTGTAATTTAAAAATACTTAATTTCAAAAATTTCAGTTTACCAATCACATTGCTGAGAAAAATTCGAGTTAAAACATTCCAGAAGGATATTAAATTTGAAAAAAAAATCAACAATTTAACCAAACTCAGATTTAAAATATAACTAAATATTGATAATTAAATGAAGCCAAAGTTGTGGCCGCAAAATTCATAAATGCAAGTTCGAACATTTGAACTGAATAATACTTCAATTCAGTGGATTAAGGAATGGATATTGAGATTTTTTAACGTTAAATTTGAGATAACAATTTGAACGTTTTAAATTCGAGTGTAAAAATTTCAGAGAATCAATTCAATTTGGGAATTTATTATTGAGGTAAAAATTACTGAAACAAAAGTTTAAGTCTAAGTTGTAAACTTTAAGAAATTTAAAAATTATAACATTTTATAATAAATACTCGACATTTTGCCTAAATTCGGAAAATTCTGTTATTGAAATAGCAGAGACTAACTATTTTTTGAACCATTATCTATTTTTTAAACCTCTGAGTATGTATATTCTAGTTGGTAATACATATTTACAATTTCAATCTTTTTATGAGCATTTGTTTGTCGTAAAGTTTATTGTATAATTTTAATTTTTCACCACCAACTTTAAACTAACTTTCTGATTTTTTGATTTGTATACGTTAAATTTATTAAAACTTTAAAAATTTGTATTTCATTTTTTAAATTTCGAAATTAAGAATGGAAGTTTAAATTAATAATTTGAAAATATATTTCAATAAATCCAATTAAAAAAAATGCATACATTTTTAAAAACACTAAAATATTTTTAAAACTGTTGATTTTGTATTCAACTTCAATTTTAAATTGCAATATAATATATCAATTATTATAATTGTATATGATTTTGCAAAATATTGAAAATCGCTAAAAAATTCATGAAAAAATTCTTCAAGCTAGTCAAATTCGTAAAACATATTTTACAAATTTTGAAATTTCAAAAGTTAAACTTAAGATTCTAAAAACTTAAAAATTTAAAAAAACAGAAAACTTAACTTTATGTGTTAAAAAGTGTTAAAATTATGTACAATATATTTTTCAAATTTGAATTTTTATTAAATATAATAATTTTAAGAACTCACAAAATGTGTGAAGAACATTACAAATCAGTTAAAATATAATTAAACAGATATTCTTTTTTAAATTCCAAAACTCTTGCGAAAAAAATTAATTTTTTAATTTTTTAAATTAAATTTTTTGAACTCGGAAATTCTTAAAATTGTTTATTAAATATCAATAAAAATTATGTAAATGTTAAATTTGAATAATTTCTTAATAATTAAAAATTATAAATTATGAAATTTATATTTTTTAAAATATCGAGAATTTTATATATTTTTTAATATAAAACCCTTAAAATAATTCCAAAGTTTAAATTCTACTTCGTCCTTATTTTAAAAATAAAAATTATAAAAAAAATCTTATCTCCTACCTTCGTTTAATTGTAAGTTTGAAAATGTTATAAATATGAAAAAAAATTGAAATTCTAAGAAAAATTATAATTTAATTTCGCAAGTAAAAATGTACCTATTAAAAATGATTTTTTTAAATTTTAAATATGTTATTCTCTCTCAAATTATACATTTTTTAAAAATTTGGTTAACACAGTTCCATTTATCTAATTTTATATACAAACATACCATGATTTTTCTTTAAATTCTATTATATTTTACATATTACAATAATTGAGCGTCAAACTAATTTTAACCCTATAATTCTTGTATCAATATCTAAAAAAAATAAGAATTATTCCTTGAATTGAACCGCTTTTTCAAAATTTTGGGATTTATTAATTAATGGAATTTATGAAACTTACATTTACATTTTTTAAATTTCTAGAATTTACAAAATTTTCTAAAATTATCAAATTCGGTAGTATATATAAAAAAAATCCTAAATATATGAGATCGATAGCTTTAGGCTTTCTCTTAAAATTATTTTTAAAAAAAATATATTCTTAAAATTTTGTTGTTACAGTATGTTAGCTATGTGCATAAAATGAACAAAATCGTTAAATTTAATAATTAAATTTTTAAATTTTATGAATTTTTTAAACTTGATTTCTTCGAAAAAAAAATAAGTTTCTCGTAAATTCTAAAGTTTTAAATAATATAATATCATAATAATTTTTTAGAAATCAAAAGATCTTCAGAAATCTAGCAAACAACTAAAATGTGAAAATTGTTATAAACCAGTTGGAAATTTAAAAATGTTTTAGGAAAAAAATATATTAAAATTAAACATAAATTTTATTTGAAAATTTAAAATAAATTTTAATATTTAGAACTCCCACTCTGAAATAATTCTCAAAATCAATCTTATTAAATATATATACAAAAATTATATTAATGTTAAATTTAAAACAAGCTAAATTTACTGTAAGAACAATTTGAAAAAAATTAAATTAAAAATAGAAATTAAAGTCCTAAAATTGTTAAAAATAATTTTTAAATTTTTTTTTAACAAAACTATCAAAATTATTATAATCTTCTAAAAAACTCATTTTAAATTTGCAAATAAATGTGTAATATGGTTATTATGTACAATTCCATATAAATTTAAAAATTTTGATTTTGCTTTATTTCCTATTATTTTATTAATTACAAACATCCCAATTATCCAAAAATAAATCATAAATATTGTAAGTTCTCTAGATAGTGCTAGATTCGACATTTAAAAAAACATAATTAAGAATTGGAAATCTTAAAATTTATATTTTTTTTTTGGTATATTGAAAATTAAATTATAGAAACCAAAGTTTATAATTCTTAAAATTCATATACATTTTTAAATATTATATCACTATTATAAATTCAGATTATTAAATGAATTATTTGGCACACGAAAACGAAAATTATTGAGTTCGTAGAATTAATTTAAATTTGTAAGCATAAAATAACCCTTTAAATCGTGTTTGAAAATATTCTTTTATGTATAAAAAAATTAAATATGACATAGAATGTAAAACAAAATACTGTTTGAAGAGATCGTGGAGTTTGAGTTTTATTATGATTTCATGTTATTCAAATTTTTAATTATATTATTTATATATCGCTTAAAAATCCAGATACAATAAATTCATCGAATAAATATTGATTATTTGTTCACAAACAAATTAATTAAATAGAATACAAATATATAAATGTAATAACAATAAATTAATTATTATTTATTTTGGTGGTATTTTTTATAATTAATTTTATAATTTAATTTTTTTCCCTTTATTTCGCTGTACAGGAACAAACAACAAGAAACAGGATGATGAATCCAGCTAATTAGTTTTATAAATAAAATAATTCGAGTTCGAACTTCAATCAATTTATATTATTTATTGATAAATAGTTAGTTTATAATAAACAGGAATTTATATGATTAATTATGATTGAAGTGATTTGTACATTAGGTAAATGCGTACACAACAATAATATAAATCCATGGTGTGGCCTCGATTAATTGAGGTAATTACCATTTCTAAATATATATGTATGAATCAACTATACAGGTACCTTTAGGCATCGGTAGGTAATAATAAAATTAACAAGAAATCGAAATAAATATATATGCTTTCATTTCATCTAACCATATAATGTACGTATGTATAGTCGGAGAGAAATGAATTATCATTGCGTGTTTCTTTAAAATTCATCTAATTATTAAATTTATTTTCTTTCATTATATACACAACTAATATTTTCTTATTTCTATTTTCGTTCCAAACAAAAAAATAAAAATAGAAATAAAAAAATTCGATTCTTGAAAATTTTTTCGTTTCGTTTTAAATTGTTTTTAGATAAATTTAACACGAATATTAAACATAATGAGATAATAATTAACCTGATTAAGGCTTAAAGCATGTCACACCTTATAATCAGGGAATTTATGATTTTTACTCGATTATATGATTACACAACATAAATTTGATATAAATTGGGTGGGTGGGTGTGTTTTGTGTTCGCAGGGTCATTAAAAGGAATGAGTTTTAGTTTTTAATTTTTTGTATAATTTGTGATGCGGTGTATTATATTCAATTATATTTGATGATCGTTTAAAAAAATGTATTCAAAATGGTTTATAAAAAATATAACTGAAATTTAAAGCTTTAATGTGCTCGTATATCAAAATAATGTTAAAATCGTGCACACATAAATGTTAAAAGGACATTTTTATTAAGACTAAATTATTCCATCTTGTAACCATATAAGAACATAAAATTAGATTAAACTGTTCCTCTCTCGCATTTTATGTTTCGCATTTTAAACTTTCATTGTTCCATAAAAATAATAATAATAATAAAAGAAATAAAATTAACTTATTAAATCATATTCCCGCTGTTTTAAGAAAATAAAAAAAGAATTATGGAATAAAATTAATTTAAAAAAAAATTAAAAATTGTATCTATGTAACCGACTAAATGAATAAATAATTAAAATTAATTTATAAATAAATGTTATGCCTTTCGATGAAATTTATCGAGCTACCAGTGTGTTATATAAAAATTTGTCATCGATCACACAGTATGTGCGCTCGATATATGGTTTTGTTATATACTCGTACGACGACCTTTTCGAAATGTATGAAAATTTCCCAAGGAAAATGCGCTCCATCCCCCGATGGCAACGATTATATTTAAACAAAATAATTCTATTGTTCGAAAAGTCCTTATTATTATTATAGCCTTTTTTTGTAAATATACATATTATTATTATTATTATCTTTTATTATTATTTTTTGTTCAATTTAAATAAAAATTATTATAATTTTTTTTAGTCCATTATGAGTATTAAAATTTATTAAAGATTTTATCAAAAAATAAAACAACAAAATGAAAAACTTTTGAAAGTTTACTTCATAAATAATAAAGCTGTGTGCGCTTTGTGTATATAGAATATACATACACATATACTTATATACGTTTACTGAATAGAGTGGGTGGTTTATTTATTAATTCGAGAATTTATAAAATTTGAATTTAATTCGAAGTGATGAACATCTGGGATGGTATACATATAATTGTTGTTTGATGTTTGTATGGTAAAACAATTGGATTTATTATATAAAATGCGGACAATGAAAAAATTTCTATAATGCGGGTCAATGAGTCCAACATGAATAAAGTCCATTTCTATTTCAAATTAAACTTTTTCATTTAAAACTTGCTTTAAGCTGTTGGCATTAAATGAAAACAGCTGATGTACCAAACGAACCTTTCGGCCTCAAACTTGCACCGTTCTCGATGCTTTTCTCGAGTTGTCAAGGTTACTTTAAGGTTAAATGGTTTTGTTCCTGATTTAAACTTGTTATGGTATAGTTTTCAGCCCATTGTTGATATATATATATATATATATATATTGTTGTATATATAATTGTTGATATATATATATATATATATATATATATAGATAAAAACTTGCAGCGATAACACAGTATAGCGGCACTTCTTTCTGTGAAACCCTGATTGCAGGGTTCAGAACCGTTAAGTTTTGATACAGTACGTTAAGTTTTGATTGGTTTAGAACCGTTAAGTTTTGATACAGTCCGATTATTTTGTGCCGAAAACTATTTTCTTCATCCTCCAAGGCATCCACTTCAACACAAAATCAATACAGCCAGAGTATATAGCCTATAATTCAAATATTGAAAATGGTATCATACAATTGAGTGAACGGCAGTATCTTCTCCACGTGCTAAGAAAATTTAGCAATTTCAACACAACTATGGAAGTTAATCTCAAACTGAAAAGTACAATGTGCTCAGTGTACAATGAAGTGGTACCGAGAATTAGTTGGGTATCGAAATTATGTTGCAATCATTTCGAAGCCAGTATTGGTGGCGGCTAAATGGGATATTTCAAAATAGTAATATCATCATTAAATATGCCGTATGCTAAAGTGTATCATGGTATGAACTTAATGGTAAATATTTTGAATTTCCATCATTCCGTTTGAGGCATCCATATACATAACAACAAGAAAATTTCAAAGGTTTATTACCAGCAATACTTGAATCAAGAAATAGCAGTCATTGATGCTAACTACAATTAAACGATAAGGACAAGGTATTTCTGATGAAGTTATACGTGGAGTTAAGGTATCCATAATTCAAATGAAACATAAGGGCTAACGAAACGACAGAGTTTGCTTTCTTTATTCACTAGATCCGTTATTGGCCATTTTAAACAAAAGAAGTGACAAGATTAAGTTCCATGCAATGAACAAAACCTAACCTAACCCTGCTAAACGAATTAATTCTTTGGTGGTGCAGTCCAGGAATACTCTATATGTCCATTATATTCAGGAGAATACTATTTTGATAGATGCGAAAAATCTGTTAATTAACCTTAAGAACGAAAGCAATTAACAGCGAAAAAAAATTATCTTTTAACTGTTTATCAGCCAGCCAAATATCATGTATTATTTCATCCTGAATCGACAACTGATGCCAGTAAAGAAATACTACAACGTGGTAGTGTAGACGAGATAATCATAACCGGTCATAACTAATTTTATCAACTGCGATTATATTAATCAAAGACTGTAATCACTATTGGATTACGATATGTTCAAGTGATGATCTTAATTTACCAGTTGAAGTAAACACATTAATCCCGTTAATAAACAAAAAATCCGCAACTATATATACAAGAGTACATAGAGCAAAAAAGAGAGTAGATAGTTGAGTAAGAGACATGTGGAAGAAGTTAGACAATAACTAGAGATGAATTTAACAATGCGAACGTATTTTATTTACAAAAAAGCCAGCAACAAAACTGGGACAGTTTTAGAGACACTTTTTAATATAGGCGTACTATTGGCACATTATATTGGCAGGTCATCCTCTGATTTTCAGTTGGTTCTGTGGCGAGAAAATACTAATCAAATCGATTACAAATTAACGAGAGTTGACGTTCAGTCTCGCCTTTTCTGTTTATTTAATCATACATACGGGCACACTTCAACAGTTAATTATAATAATTGCATTATAGCTTGAATTCACTGCCATCTGGATAATAATGAATCTGATGGTGGTTTGAACTGCCAATCTATATTATTGTCACTTGAATGTTCTGAAACAATATAATTGTTGTGAACGTTTGGAATGAGCTTGCAGGAATCGTTTTGTTAATTCTCTTCACCCCAACAACATTTAACTGATAGTCGCTATATATTTTCTTTGGAACGTGTTGCTATTATAAGGTTCCTCTTTCTTCAAACTAATGATACACAGATCATACAGCAAAGATTTATCAGAACCGTATACCTAAGCTTAAGTAACTCTGCATCAATATTCAAATCAACAAAACCTTAGAATCAAATATTTTACTTAAGTAATGGCTTCGCAAGCAAGTCATACTCATACTGTTGTATTAAAGATATCACCTCTTCAAAAACACAGTGCAAATAGGACAGTGGTTAAAACTGTGACGTTATTTGAACGGGAGATACCGGGTTCGAATCCCAATAGGCGTGGGATGCAAAAGGTATTCCTTTAGCCTTGATTTCGATCGGGATGATGATGAACATATCTATTACCCTCTGTTGAGAATACAGTATCCATGGGCCGAGCCATCGTTCATGTCAGTGCTTGCTGGCATGGAGCTATACAATGTGTAGATGGTCAAAACAAATCGGACCTGTATGGCCGGTGCTGATCTTCCCGATTAATCTCATAACCACTCACAGTGTTTTTTTGAGAAACTATATAGTTAAATTGATTTTTTACAAAACCTGATTCATTTTCAAATAGAATTTATTTTATGTAATAGGTATGATTATGTAAGGTGATTTCGGCTCTCTTCTTAAATTGATTATACGAACAATATCAATATATATTTCTAAATTATTTGAATTCAATTAAAAATGACTGTTGTTTTAAATAAAAACTCCCAAAAATAGGAAACTGACATCATTTTTTAAAACTGGGCGAGAAATATTCGTATTGGCTAGCTTATGGTTCAACACAAAATACTACTGTTGCACTCTATTAAAACCTTCGTATTTTCTAAAAAATTGTAATAGAAGATCACCGAACACGAACAGGGATTTGAAAATAATTAACATATTTTGGAGTTAAATATTTGCAAATGCACAGGCTAATATGAAAACGAGATGAAAGCTTTTATGAGTTTTGCATTACTCTAGCTCATAGTACTGCACAAATGATTTTGCACAAAAGACGAGAAGCAAGTTTATGTCCCTTTTATCCTAAAATTGAAAATCAACACAAAACTTCAACATTTCGCCTATACTCAGCATATTTTCAGCAAAATGATTATTTTTATTAACTATCTGGCCGTCACTACATCGAAAATTAGAAATGTCATGAGAAATATTCAAAAGGTATTGTTTATATTTAATTATTTAACTAATTCGGTGGAATTAAAACAGGGTGTAAATCAAAAAAAATTTAATTCATATTAGTGAACAAATTTCAAAATTAATTACATTTTATACCATAATTTGCGAGTGCAAAAGTACGTTATATAAAGCCTTGCGTGGCTATACGAAAGCTCATGTTGATCAACATTAAAATCACACAGTACCGCATTCAAATAATTAAAAATATTACAATATATGTACGTGCATATATCTAAAATAAACTTAAAGTTTTAATAAAGCACTGCAATAAATTTGAAGCTTTATATAACATAGGATAATAAAATTCCAAAAAGCTCTTTAATGAAAAATGATTTCCGTCGATAAGTGACACAACAAAGCCTATAATTTAAAATAAATACATTATTGTATTGTACATCCTAAACATAAAGTTATAATACCAGAGGCCTGTTTGAACATCACACTTAACAGGCACTTATCACTTTGCAAATTTTTGCTAAGTTATTGTTTTAAAATATTTAATTCGAAAAGATTTAATATTTAACTCCGAAAATGGAAAGTGGAATGTACATAATGTAAACTTTATCAACGTATGCTATTTTTATTATAGTTAATTTGACCAATTTTGTTAAAAGTTAGCGGGCAACCAAACCAAAATATGTATAATTGATTACTTTGCAAAAATGATGCGATATGATAAGAGCTAATGATGTGTGTCTAATGACAACTGCCGATCGTAAAAACGAATTTAAACAGTGATTACGTAAGGACATGGAGGAAAGTGGTGTTGATCCGGCCAGTTACAATTACGATGAATTATAAATTTCGGCAGACCAAACAGGCGAAGAGGATGAAGTCATAGTGTTGAAGCTGTGCCAGTACAATCGGGAAGTTTCGATATGGCGCGGATAATGGCTGTTATGATGAGAATAGAAAAGGCAAATTTCAAAGCGAAACAGATAATTGCAGTTATGATGAAAATAGAAAAATCAAATTTGAAAGCGAAACAGTCAAATCAGAAAATGGAACAATCGATGAATCAGAAAATTGATCAATCAAGACAGAAAACAGAATTTTCAAGTTTCAATTCGAGATAACAGTTAATCAAAACTGTTGGATGGTCGCAAATCGTAGAACAGTGTTAATAGTAAATATTTAAAGATGAAGCTGCTGAGACGTTTCTAACTATTCCGGAACATGATTGTAATAATTACAACGAAATAATGAAGGCGTTAGATGGAAAGTACTGAAGTGATCTGATAAAACCATCTTAATATAACATTGTGATGCAATAAGAGCTTCCGGAAGTTTTTTTTGAAATAAAAGGCATTAAAATCAATTTAATAATCAAAAATTGTATTTGTGACGGTCCAAATTACGAGCATTCTTTATTTTTGGTTTATTTGTTTGATGAGCATAAATTATTTTATTGGTTATGTACACAATGTCCCTTTCTAACAATTCTTAATTCTATTCTATTTGAGATTTATTAGAAAATAAAGTATCTTATTTTCTTTTAATTAATACAATAAAATGGACGGAAAAAATCCTTCAAGTAAGGTGAAAACCAATGTTTATAGTTTCAATTGAATTCAATTGACTTCAAAAAATAATAATTTCGTGTTACTTTTCATTCAAATATTTCTATAAAGAAAACTCATGTCTTCCCATGCAAAACGTATGAAGAGAGGAGAGTGATTATTTTTGTCATTTTAGGTTTTATAATAAAAGTTCGTTTTGAACATGGAGGCTTGATTTATTAAGATGGCTTTGCCATAAGTATGCATTCAGCACATACAAATACTTCTCCCGATTACATGGAGCGAATTACGATGGATGCGTTTATTGACGGAATATGGGATCCGGAGAGGCGAAAAGCTGTATTGTTACATAAAGCTGTATTGTTAAAGTTTTGCAAACAGAGTTGCTTATGCTTTAATAAACGAGACAGCACAGCTCATCATAAAACCTTTACCAGTACGACGAGCGGAAATGGATAGCAGTACGAACATAGAGCGGTCTGTACCAAGATTCAGGGAAGGTGCCGATAGAATGAGGTGTTGCGAGAGTCACATCTTAGGAGATGTAGTGAACATCAACTTGGTGAAAGAGGACTAACAGGAAACCAAGGTATTAGGAAAATACGGTATTGGGCATGTGACAGAACGGGTCACACATCACCAGACTGTCGAGAAACAAAATGCAGAAGTGGGAAATCGTGATCTCCGATGCATCGAGGATCGGGTAACAATCGAGTTGTTGCCCTGAAGTATGGAACAGGAACATGAAGAAGTTACACCCTCCCTGGAACAAGATTGGAACGACGCGGAGATAATTCAAGTTATAAAATCATGACAAATTACGTTTACAGATTAAAACTCTAAATGAAATTGTCATAATAAACTGAGAAATACATTTAACATAACCAATTAATTTATATACAAAATTTTTGAGCTATTCAAACTAACATATATTTTTCAATATTTTGAATTTTTCACCAGTTCCATCGCCGCCATAGCCAATAAGGTAAAAGTATCGGACTAGCTCGGGTATTTGTTAAGTTTGGCATACTAATACCTATTCGTTTAGAAAAGCTTCCACGGTCGTGAGCGAGCTAATTTACCTAAAGCTAAACAGTTTATATATTTTTCATTATTTTTAATTAATTCATTAAAAATTCCATCGGATTAAGTGCCAATCAGGTAAAAGTATTAGACCATCTCACGTGTTTTTTAAGTTTGACATACTAACACCAAAGTTTCATATTCGTTTCGAAAAACGTCCACGGTCGTGAGCGAGCCAATTTAACTTTAATTCACCGGCCAAAGTAAAAGTGTCAGACGGGTGTCAGACGCTTAGTCTCACACCTAATTCGGGTGTGTTTTAAATTTGGCATACTTACATCAATTTTTCCTGTTCGTTTCGTTGAGCCACCATGAGCTAAACTGCTTAAAGCTAAATATATATTTTTCATATATTTATATGTTACAGAATGTTCAAATATTCATTCACTCGGTAGATGTACCACTTGACACTGACAAACCAGCCTTTTAAGTTATAAGAGTTTAAACAGGAGCCTTACGATATAGTACCCTATCTTGAAGAAACTGACATAACATAAAAACTGGGAACTAGAATTTTAAAATATTATTTTATTTATTTTTTTTTTTTTTTTTTTTTTTTAAATAAATACCAACACATACATACAATATTTAGAGACTGTTAGGCTAGTGGATTTAATGTCCTTTGAAAGCTGAACAGTATCACAGTTGTATCCCGCCTCTGTAGGGATTCGAACCCGGTACCTCCCGATCCAAACGTCACAGCTTTAACCACTGCGCTATTTGCTCGGTAAATAAATGAAATAAATATTTGAAAGCTTATACAATTTATAAAGCTTCCAAATTATAACTATTACCAGAGCCACAACATATATACATAGAGCCGGAAGGAACAACCATGTTTTTTTCGAGTTGTTTTTAGAGGAACTACCGTTTGAATCCAATTTCGTACCATTATCGAATTAATTTTCATCAATGAATAGTTAAATCTTTCATTGCAATAATCACTTTATGGAATTTATTCTATATTGAAGAAGCACAAATCTGGAATTCAGAACCTTAAATCTTAATAAACATTAAATCCAAATTAAATGTGTAGGTATTTGAATGTGTAGGTATATGCTGACAACTTACAACAGGTCACCCATAGGAGTACCTAAAACAGCTGCACAATTTGTTTCTAACCATAATTATGCCCAATTGTAGCAAAACTTTACCAATATACATAAAATAAAATCGTGCCAGAAGAACTGTGACAGTCATGGTTCTATTTATAATCTAAAATCCAAAAATTACGTTAAAATTGAAATGAAATAAATTTGTGATTTATTCAAACAAAATCATGCAGCTTTTATTGGAATACCCTTTATGTATTGTAGTTTATTCACAAAAATATAGTTCAAAAGGAAACACAAGACACAACCAAATTTTTACTGTTATCTCTTTTCGTCTTGCAGTTTAATTTTATTACGTTGGTATTTGTGACTTTGTGTGTATTGTATTTTCATTGGGAAATATCCCATAAATTTTTTTTTTTTTTTTCATGTTTTGTAAGGAACAAATTTTTTGTTCGTAAATTTTGGTTCCTCTGGAAAAAGCTCAATTTTTCACCTTACGGCTCTGTACATTTAGGTGGCTCTACTAATACGGGTATCTAAAAAAACTCCACAGGAATTTTTAAATATGAAGTTACCTTTATCTTTGAGCTTTTCCATAGAAAAGAGCCATAATTCATCATAATTGAAAAAATTAATTTATCTAAATAACATAAAAGTCTTACTTTTACGATAAACTCAAGTGAAAAATAACAAAATATGTAGGAACTACCATAAGGTATTGGAATTAAAGTAAAATGAAATTTTACATTCTATATTACATCTTTTAGATTAATCAATTATCACAACTATGGTAAATTATAGCTTTTCGAGAAGCTCCAAGAATTTTTGAAATCTTGGCTCTATACTTGAGGCAAACAACTATGGGCGATTTTAAAAGATGTATAAAGCTGGGTGTTAATTGACTTGGGTACAAAGTTTCACCTTTTTGATAGTTAATGAAATTGGCATTGTATAGGTACTTAAGGTTGTAATGTTAATATTATTGATTCCGGTTGTGTTTCATTGGAAATTTAAGATTCAGTTGCATTTGATGTAATTTTTGTTTCAGCCTTTTTTCTATTAGTACGCCTAATTGAACTATGGCGGTTGAGGATTGATGTATTGTGCCAAACAGAAGCTATATTTGGGTGGTTACTGACTGTTAATTCTGCATTCATTTTCTATTTTTTGTTTGCGTTGCTTCAGTCTGTTGTTTTCAGATTTTTTATAACGCGGCATTTTTTCGTCATAATGAAACCAGTCAGATTTCCAAACTTTTTGTTTGCTGTCTTAGACGCCGTCCACCGTTAAACCTTATTGATTTGATTGGTTGAGGAACGGGTGGAACCGCGACTGTTGCAATATCCTTTCTTGTGGCTTGGGATGCAATCATCTTTGGTTCATTTAATTTCAAATTTTTCAATTCATCTAGTTTGGCGTTTATTGTCTTAATTTGTAAAAAATCACCGTGCCAAATCTTTTGAGTGATTATGAGAATTACGATGGTCTGTGTGATTTGCAGTGTAGATGAAATATTACCTAGTACCTCAAGAGTTTGCGCGCGTTACTGATTTATTATTTTTATTGCAATTATGTAAAAGTTCTTCTAAATTTATTCAAAATTTTATATACCTCTTCGCTTAATTGCTCAAGAATGATATAACTATTAATTACAATGATTTAACTGAATTGGCCATATATTCGATAGTTTTTTCTAAATTAATGAGTCGAGATTCGACTTTGTCAAAATTGTTTTTAATTAAATTAAAAATATGCGCCGGAGCAATGTCACTGCACTTCGAACATAGTGGTTTATTTATTTGATCATTTTTTTGTTCATTTGAATTGTGTAGTTCTCGTTTTTTATTAATTGTGTCAATCGCAAAACCACAAACACTACACAACCTCATTTAAAGTTTATATATATGCATGCACCAACTAACCACTTTGTAATTTTACAATTTTAGCGGCACACTTTTTATTATTGATGACAAATTTGAAATAAAAACTTAAATTGATGACTAAATTGAAATTACAAGTATAGGTTAAACTAGATCAATATTTAATATTTTGCAGAGAACAACTTAAAACACGTCCGACTTGAATGAAAGTCGAAAATTGAAATTTCAATATCATGAAGTAAGTTTTCAGATAGCCGTAAGAGTTATAATTAGAAATTTTACAAGGTTTCAAATGAATGTAATATTTAAAATTCTAGTTACCAATTTTTCTGTTAAAGCAGTTTCTTCAAGATAGGGGTGCTAAGTCGGAAGGCTCCTGTATAAACGCTTATCACATTACAGGCTGGCTTGTCTGTGCCAAGTGGAACATCTAACATAATTTCCTTTTTTTTAAATAATTTTAAAATAAAAATAATGAAAAATATATAAAATGATAGTGGAAGTTTTGCGAACCGAACAGTGTATAAAGGTGATAGTATGTTAAACTTATAAAGCGCTCGAGGTAGTCCTAGTTCGGCTATTTCAAAGTATATGTATTTGGTTTTGTTTTTCATGTTAAAAAAAACACGTAGTCCGTCAGTTTAGCACAATTTTTTCTGAAACCGTTTTAATAAATCAAATCAATGAATGGCTTAATTTTCAGTGTTTTGATGAAACGTTTTTGTGACATTAGGACACATTTATCCAGGGATGGGACAAAATTATAGGATGCTAGTTAATCCTGGGCTGATAGTTAATATAAAAATGTCGCTATAGTTATGGTGTTGCCATTGGATTTTTCTGGGGCGAATCGTGGGTTAACTTTATATAGATTTTTTTAAACATATAAGTGGAGATAACTAGTTTTAAGAAAATACATTTTTGACAACTTACTTTCCTTAACGAGTTTTAATAAATTAAAAACATTTATTTATCCATTATTTGGTTTTTATAAAAAGTTGAAATACTGGGGGCAATAACTTATATTGGTTCTTAGTAGCAGTTAGTCACCTTTATCGATTTTTGCTTGGAATGGAGGGGAAAATAAGAGAAAATGGATAGGAAATTATACGGAAATTTAAGATCATTTTCATTCATAATTCTTATTTTTATTTATATTGTGGACACTATATCGATTTCGTCATAAGCGTCTGATTTGCCTAAAGTTTTTATTTTCTGAAAACAAAGAGATAACATGGTAATGATGTTCCTACTATCCGACTTTAATACTTAAAGTTTTAAAATAATTTGAAACTAAGACATTTTTTTTAAGATTAAACATGTTAGACAAACCTTTTACTATTTATTTGCAATTGTTCATTTGAAATTTTACAAGAGTACAAATTATTTATCTCGGTGTTATTTATATGTTAATGTACATTAAAAATTGATATTTTATTTAAAAGTATTATCATTCTTATTTATTTCCAGGTAATAATCGCGCACAGATTAAATTATATATAAATGTCACTTTGTGTGTTATGTATAATGTTGACCTCGGCATTATTCCCAAACAATCACTTATAGTAAGTATATTTTATCATTCATAAATAGGATACAATTTGTATTTATTTTTATACGTATTTGAAAGAACCAACCAAAGGTATCATATACTCGTATATATAGTGGAGATAAATGTATAACTTTACTTATTACAATTTTTTTTATTGTTGTTACATTATTATAGGCATAGAATAAAAATATTAACTTTAATGTTTGTTGTTATATATAAGGGAGCTGCTACAGATATACATTTATTATTTTTATATAATGTATATAAATATAAGAATCAAGCGATTTCGTATTTCCTGGGAAGGAGAATATATATGTATGTATGTAGAACACAACAAAAAATCCATTTTCTTGGAAAAACCTTTCTTGATGTATGTAGGAGCCCAAATACTGGAATCATTTTTATTTTTTCTAGTTGGTTTGATTATTTATTTCATTCAGTGCTTTTTTATGTTTTGTTTAAATTTCCATAGTAAAGTTTTAGATATGCATGAATACCCACGAAATTGGGATGGGATATGGGAGGCCAAATATATCCAAAGCGATGTAAATGTTATACGTGTTTCTAAAGGATGTGTAGCTGAATTTTATAAATGTACAATGTTTATTTTTTGTTTAATTATATCCGTACATTACGAATATCTATTACATTTCATATTTTTTCCATACCAATCTACGTTTGTACACACAAACACACACATACATACATATAATTATTTATATTAATAAAAATTTTATTAATATTTACAACTATTATTTGAAAGGAAGCAACTATTATTTTATACTTGTGAGAAAATATTAATTTATTACTTACGAGTATATCGTGTATTGTTGCTATTATAGTTTTGTTGTTTTTATTATTTCAAGATGTTCGGTTGTGTATATGAAATGAAAGTAATCTTATTTAATTGTTTGTTGTATCTCTCGTATTTACGATTATTACATAAATGTATATATGTACATATAAGCAAATACCCTAGCTTCCGTTTCGTGTGTGACATTTTAGTTTTATTACATTTTATTAATGGTTTGGCTTGGATATTATTCTTGTTATATTAAGTATATGCTTTTTGCCTTATTAAATCTAATTAATTGTTTATCTATATACATATGTATCATATATCCAGGTTGAAGCGGTTGTCACACGTTACGGAGTCGATTGTGAATAGTATAAACCAAAATTTTATCTGATCGAAATAATTGAATTTTCGTTTTGAACAGTAATGGAAACATATGCGATAAATTATAATTATGGTCTTCGAAGAACTTTTTTTTTAAATTTTTTTTTTGGTATGTATGTTTTATTGGTTATAAGTAAATTAACATTTAGTACAAGCGGTAACCGACCATACTATAGTGGCTGCACGTATTATTCTATATCGGACGTAGACTCAACGGCTTAGGGAATTACTTGTCCCACTTAGTTCATATGGTGGAACAAACATATTACGTGCAATTGTGAACTATATAGTATATATATAACATATACTCGTATGTATGAATATTATAGACTAATAGCATAGACTAATCTTTAAAAACTACACATTTTTACCAGAAATCGATATGGTTAATGATAGATCATTACCAGAATACAACTTCTCCAACTTATTCAAGGTGGCTTATCCTTCTAGGGATTTGTGGTTTTCGGAGGATTATCTCCAAAAATTAGACGAGTCCCTAGTCTTTTTTTCAGATGGCTCTCGTTCTAGCCTCAGTGCTGGATTTGGAATCTACTGTCCATGGTCCAATCAGAGATCATTTGGCAGTCTTGGTATTCACTGCACTGTGTTCCAAGCGGAACTCATAGCGCTGACGTATTGTGTTATGGAAGCTTTGAACTTCGCTGTTAAAAACAAAAACATTCTGCTGTGCACTGATAGCAAAGCTGTGCTCAATTCATTGAAAAATCCATTGACTGTCTCCAAACTTGTCAAGGATTGCAAACGATTCATCAATCTTCTGTGCTCCAACAATACCGTTACGGTAATGTGGGTGCCGGCTCATTGTGACATCGAAGGGAATGAGATCGCGGATTGTTTAGCCAAATCCGGTTCTCAGCTAACTATATTTGGACCTGAACCCGCGGCTCCATTATCTTTTAACTACGTCAAGAAGGTTATAAGGAGCTACGCTTTGAAAGATCTAAGAACACAGTGGCTTGCTACTGCTAGTTGTCGTTTGGCGAAGTACTTCATTAGCGAGCCCAATTTGAAGTCTACTAAATTTGCTCTATCTTTGAAAAAGGACCAGCTAAGAATCTTAGTCGCGATCCTTACGGGTCATGGTCGATTTAAGGGGCATCTCCATCGAATGGGTTTATCTCAGGATGTTACTTGTGATGATTGTCTTGAGGAAGATGATGACAGCTTGCACTTTGTGTGCAGTTGTCCAGCTTTCAATATTATTCGGCTTCAGATTTTAAGCTGTAGTTCTATTAATGTAGATCAGTTGTCCTCCATACCTTGGTTCAAACTTGTACAGTTTGCTAGGGCTGCAGAGCGCTTCTGTGATTTAGGATAGAATCCTGGGTTTGCACCATGGGCCGTCCCGGCATTGAGTGCGGAATCCGTTCGGGTTCCAACCAATATAATAAAAAAAAAATGTATGAATATTCCAAACGAAATCACAGGGTTCACTATCGACCATCACTATCATCAGAATTTTAAAAAAAATCACTTCATTTCTTTTGATAAAAATTAATTATATTTAAATTTAATAAACATCAACTTTACGTTATTTCTAATTTTAATACTTATTAATTTATAAACCACTTATTAAATATTTATATATGATTTATAAATATGTGATAAAAATTACCATAGTACCTAGGCCGAGATTTATAATATACAAAAAAATAATCACCAGACGCTCAAAGAGTACTTCTTGTCTAGTCCACTCGCGCTCTGAAATTTTAGAAATCTCCCCAACATAACACTAGTAAATTTTACTAGTACACGTAATTTTTTATTTTTTTTTATCACTTATATTTATTTAAGTTATATAGATATATAAATTTTTTTTTTTTGAAAAATAATATCCGAATTATCTTAATGTAATTCTATAAACCAAACACAATATTACTTTAATATACATTAATATGTTACAAATAACCACCACATATACACGAGTGATTTTGATTTGAAATTGATCACTAATTAATTTCTATTGCATATAAGTTTATGCACTATAATATAATCAACACATTTATTTAATTTTATAATTTTCGTGTATTACATTATTTATGTATACACAAAACTAGTATAAATGCAATGTGAAATCGTACGCTGTCCTTTATCTTAATTTAAGATGAATTCAATTTTTGTATTCCCGCTAATACTAAGTTTTGTATAGTTCCCGTATACTTAAAAAATCTTCTTTTAATTAGAATTTTTTTAAGCTGAGAGGCCATCTGCCCCATGCGGGTTTGTCCTCGTCCTCTTTAAATGGTTTCCTATAGCACGAGGAAAAACGCCCTATGCAATTAGTACATACACTATATATTATCATTTTATCAATAAAAATAAATTCTTACCAATTTGGTTATTCACAAAAAAAACTAACAATTAATCGCAAAAAAATGTATTTTAGAATTTTTTCTAAGTTCAGCATAGGCAGCAAAATAACTTACCCAAATGTATAAGTATATATGTCAGTGTTGTTCCGCCTGACCTCTCAAATTACATAGCAAATATATTAAACAAGACTAAACAGCATTCATTCTCCTGAATTTGAGCTATATACCAACTCAATTCTAAGTACATAATGATATATACCTAGTTTGGTGATTCATCAAAACAATAAAAATTAAAAATTGGGTCAATGACCGAACATGTAAAATAAAATAGAAATGTTGTTGTTGTTATTGTCTATACATAAAATTGCTATCGTTACGCCGATCGCTCATCGTTGGTGGTACAAAGGTATATCAGCCGTAACAAAACCGGACGATTTTGCCAATGTGACTTATCACAGAAAAAAAACGGAGTTCTCCTGACACCGAATCGGTGTCAAATAATACTCCACCGATCGGATACAATTTTATTTTATCCAAATGGAGTATTTATTTTGATCGAGATTGATGATGAAATGAAAACAATGCTATATCATAACTTTTGTGAAATATGTTCAAATATGTACATGTTTAAAGCGTAATTAAATAAACATTACACAAGTGTTTTCTAAAGCACACGCATGTTGCTGTAATAAAACAATATTTGTTGTCAATAAAAGTGTTAGTTGAATATTTTATAATAAAAGCGCGCGCAAAGAGTTATACTCGTATCCATAAGTAAATCAGTATATGTATGGTATCGGGAGGTACTGGATTTGTATCCCAGGATTTGAATCCGCAGAGCCAGGATTTGAATCCGCAGAGCCAGGATTTATTAAGTCAAGAGTTCAGAAGTCATGGGCCGATCCAAAGACAAAGATATTCGTTAAAGAAAAAATAAGCGAAAGAAGTTGCTATGAAATTTCTAATACATTTTGTGATGATGACAACAATTTTTATAAAATAAATTAACAATTTTTATATTATTCATCATTTGGGGCTACGCTAAAATTCGTTTCGTTGTCGCTAAAGATTGCTTTGTAAGTACCACTATGTGCATAAATCGGTAAAGTGTGCCAATAAAGTTCTCGATTGATAAATTGCCAACAACTTCCAAGTGTGTTGCTCAGTTGCTAACCAAATAAAAAGGCATTCATTGGCCACTACCGGTGCAAAATTATGTTAGCGAATTTTACCCGTTGTTTTGGTAACACGCTTATTAGATGCTTTCCCATTCGTGGTTTAAATTTCAAGCATTTGATACATTTGTACAATAGATCACGAGATGTTCCAAATTCATACAACGAACTATTCAATATTTTCTTAATAATAACAAACACAGATTCACATCATGGCATGGCAGATCGTGGTAATCATATACACAATCATTTTAAATACTGTTGAACTTTGGGGTAATATTATAGGGTGCATCAAAGGTTGCTAATGACTTTTGTATTCTATCCCCATTCGAATCATGCCATCATCGCCTACAAATAGAATTAGTAATGTTTTTAGTAGGCTCGATTTAGATACAGTGTCATTTAGATTTATGTCTTTATATTTTTAGCACCTGGTTTTCGAACTTCACTATAGGCGCAATACGGAATAAAATTTCGTTTAAATGCCTAACTTTGGATTTAAATCTCCATAAAGTACCGAATTTTTTGGCCAACTGTCATGACTTAATTGCAGCCAATAAGGTCCTGCCCACCATAAATTATGTTCAATAAGCTCATCCATGTATATACCATGAGAAGGGGTAATTCTTTGAATGGTGATTTGACCTCAATTTCCGCAGATTACACCCATATTGCCCCAAACTTCTTAACAATAACGTCAAAGATATGATCCATAACGTGATCCATAAGTATATCCAATTTCGGATATACTATACGGAGCATTTGTAACACAGCGAAGTATTTATGATTGTGCGTTCGTTGTAAAAGATCTATATATCGTCACCTGAATATTTAAGTGTTACATACGACAAAAATCTGAAATCGAAATAATCAAAGCTAAACTTTGAATGTCTCCAAATTAAAGATTTTTCAAATATTGGTAAAAAAAATTAATTTTTTTAAAAATTTGTAAGGTTCTTTAGCTTACATTAAAAGGAATTTTAAATCATACGTATATTTTTGGTTTAAACGGGAATTTAAAATTTTGAAAATTGAATATGTATCACAAATGTTTATCGTTCTGTTTGAATATATACATACTCTATGTATCAGTATTTCATACTTTTCATTTAAATATTGAACAATTATTTGCGTATGAACCATAAATTCATAGAAAATGTATATTAATGCAAATTGAACTGTGTTAACAACTCCGTACACCTGCTCTACAGTACCATGTTGGTCTTGAAGCGATAGTTTCCATTTTTTAGGGAGATACCCATATATCTCATAATTCCATTGAAGATACATATATGTCTTGAGTTTTATGCATTTATCAGGTAATTCTCTGATCATTTTTCCGGAAATAAAATCCAATCCTGGAGCTTTCTTTGGGTTTATACAATTTTTAATGGTATTTTTAACATTTATCCATTTAAATTTTAAAGGAATTAGTTTCGAAGGGTCCCCCGTAAAAGATGGTAGTTCGTTTGGTGTCGATAGTTTTTCCAAATGTTTAGAGAAAGCAGTAGCTTTTTCTACGTCACTTCTCGTCCAATGTACATCTGGTTGCCTAATTGGTGGATTCGATAATAGGCAAAATTTATCATCGACTTACACAAGAAAATGGTGTGTTTATTAGCATCCAGTGCGTTACCTCAACATTGCTGGAAGGTGTTTATGGGCACAATAATCTTCGTTCAAGTTATGCCATTGAACTTAGCAGATGATGAATATTACAATAAATTAAGAATTAGTGAAATATTTGATGACATGTTCAAAAGAAAGGACGTAAGCCCGTGCAGCTGGTTGGAAAAATATTATTTTGTAATCCGTAAGTAAATGAAAGATTCTTGGTTAAGTTTAACTCAAAATATGAGTTGGGACCCAAAGTATTGACATTTTTTGATATATTTGAGTAATCCAGATTTTTTTAATTTTTTACATTTTATAATGTCGTATATGGCAGCCTTAAATGTTAAGCAAGGCAAATGAGTGTTTGTATTTCCTACTTGACGATTTTAATTTATTTATTCTTTGGAAAATGGTAAAATAATCCACAAAAAACTAAATGATATAGCAAATTACTAATAATACAAGATATTTCCTTTCAAATTTGGTTTATAGCGTTACCAACTTGTTCTTTAATATTTTCAAGGCCAATAGTAGTCGGTATACCCTTCAATCGATATTATGATGGACATCGCATAACTTGGAGGTAGAAATAATTTATATGTTTAGTGATAATATCAGCATTTTTTTTAGTATATTATTTACCCAGCCACATAATAATTAAAGTGTCAAACCCAATTTTGATCGAAATTACAGTATTGTCATTGATTTATATCTGTATATATAGTTTATATCCACTTGACAGCGCAAACAATTGAAACTATGCTAATTTTCTATATACCAAACAAATATTGACGATTAAAACAAAATATGCAATCGATAGTATTATATCTGGATGTATATATAGCTTTAAATCTCAGTAATTATAATTACTCATCGTTATAATTTTAACTTTGAATCACCCTCAACTCCCATTAAATTAATATAATACGTCAAAAATTCACCCTTTTCTCGCTGCCAATACATCTGCTGGATATTTTGACATTTTATTATATTTTTTTTTCCGAAAATCAGTTACGAAAATGATTAATGTCTTAAAAATTCAACGATTCGAAAAAAAATAAAAACTTTGATGTAATTAAAGTGAAATAAGCAACGGATTTATCGATCGTGATTTGACCTGATAACCTCCGACCAAAATTTTCTAATACTTTTTAAGTGTCTTTATGATTAACGAATTAAAAACACTAATCATAAATTTTTTAATTTCATTTTTTTTTATAATATATCAAGTTTTTTTTTTAACAAAAAGTTCATCAATCAAATCTACGAGTATATAAATATTGCTAGGACGTGCGCATACAGTATAAAAAAGCTGAAAACTTTTTTTTTATTTTTTGTGATTTTTATCAATTACAGTTATATATTAACAGAACTGGAATAGTAATAACAATAAAAGTCGTAACGAAAAATAGTTTTAGTTTTTTTGTTTGTACTTCGAATGCAATAAATCAAATCGAAAATGGAATCAAGCTTTTTCGAGTGTGTATCATATATAGTTTTATATATAGATTTTATTTGGGTGTGGCGTATATATATGCGAAACCAAGGTTTTTATCCTTTACGAATTGTGATCTATTCACCTTCGTCGTTATGGAGTCATCCCACACATTTTGCCTCTTAAGTTTGGGGTTAAGCATCACTTAACACACAATTGAGTGTTTTCATTATTTTTTGCTCTTGTATAAAGTTCAATTTATTTAAATTTTCTACTTTTTCTCGTTATTGTATTTTGATTTTTGTTTTTTTTATCTTCTACCATAGAAAGACGACAAAAAATGTAGAAAATTTATAAATAAATAAATAACTATGTATATAAAATCATAAAAAAAGGGTTGCCTTATCCAAGCATGTAATCAAAACAATATAATTAATATTAATTTGTTATTCGCTAATTAAAATAAAAAATAATTCCATTTTCTTAACAATAAAGATGTATAAAAAATGAAAAAGTCCTAGAGAGAGCGCAAAAATTTTATTCACTCGTCTCTGTGTGCTTTTAAAATTTTTGTATTTATAATTGCTTTAAATACAAAATAAAAAATAAAAAGTTGAAAACAACAAAAATAAAATGGAAATTTAAAAAATAATTAAATTTTTCTAGTAAATTTATACTTGAAAATTTGTTGTACACAATAAAAAATAAAAAATATTTTGTTTACGCAGTTCTTAAAAATTTAATCGTTGGAAAATGTTTAATCATATTTCGATATACATACATGCATACATATATATACACAATTATGTATATACAAATCAATAAATAAAATAAAATTATTTTTAAATTAATGACATATTTTTAAATTAATTGTTATTCGCGGAAAATATTATTTATTTATTCGTTTGGTTTTTAATATAATTTTTGAATTGAAAAATTTTTGTTTTAAATATTTTAAAAATTTTCTTGTATATTGAAATAACCCCAAAATACTTTTTGTCTGGGCAATGGTTTAACCAACAATATTTATACATAAATAAATGAAGTGGTACATAAAAAGCTTTTAATTATGTATTATAGTAAACGGAATGTTGGTACGAATTGTACATATATGTGGTTTAAAACTTCAATATTATGAATTGGTATTTCGAGTATAATTTCATTTTTATATAGTTGGGTTTTTAAAATGTGGTTTGTATCATGCATATAGTGTTGTTACCAATATAATTAATAGTAGATCAGATTGTTGAAAAACATTTGTGAGTTTATATTTCCTTTGACGTTTAAAAAAACACAGCCTCATAATTTTTCGGCAGTCATACAAATTTTTCATTTATTTCATTTTTTTTAATTGTACAGAGGAAGATTATTGCCAATTTAAATTTTTACTGTGCATAGAATACACGTAATAACTTGTACTCATTAGGTGTTTATATAACGAACTAATATTAAATTTAAAATCCAAAATTAAAAATAATTACGAAGCAAACCGGTGTCTATTCCGTCTTAGTCGATTTTTTGTAAATCTAATATTGGTATTACTTTAACATTTTAAGGGTTATATTTTATTTTAGTTCTTTAAATTGTAGAAAATTGATTTAAGAAGTAATATATTCTGAAAAGATGAAAATAGATAAACTATTGGTTTTAGGCAAATTATTGAAATAAAAATGGAATAGGCTCGTTTTGCTATAACGAAGGTACAGGAATAGACGAATTTTGCAAATTAATTATGGTTGGTTTTGCTTCTTCATACTTGGGATAATTTTTCAAAAACAACACACTACTTTACTTTAGTAATACGTCATTGGATTTATTTTTGAAGGAACTCTTAGGAATTTTAAAATTTAAATTTAAATTCAAAATTAAACATAACTTTTGGTAATTCTTTCGTCACACACAAAATTCACAGGATAATTTTAATAAAATAAATAAAAATAATTTCCATATAAAATAAATAAACAGAAGTAAAATTCGAAGATCTCCAGGTTCTCCTCACTATAATTGAATCTTCATTTCGATCAGTGATAATTGGCTCTTCAGCTGCACTTTGCATTACGTTTTTGTAAAAAACTTAAGCTGAATTTTCTTTCCATTCAAGCCTATCGTAGTCTGACAGCTTTTTTTTATGGTCACCCTGGTTGAATCGTGGCTAGCCGCATTGATCTGATTGTTTTACCTCTTTTCTGAACTGATTTAGCTATACCAATGTCAAATTTATAAAATGTTTCTGCTCTTATTACACATTCTTTATTCTGTTTCCTGGATAGTATCATTGATTTGAACTCCTTAAATATTAAGTGTCATATTCCGGGTGGCCTTACGTGATTACCTACCTCTGTTTTAAAATAAAGCACTGGACAATCCTTACCAATACTAAAAGTTGTACCAACTTTACGATAAATATTTATATAATCTGCTCGTTATTATGAACTTTTCCCCCAACTAGATAATAATAATTTTGGAAGATTAATCGGTATGAAGTACCGGCTTACGTATATACACAAACAAATTCGAGTAGCTGGATTTCAGTATTGATGTGAGGTGTTTTGCCGCATTGCATATGTTAGTACAAATTTAAAACTTTGAAAAAAATTCTCTTGCAGCCAAATTCCAAATGTATTTTTGTGCAGCCGAGGGGTTCATATTTAACTAATAAATTAAAACCTTTCCTAAATCTGAAAGATATGTAACTTAGGACAGCAGTGTTTTACTATCTTGTATGTTAGTACAAAAGCCAAATTTTGAAAAAAAAAATTCTGCTGATTAAGGAAACCTTTTATATTTTTTAGTTAGATATATTCTCTTAACTGGACAAAAATTCACGTCGTCATTTGAGTTTCACAAAAATTGCATTCAAATTTATTTAGGGTTAAGACAAACTTCACGTTATTGGACATATATGAGTGAAATTTGTCTTAAACGTTGATTTTGTAACATTAGGACAAACTTCACGTGAATCGGAGCTTCCAATAATTTTGAAAACTACTATCAAAATTTTGAAGTATTTGCTTGGATAATATAACACGATACGTTTGCTCCTAAGTCAAAATGCATGTTCGGTAAAAGCCTCATGTCAAACTGATGGTTGTTAAAGCGATATCCACTATTTTATTATCACAAAAAGCTACCATTATCATTTTTAAATACATAACATGTGGAATTCTCCGGGTCAGAACAAGATAATTAATTGCAGTGGATCATATATAATAAATTTGTGCACCCGATCTCGTCATAATAACAATGCATTTTTACTGTTTGCGGCTAAAAATATAAAATGCCCCATCATATAATTATGGGGGTTATGGTGAATTTAATCTAGTCTGTATGGCTGCGGATAATTAAATAATGCCCACCGTCATCCAATAAGGACGTATTACCAAAATGTAAGAAGGAGCTCTTGAGTACTATAACTCCATCGATTTTGTTTACCATTGAGCTTGTAAGCACTCAATTTGCTTGCTCTATTAAAAACCATTTTTTAAATTACATTTACAATAAAGGTTTTGAAGGATTCATTTTATTTTCATTTCATTGTAAACTTAACAATGCCTTATCTAAATTTTATGATAGGCACTATGTATTTCTTGGTATTGAGAAATTCATACCACCGTAACTATACAGTCTTAAAATAAAAACACTATAAAGAGTTAACCATCATCGAACTCATCTAGCTTGTTTATTTTTTTTATGATTCTATTTATAAAACTGGACTCCTAATTCTAATTCTTCCGAATTTTAGTCCTGTTATTATTTTATGTAAACGCGCCCAGTCTCTAACATCTTAGTTACGACTATCCTTTAGCAGATCACTAGAAATAGGTTATTTTACAGACTACAGGACGCCCCCTCATGTTGTTCCAGTCTTTTTATGATAAATTCAATTGAAGACAGTTCGCGGGCTGTGTTATCGATTTCAAGAAAGCATTTGGTCTCCCACGAGATTTCGGAAAGTAGATATAGTTATGGTCACTCCACCTTTATATTGTGGATGGAATCTTATCTGTGTGGTCGTAAACAGTCAGTTCACCACAACAATTGCTACTCGAGTGAGTGTAAAGTAATTTCTTGGGTTCCTCAAAGAAATTGGATAGAGTAAGTGATTGTTCACTTCTCCGTTGTGATCGTTCAATTTTCACAAAGCCGTTGCTTTCTAAAGAATCTCAATTTTTGGTTTTGTGATTACCATAACAAGCAACCATTAACTCATCTTCGATGGCTTTCTTCGTTAGTTGAGCATTTCAAAGAATTTTCCGAATAGTTTAGCTCTCTTTTGTCGTTGCATTGTATATTTTGAATAATAAAACGATTGAATCATAAGACAATACCGTGGAACTGTTAAATAAAATTAAATGTTGCTAAGATCATGGTGGTGATCACGGTCAAATCGTATCACACTTTAACATTCTCAACAGGTTAATGTCTACTGCGTCCGGTAATTACAACAAAAGAATAATATTTCGAAAAAATAAAAAAACATGATGATGGAATTTTGGATATTAAAGAATTTGAAAGGCTTAAAAGGAATTTATATCTAAAAGAAAGGACATAACTAAAAATTTCAATCTGGGCTGGAAGAAGAGGTCTCCCTTCGAAAGCATTAGGTGTAAAAGAATACCATTGGATACATCTTAGATGAAAAATTAAACCTCCTAACAACAAAAACAAGGATATAAAGAATTTAAAAAAGGATATAGTTTAAATTATGATGCTTTGTCAATACCGTTTCTCTACCCCTTCGTTTTCTTGTCGGCTTAAACTAATAAAATCAGAAAAATAAACTTAAGTTATTTTAATATTTAAACTGAGCTGTTTCCTTTTGTGTTCTGTACTTTATTCTAATTTACACTAAATCTGGAAGTAAAAGTAACGCCATTTGTTCTTTTCCCAAAACTAACTTAAAATATGTGGATGGATTTTTAGTTGACAGTTTTACTTCGTCTCCGCCGTTTACATGCTACCAAAAATAATGCAGCGCCAACCAAGATTTTGTTAATCACTATGACGATAACGTTAAACTCATTTTTTATTTTTTTTTTATTGAGATAAGTCTATGACATGAAATTAGGAGATTTTAACGGCTACAAGTCAGAGTTTTTAATTGACCATCTACACATTGTATATCATATGAATTACACCAACAGGATTGTTAGTGTGGTGGTTAGAGTTGAAGCTAATAACCAAGTGCGGTAACGGTCGATGGTTCGATGCTCAGCAGAGCAATTGTAGGTTTTGTGATCGATATTTATTTGAACCTCGGTCGTCAGGTTGATGTGATGAGTGCAAAGATAGAATAAGACCATTATTCTTCAGTAAAATAATACAATATTCGAGAAGCAAGGCGTAAACAAAAATGAACAAAGGCACGGGGCGGTGAGGAAGGAATAGAATACTGCAATTAATATGCAATTTGCAATTATTACGTCAAACGTCGATGATGGTTTGTTTAACTTTTTTTTTCGCGCTGTGCAAACTCGCGGTCCGCGGTGGAATGAAAGAATGGCCGGCAACCGAAAACATTAGTTCCACTCGCTTTATATTTCTGGGTGCTTGTGATCCCAGCCAGCAAAACAGCCAATCATTGTGCTGTTCTTATTCTGACCAGCACATCCATCAGACACTAATCTGATGGTATTTATATTTTGAAGCTCCATATTACATAGGCGGTGATAGACTCAAGATGAAATTTTGCTAGATCCTTTCTGGTGTACTTTTTCCATCCAATGGTACAAGAAAACACTATTTTGTGTTAGTTTTGAGTGCCCTTTCCCGATTACCATTCCAAGCAGATATAAATATAGTTGGTGACTAGATATGCCCCCTTTAGACAGCACCATATTGTTTTCACAGTCGAACGCAATTGTTAATTGCCCATCATTTTCGAAATCTAGCATCTGGAAGAATGCTTTGCCACGTAATTTGTGTATTCGAAGCATCGTAATAAGCAGCTATTTTTTGCTGAATCTCCTTAGGAAAAATAATACCCTTAGTAAAAATTTTTGGCAAACTGTTTTGAGGCTACCATTAGATTTAGAAATTCCATATGAAATTGATACAGATTTACGGCTCTCATTTCTTGGTGAACGATCCGTTCGTGTTAGAGGCTGCATCACACAATACTTTAAAATCAAGCGATTTTCGAATCATTTGGTTTTATTGCATTTAAATACACTGCCTTTGTGGTTGCATTCAACCATTCGAGGACGCTTTGTAGAAGAATATCTGAAACGAACATAGCAAAAATTAAACCTTGAAAAATTATTGGCCAGAATGAAATCTATACCTCTTTTCCCTTGCAATTTCACGTTTCTAAGGATTCCATGGCCCGTCTTTTTGAAATAGGCTTTGTTTGCTACTCGGGTTTTCTTAAATATATAAATGCACAGGAATAGGCACGATAAGCAAAGGTTTGCTTCTAAACGGCACATTTACTTTGATTTACTTAAATTAAATTTGAAAAATTACATAAACATATATTTAACTGTTCTGTTTGTGGCTGCATATTTCCTGACTTTATCCTAGATTAGTGAAATAATCAAATAGTACATTTTGGAACTGTTGAGGTGGGCTAATTCTTCTGATATTTGCCGGCAATGAGTTCCAAGTGGCTATGCACCATCAATAAAAAAGACCTAAATCTAAACTTAGTATAGTGCCTTAGTAAGTTGTGAATATATTGTAAACAAGCATTAAACGCGACTTGGAGTCTTCTTCAATCTATTGCACTTAATGTCTTCGGAAATTGCCAACATAGCTGTAACAGTATACTATGTTTAGACGGAGACCCGGATTGCAATTCAAGTATTAGTTTATTATTTTATAATGAATGCTCGTCGATTTGACGACATATTAACATTTCTAATGCTTTATAGAGCATCGGGAATAAACTAATACAGGTCTCAAGTCTTTCACTTTTGGGATCATTACATTTAGCTATATAGGAATTATTTTAGATACTTTATCTATATTGGATTGTGGAGGTTTTGAAACAAAGAAGGAGTTAATTTCATTCGGTTCAAATTGTATTGCGGTTGCAGGTTTATCTGGCATTAACTTGATAGGCGATAGATTTCATGATTGTCCACGAACTTAGTTCTTTTACATGTTTCGTAAATCCCGATTTACCACTGCTCGTTCGATTTTTGCATTAAACCACGGCGGATTAGTATTAATATCAGATTTGACTATCTTTTTGACCGGCAAAAATTTATCATAGGGGCTAACAATAGAGAGCTAGTAATAATAGCGTTCATCTACTCTGCATCTGTCCTAGTCTAGCGTACAGCAGAACAAAATTTATGGGTACTTCCCCATTGAACGATCTCACGGATCTTAGTAAGATCGGGGTCCGGGACTTTAAACATTCTTACTAAGCTCAGGATGGTTTAACGAGTGAAGAGGAGGCAGCTCAAATGTGGTATAGCTACGGACCAACTATGTGTCTATGCTAGCCCTCTAGGAGGGCCACCCTTACCTAACCTAACCTAACAATACAGTTAAATATATCCACTTGGAAATCAATATCAGGAGAAAGATAAATTTGATTTCACGGCATTTCTTGCGCTTCTTTAATAACCACAAGGTATAACAGATAATTGAAGTTACAAATACCGTTTGTTTAAACCGTTATGATACTCCCGTTATAACGCGATTTAGATAATTAAAATTACAGAGCAAATAACACCGCGAATAAGAAATTTAGAATTCTTCTTAAAATAATAATAAAGTGATAATTAGCTGAACGTAAACTGCAAGTCGCGTATACGTACGGGGAATCAAACATCCGCTATCCCACTTCTGACACCAATGATAATGAAGCGGAACGTTTTCCGTTTCGTAGAAATATGAATTGTGGATTGCGCTATGGATGCGAGTTTATAATGATGAATATTCGCTCTTGTCGCGATCTCAAAATGTGCTCAGAGAGATTAAAAACAACAACAACAAAAAAACTAACAAATCTAATGAAATTGATTACTCGTAAATATTAATTAACATAAAATTATCATTCACATAAAATGACATGATGAATTTTAAATGTATGTCTGAATATTGTTGATGAGCAATTACGGATGCTGTTCATTATCAGAGGATGATTTGTTAAGCCATGGTTGTAGTTGTCCGCGCTGTGTCAGACAAAGCTCCCAAGGGTTATTTGCCGGGGTTTCAGCGCTAGAGGATATATACTACTTACGTTTCCAGCATGGGTCCAGTGTGGCAATGAGTGCGAAACTTGCGTAGGTTGCAATCCATTTAATAAATAGATAAAAAGCATATTGTAACTTTGACATGCAACGCTATATTGAGTCTAGACTTTTAACTTGAATAATTATTTATATTTTTACTCTGTACGTGGATTTAAGTAATAAGATTAAATCTGAAATAAAATAAATATTTACATTTTTTTTTAAATTATGAAAAAAGTGGTCTAACAAATCTTACTTATGGGTCTGGAAAACGTGTCTACGCCACTAGATCTGAGAAACAATTCACAATCGATAATTCCAGTAAACCATACCAAAATAACACGTCACAAAATTGGACTAGCACTTATAAATAGACTTCCGTTGATAATAAAATTAATAAAAACACAAATTTTATGTTTTAAAGCTCCTTTGATTTACCACGGAATTGACCAAACCTTAGTCTGCATAAAAATAATTTCTATTTGTGTTTCATTGATCATATAATCCAAAACCAGATAATTTTCACCGACAATGGTCTATTATACATATGTTACAATCATAAAGGAATATTTAATAACAAAAACGTTTATTTGTACCCCTGACCGACTGCGGCCATGATACCAAATTGATTTATTTTAATTTTGAGTTATATATGCAAATAACCATATATGAACATACACATAAAATTAATAAATAATAAATTTTTATATTCCTAATTATTATGCTTATTATTATGTTTATTACATGAATTTTATAATACCCGTAATTTTTTTTGGAAAACGCACAATGTAACTTTCATAATGTAAAAAGCTCTCCGAATAATAAAAGGCACAAAAGGAAGAAATTAAAAAAAATTTATAATAAAATAACCATAAAATCCAAAACACACTAAATAAAAATAAGCTTTTGTTATGTTTTTTTTAGATTAATTTAGTGTATGTGAAAAGCCATTAAAAGCTTAGTTTTCCGAAAATTAGTAAAACGCGGTAATTGGTGGGCGCCAAAAATTTCGTTAAACATAATAGAAAAACTTTCGTATGTCACGCTAATATTATAAACCGTTTTAATGTCCGTCAAATTACTATATATACATACATATTGTAGCAATGGCCCAACGTGGTACATTGACTTACACCATTTTATTATGGCCACAAACACGTTTTTGAGTGCAAACCGTTCGTTAAGTTTTGTTATCTTGAATTTAAAAATAAAAAAAACCATGTACATGACTTACGTAAATATAATACAGAATTATTTTATAAACATGAAACAAATATTTATATACAAACATTACGTCATGTACACAATAATCTACTCTAGTTAAATAATGTAAATGAATATGTAATTGAATTTTTAGTTTTTCAACCATTTAAAACTAAAACGCCGTTTACGACGCGTTTATACCATTTACACGCGCATGAAAAATTAAAATGTCTATATACAAAAATTTGTGACTGCATGATGTCTACGCGCTCATATACATACATATTATTTTTCATTGTTGACTGAATTTTATTAAACTTGCGATCATCATATCACGTAACTCATGTTTAGCTATATATAGTAGAAAGTAATTAAAAATATATTTAAATACTCGTACCCTGTTCAAATAACTATTATATGTTATTGTTACGTGTGTTCTATGGAATATATGAAAAGGCGCGCGTGGTTTGATTAGAAAAATTAATTGACATCTATTTGGGTCGAACGGTTACAAAATTGTTTTGTGTTGTACATATATTAGAGCAGACATAATTCTTTGATGTGACATTATTCACAACTTATACTATAACATACATTTCTGGGACGTTTAAATTTATATTCGTCTGCCGAAGACTTAGTGGTTCTCAAGCATTTTGCCTTATTTATCGCCTTCAGTATATATTTGTAGACGATACTCTAATTCGCATCAATATATGATTAATACGAATTGTAACCTACTGGAAAAACTATATATAGGAAATTAATACAATCCGTTTCCATATTTAACATTTTAATACTTTCAATTAAATTGAATGGAATCAATAGTCCAAATATTCGATCAATTACATTTATACCTGCACTCTGGATGCTTGGTTTTTCAGCAAATTCTCACTGACTATTGATTATAATTAGTACTAGTAATTATAAGATTTTGGAATAGCTGTTCAAAATAGAAATGAATTGGTGCGGTAATTCAGCCTACACAAGGAAACCTTTTATAGAAACCAAAATCTAGCACTTAAATATTTATGCCTTTAATGAACCATTTTGACAAAGTTGGTAATCGATACTAGACCTATACCAACTAAAAATTCAAAAAGGTCGTAACATTGTGGTTACTTTGATTGAGAGCTTCGTGGACCCAAGTGTAATTTACGAACACTCTCATGCCAAAGCTTTTTTAACTATCTTATATGCAAAAAAATACTACATTCAATGTTCCTACCAAGTAGAACTTGATTCATCTGCGAAAAGGTGGAGGAACAGTGTTTGGACTACTTATCGCTACTCAGTTGGAAATTAAATCGTGCTATAAAATCACTTAGATTCGCTTACTACCTTACTACATAAGCTAACTATATGTATATATCAAGATACCAGAATAGATGGTAAACGCTTCTGATTTCAAACCTTATCAAGTTCATTTGGAAAAGTGTTACGAATAAATCAAACTGCATAAACCAGAAAAACCCACCAGAATATCATCTGTTCGATACATCTTTCTAAACTAAAAGCATGTCACCAACCCCTTCAAAACTACTTGAAAAATCGACGAGGCTGCATCTGAGACACGACCACAGAACGTAAGACCAACTTGTAGAAAATAAACTTTAAAAACTGTTGGCGAGATCTCGTTAATTTCAGTACAGAATAAGGCTGGCATGAAGCCCCATACAATATGTAGAAGATCAATTAAATTGAACCTGGAGCTATGTGTCCTTACCTTTTACTGGTAATGGCGTAAGGCAAAGGACGCAGATAGGTAAACTGCAAAACAGTTATTGAAGAGCTTTGAAGTCCAGAACAATTTTTTAAAAATTTATCACAAAAATCACAATTTCTGAATCGGAAATTCTCAAACTGTCAGACACGAAAAGGGTTCATCAGACTTTTTCGAATTATGAATTTTGATTTTGAATTAAATTCTGTATTACCCAAATTCAAATTTAGTTAATTTTTATTTAATTGTTGAAAGTTTTCTTAACACTAACGATTTTTGATGATCGAATTTTATCAGAATATGAATTTTCAAATCTTTCGTATTTTCATTAATCTAAGTTTAAGATGGTTTTCTGAAACAGTTTATTGTTTTGGAATATCAATTCGATTATTTTGAAAATAATAAGTCTTTTGATATTTCAAATTTAGCATACATATTTTTAAATCTGAATTTAGTGTTAAGTTCAACATAAATTGTGTGAATTTTCTGGGTGGAATTTTATCCCTTTCAACTTATTAAATTTTAATATAATTTAAAATTTTAAACTTAAAATTTTGTAAATTTCAGGATATAAAATTTGAGCCTTAAGAATTTTGAAACCGAATTTTACAATTCTGAATTCTAAATTATCCGAAATTGGAAAATATTGAATTTCAATCAATTTAAAGAAATCAATTAATTTTGAAATGTTAAATGTTAAATGGAAGTTTTAAAATTCAAATTTCAATTTCATGTTACAATTCTGGATTTAATATGTCAATCAAATTTACATTTTTAAATCGAAATTTTACATAATTTTAGTCGACGAATTTTCTTCGAGAGTGAATATTGCTCCGGTTAACCCATCCGGCACATGGCTGTCATGAAAGGCACTACTAGATATTCATATATTTTAACAACTTTTATTCTCAGACCACTAACAGACACCAAAGAAGTTCGAGTCTTCCTTTAAGTTTTGTCATGATTATTTTCTCGAAGGATACCACTATTTACTACACCCTGCCACAATCGACCATCTTGTCTATATGAGTGGTCTATTGCCTTTTTGCTGTAACAAAACCATTTCGTCCGCAAATGCTACTTCTTGGACACCGTTCATACTGCTAATGAAAACAATATTTCAGAGGTGTGACTCCATTCTTTTGAAGTGTACCATGGTTAGTGATAATAGTAGCAATTCTATCAGAAATATTGGTATATGATCCAGTAAAAATTTGCCGGGAAATTAATATTCTGTATCTTTATCAAGACATTTGGCCACCACAGATTATCCACAGCACTAAATATATCTAGGAATATACCTAAAGTGTACTTTTTCTCAGACTCGCTATATGCACCACTGTTCTGGAGTATGTTCATCAACCTTCCAGTAATCAATTTCTCAAGTAGTTAACCTAAGACTGGCAATAAGTCTATAAGATTTATGATCGGTAGGGTTTGTGTCACATCCCTTTCTTGAGACAATTATTCATAAAATTAATGATTTTTGACCGTATTACAGACCACGCATGCTGAACCACTCCGACCTCGATTTCGGGTAGTTGTGTTTTAATGAGCTTTTTGTAGTTTCTTCCAAGCACAAGTTTGTTTGTCCGCAATCGCGAACTACGGTACTGAGTATACATCCTTTGTTATCAGTTTTCCTTTGCTGAATTTATATACAATTTCCCATAGTTTGGCATTTGCATGGTCACTATTGGAATTTTCCAAGCTGCATTGGCTTGTTTCATTAATACTTTTGAAATATGCGTTATGACATGCAACATATAGATTAGTCGTTTACTTGTTGTTGTGAGATCTACTTCCTTTTGATAATGCTTGCGTAGTTTTTGAGCTGTTTTAGGTAAACTTTTACTACAACCCATGATGAGTAGGCTAGTCAGTCTCCGCTGAACTAGGTTTTATTAGTAATACGTAGACTCTTCGTCAATCCACTCCAATTGGATTCCAATACATTTTGAAAATTTTCCCAATTTCCACGTTTTATCGCATATCGCCGTATTTTGTTTGATTGCTGGATATCTTTGTGTGCCTCATTTAGGATCGTGGTAACAACAACGTTGAGTACGAAAAGGATAAAAAATGGCGTATAGATGTTCATGGACCACTATTGAAATATAATTTAAAAACACATTTGGTGGTCGCAGCTAGTTTTAATGTTGAAATGTTTTCTAAATTATGGATAATAAAAGAGGAATTCAGATCCATTTAGATCATTCAGATCCATTTAGAGTAATAGCAATTTTATAGACAAATGAAATGTGATTTATTTACTAGTGTTTTTGATGTCCTTAAATTGATCTCGAGTTTCAAATGCTGTATCCCGGTAAATAGCACTGCATCAAAATAATGAGAATGCTTTATTCAATAAATTCTTCTAATACATATTGACAAATTATATAACAGATAAAAAATTTATTGAACAACCTACCAGCTATATTTAAATATGTACATATATGTAATATCGGGCGTAAGCCATTCTCTATTACTAAAAACATGCAAGAAGTGCTGGACATCACATTTGTCTCAGATTTTATTAAGGAGAGGGTGAAAGAACCGGAAAGTATCCGAAGACCATTCTTTTACTGACCATTGTAATCTCCAGTATGAAGTGGATACAAAACCCACTAGTAAACCATCCTACAGTAATAGGAAGAAAACTGACTGGAATTGGTTTAGAACCATTCTGGGTACCTTATTACCGGTATCGGCTCCAAACCCACCTGCATCTACACAGGAGCTTTATGTTGCAACCAAGCTATCTGATGCTTTCAACAAAGCAATGTTAGGTGCATGTCCTATCAGTAGGCCCTTGGGTAAATCTCATCCCCCTAGTAGTCGAGAGAACTCCCAAGTACTCGTACGAAATGCAGGAGGCTGTTCAAGAAAGCGAGGAACATAAATGTTGCTGCAGATTGGGACTGCTATAAGGAAGTCCTCAAAACTTACAAATTCGAACTAAGTGCAGCCAAAAAAGGGCCTGTAGGTGAAATACAGATTAGAGCAGAGTAGTATACAGGATTCCTCGGAGGCGGCGAGACTACGCAAAGTACTATGTTCTAGTCCTTCCATCCCAAGTTATCTACAAAGAACGGATGGTTCATGGACTACGTGTGGTGAGAGGAATCCGCGGAGGTATTACTAGAAACTCATTTCCCGGAAATTTAAAAAAAAATGGGCGGAAAATCTTATGAGCAATAAACAATCTTAAGCCATACAAGTCGGCAGGACCTGATGGCATTATCACTGCGGATATCCACCGAATTGACTTAACCCTACCCTGGCTGGAAGTCATCTGCAAAGGCAGTTTGGAACTTTGTCACATTCTTAGAAAATGGACTGAAGTAAAATTAATACTTATACCTAAGGCGGTAAAAACCTATCATTTCTATCCCAAAGACTTTAGGCGTATAAACTTATCCTCTTTTCTATTAAAATAACTGGACAGACAAATAGCATACTGTAGGGGACGATCGGAGGAAACAACTCTCCACTTCCTTATTGGTCCGATTTAGAAATCATTTAAATATAAGGAATATTCAATGATTACTTTCTTGGATAGGGTGCCTTTAGGCAATCACTCGCCTTTAGGCAAATAGGCTGGATAATCTCCCGGCAGATACGTGAGCAAACAGAACAACGAAAGGTGGGGTTTTATCCCTCCTTCTTTGGAACTTGGTCAGTAATAACCGGTTACTAAACCTGGAAGGGCAAGGCTTCAAGGATGGTGGGTGATGTTGCTATTGCGGTCTTTATTCTTGCACGCTGAGTGAGCATATGCAGTGCGCACAAAACCCACAAAAAATGGAACTGGTCCGCTTTACCAGGAAGCACAAACTTCTTCAGTGTGACCCGCCAATATTAAATGGTACTCGCTTGATCTTTACAGATAGAGCGAAATACTTCGGGCTACTTTTGAACAGCAAGCTAAGCTAGACACCGTAACTGGAGTGAAGAAAGCTACTGTAGCGCAAAAATTACATTGGTATGGAGCCCCGCATCCACATAGTACACTGGCTCTACTTCTCCTGAGCAGCTTGCATCTTGCACAGCCATTCGGTTTAAATCCCTATCTTTGTGGACATGTAACAATATAAGGCAATCTTCCATCCTATACGCAACAGGGGTATTCCTGAAACTACCGACTACGCTATCCCTTTGCCATCTGTTGAGGAGAGATTCCAAACTGACCACAGAGAACTAGGTGAATGAGACAGTTATGGACAATGAGGCGATAAACTTGATAATAGTTGAAGCATAATATAATATCTACGAGGGATATTTGCATTTTTACAGCCAGGCTGCTATTAAAACGCTGCAATCATACCCTCAGACGTCTGGTAATTTTTCATGCGATGGCTGATCAGTTCCACATTCGCTTGACGTGGGTGCCAGGGCACTTCTTTATCGTAGGGAATGTAAAGGCAGATGAGCTGGCCCGCAAGGGCACAGCACGTCTTATGTCACAAAGCAGGCTGGGTAGATAAATACCGATTGATTCTTGTAAACTGCTGCTCCACGAAGAAGCCATAAAAGAAACGATTGTCAGATGGTCTAACGCCAGTTCCTGTATTATAGCCAGCCAGATATGGTTAGTCTTGACCGGCCCAGATCCGCCCAACTGATATCGCTTCGACAGTACCATATTGGTGTGGTCGTGTGAGCTATAACAGGATTTCTGCCGTAGCTGCGGTGATGAGGAGGAGGAGAAAACTGTGTTCTATCTATTCTGCACCTATCCTAGTCTAGCTACAGCAGAATAAAATTTATGGGAATATTTCATTTGGACGATCTGACGGATCTTAGTAAGATCGATGCCAGGGGCTTTCAACGCTATTCGTAAGCTCAGGTTGGTTCAACGGGTGAAGAGGAGGTAACCGAAATGTGGTACAACTACCTTATAACCTCACCTTGACTAGTTTTCTTGAATCAAGTTTATTTTGTTACTTTTCTATATATGTATGTATGGTTGTGTGTATTGGTTTCTTATGTTGCTTTAATCAATTAAGATCCTGGTATAATAATAATAACATTTTATAGGTTGACTAAGTAATCCATTACTGGCCCCTTACTTAGTCAACAAGGTTCGGATATAGCTACACAAAATTAGTTTGCTCGTACTCTAACGCAATTTTACTATACCAGTCGATTTCGGTCCTTTTTATTCTTTAGTGAATTAATTTCCAAATTTATTGTCTCGAGTGAATTAATTTCAACTTTTTTTTGTAAAATTGGGTTTAATGTAAAAGGACTTTTGTTCATATATCAATAAATAAATTTTCAAAAATTTTGCGCAGAGGGCTACGGCCCATATTAGAATACCATTGACAGCATTCAACAGCTTTATATATCTTTGTTCCAATCTATATTGTCTCCATCTGAGAATAATTGGTTTTGTTTATAAATATTTATATCCAATTATTTGTTCAAAAATATTAAACTTATTGGGTCTGTTTTTTTTTGATATCGGAGAAATCAGAGACATCAGAGAGATTATTTATCGGATATATTCGATAATTTTTTTCTCTGAGTTTTATCTGTCAGATCAAAAATATTTTATTTTGTGTTTTTTTTTAGTATCGGAGAAATTATTTCAGATATATTTTTTTCGAGGTTACAAGTGGATTTAAAGCGAAGTGGTCAACAAGCGAATTTTTTAAATTAATTTAATAAAAAACATAATAAAAATAAATAAAAATAAATTTTAAATTTAATAGAAAACATAAAAAAAACTGCTAAAACATAAAAACGTCAAACAAAAATCCGTACTTTTTTTCAGAAAAAAATATCGTATCTGATAATTATCCGAGCGTAAAAAAAAACGACTCAGAGAGATAATTTTTTTCTCGGATATTAAAAAAAAACGCATATCTGAATTTTGACAGTAAATTTATCTCTCCGATTTCTCCGATATCAAAAAAAAACAGACCCAATGTAGACTCGCATAAATGTTGTACAAAACTCTTTTTTTGTAGTACAAAACCTTTACAGTTTTTTCAGCGAACTATTTTAAAAGATTAAAAATAAAAATTGATGAATAATTTTTATTTCTTTTGTTTTTAATCAATTACTTACTTAATTTACTTAAGACTAACTTAGTTATTCTTTATTAGTTCTATTGATATATTTACTTTTAGGTGTCTAATTACAAGCTGAACAAATTTAAATGTAATGTCGTGGGTCGTTTTGCTAATATAGTCTTTCGATGTTGTTTGTGTACACGTTATCTCTTTCGTTTTGTTAAAAATGAAGCATGCGAAGTAAAATAAGGCAAATCGAATTGGCTTAATACCAAATCAACCCCTATATATATGTACATATCGAAAAAATAACCAAATAACATTAACTGTTGACGCTAAGCAGGGTTTCCAGAAATGTATAGCATGCATGAGAAAAAATATAAATTTTGTATATTTATGTTTATATACGTATATCCTGACAGTTGACGTTTTGCCAAACCAAAAAATTATTTAGGTCAAAAAACAAACCGAATTACGAATTTTTCGATATTCTTTATTAAAATTACATATGTTATTATAATATATAATATAATATTATAGCCTTATATTATGTATTATTATATAAAATGAAATTTTTAAGGATCGATATTAGACACGGCGATGCAAATTGCATATGCATGTTTGTACATGTATACATAATATATGTACTTATAATAGAATATTAAATTACAACTCTTCTATACCATATACCGCATATATGGATTTTGTATTAGAAGGTAGGTAATTCATCATTACTCATTAGTCATTAGATTACATATCAAAATAAAAGCAACCGCCCAATAAAGGTTACGGCAAGGGGCCTCCATCCAACCTGTGCAATAAAAGACATTATGGAAGATCTCCAATGACAAGGACTGCAAATAGAAAATGCAGCAAATATAATAAAAAGTGAGAAGGTCAAAGAAAGGTTCGAATTTAAAGTTACTAAAACAGGTCTCCCGTTATTTATGTTAACTTTCAATAACAAAGAAAAGATAGAAGCCATCAGCCATACAAGAGCTATTTTAAATATGAGGGTTAAAATAGAAGCACTATACGGAAATCCACTAGGCTTATAGTGGAATGCAAGAAGTGCTAAGGTTTTAACCATACGCAAAAATACTGCAATAGAGAGCCAAGATGTGTAAGTGCCTTGGAAGGCATCCAGCTCAGGCGTGTCAACTAAATAGAAATTCCCCTCCAACGTGTGTGAACTGCAAAGAGCAACATCCTGCAAACTACAGAGGGTGCATAGTAGCTAAAGAACTACAAAAAATTAGAGACAAATCACGGCAAGGTTCATCATATTATAAAACGCCGATAGCCAATAGCGTAACCACCAACCTAGGAAACTTTACTACATCGAATAAAGTAACTGATCGCAAGTCGTTTTCACAAGTGGTGGCATCCGGACTACAAAGTACGACCCCACACAAATCAGTAAATTTCAAAGACTCCAAAGATAGATCTATGCTTGAAAAAATATTTAAAAGCATCGAAGCGCTAAATACACGGCTTATAAGACAAGAGAGATCAATGTTTGTTCAATTTATTGTCTTCCAAGACATAATTTAAATAAAGAGGATTATAAAAAGTTATTGAACCAGCTAGGATTTAATTTTATCATTGGTGATTTTAATGCAAAAAATACTTTCTGGGGGTTAACAACTCCAAAGGGTAGAGAACTATGTATACGCCGCTGGTCGAGCTTACAATTGTGATTTCATTCAGGAGGAAAACCAACGTACTGGCTGGCCTACTGACACAAGGAAAACTCCGGATCTAATTGATTTCTACATTACAAGAGGTATATCCGAAAACCACATTTTTCTAGAAAATAGTGAAAGTCTCTCATCGGACCACTCGCCCGTCATTATGACTGCTAGTTCCACGATTGTTAACAAGGAAAATCCACCTAGACTACCAAATAACAAAACCAATTGGGAATTATTTAGGAAATTGGTTGAAGACAACACCGATCTTCTTGTACCAATCAAGCATCCGGTTCAATTAGAAAATGAAGTGGAACTATTAATCAATAATATACAACAAGCAGCATGGGATACCACCCCTGTAATCCAAAACAAGGAGCGTAATAATTTCATTTATCCAGTCGAGATCAGGGAGTTGGTTAATGAAAAACGGAAAGCAAGGAAAACATGGCAGAGAAACCGAGCACCACGGAGAAAAGAATTTTTAATTACCTCAATAAGCTTAAGCAAAGAATTAGAGAACTAAAAAATGAATCGGTCACCCGCTATCTTTGTAGTCTTACAGACACTAAAGAAACTGAGTATTCTCTATGGAAAGCTACAAAAGCATTAAAAAGACCAAATTATCAAATACCGCCAATAAAAAATGTTGAGGGAAATTGGGTAACAAGTGCCAAACAGAAAGCAGTACTAGACCATCAGCGAATGAAAATATAATATCAGTGCACAAGGAGGATTGTAGGGAAATACCACCTGTAACTCTACGAGAGTTGAAAGATGAAACTAACCATAAAATAAATACGAAAAAATCTCCTGGCTATGATTTAAATACAGGTGAAATAGTGAAGGCACTTCCTGAGAAAGGAGTGCGAAAACTTCTTGATATAATCAACGCTTCATTTCGACTGAAATATGTACCTCTGCAATGGAAAGTAGCAGAAATAATTATGATACCAAAACCGAACAAACCATCTAATAATAAAAAGTCATATAGGCCAATTTCTCTGCTTCCAGTACTTTCGAAAATTTTTGAGAAACTGTTATACTAAAGGATGAAACCTATAATACTTGAGGGAAAGCTAATACCACCACATCAGTTCGGATTTAGAGTAAATCACTCCACCATAGAGGAAATTCACAGGATTTCAAGTATTATTGAAGGTGCATTTGAAAATAAGAAAATATGCTCAACAATATTTCTGGATGTAGCACAGGCCTTCGATAAAGTATGGCATCCTGGATTGGAATATAAACTGCATAGAGATTTGCCAAAATAATACTTTCAGATATTGAAATTTTACATTGATAACAGATATGTTCGCGTTAGATGTTAAGAAGAATTTTCCGAGCTAAAGAGGGTATCTGCAGGGTTTCCCAAGGTAGCGTGCTAGGGCTAGTGTTGTATTTACTTTACACAAGTGATTTACCAAACACAAGCGGGACAACAATAGCAACATTCGCGGACGATACTGCAATTTTAGCTACTGGTTATAAAGTAGACGAAGCAACCAGAAAACTGCAACGGGCTACGAACCAACTAAGTAACTGGACCAAAAAATGGCGCATTGAGCTAAATGAAGAAAAATCAACGCACGTTAACTTCACCAATCAAATAGTTAACTGGATACCAATAGAACTAAATTCCAAACAAGTTCCCTATGCTAACACAGCCAAGTATCATGGCATGACTCTCGATGCTAAGTTAAAATGGAAAGAGCACATTAAAAAGAAAAAGGAGGAACTACACATTAAATATACAAAAATGTATTGGCTAATTGGAAGGTATTCAGAGCTGTCAATACCTAATAAGTTGCTACTATACCAACAAGTTTTAAAACCTATATGGACTTATGGTATTCAGCTTAAATTATTTAAAATAATAATTAAAAAAAAAAAAAATTAGTCATTAGATTAACGTTCAATTCAACATCGAGTCTAGAGTTTCTTTTAATTGGTATTTCTATTTATATAGTATGGATATGCAAATAAGTACCTATAACCAGTGATATGTTCAATTTAATTACAATTTTCAATTGGCTGTAATAATTAAATCATATCCCTTTTTTATACACATACACGCATATATATTTCCGGTTCATTCGCAGAATTTTTTTTATATATTTTTTTTCCAAGAGGGAAAGCAATATTGTGGAGTGTTCTTCTATGTGAAAAACAAAAGAAAAATATAATTTTTCTTTTTTATATTTTGCTTTCAATTTAACGCACAATTTGGGTTTAATTCGACTTAGATTTCTTTTTTTTAAACAATTTTCCGGGAAATGTAATTTTTTCGGTTATTGAGTTAAATTATATGAAAACATAATCCAATATTATTATTTTGGATTTGAAAGCTGCTAGTGTGAAATGAGTTTTAGAAGTGAATTGATCTTCTATAAATTTCATTTTTCAATTAAACTTGATGATGGCTTACCTCGCCTGATATATACTCGTACATTATTTTATAAATGTATATGCTTGCACCATTTTTTTGTTGGATATACAATATGCCTACCGATAATAAATCATGACAAAGCTTAATATTATATTTTACCTTTGTGCCTATATTCTATAATGTTACATAACGAAGACATATAATTTTTAAAATAAAACAGATTCGCTCTCTTATACTTATATATATATGCGCTGCGGTAGTCGCCCACTCCTTCGACATACATATATAAAGCTTTATACATCATTCATTTCTCATATACCGTGAGCGAACCTTGAATATATAGGTATATACTCGTGTACATACATTTATACAAAAAGGTAAAAAGTTCGAGTATGCTTATCTATTCCGAAATAAAAATCATATTTATGTTGTACCTATATGTTGTTCATCTATATACATATTTTGTATACACATCTCGAAATATCAATCAATTTCAATTTATGATATATATGTATGTATGTGTATACACATATTTACACACATAACCTATAGAAACAATTTTCTATTTTAACCTTTTCAAAATTGTGGTTGTTACCTAGATAATTTCCACTTAAAAATTTTCTATGTTCTATTATATTTTGATATACGAGTATATTGTACATAATATAATAGAGGCTAGGTTCGAGTTCGAGTATATACTCGTACATAGTTAAATGGGATATTAGTTGTAGATATTATATCATGATATATATAGAACAAATAACTGTATAACTATAGAAACATGGTTAACTATATACTATACATAGTATATGAAACCAAAAAATAACGAGGTACAATTTTTTTTCCCCCGCTTTTTGATAAAACGTCAAGTTGAAAAGTTTAAAAGGCCAAAGATAAAAAAAAGTTTAACTTATCATTTCCCTTGGTACTAAATTAAATATACAAATTTTTTTTTCTTCTGTTTATTTAAGCAAACAGACAAACTGAAATTTTGTGTTGTATGGTATATATACTTGCGTAATATAATCTTTTACATAATGCTTCAAACCATTTTCTAACCGCTCCGTGTGTTATCCAAAAAACAAAAATTAGTCCTTAAAGGATAATTTTCATTATTGTAATAATTATTGTTGGTTTAATATTTCTCGTCTGTGTACATTTATAATATAATAATTTCTTTAAGTGCGGTTAATTGTTTAAGAGGATGTTTTACATGAAATATAGCGATTTTCTCGGGAACAACAACCATAACAACAAAAATGCCCCAATCAAAAATTGTATGTTTCTGATTAATTTAAACAATGCAATATACATTTATTTTATTAAAATTATCAAGATTTTTAGTTCTAGAATTTGAAAGGGCTTTTTATATAATTTTCTTTATTTCTTGAGAGAATTTTCGTCTAACTAGTATCGTCGAACGTCGAGACAATTCAATTAACAAAAAATAAAGTTTCTCTTCCGATATACTGTCTATAACCTTAGATTATCTACAGTTATTTAGTTTTACCGAAATATATTGGCTGTGGACCATAAACACTGCCTCCCAAAAGCTTAAGGGTCAACCATAGATAACTCATAATAATTCCTAAGTGACAGGTATGATATTCATTCGGTTAGCTCATGTGGTTTGGTTCGTTTGAGCTGCCTTACTTCGTATGTACTAACCGCAGTAGTTGTACGGCCTCAACTTTGGTGTGGATGAGAAGCCTCTTTTTTTATTTGATGGCACATTAACGTTGTTTTAATCGTATATCTGTTTAGCTTTTTGTCTCACGTGGTGTTTCCAATTTAGCCTTGAGTCTGTCTCAATTTAGCCTTGAGAAATGCAGACCAAGGTATTTGGCCGAGTCAGCCTGCGGTACTTGAACCTCGTTGAGGTATATGTGCTGGTTGGTATTTTTGGGTAGGAGCGTTAATGTCACATGGGTTGATTTAAGCTCATTAAGCGCGATTTTCCAATCAATCGTTCATTTAGTCACGTTGTTGAAGATGTTCCACTACTTACTGTTGACATTCGTCTATTGCCATAATAACAGTGTCGTCAGCAAACGTACCGTTGAATGTTTTGTTCGTTGTAGGTATGCCTGCAGTATAGCGAAGATAGAGGGGGGTCCTAATATGCTTCCCTGCTGAACTCCCGCAAGCGTCGGTTAAAAGTCACACCATGTTTCTTCATCTTTTTGGTTTAGATTAGACCCAACTACCTTGAGCATTTCTTATGGGTGGTATCCGAGCTACTGGTCGTATACATTTTCTGCGAGTGGTCCTTATCCATTTATGGACTTAGTCCGCTGAAGTAGTTGTCGAAGCAATCTTGTTTTAAGCTTTTGATTAGCCTATTGACTTTGTTACTTATCCGATTGAAAGCTGTTTTGTCAATGGGGTTACTGGTGAGATGCCATATTCTATTTGCCGTGTATTTGACTTCCTAGTTCAATTTTTCCTTTAATTCTGGAGTAGCGAGGCTGGCGGCCTTTCGAGTGTATTCAATGAAATTCTTTGTTTCATGTTCAAATTCCTCATTACTTGTGGTACTCACTTTTAGTTCAACTAGCTTTTCTAACTTTTCTCTGAAGAGATTCCAAACCGTCAATTTATTAGTAAGGTTTCGTTTTTTTTTGTTTTTTACCCTGTACGATAAAGAAAGAAAGAATATAGAAATCAATACGTTAGCCCCCTTGGAGACAGATATTTACATTTGTTTTTATAAATGGCATTGAACAGAGCATTTCCTTTTCCAGGAGAAATTAGCCTGGAAGCCCAAGCTGTATGTTTTATATTGTAGTTCCCTCCAATATTATGTAGTTCTCTCTTGAACCGAGTTTATTGAAGACGTTTTAAAATTGTAACTTCGTTGGTGTATGCCGTGGAGGACAGTATGCTGCCGCAGTATTAAGATCTGTGCCATTATATTGGATTGAGATAACCGTTGCTTGCATGTAGTTTTTCCGAATATCCTCTTGTTGATTATGTTTGATATTATTTTGAATTAGTACAGCTGAACCACCTCTAGCTCTTTCACTAGGATGGGTTGCCCAGTGGGAATTGGATCCCTTTATTCTAATAAAACATATTTTAGAGAAATGCGTTTCTGAAATCAGCGCAATATCTATATTGTTTGTATGGAGAAATATTTCCAGTTCCTTGGGTCGTTGGTTGAGCCCATTGTCGTTCCAAGTTACACTACGTATAGGAACGAGTCAACCATTTTTGTGTATGCTGACTTTTTTACTTGGCGGATAGAAATTAATTTACAGTTTTGCCACCCTTTCTGCTAAGTGGCCAAGTGTCTGTTGAATTTAATGTGATATTCGATATTTTCTAATTGGTTAATGGGTTCAGTTTTTAATTCTTCCAATAGTTTTTTGATATTTCTGTAGTAATTTTCATTTTGAACGGTAATTTTAATGTCGTTGTTTGAAAGCGCCTTTAGATTAGTTGGTTCATTAGTGATTTTTATTATTTTTGGCCGAAAAAGTTCGAAATTGTTGATGTTGCTCACGTTAATGGGCGGAGGCAGTAGTATTTTTTTGTTTTTCTGTTCATTGTTATTGTTCACACTTTGTGTAGTATGTTTTGGAGGCGTTTTCGTTTTTAGCGCCTACGTTTCTACGTTTCTACGTTTCTAATTTCTGTTATCATCATTGCCAACTTCGTTTTCCAGTTCATTCTCATCTGTGCAATATTCCTCTTGACTCCGAGCATTAAATCTATTATTCTGTTGAAAAACTGAAAATTGCCGCAGCAACCAGTTGGAATTATTTAAATGATCATGTTGAATGGTTGATGGCTGAATTTGGTTAAAAGACAGATTTTTAACTCGTGCTGAATCCTCAGCTTTGTTGTTTTTAACCTTTACTTTTAGTGTAGAGTTTTCTCTCTTAAGCTCAGCACTTCGTTGCTCAGATGCGCGATTATAGTTTCTCCTTTTTTTGACATTTATTCAACAGCTCCTCTCTGAAACCTTCTAACAGGAATGCCATTTAACCAGATAAATTATGTATGGTATTTGGCATGGTCAGTTATTACTGATGATATTAATGATGTTTTAGTGTCCATAATTGCTCGTCCATTCAAAATTCCAGTATAGAACTCACATCACGGGATATACATATATACATGGCTCGCAAAATCCAGAGTCGCCAAAACAGCAGAAGAGACAACAGTTTCTTTGAGCTCCTTAGTATTCATAACCCCAAATAATCTTATCTAGATTTCAGAGCCGAGTGTGAAGATCTTCATAAAAATGTATTCATCAAATAATAACTTGTACGATCAATATATTGATCAACGTTATAACAATAAGCCTAACAATAAGCCACTAAAACTAAGACTAGGAGTAAATAAAATTCGTTAAATATAAACTGTACGATGCCACAATGGGATTCTTAGTTTTAGAATACGAGATTGTTTTAAATTTAGAGATATTAAGACTAACTAATTATCAACAGTACTTTTACTAAACCAATTGAGATCGTCCTGCGTACTAAAAAGACATCTGCCCTATTACGCATGTGTTAAGAGACACTTACACAATTTGAAACAACGGACTATATTAAACAAACAGAATAAATAGCCCAAGATGACTTTACTGGGGTACCCCAGATGAAAGTGTAAACTTATCGGAAAACATATTGCCAACTCGTACCAATTGAGACCTTTTAATTTATCTATTAAACATTTATAATTAAATTTATCACCAGAGCAAAAGCCATGGTATTGGGGAGCAAATAACTATTTTATTTCAAAAATAATGCAATCCCTTACCAGTTTTACAAATTATATAGGGATGATGGATTTATCCTTGTGTAATTTTCATCTATACATATCTATGCTCGGAATCAGATACTGTGATAACATAGGAAGATTTCCAGAACTGTGGGAACATACTTAACCTAAGGGTGTAATTAAATTAATAAGCTATTAGGACCAATTGAAATTTTAGTAGCGAGTTCAACTAGGACAGTTTTAACTTATTCCACAGTAAAAGAAATTCCATGAGTATGGTTATAGTGATTGTCATGGTCAGAAGATGAAGTAAAATTATTATATCTTAATAAAATATCGAAATAAAATCAAAACCCAGTCTATCATTGTAACTCATGAACAAAGGATAACCCACAGTTAGAATTGGACTTCAAATAGATGAATCCCCGCGAACAAAATTTCATACAATCGACTAGTCATGATATCGATATCATTTGGATTGTAAAGAAAATCTCAGGAAATGTCTAAGCCGGTCTGAATCCACACGATCAGATCCAACGAAAAAACGTTAAATTATGTAAAGTTAGTGATTGGACCGAGTTGGTAGTGTTTTACAATGGTGTGAGTATTTGATCAATCATTTCCATTTAAAATTCGCAAGGTTGAAATGACCAACTATACATAATTTATCGTTTTCTTCCATAAAATGCCAGATCTTATTTTCAAGAACATCGATCAATTTTTACAAAATTACAGTTAACTTTCAAGGAATATGCGACGCATAAAGATACAGATTTTTTATGTCATGTTTACCTTTTATGATGTCTACCATAAAAGAAGTAAAAAATGTATTTAGTTTAACCCGCATGTCGCCAATATTATGATTTGTCATTTCTATGCACAAGACTCTGGTTGATGGGTACATTGTTGAAAATAACTGTAGCGCAAAAACGAATCCGGAAGACCACTAAGCTTAACATAGCTTAAGGCACTATACCAGTCAAAATATTGTTGATCGTATAGGAATTCGAAATCTAATTCAAAACGTAATTATCCTTGCGGAACCATATATTACAAGTATGTTTATGTATTGAACCAATTCTGCTTAGACGGCATAAAGCACAATAAAATATCATAAAAATTTTTGTGATGTGTCACAATAAATAAAATCCTATATATGTACGTATATTTCAATCTCTCTCACCGAATATGTCGTAATTTATTTTCTTTTTGTTATATGTGTGCGTTATCCAATATCCATTAACGCTTATCAGGCTAAAAAAAAAAATGTTACGAAAAACATTTGTGTGTGAGTGCGTGTACAAGATAATGTATGACGAGAACAAAAAAAAAAAAAAAAATATCGATAAATAATGATGATGATGATGATGTGTGAAATGTAATCAATAATAATTAGATGTTTTGGCAGATAAAAGCATCACAAGAAAATATGATCCATTTTCGATTCTATATATATGTATGCGGTTCAACATATTTTTTTTTTGTTATCATCATCATCATCAACATCTCTATATATTGCGTATAAGACATAAGAAAGCGCTTCGAAATTTTCCACTTTACCTACATATATGTATATGAACATATATTTTAGATACAAATTGTTTACATAAATCAAATAGACATATGTTTAGATTTATCGTCAAAAAAAAAATAATCAAAATCAAATAATAATTAAATTTTCGATTTTGCGGTGTAATTAAGGTAAATACAATTTTTTATATCAGACAAAATCAGTATAATACGCGCACGCAGTACGAGAAATGAAAAACTATAAATTGATCAATTTGTCGATAGATTTTTTTTACACTTTTGATTGGTATATGAAAATATAATCGATGTGTGCGGATAGAATGTTTCAATCAAATTGTATATCTGATGATTTAAATATTTAACTTTTCCGGCATTGAAATATTTCAAATCGAATGCGTAAACCAAAAACAGGAATGTTATCGGTATATATGTACATATATTCGACACTATCACCAATAACCGAAATCAAAATGCCACTATGTACATACATATACACAAATCGTCTCTCCCACCTCTCGATGATAATTTTGCATAAATAATATTTTTAATTAAAAACTATAAAATATTGTTCTGGAACAACAACAAAAAATCGTTTTACAATTTTATAGTTTTAATTTACAAAACAATAAAATAAAAAATATTGATTGAATTTAATAATTTATGTGACCAGTGCCAAACCCCAACAGATATATTACACATATAGCTTGGTACAATAGATGTTGGCCAATGATTTTAATTACTCAGGTAAATCTACAACAGGAATTATTGTTAAAATATTACCCCTCTATCTCTTACCCGAAGCCCGCGGCGCTTAGATTATTATATAAAATCCATCACTGATGTGTAATTGGAAAAATTGAAACCAAATTACATTTTTAGTAAAAAACTGTAAATAATTTTCCATCGATTTTTCTATTTAATTTTATTCCACTTAAATATTTAATATATTAGTTCAATATATTTTCAACATAACGGAAAATCCAGAGTAGAAAATAGTGTTCTACTTATGTACAAATTAGTTTCAATATTGGCACCAGTCCAAAACTATTAAAAACGGATAATATTATATTTATAAATTATATTATGTAGAGTTTGAGGGCAGGGCCTTCGTCTTCGTACATATATATGTACATAGATTTTGTGCATTTTAAATTTGTAATTTTCTATTATTATGCGCAAACACAATTTATGCTGAACGAAACGAACATTATTGCTATATAGCTTGGAGTAAATTTGGGAGGTTTGAACAATGATTAATCGAAATATGATATACAGTTGGGTTTGCCGCACTCTGTGCAATCTGTGTAATCCTATATATTTAAACCAACTGATTTCTTATGACCCTATGCCCTATATATTTAAACTAAATGAATTAAACAAAATTTTTTCTTTTCATTCCAGGTATGAACATAATATACATCTTTGGTAAGCAGTATGTTCTAGATCGTATTTTTTTTACTCTAGTTAAGTTACAAATGTTACAAATAGCTATTCTATCATGCTCACTAAATATTTATCTTAAATTGTAGAAATTAAAAATTCTAAAAACTCGAATCTGAAGGCTTCAATTTCGTTTTTCGAGTTTTTTACTGAGTGAATGCTTGGAAAGATCAACTAAAATTAGGTTAGAAGCTGAATGAAGTTCAATAATTCCGGTTATTCGCATTTAAACGGTGGGATGTTATCTTCTTGCAAAATGACTATAGGTCGTCGACATTGATATTTGTATTTGGTTGTGTTAATTTTTTTATTTGTAGTAATTGTTGAATTTATTCTGTTGACCATTTTTCCAAACTAGTTAGTAATTAGCTTGTATACGTTGATAGAGACTTAGTCGGTTACAATCGAGGTGTGATAGAGATGGATCGGGAATAGTGGTTAACGGTTGTCCAATTAAAAAATGTTGTATAGGTCGGTAGCCACATACCCAATCGGAGGTGCGTTCAAGCACGCTTCCACCTGGACGTCAAGTGTGGAAAGTAATTCCAGAGTATACAACGATGTACAGAGAACTCTTTATATATGATATTTAGCGCTTTTTACAGCCGCTTCCCACAAACCGCTGAAGTGGGGAGATCGTGGAGGAATTATATGCCATTGGATACCGTGATCAATACAATACTTTAAAATCTTATTATGATTGAATTCGGAGGGGAATAACTTCCTGAGATCTTGCAATTCGACTTTTGCTCCAATAAAATTCGTTGCGTTATCTGAATATATATTGGAACAAAGCCCTCGACGAGAAACAAATCGTTGAAGTGCAGCTATAAAACCGTTAGTCATCAAATTTGACACGACTTGCATATGAATTGCTTTTGAAGCATGTATGCTTTGACCTGGATTTCGGAGCGTATTTTTGTCGATGTTAAAAACGATCTACAGAAATCAACTCTTACGTGTTGAAATAGTCTTGACGAACTGACTCGGTGTTCATGTAATTGACCCATAATTTATATTATATTTCGAGGACTTGAACAATGACCTGAAGACATAGGTTTCTTCCAGTGATTATCCAAAATCGCTGTCGAAGGTTCTACAAAAGAGATTTAGGACCAGAGTGTAGTATACAATGATGCTCACTCAGGGGCTGGATAGATCATATGCTTAGAGGCAGGATCGTGACAGCTTATCTGGGTGGGACGTCTGCCGCCAGATACGTGAGCAGAGGGACACCTCAAGGTGGGGTTTTATCCCCCCTTCTTTGGAACATGGTCATAAATGACCTGTTACTAAACCTGGAAGGGCAAGGCTTCAAGGTGGTTGCTTACGCGGATGACGTTGCTATTGCGGTCTTCGGTAAATATCCTAGTACGCTGAGTGAGCGCATGCAGTGCGCGCTTGGCTACCTCTCTGAGTGGGCACGCGGCTGCGGACTGAACGCAAACCCACAGAAAACAGAGCTGGTCCTCTTTACCAGGAAGCACAAGCTTCCTCAGTGTGATCCGCCAACATTAAATGGTACTCGCTTGATCTTTACGGATAGAGCAAAATACCTCGGACTTCTTTTGGATAGCAAGCTAAGCTGGAAACCAAACAGCGTAGAGAGAGTAAAGAAAGCTACTATAGCGCTCTACTCCTGCACAAATGCCATTGGAAAGAGATGGGGTATGGAGCCCCACATAGTACACTGGCTCTACGTTTCAGTGGTCAAACCTATACTGCTGTATGGGGTTGTCGTCTGGTGGCCAGCGTTAAAAATGATGGCCAACCTTAAACTATTGATGAAAGTCCAAAGAACGGCCTGCTTGTGTATAAGTGGGGCTCTCAGGAGCACACCTACTGAAGCTCTGGAGATTCTCTTTCATCTTACTCCATTGGATATTGCGGCCGAGCAGCTTGCATCTTGCACAGCCATTCCGCTCAAATCCATATCTATGTGGACCTGTAACAATGCAGGGCACTCGTCTATCCTATGCAACAGGGGTATTCCGGAAGCTACCGACTACGCTATTCCCTTGCCATCTGCTGAGGTGCTGATTCCAAACTGAGTTTCCCACCAGAGAAGACTGGGTGAACGAAACGGTTATGGACAATGAGGCGCTAAGCTTCTTCACGGATGGCTCAAAAAGTTATACCTCTCTTTTCGTCTTCCCGACTTTTGCAGCGTTTTTCAAGCTGAACTGATCGCGATAATGGAAGTCATGGACTGGTTGAAGTATAATGTAATATCTACGAGGGATATTCGCATTTTTACGGACAGCATGGCTGCTATTAAAACGCTACAATCATACTCCCTGACGTCGAAAGTAGCCCAGAACTGTCTGGCATCTTTAAATGAGATGGCTGATCAGTTCAACATCCGCTTGACGTGGGTGCCAGGGCATTTCAATATCACAGGGAATGTAAAGGCAGATGAGTTGGCCCGCAAGGGTACAGCACGCCTAATAACCCAAAGCAGGCGGGATATAAAGATACCGCTTGCTTCATGTAAACTGTTGCTTCTGGAAGAAGCTATAAAAGAAACGAACGTCAGATGGTCTAACGCCAGTTCGTGTGTAATAACCAAGCAGATCTGGCCTGGTCCTGACCGGTCTAGATCAGACCAACTGATATCGCTTCGACGACACCATATTGGTATGGTCGTGGGAGCTATAACGGGACATTGTCTCATTGGGATACATGCGCGCAGACTGGGTGTCCCAGCCCACGATTTCTGCCACAGCTGTGGTGATGAGGAGGAGGAGGAAAATGTGCTCCATCTGCTCTGCACCTGTCCTGGTCTAGCGTACAGCAGAACAAAATTTATGGGGACTTCCCCTTTGAACGACCTCACGGATCTTAGTAAGATCGGGATCCGGGACTTTAAACGCTTCTTGGTAAGCTCACGATGGTTCAGCGAGTGAAGAGGAGAAAACTCGAATGTGGTACAGCTACGGACCAATTTTGTGTCTATGCTAGTCCTTTAGGACGGCCACCCTTACCTAACCTAACCTATACAATGATGCTCATTACGTGCTAATACTTCAGCGGAGTTGTGCGATTCAGGCAATAAAAACTGATTTTTATAATCATATGGGATATTAGCGTTATTTAATCTTCCGCCGACTCGCATTAACCCGCTTTCATCTAAGAATGGACTTAAACATCGCAGTTTGCTACCTTGAGTAACTATTTTATTTTTACGAAGGTGGCTCCATTTAATCACCGCCTTAAGAGTATTATCCAGTTCAACGGTCGATAGTTGCATAATTATTCCCTTTCTTTTAGAAACTAGTAAACTTAGTGGTACGCCAATCGTTTCAATTTTTTTTTCTTCGAAGAGTACGCTTACTTCTCAAACACTCCAAAAATCATAGAACATATCCAAAACAACGTGTGATACACTTAAAATTAGAACATTTCTCGAAGATTGATTCTGAAAGTTTCACTGTATATGATTGAACGTGAATTTTTATTTTTCGTAACTCCACGTGATCGGGCTAGGTTTTAACGTTGGGGCTGCCCAGGTATGACTAGATTTGAACAATTTAAAAATGATGGCTCAGTCCACCAGTTCCGGGCTTTTATAAATTCCGAAGGTATTAATTCTCTTGAAGCCATATCAGATGGATTTTCTAACTATGGTATACGTAAAGCCAATTATTTTGTGAAGACAAATTTTTCCGAAGTCCACGTGGCGATGATCAATTGCAGATGATGGAAAAATGGTGAACAGCACACATTCGACGATATGTTAGGTTATTTTATTATTATTATAATTGTTATTATTATTTTATTTTTGATCGTTTTATTAATTATTTTATTCACTTTTTTAATTAATCACGATTTATTTCTATTGTAAATTAATTTTATTTATTACGACGATTATTAAAATAATATTTTCGGATTAAATCCGGATTGATGGACCAAAATGTTTCGACGTTAGCGTGGACTGTATTTTTTTTGTTTCGACGGATTGGACTTTTCGCAATAACAGACGTGTTGATTGTTTCACTCACTAACCGGAACATTCATTCTGTTTGGTTTTTATTTTGTTTTTTTTTCAATACATAATAAGTTAGCTCCATTTCAAAAATTCACCGTATGCGTTTTTTTTTTTAAATTAAAATTGGGCGGATTACTCCAGCGCGCAATGCCACTAATGGGCCCACGGTGCAATACCCACATTCACACTAACATTCATTCAACCCATTCATCACATTCACACAAGTACAGTATACCACCTGCGCATTGCAATACTCCATGTCACCCTGTATAGTGACATGGAAGATGGGTCGGCCCATCAGTTCTACATTCCAACAGAGGAATGTAGAACTCATGGACCGTCATAGATGTTTTTAATTTAATCGCCGATCGTATTCGGGAGATGAAAAATCATTTTAGCATCCAGCCTCTGTTGGGATTCGAACCCGGTACCTCCCGGTCCAAACGTCGCAGCTTTAACCACTGCGCTATTTGCTCGGTTCGTATTCGGTTAATTATATAGTTTAACATACTAAAACTTATAATGTTAAAAGTTATTACAAAGAATTTAACTACTTAACATACTAAATTTGTTTACATGAATTCATTACGGTTTTCTACAATATTCTTAATACTCTGTTAATTCTTAATTTGAAAATGTTTATGTATTAAAAATTTTAAAGTTTTGAAAAATATTACGCAAGAAAGATTTTATATTTTCGGGAATTAAATTCTTAAAAGCCCCTGAAGTTCTCAAAATGAATATAAATATTTGAAAAATATTTAATTTATATTTTTAAAAGCTTTAATTTACTAAGTTCTGAAACTTCTGCTCCAAACTTTAAAATAAAATTAAAACTAAAAATTTGAAAATTCTTAAAAATTTTAAAGGTTTTTAAAAAAAACTTAAAAATTTTCGAAATATCTTAAAATCGTAGCGTCGTATATATTTTAAAACTATTGTTAAAATTAATAAAAATTAATTTTTAAAATATTTAAGGTTTTGAAAAATAAGAAACTATTTAAAATACTGCAAAGTCTGTAAACTTTTCAGAATAAACTTGTAAATTTTAGAATACGAAAATTACTAAAACTTGTAAAATCATTTTAATTCAAAAATCCTATACTCCTAGCTTGTTTTAAAAATATTTAAATTCGAGATCTTAAAATCTTATTAAAACAACAAAAATCCAACACAATCATTAAACTTCTGTAAGTTAAGTAAATAAATACAAAACGCGTAAAATTATAAGTTTGGCAGAGATTTTAAAAACTTTACATATTTTAATAAAGTTAACACAGTACAGATATAAATTAATAAAATTTTATTTTTTAAATCCTATTGTATGAATTACAAAAATGTGCTTCAAACTAATTATAATTCTTAAAGAATGGAAACTATATAATTTTATATTTTAAATTGAATAAACTAAGGATTAACTAATTGGGAGAAGTATTTGAAGTATGACTAATTTGAAAAACCGATAATATTCAGAGCTCAAACATGTATTTAAAATTGGAAAATTATTTCAATTCTTAGAACTAATCGTATTTCGTAAATTTTAAAATTCTTTAAAATATTATAATTTTATTAAGGTTCACGATACAATAAAAATTTAAATTTTTTAGTAAATAATTTTAAAACTAAATCTAACTAAAACATTTAACACTTACACTTGAAATTTTTAAAATAATTATCTTAATTATCTTACGAAACAATTATTAAACACAATTATTCCTTAAAATTATTAAAGAAAATTTTATTTTGAATAAATCTATATTTTTTGACCTTTAAAATTCTGAATATTTTAGTTTGAGCTTTAAATTTGTAAAAAGAACCTGTTCTTACTGTTCTAACAATTATAAATTTTCGAAAAATGTTTTTTTTAATAAAAGTGTTAATTATTTTAATAATAATGGTTTTCAAAACCTTTCTTATGTACATTAATTATATTTACAAAATGTTGAACTTAAACAGTTCACTCAAACTAAATTCCAAATACTATAAAATTGAGAATTATATTCATATTAAATTAAAAATTAAATTTTAAAAATCAAAACTAGGGATATAAATATAGTAAAATAACTAAATCATTTCTTAATTTGTAAATAAGTCTAAAATGATTTTTAAAATTTAAAATTTAAAACATTTTAAATATTTTCAATTTTCCAGCTATACCTAACATGTAATTGTAAAACGTAGAACTCACAAAAATGTTGCTTCAAAATAATTTCATTTTCTAGATACATTTCCATAGCATTCTTATTCTAGGCTCAATTTATTAAGAGAATTAAGAATATTAATAATGTGAAATTATTTAAAATCTATAAAAATCTGTAATTTTGAAAAATTTTAATTTGTTTATTTTTAATCAAAAATACTTCTCTATTACCATTCCATTAATAACTAAAAATATGAAAAATTCTTTAATGTATTTGAAAGTTTTCTTATTTAAAAATTCACAAAATATTGAAAATAATAACAGTTTTAATTTTTGAAAATGAAAATTATGAAGACTTTCAAGAAAATTTTATTCAATTCCTTTATATTCAAAAATCATACGAGTATCATCCCAACTATTTATAAAAATATTTAAATTGGAGTTCTTAAAATCTTATTGTTACAGTTAAAATAATCACATTAATTATGAAACAATCGTCAATGAAATCTGTAAACAGTTGATTAATGTACATCATTTTGAAATTCTCCTACGATTTCATCCCAGGATTTTTTTGAGATAGCTTTTACAACACAAGCGTAAATTTTTTTAAATAAATAATTTATTCATTTGATATTTTTCATTAATCCAAACTTTTTCGTTATCTAACAAAATATACAGTTGGTACTAAAATACTCATCCCATTTTAATTTTAAGAATTTCGAATGGGCGTTTTAAATTTTTTACTTAGATTTAGTTTTAAAACTTACAACAAAATTTAAAGTTCAATTGTATCGTGAATTATAATAAAATTATAATATGATAAATAAATTTAAATCTTACGAGATACGATTATTTATTAGAATTGGAATAATTTTCTAATTTTAAATACATGTTTGAGTTCTGAATATTATCAATTTTTCAAATTAATCATACTAGAAATATTTCTTCCAGTTAGTGAATCCATAGTTAGTTAAATTTAAAATTTATAATTATATTGTTTCCATACTTTATAAATTATAATTAGTTTGAATCAACATTATAAAGCGGCATTTACTTACAACTTACAAAAAATTATCAAAGCTAGCGTAATGGGGAGCTTACAGAGTTCTAAACATAAACATAATCACTGTCGGAAATAACCGTCCTTTCAACGACTTGCCCCGAAGAATTCTTTTTCCATCAAATAAATTTTGCATAATAAAAAAGTCTGGGATGAGTATTTTGGTACCAACTGTATATCTTTTTAGTTGACGGAAAAGTCTGGGATAATATAAATGTAAAAATTCCTGGGATGAACCAAAATATTCTATAAATTATTTAAAATACTGACATGGATTATTTACGCTTGTATTTGAAGAGGTATTTTCAATTTTTTTTTTTTTTGGGATAACTTCAAGTGGGTAAATATGTATATGTTAAACTTAGAAAATTTATAAATTTTGTCATTTTTAATTTTTTTTTTAGTTTTGAACAATTCTCGTGCTTTTTTAAATATATTACTTTATATGTACCTAATATAATTTTTGTAAGTTGTAAAATTTTTTAAAAAAATATCAATGTCGTATAAATTATAAAAAAAGCTCTCAAATATACTGATTTTACTGCTTTATATTGCTATTAACCGGATTTAAAAACTCGATTATATTCTAAAATCGAATCTGAAAAATGTTGTATTCTTAGAACGAATAATAAATTAAAATTTACTGTAATTCTTTAAATTATATTTGAAAATATTCTTAAAAAATAAAAAATTTAAAACTTACGCTTAGGAATTTTTAAATTTAATACAGATTCTTAATTATATGCAGTATATAAATTCTGTAAATGTGAAATTTTAAACATCAATTTCAAAACAATTTTTGAACATATTTTTTCATAAAATTATTACTTACAGGTTATATAAATTTTTTCAGGTTCTTGTATATATGCTATAAAGCTATGTGCATAAAACAAACAGAATAAAAATTCACAAAACTTTGACCAAATTTTTAAAATTAATATTTTTAAACATATACAAAATTATGTAATTGCAATAAAACGAAATCAGTTCTGTAAGCAGAATTAGAAAAATTTTATAATTATTATTAAAAAATCTCAATGAAATTTCAAAAATTCATAAATTCTAAATTTATATTTTCAAAATTATAAATTAATTTTTACTAAAAATTGGTTTCAAAATGAAAAATTTCAAAATTTCACATTTTTAAATTAAAACGAATGCATAAAATTCCAAATTCAGGAAATTGATGGTTTAGAGAATTAATTATTTTGAGAAACTTGGAATTTTTTAAAATATGTATTAGGATATAGAAATTTAGAAATATGTATTAGGATATAGAAAATGTAGAACACAATAAAAAAAAATTTTAAATTTTCGAAATTTCGCTAAATTTAATGAAATTTAAAAATAAAAAATTAAAGTTGGGTGGATTATTCCAGCACTCAATGCCACATGGGCCCACGGTGCAATACCCGGACAAACACATATACTTACACATTAAAAACACCCAACCGTGATTTTTGGTTAACACCGGGAATCGAACCCGAGACCCTCGAATAACAAAGCTAGGACGCTACTTACTGTGCTAACGATGGCGGCCAATGAAATTTAAGTCATAAGTAGTTGAAATTTGTTTATTTATATAATATTACAACTGACTTTATTCTAAGGCATCTAGTAACGTTGCTATCATAATTATATTAACATTTAGTGGGATATAGCCCAACGGCTAGTTCCAGAAATAATAGTAATTTTATGTTCCATCGGTTTTGGAAACCGATGTTTTCGTGCAGTCGGAGGCGTAAATCATGCTTGAGAGCATGATACGTAATAACTTCATCTATGTATTCCATCTTTAAATCTCGGTGGATGTCTTCATTTCTAATGTACCATGAAGCATTTGCCATTTCCGAAGTACTTTGTTTTGGAACGTCTGTATCATCTTGATGTTCGTTTTCTTGGTACACCCCCAAAGCTGTATACCATAGGTCCATACCGGTTTCAGTATTTGCCGGTATAAAAGCAATTTATTGTGTATAGATAGTTCAGAATGTCTACCGAAGAGAAGTCTGTCTTTTCTTTTTGACATGTTCTTTCGATCTCAATTTGGCAACCAGCGTCATACTTAAATATTTCGCCGTATCTGCATAGGCAACTTGTTTAGAGTTGATTATGATTGGGATTCTATTAGAAATATTTTTATTAGTAAAGTTTACATGCACAGATTTAGTTTCATTCAGTTTTATCCTCCATTTTTTCATCCAATTGTTGACTGAATTTGTCGATTTTTGCAATTTGTTAGTAGCTTCTTCTACATTGTTCCCAACTGCCAAAATCGCAGTATCATCAGCATATGTTGCTATAGTTGCTTCTTCCATTGGTGGTATATCCCGACTATACAGGAGGTACAAGACAGGGCGCAATACGCTACTTTGTGGTTCTCCAGCTGAAATTTTCTTTAGGTCCGAGTATTCGTCTTCATATTTTACACGGAAGTGTCTATCAGTTATGTTATCTCGCTTGAGCTTGACCTCCAATCCTTTGTGCCAAATTTGGTCAATTAGTTTTGCTACATCCAGGAAAACTCTTGAACATACTTTTTTTAGTTTCTAGTGTACGTACTATAATATCTGTGATTCTATGGACTTGTTCTATAGTCGAGTGGTTTTCTCTGAATATAAACTGGTGGTGAGGAATGAGATTTCTGTCCACCATTATGTGTTTCATTCTCTTCAGGAGCAATTTTTCAAAAATCTTGGCTATGGTTGGGAGTATGGATATCGGTCTGAAGGATTTTTTATCGCTACATTTTGTGTTAGGTTTTAAGATCATGATTACATCTGCCACCTTCCATTGCCTTGGGACGTATCTTAGTTTAAACACAGCATTGATTATATGGACAAGTTTACGTATCGCTTTATTTGGTATAGTTAGTCTTGGGTAGTACCCAGGAAATGTTTTAAATGATTTGAAAGTTTTTTTGTTTAAATTAAGAATTTCATCTTTTAGCACTTTTAACACTTTGTATTTCAAGCTCATCGGATTGTTTCAGTATAGGTTAACATTTTCATACGCAGTTTGCCTGGGTACTGGTTGAAACGTTTCTTCTAGGTGTCTCGCAAACAAGTCAGCTTTTTGTTTACCGCTTCGAAACCAGCTTCGGGCCCAATTTGGTTGGTTCCATAAGCACTTTCGTTGCTTGCCATAAGGAATATTCGGTATCTTTTTGGCTAGCTGGTTCGAAAGATTTGCCAAGACTTTTGAGCTTTAAGTTTCTTTGCCACAAGCTCAATACTTCAAGTGGATAGTTTTTACAGTTGCTGTTATTTGCGTATTTGAAAGATGTACTTTGCCACGCAGCTTGTTGTATGTTTTCTATTAGCCTTGCTACTTCCTCTTCGATTTGTATGATGTTCGTTATTGGTACTTGAAAATTGATGTTTTTTTCTAATAGCTCTCGAAATTTTTTCCAATTGGTATTCTTATTAGACAGTCTTGCTGTGATTTCTTTTTTAATAATTGTTTCACTGACTGGCATAGTAACACGAGAGTGGTTCCAAACGAATATAGTTATCTGAATGTATCCGGTGTTTTGTTTAAATCTGTTGCCCAGTAAGTTTTTGAGCCAACAGATTGAAAGTTACATTTTAATTTTTTTCCTGTTTCTAGCAACTCTCTACCTTTTGGTGTAGTAACTCTGGATCATCAGTATGTGTTTTTCGCATTGAAGACGCCACGTCAATGATAAAACAATCTCCCATTGTGTTAAAAAGTTCTCCATAATCTAATATATTTGTTTCTTTGTACTTTGTGCGAGTTTTGATACTTGTAACTTGCATAGATTCACTTTCAATTTTCAATTCTTGATTGTGTATTATATTCTCTTTGAATGGCAGACCAGCCTCTTGCTATCTCTGATGGATGGATGGCATAATAAAATCTGTACCCAGGTATTCTGCCATATAAGGAGTTAGTGAAATGGGTTTCAGAAATTAGACATATATCAATTTTTTGTTTAAATAGAAATATTTCCAGCTCGGGAATGTGTTGGATCAGCCCATTCGCATTCAAAATTACTATTCTGAGCGTTTGTCAATTTATTTTTATTTTCTAGTGTGCGTTGGGTAACGATGATGACAAGTTTTTCAAATGTTCAAATATGAGTTTATTAGTCTCAGCCTGATCATCAAGTTTTTTATTTAGAGCATCTATGCATTTCACGACATCTCTCAAAATTTGGCCGTCTTTGCTATCTTTTGCTTTTACCTCTTGACCTTGAGTCACCCGTGCATATGATTATTTTCCTCGTAATTCATATAACTCCCGATTTGTATGTTGATTGGTCGGGGCTTCACTAGCAGGGTTTCTACGGTTTAGGTCAGATTTTCTAGCGTGATTTCTTATATTTTGTAATTCTTTGTTATGTAAATGTGCTCGTAAGGTGGTTACTAGCACATTTAACACATGCTGCCATACGCCCACAGAATATCTGAGTAAGCCCTGACATTTTTTTGCATTGTCCTATCAGCAGTGACTTTTTCTTCACTGATTTAATTCTAACTTTCATATTATGAATTTTTGGAATATTTGATTTTTTCCTTGCCAAACGTTAGCATAAAGCGGTAGTCCGCATTTAATAACGACACTGTTGCCTTTATCATCTCCCTGTCTCTCTTTTTCAATGATGCTTGCAGCATCCGTTAGATGTAGTCCTCTAGCCATAACCTTAATTGGTCTTTCCTGCTTGTCCTCATATGTATTCCACTGAACTTTTTCAGCATCAAGCTTCATAGAAAAATTTCTATAAGTATCTGAGTTTGGAACATTTAACGAACTTTTACACTTGCTTACCTCCGAATGTGGCTGGTATACTGGGTTCCCGAGTCCCTGCACCGTACATTTTCCTGTATTCAGCTTCAATGTTGGTGTTTTGTTCAAGGTATCCTTCCTCTTGCAACTCCCACGGAAATTTCTCAATTAGTCGATTTGCGAATTTAAAACTTGTAAAATTTTAGAATATACTAATTATAAAAAAATTTTAATTTCTTTATTCGGTATTTCAAGCCAATAATTGATATGTTGATTTATTGTTGCTATACTCTTATTTTTTACAAAGTACAGAAGTATTTACAATTTATTATTTTAAATTTATTAATAAACATCCAACCAATTTTTTATTAATTTTCTGTCTTTTTGGCAAGTGAAACATATAAAATTCACTTTGTAACATAGTTCGTTACGGTTCAAGAATACGGTTTCCGGTTGTAATGTAAATAGTCAGGAATTTAAGAATCAGAGGCTCAAACACTCAAAATTATTATCTCCAATTTTAAAATAATTAAAATACGAATATAGATGAACCGGAAGTCAGAGGTATAAACAACGAATTTAAAATTTACAGTAAAACTTTAAGTTTGGTTTAATATTACATAATTCAAAACATATACTCGTACTTCTATAAATATATGACCAAGGTGGACAGGTGAAAACTAAAGGGTCTGAATGCCGTGATACGTGGACTGCTGTTTAACATATTCATGGGGTGTGTACGTAAGTTGCAACCGAAAGCAGAATTTGGCGGGATTTTTGCTTAAATCTTGATTGAATACTATTGTATTCAAATTTCAGTTTATTGGTTGTAATTAATTATAATTACCCCCATACCATACCGTACTAGATCATAATAACAAAGAATTTTCGTATCCACAACAAAACTGATTTAACATTTTTATTAATATTTATGTACATAAATCATGCTACACTATGATATCAGAAGTGTCTATTTATAAGAAGTATAGTGTATTAAGAGTGTGTTTGTCTTTCTACTAAGTGCGTATTAGCATTCCTTAAATACGCAACCTAAAAACCATTTAACCATCTGATTATGAATAAAAAAAAAAAAAAAAAATCCGCACTTTACAATATTTTAGCGTAAACACTTGAAAAGGCTTCTTGTTTTTCCATATGTGTACACCAAATATATATGTATGCAAATGAAGCGAATTTAAATTACTCACGCGTATCAATATCATTCGCCAAAAAATCATTAAACATATTTTTTTTCCACTGTTATATATGCTTATATAATGAGGGCAATTACATTTATGTTGTGTAGTATACATGTATACCATATATAAAACGAGCATCCGCGTATGTTCAAAGATACAATAATGACATAAAAAAAAGGGTAATCTCAAATTTCAAATATTTCTGTTGTTGTTTTTGTTATTTTTTATCAACACCGTGATCAACATAAGTGTAAATATTATAGAGAGATACGAATATGATACTCGTACCAAAGATTCACAGCACATGTATATTATGTTTACATGTTTATATGTAAATATATAAAGGAATGTTTGTTCAAAGTATATAAAATTATATAATCATTACCGATTTTTGGAGGTTATACATACATATTACACAAAATTTCCATAACCATTTTGGATTTATGTACATGTACCAACCACATAGTAATCTCGAAAAAATGTTTTTTATCGATTTCATTTCTGCTTAAAACCTTAAATCTCAAAACCCCAAAGTAATTATCGATAAATAATCATTATATCGGTATGTTTATATATAAACACAATGTTTGTAAGATCCATAATTTAAGATTACAGTATACTATGTTTCTTGATGCTATATTATGGTATCCAACCTATCTTTATCATAATATAACCCTATAATTAATTAATCGATTTAAAATAATTTATCTTAGAATATTTTAGAGATTCTTATTTTATTTACAAAAAAAAAAAAAATATTTATGGGATAACCCTTTTTAATAGATTTGAGAATTGATTGGTAAAAATGAGAAATCGGACCGATTGTGCAAAATTGATGTAACCTAATTTAATTAAATTCTTGATTTAAGGCAGAAAAACCAATTAATAAAGTTAATCGTAGAATCGTGAACGTCATGGTCGGAATTTATAAATCGAAATGGGTACGTAGTTATGGCGTAAAGTTTACTTTTCCATATAAAAATGACACAAGTGAAATCAAAACTAAATAAATATTTTGCGTATTAGACTACAGATTTTATCTATTTCACACACCACGTGGAAGTTTGTCCTAAAAGTGTCCTAACTTTTAATTTATGGTAAATGTATTGGTGTTAATATCAAATAAATTGCATACATTACGGCGGAAATATTTAATTTTATGTTCTAATTAAGTAACGCTGTCCAATTAATAAATTACAATTAATAAATACACCAAAAAATTTGTATATTAAACGCACACTTATGTAAATATGAAAAAAAAATTAAAATTTGGAAAACATATCACACCATATTGCATAAAAAACCATCTCTTAAGTACGGATTTCGTAAGAAGTGGGCCGTTTATGGAATAATTTTTAATGAAAAAGGCCGTGACCGCACCTGAACTAATATTTTTTTGTTAAGCCATTGTGTTCTCCATTTTCTGGCCGCTCAACAGATTTTTAATTTGGATATTGCATATCCAAATACAAATGCAAAAAAATCCGAAAAAGGATGAATTTTGTAAGAAGTGGGCAGTTTATGGAATAATTTTTAATGAAAATGGCCGTGACCGCACCTGAGCTGATATTTATGTTATAAATAAAGCACAAAAAACCAGCTTGCCGATTACTTATTATACAAAATACAATTCATTAAATTTTAAGGCAATTCTGATTTTTATCTTAGATATTTCATATCCAAATATGCAAAGAAGTCCGAAAAAGTACGAATTTCGTAAGAAGTGGGCAGTTTATGGAATAATTTTTAATGAAAATGGCCGTGACCGCACCTGAACTAATATTTTTTTGTTAGGCCATTGTGTCCTCCATTTTCTAGCCGCACAACAGATTTTTATCTTGGATATTTTATATCCAAATACATATGCAAAAAAATCCGAAAAAGGATGAATTTTGTAAGAAGTGGGCAGTTTATGGAATAATTTTTAATGAAAATGGCCGTGGCCGCACCTGAGCTGATATTTTTTTGTTAGGCCATTGTGTTCTCCATTTTCTGGCCGCACAACAGATTTTTAACTTGGATATTTCATATCCAAATATGCAAAAAAGTCCGAAAAACTACGAAATTGGTAAGAAGTGGGCAGTTTATGGAGTAATTTTTAATGAAAATGGCCGTGACCGCACCTCAGCTGATATTTTTTTGTTAGGCCATTGTGTTCTTCATTTTCTGGCCGCACAACAGATTTTTCACTTATACAACGAAATACAAACAACTATTTACGATAATAAGTGTAAAGTTTGAATCCCTCGTTTGAAAATACGCATTCAAAAAGCAGGGCTGGGATGTTCTATCATCACTTCGATTCGCTTTCGATAGACATTTGTGTCTCTTTTTTTTACGAACAAAATTGTATTCTATTTCGCAATTTATATTGTGAGCATAGCCTACTCGATTCTATTTCTATAAATTCATGCGATAAAATATCACCAATATTTTTATTTTCGATGGCAAATGAAAATACGAAAAAGAGATAGTTTGCAAATTTAGTCTAACAGGCTGAGATCGCAATAGACAAAACGTAATTCAAAAAACGCAATGGAGCACAATTTTGTTCGTAAAAAAAGAGACACAAATGTCTATCGAAGCGAATCGAAGTGATGATAGAACATCCCAGCACAGGTCTGTTGTCCAATTCAACAAGGCTATATCTCCATCTAATATTTGAGTCACCTCTGTGTAAATTTATATTGAGGACCCTTCCCATGAGAAGAGAGTACTAAGGCCAAGCAAAGAATTAAACTAATCCGCTCAGCTGGAGTGGACTGCATTAATTCAGAGCTCTGGATTTTCGGAGGGGATACTTTATGGAACTGTTTTTTAGTCCTTATTCGATTAGTATGGACAATCGAAAATATGCCTGATGAATGGAACGTGGCCGATAAGCCCCACCTTCATAAAGAGAAATAACTTGAAGTGTGAGAATTATCACGGCATAGCTCTCCTTTGCACAACACACAGGTTACTAATTTACATCATATTGGATAGAATGACTCCTATAGCCGAGAGTCTTATTGGTGACTATCAAGGAGGATTTCGTCCTAGTCGATCAGTTGCTGATCGCCGCCGATGATTCTATCTAAATATTATGAGGCATTTATCCCCGTACATCATGTGTTCCTGGATTTCTGGTAGGCCTACTACTCCATCAATCGAGAGAGTTTGTGGTCTGCTCTGGAAAACCTAGGAATGCCAACAAAATTATTAGGTTGTGTAAAATGACAGTGACACGGTCTCAATGCTGTGTTAAAGTTGATCCAAGTGAAAAATCTATTGTGCAGCCAGAAAATGGAGAACACAATGGCCTAACAAAAAATTATCAACTCAGGTGCGGTCACGGCCATTTTCATTAAAAATTATTCCATAAACTGCCCACTTCTTACAAAATTCGTACTTTTTCGGACTTTTTTGTATATTTGGATATGAAATATCCAAGTTAAAAATATGTTGTGCGGCCATAAAATGGAGAACACAATGGCCTAACAAAAAAATATTAGTTCAGGTGCGGTCCCGGCCATTTTCATTAAAAATTATTCCATAAACTGCCCACTTCTTACGAAATTCGTACTTTTTCGGACTTTTTTGCATATTTGGATATGAAATATCTAAGATAAAAATCAGAATTGCCTTAAAATTTAATGAATTGTATTTTGTATATATTATAAGTAATCTGCAAGCTGGTTTTTTTGTGCTTTATTTATAACTTGTCTTACAAGAAAAATAATAATTTTTTGATGTATCGTTAAATACTAGCTTTTGAATGTTAAATAGCCAAGCTGGTTGGTGATATCCAAACCAAATTTTAGTTAAATGGCCATGTCATTTTTTTAATTAGTTATGTAATGTTTAAAATAAACGATTAAATTAATCTGCCCGAAAGTATACTATTTATTTATTATCAACACTAATACATTTACATAAATAAAAAATTAATACAGTTTCAGGAAAAACTTCCTTCGTCTATATAGGCGAGTGAATTTTGTACTAAAAGTGTCCTAACTTTAAATGACGTAATTTAGGACAAATTTAGGAAAAACTTCATCCGCACATTTCACACATATTTCACAGTATTTTTTTTCTGTCAAATTATGACGTTTCATGATTAAAATAGGGTTATGTTTTGAATCAATCGTGTATATAAAATTACGACTCTTCACTCTATGTACAAAACAGTTTCTGACGTTTTATTTCACCAAAACTTATCTTGCAAAATTTGAAGATGAGCGAAATTTTCATTTTGTGTCAAATGGATACTGCCGTTTTGGTTAGATTTCCACCAAAACGGCAGTATCCATTCCCATACAGTATGAAATTCAAGAATACTTAATTTAAAATTTCCGAACGGTTTTGTGAATTTTGACATAAATACACACGCAGGGCCCCTGAAATTTATATAGAAACTCGAATTTTGTTTCCAATATATAATTTGAAGTTTAAATTCAAATATTTGATAATATTCCATCTTTGAAATGTAGTATTTCAATAATCGTTTAAATTTTAATTATTTAAACCGAATTTTACTTACATTCATAATCGATCAATATTTATACATAATTTAAATACATTTTTAAACTTGATACAATAAGATACATAACCCTGATCGTACAAAATCCAATTTCTTTTAAATATTTATAAATAATAAATTTCGTTATACAGATAACTTCGGAATTAGTAATATTCGGCATTTTATTTATCATCTATTTCTTTGATAACATTTTAAAACCTGATCATCTCTTTTCAATGGGTCACTCTTATTATATCAACGTCACTTCACTCTCTAGAAGAGAAAACCTGCGGAGGATAAAATCTTATTTTGATTTTGTACCCTCGGAACCTTCAAAATTATGAATATAAGGATTTTCAGGATCTCTCTTCCTTGGCAAATATCAAATGACAAAATTAATTGGATGTCAAAAAATGCTACCATCAAAGTATGTTTAACCAAATCACACGTTTTTTTAAAGTATATTTTCTATTAGTGATATCAAGTTGGGTATGGTAAAGTACAGAGTGCAAACCCAGGGTTCTATCCTAACTCACAGAAGCGCACTGCAGCCCTAGCAATCTGTACAAGTTTGAACACAGATATGGAGGACAACTGAACTACATTAATAGATCTACAGCTGAAAATCACAAACCGAATAATATATAAAGCTGGACAACTGCACACAAAGTGCAGGCAGTCATCATCCTCCTCAAGACAGTCCTCACAACTAACATCCTGAGATAAACCCATTCGATGGAGATGACCCTTAAATCGACCATGATCCGAAAGAATCACAACCAAGATTCTTAGCTGGTTGTTTTGCAAAGAAAGAGCATATTTAGTTAATTTCAGATTGGGCTCGCTAATGAAGTTCTTCGCCATACGCGACAACTAAAAGTAGCAAGCTACTGTAGTCTTAGATCTTTCAAAGCGTAGTTCTTTATAACTTTCTTGGAGTAGTTAAGGGTTCTGTTCCTATTAGAGTAACCTGTCACATGTAACAATGTGCTGGCACCCACATTACTGTAACGTTATTATTGGACAAAAGAAGATTAATGAAGTGTTTGCAATCCTTGACAGCGAAATTCAAAGCCTCCATAATACTATACGGCGCGCTATAATTTCCGCTTGGAAAACAGTGCATAGCGAATCAAGACTGCCAAAAGATCTCTGATTAGGCCATGAGAAGACTATATGGACTCGTCTAATTTTTGGAGAAAATCCTCCGAAAACCACAAATCCCTTGATGGATAAACCACCGTGAATAAGTTGGAGAAGTTGTGTTCAGGTAATGATGATCTATCATTAACCATATGGATTTCTGGTAAAAATGAAGTGTAATTTTTAAAAATTTGTCTATGTCACACGATAGAACCGAAATGCCGCAGAACGAGCTCTATACAAACCGTGTTTTGAAGACTTTTAAGTTTGGCAGTAGAATCTTTTAGATTAACAAATGGCCACCAACAATAAAAGTGTAAGATAATATCGGTAAGACCAGCGATTTATAAATGAAAAACAACACCCTGAGTGTTAGACTACAGGATTTGCTATCTAAGTATTATTTGCTATCTATCTATCATACCACCAAGGTATTTGACTCGGTTACATCTGGCAATCGGTCTCCCAAAAGAGGAAGGAACGGATAGATCCAGACCACTCCTATGCCTATTAAAGACCATTAAATCTGCCTTAGGCGGCTTGACTAGCACACCCTTGTCAATGCACCGTGTTTGCCTGAAACTGTTAACACAAGATCATCAGCATAACTCTGTGCAATGAAGCCAGATTGCAGAATCTTCACCAGCAATCCGTCAATTACCAAAGCCGCAACAGGGGAGAGAGCACTTCATCCAGTTCAGCCTCTACAGTGCGAGGCTTGCGCATTGATTCAATCCATTTGACAATGGTGTGGTTAATACCAAAATTATAACAGGCTTTAGTAATCGAGCAAAACGAGGTACTATCATAAGCTCCCGCTATATCGTGGAACGTACCTACAAGAAATTAATCGCTAAGTAATCCCTAAAGTGATTTTGTAAATTAATTCTAAACAAAGGTGGTGATAATTTCGCAAGCTCCTTTTTCACGCTAAATTCAAACTACCCCGGCTGTTAATATTGTTTGATGATGATAGTGTATCAATTGTAATTCGCTCTTTATATTTTAAAACCAGTTCGGCCATGTCTGATTCACTTTCCGAACTTGCGATTGGAATATCACTATACTTGCAGCGGCGTTGCTTTGTACTTGTCTTCCCATTTGTAGATTTTTTTGCTTCTGATCGTTGATTGTATTGCCGTTGCTTAACATTAAGCGAAATCTGGCATCTAGATATTATTAGATTACTTGTTAATAAGTCATTTTGTTATTCTTACTATAGGTATCCTTTTCTATTTTAAACTTCAACCAAAGCCAATAAAAATCGTTCAGATTCATTTATTTATTATTTAGTTTTAGGGTTAATATTTTGACTGCGGCTGAAAAATTTAGGCAACATCTAACTGAAACTCCTAAAAATGTTCATCTACACATAGTTCTGGATCCATCACACCTGTACAAAATGTTCGGTACTCCAAACTGATACTACCAACTTACAAGTATATATGCATTACATGAATATACATTACATTTGAATGTAAATTAGTCAGCATTTCCAGCATTTCCTCTCCATTGTCTTGTCAATATAAGGTCAGAATTTCCTCGCCCGATGTCAAATGTCCGTGATTAAATTGGCCTTAATTTTATGTCCAACGAGTTATGTTGAGGCTCGAATTCGAAACATATTTCAAAATTGATACTTGAACAGGAACGAGTTTGCAAGTTAGGGTTCGAAAGCCTGGTTGCACTCATACTATTTTAAATCTGTTGGAACAGTAAAAAGTTATTAAAGATGGGATTAAATAATCGAAAACAAAATCATTAAATTTGCCCAAAACAACGATATATAGCGTTATAAAACGGTATAAAGAATATCTATGATATAACAACTTACAAGAAGGTTATCACTTCCATTAAAAATAAACCGCGAACCGCGCTTTAAAATTTAATATCTGCCGCTCCATTGTAAGACGAATTCGATTTCAGGGGCTATAAGAGCATACCGAGTTATTTAAAAGCCAAATCGTTCAGGTAACCCGAACTTGTCTACTAAAAACCAAACAGGCTGCTCTATGACCAAGTTTTAACAAAACTCAGTATCTTTAGCTCCCACATCAAGTTAGATAAATTTGCTGGAAAGAATTACGATTTGCAATTGTGAACTCAAGAGCAAGTTTTATCACAAATGACGTCGAAATTATACATAAAAGAATGACTACAGGAATGAATACTACGCACCTCATTTGTTGACATGACTCAGCAGTAATGTTTTGGCCTGTATAATATGAATTCAGTGAAAGTTTAAGCGTTAATTCCATGGTAAAATTTTACTGAGTTTTCCAGTTAAAAGTCAACTAGCTTTTCAGTGTAAACTTTGAAATTTCATTTGGATGTTAATTTCATCAAAGAGAAGGTCCAAAACCTTCACAGGATTGGATGAATTTATCGACGATCAATGCGTCATTGTGATTACATTGTGAAATGCTTGGGGTGTGTTATATATGAGATACAAGAAAAGACATTTAAAATAGTTCCTTCCATATTTAGCACCATACACGCAGAAATTAATGGCTTGTAGGCTTTTCCTTCTACCGAAGGATGCCATCTCCATCTTGGCTAAATAATGTATCGTCGGATTCAAGCTACGGGCAAAATTTAATTTAAAATGATGATGATGGTCGAACAGTGGCCACAAGGTTTTCATATGCTTGAACCATGCTTGTCCTAAACCCCCTAATCCCCTACTTTTTCCAAAATTGAAATAATTTTCGAACATTTTGGTATATACTTCGTTATGGTGATACCTTCCTAAGGTTTTCCCAAGAAAATTCATAAAATCATGTACTCATACATTATGTATTCATAATTAGACATAATTATATATGAGGTTGTACCCAATTTTGTTGTACTAATGATAAATTTCGTTATATCGAGTCATTCTTCTTTGCACACTAACACATATAAGCGGAAATTAATTTTGTTTCATTTTAGAACAGATTTAGGACAATTTTCAAATACGTGTTCTAATTTAAAACTTTCAATCGTTTTTCTATCAGAATTTAATTTTCTTCAACGCAAAGATTCTAAAGCTATTAAACTAAATTTTGATAAAATATAGTGTGAACATATCATAGGATCAACGATATAAAGTTTCACAAAACAGCCAAAACACGTAACTATTCATCATTTTATGCCGATTTCGAGGGCAACTTGAGGCTCGGGTAAAAGTATTGTAATATTACATCATTACTTCTGGTATTGTACCGTTTTGACATGTAAACGAGTTGTATAAAATTACATAAATCTAAGGTATTGAAAAAAATTGAGACCATAATTAAATCAAAGCCTATAATCACTTTTGGCATTTTGTGAATTGAAATTTAATGGTTATCCCAAAAATATTAAAAATAAAAAACTTGTGGGTTGGTATATAGGTTTTGAACTAAGACAGAGTTTGGTTTGATTTTCAAATTCACTTTCAAATTTTGTACCTAAAATTCAATTATAGGTTGCACTCAAGTTAGATGTCATACTAAATACAATAAATTTTCAAATTCATTTTTAGATTATTGAAAACAGACAACGCCTTCATTCAAAATTTATTCTATCCAACACAAACACACACACACACCTACATACTTACGATTATATTTATTAAGTTAAACCGCACAGTTCATAACAATCTCATTAATTTTCCATCACTCACGACGACAAACGACAATCATTTAAATATTTATATTTTGAAAACATAAAGTAAAAAAGTCTTAATAAAATAAGTTATTTTGATTGTTTAAATGGACAAGGATTTTTATGCAGCACGTTCATCCATAATATATTCCTAGAAGAGGCAAAAACAAAAAAAATGAAAAGAAATGGTAGATGGAGATGTACGAGTATTCACATATGAAACGAACAACAAAAATATACTGAAGTGTTCATTCAACACACAATAAGATAGCATTTACGGTATGGATGTATATATGTATGTATGTACATATATAAAAAAAAGAAGACAAAGGTGACTTTAAGACGTGATATCATAAAAACGAATTATATTTCTTTAAATAAATTAAAACGAAATAGAAAATATTTGTTTTTTATTTTTTTACTTAAAGACAGAATTTTGTTCTTTTATTTTGATGTTTTATAATACATATTTGTACATACATACATATAGAATCATATGATATTGATTTTGGTCAGGTACTTCTGCTATATGTATTTGTCTGTTTAGTATACGGGTATGGTATAGAACCGACAAAAAGGTTCGTTCAAATTTAATTATGTCGAATAAAGTTAAAAAAAAATATATGTTGACTACCTATAGAATTTGTATCTAATTTTAATGATGAGTGAGTGATTGGTTGGTGCGCATATGGGTGAGAGGTGTAAAAATAAGATCAAAGCAAAATACGGTATACATGCAGGAAAACAGTATGATGGAAATTGTAAAGAAAAATGACCATTCAATTGGTACTTACATATATATCTATTTATTTATTATTATTTTTCTATATGCTTTTATGCTCAACCATAAAAGAATATATTTTATTTTATACCGTACATAACTCATGTACCGAAAAGAAATTTAAAATAAATAATTCAAAAGAAATATGTATGGTTTGTGCCATTGTTGAAATATTTTATGCTATTCATTAACAACTTTGGACAAATAAATAAATTTTTAATGTAACTGCAGTTAGCTATTTACTCGTCCAGTCCAGTCATCGTATACAATAAGGTCAATTATCTCTCTATGATATAAAAGAAATATTTTTTATTTCTCTACTGTTTATATATAAATTATTAAAGATGATAGGCACGTATCCATAGATATGTGCATTTCATTTTGGTTTTATAGTAGTGACATTTGAAAGATATGTGGTAAACGTCCTCTGCCAAATTACACTCCTATATAAAAAATTAAAGTTGGGCGAATTGCTCCAGCACTCAATGTCACTAACGGGCCCACGGTGCAATACCCGGACAAACACATATACTTACACATTAAAAACACCTGACCGTGATTTTTGATTACCACCGGAAATCGAACCCGAAACCCTCGAATAACAAAGCAAGGACACTACTTAGTGTGCCAACGAGGGCATCCACACACTCCTATATAAACACGCCTATATAAATTCTCTCGTATTCTTGTCTTTTAAAGGAAGTTCATCATATTATATTCATTCAAAGCTTCTGATTGCTTACTCGGTTTATTCCGATCAATTCGAGAATTCTCCAAAACTTCAACATTTATAATGTCATTTTCATCCCATACAAATTAATACTCTCGCTATATATGAAAGATTTTGGAACCTCAATTTGTATGACATAATTTCAAAATACAAAGGCCTGGTTATAAAATAAACTATACTATATTGAGGACCCCATTTTGATTCTACTTTATTGTATATAAAAAATGATTTCGAAAGAACCAAATGAGTCTTAAATTTACCCAGCTTCCATTAATAAAGTATAGGTTATCGCAGCCCCTATAGTTAAATAACGCGCTCTAAATACGACAAATGGGTTCAAAGCTAGATACAATATACATAACCATACCAACGTGGTTCGCCGCTCGAATTCGTTTAAGAAATTGATCACCTGTCAGCCATTTAAATAATATGCAAACTGAACACAGGGATGTTACTGTCAGAAAGCTAAGATCGCTTAAAACCTAGAGTTTCTAGACGGATAATCTTATATCACTCAAATCAGATTTTCGTGGGCACCTAAACCTCAAACTCAAGTTCATAATTCTCTTTCATAATGGCATAGCGAGGAATAAGAAATTTTTTATTTATAAAATATTAAATCATTTAAAATTTTAAATTATTTAAAATTATATTTTAAAATTTGGTGATTCTCTGTTTGCTTAATTTTTTGCATTAAAACGTTGTATGTCAATAACTATTAGCTACCATCTTCTGAAATAAGCATTGTCCAAATTAAAAAAATGTTGGAATTTCAAACTAATTAATATACACAGACATTTTTATTTTGCTTCCTTTTTGTGATAATATAATTATTCGTTTTTTGAAAGATCGATTTCGGAATGACTCCTTCTTCGATTTCTTAAAAATTACTCTAATTAATTAGAATTTTTAAGAAACCGAAGAAGAAGTCATTCCGAAATCGATCTTTCAAAAACCAAATACATAATTATATTATCACAAAAAGGAAGAAAAATAAAAAAAAATAAAAAACTAATAAGTGTTTTATTTATATATAAAATAAAAATAAAATATATTATTCATCTAAGATTTCTGAACTACCTAATTTTTTTAGAATATTAAAATTAATTAGATAGTTCAGAAATCTTAGATGAATAATATATTTTTATTAAAAATTTCAGATTTTAAAAAATGCTAAAAAAGTTTAATACTCGATTATAGTTCGTGAATTTAGAGAAACAGAGTTCGAGAATTTAGAGAAACACTGTAGTTTGTGCTTTATGTTTGTGTATATTAATTATTTCTAAATTGGAAGGTGATAAATCGAATTCTCACCTCTCAGCATAACTGTACATCTCTTTTAACATTAACCACAGACAAAATCATACCATAATGGGAGATAAACTTATCAAAAAATACTCTTTCTCAATCATGATCCCTTAATAATATTGTTGCATTAAAAAAAATTTCGTTGGTCAAGGACGTTAAATTATTAGTATCGTTATTAACGTTATAATTAATCAAAATTCGATATTATTGTTTGTCCTCTATTACTAACCAAAAGATACGACACAAGCCTATCTAGTGCTCTGAAACATTTGTACTTCAAGAAAACCGCAAAAAATAGATTATAGCGCTGATGGGAATAGTTTCCTACTGGTACAACTACAAGTTGGAACGTTGCTTTTTTCTATTCATTTATCTGCGGTTGTGACATTAACTTCGATTAAGATGCCCTATAGACTTCGTACTATCATTATTGGTTCGCCATCATTTGTTACGATTGATAATATCTGCACCGAGTGGATTAAATCTGTGCCCAAATCTCTGATTTTATAAATACTGCTTATCTAGGGAGGTTATATATATAATACTAATTACCGAGATCCCGGTTTTCAACATTTTGAAATAATATATAATAATTAATAGTTAAATAAGTTAAGTTGTATAATTAATAGTTAAATTGGATGTTTTTAAATAAAAAACAGATTTCCGGTTCACGATTCCGTAGTTAGTTATAGGAATTTCCCGATGGTATCTATAGATTTGTATCTCTGACATCAAGTTGTAACCTTAAAAATGGTCGAGAAATTCCAACGGTGAAAATTACTAAATAAATGTTTATAAGAACTCCATCTTCACCTGGATAATTAAAGGAATGAATAATTAATGGATAATTAATGCAGAATACCTTAATTATAGACTAAAAAATTCTAAATTCTAAATTCTATGCACAAACAAGTTTTAACCATTCCAGAAACAAAATTCTAAAACTTATATAGATACATACATATATACAATGCCAATAAAAACGCATTATTTATTTTAAAATAGCGGCAAAAACTGATATTCTAGAATCCACATTCAAAATTCTTTCTGGTCACGAAATGTTGAATGCGCTAAATTTCAAAGATCCTAGATTTCATAACTTAAATTTCATTTACACCAAATTTTAAAAATTACTAAATATCGAATTGTATATTTTTGGAAATTTATATGTTTTAGAGATTCGAAATTTTCAAAAACTGACGCTTTCGAAATTTCAAATTCTAGTTATTTTTGTAACATAATTTCTAAAATGTATCAAAATTCAAAAAAAATTCAGAACCAAATTTTAAAAATTATTCATCAAAAATATCTCAATTCTTATTTATTAAATTTTAAATTGATTAATTAATTTTTTGAGCTTACGAATTATTCATATTTGCGAAATATTTATATTAAATCAAATGAATTTAATTAAGAGTTTGCGAAACCAACAACTTTAGAATTTAAAAACTTATAAGATAACTCTCAGAATACGTAAAATTTAAAATTGCTGAATTTTTAGTTTGTAATTCCAGAAAACTATATTTTCTAATATTTAAAGCGTATTAATTTAAAATCGGGATTTTTACAATTCAAAAAATTTCAAATTTAATATTTTGTATCTATAAGAGTAATAAAATTAATCCGAATTTTAGAAATTTTGCAAAATAATAAAGCTTTTGGAAATATTAAATGGGATCTGATAATGTGATTTGCGCACAGTATCCTTCATTGGAACTTTTTAGAATTTAACAAAAAATTTGAACTATAAAAAATTAATTGGTTATCGATAGTGAGGACCATCATTACTGGGATGTCTACGATACTCCTGACAATCATAAATGTTGCCTTACTAAACATAAACCAGCACTTAATCTGTAGAAAATAGACTAAATTTAAAAATATTCTAAATTTTTATTTATTTATCATAGAGATTTGCCAACTTGTAGTATCCTTCTAATCAATTTATTTGTTTATAGATAAAATTCTTTATAATTGTTCCTGGAAATTTTGCCAATTGACCATACCAACGATAAAATAGAATATACGTATGAAATTATGAAAAAATATTAACGATTATTTTAGCGGATTGCCAGTGTCTTATTTTTAGATTTTGCTAATTAGCCATACAGCTGATGTGATAGAATGATCTTAACTCTCGCATATGACAGCATCTGCAGGGCCAATTAGAAAATATTTAGATCAGCTTCACAGTATTTTTTTGTAATGAAGAAGTGGCGTATTATGGGTACTCCGAACCCTGAGGCCATTACTAAACAAAACGTTCATCCATCATATATTTTTTTTTTCTACTTGGTTTAAGGATCAAGTCTCTCAATTTACGTCGATTACAGGTCCTGCGTCTATTGGGCTTCTAACCCAGTACTTTCCGGTCCAAACGTCACAGCTTTAACTGACTGTGCTATTTGCTCGGTATAGTTAGAGTGACAATTTAAGTTGAAAAACTGCTGGGAGTTTGAAAAGTTCCAAATATTATAGCTTTTCAAAACAAAGTTAAAATTTTGAATTGTAAACGTCAAATTTGTGATCATAAATATACGGATGGACATATCTTGGATTGATTGAATCAATAAAATTATAATATTTATATTCGAAATCCAATTTTGAATATTCTCGATTTTATTTCTTTTATTTCTTTCGGTTTCTAAATGCATTTCTGACATTTTATACTGTAGTTGATTGACAAATTGAATTAAAACTGCAGACTTGCAAGTCCTTTTGAAAGCCTACAACTAAATTGAACAAATTATAATTATTGTTATATTGTTGTATTCAAATTTTTAATAAATTAAAGTTAGATTCATTTTAATTTTGAAAAATACCGTAAGGTTTAAATGATCAGCGCAGAGAATATATTTTTTTTATATTAATGCCGTCCTCGATAGCACAGTAAGTAGCGTGCTTGCCTTGTTATTCGAGGGTCTCGGGTTCGATTCCCGGTGGTGACCAAAAATCACGGTTGGGTGTTTTTAATGTGTAAGTATTTGTGTTTGTCCGGGTATTGCACCGTGGGCCCATTGTGGCATTGAGTGCTGGAGTAATCCGCCCAATTTTAATTTTTTTTTTTTTTTTATATTAATACATTTGAAAGAATTTTAGGAAATTTGCTAATATTTAAAATGTAAGTTCGAAGTTTTACTAAATTCATGAAATTTTATATATTTTTGAAAAACCGTTCAAAGTTGATTCTAGTGACTTTTAAAATTTGCTTAAATTTGTAAAATGTTCAAAATTTTGTTTTAATTTCATATAATAATAATAACAGTGTTAAAGGCCATTACTGGCCCCTTACTGAATCAACAATCTGGCTCCAACGGTTTCGATCCTGAGCTTGGTCTTCATACTGTCTTAGACAATCTGAAGAGGTCAAGTCGTTCTCTACATCGTGGAGCCATCGTCGCCTGCAACGACCTCTGCGCCTACCATATGGTGGCTCTCCTTTCAGAGATCGCTGCACAATTCGTTCCGGATCAGCACGCAGAACGTGACCGAGCCAGCGTACTCGCTGAGATCTAACTTCATGTACAATATCGGGGATCTTCATCAGATCTCTGATCTCGAAATTGTACAGAGCTCGGTATGTACCATCTATTTCGCGTTTAGGGCCGTAAATCACACGCATGATTCTTCTCTCAAATGTAAGGAGCCATCTCTCGTACTCATCCGTCAGCGCCCAACTTTCACATCCAAACATAACAACGGGCCTGATCAACGCTTTGTAAAGCTTCAGCTTCACGGCACTTGATAAGTGTTTAGATTTTAGCAGTGGCCTTAGAGGATATAAAGAACGACCGCCAGCTGCCAGCCGCACTTTAATATCCTCACCCACACTGTTATCGTGATTGATAAGAGAGCCCAAATATTTGAACCTCCTCACTCCCTCAAACGTGTGGTGGCCACTACTAAAATCTGGTGTGCCATTGTCTCTAAAACCAGAGATCAGGTATTTCGTTTTGGACTCATTGATCTGAAGTCCAACAGAAGCTGAAAACTCTACAAGCGGATCAAGTATTTCTTTCACTCCGTTGCTATTCAGTCCAATCACGCATATGTCATCTGCATATGCAAGCACTTGATTGGACTGGCGATATAAGATGTTGCGCTGAGGTGTTTCAGTTTTACGAAAGATGTACTCCAACATGAGATTAAAGAGTATCGGGGACAGAGCATCTCCCTGCCGAACACCCGAGTTAACTGCAAAAATTGTCGATAGCCTGTTCTCAACTTTAACACAGCATTGAGACTGCGTCACTGTCATCCTACACAGTCGTACCAATATTGTTGGCATTCCTAGGTATTCCAGGGCAGACCACAAACTCTCTCGATTGATCGAGTCGTAGGCCTGCCGGAAATCCAGGAAAACCTGATGTACGGAGATGGATGTCTCATAATATTTAGATAGAATCATCCGCAGCGAAAAGACCTGATCAGTGACTGATCGATTCGGACGAAATCCTCCCTGATAGTCACCAACCAAGGCCTCCGCCAGAGGAGTGATTCTATCCAATAAAATGTATGACAGTAACTTGTACACTGTGCAAAGGAGAGCTATACCGCGATAATTCTCACACTTCAAGCGGTCTCCCTTCTTGAAGATGGGGCATATCGCGGCCACTTTCCATTCATCAGGCATAACTTCGGTTCGCCATACTAATCGAATAAGGTCGAAAAGACAGTTCCACAAAGTATCCCCTCCGAATATCAAGAGCTCCGAATTAATGCAGTCCACTCCAGGTGAGCGGTTTCGTTTCATTCTCTGCATGGCTTTAGTGAATTCCTCATGGGATGGCTCCTCAGTGCAAATCTCCGCAGACTGTTTTAGAGGTGGCTCAACAACAGTCTGTGACGCATGATGAACATCAAGCAGCTCAGTAAAGTGTCCACTCCATGCGTCAAGTACTGCGTCGATGTTGACACAGAGGTTTCCATCCCGGTCCCGAATGGCGGTTGACGAAGGCCTGAAAGTATGGTGCAATCCAGTAAATCCTTTAAAAAAATTACGTGAACTACGCTCATTGCTGAGTTGTTGTACTTTCAGAACCTCGGCCTTCCACCATTCTCGCTTCTTCCGTCTACAAATCCGCTTAGCTGCCCTTCTTGCAAGAGCTGCCTTGTTTTTCCTTGCGATTGTGAGACGTTGTTGCACTTCATTATGGGCTATATTTTGTTGCTCAACTGCAAGACGACACTCGTCATCAAACCAATCATTCTTGGGTCTGACTTTCACTATACCTAAAGTCTGTTGAGCAGCACTGACAACCGAAGTTTTCAGTACCTCCCAGACAGAGTTCACGCAGTCAGACTGGTAATTAGCTCCCTCAATGTTGTCGCTGACAAGATCCTGATATCGTTTCTTTTGATCTTCATTTATCAGACCTTCACAGTCGAAACGTTCCATCCGTTTCGCTGTGTTCCCCGACCTGTACGAAAACTTCCACCGTAGCTTTGCAGCGACCAAATAATGATCGCTGCCTACGTATTTGGTTGCTGACCGATAAGTTCTCACATCCTGCACAACCCGAGCTCGCCCTTTTGAAATTTACACGTGGTCAATTTGGCTCCGGGATGTTTTGCGAGGATGTGTCCATGTCTCTAGGTGTATCTGTTTGTGAGGGAAGAATGTGCTTGCTACTCTAAGATCATGAGCAATTGCAAAGTACATCATTCTCTCACCATTATCGGTCGCAGTTTCGTGTCGGGAGTACGGACCTATGTTTTCACACAAGTCGGCCTGATTTCTGCCAGCTCTAGCATTAAAGTCCCCAATTACCATTCTAACATCGTGTTCGGGTATAGATCCCATCAGATCGTCCAAGTCATTATAAAATGAGTCTTTATCTTGGGGCTGGCTGACTTCTGTGGGCGCATGTACACAAATTATCGACAGGTTGGCTAACTTCATGCGCAGGCGAAGCATACACAATCGGTTATTGACTGCTTGAAAATCCAAAACAGCCTTCTTTACCTGCGGCCCAAGAAGAAATCCAGCTCCAAGATTTCCGAGGTCATCTCCACTGTAGAACAACGTATAGCCCTGGGACACATGGTCTCCACTTTGAGGCCAGCGAGTTTCTTGAAGAGCAACGAGTTCCAGCCGATACTCTTTCATGCACGTGATTAGACCCTCCAACGCTCCTGGTTTTCTAAGTGATTGCACGTTCCACGTGCCGAACCTAAATCTCGTATCCGGGTACTTGAGCGGGGGTCCGGTGTTGTTTTGGCGGTATCCATTTTTCTTTTTGTTGATTTTATAAACAGTTGATTTTTTTTACGGATGCGGGTCGTCAGCCCAGCGATCCAACCGTTTAGTCGCCTCCTACGACAAGCAAAGGATACTGTGGTGGTATTCTTAGGAAACATGTTCGTGCAATTTAGATTTACGAGACATGTGAGTGCCCCCCGACCACAGAGGCCAATTTCATATAATACATCCCGAAATTACAAAAATCAAATAATTCAAAATTTGAAAATGTACTGAAATTCTATCTAGTTAATTTTTTCTAAATATGTAAATTTGAAATATTGCAAAAATTAGAAAAAACCTGCAAAATTTAAAGAAATGTCCGCCATAAATTTGAGAAACATAAAATGGAGAACTACTATCGCTTATTAAATAAATGTATATGATATTCCACATACTACTAGCATCCTACGTGACCATTTTACAAAATTTTCCAAAACTCTCTAAATTCTTTAAATTATAATTGCCAAAACTGTATATTTCCCTTTTTCTGTTTTGCTCCAAATATGATCTACATATATTCTATATAACAAAACAACAAAACTCTCTAAATTACCGATTGTAATAGGCAAAACAATAAATAGCATGTATTAGGTACATGCTATTTATTGTTTTGCCAATTACAATCGGTGATTAAATTGAAAACAACATATATGACCCTCTGTTGAAATGTACAACTATGGACTGACCCATCGTTCATGGACCAATAAAAGAAGGACATGTAGTCGTTTACAAAATAGGAATAAGACTTTCAAAGGACAATAAATCCACTAGCAATCTAATCAATGTATGTAATAAGGGTTGGTATTTATTTAAAAAAACAAAACAAAAAATTTAAATGTGTGGAATACCTGATAAAATTATCATCAAATATTAATAAAACTTTTTTAGGTATACTCCAGTGACAAAAATATGCCAGACATGCATTTTACACATTTTAAAAGAATCTAGATTCCGACTACAAAACCTGGCCAGAAAATTTCAAAATAATAATTTTCGCAACTCTACTACGACAAAATGGAAGAGGTTATCAAATTTATCGGCAGATCAAATACTCTTCCGCCACATTATTTTCGAAATTCAAATTTACACAAGCAATACTTATCGAGCGACTTGAACATTAACGTGTTATAGAAGCAACTCAGAGCAGACAACTTATCTAGTTAAATATAATTTTTTCAGAAATATTTTTGTAGACAAGTTTATGTTAAGTTTTTCGTCACCGTCAACTGGTGTGTGCTCTAAGTGTTTGTACAAAAAAGATCTCGAAGAAAAACGTCGATCTATAACAGAATTCCACATTCACAATTTAAAAGTGAAGTCATATGATGAGCTACGTAAGGATAATGATCACGAAGTTGTATATTCTTTTAATTGCCAGAAAAATATAGTGCTACCGAAGATACCGGACCAATCAACTTATTTTTCTAGACAATTATACCAATACAATTTTACAATTTGCAAAGTGAATGTGTGAACCGGCCGAACGGTTCAAATGAATTTGTATCAGCGGTTGTTCATCAGTAAAACTCTTTTGTGACGGCCGTGACGGGCCAAACAAAAATCGGTCAATGATTGTGATACTCTTACTAAATAGCTAAGTAGTTCTCCAACCCATATTAAATGATTAAGCACAATATTTCAAAAACCAATCAGCACTCATTTATTCCTTCAGATAGTGTATTTGGTCGCATTGAAAAAGTCGTAAAGAAACAGGACACTATAATCAAGCCCGTGGAATATATCGATATATTCGGAGAGTGTTTAATTTGGAGGAACTGAAAGTTTCCGCGGCAAAGCAAATAATTAAACCGTTAAACAGCTGCCATTTTAAGTTCACCCCTTGCAAAAACATCATTTTCCATCGAATTAGTGATAATGTACACGTACAAGGAGAAGTCAAAAGGGCTGAAATGGAGAAGTAATCATTCGCTCAAATATTATAAAGATGCGAATGATAGTTGTGATGCTTTTGAGACACCAAATGTTCCAGACAACGAAGGTGGTTCCATGTAATGGAACTGGAAGCAACTCAAATTTAAGTTATTTATGTAGCTAGAAGTTTGTGAAGTTCCTAAAATGTAAAAAACAATCGAAACCAAAGCTGGATTATAATAAATTGACTTTTTCCAAAACTCTCCTAAACGATTTTTTGTTGTTCTAAAACTATCTCAAGACTTAGTTGCTACGAAAACTTTCTAATTAAGTTTTTCTAATGGGTTTAAAAAAATTATTGTTTATTTTCCATGAACCAAATTGAACTGTTTTATTTAAAAGACATCAAAGGATTATTAAAATTACAAATAACATAGCTATCTACCCCTAATAATTTAATAACGATTATTAAATTTTCGAATTGCCAAAATTAAGCTTAGGTGGAATTAGGCAGTTTTGAAAAAGGGCAACTCATATCTACTTACCTACATACATACATATATAATTAAATTATTATTTACCTTTTGAAATTAATTAATTAACTTAATTTAAATATTTATTTAATTAATTTTTTTTATTTACGTAATTCATTAATCTAATTTATTATACTTATTAAATTTACATTATTTTTTACGATTATTTAATTATTTGATTTATTCATTAATTTAATTTGGTTTATTTGTTGAATTTAATTTAATCTTTTAATTAATTTAATATTTGTAAATTATTAGGTAGGTAAATAAATTAAATAAACTAAAATATAAATAAGATAAATCAAATAATTAAATATTTAATTTATTTATCTACCTAATTTGTTTAAATTATTTTCCATTATTTAATTATTTAACTTAGTAAGTTATCTACTTGCATACATATGTAATTTAATTTTCTTACCTATTGAAAATAATTAATTTACTAAAATTATATAATTTATTTAATTTATAAATATATTTACATTTTCATTAATTGAATTTATTTAATTACTAAACATATTATCTACCTATGTCTATATAATATAAATTACTTACCTTTTGAAATTATTTAATTTAAATAATTTATTTATTTACGTATATCATTCAGCATATCAGCACGCAGAACGTGACCGAGCCAGCGTACTCGCTGAGATCTTATTTCATGTACAATATCGGGGATCTTCATCAGATCTCTGATCTCGATATTGTACAGAGCTCGGTAGGTACCATCTATTTCGCGTTTTGGGCCGTAGATCACACGCATGACTCTTCTCTCAAATGTTAGGAGCCATCTCTCGTATTCATCCGTCAGCGCCCAACTTTCACATCCAAACATAACAACGGGCCTGATCAACGCTTTGTAAAGCTTCAGCTTCACGGCACTTGATAAGTGTTTAGATTTTAGCAGTGGCCTTAGAGGATACAGAGAACGACTGCCAGCTGCCAGCCGCACTTTAATATCCTCACCCACACTGTTATCGTGAGTGATAAGAGAACCCAAATATTTGAACCTCCTCACTCCCTCAAACGTGTGGTGGCCACTACTAAAATCTGGTGTGCCACTGTCCCTAAAACCAGAGATCAGGTATTTCGTTTTGGACTCATTGATCTGAAGTCCAACAGAAGCTGAAAACTCTACAAGCGGATCAAGTATTTCTTTCACTCCGTTGCTATTCAGTCCAATCACGCATATGTCATCTGCATATGCAAGCACCTGATTGGACTGGCTATATAAGATGTTACGCTGCGGTGTTTCAGTTTTACGAAAGATGTACTCCAACATGAGATTAAAGAGTATCGGGTACAGAGCATCTCCCTGCCGAACACCCGAGTTAACTACAAAACTTGTCGATAGCCTGTTCTCAACTTTAACACAGCATTGAGACTGCGTCACTGTCATCCTACATAGTCGTACCAGTTTTGTTGGAATTCCTAGGTATTCCAGGGCAGACCATAGACTCTCTCGATTGATCGAGTCATAGGCCTGCCGGAAATCCAGGAACACCTGATGTACGGGGATGGATGTCTCATAATATTTAGATAGAATCATCCGCAGCGAAAAGACCTGATCGGTGACTGATCGATTCGGACGAAATCCTCCTTGATAGTCACCAACCAAGCCCTCCGCCAGAGGAGTGATTCTATCCAATACAATGTATGACAGTAACTTGTAAGCTGTGCAAAGGAGAGCTATACCGCGATAATTCTCACACTTCAAGCGGTCTCCCTTCTTGAAGATGGGGCATATCGCGGCCACTTTCCATTCGTCAGGCATAACTTCGGTTCGCCATACTAATCGAATAAGGTCGAAAAGACAGTTCAACAAAGTATCCCCTCCGAATATCAAGAGCTCCGAATTAATGCAGTCCACTCCAGGTGCACGGTTTCGTTTCAATCTCTGCATGGCTTTAGTGAATTCCTCATGGGATGGCTCCTCAGTGCAAATCTCCGCAGTCTGTATTAGAGGTGGCTCAACAACAGTCTGTGACGCATGATGGACATCAAGCAGGTCAGTAAAGTGTCCACTCCATGCGTCAAAAACTGCGTCGATGTTGACACAGAGGTTTCCATCCCGGTCCCGAATGGCGGTTGACGTAGGCCTGAAAGTATGGTTCAGTCCAGTAATTCCTTTAAAGAGATTACGCGAACTGCGCTCATTACTGAGTTGTTGTACTTTCAGAACCTCGGCCTTCCACCATTCTCGCTTCTTCCGTCTACAAATCCGCTTAGCTGCCCTTCTTGCAAGAGCAGCCTTGTTTTTCCTCGCGATTGTGAGACGTTGTTGCACTTCATTATGGGCTATATTTTGTTGCTCAACTGCAAGACGACACTCGTCATCAAACCAATCATTCTTGGGTCTGACTTTCACTATACCTAAAGTCTGTTGAGCAGCACTGACAACCGAAGTTTTCAGTACCCCCCAGACAGAGTTCACGCAGTCAGACTGGTAATTAGCTTCATTAATGTTGTATATATGTATATATATATATATATATATATATATATATATATATATATATATATATATATATATATATATATATATATATATATATATATATATATATATATTTGACTTATTTATTTATTTACATATTGCTATAATCAAATATATTGAACTTATTAAATTTACTTAATTTTTTACGACGATTGAATTATTTCATTCATTCAACTAATATTTTAGATTATTTAATTTATTTTCCATTATTTAATTCATTTAACCAATTTATTTAATTTATCCATTAATTTAATTTGGTAAAATTGTTCAATTTAATTAAATCTTTTAATTTATTTATTCCATTTAATTATTTTACTTTTTTAATATATCTACTTACATACATATGCAATTTAATTTTCTTGCCTATTGAAATTAGTTAATTTAGTTAATTTATATAATTTATTTATATATTTTATTAATCTAATTTATTGAATTTTAATTATTTAATAACTTAAAATATCTTAATATATTAATTAATTCACTTAATTTATATGTTTATGTAATTAATTAATTTATTTATGTCTTTCATCAATCTAATTTATTGAACTTATTAAATTTACATAATTTTTTGCGATTATTTAATTATTTGATTTATCTAACTTACAATTTAGTTTATTTAAATTATTTAGTTTTTTTTATTATTTAATTCAATTAACTAATTTAAGTTTATACAATTTAATTTAATTTTCAATTTATTTAATATATTTAATTATTTGACTTATTTAATATATCTACTTATATACATATGTAATTTAATTTCCTTAACTATTTAAATTAATTAATTTATTTACATATTTCGCTAATCTAATTTATGTTATTTAATTTTGATTTTAAATTACGTACCTTTTGCAATTATTTAATTTAAAGAATTTATTTATTTACGTATTTTATTAAATTAATTAATTTACTTAATTTATATTTTTATTTACGTATTTCATTAAACAAATACATATATTGAACTTATTCAATTTATTTAATTTTTTACGATGATTGAATTATTTCATTTATCTAACTCATATTTTAGGTTATTTAATTTATTTTCCATTATTTAATTCATTTAATTTATCCATTAATTTAGATTGGTTAATTTGTTTAATTTGATTTAAGCTTTTAATTTATTTAAAATAATTAATTATTTGGCTTTTTTAATATATCTACTTACATACATAGTAATTTCATTTTCTTACCTATTGAAATTAATTTAAAAATATTCACATATTTTATTAATCTAATTTATTTAATAACTTAATATATTAATTTATTTATTTAATTTATATATTTATTTAATAAATATATTTATTTACGTCTTTCATTAATCTGATTTATTGAACTTATTAAATTTACATAATTTTTTGCGATTATTTAATTATTTGATTTATCTAACTTACATTTTAGTTTATTTAAATTATTTTCTCACCTGTAGAAATTAATTAATTTACTTAATTTATATATTTATTTACGTTTTTCATTAATCAAATATATTGAACTTATTAAATTTACTAAATTTTGTACGGTGATTTAATTATTTCATTTATCTAACTCATATTTTAGTTTATGTAATTTAATTTCCTTGCTTATTTAAATTAATTAATTAATTTATATAATTTATTTACATGTTTTATTAATCTAATTTATTGAATTTATTTTTGATTTTAAATTACTTACCTTTTGAAATTATTTAATTTAAATAATTTATTTATCTACGTATTTCATTAATCTATTAAATTTACTTAATTTTTTATGATTATTAAATTTATCTAACTTAGTTTATTTAATTTATTTTCCATAATTTAATTCATTTAACTAGTTCATTTATTTTATTTATGTTGGTATTTAGTTTCTTTAATTATTTGTCTTACTTAATATATTTTATATATTTTTATTTAATTTAATTAGTGTCTTAATTTGTTTAATTTATTTATACACGTATTTAATTAATAAAATTTAATGAACTTATTAAATTTACTTAATTTTTTTAGTTTATTTAATTATTTAAAATTGTTATCTATTTAATTAATCCAATTCATATATCTATTTATTATATTTAATTAATTAATCTATTCATTTTTTTTATTTAATGAAGTTATTAAACAAATTTAATAAACTTCATCAACATTATTTATTAGTATTAGAGATAAAAAGCGTATATACACGCTCTCGATTTCGTTGAACATCAACTAATCAAAATTAAATGCAAATAAATAAGCATCTCAGTTGTAAATATTCGTTTAAAAAAAAATCCCGCATAATCGTATCGCTTATCATGTCATACCCTTAACAATAAAAAAAATAAATAAAAATTCAAATTAAAATCCGTATACTTTTGTTATCGATTATATTTCGATCGAATACAAAAAGAAAATAAATTCTTTTATCGAATCGACAATAAAGAAAACGGAACGAATCAAAAAAGCAATGCGAGAATACTTTAGTTGATGTTGATGGATATATATATTAAATAGCAATGGGGTTGAATATTTTATACGTTTTTTTTCGAATTGAGATATAATCCAGACACACACACACACGCATTATAATAACCGTGTAATTAATATTGATAGAAAATTTGTATTTGTTTGACAGACAATACGATATATACATTTATACTCTCGTATATACTTGTCTAGAAATCAGTTACCTACAGAAACAGAAGCACCATAAAAAACGATCCAAAGTGAATTTGAAATTGGATTATTTACACCAATTTTACATCAAACTAATTTTCACGAATGATTGCACTGCGGCGTTGTGATGTTGATAATATCATTTTAACATGATAATAATGATATATTATTTTGTTCATTTTCTTCGGTTGAGCCTTTTGACTTGAGGGAGTTTGGAATTATATTTATGTATATAAATATATAATACATACAAAAAATCGTATATAAATGTATGTACATATGTATATACGCTATAAGAAAGTAGTTAAAAGATTGGTAAGATTTTATGATTTTTTTTTTCGTGAAGACGATGTAACAATTTCACAAATCTTATATAAATTTTATTTCTTGTAGCGTTCTGAGATATTTTATCAGATTTTTGGTTTATTTGGATACAAATATAATATGTACATACTCGTACGTATATATATAATACATATGTTATATTGCAGGTGAAAGTTGGCATTTTATACGAGATTAAAGGTATTAGGTAGTTTTGACGTTGATTTAACTGTTGTATATGTTACATTTCAAACAATTTTTATTTTACATTTTTACATTTCAATTACAGAATGAAATAATTTTTTAAATTCTATATAGGAGAAAAATTCTAATAAATTTTTTGTAGGCAGATACATATTTTAATATAAGAAACTTTTTAACCGTTTTGGGATGGAATAAATCGTCCACTTAAAATTCAGTATTTTTACCAAAAACACTTGAATTACATATTCATTTTACAAATATACATTTTACGAAACTAAATTTATTCTAATCCAATAGAAACTCTTCAATAATGTTAAAAAACTATTTCTAAAATAAAAATCTATCTGACATCTCTATACTACATACTTCAATGCCGAAGTAATTACCTAATTACAAAACATACCTTGCGACAAAGTAAATTTAAAACTTTCAAATTATTAGAAAAATCAAAATTTAAAAAATTATCAAATTTGGGAAAGTGAAACTTCAAACTTTTTAATTTATTTAGGATTTTGGATATTGCAAAAATAAATGTTTTACTTTTCGATATCCCATGATGAATGCTTAAAAGTGAGCAGGAATTTCTGGAACTGTAAAAGGCTGGAAATAAGTATATCATTATAATAGTATTTTGAAATTTATAAACGTCTTGAAGGTAATGCTTAACACAGCCCTTTTCTGATCGTAAATCTTTGCAAGGCGCCTAAGAAGGATTCAGTGCTTAAATTCATACAAATCTTGAAGAATAGGCAGGAGTACTAAAGCACACAAATATACATATGTCTTAATATGCTTTTATAGAAATGGACGCTCTCCATCGAATGAAATGTAATTTGAATAATGGATGAGCAAAGTCAATTGCATCAAATGAAACCGTATACCTGATTCGATCTTTCGGGAGCTGGCACCATTATTTCTATCATCATTGTTGCTGATTCTCTGATGTATTTACGGTATATATTTTTGTCAATGGCCTTTCTACGAAATGATCCAGAATGATTGGATGAGTACCTGACTGATTGATGTTGCTATTAGTGATTTGGGTGATATACGATGATTGGATGAATAATATTGTACGCTAATTGAGTTTAAATGATTGTTGTTCATTTTAATGTTTTTGTGTAATCTTTTGTCACTATATAACTTATTTTAAATAAAAAACTTTTATTTTTGATTTTATAGTTTAATTCTTCCTTATTGTGACAATTTTTATTTTTGATTTTTTCGGTAAATCGATTTCGACTTGCGTCTTCCTCAGTACCTTGTTAACTATTAACTAGTCCTAGTTAACTAGTCCTAGAATAGTTAACAAGGTACTGAGGAAGACGCAAGTCGAAATCGATTTACCGAAAAAATCAAAAATAAAAATTGTCACAATAAGGAAGAATTAAACTATAAAATCAAAAATAAAAGTTTTTTATTTAAAATAAAATATTGTACGGTAGTGTTGACTTTTTTAATCTGCCGCCAGCTTTTATAACTCCTTTGGTGTACAGGAACGGGTTAGGTTGCCTCAATCAGCTCTTTATACTGGTACAATTTTGTAGGTTTCAATGCAGAGGGTCATAAATATGTACATCATCCTGATCGAAATCAAGGATGAAGAATCAATTTTGCATACTGCCTAACTTTTGAGTGTTTGCAGCTCCACAGAATCCATGTATTATTTAATTATTAATTTCAGTGATCGACATCGACATATATTGCTTTTTAGATTAATCCACGGTGCTCTCGATTCTGCTGGTAATTGTTCATTCCATCCATTTGAAATTTATATTTTTGATTGCCCAGAGGCCCAATCCCAGTTAATCAAATATCTTGCTTCCTTCTGCGATAGAAACTTTCGTTTGGTGTATGTTTCGTTTAGCTTTTGTGGAAAATAAAATGGTCTGTTTTAGCATCCCAACCTATTCTCAACACTTTCATCGGCTCTGAATGGTCTGAAATAATTGTTTAATTACTAGACAACTGATTTAACAGGTTTCGCATTTGTGAATCATTTGAGGATAGTTTTCTGCAATTGAAACATCATCCGTTATGTAAAAGTACTACTAAATGCCTCTCAATTTGATTTGTGATCAAATCGAGTACGGTTGACTTCAGTCATTTCATGAACTATACGTATACGTTTCAAATAGTTTTCTTTATGGTGTTCTGAACAAACTAGATTGAATGTTCGGCCGCTCCATTAAGTTCTTGTTAAGTGATGGTTGGTTTGGCGGATGCTTCAAGAACTAAGCGACATTTTGTTTTGCTGCACTACTGCTATTTTTCATTACCCGATTATGTGGAAGGATATATTCGCTTTTTGAAGTTCTGCATTTTGAAACATTTTCTCGACCTATACAAAAAATCGAAAAAGCGATTCCATTCAATATAATCGCCAGAAAATGCCTGAACCTACTTTAGCCAGGCGGATCTCTGGCACTTGCATATTGAAGTGTTCATGACAGTATCATTATTCGTGGCACTTAGTTCAGTGATAGCACGGTTATAGTTATCACTAGTATATATGGGGTTCAAAATTCGACAACAAAAAAATATACCAACACAACGTTTAAGATACTCAAGATATAAAAAATGTAGTTGAGGACGGAAGAGTGAAGCGTCACTAGCATTTCCCCCTTGAATTTACGACCGCACTCCTGGAAATCAAGAATAGATAACATTTGACGGATCAAACAGATAGTTTTGTTAAGGGAACCTATGAACTCCATATAGGAGATGCTTTAACAGTTTCGGCAGAAACGTAAAGTATAAATTTCCAAAGTACTGTACTTCTTCATTAATAGAATAGAGATTTCCGGTAGGGCTACCACTGATATTTGGATTAGAAATCAAAAATCACAAAGTATTATTTTTAAGTTTGCATATTCATATTCCCACTTTGAGGCTTACCACATCCGGTTACAAACCTCCAATTTTAAGCCTCATACAGAGAAGACACTAATTTGAACAGGCACTTTAAGATGGGCCTTATCTCTTGAGTAAACTATATAATATAGAAGCACAATCAATGAACACAATTAGTTAAAAGTTTAAAAAATTTGATAAAATTGGAAGTCACAAATATTGCTTAAATATTTGTCAAATCTGCTAGGATTAGTGATCTATACTCATTACTGAAAATATGTTTCTCAATTATTCAAAATAGTTATGTACAATGGAAGTTAGTTATGTACCGAGCTCTGTACAATATCGAGGTGAGAGATCAGATGAATAAAGATCGTCAGTTAAACTTTGACAATTGATTGCAGTCTCAACAAGCACCTCAATTCATTGAAAGGTCTCGGCCGTCTTAAATATCATTGGGTTGACCTAATAGTTTATATGGTATTGCAAAGATTAGATACATTTACGAATACCAAATGGGAGGAAGAATGTCCGCACGATAGACTGGCCAGAGTAGATGAATCTTTAGTTTTTTTAAATAAGCGATTTCACACTTGTGATAATTCCTACCAAACCCATCAACCAACCAATCAGCCTAGCGACCCTATAAATTACAATCAGAAACTTATTCGTCAGAGAGCTTTTACGTATTCTCTTGTTTCATCAGACACCAATGCGGATTCATACTCAACTCTCATTTCATAAATCACCGTTATGTGAATTCAACCTCATCTGTTGTCGTTTCGTCAACCACTACAAATAAAGCTTGTTCGTATTGCGCTATGCCAAAACACAACATATACAGATGTAGGCGCTTTACCAACCACCAGATCGTCATCATTCAGTTTCTTGTCTTCATTCCTTTGTAATTGAAGAATTATTTCACAAAACATTGAATTAGCAGACCCTAATTTCAATTGTACACAATCAATAGATATGTTGGTCGGAGTTGAGCTGTATTGTTCACTAATGTCGGAAAGGCAAATAAAATGCAACGACGGTATACCAGCTAAATACAACTTTCGGTTGGATCGTTACTGGTATTGAAACATGTTACCGCAAACAAGCTTTCATGGCAATATGGTCTCTATAGTTCACAACCCTTCGTTGGAGCAGCTATTTCAACAATTCTGCGAACTGGAAAGACGCGACTCTCAACGTACCAATACACGTACGAAGAACAAGAATATGAAACATTTAGTACTGTTTGCGCGGTTTCACAGGCCGATATATATGTACGCTTGTCATTTCGAGTAGAACCCTTAAAATTAAGGTTCAACTCTCAGAAGACAGCTATACACCGTTTTCACCATTTAGAAGGAAAGTTAAATTGAGACCAAGATAGAACCCTTCGAAAGGCTTACAACGAATTTATGGCGGAATATCAGAAACTTGGTTACATGCAGCCAATCGAATTGCGTGACTTGTGTTCAGTATCGCCAAATTACACTTTCGATTCAGGACATCAACTCCTCTTACCTGGGTCTGCTCCTTTTACTAATATACTGGTGTTTTATTGTTTTATTTGCATCTTGCCTTACCATACTGCACCGCAAGCACTATTGGCCATTACTAGACATCGATTCTGGCCACTTGACGGAGAAATTGTAGCTCGTCGCGACATGTCACGACACGGGCAGTTCATCCAGAAACCGTAACCGATGACACCTCGCAAGCTTTCATCGCCACACTAAAATAATTTGTGGCATGACGCTTGCATAAGCCGCGATAATTTGCGATAATGCTACGAACTTTTTCGGTGCAAGATCTGATCTTCGAGAATTATATAATATGTTCCAGTCAAGCACACACACACCAATAACCTTCAACAATGGTGTCAAGAAGTACACATTATGGCGGTCTATGGGAGGCCACTCTGAAGGCGGCTAAGCACTATTTAATTCGAGTAGCAGGACTCTCCTCGCTAATATTCGAAGAGTTCAATACTCTAATCGTTCAAATTGAAGCTGTATTGAAGTCACGTCGTCTTACACCAATGTCACAGACCCAAATGAGCTAGAAGCTTTGACGCTGGTTCATTTCTTGGTAGGTGGTCCAATAACTGCAATAATCAAGCCAGACTTTAACGATGGTGCATCGTCAACAAAATAAATAAACTCAATTATAAAAATAACTAAATAAAATTTAAATCAATCCGTTCGCGCAGTCTCATGCTTTTATTATACAGTAATAAATACCCGGGCTGGTCTCTAACATCACACAACATTATATGAGGTAAAAAATTGTCAGGGATGCCTAATTCCAATTTTTTTTTCTGGGGCAAAATCCGAGTCACGTAACTTTCTGTGTTGGTGTATCAGAATTTGATTCACGTAAAGTTAATATCTGCAAAATAACAAACAAATAAGGCATTTTATTAAATAAAATATTTAAAAAAATTATTTATTAAATAAAATATATTAAATTAAATAGAGATAACTAACTAGTTTTAACAAAACGAAATATTTTATCTTTTTTAAATCAAGAATAAACTATTGATAAAATAGAAAAATATTTAAAAAGACAGTCACATGAAATTTTACTTTTTAACTGCCAACTGCAGTTAAAAATGTTACACTGCAATCATTTAGGTATTTTTTTTAGTTTACAGCAAGTCGATATGTAAATTTAACTAATACAGACACAACTACAAATATCAATTTATTTAAAAAAATATTTTTAGTTTCTTTAAAAACTCACAGATATGATGTCCTAAATATAAGAGACTCAAATGGCAAATATCTCTAAGAAAATCTATGTAAAATATACGAATTCAGCCTTTCCAAATAAATTTCGTAGAACAGAATTTTTTCATAATTGAATCCAAATTTGCGTTATGTATTTGTGCGTGAAACATATTTCAAATACAAAAATAAATTTGCCATATTCGGTAAATGTGATTTAATTAACACACAAAACAAATACTTGTCAAAGGGTTGTTTGCCTAATTTGCTATCATTTTAAAATTCTAAAAACGTTTGTCTCGCACTATGTATATATATATGTTCTAGCGTTGGTCGGTATATAAAGAAACAAAACATAGTTTTAAATCTTTATACCCCACTCGAAATAAATCTTTCAACCGCCCCCCAGAAAAAATAAAACAAAATAAAAATATTTTCAAGACACTAACAAATCGAGAACTTTCTACATTTCATGTAGAAATTATAATTAATGATTGTATACTCGTATGTAACTGAGAAAATTATTTTAAAGTATGTACAAGAGATAAAATAATTAAAAATGAAATTGAAAATTAGGAAAATTATTAATGTTGTGTCCAAGTAGTACCACAAAGTGGACAGTGTATATGATTCATTGAATTTTTATTGATTTTCAATTTATCTATAGTTTTCGTTATTATGTTACCGAACAAACTATGTACGCTTTGTTGGCCAGTTGGTTTTTTGAATTATTACATTTAAATTAAATTAATGTATGACCACAAAATATAACTTCAAAAAACAAGAAATGAACTATTTATTTTAATTAAATTATTATTTAAGTTTTAACTATTATGTCGTTATGATAATATTCTAGCGCATTATTTTCCAAACAATGTACGTAACACACATACAACAAAATAATCAAATTAATTCTACTTAGAAAAGTTATTTTGCTGCCCATTTGATTCCAAGACCATTAATCTTTATATTTTTTTGTTTCTTTTAATGTTGTTGTGTTTGAGTCGCGCGGCGGTATATAGTATAGTCGCGTATTTTTTTTGTTCATGTGTCAACTAATTATTATGATTTTTCATGATGATAAATTAGGCCGTGGCTATATATATATATATATACAAAAGTTTATTAGTTATGTGTTGAGTATATGTACACAGCGAGAAATTTAAAGATTTCTTCCATATATACAAGCAGTTTATATTCGATAACCTCGCAATTATACATATAATTGGTGCGTGGAATGTTTTTATTTGCCTCAACAATTTTAATTATTTTTTGTGTTGTTGTATGTATAAAAATATTTGCACACATGATATAAGTTGGTTGTTGCGATGAAATGATTTGTAGAGTGTGTGTATAATACTATATATGTATATGATTAGTCTGCTAATGATGAGGAACGATAAAAACTTAAATATTCAATTATGAGTATCGCGCGCGATGTAAGAATTAAACGAAAGAATTTTTGCTAATTTACTCAATTAATTCAAAAATGTTGATAGATTGTTAAAGTTCATTATAATTATATATGTATGTATATATATAGTTGAAAGTCAAGGCTGTCGATATAACTAATATCTTCTAATATAGTTGTATCTGTGTGGTCGATTATATAAATTTCACCACAAATATTTAACCATAATAAACATAAATTGTGGTACCGCGCATCTTCCAATATGCTATTTCACATAAATCCGTTCAACCATATACCAACTAATTATGTACATAAAAAAAATATTAAATTTAACGATATGTGTATGTACCTCCATTCCAAACAACTTTAAAGCAACATTTTCCGACACATAAACTATATACAGGTAAAAAAATCTCTATAATTATATAAACTATGTGGTGAAAACTAATATAGAAACTATAGTGATTTTCTTTATACTGTTTGATACGCTACACATGCTTATTTAGGCATACATTACCTATACATCAAACCACCCGAAAAAAAAATAGTTTGATAAGGGAACTTTTTAATTTAATTACAATATTTAGACGGAAAATTCTTTTCGCGTTATTGCGTTTCGTATGTACAAAAAACTAAATAATTATTTTTAACAAAATATAAATAATAATAACTATTATTATGGATTGTAATATTCATGCCAATAAATAGTTAAAATAAGTATTATAAAAATTTTCCTTTCAGCCAAAAGTTATAATTGTATTGATTTAATAATGGTATCGTTCGTATACGCATTGTAATTATAATATTAATTTAAATTTATAAGGTTCACATGGGGTCAAATATATTATGGTTTTACAAGATGGCAAAATATTTTTTATGGTATAAAGTATAACCTTGTCCAGAAAAAAAAATCAGAATTAAATCGCGCGTGAAACTATCCAAACATAGATTTTCGTATTTTGATATTTACTTTCCGGCAATGTGTAATCGTTTGTGACAAGTGAGTGTGTGCAGGTGTGTCGTCTTATAATTATAACGTCATAAATAAGTTAAAATCATATTGTTCAATGTTTATAACGAAATATTTCATCGTATAGGTATCTATTTCAATTTATCTTTTATTAATGAGAAATATTTGTTTATTTTAATAATTTGAGTTATAATTTCGCGCTAAACGTTTTAGAAATTCTAGTTTCGACCATTTATTTTTATTTTTACAAAATATTTTTTAATTCGTATTTCTTTTAAATGAAAAACTTTTATTAATTGGTAGAGACCTGTATGAGCTTACCAACAACAACCCTTGAACGCCTGTGCCATACTTCAACAGCATTTTGTGTTCGAAGTAAACCATCAGATATTAAATATGAAACTAGTAAAAACTCAGTAGGATGTTGCAGAATCCCTTTTAACAGAGCTCTTTTTTGTAGTCTCTCTCTCTTTTTGGCTTTCACATCCCATGAAGGGATTGTGCCGCCTGTACAGTGGTTCGACATCCTTTTACAATTAGACATCGTCTCGCCAGCGTAGTCCTCCCCCTATAACGTACGCCGACTGGCTGTTGATGGAACGCATTTTTTATCATACGGTTTGATGGTGATCTTTCAATGTGGCCTGTGCATCTTACTCGGCTTAAGTTAATGAATCCGACGAAATCGCAGCCTCCACGAAGATGCTTAATATTGTGGTTCATTCAAATACGATATTCGTTGTTCGTAACTTTGATAATACCAAAAATGGATCGGATAACCGTTCTTTCAGATAAAAATTTACAGTTGTTGGCGGGGAAGGTCCAACATTCACTTCCGAAAGTTAGCACAGGCCATATCAATGCTTTATAATGTGCGAGATTACACGACTTCGAAAGATATTTTGATTGCAACAAATTCGACTATGCATATATAGAGGACTCGATGTGCGGCAGCTATGCGGGTTTTTCTATCTGCCTGAATATCATTTGTTGATGTTACAATAGACCCGAGATATTTAAATTCCTCCACGTTGTCGAAGCTGTAGTCGTTTTCTCCGAGATTAACCATAGGGATGCTCCTAGGGGTTGATAACCATGGTTATGTTATACTTCCAGCATTTTTCCAACATCATCCGTAGTGTGAACATTGATTAGTGGTTGATCGGTTGAGGCGAATTCACACTGGTGGTCACCGATGATATTTTTAGGGTCGGGTATGATTCTGACAAGTACAACATTTGCAAACACTTTGTTGGCGGCTTTTAACAGAGCTATGCCATGCTAATTTACACATTTGAGATGGTCCCTTTTTTCCTCCAGGGAACATATGAGTGCGGTTTTTATTCCTCAGGCAACTCTTCCTGGTCCTAGATCATCACGATGAAGTCATAAAAATAAATGAAAGAGTCGCCCCTTCATGTTTTAGTAGTTCTTCGAGGATTCCGTCGAGACCGAGTGCCTTGCTATTTCTTAACCTATACTAATAGCTCCGTCCGCCTCCTCCTCTGTGGAATAAGGAACACATACCTATTCACCTGGTGGAGCGATGGGTCGGATAGGAGGCACTTTGCCGAACATCATTCACGTTTGTTCTCAGCCCTCCATTCCTGTTTTTCATGGCTGTGGATCTTAGATGGAAGTGTTCAGTAGGACTTCTGGTGTTGGCAAAACAGTCGCTTGAGTTTTCATTTTCCTCTTCGACGCTGATGGTTTTGATGCATGTCCTCATATATTCGCGCTTCTCTGGCGCGGAGATATTCTGTTTGTGTGCTGCTAGTGTTACGGGCCAACTATTTTTGAAGCAGCTTTCGTTTATCTTCCGCGACACTGATCGTCGAACCATTCATTCTTGGTGGTCTTCTTTATGATCTTCTTCCATTTATACTTTCCGCTGCGGTTGTTACTGCTAACTGGGTAGTTTGCCACTATTCCTGGATGTTTGATTGAGACTCGTGGTTTTCGCTGTGCCATTCTTAATGTTCTGTGAGGGGTGATTGGTAACTGTGTAGGGATTGTTCATCTTTTAGTGCATCGATATTCCAGAGAAACGCACGAGTTTCTTTGCTTATTTTTTAAATGTGGATGATAATTTACACTTGTATTTGAAAAAAACAATTATATGGTCACTGTTATCTAACGTCAGCTATACTGGTGGAATGTTTCTTCGATATCACGACGCGATCAATTTGATTTTGCTTCCTTCCATCATTCGATGACCACGTTACCTTGTGGATTTTCATATGCTGAAAGAATCTACTCGAAACGACTATAGGTTATATATTATAGCAAGTTATTAAGCTGATGTAAGCTGTGTGGGCGAATATGTGGTATAGTTTCTGCGCTCCAAACGATTTTTGCATTAAAATGATTTTAATTTCATGGAGCGGGATGTTACAGATGATGTCTTCTATAGCTCCTGATTTGTCTTCGGTCGGCTTCGTTTACGATTGTGATATTGAACTTTTTTGTTCGTTATCTAACCGTGCATATCCGCTTACAGACAGGGCGGAAGTCGATGATATGCTGATGCGCTTGCTGGTGGATGAGAAAGTCGACTCCAAATTCTCTTCCATTCTGATGGCCGCTATAGTAGAGAGTGTATCCATTGGTGTGTATCCATTGGTGGTATTATGAATCCCATTCCCAAACTATCTAACCTCTTATATTGCGTGTACGTCCAATGTGTAAGCCACCGCCAAGTTCGAGAGGTTCTGGAGATCTCCAGGTATTAGGAGGCTTAGCACGTTCTATGTACATATTTTTATAGCCTTGTCCGTGTATATTTGCCGAGTTCGTTGTGGTGATGAATGCGATAAATTAAGTCGAGGCCTTTGTATAGGGGTCATAACTTGAAGGTTTTTGTGAAAGTAGATCGTTGACCTGCTGCTCAACCTGCTTTTGCGTGTGTGAGTCACGTACTGGTAGTGGACTTTAAGGCATCCAGTCCTACCTGAGACACGTTTATATCGCGACCCGCTTGCTACAAGATTGGACACTTTTTTACAATTGTAATCAAAATTGAATTTTAATTCTTCGACGTAAAAGTTTAAACTTTTTGTCATCCCAAAACTTCTAGGTTTTATGTATTTCTTAATTTATTTAAATAGACTTTCGTTATTTCCATACTTAGGGCGAAGCCCTTCAGTTTGAATACGCCTCCATAATATTTAGCGGAAACGGAAAAAAACACGCTTTCGATATGCTCGAAGGGACATAAGTTTAAGACACGGAAACTTAATACTTTTTGAAAACCAAAATTATAAATATTAGGTTTCGAGTTAAACTAGTTTCGAAACTAATAACTTTCGCAATTAATAGGTTTTGAAAAACAAATGATAGAAAATATACAATCAGACAATAACATTATAGCCTACTTGTTTTAAATATCATTCGATGTGATTATAGAGTGCAAATAACTGTTGCCGCCCTTGTATACATTCGTTTTGGGCCGTGTATCACACTCATGATTCTTCTCTAAATGTCAGGGTCCATCTCTTGTACTAAGCGGTCAGCGTCCAACTTATACATAGTACCGTCATAAACATTTATGTTATTATGATATCGCCATTGTTAATGTATATGTTATTTTATCGCAAAACGTTTTTTTAATTTTAATCTATATGCTTATTTAAAGTTTAGAACCACGTAAATATTTGACAGCACATGACGTCACTACTGCAAACCCCTAAACTCAAATTAAGCGTGGGTTTCCAATGCAAATGCTTTTCCTTAGTCGATTCAGAAAAGTATGAAAATCAATTTTGAGAAAAAAAAAATGTTTGCTCGTTAGGTTGGTGAAATACTTATTCAAAAAGTTACCTAAGTGTGGGTTTCCAATGCAAATACTTTTTACTTTTGACTTTTTCCTTTTACTTATGGGGTGACATGTTCTACCATCACTTCGATTCGCTTCGATAGTGACCATCGCATCGAAAAAAGTGATAGTCGGTATGTTCTACCATTTTCGATGGATACTATAAAGGAACATATATTCGAAAATGAAATGACGTTTGACATCTATTTTTAATAGCTATTTCAACTGTTCAATCTGTCAATTATCTTGTAAACATAATAAATGTAAGTACGTTATTTATAAATCTCTACAATTGTTGACTTTAATTGTTTAATTATAGTAATGATGAATCCTAATTTATTTATTGGTGCTATATTGACTTCACACGATGTTGATTGGGAGGATGGAGATAAATATATATACATAATATATACAATATTATATTGAATATTTGAAAATTTTTATATGTAGTTTCATTGTAATATAAAAATAAAAATAAATAATATTATTTTTAACGTAATTTAATTCAATTAAATTCAAATAAAAGTCAGTAATTTTCGCTTATTATGTGTATCACAAGCAAAAAATTCAGTGATAGATTGTCGAAAATTGTGATGGTCGAAAATGATACAACATACCATTTTATCGAAATCAGTGATATTTCATCGAATATCGAAAATTGTGGTGGTAGAACATGTCACCCATGAAATAGCGTTCCCAATGAATAAGGAAAAATTAAATTAAAGACAACTTCATTCTGTTCAAGCATAATATTTGTATACTTGTCATTGACATTTATGTCAAAACATTAATTTTGGTATATAAAATCATAAATACATTTTTCTAATTGTTTATTCTAATCGTAAATTAATATAAATATAATAATTAATATAATTAATTAATATAATAGTAAAACGCGACCAAACAGATCACAACACAACACAAAATAAAATCAAAACAAATTTTTGTGTCAAATTTTTTCTTTTTTTACTGTCAATTTTCGAAATGTAGCTAACTTCATTCTCTATTCGACTAAGGAAAAAGTTAATAGTTAGGTAACTTTTTGAATGAGTATTTCACCAACCTAACGAGCAAAAAATTTTTTTTTCTCAAAATTGATTTTCATACTTTTCGGAATCGACTAAGGAAAAGTATTTGCATTGGAAACCCACACTAACTATTAACTTTTTCCTTAGTCGAATAGAGAATGAAGTTAGCTACATTTCGAAAATTGGCAGTAAAAAAAGAAAAAAAAAACTTTGACACAAAAATTTGGTTTGATTTTATTTTGTGTTGTGTTGTGATCGAGAACAATATATATTATAATACAATTCTATTTTAATGGAAAGCAAATTGATAGAAGCCGTCAAGGGTATTTATATATGATAAAAGTTGTAAATTATATAGAAATAAAACGGCGATAGAAAACGCTTGGGATGATATATCCAAAACATTACGAATCCCTGCGGCGCAATGCATATCGCGATGGCAATCATTGCGAAACAATTACACCAAAGCATTGGCAAAAGATAGAAATATACCGAGTGGATCAGGAGGAGGAAAAAAAATCAAGTTTAAATATATTGAAGAATTAGGGTTTTTGCGCCTCTGCCTTCAAAAGAGACAGTAAGTTTTGGTATACTGATTAATTAATTCATTAAACATAATGTGTTTATCTTTTAGAACGTTTGGAAATATAGACGAGAGCCCTGTGGAGAACAAAGAAAATTTAGAAGAGATACCTACAATAGATTGCACGTACGATGAAGGATCTTTTAGAACGTTCGGAAATATAGACGAGAGCCCTGTGGAGAACAAAGAAAATTTAGAAGAGATACCTACAATAGATTGCACGTACGATGAAGGATTCAGTTCGAATATCCAAACAGAAACTATTTTAGACAGTTCGAATATTCAGAATGTGTAAACTATAATAATGCAAAATGTGTAAACTATAGAATATTTTTGAAAATTGTTAAAATATATACGAAATTAATTTACGATTAGAATAAACAATTAGAAAAATGTATTTATGATTTTATATACCAAAATTAATGTTTTGACATAAATGTCAATGACAAGTAAACAAATATTATGCTTGAACAGAATGAAGTTGTCTTTAATTTAATTTTTCCTTATTCATTGGGAACGCTATTTCATAAGTAAAAGGAAAAAGTCAAAAGTAAAAAGTAAAAAGTATTTGCATTGGAAACCCACACTAAATCTTAAAAATAATTCTAGACAAATTTTATTTTCTTGAAATAAAATAAACCCAGAGAACATATGAGAATAATTCGAAATAAATGTTTTCCACGAAAATGCAGCTCATGTTTATCACAAACGATGTATTAAGTTTTTGCTACCAGATGGCGCTACATAAATTTTATTATTCATAGATGTGATACATAAAAAAAAGTTTATTGAATGGCTTGTTATGTTACGTCAAACCGATTATACTTTTATAATAGCATTTCATGCCGCTCTTCGCAAGCGGCCTTTAGGGTAACGTGCGCCTCTAGCATCTCCGATTCGTGCCTCTCTGATTGCAGCACACATAATACACACGATATTATTTCTTTTATAATTTGAAATATCTTATGAAATAATTAATTAAAAAGAATGATGACAGTGAAAAAAATAGCCAATCGTTACACGTTGATCCTTAAATTTATCATAACCCTATAATTAGCCTCTTATAACAATATACATAGTCACGCTGGGTAATCTTGACTAGTAGCGTGGATATAGATTATTGCTTGTATGTGTTTAAACATATTTATTTTTTATACTGGCAGAAAACATTCAACCAGCCAGTCTGTGAAAATCAATATGTATATATGGTGTTGTTCGTGCAATATTAAAATTTTTATAAAATATTAGAATCGATATGGTGAATTATTTCCATGCAATTTTGTTAAAACAATATTTCTTAGACTATGGTACTTGGACTAAAACCATTTTCTAGTGATATAGTTACTCGGAAAAAACTTCAAAACAAACCATCTCTAGAGTCTGATTTTATACAATTTTGTTAATTATTTTGATGTGATTTCGGAATCAAATTGTCCTGAAGCAGATTTTTTTAGTCTTCGCCATAAAATTAATATATTAAAACTGGTAAATATCTGGTGAATGCGAATGTTTGTGCTAATGGTATTATGATACTACTAGTTTTCAGAGTTTTTTTGTTCAACCATTTTAAAAAGTTGAACATGAAAGTGTGTTTTCGAAGCAGACGTTATTCTCAGTCTTGTTGTTTTCACTCTATATTAACCATTAAGAATATGATACTATACATGATGATAGATACCATGTTTATGTAGATGATTTTCAAATACATATATATCTGGTCCAATGAATAAAATCCATGATATTTTCAATAATTTGAATCATGATTTAGCATAGATTAATTATATTAAATGCGAAAAAGACTGAAGTTTTTCCAATTTATAAGATTAAGATGAATATTGATCTGCCTCCAATACGAATTTTTGGTGAGAACTTGGTTGTGTCTGAGGTTGTTCCAAAGTTTGGCATTTTATTTAATACGTTAACTTGGAATGCACATGTCAATGAAGTTTGCAAAAAAAATGAACTTTATACTATTATGGATTTTCCAACAGGAAATTGCAGACGATACGAACTTCTTAGCTATGAAGGTAACAGATCACTTACAAACAAATGAATCAATTTTCCAGCATTATTTTCGTAGGTGATAATGATTTTTGGTGTATATGGTGCAACTCGAGCGGACGAATTGATCAAGGCTGATGTTAATGATGAGTGTGAAAAAGGAAATGTTTACATTATAAAAATTTCAGAAGCAAAATCAAATGTGGTGCGCACATTTACTGTGGAGGAGGAGTTTTCAGCATATATCAGAAAGTACAACAAACTTCTTCCATCAACTGTTGGTCATAATCGATTCTTCGTCAATTACCAAAAGGGAGAATGTACATCTCAACCAGTCGATTTTTTGAAACTTGAAGATGTCGACAATTACACGAGCCATAGTTTTCGGCTTGCATCTGCAATATTATTCGCACACGGTGGTGCCGATTTATTAATCCTTAAACGCCACGGTGGGTTGCGAGCATCCAGTGTAATGAAAGGCTATATATTGATGAATTCATATCAAACAAAATCAAAATTTGTAATCTGATTAAAAAAAAGTCAATGCTTCAAGAGCATCAATTGAATGTAATAAAATACAACCAACACAATACATTTGAAAGCAAATAATGTAAATAATCCCGAAAAAATTGTTCGTGGGATGCAATTTAATAATTGCAGTGCAACGATGAACATCAATTTCATTAAATCAATAAAATTGCGATATTACATGAAATTGTTTGATTTATATAAAATTACCAATTCGCCTCGATTATTTAATTTTGTATTCACAGTTGCCTCGACAATTAAATTCTTAATGGTATAGTGTTACCAAAAAACGCCGATATTGATATAGCTTTCTCTTCCATAAAGTGCCAGTTGAGAATGAAATAAATGCTTTAATTTAGTATTTTAATTGGTCAGTTACCATTCGTAAGCTATAAATATACGAGAATGTGTTGTTTGCTTAAGTTTGAAGTGGGAAATTTTCACCAAACAATTTCTTCTCGGTGCTTTAAATAAATTTATACATATTGCTGTTTTCAGGAATATCTTTAAAATTAATTTTCAACGTATGTATGAGTATTACTGTATATGTCCTCATAAATCAAATTTTAATTTTTTGGTATATTTTATGCTAATTTAGTTACATAAATTCATCAAAATCCGTTTTCAAGTTTATTCTAGAATTTCTACGCCTTCTGATTTGTACCACCTCCATTCTTCCACCGCCACATTTTATTACCTTCTGCGACTCAATGGCGAGGAATGTTTTTAAATTCTTCCACTTTCTGGAGGCATAATACTCATTTAATAAATTAAATTAAAATTAGTTATAGTCTGTATTCCAATAAGACGCTTATACTTTATTATAAGTAAATGATTCGCTCGATTTAGAAGCAGAATTCATGTTTTGTACGATTTCGTTCCAACATTGCTTTATTTTCATAGACCTTGCTTTGGATTCCATAAAAACTCCATTGCACTGTATCTAATAAAAATCGATAAATTTGTCAGTCCGAACTATTTTGGTTGGCGAACGTTAAGCCATAACGTTTCTTTTTCTGTTTCGCGCTACTTTTTTTACATCACTTATAAGACGGAAAAAAGTCAGTGTCATAATACTATGAGCAATCGCTAGGCTAAATACTCTTCTTTATATGTTGCACGCGATTTTTTTAAGATCTCTGGGAATGACCATTAAGCGCAAGCTCTGGAAACTGAATCACATCAACAGATCTAATTTGAGTGGAACTTTATAGTTTTACAAGCTAATTTAATTTCGTTGCGGAGAGGGCCTTACTTAATCATTTGCATTACCAGTTTTTAGTGTCTTAAAGTTTTTCCAGTCTTTGTTTAAAAAATCAATCTAGTTGGTTCACCGCCAGGATTACATTTATACCATTCTAGACGTTTTCGTTATTCTAAAAAGTATACAGTTGGTACAAGAACATAGTTTGGAAAATTTTGAGAAATAGGTTGTTGCTTAAACTTTCGAAGAAGAATAAAATTTTGTTTAAATCCAAACTCCTTTCCCATACCTATATTATAATAATCTAAAAATTAAAATTAAATTAAGATCTTCATTTCCTTTCTCAACGATAATATTGTACACACCTTTTCAAGTATTTGTTCAAAGAATTATCTTCTTTTTGTGTTTTGTTTATAAAGTCTAATAGGTAATATAATATAATAAAAAAGACATTGCGTGTCTAACCCAAGCACACAGTTGATTATATAACGCAACCAAAATTCTATTATCTAACAATAAACGACCTATCCTAAAAATATTATAAAAAGTATATGGTCTGCAATTATATTTTTTTATATATGATTATACCAACCGCATAGGATAATTTATAATTTATATAATAAACTGAGGTGGATCCCCATATACATACATACAACCAACACAGAACATTATAATAATTAAATTCTTATTAGAGGCTACACACAAATAAACCGGGGGATGAACATTGTTTTAAGGGATTGTTTTGTTATCCGCGTATAGATATATGGATTCATCGGCTAGTATTTGATTTGTTTGGTAACAAATTTAATTTCCCTTTTTCGATTTTTTATACAAAAAATGTCAATCAATTCGATGTATACAAATATATTTGCACATAACCATACAATGCAAAACAATCAAGACACATCAGAAACGCGGCTATAAAGTTATACGAGTGTACATTTTTAACAGCCTCGTTCGAATGACAATTTCATCTGTAAACATTTTTGTACCCAAATAAACACTATATACATGAGTACAAACATAAAAAAAATCCATAGAATTTGTTTAAACTATTTTTATTTTTATTTATAGTTTTTCCAAAAAACCAAACAAAGAATTTTTTTTTTTTTTAACTAAATTGATTTTGTGCCCGTCTATTTAGGTTTTGGGAAATAAAATTTTTAGTCGAACAAAAAAAAAATGCATTATAAAAATATTAGAATTAGAAAACAACCAAAATACATAAAGATTATATTTATATTTAAATTACATAGAAATTTCCATGTACATATATATGTATGTATCTATGTATATATGTTTATAGGAAATGAATGAAATTAGATGATAGTATAATTTTTTTTTTTTTTTTTTAATGTCGTTTTAGAATTTGAAATTTAATTTTAAAATAATTGTGATGTCTTTATTTTTCTGGTTATACACAAAAGACATTAAAAACTATCTAGAATTTAAATAGTTTTCAGAATTTTTATTTCTATACATTTTGGGGACAAAAAAAATAGAAATTTTTAGTTTTGGGTTTTGTAAATTAAATTTATAAAATAATTATAATTTCGTTATATGTATGTATGTATGTATTTATATTGATTCAATTTTCATGGGCTTCCTTTTTAAAATTTCACTTAATAATAATAATAATAAGCGTTACAGTAGGTTGGATGGGAATTTTTTTTAATATATACGAGTATGTATGGAAGTTAAAAACAATTGCCTTTGTGTTATCAACATTTAAGATTGTAATTGAGATCATATTAAGATTAATTATATAAAGAGTATCATTACATTGACAATGCTTTTCAAATCTTTATAAATTCTTTCTCAACTTAATTTAATTTAAACAACCTACACTTTGCCGTGCGATCGATATTAAGAAAATAAATTTAAAGCATTGAGTTATTAGCCCTTGCCTCAAATAAAAAGTCAAATTTGTTGATCACTGGTGTAAGCAAAACGTTATTTATATATATTTTCACTAATTATTATTATTGTTTGTTATATATATTATTAACAATAAGTATTAACAATTCAAGTTTCTTTTTTTTTTCTAAATTTGGCTGGAACCCATAAAAGTTCCGTACTCACCATGGTGCAAACCTTGGATTCTATCAAATCACGCACACGTGTTCTGCATCTTTAGAAAATTCGAGAAGTTTGAACCAAGGCAGAGAGGATAGTAGATGCACAGAAATTGTCCTGAAATTAAACTCATCAGACTAAATACGATCGAAAGCAGAGCAACTGCCGATGAAGTGTATGCTATCATCATCATCTTCAAGGCATTCATCGCATACGGCATTGCTGGCTAGTCCTATGCGATGGAGATGATCATTGAAACGGCCATGGCCAGTAAGAATCGATACTAGTATTCTTAAGTTATCCTTTTTTAATGAAAGAGCTTCGAGTTGGGCTTACTGTTCAATGTCACAATGCTCAGGTACCCTCAAGACCGTAACTTTGTTATTACGGCAGAGAACATTCAAAAAATTCTTACAATCCTTCACCAGTTTTGAGTTGGTCAAAGGATTATTTAAGGAGTTGAGAACAGATTTACTGTCAGTACAGAAAATAATATATTCACCATTAACCGCGAAACTAGTAACTGTAATGGCACAGCGAGTTATCGCGATTAATTCCGCTTGAGAAATAGTACACTAAGTACCCAAACTGCCAGAAGTTCTCAGATTCAGCGATGGACAGCAGATACCGACGCCATCACTCTGTTCCGAAAGCGAACCATCTGGCAAAAATGCTAGCGATTCAGATATTCGCTTGAGAAAGTTTGGTGAGAACCATATATCTCTCAATGGGTAAACCACGTCGAATGATTTGTAAAAGTTCAATTCAGTCAAAAGCTTGTCATTAAATCAAATCAATTTCCGACACAGCTGGTTTAAAAGTACAAAGGACTAACCTATGTCCCGATGTAGTACCGAATGCCTTCCACGCTCCAACATTTTTCAAGCGAAACGCGGCTGAGCAAGTTGTGTTAAGAATGAATGACTGAATGACTGTAGCTGGGGCAGAGATAAAATAGTCTCTCTAGCTAGAAGCGGAGTGGAAGACATGTCTCCAGTAACTGCCCTACATATACGATATTTTGCAAATTGCTGAGTTTGGCAAGTTATTATTTAAAGTTGACTACTGGCCATCAAACCACAGATGCATATGTTAGCATTGGTAGAACCAGTGATTTGAGTTAGTACTTGCACAATAAATGTGTTATCACTTTTCACCAACTTAAATTTTATGTAAAAAAATTAAAACTATATATTTTATGATAATTAATCCGTGTATATCCGGCAAAACGTAATGGTCGATGGTAGAGCATCGCTACAACAACATCTCTCTATATATTTTACCATTCTAAGCTCGTTTACCATTGTTGGTTTGTTTATTGATGCAACGTTATAGAATGGCACCGCAGATTGTTACTGATATAAATTGGTGTTGAAGTCATTCAAGTTAAAGGGTGGTTGGTGAGAAGGATAGCCTATTGATTTGCTATTCGGTTTTGCGTCTTCTGGGAACTGATATTTAATCAATAGAATAGAGTATTCCGTATGCTATGGTTCTTGCTTTTAATCAAGATGATAAAATGTTTGCGAAGGCTTTATTGTTAAAGTTAAAGTCAAACCTGTGCGAACCTCATCGATCGTCGAAAACAAAATCACGTACAACGATTTCGAAACAAAGATGTCGTTTTGTTTGGATTGTCGTGTCTTTGTGGGTATGAGGTTTGCATGGTTGTGCGAAGTTAGTCGATAACAGTGTCGTTTGTTAGTGGAGGTGGAAGAGGATTTTCTACGAAGAACTCACCGGGTAGTTTGATGAACCGTAAACCAGTTCAACTGATGAGTTCTTCTTTCACTGTGTCCGAGCCACAGTGAAAGAAGAACTCATCAGTTGAACTGGTTTACGATCCATCAAACTACCCGGTGAGTTCTCCGTAGAAAATCCTCTTTCACCTCCACCAACAAACGACCAACAAACTACCATGAAAAACAATTGGGCTGCTCGAACTCCAGTTTATTGTGTTACCTCAGGCCTTTGGAGCTGTTTTAAGCTGTCGATGAAAACGTTCGGTGATAGGAAGTAGTCCAAATTCGATAGAAGCCCCAGAGTCTCGTAATCTCTGTGAATAGTTTGCACTCGAACTGGCTTCCTTGAACAATCGTCCGTGATCGGTTATGATGTTGACCGGTACACCAAATCTGGATATGTAGTATTCTACAAATGTAGTATGGCTATGGTTGCTAGTATGCTCCGGGCCATTGGTTAAATCGATCTGCCTAAGTTAAAATGTATGTATATCCGTTAGATGGAGGAAGATATCCTACGATCTAAATGGTTATGCTCAAATCGACCAGGTGGAATATCGGATTGCCCATGTGGTGAGTTTATGTGTCTCTGTACTTTACATTTCTAGCAAGACAAATAAAATTTTACCCACCACGTCGAGATTTATGTTAGACCAAAAGTATCGATATGTTATCAATTTACGGGTGGCACGAATACTTGGGTGCGAAGTATTATGCAGATGGGTGCGAAGTATTATGCTCAGCAATGTAAGAGCGATTGCCACCCTGTTGATGTCTCGCAGTAGATTTCAAACCTAGATATCTTAAAAAGCTCTAATTTCATTGTTGAACTAGTGTGACATACTGAACCAGAAAGTAAATTCTGAAGAAGTTCAGGGTCTGCTTTCTGCCACTGGATACTTGTGTTGTAGTCGAAGTAACTCTCGATTGAGGCAGTTTTGTGATCTTATGTGGGAGATAATGTATTTACGACCACATTGTTTTTGCTTTAATGTGCGGAATATCCGTGGTAAATTGAGTTATCAATTGAGTGCTTGTAGTGAATTTCGTTCAGTATTTGACTGAATTGCTTTTGTTATAGGTTTATCTTCGGTATATAAATGAAGTCATGACCATCGATAAAATATCTAAAGTGTTTCACTGCAAGATATATTGCAAGTAATTTCCTGTCGAACGCGGAGTATTTCTTTTCGGTGTCTGATAATTTCTTTGAAAAGAACCCCACTGGCTCCCAACATCCTTTATTACGCTGTTGTAGAACTACCTCTATGGCCGTCTTTAATGCGTCAGCTGTATTACTGAATTTTGTGCCATTCAGCGGATGTGCTAGGAGAGCGATATTTTCCAATTCAATTTTGAGCTGTGTGAATGCATTGCACAATGCCGACAAATTGCTTCATTGAACTCGGTGCTGGGAATTCTTTAATGGCATTAATTCGTTCTTGAGACGGCAGACTATCATTAGGTGTTATCTTGTGGCTGAGGAAATCTAGAGTGGTTGCGCCAAAGACACGTTTTGTACTGTTGATATGAACAACAAACTCGGTTAACTTATATGGAAGAGTTGTTTCAAATGGAGTTTATGTTGTTCCTCAGATTGTGATGTCACAAGAATTTCATCTATGTAGCAGAAACTATAGTCGAGATCTCAAACGACCTCATTCATAAAACGCTGAAATGTTTGTGCGGCATTTCATATTCCAAATGGCATACGGGTGTAATCGAAGAGGCTAAATGGTGTCGCGATTGCCGTTTTGTAAACATCTTCAGGTGCGACGGGAATGTGGCGATAACCTCTGACGAGATCGAAAAAACTTTGCAACCATGCAAGTGCATGGAGAAATTGTTTATAGGAGCTATCGGGTACCGTTCTGATATTGTGACCGCGTTTAACCTGCGTATCAACATAGTCTCCGCAATCGATATCTTTTTTTCCAAAAAACCGCTGGGACCATCGATGGGTCAACATTTTGATTATGTCATGTGATATATCAAAATGAAACGTATTTTTATAAGCAATATAATGGTAATCATTTTGTGATCAATTATAAAAATTATTAATTAAATAATCATATGATTAGCGTTTTTGTATTTAAAAATTAAATTAAGAAATAGATTTAAACGAGATAATATAAATTGATTTTGATCTAAATAAATTATATATTCAGATGATGTTTTAGAAATTTAAATTATTTTCAAGTGCTACAGTCTTAACTGCTCTATAAAATTCGAGAGCAACGAAAAATTAACCTCCGTCTAGACACGTTTGTGAGATAAAGCCATGTGATGCACACATAACAATTTTTAACATGTCTTCGTATTTTTGGAGTACGGTCAGGCATATTTATCGAAAACCGCAAATCAGCTGCGTCTGGAATGAAAGTGACATTACTTGATTGACATAGTTTGGCTAATCCATTTTGAGTTTTCATTTATAAAATTTTCGTCAAAAAATATCTTTACTATACTGGGCTTAACTTTTTTGAATGAATTATTGGAATCCACAAATGTTCTTTGGTCATACATTATAGATTGAAGCCAATAAATTCACAAATTCATCACAATAGGTTAGGACAATACGCGCCTTATGTGCGATTTTGATCATAAGTTGACATTTCCAGATATAGCACTCTTAAAGTTTTATATTAAACTTAATCCAATCTTCTTCTTAATTTTAAACTTCTATAATTCGATAACGAACTGCATATGGTAATAATTTAGGCTTGCGAGCTTAACACTACCGCAAGTACGATTAATACTTTTATTATTATGTCATTATAAATTATAGTAAATGAAATTTAAAAGAAATTCTCCATATATGGTATACCAAATTTTTGTCTAACGCTCACATAATAAAACACACTTAAAATTATCTAGCCCTGATGCAAGACAATTTTTCGTGTGGTTTACTATGTGTTTGCTTGACAAGGTCGACTAAAATTTGGTATCGAATCATTTTAATATTTTTTTTGTGTTTTTATTACAATATGGATTGTTTTATTTTAGTATATCGTTTTCACTACTAATTAAGAAAATTAATAATTTTAACAGCAAAGTTTTTGTGTGTTTAGTTTTAAATGTTAATTTCGGTGATTATGAATACTTTTATTTTGTATTGACGACTGGTAATATGTTTTTCCAGGCAATTTTTGAGTAAATTCACAACATCTATCTATATCTAAACTATCTATATATGTTGTCAACTCTGGTTTAAGACTCTCGGGCCGTTTATTACAGCAATCATTCCTTGGATAACAACGTTAACGCTATAGAGTTAAAAACCTTAACCAATCCGGTTTCATTTCATGTACGATTGTAACTCTCGATAATTATTCATACGTACACTTTCGTTTTTCCATAAAATATTTGCATACAATAACGAATATTAAATAAACTTTCCATGTACCAAAAAATCATGTTCTTACACAAATAACCATTATACAATTATAAATGATTCATATTTTGTGTTATGTTACTCTTGACTCCATAAATTTTAATTAATTTTAATTTTATTGTGTGGAAATTTATGCATATCATACGTACATAAATATACATGTGACGTATAATACGCACAACCATTTTCTTTAATACATGATATGATATATGCATATGAAGACAACAATCAAAATATCCTAATTTTGCTTTCCCGAAGGCAATAAAATAATTAAATTTATAATTAATTATTTTGTAGAAATGTTCTCGTACAATTCTACGTTAGAAGGTGTATGTTTCTTTTAACATAAAAAACATTTTTAAGAAATTTAGGAATCGGCACAAGTGTACCCAATGTACATATATGAGGGAAGATATTTCCAATTTCTATAACCATACGTTATATACTCGTACATTTAAGTAGGTTTCACCCGTATATGTATTTGAATTCCAGATAATGGAATTTTTTATTTCCTCGAGAACAATAAAAAGTTGAAAATCGATATGAATTTTTATTGTTTTCTTATTTTGTATTTTGCGGTTCGGATTGAGGAGTTGAAAAATTGGTTTCTTACGATGCGATATTTACAGAGCTATATGTAGCGAGAAAGAGAGCGTGAACAAAAGAGCTAATTCCCAATTAAAATTTAAAAACTACTGTGTGTATAAGGAAGGCAAATTTCCAAAACTATGTTCATATTTTTTTTTTGTAAATAAATAAACATGAAAACTACATTTTTTATATTTCATAATGAATTTTATGTAAACATGCTCGTAAATATTTGTTTATTTAATTTTAGTATATTTTTTTTTGTTGGTAATCTATAATTCAACTATCAACACAGCAAAGTTTTTCAAGAGGTTGTTGATTAAAAGTCAAAACTATTAAATTATTTAAAGCCATACGGACGACAATTTTTAAAAAAGGTATTTTACTTTGACCTTTAGTCGGATTATATACTTATATGTACTGTGCACACTAATTTTTGTTTTGTATAATGGTGTACACAAAATAAGGGAAACTAAAATGTAGCGTGTTCGGTTAGTGGCAAAGCTAACACTTTTAACACAAAAGTATGTTGTGAAGACGTATATAAATCGATATACCATTTATTTATTTATTTTCAATGTTGGGGCACAAGCTTTTTGTTCAAATAAAATATTGCCGCAAAATTAATTAAACAACAAATTTGGACAAATAATGGTCGATCGCAATTGTATTTTATTAATGCAACTGTGAATTGACTGTTAGCCCGAAAAAACTATTCCTTCCCGAAAAAAAGTATTTTCAGAATTTATTTAATTTACTAATTTTATTTAAATATTCAATTTATTTAATATATTTAATTAATTTAACTATTCATTTAGTTTATTAACGTTTGAAATTTATTTATCATTTTTATATTCATATATACTATGGACACTAAGAAATATTTCAAATGCATTTGTTGTTTAAATTTAGCATATAGAATTGAAGATGTCTTTGGTTTCTCAGGCTAACTTCACATACAACCATTATCGAGAAATAGTTTCCAATGACCTCGGATGCGCTTACAACATTTTTAAAGCAGCCCATAAATCTAGTGTATTTAAGTTAGAGGCTATATTACCAAGTGTATTGCCTTAGTGATGAAACAAATCAAAAGGCAGAGATATCATCTAAATCTATAAACCGACTGTGTGAAAAAGTGATATTAAAAAATTTGTTCCGGTGATGCTGAAAAGTCCACCACTTTTCATAAAAAGCATGCACAAAATGCGGAAAAGCTTGCTCTAGAATGATTGTTCATGAATTTCCAGTCATTTTTCACGACTGAAAATCTAACTAATTGTGCCAAAATATGACACCGCTTCTCATACCATCACACCACCACCTTCACTGTGCCGTTTGCCCAAGACAATTTCTTCTATTCTAAGATCATGAAAATCATAGTTATAGCCGTCGGTCCATTTGAATAAAATGTGCGTTTTCATCTAAAAAAAAACACTTTGTTCTCCTCTCTTACCCACTATATATGTTGCCAAGACGCATGCTCTTGATTCTGGGGAATTTCCTCCAATTCTAGCTGCAATTTGGCGGATGCTATAGTACTATTTTCTTTAAAAGTTCGAATTTGGCCTTTTTTTATCTTATCTTTCCTTTAGACAGAGTAGTGCATACAGTTTTAGCGGATCGCTTTACTTGTATTAAGTTGTTAATTTAAACCGAATAATGTAGGCAATAATGTATGGTTACATCTAGATGGGTACCACTTTATTCAAATGGGTGTAATTGTCGAATCAACTAATTAAAAGTTCAATCAACTTTGAGATTTAGGTTATCGAAAATTCTACATGATATCAGCTCTGCCAATATACTGTGGCACACAACTTTATAAAGCACGGTAAAGTTCCCTTCCTGTCAGTAGAAAGTTGTATGTATGCGTTTGATCCCAATCCAGTGTTAAAAGTCGAAACGAATGGACCAGGAATTTCCCCAAAACTATACAATATGAATATAGCTTGATTTGTGGTTGACGAAAGTCAATGTATTCCAAGCGGTTTGTTTCACTCGCATACATCAATGCTGCGAAACGAATCTGAGAATTCAGGTGTTATGTTTTTAAGTAGAAAGTCGGCTCTGATGAGACTTTCTTATATTTTACGTGGCCTCAGCTCTTGTACTCATCGTTTTGAATATCTGTAATAATACCTATATGCAGACGATTTTTTAAATTATATAACCGATGATTATAGCCAAAACTTTTTAGTCACCCAGTCATCCATCAGATGAAAATGAAAGCTGCACAACGAATTATCCTTAAATTGAACTTCACACTCAATCTAATCAGATTACAACAATTTTCGATGTCCCAAAATTTTTCAATTTGTTTTCTCAACGTAATTCTTTGAAAATCAAATAATGACAACAACAAACTGGAAGCTTTGTTATTGATGGACGAACGATTAGAGGGATGAGTGGATCAATGACATTGGCTGCGTCTACCCGATAAGCCCTAGAACTGATAAAGTTATTAAAGTTTCGAATCTCGGTTTGAAACAATGCTGATTAAAGACATTCTAATGTTTTACTCGTGTTTTAAGCGAATCTAGTGAACGTAAGTGTGTACGTAAATGGTTAAACAAAGCCAAGGTTTGGTTTGAAGTAGTCCGTAAAGGTGATGATAAAACTTGGCTTGTAATATTTACCTCGTAAATTTCTCGTTTGATAAATCTACGCTACAACAGCACATATATTCGGTAATTGACCTTTGTCCTTTAAAGTATCACATGTATAAATGACATAATATGTCAATAAATGGCGATTTGAACTTAAGACCTTTTATAGATATGCACTGGTCAAGAAGTTCAAATTTCCGTTTTGGGATAATTTTTTCATATTTTTTGTTACATGGGTATGATTTCCTCCGCTTTGATATTTCTTCAAATGGAGCACTGCCACTGGTCACATCATTCTCGATTTAATGTACGATTTGGTTAATATACCAACCGTATAAATCGATTTCAACAGAAGACAGCTTTCTGATTTAGTCGGGTAGGCCCCAAATAAACATTTTTTTATATTTTTATTTTTTCAAATAAATGACTTAATTCACAATTTAGACTTTCATCGGCCGACAATCAGCTTATCGCAGTAAAAAATAAAAGTGAGGCAATTTGGCCCATATATATCTTTTAAATTACCGCTAATTATTTGCACTGACCATGCTGGTACTTGCAATGTGCTGAAACAGAAATGTGTGGAATGAAAATGCAGAGAGATTGGTAAGACAGCCGAACGTAAAAACTACAGTGATCCAGAAACGTATTTTTACTTCCCGTTAACTGTTTAACTTAAAACCGTGAAAAAGACCTATACCGTAATCGGTGGTTAGGCCATACAAAGACATAATCTCTCGTTTTTAATTGATTCTTTTTGATGTTTCCCGCAATAAACTAAATAACGGCACAGATATCACTCACGAACGGTCTGCTCCCGTTGTATCTCAGTCTAAACCCTTTTTTATTTTTTATGACGACTTTTATAATTTATGTGTAATAGTAAATATTTAAACTTTTTCTTTTGCATCATCAACGTTTTGTTTAAAATGTTACACCTAGATTTTCAAATCAAGTAAATTGTCTTACCTCTATCCAATAAAAATTCAAAGTAATTAATACTTAATTTCGAATAAATATTAATTGAATGCCACTTATCATGTACTATTTCTCTTCATATTATTTATACAGAGCAATAACTTGCTATTGGAACAAACTTGACAAATTGCACTGCAACATGTATGTTAAACCAACAAATTGAATTCCATATATCATTCATAGTTAGTTGTCTGATTAACCCTTTCACTACCTTTCGCTTTATTTTATAAGACAAACCACAATCTTAAAATAATTATAAAATTCATTTAACATAAATAATTAAATAAATTCATTATTTAAACTTCCACCAAAATTTGCAAAGTAATTGCGATCATTAATCAAACACCAATGGGTCTTACATTTTTAGCGAAAAATCTGCGTTCGTGCTTTGCTTCCCCAATACTTTGCATCGAGCAGCTTCTTTATTTTAATCTGCTTCTGGCCAATGACCGCTTTTATCGTATCGAAAGTGCTGAACTGCACGAACTTCAGATCGATTTCTTATACTGGGCTCAGGACATGGTGCACTACTGGACGGTCGCTCATGCTTTCTGGAATTTCCCACTACATTCAATATATAGTAAGCAATTTCAATGAATTCCATTTTGGAATTTCGACCAACAGGTCCTTTATTTTATTTTGTTGTTGGCCTCGTTGTTCTTTTTTGTATTCCATCTAGCTCGATGAAACCGCAAAATCAAGAAAATGCGTTATAACACGTATAGATCTGGATTTTATGAACGTGCGATAATATGATAAGGCTTGGAATAGTAAATCCACTCCGCCCATATCTTTGTTGTACATGCTTATCACTTACATATTGTCCCAAACACACATCTCCTTTCCCAACAAAATTTGATGCCATATATGCATCGGTTTACTGTCTAACCATTTTATTACAACAACATTTTGATCACGATCACTTAGTTCTTCAAAAGACCCACGTGGAAGCTTTTTAAAACCTTTGTCCTACTGGAACGGTTTTTTGTAAAATCGATTGATTCTTGCTGTTCCTGCAGCATTAGTTTTTTTATATTTTAAAATTTCGAGAAGAGTCCTGGATGTAAAATAATTATCGAAGAACAGCGTATGACCTGTTTTATTAATTCTTTGTACTAAATGGAGCACAACAGCTGCACCAAATCCAAATGATTGTTTGTTATATTCCAAATGCTCGGAGCATGACCCTTGATATAAGAAAAAGACCTCATTTGTTTAGTTTGTTCTTTATGCATTGTTTGGCACTTAGCCGACCTTTTAACGGTATAATTTGTTCATCAATACATAAAATTTCCTCCAATTTCTACTGTAAACATCGTTCTCGAACTGCGTTTGTAATGTAATTCCATGCTGTAAAGCGTATAGATTAGTATTGTGAACCATCAACTCGAACATTGTCATAGTTGTAGTTGGACGTTTTTCGCTTAAGAATGGCACCCAGGCTGTGCCTATATCCAATTATAAGCCGTCGTGCTATTTCTGTGTGTTAATACTAAGCATACTGTTTAGTATGCTTAGCCAGGTCCAAGACCTGTTTCCATCCCTGCCGCGTGCAGACGAAAACTTTTCTACTATTGCTTATGCTTGGTTAAAATTTTACTTGGATATAGAAGTATATCCAGCGTCAGTTGTTAAAATACTCAATATAAGCGTTCTTCAGCTTTGTGTTCCGTAGGCCAAAAACTAGATTCAATTATTTTAAAAATCTTTAGGTTTGCAACCTAGTGTCATTACTATTAAAACTCCTTATAACTAGAATAAAATTTTCCGGCTATGCCGTTGTCATTTGTTTAATAAATAATAATAAAACGAATCTTCGATCTTTAGCCTGCCTTCCACAAAGCACAGTGTCACAGAATCTTTTAAGATGTGCGATATTTGCCGGCATCATCAGCACTAGCTTACTTGCCGGCCATTCTGCGTTAATTGCATCAATCATGTTTTTTCTAGCTTCAGTGGCCAGAGCGCAATCGTAAAGAATGTGCTCATCTGTCTCAGCAGCTTGTCCACATTCACAAATGCTTGAGTCCGTCAGATTAAGTCTGAAGATATAATCTGCGAATTTTCCATGACCGGCTAGCATTTGCGCAAAAGAGGCGCTTATGGATAGGCGCATCTCTAATCTACCTTCGATACTCGGTAAGTAACTAAAGGTAGTTCTGCCCTTTTCAGATCGCCTCCATCTGTCTTGCCAAATTTCAATGGATTCTTTACGAATTCCTTTTTTGAGGGAAGTCTTGTTCGATAGGTCACTTGGTGTGGCTTGCCACTGCATACTGTCATAAATAAACTCCTGATTTTTCCTCAGTTTGTACTTAATTAACCTTTCGTTAAGTACTACGTCCATGGGAATCACACCGGCCATTACAGCCACGGCATCCGCCGAAACCGCACGGTATGCCTTCGTTATCCCAAGAAGAATTGACATTTGAGCGCCTAATAGAGTTCTCCGATGGTGAGTGTTCATCCTGTCGGCCCATTCCGTACAAGCGTATGTCATGGTCGCAACCACTAGGCCTTCGTATATCGTTGCGAGTGTGCCTTGTTTCAGGCCCCACGTCTCGTTAACAACTCTTCTTAGTGCGTAGAAAACTTTTTTACTATTTTCTGCCACCCTTTTCACGTGAGTAGTGACGCCAAGTCTTTCGTTGAAGTCGACTCCTAACCATTTTACAGAGTTCACCATTTTTATCCTTTCGGTTCCGACATACACCAAGGGTGGTCTCCTTATGTCGAGTGAACCTTTCAATTGGATCATAACTGTTTTGGTGGAAGATAACTCCAGCTTATTTATATCATACCACTTAACCATACTATCAATGCCGCGCTGAGCAGCCTCCTGAATTGCCTGTCTAGAATTTCCAGTAAATATCATAACTTTATCATCCGTGAATGCTACTTCTTGGATCGCGTCATGCATGCTACTGTTGAAGACCAAATTCCAGAGATGCGGACCCAAAATGGAGCCTTGTGGACAACCTTTGTTTACACGCTTAGAGAGCGTGCCATGGTTAGATATTACAGTTGCGGTTCTATCAGAGAAGTAACTGTACAACAAGGAGTAAAGAGTCGCTGGGCAACTCATCTGCTTCAACTCCCTCATTATACTTGGCCACCACAGATTATCAAAAGCACCAGATACGTCTAGGAATACACAAAGACTTGTTGCTCCATCCTTTAACTATGTTGACCATCTCAACCATAGCGTCCTTTGTGGATCGTCCTCTTCTGAAACCGAACTGCTTCTCACTATATCTACCGCTACTCTGAAAAATGTCCATCAGCCTGCCAGTAACCAAATAGTTTAGGGTCGGTCGGATCTCGATCGCCGCCCTTCCTTATAATTATGGCTTTACCATTTTTCCAAGCTTTAGGAGAAACTCCTTTATTCAGACAAGCATTCGTGAGATCGGTAATGCTAGGTCCTATAAAAGGCCAAGCTTTTTGGACCACCTCGACCTCAACATTGTCAAGGCAGGGTGCTTTACCTCTTTTCATTGACATTATGGCGGATGTGGTTTCATCATTGCTGAAGGAAACCTCCTCGCCATTGGTTGGTGTGATTAGACCTGCAGCTCGAATCACCCATTGAGCATTTGTGTCACTTTCAACACTATTATCGGGTAGCAAAACATTTAGCAGATATTTAGTAGTGTCCTCCCAACACGTAATTGTTTGGCCACCACTACCCCAATTAGAGTACTAAGTACCTCTGGAGTTTTAAGCTTCCCAGCACTATATTTGTATACAAAACCCCATGGTTCTGCGTTACCATGTTCCGTTATGAATTTTTCCAAGGTTTTACGGCTTGTTTCATTTATGTCTCGTATGTATTCATTACGGTGTACGGCATAATTAAACTTTTTGCTCAAACGAATTTGCGGATTCGCTTCTCTTTGGTAAAATTTTCTTAGTTTGTGAACCGTAACTCTCTTCTTTGAGAGTACAGGCGTCCACCAGGGCAGTTTCATTTTGGCAGCACGTTTACGTGGTATGCTCTTATTGCAGGCACTTATGTCTGAGGTCGTGATATTAATCTCAACTCTATTTACATCTTCTTGAGATGAAATGCTAAGTTTTGCTTTCTGATCTTGCCATATTGTCTCCAATGTGCTATGGAATTTATCCCAATTTGCGTGTTTAAGAGCGTATCGTGGAATTTTGTCAGCAGCTCTTATACCTCATTAAGTAAGGCTGATTCGTTCAATTTAAATGAAATGGCTCTGTGATCACTAGAAGTCCAGTTTTCTTTAACTGACCAGTTAGAAACTTTTCTCAACAGCCCCCCCGTGATTAAGGTTAAATCAATATTCGATTCCCCATTGTGCATATATGTACTTGGCTGTCCTACTACATTTAGCAAGTAGATGCCGTTCCTTGTCAGAAACTCTTCAACGATAGAACCTCTATCATTGGTTTCCCTGTGATGCCAAAGTTTGGACCTGGCATTAAAGTCACCAGTTATTATTACTGGATGGTTCTTTAGACCATCCACAATTCTTTCTAGCATTTGTACGTATATGACTGGTTCGTCGGAATATTGGAAGTAGATGCTAACTAGATAAAATTTACCTATCTTCGATCTTACTTCAACACAGACACAATGTGTGTTACAAAACTGTGAGATTTTGAGAACTTCTAGATCATTATTAAAGATGCCTATAGCTGATTTAATATTATTATCAGCACCGGTCATGATCCTAGCGGTGGCCCCCATTCCAACTATTTTACCCTTCGTCGCATGTGGTTCCTGCATACAGAGTATGTCTATATTTTCATGCTGAATGCATTGCCTGATTTCGTGTCCGACAACTTTTGCATTCTGCATGTTTATTTGGACAATCCTAAGATTGGAAGTATCGGTCTAATTACTTCTCATATGCGGTTTTTCTCATGGTTAGGTCCAGTTTATATACTGTGCACACATTACTACGCAGTGAGTGATCATAAGCTTTGTTTTACAGGAGAAACACTTTGACCTCTTCGTCAAATTTGGGCAGTCCTTCTGGTTATGACCAGACTCACTATACAGTGTCCGCATATTTGATTTTCTTCTTTACAATATCTTGCGATATGTCCGAAGAGATGGCATTTAAAACACCTTGTGACCCTAACAAAGTCCGCCACTCTGCATGCAGACCACCCTATAAATAGTCTGCGCTTCTTTAGCAAAGAGTTCCTAGTGGCTGGAGACACCTCCATCACCTAATTTACGTAGTTTCCTTCTTTTGGCCCGGTTTTGAAACTACGTTTGACATCTAAAACATCTAGGCCTACTTCATTTTGCTTAGCAATCGACTCCTTAATTTCCTCGATTGAAGCACTTCTTTCCACGTCATAGATTATTATTCTTGGCAGCTTTTTCTCTGGTAGTGAAGCCACCAGACATTTTTCATGAAGAAATCAAGTCCTTCATTGCTTGCTGTCTCGATTAGAATACCTTTACCGCGGATATTGCTAACCTTTTTAACAGCAATTTTTGAAACTACGGGCTTAATCAGTTCTCGTAGTTTGCTCTTAACCTCCTCGCTATTTACAAAAAGGGATTCCTTCCCTGCACCTGGTTTAACAGTGACAACCCTAAAGGGATGCCACATCGGCTTAACCGATTTCGGTTTGGTTAACCCTGCGTTGATAGCAGATGCCGGATCAGATATACAGAAGCTTTAAGAGCCTGAGCATACGACTGCTTATCTGCATATCACTGCTTTTCTTTTGTGTAGATAGCACGTTGAGTATCTCACTCCTATCTCACTCACGTTGAGTATCTCACGCTTTCTAGTACTTCAAGACACATATAGTTCAACCTCGTTAAAAAATTTCGTTCACAATAATTAGCGCTTTTAATAAAATAAGTAGTGACAATACAAATACTTATCCCCGAGGGGCCATTCGAACTGATCGGTAAAATATTTCATCAGTTTCTATAGAACACAATGGATCCTCGTCATATTGAATTTAATATCTGGCATATTGTGGCCGCCATCACCATTGTATTTGTTTTTTGTCCGTTAATTTCATATTGAAAAACAAATTCGTTGTTGCAGTCTGATATGAAACATCTATTTTCTCCTCTTGGTTAATTTGATTTTCTTCCTGCACCTTCTCTATGCGACAATAGTTTAAGATTCAATATAAATTCATCTCTTTGGTTTCATATCCATTTAGTTTTTAAGTTATTTAAAAATAAAAATTTACATAAACGGTCCAACATATTTCTAATGTTTTGATATTTATCCAGCCCATTCGTTACATATTATTTTGATCTTATAACATGCCCATACACAACACAATATTTATAGAAATCTAACAAGTTTCATAAACATGTTATAGAATGTGTACAATTAACTATAGATTCACATTTTATTATGAGATTTAAACGACCCCTAGCTTTTTCTCTGGAAAATACTCCTTAAAACAAATTAAAAATGTTGTCAATGTTAGCTACTGGCGAATTGCAACATTTGGATTTCTCCAATAAAGTGTCCATAAAATGAAGCGCACCTTAAATAATTGTTTTTCATCGAAACGCTGAGACAGGTCAAACTTTTATTTGAGCGGAATATTTTTTCAATTAACATTTTTGCTATTCCACCCATAGGGAGATCAGCTTTTTTTTAAATAGGAAAGATGAGCATTTGTTGCAATACATCTTTAATAATTTTTATCTATTTTCAAATATAAAAACTTATTAATTACTCCTTTCTCATTTAAATAAAATTGACCTTTTCTTCCAAAGATGGAACAGGGTTCATTTATCCTTCACTCAGTTTTATCCTCAAACGTTACGATGAAAAATTATTATTTCAAATGTTATTTTAAGGTGTATCGTTTTAATTTGGTCACCCTGTGTATCATACTATATATAAAAATGATTTTAATTCATAAAAGAGCGTAAAAATTAAAATTCTTCAGAACCTAAGTAATTAGCTGTCATTGCAATTTTATCCATATTTTTTTTCATTTTAAATACGAATATTTGTTTTTATGTTCTGTCGCCCGTATCCACAGCAGAATAATTCCAGTGTTCGTTACCATTTATCAAATGAAAAAATATGGGGACGGGGAGCTATATTATTGAAAAATTTGCTTCGTTCGTCGCGTTTTTTTTTTTTTTTTCATTTATTATGATTGTTTCATCTGCTGTATGTATATAGTGTATATTAAAATAACACCGTACACAAGATGAACACGCAGATACTAGCGAGAAGATGATAAAGTGTCATGATCAATCAATTATAACGGTTATAAATTTATTAAACGGGATGAAAATATCTATTAATTTTCCAAACTAAACTGATTATTGTTTTGAATTTTTTTTTTTTCATTTTATTGAATTAAAACGATCCAATCTGTTGTGTGGCGGCCATAATTTAAACAAAATAATCGTTATTGGCTGTATACGTTACATATTCAAATTTCCAATTAATTTAACAGACTTGTATACTAAAATAATTGTTGTCATATTACTTTTGATAAGATTATTATGTACATCACACACAGACACACATGTTAAAATTTAAAATTTCGGTAACTTCTATATATTTGTACCGAATTAGATAAATAATCTACTAAATGTACTTTCTTTCAATTAATCTTCTTTAGAAACTTAATTCAATTCATTATTTTAAAATTGATATTATATAAAGTGAGGAAGTTACTTGTCTATTTACAATATCCTAAAGTAAATATACAAAGACACATATACAAACCAACATAAATACAATTTGATATAATCCTCTTAAAATGCTATATTTATACAAAGATATGATATATCAATTAATTATAATTAAAAATGAAAAATTATTATTTTCTTTTATTTTTTGGAAAAATGTTTCTTATTTCATATTCTATATGTAGATTAAACTGAGATCTAGCAAGTAAATATTCGGTTTTGTCTGCGTGTTAAGAAAATCATAATTAAAAGAAACATTTATTTGTCATCGTTTGTAATTGTTGTAAAGTTGAATCACCACCTACATTGCTGCAAGTAGCAATTTGTGGTTTCAAATAGTTTTCAGAACCAATGTAGACTATTTGTTTTGATCGCGTTTTTTAAAACTATTTTGTTTTATTTGCACTATAATGTGACCTATTTGAGTAAGTTTCCAAAAATCCAATAGATTATTTTGCAACGTTTTGAAAGAGCTAATATTTTTTTGATTTCGAAAATTTGTTGTTTTACACGATTTGAAAGGATCTACAAAGTTCCTAAAATACCTGAACAAAATAGGATTTTATTCATTATTCATTCTCAACCACCACTAATTGTCACCCTATAATAGCAGAATCTGATTCAAACAAACATCTTCTGACTCTCGATCAGAAAAATACACTAAAAAAGTAAAAGTCATGTTCCCGTCATTAGAAAGTCTAGGGTTAAGTAAAACATGTTTCGAAGAACATTCAATAGATGTTGGAAAACTAATCCAATCAATCAACATCATATCCAATATAACCAGCTATTCAAAAGTTATTATATGATGAACTGGGTAGAATGCTAGAGCTAGGTGTAATCGAGGAAAGCCACAGCGCTTGGTGTTCTCCAGTTGAGCTTGTTTGAAAAACCAATGGCAAAGCCCGTTTATGTCTAGACTCACGCAAAATTAACGTGGTTACCAAGAAGGACGCGTATCCTCTTCCGCTAGTAAATGGATTATTGGGTAGACTACAAGCTACAACATTTATTAGCAGTATCGATCTAAAAGATGAATTTTGTCAAATACCACTAGCCGAAGCAGTCCGAGAGATAACTGCATTTACTGTTGCTGGAAGACCTTTATCCCATTTTATAGTCATGACTATTTTGGACTATGCATTTGTATATTCGTATATTCGTCATGACTTTTGGACTATGCATTTGTATATTCGTATACCTCGACAATTATACTTATTGTCTCTGAAACTATTGAGGAACATTTCAGTTTGTTACAATTGGTTGCTTCACGATTATCCGAAGCTGGGCTGAACATTAATCTGAATATAACCCACTTCCTAATGTGGGAAAACAGATATTTAGGTTTCCTATAGTGGGTGAAAAAGGTTTACGAGTACATCCTAATAAAATTGCCTCGTCCACCGTAAAACAAACTCGTAGACTGCTCGGAATGGCTAGATGGTACCGCAAAGGTTCTGCACTCAATGCCAAAATGGGCCCATGGTGCAAACCTAGTTTGAACCGAGGATAATAACTGATCTACGTTCAAAGATCCGTACGAGAACACTTGAGATCTGGCTTCGACCTAGGCCAGACAACTGCAAAGATAGTGTAGATAGTGTTACGGCTGCATTGAATACCTTTTTACCACCAATCGTTGAGTCTACCCGATATAAAATAAAACGTGCAGCCACTATAGTATGGTCGGTTACAAAATGGCGCCCGAGCAGGGACATGAAGGTCATTTAACATTTCGTTAATATGGCACGAAGGTCAAAAGCAAACCGCATGGTTAAATATTCTCCAAACCACATGTATTCAGACATGTGTTTGTTAAGAAACGCGTTTGTCGGAATGGATTTACGATTGTAAATAAAAATGCTTTAATTTATTGAGTTATTTTTTTTATGAGGTAGTCCTAAAAAGACATCCATACAGCTTCTCTGTTTAATAAGTGTAACCCCAAAAACCGCTTCTATTAATTCTGTTAATCCTAAGTTAGTTTATACACATATATTTTTTCTTAAATAGCGGGTGGTTATAACAAGTTTACAGTAAATATTTTTCAATATCTAATGAATGATGGTAAGGAGTGTGCATTGATTTCAGAATTAGTAATTTAATGTCAGACACATGATGATTTCATGAATTCCATTTAATTGCTTTTTGTTGATTTCTGCATACTAGAACTTTAACCATTTCATTCATCTCATTAATTAAGTCTCTTAAATTATTCAAAAGGTTCACAATGATTGATTTTGTTACAGGAATTCATTGATCGAAAACATAGTGACTCTATGGGATAATCTCTCTGATACCTGTTAGCGATTCTCATTAATACGATCCTGCGAATTATTTTTGTTGTTTTTTTTTATTTTTCAATTTTAGTTTCAGAATTAAAGATTTCAAATGGATTCATTCGAAAGCATCACCATCACCAGTTTCATATAATAAACAAAATAAAAATTTAATAAATTTTTTTTATATTAAATTTATTTTCGTAAATAAGTAATCAAATCATAATTTCCTAAAAATATATTTTGATCAAATAGTTAATACTACCGAAGTGGTTACCGTTGATTAATATATCAAACATATCAACGTATCAATTTTGTAAATTTATGCATATAAATATAGTATACATATATATACATACCAGTGCGAGTATATTGGTTGTGATATTTGAATTTAAATTGAAAATTGCGATATTGAACTTCAATAAATTTTAAATATTTAGTAGATTAAAAATTTCATTATTGAATAGAAATTCTTTAGTATTATAGTATAGTATAAAGTATAAACTTGAATTTCGTTTTTTTTGGTTATCGCTTAAATTATTTGGATTTAGTATTTTCTCTTATCGTTAAATTTTTTTTTGACTTTACACAAACTAAATTAGATATAGCTTTAATTTTGTTCAGATTTACCTATATCCATAATGGATCCACTAAGATATATACAAAATTTGTCTGCCTCCGAATTGGAAATTGAATTTATAGTTAAAGGTTTGTCAAGCAAAGCAACCGATTCGAAACAAATACTCTTGAATAGTTTGACTGCAGAAAGTTCTGATAAATCAATAATACCTAAAAACACACACATTAAACTTCATCCTGATAAAGAACTCGAGATATGTACATCAAAATATGTAGAATTGTCTAACGCAACTTTAGCACAAGGAGCTACGCCTTCAATTGACTTTCTCACTGTTGCCTTTGCGAAAACTTTGCACTATCAAGCTAGAACAGAACGATTGGTTAACAGCATAGGAGAAACACAACAAACTTCGGGTATTCTAAGTAATTGGAGAAGAGCCATCAATTGGTGTACTAAATTATGGAATGAGCTGGTATTGAAGCAGGCTGAAAGAGCGGAGCGAAATTCACCAGAGCGATCCACTCACACTCATCTGACGAGTTCATTTGAGGAACAGATCGACAGCATTGTTGATAATCAGTTCGCGAAAGAGAGTGCTGCAGTTACAAAAAAACCTACAAATCTGTATGAAAAGGAAACGCTTCCAACACATCAACATTTTCCCTTCCCAGAAACCAAAGGAATGAAGAAAAATGTGCATGAGTTTTTTTCTCAGATCGGATTACATATTAATGCAGATCAAACAACACAAGGGCCAAGCGGATTACGTAATCCGCATCATTCGAACACCGCATTTCATCCAGGCTCTCCATAGTTCGCTAACCATATACCACCAGTTCAACAGTTTCGCCAAGACAATTATTATAAATTACGGCAAAAATGGAACCTAACATTTGACGGCAGCGATTCTACAAATGTTCACGACTTTATCTATCGTCTCGAACATATGGCGCGCGATGACGGTTTTCCAGAAATTAACCTTACAAAAATATTGCATCTTTTCCTATCAAAAAAGGCTGATGATTGGTACTGGGTGTACAAATCAACCAATCCAAATGCAACATGGCATCAAATGAAAAACTCAATTTTATTATTTTTTAGCAGTTTTGATTTTGAAGAAGAAACCAAGGAACAAATTTTACGGAGATTCCAAAATCAAAAAGAAAATTTCTCGGATTTTGCATTAGCGATCCAAAAGTTGAATATACGCCTACAGCATCGAATGACAGAAAACCAACTAATTTATCGACTCTGTCAAAACATGAATCCCGCTTTAAGAAATGTTACCTTACCCTATCAAAACAGCGTGTCATCAGTAGATGAACTTCGTGCATTATGTCAGCGATACGAGAGAATGTGGGAACAGACGGGCTACGATCCCAGGCGATTTAATGATAGCAATATTAGACGTAGACCTATGGTGCATGAGATTCAACTGGATAGAAGCGATACAATTACATCAAACGTACAAAGCGTTGGATCGGGTATATACAATTATGGCATGGAAGTACAAAATGATCGAGGATACTCCGTCGATGCAATAACACAAAATCGTCCAGACAACCGTAACTTTACGAACGATGAAACAATTAAATTGATTTGTTGGAATTGTAAAGATGTGGGACATCGATACCAGGACTGTCGTAAAGATTTCTTAAATATATTTTGCTTTGGATGTGGAGCAGCAAATGTGCGGAAACCAAATTGCCAAAATTGCATCAAATTTAAACCGGAAAACGTGCGACCGAGTGTGTTAATGACGAGGGTACCACACTCGGGAGAGAAACCGAAAATCCCAACAGCTCCTCAAAACCAGACAAATTTGTGATCCCCGAACATCACACAGAATGTTTAAATATAGCAGATAATCAAACATACATTCCATCAAATAATACACAAAACTGTCACAATTTATTATCAAAATCTAAAAGACATATTCGGTCAATAAAATACTTCAAAAATAAAAGATCTTTCATAAAACAAAGTGTTACATCAATTTATAAAAACATTTTCAAAAATGATCCACGCCCATACGCCAAAATAATCATTGCGTCAACACCTATGCATGCTTTACTAGACAGCGGTGCCTCAGTAAGCGTGTTAGGCAAAGATTCTCTTAAATTCCTTTCTGACGCTAAAATAAAATACAGTAAGCTCAACTCATATATTAAAACAGCAGACGGTACACGCAACAATATAGAAGGTTACGTTTGGTTACCCGTTACGTTCGGTTCACGAACACAAAAAATTAAGTTCTGCATTGTACCAAGTCTAGAATCCCCTGTATATCTAGGAATTGATTTCTGGGAGATGTTTAACATCGTACCTAGTCTTAACGTCAGTGAGTTACGAGACTCCGAATTGGAACAATCAAATTCCCATGTGCTGAATAGTGTAGATCAAAAAGAATTCGAGAGAATATTAAATCTATTTCCTTCATACTCTAAAAATGGACTCGGTAAGACCAACCTGTACGAGCATGAAATTGTTGTTCATAAAGACGTAAAACCAATCAAACAACGATACTATCCAGTATCACCAGCCGTACAGCGAAGTCTTTATGAGGAAATCGACAGAATGTTGAGTCTAGGTGTCATTGAGACTAGTAAAAGTGCATGGAGTTCGCCCGTAACAATTGTACCGAGACCTAACGGAAAGACAAGACTTTGTTTAGACGCACGAAAACTTAACGCGGTGACTGAAAAAGACGCATATCCTCTTCCATTAATTGACGGACTGCTTGGTAGACTTTCCGAAACGAAGTACATAACCGGACTTGACTTAAAAGACGCTTTCTGGCAGGTTCCGCTTGCGGAATCTTCACGTGACAAGACGGCTTTTACAGTACCAGGGCGACCGCTCTATCAATTCAGAGTGATGCCATTTGGGCTGTGTAACGCAGCCCAATCAATGTGTCGGCTGATGCATCAAGTGATACCGCATGAACTGCACGATCGAGTGTTTGTCTATCTAGACGATTTGCTGATCATCACTGCCACATTGAGGGACCACTTTGAGTTGCTAGAGTTGGTTGCAGACTTATTACGGACAGCAGGACTGACAATCAATGTAGAAAAAAGCAATTTTGTAATGAGAGAGATCCGATATTTAGGGTACCTAGTAGGTGAAAAGGGATTAAGACCAGATCCAAAAAAAATTGAGGCAATACTAAATCTTCCAACACCTGAAAATGTGAAACAAACAAGAAGATTACTCGGAATGGCTGGCTGGTACCGCCGATTTATATTAAATTTTGCAGCAATCACAGCACCTATAACGGACTGCTTAAAGAAAGGCAAGTTTGTATGGACGCCTGATGCACAAAACGCATTTAATCAATTAAAGTCACTTCTTACGACAGCTCCAGTATTAATAAATCCATCGTATGATCATCCATTTTATATACGCTGCGATGCGAGCACGGAAGGAGTGGGAGCTGTCTTGTACCAAAAAGATGTAGAGGAAAATGAACGGCCAATTGCGTTTATGTCGCAAAAGCTAAATAAAGCCCAAAGGAATTATTCCGTGACTGAGCTTGAGTGTTTGGCAGCAATATTGGCGATCAAAAAATTTAGACCATACGTGGAAGGTCACGATTTCACTTTAATCACAGACCATGCTAGTCTGAAATGGCTCATGGGACAACGCGATCTAAGTGGGAGACTTGCACGTTGGAGTTTAAAATTGCAGGGGTACAGATTCGAAATTCAACACCAAAAAGGAAAAGACAACGTGGTTCCAGATATGTTATCCAGAATTTATTGTGACATCACAGAAGAGCAAATATCCAGCATATCAAAACTGCCTAGTCTAAATGAATCATCCGTATCTGACTTCGAAGACATCGAGTATAAAGAACTACGTAAAAAAATCGAGCAAGATCCAAACAGTTTTCCAGCATTCTGTGTAGATAATCAACGCATTTTCATACGATTAGAGCCAAAAAAAAAGGATGAGTTATCTGATCTGTCAGTTTGGAAATTATGGACACCGGCTAATATGCGTGACGGCCTACTCGAAAAGGAACACAGTGATCCGTTATCTTCACATGGTGGTATTACTAAAACACTAGAGAAATTACGCAGATTTTATTATTGGCCTGGAATGACAAAACAAGTCAAAGAGTATATTACAAAATGTGACATATGTAAAACATCAAAAGCCCCTAATAGAATACTGAAACCGCGAATGGGTAATATGCATCATATCGAACGTCCATGGCAGCGAGTTTACATCGATTTACTTGGACCCTATCCTCGGTCAACTCAAGGAAAAACACTAATTCTCATTGTTTTAGATCACTTTACAAAATTTGTAGTGCTTAAAGCACTAACTAAGGGTTCGTCTCAACAAATAGTGGATTTTCTTCAAAACGAAATATTCTTTGTATACGGAGTACCAGAGACTATTCACTCTGACAATGGTAGTCAATTTAAAAGTGCAGAGTATAAAGACCTACTAAACAGATTTGGTGTATTTGATTCAAAGACTGCAGTTTACTCACCTCAGTCAAACCAATCCGAACGGGTTAATCGTTCAATTTTGTCCGCTATCAGATCATATATCGGTAATAAACACATTCACTGGGACAAGCACCTACCTGAGATAGCTTCCGCACTTCGTAATGGTGTGCACGAAACAGTGAAGAATTCACCTCATTTCTTGCTCTTCGGGTATCACAAAATAAATCACGGCGACGATTATAAAATACTAAAACAATTAAGAGCGTTATCGGACGGTGAAATAATGCTTCCTCTACCTAATAGATTATCTCTTGTGCATAATCAAGTTAAGACAGATATTGAAAAAGCCTATGAAAAAAGTGCAAACCGATACAATTTAAGAACGAGACATATCTCATTTAATATTGGCCAATCAGTCTTAGTGCGTACGCACCCGCAAAGTGACGCTACAAAAAAGTTTTGCGCAAAATTCGCACCTCAATTTGTTAAGGCAACCATTACACAAAAAATAGGAAACGTAAATTACCAGGTAAAAGATGAGAATGGTAAAATGTTAGGCATATTCCATGGCAAAGACATTCAAACAAGGTAAATCAAAAGAGAAAATGAAATAAAATAAAAAAATTCAATGGCCAGTTATTTTCAGCTTCAATAAGTTATTTTCTTCGAATATACTTCTTGAACCTGCCCTGTTACGGCTGCATTGAATACCTTTTTACCACCAATCGTTGAGCCTACCCGATATAAAATAAAACGTGCAGCCACTATAGTATGGTCGGTTACAATAGTCGCCCACTTCCTCCAGGCTGTCGTCACAAAGATCATCCTGAGCAAGCCCCTTGTGTTGGAGACGAACCTTGAAACGTCCGTGGTCCATAATAAATCCAACCAGAATTCTGAGTTGGCTCTTTTAACACATATTTGGTGACCCTCACGTTGGGTTCAATGATAAACCGGTTTGCCGTTCGAAAGCAAAGAGTAGAATGCCACTTCTGTGCCAGTTCAAGTAAAGCGAACTTCTTAATAGCGTCCTTACCACCGTTGAAAGATAGAGGTCCCGCTGGCTCGGGACCACCAAATTTACCGAGCGATCCACCATTCGCTAAACAGCACGCAACCTCATTTCTCACAACGCCACAATGAGCAGGTACTCAAAGGAGATTAATGAAGCGTTTGCACTCTTTGACCAGTTTAGATGTAGTCAAAGGGTTTTTAAGGGTATTGAGCATGGTTTTTTTAAACGTACAGAAAATAATCTCCTGGCCTAAAATCACTAAACTTAAACGCCTCAGTTGCACTATGGGTAAGTGCAATTCATTCAGCTTGAAAACCCGTGCAGTATTTACTCAGACTACCCGAGAATCTGAGCCCATACTTTGGGCAAAATAACCCAAACCCTGCACTGATTCAAAAAAAAAACTATCGACTCGGACAACTGTCTATAGAAATCCTGAGAGAGCCACAGTTCTCTCGAGGGGAAAACGACGGAGAATGAACTGGTGATGTTAAATTCCGGCAATAGCCTGTCATTCACCATTTCAACCTCCGGAATATGTGACTTAATCTTAGTAAGAATCTGTACAAGTCCTGAAGGCATTCCATGCCCCAATGCGTTTCAGTCGAAACGCAGCATACCAAGAATGTAAGACAGCAATTCAGGCAAGCATACATAGAATAGCCTCTCTAGCAAAAACGGGAGTAGTCGACATAGCCCCGATTATAGCACTACAGGCTGTCACCTGCAGTCCATTCAGCCTTGCTACAGAAGACGTCAGTTTAACAACTGGCCATCATACAACTGCTACATTCAACAGTAAAACCAGTGATTTGTAGATGAATAACATAATTTTGAGGGTCAAACCCCACGAATTACCAAAAGATAGCAATGGTCTTTTGTAGCTCAAAATAAAGGTAAAATTTCTAGGAGAGTTTACTATCTAGAATATCCTAAATAATAAACTCTCCTGAATCGAATATTAAAATTGGTACACGCACTCGTGATCGGAGAAAACGAAGTGCTATCAAAAGATCCAGCAATGTCTAGGAAGGTACATACAATATACTCTTTGTAATTAAGTGATCTTTCGATTCTACCTAGTTATACGAGTTCAAGTAAAGCAGTTTCGCAGGACTGGCCATCTCTGTAAGCATGTTGCATGTTACTGAGTGGGAAGGTAGTTAAATAGTTATCCTTAATAAATCTGTCGATGATTCTCTCTAAAGCTTTAAGAAAAGTAGAGGTCAGACTAATGGGCATAATAGCTTTAGGGTCAGTATAATCGGACTTGCCAGCTTTAGGTATGAAAACTACTCTACTCCTGCTCCAGGATCGTGGTACAGTACTAAAAGCAATGCACGCCTGGAACAGATTGAGCAGGTGAGTACGGATGGGTAGAAACCGTGCTGCAATTCAGCAGGGAAAATGCCGTCAGGACCACTTGATTTGAAAGGTACAACCGAGAAAATACTCCAGCGTAGAACATCAGTAGTGATCAGTCTACGGGCTAAGTTCCAATCTGAGTATCTACAAAAATGTCAGGAGAGTCCTAGGCAACCACACCCGAATCAACAGTATCACATCCAGGAAACTGGACAGACAACAGTAGCTCACCAACTTCTCGCCTGCAGGAGGTGAGCTTCCCGAAAAGTAAGCGAACACTATCAAGTTTACAAGTATCATTCTTAGCAAGTCTAGCGAGAGATAAGCTATACATTTCCTCACAGAAGCTTTTCCACGCAGCCCTCTGCACGGATCTTTGGCTTTTTTATATGCTGTTTGAGCTACCAAAAATCGATTCCAATCAGAAATGAAATTCGTATTTTTGGATTTATTTTTAAATTTACGCAAGTTAAGGAAGAGAACTTTTTAAGTTCAGAACACCAGAAGGGTTTGTTAAACTTTTTCTGGTTGTAAATAAGAGGCCACGACTTTTCAAAAGCAGTCGAGATTGCTTTCGCTAGTGCAGCTGCCTGCAAATCGAGATCTATGATAGATCTAATCTGATTAGGCAAATCTAGTTGTGAAACGAGCTCAAGGAAGAATGAATCCCAATTTGTAAGTTTCATATTACGATATGGTTTAACCGGTGGTATTTTAAAGTTAATATTAAAAGAGATGCATCTGTGATCAGAGGTTAGAATATCATCCGTTACCCTACAATTTAGACTCAAGTAAATATGATGGGCATAGAGCACAAACTAATGTCAATCTCTAACTCTTCTTATTTGTGAATTCACTAGACCTTTCCTCGCCTGTTATGATGTCATAACACTGTTATGTTTTATGATATATATTACACTATGTGTATTTATCAAGCCTGGCTGTCTTCCTTATTACAAAATTATTCTATTACTAGTACTACTGAGACAGTGGAAATCACTAATCAATATATTATTGTCAACACTGAGTTATACTTAATATCACTTTATATATCGTGATCTTCACTCCATATTTTGTGTAAATTTGATGACGTCATAACTTTTTCTGCTGAATATTTTGTGATTATTACAGAAAATATTTATGCTAATCATAACATTAAAATTAACAAAAGTCGTTTTGTGATGGTAAAAATTAGTCCGAGTGGAGCAAAATTTAGTGACGATAACCACTTTTTTTCTGATTTTCAATGAGTTTTTTTTTCCCGTGTACAACTAGTTATGCACCATCATGATTCATCGTAATTATGGTGGCTTGCATAAACGGCTCTTTAGTTTCCTCTTGTTGGAAATGTAGGATGTTTTGTTTGATTAAGATTGCTGTCCCTCCTCGAGCACGACCACTGGAATGCAATGTCCAATAGGCTTTATATCCCATTATTTTGATAAAAAAAATCTCTAATGTGCATCTCTGATATTAAAGCTATGTCTTTGTTGTTAATTCTTAGAAATACATCTAGTTCTTGGGCTCTTGCATTAAGCCCGCTTGCGTTCCAGGCTATTATATGTAGAAACGTTACAGTCATTTACTTTTTAGCGTTTTTATTTTGTTTGATGGCTTGAAATTATCTTCCAGTTTTACCACCCTGTTAAAGAGCTGGATAAAATTTTGTCTCATTTCAGCCTGAAATTCGGTGAGCATCTTTATTATATTACTTATGATTGGCTCGTTTTGGTGGCCGGGGCGTAGGAGACCCCTTCTCTAATAGTATCATATTGTTTGTGTGGCTTTTGCAGTAGGCAACAACTACTGTTGTTTTTCTCGGTAGCTGAGCATTTAGTTTATTCTGATACATCCTTTATAACTAGTCGGATGACCTTTTACTCCGCACAGGGCTCAAGTTTGTAAAACATTCACCGCTTTTGAGATTGTTTTGTTTGATAATTCTCTGCACATTTGACACATCTATCTCAAGGAAGTTATCATATATTTGAAAAAGATTCAGGTCTAATAATTTATTTTAGTGAAAATTAATTGCAATTTAATTTTCATGATTACTACCATTAGCCTCACTGCCAAAAAATTATTGTTAAATAAAATATCCTGTTCAATGAGAGAATGCCTTACAACATGAGAACAAATGTTGTGTTATGAACGTATATTCTAACCAAGGATCTGTTTAACTTGGCATTTTAAGTAAAAAGCCTCCCACATTGCCTTGTTATATAGGCATATAATTCTGAATGATGAAATAAAATTAAAATATTCCGTTTTTTAATTTTGATGTTTAAATATAACCTAAATGTTGATTATTTTCTTAAACCACAACACAACATAATATAGTTCTTCTTATATTCGTTCTTCTTATATTCTTGTTTTTATGAATTTCAACATACAACATAAAAATAAAAGTTTTATTTATTTTTATATATTATGTATTATGTAATTATGTTGTTTATTTACTTTTTGTTATTGTTGTTGTTAATTTTTATTTTTTCCAAGTAAATAAAAATCAATCAAATTTAGCAAAATGATTAGTTGTGTTAATGTACAAAAGAAAAAAAATCTTATTGTGTTCAGACTTTTACTTCTACTTCGTATCGGCTTCTTATTATGTATAATAAATCGCTTCAAGGGTAGTTTTGGAAAAGTTGGTTTGATTGAATTATTTTATTTTTTGGGAAAAAAATTGTTTTATTATTTATTTGTTTGTCGGGTTCTATTATATTATTTTATCTTCGATTTATTTATTTATTTGGCTTAAAATAAATCGTTTTTATTAATTTTTATGGTTAACAAGATACATACGTTTTTTTTTTTTAAATATATAGTTTTGAATTGTTAAATATATCTTTGTTTATTTTATCCTCAGCAGTTATAAACCTTCTTCGAGTGCAAATACTAATTTAAGAACTAATAAATTTTATTTAAAATGTATATCGTTTTGCTATTTGCTATCTTTTGTAAATTTAAAATTAATTTGATTATTTTTTGGTTGATTTCCAAAGAGAATTTTATGTGTGTACCTTTTTGAAATATTTACGTATGTATACACACAAAAACGTTCAAATGGATATAGAGCGAAGGTAATAATCTAGTTTAGATACTATATATAAATCCCAATTTGCAGAGGTTGATAAAAAATAAAAATAAAAAAATTAACGTTATCTATTTATTTTTTTAATTTTATTTTGAAAATGATCCGTTCCATCCAAATTAATTAAATTTTCTTTATTTAATCAGAAATCCCAGAAAGAATTGAACATGAGATAGCAGAAATCTGATTCTAATATTGATTGATTCTCGAGATAGCTCCGGAAAGATTCACAAAAATGTTCTAATTGAAAATAAATATTCATGTGTACAAAGCCCATATAAAACATATATGTATGTATATACATACATACACTCGTATATGTAAATGGTTTAATGTTGTATTAAGTTTTACCTATCATGTGTACCATTTAATTTTTTTTTTTTCAAGTAAAGTATTTCAAAGAAAATGTTTTCCAATGAATTCACCTGATAATAAAAGAAAAATCCATAATAAACTACCTTTTTCATCTGTAACTATCCTGAGAATTTTTATTTCACAAGAAAATTAAAAAACGAAATGAAAAAAAAAGGAACGTAGCTATATAAATTAACAATACGCAACAACTGAACATAAATGGAGAATAAAGTATACCTTTTTACCATCTTAAAGATTTCTTTTATATACAAAAAAAAAATAGTCAGGTAAAAATTGTTATGTTTTCGCTTCTTTTTAAGTGATTTTAGGACAAATTTTGTATTGTTATTCCGGGGGCCCAAAACATAAATTTATACCATTTCTTTTTTCTATGTGCGCTTTTGTATATTATCTAGAATCCACAAGAGTATCTGTTTTTTCTGTGTGTTAAATATATGTGGATTTTCCTACTTAAACGACACAAAAGGTGTTTTTTTTTTGGCAAACCAAGTGTGTTTTGTTACAAAGAAAAATATTTTAGTGTGGTGGATTCATTTGTGGCAATTAAAAGATTTATGAACCGTATGATTTAAAATGAATAAAGGAGTTGTTATTTGAATCGACTTTTTAAAATCCTTTTCTTTTTCTCCAAATACAGAATATGAGAATCTTTTAAATTCTGTACACAAAACTACATTTTTTTTGTATGAAGGAATTAAGTGGCGTAATAATATACTAATAGCTTTGTTACAATATAGTAATTTCTGATGATCAGTTCTTTGGTACTAGCCTACACATATAGATGTCCTGCTGATGTTACATTTGCACTAAAAGAATTTTATCCTTAGATCTACACTAAAAACACTGTTGAGGCGTCAGGGGAATTCTTGAAATAAACACCAGAATTAACTTCACTACCGATTATAGAGAATACATATTATCTAACTTTTACCAAAGCAGATACGCGATTATTAATGACTCAGCTTACCTTACCTCTATATCTAGTAAATTTTTATCCATGAGGCGCAAGGACTAACGTCACCTAATGTTATATGTGTGAGAACAAATCCTCATCTGCTTGAACTATTTAGTAATTTACCACATGTAAATATTATGTATTTTGCACCTGTTATGGATGATTTGCTTCACTGGCTATTCAAGGATTACCTAATACTAACAAACCATGTGTAAAGTGGTGTAATAATTCAGTCAAAGATGTTCTATTTATTATCAGAATGTAAATAAAATAGCAAAAAAACATCCCAATTTTATCGATTTGCTCTTCAAAAAAACTACCCAATATATGTTATCGGGGAAAATAATTTCAACCTGGGTATTCATAGCATCGTATTTTTTGGACATAATTATTTTGTTTATAGATGTCATTGAACTCCTGAAACGAGGGCTAAGGATTCAGGCGGTGGCGTAGTGATAGCCGCACATTCAAATCTAGAATATGTCGACATATTTTATAACATGTTACACCAAGGCTTCGAATTCCATGTGCCAATTTCAATAAAGCGCCGAACATTCATCCGCCATGGTTTGATGACCTTCTCAAATTTGAAAAATCAAAAAAGGAGGGCCTATACTAAAATGATGAAATCAAGATGGAAAACAGACAAGCTGTCCTTTTTACAACCCAGCGAGGAATTCGACGTCTATTTCAATATTAAGTACAAGTCTTACCTTGCAAGTATTGAAGGTAAAATTAAAAAAATCTTTAACTCTTTTGGAAATATTTTCGATCTAAACGTGAAATCAAAGGATATCGCTCCATCATGACTTATAATAATACCAGCAACAAATTAGTAACAATAATACATTAATTACTCCTCCTGTCATTTGTGATAACTGATAAGGACGATGCATCAGCCTCAAGGGAATTTGGAGATGGATGTGGGCCGGATGATACACCTTCCTCTATATTAAAAACGTTTGCGAATAGCTTGATAAATCCGCTCTGCGAGCTGTTCAATCAATCCCTAACCACTGCCGTGTTTCCCGAAAAGTAGAAAATTTCAAAGATCTCACATACCTATAAATCAGGAATGCGGGATGATGTCTCATGTTACCGGGGAATATCCACATCTTCATTGATTCGAAAATTATTTGAGCTAATTGTATGCAACCAACGCGGGTTCATGCCTCGAAGGTATGAATTAATTTCGCATACGAATCTGGTCGAATTTACCAGTAAAGTATTAAATGAGATAGAAAAACATCATTAAGTTGACGTAGTTTACACAGATTTTATTAAGGCATTTAATCTGGATCTTTATTGTTTTCATCGATGGAATAGTCAAGTTAATAAAACAATCAAATATTCTAATATTTGCCATAAAGTGTTTCAAAATCTTGGTTAAGTATAATGACATCATGCGGTCATGATTTCTGAAATCAGAAGTATCAGTTTATTTTTTTTATCAAGGGTTTATTTTTCAAAAATTTCATTAAATGCGAAATTATAAACGGTATTTTTTGGTACTCATACAATTTACCATAAAAAGATGTACGATACTCAGTTTTTCGAAATCATCGTATTTTACTTTTATAAACACAAATTATATAATTTATTAAACTGGAAACAAAGCCGTTATTACATTTCTCACGCCGTACTTCACATTTCTCAAAAAAATTATCGCAATAAATTGTATTTGTTCCAACGAGCTAGTGGTTTCCAATTTTTCACGATATTATCACAGGCATGCTCAATGGGGGTTAGGTCAGGGCTGTGGGGCAGCCATACTTAAAGTTCAATTCCGGAATGATTGCAGCAAACCAATTGATTGTATTTGCAGACGTGTGTGGATCTAGCATCTAGCGATTTTTTGTTTAAAATTAGAATGACCTACCTATAGTCAGCTTTTGATTGAGTTGGCAGCTCTGGATTGCTTATCTGAAACATATCCAGGATTTTCCTGCGATCGCTGGATTCCGCTGAGCTCCAAGCGCGCACTCTGGGTGTACAGGGCAATTTCTCCCTAGTGATCTCTTCCAGTATGGCTCTGAGCCAAACCTCATCTAGGTTCTCTACCGCCTTCTTATAGACAGAAACCCACCTCTGATGGGCACGGGCAGTTAGTTTGATAATACCTCGGTGTCAACCGACTTTCCGGCAGGACGGAGCAGTTCCAGAATTTTCCTAATGATTTTAAGGAAGGCTACAGCTAATGCCTACTACGCCTTCCTCCAGGGCGTTATGTTGCCATCCTTCTGCCCTCTATCTGCCTTTTAGACTACGGGACTTCAACATCGACTGTTTTTCCCTAATTTGTTTAAAGTTATGATTTATACACAATTCAAAGATCTAGAATTTTACAAATACATACGAATTGAGCTTTTCTCAAATGACAACGATTTTTTTACGAATCAAATCTTATAATGTAGCCGAAAACCTGTCGTAATATATAAATTTTGAAAGTTTAATCAGAAATTTATAGTATAAAATTTCAATTCCCAAATTGGTAATAAACTTTAAGAGCCTCTTTACATATATGTATGTATGTAACATATATATGTATACTAAACCATCAAATTTATGATTTATCGAATAATATTAAATTCGCATAAAACTTTCGATATTTTATGACACAACATTTCAAGAAAAAACTTCATCGTCGCTCATGAAAATATAAAATCAATATATAAGTGTATAACGTTCAAGCCGTTATCGTTAACGGATAAAAATAAAGCACACCGTACCCGCACCACCAAATTCTCATCGCATCAATTCGTTTAATTCATTTTTTTTTTTTGCGAAATTAATTTTGATTAAATTCATATTTTGTACTTTTCGCAACTCTTGGTGATGGTAAAATAAAAAACGGAACATTTCACAAATACATATATACCAAATTCCCAAAATAAAATTTATATCTGGGTGAAAGAAAAAAGCTTTTTTATTTATTTATTTAAGCTCTCTATATATGTATTGGATTTGAACACAAAACATGAACAAAATATATGTATGTATATTTACAGAACTTTAATTTTATTAAAGCTTATTCAAAATAACAAAAATAAAACAAAATGAAATGTATAAAAAGAATAATATGTAGATTTCTTATGATGACAAACTGAAAGAAATTTTTTTTTTGTTTACTTTTATAAAATTCAAAGCCCTTAAAGCTTACAACAAAAAACTAACCATTTTTGCTTTATACGTTTTTGTTTTGTTTCTTTTTAAATTCTGGTGTAAAACTTTCTTTTATATCAAGATTTATATATGGAATTTGTTTTTGTTTTCGTTTAAATTTATTCCAAAAGCTCAAAAGGAAAACTATTTTTACAACAATAAATTTAGTGAAAATATGTGTTTATCAACAAACAAACAAAAAAAAAATCAAATACAGAAAAACGGAACGATAACAGTTGTTTTAAGTTTTCTAAATTTTGTTCGGAAAGAAATTAAAAATAACAACGTACATATAATACCAAAGATAAAATTACATAACTTTACTTCAAGGCCAAGTGAGCTTTTCCAAATATACTTCATAATACACAAACACACACACACATACCGCTCATGCCAAAATATATACGATTTTTTTTTTTTTTGGAATTGGATGCTTTTAATTGTTGTTCTATATAAATATATACGTACGAGTATATGCGATAAATACGATGATGTTAAAAGCATCGTATACTAATAAAATCTTGAAAAAGTCTTTAATTAAAAAAACAAAAGAAAATCTTTAAGGAAAAATAGTTTTTCTTTCGTTTTTGTGCTTTGTTCGTAAAGTGAAATTTGAAAAGTTTTTTTTTTTGTTTTTTGCTTGCCGTTTTCTAAATGAAATTTATTTTATTTTTTGTTATGGTTGGGTGGTCATTGAAATAAGAGAACAAAATTTGGGCAACAAAATTTGGGCGAGGGTTTGAGGATGACTTTGTTTCTAGATTTTTGTGTTGTTTTTTTTTTGTAGCTATTCTTTGATATACCGCATATACTCGTAAACCAACATTAACTTGTGCGGTGTTGTTGCTCATGTGGAATAGATATTTTTGTTTAGAATTTTGGGGTGATTTTAAAAATGATGGCTCCTAACAACAGTGGTCGAGAAAATGCTTTTCTAATATGTATATATGTATCATGTATGTATGTATTCTATGTATACAGAGAAACCATTTAGATTTGAAAATAATGATTTTTGTAAGGCAAGTGGAAATTAAATTATGGTCTTAAATTATATAAGTTATATATGCCGGGAGAATTTTTAGTGGCTTTGATACTAAAAGCTTTGAAAGCTTTCAAAAGTTGAAATTTATAGCATTTTGAAATATGTTAAGATATTATTTGAATTGCTGAGAAACTCTAGTCAAGTTAGAGTTATTCAACTATACGTGACTTTTATTCATTGGAAATGGAGAACGGTTTTGGTATAACTCAAGTAACATTTAAGGCTTGGAAATGTTGGGCCGAATTTGATTTGGTAATTTTAAAATTTAGAAAATAGAGAAATAATCTTGAAATTTAGTAATTTACAACAGATTAAAATTATGATCGCAAATAGTTTCTCAATTATTAAATTTATTATTGAGCGTTTAAATTGTCCTTAGACCTATAACTACATAACTTAGTTTAGTTTTATGATCATTACGAGTACTAAATTCAGATATTTAAAAATATAGGTAGATATTAGTTCTTCTTTAAGGATGGCTCAAACTGAGATGGGAAAATCGGTGGCGTGGTGTTCTGTGAGAAACTTCTGATAAACCTCTCCTTCCACCTCCCCGATTACTTTAGCGTTTTTAAGCTTTAGTAACTGCGATAAAAGAAGCTTCAATCACTCTTCACGTCAAAAGTAGTGCAGAACTGCCTCTCATCTCCCAATGAGATGGCTGATCAGTCCAACATCCATCTAGTTAGGCAATTGTACCAACCTGATAGGCTCCTTCGCACTCGGCACAACAGGACATATCTCAAAAAGAGGAAGAAACGTTGAAATGCCTCTTGAATCATGGGAATTGCTGCTTCAGGAAGCAGCTGAAGAAGGATAGATGGTCAAATAGTACCATATCATACGTAATAGACCAACACAAACATCTGATCTCACTTCAACCGTGTCAGGTTTGAATGGTTATCGGAGTTATTATAGAGCACTGTTTGATATCCAGGCAGGCGATGAAACTTGGTTTCTCCTCATATGACCAATCTATTAACAGGATTGTTATTCCCGTAATTTGTGGGATGGTGTTCAAGATCCAGAAATCGATGAAAACGGATACTCCTACCCTGAACATGAATTGACATGTTTTCGGTGATGTATACCGTGAATCAATATGGCCGAAAAGAAGATTTCCTATAAATGCAGCGTCCAAAAGAACTCTTCTATTTTCAAGGGTGCAAATTTTGTAGTCTTGACACTTTGTCTTATAAGGAATTTTATGGACAATTTTGAAAAGTAGGTACTCCAGACAATTGTCCCATACTCTACTTGGGATCTTACGTAGACGAAATATAGCGCCAATAATGTTGATTTGTCATGGAATTCACTGGTCCTTCGTTTGATAAACCCAAACATTGTTGATGTTATCTATATGCCTGTTAAACGTCATGTTTTGGATAAATGTGACACCCATATCTGTAGTTTCACAAACAAGCTGCAATTCGGCGCCCTAGATTTTGTATTTATTGATTATAGAATTTTCCTCCCTGTGAAATGACATAACCATGCATTTTTTGGTATTTAAATGCAATGAGTTGTGGTCACACCACTCACAAAGACCATTAATATCTTCTAACAATCGGCCAGTATCGCTCCTTTCTTTGAAGGTATGGAACATTTTAATGTCGTCTGCAAAAATCAACACCCGAGGTAACTCTGATAACTTTGGATTTCTTATTTCCAATTAACACATATTGAGTGCGGCTTGTTAAATACGAGCTGAACCATTTTACAAATTTCAAAGAAAAACCAAATGCGTTTGGACTATTGAGGGCCGTACGATGACAAATAGAATCAAATGCTTTGCTAATGTCCGGTGTAAACTACATCCATCTGATAATGCTATTCAATTTCGTTAATCGTTTTACTTGTAAATTCCACTATGAATCCATGTTGTTTGTCAGATATGTGACGTGCCAAAGTAATTTTAAATGTGTTGCAAGCAACCAGCTGAAATGTCATCTCTTATACCCGATTTTAAGATTGGTGTGATTTTTGATATTTTCCATTTATCTGAAGACACGCCGGTTAATAACGACAAATTGAAGAGATTCCGCAATGGATGCACCAAAAAATGTGCATGCTTCTTTAATATAGATGATGGTATATTATCCGTCGCCAAAGCCAGTCAGTGCAGACATAATAATTTCATCAGCTAGGAGGCTGTATTCACGTTATTGCCTGTTGGTTTGTATATAGATTGAAAAAAGGAAACAAACATATCAGCTACTTCCTTGGCGTCAGAGCTGTTTGCGTTATTGTAAGACATATTGGTTGGGTACCCCTCAATTTCTCGATTAGTTCTAAAGTATTTCCAAAATGGTTTAGGGTTGGTCTTAATATTATCTTGGACATCAGCTAGATAAGAAGTGTATTTTAACTTAAAGTTGCAAATGTTTATGCGCATGCAAATTTATTATCTGCTAGTTATGGTTTAACCTTCGCAATTAATCGATTTCTTTTAATCATTAATTATAAGGAGATGAATAAATATCTCCTATAATTTATTCTAATCTATACTAGAAAATCTTACGTCGGGCGATTAATTACATTTTTTATAGTAGGCTTTTACTTGCAAGTTTATTTTTTGTTTACAAACATTTTCACAAACATATTATTATGGAAGACGTATTTGTTGGTACTTGGTACGTTACAAGATTATTTGTCTTTATACACATTGACAATTTTCATTAGTTTGATTTGGTGAAGCAATTATTCTACCAGTTCTGGGATGTTCTACCATCATATTTTCGATGATCGATAGACATTTGTGTCTCTTTTTTCACGAACAAAATTGTAATCTATTTCGTAATCAATTCCGCAATTTCTATTGTGGCCATAGCCTACTCGATTATATTTCTATAAATTCATTCGACAAAATATCACCAATATTTTTATTTTCGATGACAAGTGAAAAGAGGAAAACGAGATAGTTTGCAAATTTATTCGAACAGGCTGAGATCGCAATAGAAAAGCGTAATTGAAAAAACGCAACGGAGCACAATTTTGTTCGTGAAAAAAAAGACAAACGTCTATCGATTATCGAAAATGTGATAATAAAACATCCCAGCACAGTTTTGGTTGCGCAATTTAAAATTGCATCGATAAAAAAGAAATCAACAAATTAATCATTTGCTACAATTAAAATTGTGTTGATGAATACACAAACAAAAAAATGGACTAATGTTAATTATTTTTATCGAACTGATCGAGCAGGCTTATAAAATAAAACATTAGCTGTCACTTATGAGAAATACAAACAAAATTCAAAATAAAATCAAACGTCCAATACTATACGCTTTTCAATCGTGGTTTTATTTTTACTATGTGGCGGTCGTTTTCGGAGGTTTTCAAGCTCGAGTGAGTCGAGAAATTTGTGTGAGTAAGAAAATGTTCAACTCGAATGTGGTGAAAGGGGAAGAGCTTATATCAATATAACGTACTTTGATTCATAGAGAGTGAAGTTTGATGATTTTCTCGACTCACTTATGTACTGAATTCAACGTATGTACTGAATTCAATGTTAACATAACATTTCGAGCAATGTTTTGATGTGACATAAGTTGATGTGGTGAACTATGGTTGGTTTGTTAAAGAGTGGTTGGGTCATTCTATACTGGTATACTTATACTTTAAAAGGACCGGTGATACTATCATATTAACATTATCTATTTGAATATGATTTTTTATATGCCAGTTAACTAGAAATCTTAATGAGCATCTGATCAATTAAGATAAGGACAGATAAAAATTAAACGTTTCAATATATAGTATTGTTGAATTATAATCGATTTGAAGGCTTGCCAGTGTTTTTGCTAGTTGATGTGATAAATGTATTTTAATTCTCCGCTACAATAGAAGGTATAGATTTATAACCTAATTTAATAAAAACTCTGATAAATTTACATTTATATAGGCATAGATATGTACATACTTACATACTTTTAACGATTCATACTATGACTGCAACTTTGAATGCTAAACTTTATTTGGGATTATTCAATTTCGAAAATTGCAAATACACTTCGTCTCACTTGTTTAAGAAACAATTTAAATTTTCATAAATACGTTGTGGAAGTTTGTGTTAAAAGTGCCCTAACTTTTAATTTATGGTAGATCTACTGGCGTTAATATCAAATAAATAGCTTAAATTCGGGAGGAAATATTTTATTTTATGTATTAATTAAGTATTTAAAACTCCGGCTGTCAAATTAATAAACTAGAATTGATAACTACTACAAAAATATTTATTTTAAACGCAATCTTAAATAATACAAAATTATTAAATTTTATAAGTCCGAAAAAGTACGAATTTCGTAATAAGTGGGTAGTTTATGGGATAATTTTTAATGAAATTGGCCGTGACCGCACTTGGGCTGATGTTTTTTGTTATACCATTGTGTTCTCCATTTTCTGGCCTCACAACAGATTTTTAACATGGATATTTCATATCCAAATATGTAAAAAAGTCCGAAAAAGTACGAATTTCGTAAGAAGTTGGCAGTTTATGGAATAATTTTTTATGAAATTGGCTGTGACCGCACTTGGGGTGATATTTGTTTGTTAGGCAATTGTGTTCTCAATTTTCTGGCCTCACAATAGATATTTTACTTGGATATTTCATATCCAAATATGTAAAAAAGTCCGAAAAAATACGAATTTCGTAAGAAGTGGGTAGTTTATGGGATAATTTTTAATGAAATTGGCCGTGACCGCACTTGAGGTGATATTTGTTTGTTAGGCAATTGTGTTTTGTTGCCGCACAATAGATTTTTAAATTGAAAAAGTTCGAAAGAGCACGAATTTCGTAAGAAGTGGGCAGTTTATGGAATAATTTTTAATGAAATTGGTCGTGACCGCACATGGCCTGATATTTTTTGTTAGACCATTGTGTTCCCCATTTTCTGACCCCACAACAAATTTTTAACTTGGATATTTCATATCCAAATATTTAAAAATGTGCGAAAAAGAACGAATTTCGTAATCTGTTGGGCGGCCAGCAATATTTCGATTTTTGAGGTCTTATGAACAAAATTCATGAGGGATGATGTCCTTTGCAGTTTACACATTTAGGGGTGGTATTTTTCTCCAGTTGGCATATGTGCTAGGTGTCTTCCGAAGCATTTTTCACATCCCGGCTCTCTGTTACAATATTTCTGAGTACGGTTAAAGCCTTGGCATTTTCTTCATTGGCGTATTAAACCAGTGGTGTTTCTTTAATGGTTCAATTATAACCCTCATATTGAGAATAGTTTTAATGGTAAAGATGTTTTCTAATTTTTCCTTTTTATTAAAAGTAAGCATGAATAATGGGAGTCCTCTCCTGTTATTTTTGACGCCTTGACGTTTTTCCTGTTTTTCTTTTTTAATTATGTTTGCGGCGTTTTCTATCTTCAACCCCTTTCCCTTTAAATCGTCTATTATATACTCTATTTTACATGTAGGATGAAGACCTCTAGCCATCACTTCTATCGGTTGGTCATTTTTCTCTTCATAAATGTACCATTCTTTCCTTTCTTCTGTAAGCTATTCTTCTGATATTCTAAGCTTCTGTCTTCTTTATAAGTAATTGATTTCATAAGAGACTGAATAGTGCCATATTCAGTTATTCTCATTCTATTGATTGGAGCTGGAGCCTTATCTTTGGGTTTGGCTATCTTGGCCTCTTGTTGAATTTCAATCATGTCATTTGATTTTGGGGATTAGTTTGAACCTGCAGTTTCTGGGGAAGATTTAGCTTTTCTTTTTTGAGAAGGTCGCTTCTTTTTGTTTTTTGAGGATCCAGTCCGTTTCGTACTAACTGACGATGTTGGTGATCTCGGTACTGGTGATCTCGGATGTTGGTGATCTCGGAGCTACGTCCAAAAGTTATCATTATTGGACTAATCATTGCGATCGCTGGATGTCGACGACTAAGGGCCAGCGTCCACACTTCACCATGTTACCGGTACTGGGGTTCCGGATTCCTGCACCCTAAGTTTTTCTCTTTCTTTTTCACTTTTCATTTTTACCAATGCTGGCTTTTTGTCGGGTAGCCTTCCTCTTACATTTTATACCTACTGCCAGGTATTAATAACAGCCGCTCAGTACGCAATACAGGCGCTGACCAAGAAGACCCCCAATATGAGTCCGTTGCGCTTGGATTTCTTGTTCACTAGCTTTGGTCCGCGGGTGGCATTTTATTTCCCACTTTATTTACCACCTACCCGCCAATGAATCGGTTAGAGCATTCCCCTATCCGTCTTCCGCGGACGCGCCATATAGAAAACTAGCAAATCCCACGGGTTTAGTGAACATAGAATTTTAAACACTATACAACAACTAACAAAATTTATCAAATTGTTATGAATTATTGATCATACGGACTTGATTCGTAATCTCCTGTTGATTTGAAATTAATTCCATACCATTTAGTAGGTTGTTTTGAGCTCCTCTGATTTTTAGGATTCTGGAAAATGATTTTAATAAAATTTACCTTATTTAAAAATATAAGGTAATATCTGTAACCGTGGTTGAGATATTCAACGTTTCACTTTAAAATTCAGTTCAAATTTTGAAGTAGGCTCGTTACTTAAAATTTTTTTCTTAATTAGTCAAATGACATAAATTGTTATAAACTGATTATTTTTAAAAATAAAATTGCTCACTGTCCTCCGAGCATGAAATACATGTTTGACCGGATTTTTATTAAAGATTATTAAGTTTTAAGTATTTCCCGTATATACCGGCTTAAAAAGATAATCTTTAATTTTAACAAGCAAAAAATATTAATTTCGATCTAGCCTCAAGTACTTCCAGTACCAATAATTCAGGTTCAATAATTAGTATTATCATAATTGGCTTCGAAAATGAAGAATATGACTCCAAAATCTAATTTTTAAGAGTACCCTCCCCCCTCTCCCCTCCTCCAAAAAACCATTCAGAAAAGCAAAATTTTCTAATCACAATCCCTAGCCTGGAAAAATACAATTTTTCAAATTTCTGTCTTCATGCTTCCGTTTCCTAAAAATCACTGAATAGACAAAAATCTCTTATTCACTGTCTCTCACACTCCACACTTGTCACACATTTTTAATTAAAATGTGAATTTAAAATTAATAAATATTTTCGACAAATTATATAATATATATTAAATATAAATTAAATATTTTTAAATTTATATTTTATTATATGCAAAAATTATTAATTATTTCACTCAATTAAAACAAAAATCGAGAGTTTCAATAACGTCATTCCACATTGGTGGGATTTCAAAACCGTTGATTAAAAAATGTTCAGTGTTCTGGTCAGCTTAAGCAATCACATCATGTATATGATACCTAATAGAAAATCACCTCATACATTATAACTAAATATTTAATTAGAAATTGTAAAACACATTCTTTCATGTTTCATTAATTTTGTATTTACAACAACATTTTGTCCCTATATAATATTACGTTATAATCAATAATTATTTGATTAGAATTTAAAATAATTATAAAATCAAATAAATGACCACAATCACACACACATAATACACAGGAAATTCACTAACGTACGCAAACATTTAATTTTTCAATAAATAAATCCATAAAATATTACATCACATTTAAATACATATTTAATTAAAATTCACATTTTCAATTCTTACAAATATTTTTTTTAATTATGCATCTGAATACTGAGTATAATATTTTATGAAATCACCGGGTGTGTATTATCATAAATCTGTATGTAATAAATTGTAAACCAAATTTATATTGTCGCAGTCACCCGGCATAAATTTTACGTACATGAAAAAATTTGTACCTACTATATGCGTTCTATCTTCTATTGTTTCAATACTGAAATTATTAATTTTTAATTAAAAATATTTTATAACTATCTATGTGTGTGTCTGTGTATAATTCTATCCAAATTAAAAATGCTCATCATGTAAAAAATTTTTAATTTAATAATTTTGTGTAGAATAAAAATAAACAAAGTTTCGGTATTTTGCTATCAGGGTGTTTTAGTTTAACAAAAAAAAATCGTTTTTTTTTATACCCAGCTAGCAGTTTATAATAAGTTTATTGCGGTAATCCGATTGCATGCAGGCCATGTATGTGTATGATATATTATAGCTGCCAAGATTTTATAATTTTAGTGTGTATATCGATTCAAAAAACAAATAATTTTGGTTTAACACGATACATACCAAATTAGGTAGCAATTTAAATTTTAGGTAAATTACTAGTTATGTATATGTATGTATGTATATGTATGTATATAGATAGATTGGAAATTACAAAAAGAAAAGCTCTAAATATATTATTATATAAACTTTAATTTTAAGTTTCCTATTTCCGTTTTGATTTTAAACCGAATATCATGGTATAATGATAATCATGTACATCTTGAACAAGACCAACAACAATAAAAATCCAATCAATCCTGATATACATATGTACGAGTATGTAAAATGTAATCGATATTTTATACATTTTTATTATAGATATCGGAAAAAATAATACATCAAGTCTGAAGTAATCTTATATGTACAATCAATCTAACATAATCAAATAGATAACATGATTGTTTAATTAAAATTAATGATTCAACAAATTCATCTCGATGTATGTATTCGAGTATCCTTTTGCAATTTATATACATATATACATATGTGTATATATAGATATTTACGTATATGTATAAGGATTATTATTTTTTATATATATTTTAACGATTGGATATAGAAAAGTTGATTTTGAAATTAAGCCACGAACTTACCTAACTAACTTAAAACGAACCTCAAATCAATTTTATTTGAATTTTCAAAACAGCTATTTCTGAATGATACAACTTTCCATCGATAGTCTAAAATTTGAGAACTTATTAATGCACTTCAACTAGTCCATAGCCGGTCCGAAGCTCGGTTGAGAAAGGAGAAGGAGTTGTGTCTAATAATAGAGAGATCTTTAATATCGTTAGGTGCACTCTGTCATTCAAAATTTGGCGGCTTACTGGTTTGCGTGCGTCTGTTCCCAAAGCAGCGGCAGTCATATTACCGAGTCGAAGGTTTAAAATGCCGACGGAAGACTGGCAAGAAATCGATAATGTATAAAACTTCGGAAAGTATAATTCGAGGTGGCTAAGCAGCAAATCTATATTCTATGGAAGCCGATCTTACAGATTCTGGTGGGGAGGCTAAAAATGGCCAAAATAATTCTAAGATTTGTATAATTTTTGTTGGTTATAATGAAATATCTATCTATCTTTTCGCTAAGGATGATTCTATCTTAATACTATGTGGCGTCCACCTCTGTACATCATTATAAAGAGACTATCGAGAATTTTAACAGTTGAAAAGAGGCTATCGACACATCTTACGAAAAACTGAAATACCTCAGCGCAACATATTATATCGCCATTCCAATCAGGTGGTTGCATATGTAGATAACATAAGAGTGATGGGACTGGATAGCAACGGAGTGAAGGTAATTCTTGATCCGCTTGTAGAGTTTAGCTTCTGTTGGACTCCAGATCAATGGGTGCAAAACGAAATATATGATTTCTGGTTATAGGGACAATGGCACACCAGATTTAAATAGTGACCACTATACGATTGGGGGAGTGAGGAGGTTCAAATATTTGGGCTCTCTTCTCACTCACGATAACAGTGTGGGTGAGGATATCAAAGTGCGGCTGGCAGCAGGCAGTCGTGCTTTATATCCTCTAAGGCAACTGCTAAAATCTAAACACCTATATATCATCAAGTGCCGTGAAGCTGAGGCTTTCCAAAGCATTGGTCAGGCCCGTTGTTATCCTTGGATGTGAAAGTTGTACGCTGACGGATGAGTACGAGAGATGGCTCCTTACATTTAAGAGAACAATTATGCATTTGATTTAAGGCACAAAACGCGAAGTAGACGGCACATACCGAGCTCTGTACAATATCGAGATCAGAGATCTGACGAAGATCCCAGATTTTATACATGAAATAAGATCTCAGCGAGTACGCTGGCTCAGTCACGCTCTTTGTGCGGATCCGGAACGAATTGGACGATGGCTCTACAGTGTGGAGAACTTGGCTTCTTCAGATTGATTAAGACAGTATGAAGACCAAGCACAGGGATCGAAACCGTTGGAGCCAGATTTTTAAACAATGTTTATTATTTATGTAGGTGTTTTGTATACAATAGATACAAAATTGATACTACAAAGCTATCTTGTAGAACATATTTTAACATACCAGTGTGTGTGTGCCTTCAATTTTGTTTACGATTCTGTGTACAACAGTTGAGTTCTTTTTTCGGAAACCGAATTGTTGTGATGGAATGTGATTTCTGCCCACTATTAGCGGTTTCATTCTTTTATAAGGAGCTTCTTAAAAATTAGACATCGTTAACAGTAGAGAAATTAGCTTGAATAACTTGCGTTAATTTTCGTATTGCTTTCTTAGATAAGGATTTAATTGATTGAACTGTGAACAAGTTATACTTTGGAGCTTTGTTGTAGTTACGGTTAGTTTTAATCTCTTCTTTTAATTCGTGTAGCTTTACGGATACTATATGTTGCTCATCAATCATACAAACTGGCGTAATGTCTTCATCAGTATGTCTGGGAAAAAGGTTGGGAAAACTTTCTCTGGATGCTCCGCAAATAGATTACTTTTTCGTTTTGCTTCCTTCGTTTTCCTTGATTGGAGTTATTGGCATTTTTAGTCTTTTTAGTCCTTTCCTTGCTTTCCATAGTCCATTTTTTATATATCTCCTTTCCTTATATATATGTCCTTTCCATGCTTTGTCTTATTCATCTGTATATAACACACAATTATCTATTGATTTACTCATTTTCAACTTCTTTTATAATTGACTTTAGTTTGTTACATAAGTGATATTTAGGGCACTTTTTGTCGCCGTATATTTAGAATTTAAATTAACAATTTTGGTTTTAATTTTAATTTTATTTTTAATGACAAAATCCTTTTGATGAAATCCTCTAATTTATCGCTGCAGGTTTAATGTAATCTTTTAATTCCATTCAATAACTTCAATTGGATGGTTATTTATATCTTATTAGTTGAACCAGTCGCCCATCTACAACTATGTTCATGGTTAATATTCTATATGTCTCCGAGTCTTTTGTTACTTTATACTCGATTTCTTTTGCCGATTTCATCAGTGTTGAAATTTCAAAACGGTTTGGTATGCCCACGATATTAATAGCTGCTTATTGGAGGCTGCTTAAGTGCTTATACTTAGTTATCACTTTGGATTGTTCTATTCCTTTGGCTGGTTCAGCTCGAACTGCTCAAACTACTAGAAGTCAGCTTTCCTTTTTTTTTTAATAGTTGTCGTTTTTCTTAATCTGTTTCCGTTTTTTGAGTTCCTCCTCGTTTGTTGAACTGTTCTACATGCAGATTTTGTATTATCATGGTATAATAATCTTATAAGGACCTCATTATTTAACTTAATAGTTTTTTTAATTAATTAATCTGGTAATAATTAGTTTTTATGCTGGATAATTTAACCCACAGCTCCTTGTTTTTTATTCCTAGATTTGTCTCTCGCTGTAGATCGGTGTTGGTGGTTTGCATTAGATGGAAGTTCACTTTGGTGGAGCTCACTTTGTTTAAAATCTCTAGATAACTTCAGAAGATTTCATGAAACATATCTTTTCACGGATGGGATTATTCATATCCATACTGTGAGATTTAGTTTTGTTGATTAGCAATGATGCGTAAGAATGCGTGGTGGTGATCAGGTATAATATGTGCATCGTCTAGAGCACAGGCTTCATTTATTTAATAATATTTTTTCAAATAGTCAACAAAATGAGAAAACTTGTTTCATCGTTGACCGGCTAATATCAGATTAGAGGAATGTATTCCGGTTGTATGATCTCTTTGAAGACATAAGTTAGTAGTGCATTCATACATTTGTATGAAATATTTTGCCAGTAATAAGAGCATATCTTAATTCTTTCGCATTCTTTCTGGTTATACAATTATGGATTGCATTCTTGATATACGCCCTTTCACTAAAAAAATTTGAAGTATGCTTCAAAAGTTTCAAAATTGAGATTTAAAAATTTTAATTGAAGATGTTGCTGAATGATCCAGGGAACATCCAGATTTTTTTTTTAATTTTCTGCTCCTTCACCAATATGTACGTGCTAGTATGCCAATATGTGCTGGATATTCAATTAACCATTTTGATCGACTAGATTCCTACATCCAATTCGTTCATTTATTTGCCAGTCTGACAAAGTTTCTCCATTACTTCATATAGAGTGATCGGAATTGGATGATATTCCTACAAAGAAGTTGTTAACCACGTAGCTACAGTTATCTAGAAACTTTTGCTTTTAGCGAAATTTTAAGACCACTCCTCCATAAAGATATTCGATACTTGAATGTGGTCTTTGTCATACCTCTCGAGCTTAAAATATTTTTATCTTTTTTTAATCAAGTTGACCAAATCCCTGTGCGCCTTGTTATCCTGGTGATAATAATATTTTATCCGATCATATAACAGCTATTATTGTACTAAATTTTTGAACAAAACTAGATATTTTTATTGACAACAGTATTTTTTTGATTGTCAACAAATTTAATTAATTTATTTTTGGGAAACTAAACCGCAAAAGCATAGCATTTCAATTAAGAATAAATTGCATACACCAAAGCCTGATACACACGCACATATATGTATATAAATTTCTATGTTGGAACGAATCACAGTTTTTGAGATGCAAATGCAATAAAAAAAAGTACAAATATTAACAATTTTGGATTTCTATATAAATACGTGTATATGTAGGTAAAGTGTGGGAGCACAAAATTGACTGTATATCACAAAAACAGTTGTTTGCCCTAAAGTAAAAATTTCTATATTGTGATAGTTATTGTATTTCAAAACCATTATACCGAAAAATCACCTATGGTTGTCTTGTCGTGGTTAAATTCGTAAAACACTAAAATGATTTCAATTTTTGCCATTCAACTACAATTTTTTGTTTTAAAGTTAAACGACGAATGCTATCGACAAGGTCAACCGACGAAAATTGTTTGTTGCTTGAATACCGACCACATTAGTTCATGTTAATCCAATGGACTATAGTATACTTTTAAACGTGGCTTAAGCGGGACAGGTTATTCAAACTTAGTTTTATTGGATTAAAAGTTTACATGACAAAAAACGTATCTGCTCAGATTTAATTTAAGCTTATTCTAAATTACAAATAAGTCTTATTAGAATATATGAAAATGTATTCATGTCAAAATGGAAAAATAAAATAAATAAAAATTAAATTATAATTTTGTTTGGTACACAAATTTTGCGACGTCATTCGTTATTATAAAATAAAAATAACGCCCTAATTTTTTTCATATTTTTCGTATTGAACATCAAATTTGTTAGAATAGATAGTTTTATGTGTTTTAATGGGATGTAAACCTGAACAAAAATTGTTTGAAGAATTAACATTTCTACCTTTATAAAACTAAAAGTGACTAAACAATAAATAGTAAGTTACGCTAAGATGTTTAGAGCTCGCTAGATGAAGTACAGTATCGTGGTAGTGTGCCAATCAATTTAGCTTACGTACATTAAAAGCATATTTATGATGGAAATATTGGAAAATTTCAAATATTGGCGAAATCTCATTTATTGAATTTAGATAATAATGATTAACTGTTTCTTCTTCTGCATTCTAACTCTATTTCACAACGTATGGTGGTGGAGAGTGATACGGACAAATGAAAATTGAAATAGAATGACACACAGATTATTGTTTAAAAGTCAATTTCAGTCCAGCAAGCTGGGGTCACAAAAAAAGAAATTTTATGACTACCATCTGGATTCAATCCAATCACGACAGGATTCGCATAAGCATGCGCTTTAAGAATATAGTATTCAAAAATGGTAAATAATAGTCGCAATTTTCTACCAACTTATTTACTTATATTCGTTTGTACTTCACAATGAACTTGCTGAATAAATCTAGCATTTCGTTCGCTGTAATGTGGTTCAGTACATTCATCGAACCCACCATTTACGTCACGAGTCGCGTCTTTTGTGCAATTCTTCGTGTCGTTCATATTCTGCTTGATAAGATAACTGGTAGTATAATCAGCTGCATGGTGTTCAACATACAACACACATACAGGTATCCGACAGATTTTTAAAGAGTTTTTGTGTGACTTTTGATTTATTAACCACTTTGTGTTTTTTTCAATAATTTTTAATTTTTTGATTTGTTTCGAATGATTGAGGTTACAGAAAACATAGAATGAAAACCAAAGTACAATGATGATAGGAGCCAGGATATAATATGTTGCGTTAACGCAACAATGGGCATTTGCAATACATTTTGTTGTTTTAAATTTTTTTATTTATTCAATTTCAACAATAAAAATAATTTAAATTAAATATCATATTTCACTTCTTTTCAGTTAAAGTACCATGTAGAATTGTTTACCTCTAATATTCATCGTAATTCTAAATGTGGTTATCCAATAAATCTACCCCACCCATGTTTTGGTTGTACATTTTAACGAATATCCATTTTTTGATGTTCTGAATGGACATAACGTCGAGCTTTGCCTACTGGATATTTTCCAAAATAATTGGACAATAATGAGACAGTTTGATTATTTTTCCATTGGATCAATACCAATTCGTTGTCTGTGTCAACGTGATTTTCGAAGTAGCCTCTGAGATTTTTATTTAAAATTTTCTTGTCAGTGGTGGTTATGTTTTTGAGTCTATTCACTCTCAAAGTTCCCGTACCCAGAAACTCCATACCATTGAGGGCATATATGAGGTTTGGTCCTGTTAAAAAATTATCAAAATGAAACGAAAAGGAATGCAGCATCAAAAATAGTTTTGTAATTTATATGCAAATGTTAGCACTACGGATTCTCCAAGCCCAAAACTGTTGGAGCGTTGTTGATTACGTCGTAAATTAACAAACTTAAAAACATTTCATTACATATCTTAATCAGTGGGCGTATTTTGATAAATCAGTCCGTCAAACCAATCAACAATCAACCAGTCAAACCGTCTCAAAAATGAATATTGGTGAAAATGTCTTCAAATCTGTTTCGACTCATCCATTTTGTCACTAACTGATTATTTGTATCTTCGTCGGTAGCCCAATAAAACCGTATTCTAGGTAATGCGTTGTATCCAGATAATATCATCACACCCAGAAATGGGTATACATTATCGGAATCAATATTTATTGTTCTGTTTCGCTTTTTAGTAGCGTATGGTTAACTGTATATTTTACTATTAAATTAACTAAAGCTTGTGGTGTAAAATACAACTGGAAAAAGTAAATTGCATTTAATTCTTCCGATAGTCTCAAAGGTCCTATAAACTTTCCATTCCATGTTCGAAATTGTACCAAAGTACCGGTAGTTTAAAGTTTTCCTCACTTCCCCGTTGTCAATTTTGATTAATCCGCGGTGGATTACTTGCTTCTACAGGAATTATTTCATCATTTGTGCTCGGATTTATTTCTTCTGCATTGTATCGCAATTCCACTCTAGCCTGCAACTGATTGGTTATAAAATTGTTGGGGTTGGCGTCTTCTTCGTAACCCGAATCTTCATCGGTATCGATGGCTACTTCAGGTGGCTCTAAAAGTATGTCTGTTGGCAGTTCCATGTGGAAATTCTCTTTGGTTTATTTCTCAACGGAAAAAAATGCAACGCATGTCTAATGTTGCGCTAACGCAACAATTGTCACAGATGGTTGCCACATTTTTGTCCATTTGCTAATTTTGTCACATTTTTTTGTAGTTTAGTTGTGAATTCATCAACATTGCCCCCAACTACCAGAATCACAGTATCGTCAACAAATGTTACGATAGTAGCATCGGTGCATGAGCTTAGATTTTCATGAGCCTAGAATATTCTCCTTCGCATTTCACTCGAAAGTGTCGGTCCTCTAAATATGATTTTAAGAGCATATAAAATTGTATTGGTAGATCCTTCTGAAGTTTGAAGAGTATGGCTGTGCCATACGCTACATCTAGAATGATGCCAGAACATACCATTTTCTTCTCTAATATATTGTTTATCACATCAGTAATTTTATGTACTTGATGATTGAATGCTTATCTCTAAATCCAAACTGATGTAGTGGGATAAGATTTAGTGAAATTAGTCGTTAAGATTTTCTATCATTCGACGGCTTGTCCGGCTTCTGAATCAATATTACTTCCACCACTTTAGACTGCCTGATCTAAATGTAATTTCAAATAGTATTTCAATTAATGAATTTTGAAATTTGAATAGTGTATAATTGAGAGATAAGATCAACTTCCCCATTTTGTTAATCAAATTTAACCGTCTTCAAAACAAATTCAAAAGTATACCGCAGCCTTAATATTATTTTCCATTAAAATCAAAGAATGGCCTGAATCTTAAATTTGCCAACTCTAAAAACGGATTTAGGCCATAGATTCCTTTATCATTTACCAAATTTACCTAATAGTTGAACTTTGAGTGTAGTTTGAGTTCCATTTTTTTATTTTTGCCAACTATTTGAATCAATTAAATTAAAATATTCTGTGGGCCATGAGAAAACCACGACAAAATCTAGGTAGAAATATTAAAACTTCTGAAACTACTAATATTCATTTGTTATAGAGTTTGAAATGGTTATTCGTTTTTGATAAATTAGATACAGTACACATTTCAACAATTTAGTTTTAGTCGGCCAAAGTAGCATGGCCTGGGTAAAAGGAATTATTGTAGCCCAAAATATATACAAAAATGCAATCCAAAAAAAAATAAAGTCTCGATACTAAATTTTATTTGACTTTTCTAGGATTAACATAGTAAAACACGCGAAAAATTATCTTGCAACACTGTTAGACATCTTCTCGTATGTTTTACTACGTGCTTGAGAAGGCCAAATAAACTAAATTAATAAACTCTTCTAAAATAAATTTATTATTGAATGAGGAAATGAATAATGTGGGCACTAAATTAATAAAGTGGGCCCTGCCATATACCCATGTGATTTATAGAGTCCAGCATCTACCAAACGTGAATACCATCTCAAAAATCACCAATTTTTTTTTTTTTTTGTTTCATAGTAGTCTGCATGTGATTGAGACTTGACGCCGACGTCAAATAAAAATAAATATCAGATTGATTAAAAAATTAAAAGTAAATTTAGATAAATTTTGTAAACATTCATTACACTAAATATATACACGCGCACACGGGTATATGTATATACACAAAAATCATCTTGTTTCGTAATTTATCGTAACCCTAAAAATATCACAGAAAATCGTTCCAAATTCCTAAATGGATGGATATATATTGTATGTTTGTATGTATATACAAAATGTGCATTGTTTATTTTTCAAAACATAAACCTATATGGATATATGTATATGCGTAGTATTGTAGTAGAAAACTAATTTTCAATTATGTTTACAGTCAATCAAACGAATTTTACTTGGATTTCATGGTATATATGCGCGCGATCGAAATCGGGCTCGTCTTATTTAACTATTTATTTAAAATCTATTAAATAGATTTCTATTTATTTTTCTTAAAATTAATTTTATGTTTATTTAGATGATTTATTTCGAGATTTTCATTTTACATGACGTAAAAAAAAACAAAAAAAAAAATCTATAATACTCGGCGGAAGTTAATGAAAGAAGTTTTGTTTTTTTCATTCGTTTCTTAAAGAAATTTCTTTTATAAGTATTTTGTTGGAGAGAAAATCAATTTCACTGTTATTGAACACGAAATTAAAAAATTCAAAAAAAACAACAACAAATCTAAAAATATAGTATTGATTTTACTATTTAGTGTGTTGTAATCGAAACCGCACACCATCGGAATGATGCTGTATTTTTGATTTCTGTATAATCAAAACAATTCAATTGAATGACATTTTATTTGAAATTTCGGTTGAATATATTCTCGTACTGCATACATATGTACATATATATAAAAGGGTGATGAACAAATAGTATGGTGTCAGACACATTTATATAGATATGAGATCAATACGTTTGACATGGCACAGTTCCAAGGAATTCAACACCCATTATAATCAATAGTTTTATACTATTTGACGATACAACAACAGACCGGAAGCTAAAACAATTTCAGATTATTTGGGTGTATTTTCTGTCAACACAGAGATAACCAATAATTAATACTGTACAAAAAAAACTATATATAGGTATTGTTTTTTTTTATAGTTTTTACCTTTTCGGAAAAAACTTGTTAAAATTAACACCTTTCAAATGTTTTTTGTTTAGTTTCTATTTCATTTTTATGTTCTAATGGAAACTAATGTTTGTAATCAATCGCATTTGATTTTTTCTGTTTATGGTTTTGAGTCATTATTTTGTTGACAAGATGACGTTAAAACATTTATACATATGATTTAAATTAATCGATGAGCTTTTTGGAAAGTTGGTTTTAATTTTTAAAGCACGAATCCAATTACAATTTTAAAATTGGATAAGGTGTATATTCACACATCTTGCGTGCACGCTATTAACTAATTAGCATGTTTATTTATATGATAAAAGTTACCAAAAAAATGAAATGGCACGATCCACGATTCTACAATTAATTATAGTTGAGGTGTTTATCAATGTATTTCACACAAAAATTACGGGTAATTATTGTGCAATATTATCAGTATGTCACCTCTCGAATAAATAAAATATATAACAACAAATTGTACCAAATATCCAATCAACTGATATACCACAATATGTTCAACAAACCGTATATATGTTTAATCAAAAAAGTAATTATATCACACAACCACATTTGGTATATATATATAGTATGTATATATAGTATGTTTTCCAATTTTCAATAAAAAATTGAAAAAAATTGCAACCAAATGCTGCTCAACAACTATAAATATTTAAAATCGAATTTGCACTCCAATAAAAATACAACGTAGTACAATATAACAAAACATAAAGTCGGTAAATGAAAGAAAATGTTTAGAGGAAGTTGCGAGATAAACATGAACTACATTTGTATATATATATATATATATATATATATATATATATATATATATATATATATATATATATATATATATATACATATATATATATATATATATATATATATATATATATATATATATATATATATATATATATAGTTATGTACATACATGTTTTTCTTCTATATGAAACAACCAAGTGAAAACTACAATAAAACAAACAATTATGTGTTAGCTAACAGTCGAGTGCAAAGTACGTACATGTATATATATGTACGTACGTAGATATTGATATCAAATTGCAGAAACATAATTGTTGGTTTATATTTTCATGGCAACATAAATAAAAAAGTAGCTGTTTGAAAAATCGTTTTATTTTATTTGCCATGTGACCTGGAAATTAAATCTTCCCAACCAAAAACAAACATAAAAATGAAAACTTAAAAGAAATTGTGTATACATATACATAATGTATTATTACATGTACATACATGTATGTGAGAGATAAGATAATGAAATTATTCAAGTGAAAATTTAAAATTAAAATTACGTTCAATTTATAAAAAAAAGTGTTTTCAAAACTATAATCGAAATAGTTATTTTGTGCATTAAATATTAGATCAACAATATTTTTAATTAATTTAATTTATTTGGTAATAATCATAGTTTATACAAATATACAAACATAGTTGGAATTATAATATACATACTTGAGGTATTTGGCGAAAAACCAAGAGACAATGAAAAGCCATTTACTAGATTAGAAAACACATTACCATATTAACCAGTCATCAAGAAAAGGCCACGAACAACTTTGCTGTTAAAATTATCAAATTTATCAATCAGTTTCTATAATCAACACAATAATAATAAAAAGACATAAAAATGTTGCCACCAAATTTTAGTCAACTTTTGAAAGCACTTACTAAGTAAAACAAACGAAAAAATGTCTTTCATTTGTGCTAGACAATTTTTCGTGAGTTTACTATAGGATTACTTGGCAAGGACGACTAAAATTTGGTATTAACATTTTATTTAATCAATAAATGTATTGCTTACTGGGGATTTTTTTAGTGCTCTGTGTGAAAACTTACTATCTTAATGTTATTAAAAATTTCTAATATTGTCCAATTAGCTGTTTAAATTTAATATGTTGAGTTGAATAATATATGAAAGCTCTTACCTTTTAAATTTGTATAACTTAATTTGTTTTATTCGAAACTATTTAAAATGCTTTCATGAAATTCGACATTTAAGGTTTATGACATTTCATCAGCAACCATTCAAAATATACTGTTCGATCAGAAGGATGAAGTTAAGCTACCTCCGCAGTGAAAGTGCATTTTCAGGAAATTACGTTTAATATCCAACGTTTCGTCATTTTACGAACTATAGCATCGCTATACAGTACACAAATTCAAAAATTTGAAAGGTCTGGTCAAAAGGGTTAAGCTTTTGAGCTTATTCGTCACATTAGTGTAACCGAGGGAAATTACAAGGTGGGCAAAAGTTGTTGACTGATATAGTGTAAATAATCATTTACACCGCATTAACCCAACACTTCCTGGAACAACCAAATTCAAATCGTTCACCCAAATTCGTAAGACATTTAGCAGTCAAAGCAGGAAGCTGAAATCGTTGGGAGAAGAGGATGAGATCCACAACGTGTGGACTGTTTATCATGGGGCTGCGGAAGTGTGACAAAGAAACAAGCCGAGCATGGATGTATAGGCGATTTCAACGTCCATTAATATGGAACAGCCGCCTTCAACCAGCGTAGGAATCAAAATATTAGGCGCAGAATTATAAATTCCGATCCAAAACTCATTGTTACGGCCATAGAAGATATCCCGAATTCTGCATTATCAATTCTGCATTTAAGGATGTATTAGAGGACATTGGCATTCCTGCAGGGCAATCATCACAACCATCGTTTGTGGATGAGAATTGTCGAATAAATTATCATTGAAAAAGAAAAATGCGCGCATTGCGATAAATGGTCTGGCAATCAGCAATTTTATTTACCGCATGCTAAATTCTGGTTACCTCTAGAATTGCTCTTATTTTGGACAAAATTCCTTTAGTTATTCCATCTACTAAACATTGCGAAATCAACCTGAAACATTTAAAATCATTGAAACTTGCTAATCCTATTTTTGGCACATCGGGGAAAATTGATCTGTTGCTGGGCGCAGATGTATTTAATTTTTACATTAATGGAAAGGAAATAATCAGCGAATCTCTGATATCTCAAAACACACTCTTCGGTTATATCATTTCCGGAACTAATGTTGCTGATAGCAAGGAATCCATCACTCTCCAGTTCAACCTTTGTATACGTTGACGAGACCCTTGCACAATTTTGGCAGTTAGAGGAGATGTCACCTAATCAACAAATACAAGAGGAGGAACATCTGGATGTAACGCATTTCAAGCAAACTGTTATGCGAAACGAGGGAGGTAAAGGTTTATTGTACGGCTTCTTTTTAAATTTCAAGATGGGCCAACTGGCACGTTCATTCGACTTTAGTCGACTACGATAGGAATGGTTTTACTTGATTTCTACGACGTCGGCTACCAGGGCATTGTGAGACAGAAGATCTAAAACACTTCCAATATCTCACGATTAGACGTTTATTTCAAGTGAAGTTAAAAAGAATCAGACCATGAAAGGATAAACATATAATTCAAACGCTATTGTTCGTGGATAACCTATACTTATACGGGAGCCGAAACTATAAACTGCATCATTGACAACAAGTGGTTTCCCTCTACACAAATCGGTTCAGATCTATGGGTGAGCATTGCATGCAAGGAATACCAACTGACCAAGGATACCATCATCAGACATGTTTACATTCAGGGTCCGGCAAATGACGGAAACCATACAAACTAAACAAATAATGCTCTCTGAAGCAGCTCGCTAAACTTAGTTCTACCTCACTTGCGTTGGTCGCATGCAAAATTCTGTTTCAGCAATTGTGGTTAAAGAAACTTTGATTTCTAGACGCCAACATGAGCTGGATGTGTTTTATTTTCGGGCATGTTTTCCCTACGATGTGGTAGAAACACAATTATTAACAGTGAACACAAAGGTGAACAATTAAAGCCCATGTCAACTCCAATGCTCAAATTATGCACAGCTCAACTTCTAGCAAAAACCATATATCTAACTTGGCGCAAGAATTCAGTATATTGAGTGAAAATTGGTTTACTTGGACAGATTCAATGGTGGTAGTGTGAACGAGCGGACATCCAAGTATGTAACTGGAAACAATTTCTGGAGGTGAGAAGAACAGCTTCAAATATAACTATTGACCAGAATGAGAATTTGATTAAAAATAATGTCGCAAAATTAATAAAAGCTAAGCCGTATACAAAATGTATTAGCATACTGAGAAAATTATAGCTGCCGAAAAGTTCTACTTATCACCTATATCGAAACGATATTAAGTATATTCAAAACCAACCGCAACTTAGCAAAGAGTCAGGCCGTTTGAAAATCTTGGTATTGATTATGCAGGCCTAATCACCATAGCAACCAAACGGTTTCGAGTAGCTAAGCTTTTGAAGTCTTATATATCGGTATTTCTTTGCGACATTATAAAGTCAATAAATTTAGAATTAGTTTCATCATATATACAACAGATGCTTTTTTAATTTCCTTTTAACTTTCCATTTTAATCCACCTTTGGTGCCGAACATTGGAGGGCGCTATGAATTGGTGGTGAAAAGGACAAAAGGTCATTTGACCAAAGCGTCGGGCAGGATTAACTCAACAGAAGACGAAAAGTTACTTAACAGCAGGAGAAACATTGTCTAAAATTGAGACAATTCTCAACTCTCGCTCATAATGCCAGGTTACGAGTAAACAGAGCACGTCACTAACAACAGGTCATTTGTTAATTGGAACAACGCTAAAACAAATTTCTGGGAGATTTGGAGATATACGCACAAATCTTGAAGGACAATAAGTTGACATATTGATAAAGGACTTTCCACTTGCACTTTGAGAGGAGTTAAAATAAATCATTTTTGCGAATATATTATCATTTACTAGACTTGACTGTTTGCAATTTCGGGCTTCTATATAAACGTTTTAGACTATAATAGAAGTAATTTTAATACCGAATTAGCAGTAATTCAAAACATAAAATTGATGAATCTTCTCGTGTACGGGACGTCCTTTCTCTGCCCCAATTAAAATTAATTGAAACGCAGAGCAAAAAAATGCGGCTCGATGGATTAATTCATTAGCCAAAATGAGCCCTGCAATGTTGCGCCGCAAGAATCCACAATGTAAGCATTACATAACACGAGTGCGGGAAATGCCAATTAGCATTTTGTTTCAACAAAGATAGGAAGTGTTAGACAATTAAAATGTATTTTTTGCATTGAAGTCCTTTCCAATAATGAAATTATTTCCTATTGTCTTGAATAAATACATGTATTCTTCTTTTTTAAGATTATGTTGTGGAGAACAAAAGATATTTTACAGTACTGGCGGTAATCTAGTTGTATACCTATACCTTTAGTGTAATAACTTGAATGCTCTCGTCTTCTATTTTTAAATTTTAATGATGTTTAATTCAGTTTAATGTTCTTTCCTAATTTATTACATTAAAAGTAAGTACAACTAGATTACTATTGCCCGTTCCTCTGGATACATAGTATCGTAAGAGATATACCCACAAATTCTGGCATATGAGGTTCTATTAATAATAATAATAACAGTGTTAAAGGCCATTACTGGCCCCTTACTGAATCAACAATCTGGCTCCAACGGTTTCGATCCTGAGCTTGGTCTTCATCCTGTCTATTAAAGTATGAGTTTCAAAAATTACGCATGGAAATTTTTTGCGATATTTAAAATTATTTTCAGTTCTGCTAAATATTTCATTAATCCGTTGAATAGAGTACAGTAAAAAAACAAAAACTCAATATTAACTTAAGAAAAACTTAACTTAAGGAAAACGTTCTTGCTGTTGCGGGAAAATGGTCAATACAATTCAAGGGTTAACAATTCAAGAGCCTCGCAAAATTGAAATAAACATGTAAGCATAGTTTTTGATTTTATAGGCCCATTATATATGTTAGCTTATCAGAAATGTTCCGTTCAAACTTGTTTGCTTCTTCAAATTGTGGCGTAATTGATCTGTTGAACGTCGGAAACATTAATATGATTTTCAACACATCATAATTAATATCATTGGGTGGAATAAATGTTGAAAGGTTTATTACTTTAGTAGAGCAAATATCAGCATTAGAGACCAGAGGAAATTTTAAGTCCTATATATTTTATCATGATTCTTGATTTTAGATGAATTTATAGTACAGTTTCGCCACACATAATATATTTCACATTTTACCAGAGCTTGCCCTTACTAAAATGATTTCCGGCCGCGGAAGTTCTTATGATTTAATAAAAATATTCGTAGCTATTTTCCAATTTTTATTTTATCAAAAGCTGGGTTGGGATATTTCATCACTTATGAAAAATAAAATAGTCTACTGTACGTTTTTGTTTTTTTTGGGATGACAAATTGCGATAAATTCACATGCTGATGGTATTGCCGCTATTTTTAATTGAAAGGATATCTTTTAAGCTGAATATTGCAATAGGTCAGACCCCAGGAACATTTCTATGAGTTGGCCAATCTTCAATACAGTGAACCTCCTAATTATATTATTTCATATAAGTTACTCTTACTAATAGCTTTTTTTATTTTAAATGCTGCCAGTGGCTTTATTCTTGAATCTTTCTACAAAAGAAAGTAACAAGAAATATTCAAATCTTAAGCTTATGATCCGTATCATTGGTAATACTACGAAATATTTTCGCTTGGGTTCGTTGCAGGAGTTTTCTGTTTGACGCGCTGGTGGATCCCCATAACTGAATACCATATGTCCATATGAGTTTGATTATCACTTTGTACAATAAAATTTTATTGGTTAATGACAGCTGAGATTTCCTTCCCGTCAACCAATACATTTTCGAAAATTTTTATTTGTTTGCGCTTTGCTTCAATATGATTCTTCCACGTTAGCCTCCTATCCAGGTACATGCCTAAGTATTTGACCTTGGTTTATTGAGGAATCTTTATATCGTTTAATTCCACTGATGGGCAAATGCGTTTGTTTAACGTGAATGTGACTTGAGTTGATTGGTTTTCGTTCAGTTTTATGCGCCATGTCTTCAGTCAGTTCTCGATTCTGTTTAGATGATTCTGTAATTCCTTTGAGGTAGTTTCGGGATTTTTGTGTGACACCAAGACGGCCGTATCATCGGTAAAGGTTACACAACTAACTTACCTATACTACCTTGTTGGGTACAGGTAAGTTAGCTGTATATAGCGGGTATAATATTGGTCCTAGAACGCTGCCTTGTGGAACACCTGCGTTAATATCATTTAAACAAGTAGTTACATTATTTTGTTTAACCATGTACTGCCTTTGAAGAAGATTGTTTCCCAGAACTGAGTGAAAGTTATTCGGTAGATGTCCTGTAATTTTGTATATTAGCCCATCATGCCAAACTATATCATAGGCTTGTCAAAGCAGGCAGCAGAACAATATTTATTTTTCTCGAAGATTGATTTTACAATTTTGTGTACTTGTTCTGTGGTACCATGTTGGTTTCGGAACCCAAATTGATGGTCTGGAATAATATGCCGTTCTTCTAATACTGGTTTCAATTTCGTTAGTACTTTAGTAGCATTTTTTCAAAAAGCTTTGAGATTGTAGGCAGCATGCTTATTGGACGATTTGATGACATCTGTGTTTCATTTTTTCCAGCTTTATGTATATCATTGTGATCAAAGATATCTTTCCAGTTTTGAGGAATATATAACCAGCCCGCATGATTGCGTTGAATTTGAATGTTATTAGTTTTATGGATTTGTCTGGCAATTCCATTAACATTTTTCCAGTAATAAGATCATGCCCTGGTGCCTTTTTTGGACTTACAATTTTACGACTTTATTAGTTTCTTCGTGTGGTGCGAATACTGTTGTTAGATGAGCAGCAAAACCATTGACTTTTTCTTCATCGCTTCTCGCCCATGGCTTTTTTGTTGCCTTCCACAAAGAATAATCTGTCTTGTCGGTTACCGAGAGTTTATTTAAATAATTTTGGATGCTTTGGTTTTCTTCTTCCCGCAATGCAAATCTTAGAGTCTTAATACCTCGATTTAATTTCCATTTCAACAATGGTGATTTTGTTTCTTGAATTTTTCGCTTTTCCTGAATTAGTTCCTGTATATTATGTGAAAGTTTATTAACTTTTTGAGTAATTTTTAAGACAGGTGTAGCCTTTTCAGCTGATAATGCCAGCACATGTTATAGATTTACTGGTGTCGCATCAATATCTGCTGATGTGATAAGAGGGATATTCAGTATACGATTTTGTTCGACTAGCCTCTTATATTGATCCCAATTAGTTTGCTTGTTTGTAAGCCATTTTGGCGTTTCTAATCTTAGGACACCGGTGCTCACTCTTACAATTACAGGTGAGTGATCAGAAGACAGATCATATAGCAACAGGTGGCCTTAGCATATGTACATGGAATTGTCTTTAGTTACACAAAAGTATCCATGAACTGCAGTGTTTTTATAGTATATGTTTTGGAGGTCAGTACATTGCTGATATGACACAGTTTCCAGGCCACTCCTGCAGACAGATGATCGTTGATTGGATATACGATAGAGTACCCATTAACCAACATTAATTTTGAAATAGTTATTTTTGGGGAAGTGTGTTTCAGATATGAAAATTATGTGAATATTGTGCTCGGTGAGGAATGCTTGAACCTTCGCTTTATGTTTTGCTAGGCTATTTGCATTCCATATGGCTATTTTGAGATTTTTAACGACTATTTGCATCAACGTGTTTATATTCTACATCATATTCTGCATTATTAGTTAACTTGCTTATAGCTGCTGCGATGTTTCCTTCTTCGCTTGCTTGCACTTTAGAAGTCTTGATGCACACTACTGTTTACAGTTGCTTTAGGTTGGTTATTTAAGCATTCGTCACTCTACTCGCTGCCTTGGATTGATTCTCCTTTTCGATGCTAGGTAAATTGAACACCCTCTATAATTTGCAGTGTGATTGCCGCCACAGTTGCTGCATTTTCTCACTGATGCTTCCGTTTTTTCTTTGTTGCATGCATGTTAGTTATGGAGTTCACCACAGATAACACAAACATCGCTTAAAATGCAATATATACTCTTACAATAATAAATGCATTTTTTTGCCGTTTTTAATTTTTATTTTATAAGTTTTATTTTCATTATTCCTGTCTATTATATTTAGAATTGATAGTGATATTTTCATTTTAGTTATAAAATAACAAAATTATTATTATACCAATTTGTGAACCCACTGTATGGTCATTTTACCAGCACGCATAAGTGTTTTGTTATTTATCGAAAACTCCCAATAAAATGCAGATAATTATCTTAAATTACTATATACTCACTCATCTTGGTCAAATTACATGTTCAGCTCAAAAAAACTATTAAACTATAATTACTTTACTGCTATGCAAACAGCACATGCTCATTTGTGTTTAAAAAAAAAAAAGAACAACAGACATATTATGCATAATTTATTGCTTGTTATAAATAATTTATAAATAGCTACATATATATACGCTATTATAAGTCAATAAAATTTGATATCAGAGGGAATTTTTATACACCAAAATAAAACCAAAAACAATATAGTCTTAAATAAAAACGTACAAATCTTAATAAATCTTCAAGAAATTATATGAGTTCATTCATTCAAAAAAAAAAATAAAAACGATATTTTTAAAGAATTAACATCCGGTAGCAAATATAAAATGAATTAAATCGATTGTTTACACAAAATTAATATTTCCTCGTTTACACTCGTCTTGTTTAAATTCGAAATATCTTATATGTTATAATTATATACAGGCAGTAGCAAAAATAAGAATTGCAATAATTTTTCCAGCGCGCAGATTTCTAGTTTTCATGTTCATTACCGTATACATACATGATTGATTGGATTGGGGAACGAAAGAATGGATTGGGGAACAAATAAAAAGATTAGCCTGACTCATCACAATTTGAAATGAACACAATTTCCCACTCAGTACATACACGAGTACATAAATTAAACAATGTTTTATTGCGACGACCAAAGAAAAAAATTAACTCTTGGTCTCTTTAAGAACCCCGCATATAAACACGATGAGTCACATAAAATATGTAAACCTTTTTTTTTTTTTTTACAGGAAGGACGTTTTTGTTTTTAAATTAAATTAATGTAACACAATTTTTAATTACATTATTGTTATAATAAAACTGATTTCAACCGTAACACCATTAATAGCATTTTATATCTGGTATGTGTGTGTGTGTGTGTGTGTAAACTAAATTATAGCATTAAAAAACTATTTTTTGTTTTATTCTTTCTACATATATTTTGGGGATAAATTTGTGAGAGCAGAACATAATTTATGTTCTAAGAAAATTTTATCTCCGGATTATGGATATACATACATACATACGAATATATATTCTTCAATAATGACGATAAATAAATAAATTTCCGATTTTTCCCAAAAACAATATTATTAAAAACAACAAATTTTGTGAGACAAAATAATTTTGGTTAAGCTAAAATTTATTACTTCTAGATACAAATCAATAAGCTTTCTGTAATAGGTATATGGTTCTAATAGATCATTATTAAGTTAGTGTTTTGGTTTTGATATGCATTTCTATTTAGTATAACATATTATATTGGTACGATTTATTGGGTGATATGGGGACAATTAATTGCTGGTAAATTATATTATATAAATCGTAAAATAAAAAAACAGTTTCTGGTTTAACACTAATGGTATATGTATACATATATAGATATTGATTTAGAATTAGAGTCCCATCTATAAATATCCAATTTCATGATAAGAATGCTCATCGTTTTGAACAAAAATCTTTTTGGTCAACCGCAACCATGATGGTATCATACTAAATGGTAGTTTCTGTAAATTTCCGGATTAATGAGAGATATTTTGTCTCTCGTTTCTATATTATGTGGTACATTAAACTCGTACATCAACTAACATCGAATATCGATTTTGTTGTTTTACAAATATTTTCTAAATGTCAGATATGTTTTTCATTATTTTCATAATATATTTAAACAATTTATTATTCACATTTTGTTTGGTCTGTCCATCGTTAAATTGGCTACCACAACGTTAAAAGTTTAACTATAATTTACAAAACCCAGATCGAAATTCTAATTTAACTATTTTGTAATACTGCGAAACTATTATGATATAAACAATTGCGTAGCTATGTTTTCCGAACCTTTTTAAGCAAGAAATCATTGTGGACCCTCTTTTATTATAATTCAAGGCATAATTAAAACAAATAATTTTACATAAATTTGGTAAAATGAAAATGCACTTTATTTAGGATTCGATATAATTATATTCAAGTACAGTAAAATTATCAAATATGACTTATTTAGCAAAAAAAAATTGGGGCGTTGTTTTTAGTTTAGGCCTAAATTAAGAACCAAACAAAATTATACATATATATATTTTTTTAAATTCTAAATTTAAGTTTAACGGCACTGGTTATTATGAAATATAATCAACGCCCTAATTTTTTTTTCTTTATTTTTTTTTAACTGCTATTGACTAATTAATTAATAATATTAACAGGTAATATTGTATTATGGATGTATTTTACTGTAAAACCCCTATTCTCTTAGTCGTATCACTTCAGGTGATGTGATAACTATCACATCACTTCAAGTATAAATTGGTATTCAGTAACTGTGGGTTTCCATTAGCCATCGCTTTGCGAATAATCGCAATCTGTTTTAAAATTGTTCACACGGATAGTATACATTTAAAAAAAATCATATCTATATACAAAAATTTTCACTCACACATACAAAAATTTACAACGCGATTCGCAATAGAAAGTAGTCGTGCATACATCTTTTTCCATTGCAAATTTATAATTTACCAAAAATATGAATAATTTCCCTTAATTTGGTTAACCCTGCATCGAGCACAAGCTAAAATCTGTCAAAAAAATTACTTTGTTTTCATGAAATAAACTTCAAAGTGAGTACAACATATTTTATTATTTTATTTAAATAAATAATTTGGTTAATAATGAATTAATAATAAAATATATAAATATAAAAATAAAGAAAATATGTATAATGTATGTATGTATATTGATTTTAAAAAATATTTACAGGATTTCAAAATGAGTTACGAGTATTTCGATTATGTAGAGTTAGAAGTTCTCGGAGATGAGTGCGATGGCACAAATGAGTGTGAGATTGTGGAGGCGGTAGAGTTCGGTGGGATTGTAGGCCCTGAAGGGTCAAATATTAGTGACCGACATAAAAACAAAAAAGTTTACAAAAACATAAAAAATGTTAACGATATGTTGAGGGGAACTAGCAGATTTGATTTCGAGGCGGATATGCTGGAGGCGATATTTGAGCGCCCACCCTTATACGACTACACTCTTCCAATCAAGAGCCGTTCACCATCGGCAATAAATTGTATGTGGTACGAAATAAAATCTGATCTAGAAGATAAATACCCAAATCTCACCATTTCCATAGAAATTTTAAAAATAATGTATAAAAATTTGCGAAACAATTACACACGATATAAAACTGGCAAGGATAAAGCCACTCCAAGTGGCACAGCATCGAAGATCATACCTGAACCGAAACATATTGATAAACTTCGACGTTTGGACGGAGTGTTGCAAAAGCGCAAGTAAGAAAAGAGTAAACTCACTTTATATTCAATAAATAATATTCAATAACTATATATTTTGATTTTTTAGGCAAAAAAGCAGTTTAGAATTAGATCTAACAGAGGCTTCGCAGCACTCATCCCCATTTCCAGAAAATAATGATAGTGAAAATTTAGGTAAGAAATTCAAATTAATTAATTGATTTTTCCATATTAAACAAATATATTCATTTTTAAGATGAAAGCAACGTACCGAGAAAAAGAACACGGACATTAAGTTCAAATAAATCTATAACGCCAGCCCCATCCCCATCTGCTGCAGATTTTCTAGAGCCGCTACAACGGCTAGTCGCCAATGTCACCAATAAAGGTAAAGTTGACATGGCGCAGTTATTGGGGAATCAGGTTACCCTTTTTATGAGGGAATTGAATATAGAAGAACAGTACGAGGCCCAATTATATTTTACTACGTATATGAATAATATAATAAAAAATAAAACAAATAAATACATTTTCAATCATTTTTTATTTTGAAAAATTTAAACACGATCCCACTGCCATGGTACTGATCCGTCGGGCATGAAATGTTCCGCTAATACATTGCGCACTTTCGCCGCGGCTAAAGAACAATTGTAACTTCCCTGTTTCGAAATTTGTGGTAAAATTTCGGTATTATTCCGCCAATCACCAGGAATAGTTTGGCTATGATCAGCATTGTCTCGATCCACGAATCGTGTTGGACAATACTTCCTTTGATGAGGAAGATTTTTCTCATCTTGCATGAGACAAAAGTTGTGGAGACATACGGTTGCCTGCACAATTTTGTCTGCTGTATTGACGGACGTTTCCAAGCGTGACCTTAGTATCCTCCATCTGGCCGTGTATATCCAGAATGTATTTTCAATTACGAGGCGAGCTCGTGATTGTCTATAATTGAAAATGTTTTTTTCGAAATCCAATTTTCCACTGGATTTACCAGGGTACGGTGTGATTAGCCACGTTTTTAATCCAAATGCCTCATCACCAACCAGGTAGTATGGCAAAATTGGCCCACCTTCAAAAATTTCAGCATCTTCCGGTATATTCATGGTCTTATTCATAAATCTTTTACCGATTACCGAATTTTGAAAAACCCCTCCGTCACTCTGGCGGCCTTGCGCTCCTATATCGATGGCTATAAATCGATACCTGTAATCACATATCGCCATCAGGATTATCGAAAAATAATTTTTATAATTATAAAAATCAGAACCGGAATCGGGTGGCGCCTGCAAAAGAAAATTAATATATAGCATAAATTATTTATATACATATTCAATTAAATTGACATACAATAATCCGGATGTGTTTTCCATCTACAGATCCTACGCAGTTTGGAAAATTCCATCTTTGCTGGAATCCTTCTGCAACTGCTAGCCAATCTTGTGATTGTAATTCAGGTAGCACTTTCTGCTTCAGTTCATGATAAATTGCATCCAAAGTTTCGGAAATTATATGGCAAGCTGTGCTTTTGCCAATGCGGAAATTATAAGAAATTGAGCGTTGACTATCGCCACTAGCCAAGTATCTAAAATGAAATTATTTTTCTTGAAATGATTGTTATAATATAATTAATTACCTTAAAGTAAGTGCCAACCTAGTGGATGGGTTTATGGACATTCTGAATTTTGTGTCTACTTTTACAATCTGTGGACCTACTATTTCCAATAATTTTTTGAAAGTCATCCTGGTGTAATTAAAAAATGACTCATGGTCATTCAATCGCATTTCAGCCAATAAATTTTGCTGCCCATACTGTGCCCTTTCAGCTTCAGTAAATATTGGGCGCACCCACATTTCATGAACTCTTTTTTTTTTCTGTGGTTGTAATATTTTAGCAACGTTGCTACAAATTACTATAGCCACAGTAGCCGCGCTAACATTTACAACGTATTCGTCATCCATTATTTTATTTTTATAAAATCTTAGAAAATTATTTTATTTATTCGTAAAACACTCGAAAGAACTTCAAAGTAAACCAAACAAACGATTTGAATTGTTTTTCAAGAAACGTCAAAATTCTTTACTAATACTATAGACAAGTCACACATACATCAACAAAACCAAAAAATTTCCCTTTGCGAATATTCGCAATCCATCCAAGTGGAAACCATAGGTTAGTCGATTCATGTGGCGTGATACGATAAATGACAGAAACTATACTTATCGGGCAGCACCAATAATTTCCTTATATTTGAAGTAATATTGGCATTTGGAAACATATGAATCAGTTTGTTTTTGTTCGTCTGTTAATTTGGTGTGTTTTGATAATCATAAAATAAAAAAAATATAAAATGAGTAGCATTGAGCTGTTTTATAGTGATAGTGAGGACGAAGATAATGTTTGCGATATGTTCGCCAAGTGCAGAAAATTAAGGGATTCTTCTAATCCTTTGGAATTACCCAATAATTTGTAAGTTATTGAAAAATTGAATATCTTCAGAAATTTGCTTACTTATTTGTGCTGTTCCTTTCAGATTCATTAAATACTTTCGAATTAATAAAGAAGGATTTAAATATTTATTATCGATACTTGAAAATAAATTAAAGCTGACAACCAGGTCATGTTCTGTATCGGCAATTATAAAATTGGCAGCTACAATTCGATTTTTTGCTGAAGGGAGCTACCAGACGGGTACGGGCAATGAATTTGTAGCTGGGTTAGCCCAATCAACTTTTTCAAAGATTCTCGATCAAGTTAGCCATATACTGGAAGAAGAACTTTGTCCACAACATATAAAATTTCCAAACAATGATGCGCAAAAGGAGAGAATAAAACTGGCATTTTATGATAAAGTTGGTTTTCCTGGAGTGATTGGCTGTGTGGACGGGACGCATATAAAGATTAAGCACCAATTAAAAATTTGAAACATTTGTATATGAACAGAATCTGCTCTGCACCTGTCCTGGTCTAGCGTACAGCAGAACAAAATTTATGGGGACTTCCCCTTTGAACGACCTCACGGATCTTAGTAAGATCGGGATCCGGGACTTTAAACGCTTCTTGGTAAGCTCACGATGGTTCAGCGAGTGAAGAGGAGAAAACTCGGATGTGGTACAGCTACGGACCAATTTTGTGTCTATGCTAGTCCTTTAGGACGGCCACCCTTACCTAACCTAACCTATATGAACAGAAAAGGTTTTTATAGCCTAAACGTTATGATTGTAAGTATAAGCAAGATAATTTTGATGGTTTTTATTTACTAACTTAAATTGTATTTGTTAGGTTTGTGACGATCGAATGCGGATTATGTATGTGGACAGTAATCACCCAGGATCATGCCACGATTCGTTTATTTTTAATTCAAGTGATTTGGATACAGAACTTAAAACTAGTTACGACAATGGCCAGATTAACACATGGTTATTATAGGTAATTTAAAAAAAAAATTCAAACGTTTTTGTTGAAATTATTTATTTGTTTTATATGTATATTTTATATTCCAGGAGATGCCGGTTATGCCCTTAAACCATACCTAATAACACCATTTAGAACTGCAGCAGAGTCTCAGGAAAAAAGGTTCAATACGAAACATTCTAGAGCTCGAAACATCATTGAGCGAACCATTGGAGGGCTCAAAAACCGGTTTCGTTGTTTGTTGGGTGCAAGACAACTACATTACACGCCACAGAAAGCAGCACAAATTGTAAACGTTTGTTGTGCTCTACATAATTTGTGTATTTCCCACAACATGGAAATTGAAATACAAGAGACAAATACAGACGCTGACAGTGAAGAGTTCTTGGAATTGGTAGATGGAGAAAACGTCGATATCGGCCAAAGAGTGAGGGCCCAAATTATGAATTCGATTTGCTAAATAAACAAATAAATTTACATTGTAATTCAATTTTATTAAATTTAAAACTCTAAAATATAAATATTTTATTGCAAAAAAAATTCAGACTTTCTTCGTTTATCACGTAATTCAAAATTTCATTTTTTATCACATTATTTACTATTTACATTATTATTATTTTGGTTACTGACTCTGTTCTTGTAATGCCAGCTTCTTTTCTTTGTATTCCAGTGCTTTTAATTTATATTCCATGTTTTGCTGGCGTGACTTCCTCTTTTCTATTTGTACCTCTTTCCACATCTTAAATTTTTTTTCCTGCATCTCGTAGGACTTACGGGAATATCGAGCACATTCCTTCAAATATTCTGTTTGCTCTTGCAAAATTTTCGTTTGGGATTGAAGAAGTTGCCTTCTTTCCTCATTACAGTTATTGGAGAGAGATCGTTTTCTGTTTACTCTTGGAGGTACAGGTGTATTTAGCTGGTTTTCTGCGGGTTGAGGTTCTTGATTTGTTGACCGTGTTACAATTTCTGTTTCAGCATTCGGGTCAGTGGATAGCTGCTCAAAAGTTGTGTTCTCGCTAATTGATGTTGATGGTTCTGTTGTTGGTGGAATATTTTTTGCTAATCCGAAGGTTTTGTTCGAAGCGGAACAAGTCTTTTCTAGGCACAATAAACTTATCACGCTTTCTTCCAGGGGTGAAAACACAAAAAGTTTATTTGAACCGCCTCTAGTGCCAGAAATCTCTTTCTTATTGTGTCCCAATTTCTTTTTGATTTTATTTTTTAGATCGTTCCAAACCTAACATAATAAATTAATAAATAGATTCTGACTAATAAATAGTTTTGATAGAAAATGGTATTACCTTTTGCCAGCCCGCTCCTTCCCGTATTGGAGGTCCTAAGCTATTTAGCTGTTTAGCAAAATTATTCCAGGATTCAATGTATTCAGCCTTAGAACTCCCAAATGTAAAAAATCCCCTAGCTAATCCAACGTTTTTTTCCATGAGCTCTACCAAACGCTCAAATTGCTTACAATTTGTAATATTTTTACTGAAGCACAAGAAATAAACAGGTTATAATATTAAAAACATTAATGTATATAATTGGTTTTTATTAAATTATATAAAAAATTTAAAACTTACGTTTTGTGTCCCTCCATATTGAATCGTCACTTACAAATTTGAGGTGATGAATATATCGTTTCAAGTGATGTTCGACTTTTTTATACGACTACTAGAATATGGTGTCAAGTGATAGTTATCACACCAAACGATAAACGTCACTTCAATCGTCTAAGAGAATACCAAAATTTGATAATCGCATCAAGTGACCGGTGATACGACTAAGGGAATAGGGCTTTAAATTAGTGAACTAGACACAAGTGTTTTAAGACATATTTGGGTGGCTAATGCGTTGGCATGTTGTTTTTATTTTAACTGGTATTTTTCACTGTGGTCGGGGGACTCACATGTATCGTAAATCTAAATTGCACCAACATGTTTTCCTAGACCACCACCACAGCGTCCTTTGCTTGTGGTATGGGGTGACTTAACGGTTGGATCGCTGGGCTGACGGCCCGCATCCGTAAAAACTCAACTGTTTGCAATATCAACAAAAGGAAAACTGAATACCGCGAAACCAATACTGGACCCCCGCTAAAGTACTTGAGGACAACTTGTGTGAAAACATTGGTCAGAATTTTCGATACGAAACTGCTGCCGATAATGGTGAGAGAATGTTGTACTTTGCAATTGCTCATGACCCTAGAGTAGCCAGCACATTCTTCCCACACAAACAAACATATTTAGAAACATAACTCCTTCCTCGCAAAACTTACCGCAGCCAAATTGAACACGTGTTAATTTCAAAAGGATGGGCTCGGGTTGTGCAGGATGTCAGAGATTATCGGCCAGGAACCAAATGTCTAGACCAAATGTCTGAAAAGTTACGATGGAAGTTTTACGCATAGAACGTTTCGACTGTGAAGGTCTGATAAATACTGAAAACTTCGGTTGTCAGTGCTGCTCAACAGATTTTAGGTATAGTCAAAGTCAGACCCAAGAATGATTGGTTGGATGATGAGTGTCGTCTTCCAGTTGAGCAACAAAATATAGCCCAAAGTGAAGTGCAACAACGTCTCACAAAATACTTTCAGGCCTGCGTCAACCGCCATTCGAGAGCGGGATGGAAACCTTTGTGTCAACATCGATGCAGTACTCAACGCATGGAGTGGACACTACTTACCGACCTACTTGGTGTTCATCATGCGTCACAGACTGTGGCTGAGTCACCTCAAATACAAACTGCGGAGATTTAAGGATCCATTGCATGAGGAATTCACTAGAGTCATACAGATACTAAGACGAAACCGCTCACCTGGGGTGGACTGCATTAATTCGGAGCTCTTGATATTCGGAGGGGATACTTTGTGGAACTGTCTTTTCGACCTTATTCGATTAGTATGGCGAACCAAAGTTATGCCTGACGAATGGAAAGTGGCCGCGATATGCCCCCTCTTCATGAAGGGAGACCGCTTGAAGTGTGAGAATTATCGCGGTATAGCTCCCCTTTGCACAGCATTCAAGTTACTGTTATATGTATCACTGAACTACTTAGAATTTTCAATAATAAATATGTACATTATATTTTGCTTTTAAAGCTGTGTTTCTTATTTAAATGCAAATTTTGAAATTTGAAATCAGATCGATCAGATATAAGAAACAGGTTTCAGATGTGATAGGTCAAAAAAATTATCAATTGAAATCGAACTGTCAGTATTAAATTGTGCTTAAACGAAAAATAAAACGATGGAAATGAACGCCTTTAACAATCAGCGCGTTTTTGTTTTATTGCAAGGAGCCCGAATGGTGATATTTTCCGACTCTGAAAATGAGGAGAAATACGAAGGAAATAATAATTTAGAAAATTATACGAAAGAAATTGTACCACGAATGTTGGCAGTTCAAACTGGATATCCGAATGAACATTCAAACATTCCAACATATTTGTGAGTATTTAGCTGCCTTCGGTTCACACGAAACAAGGCCTGAAATGGAGATGGAAAAACAATTGATGGTGACTGTGTGAATTTCATTTTTGCTTTATGCTGGAATTTACCATATAACTTTTTACAGGACGGGCGGTAGTAGGTTCAACTAATGCAGAGCCTCTTGTTTTCGCATATTGCATAGGGCTTTTGAAAATGAATATCGCAAACCGCACCATAGAATATCCTTCGGAAACCGAGCAGCATCGGATTTCTAGTGGGTTTCTAAAATTTCCCGGTAAGCGAGTAGATACCTAATTAAAAATTGTACAGATTTGTATTAAATTATTATTTAAATCATAAGAGTAATTGGCACAATTGACGGATGTCAACTTAAAATATTGGCGCCAAAGCAAAACCATTCTTCATACGTTAATATAAAATGATATCATTCTGTTGTGTTGCAAGGTATTTGCAACGATGGTAGCAAACAAATTGGACAATCGCTTCACCTTATTCGTGACAGCGCAAATCCATTAATTGAATTTTTGCTAACACCGTTTAAAAATCGATCGTCGAAAAAAGTATAATGGATGTTAAGCGACAAGTAGAGTCAGCATTGAGAATGAATTTGGAATTCTAAAGTCTCGGTTTAGCTTTAGGCGTTTAAAATTGATTGAGCATAAAACAATCGATTTTATAGTCATAATTATTATGTCGTGTTGTATGCTACATAATGTCTGCATTAATTTTAAGGACAATATTGACGAAGAAAGTGTTGATTTGGAAGAAGAAAACTCAACACCTCGAAATGAACTAATCGAAACGACGGGTTCAAATAAATGGCAAATAATTTGTAACTCTTTATAAGTAACCAAATAATGAAACTTTATTTAAATTCAATAATATTTTTAATAATCAATCCACAATATCATATACTTATCAAACTTCAATTTTATCAGGAAGCGTTCTTGCCATAAAAATTTTTCGTCGTGACGTCGTTGCACGTCTAAAACTGTAGATTTGTTTTTGAGGTTCTGGAGGAGAAGGTGATATTCTCAGATTGGCTCTCAGACTCTAAGTTTGTCGCCGTGTATTTTGTTAGCGTTCTCTTGGGCCTTGTAACAGATGATGAATCTTATATTTTTACAAATTTGTATTATTTTACATAATTTAAATTTTGTATCGCACGGTTGGTCAGTAAATTTAATTGTCGACAGTTTTTCAACTGCCCTTGCAATGCAAGTCCAATCATTATTTTTTAATTTATAATCGAAATCACTGTAAAGTCGTTTAGTGATTAAAAGCAACGAGAGTGTTAAAGGTCTCGTCCACTTGAGAATGTCATTATTATCTAGTTCCTGTTGTAAACTATAATCCAAATTAATATTTTGGGTTTCGTTTTCCATATCAAGCAAAAAATCTACGAAACATATGGATGTATAAAATAATAATTCCATTATTTAATAAAATTATTTATTATCCACATAATAATTATAATTCTCTTCTATTTCCATTTTAACGTTTGAAATAACAAAAACAGATAATGACAGACCTTACCCAGCCTACCAAGCAAAATCAGCGATTTGAGTAACGTCAAGTTAGCTAAATTAAACTCAATCTGAGAAATCGTATTATTTTTGCAAATTAAAAAAATCGATCTAACTAATCTGAAAGAAAGAAGAAATAGCAACACAAAATTCATCAAATCGATTTGAGCGGAGATAAGAAACAGATTTTTAGTGCTCAGATCAATCAGATCGATCAGATCGGAAATAAGAAACATAGCTTAAGTATTTACTAACCGAAGATCCTAAAAATTTATATGACGGTTGCAGATAATATTGTAAATCTGAGGTAGTGATAAAGTTACACGCAACAGACAATTTGTTGGTACTAATAAACAATATTCGCAAACAAGGCCCTATTTTCAATTGTTCTCTTTTACAACTAATAGAATTTATTTATTTTATAAAATACAATACTTTACGAGTGCAAAAGAAGCTAAAACGTCAAAAAACTGGATCACGGAATGAAAAAAAAATCCTTGTTTTTTTTTTTTTTTTTTTTAAATTAATACCAACACATATACATATATTAATTAGAGGCTGTTCGGGTAATGGATTTATTGTCCCTTTGAAAGCTGAACAGTATCCCTATTTTGTACACGGCTACTTTAGTCGACCTTTCCAAACACTCACATAGTAAAACACACGCAAAAGTGTCGAGTACTAGTGCAAGAAAAGTATTCGTGTGTTTTACTATGTGTGTGCTTGAAAAGGTCGACGAAAAAGTGATATTGAAAATTTATATTCTTATTAAATTCTATTTACCATTATTCTTAAAAATAGAAATATAAAATAAATTCTCGATTTCAAATGTTAATCGGCCTTTCAAAGCGTGCGACAATTGTTTAATTTGTGTTAACGCATGTTGGTATGGTAAACCTCAAATTGTGGAAGTAGAGCAGGAGTGAAGATATTGAGTTAAACACACTTAAATAAATAAATTAAAAAACACCGTCTATAAATATAGCAACCGTAAGTGAAATATTAGTTGATGAGAATTAGAGACACGACCGCAGAACGTAGGCGTACGTGTTACGCAGTAAACAGCAAACAGCAAACCATAAATCAAAATATCTTTTCTTAGACTCTCACACTGCCATATGATTATAAAAATTTGTAGGAAAATATAAAACTATTAAAAAGTTTGACGCACGTTTTAGAATCCCATGTACATCCAACATATCTAATTTCATCACTGCTTAGTTCCATTCTACATAGTTGGCCCTATTTCAGAACTGACCAAATTCTATTTTAGAATATCATTTACATCCAACATGTCGTATTTCATAAGGAACTGTCTAGTTGCATATATTCCAGAACTTAACCCACAAACTATTTTAGAACCCCATTTACATCAAATTTGTCAGATTTTATAGGTACACAAAAATAATGACTCATCTTCTAAACAACTATTTTTGTTTATTTTTATACTTTATAAAATCTTCTTAATTTACAATTTATCAAGAAACCCGTCTGCTTCAATACTATACTTGTTTAGCTATTATATGTCGTGGCAAATCGAGGTAGCAGTGGCAGCAAGAGTAAAAAGTCAAATTTTAAGTATCTTAGAATTATCTAGCAATGATACTGAATCGTCATTATTATATTGCCAACCGGTGCTTATAAATCCTAGTTTAACGTATAGATGGTCTCATGGTTATTAGCAAAATATTTGTAACTTTCGTTGCAATTAAGAAAATAAAACTGGGACAAAGATGACTTAATATCTACTGAAAAATGTTATTTATGCACCTAGAATGGAAAATAGAGTTGCAGACACTATTTTTTTTACAACCATCAAAAATATTATAAAAACATATATATGTACGGTGGTACGAGTAGGAAATTGCTTTTTTCTACGACAACCAACCAACCCTCAATGTAGGCTGGCAAAGAGCTATACAAGGTGTAGATGGTTAAACAAATCGGACCTGCGGCCGTGCGTCCTCCATTTGGCTGACAACGGTGTAAGGTAAGGATGCAAATAAGCTAACTGCGAAAGAGCCGGGAGAACATTAAGCCCCATAACAATTAGAGATTGAAACATAAAAAAATAAAAATAAAAGAATGTATATGAATATGTAAGATCACGCGCGATTAATAATTAATAGTTCACACACATAATTTTCATAACTAATGTTATATAATATCTATATGTACATTAATATTAACTTAAAAACACGATTGACCGATAAAAATTAATAGAATTAGCATATTTAGCTACTAAAGAAATTCCGATAAATATCGTACAAAAAAAATTAGTTTTTCAAAATATTTTAAATCATCGGAGTGCTACCACTTTGGTACATTTGTACCAATTTTGTTGGTCCAAAAACTTTGGTACGTACCTTTTAATTTTGGTACATTTCAACTTGATTTGTGTTATTTAATTACAAAACTATGTAATTTGTTTTGAAAATCTCAACGTGAATGTTGATTGGGTTATGTTTTCCAATTTGAATTTGACTGCACAGTGCACATACTGAATGTTATGTCTATAGTGGGTTTTATACATTAATAATGCCTAATGGATTATTGAAGAAATGTCAAAAATTAACGGTTTATCTTTCATGCTGTAAGCTGTTTAGTTTTGTGGAAATATCACAAATATTTTAGTAATTTGTGTAATTTAAGTAAAAAATAGAATCGAAGCTTCTCGAATATATTTGCGATTTTTCAGCACATAAATGGTTAATGATTAAATCTATTTATAAGTATTACAAAAATCCCTTTTGGTGAGAGATCATTTTTCTGTAAAATATGTAATAAATCCATGATCAACAATTTAGCGCACATTAACCGCCATGCTAAATTTTCAAAAAAACATCTTGAACTTTTAAATACGAGCAGGAAATACGTCTTTTGGATGTTTCTTTTTTAGGACAACAAGCAATAAAAAAAAACAAATCGAAATGACTTGCGTTATTTACTGTATACAGCACGATTTGCCATTTAAACTTATGGATTCATTGCCAAAACTAATTCAAACGGTTTCGCATAATTCTATGAAAGCCCAACAAATAAAATGTGGCCGCACGGAATTCACGGAATATATAAACACAATTATTGGGCCGTACGCCGCACAGAAAATAAGCAAAATTCTTCAACAACAAAAATTTTCAATTTGTATTGATGAAACCACTGGCCTAACAACACAAAAATGTTTGGCATTAATTTGCAGATATGTCGATCCAACTTCACAAAAAATAATAGATAATTTTTTCGGCTTAATAAAATTACAAAATTCGACCACGACAGAAATTTTTGATTTATTAAATAAACATTTTGATAAATTTAATATAAGTTTAACCAATATAATTGGCATTGCAAGTCACAACGCTTCAGTTATGGCAGACAATTTTAATGGCGTAAAGGCCAAAATTCAAGAAGTGCAAAAAGATGTTTTTTTTTGGGGGGTGTACATGCCATTCCATTGCTCTTTGTGTAAAAGACGCCTTAAAACATTTTCCCGAGGCTATCGAAAAAAACACTAGAAACATCTATAATCATTTTTCACATAGTCCCAAACGACAATTCGAATATTCTACTTTTCAAGCGGATTTCAATATCCAGAATCACAAAATTTTAAGATTCTGCAAAACTAGATGGCTTTCACTTGAACCTGTGGTTTCTAGAATTTTAGAGCAATGGGAGGCCCTAAAGCATTACTTTGTTTTGTATTGCTTCGAGGCAAAGGATAAAGATGATTCTACTCAAGAAATCCTAGAATTTCTTACGAACAGCGAATTCAGATTATATTTGCTATTTTTACAATATATATTAAAAATTGTGAACGACGTAAACAAAAATTTTTCAGTCTGAAAAGGTTGAAATACGAAACGTTTATACCAAACAATAAAACGCGTTTATTTGCAAATTTTAAAAAATTTCATCATGTTGGACAGCATTGGTCTAGAAGTCGATGTTAAGGATCCTACCCATTATCTCCCAATAAATTCGATGTTTTTTTCACTAGATTTCCAAGAATTTGAAGAAACATTTTTAGAAGAAAACAAATTTAAAATAATTTGTGTCAAACAAAACATTATTTCGTTTTATGTGGAGCTGACAGCAAATTACAAACTTTAAAATTTTGTAATGTAGCTGAAATTGTGTCTGGAACTATGCCAACAATTCGGCTTTTGGTACCCAATTATCCTTTCCATAAAAAAGATGTCTCAATGGAAACTTTAAATGATCAATGGCGAAGTTTAATTGGAAATAAAGATTTGTTGAAACATCTAAATTCGGAAGACGCTGTTCAAAACTGGATAAAACTTAAAACTTTAAAAAATAAATTAGAAGTTTCTAATTATTCAGAACTAGCCGATTATATTCTTACATTGCTGAAGCTTGCCACCCAGTAGTGCAGCAGCGGAAAGAGTGTTCTCAACATTAAACATAATAAAAAACAAAAAGACCAATCGTCTTGACAACAATACTATTAGTAATATAATGTTTACTAGAACGTTGACAAAACCAACTGTTAACGACGATACAGATATATACATATATACCAAAAGATGATCTTGGAAAATTTGCTTCCAAATTTAAATTTAAAGACGGAGCGTTTGAATTGTTGTAAATTATAATTCTAAAATAGATCTGAAAAATAAAAATAAATTGCGTTTCTTGAATTCAAACAATGATTTTATGTTTTTATTTATTATGTTTTTTGTATAAACTGTTGGGAAATTATACAATATATCAAGTTGGTACATTAAAAAAAATGTACCAATTTGGTACATTTGCCACAAAAATGTATCAACTTTGATACTTATTTCATGATTCCAAGTGGTAACACTGAATTCATCGCTACTACTATTTCCTATCATTACTTAAGGCTCTACTTTACCTAGAACAAAAATCAAATTGATGTCGATATTTAAATGCCAAAAAATGCGTCTAAAATAAAATTTGAAATAGTGTAAATCTCCGCTATTGAAAATTACAAAATATTCCATGAAAATATTGTTTTTTTCCACTAATGACATCTAATTAAAAAGGGATGAACTAAAAAATACACGATATTTAGTTGATTCCTAAACCATTTTTACATCGAAGATACATTTTTTTCAATAAATTGAAACAATATTTTTCAATTAAATTTTCAATTTTCTCGCTTATTAAAACGAATTTTTATAAAAACGTTTGTTAATCGCTAGATAATATCTTCCTGAACGTACCCATATATAGGGTACGTTCAGGAAGATATTATCTAGCTATATTATCTAAAACTTTTACAGATTAGTGGAAAAATATTGATAAATTTGGTTTGTGAGTGAATGGTTTTTGTCAACAATTCATCAACTTTGAGACGCAATTACGAGAAAACTATAGCGAATTTAAAAAATGCGTGTGTCACTCGCTTGCAAATATATTTAACTGTGCTATAAAAGGAAAATTAAATCAATGCCTAAGTTTATGTGGCAATAAAACGATTTGTAAGATACACATGTTTTCGCAAATTGAGTAAAGTAGAGCCTTAATTCAAAAATTCCTTTTTCATTTGTGAAATTTGGGGATATTGAAAAAAATTGGCCAAATCAGGCCAAATGGCACTAATCTTACATATTTCTAAATATAATCGCTATTATTTTTGAATATTTGACACCTAAAACTGTCCAAATTGGTATTAAGTTTGGGTATAAAATGGTTTGGGCTCCTCTAACAAAATTCGGAATATTTTCAATAACTACGAACAAATTATTCGTTCACGTAAGGCAAATAAATCGCAGATTTTGTACATGAATTTATGAATATTGGAATCTTTCCAAATTGGTATCAATTATGAGTTAAAAATGGTTTAAGTGTTGTGTAAACTTATTATATTTCAAAACTATTAAAAATTTACAAGTGACGTTCTTATTAGACTACTTCAGCTGTTTATTTTATTAATTAATATTTTAAATTTTAAATTTGTATAACTTTATTTATTTTATTCCAAACTATTTAATAAGTTTTTATGAGACAATTCGACATTTAGGAGGTTTTTTGACATGAAGTTTTTTTATTTAATTCCATACCTATATAACAAACAAAAGCTACATCCAATTTAACATTACATAGTTTGTGAATCAATTCAAGCTTTATTTAAAACATTTCTCGTTTTTCATTTCAGGTATGTAAAAAATATATTTGTAAAATACATATATGTAGATATGTACATATATACAAATAAGATTGATGCATTGTTGTTGTTGTAACCAATCAAAACCAAAAAATGTATTTACATAAATTCCATCAAAGTCTGCTGGTGTTTGCGGTAAGTTTTGAAAAATGTTACTTTAAAAAATCTATATACGTATACAGGTTTTATATGTAGAACGGAACAAACAACACAAAACCTTTTTGTGCGACCTTTTAAATCGCAACACAACAACAAAATTGAAATGTAAATAAAATTTAGGAAAATACATTTTCCGTTTACTAAACTTTACAGTAGAACAACAAAAATGTACGACAACACAATTTTTATTTCCTTAACTTGTAAGTAAATTTTATTTTTACCTCAACCACCGCTTTCAAAAAAAAAAGTAGAAAAGTGTGTCACGAAATGCCAAGCAAAAAATAAAACTACGTGCGTACAGATTTTAAGATGATTCTCGTGCTTAGAACATCTTTTGTTGGACGTTTCTTTCGCTATGTCGAGGGTGGATATACTGGAAATTATTAATTTTTCGGAATAAATTTCACGGTTCGTAAAAATAATGGTTTTATTTTTTGTTGCTGTGTGCTTAAAGCCATTTTGTATTTTATCAGTTCGTCCTTTTTAGTATACAGGAATAAAGATGTTTTTATGACTGTATCAGGTATTTTATGTCAAGGGAAAAAAATGTATATACCTTAATTCCAAGACTTTTGGATAACTTAACAAAAAACAAAAGTAGGTATTAAGAGAGTCAATTCTGCTGCATGTTAAGTTGTGTGTGTGTGTGTATGAGTTGGTGGAGCGCCATACGGTTCTATTTGCCTTTGGTCCTTAATGTTTTTTTAAATACCAATTTTAATACCCACTTACCCTCTATAATATATTGAAAGATTTTAAAATTTAAAAATTGTACTTAGATTTTAAGTACCATCTTAACATTATTACGAACATAAAAAATTCAAAATACATATTTATGTACAAAAGTAAAACATATTTTCAGTATTTAATTCATTCAGTACATAATTTATTAAGTTTGCCGTACATCAAACAATAACAAAATAGAAGAGCTTAAATATTTAAAACTGAAATGGACTAAAAAAATATGTACTTATGTATAGCGCACGTGTTCAATGATTGGCAAATATGTTTATTTCGACATAAAGTAAATGAGTATGCGTATATTTACAATACGCCGGGAGTAATGAATTTGTGTAATAAAATTTGCTCAACAATTTACAAATTTGTATTTGCGCTCATGGAAAATGTATAATGTTAATAAAAACATGTTTAACGAATTTTCAACGACTTGAATTTTTCATACGTTAACGTAATTGGTTTTTTGTATATAACATAATGTTTGAAATTAAATTGACTACATTGCATTTAATTTAATTCGAGTTAAAAGGTTTGATTCTTTGTGAATCTAAATTTTGGTCCCAATCCAATTATAATTATATGTATATGCGAAACCATTTCAAAACATTATTTTAATCAGAACTCCTAATGTATCGAAAGTTCGTTCTGCAAAAAAAGGACATAAAAATTTAAAACATCAAAGAATTTCGTTAAAAAGTGATTCTGAATTTTCAATGAACTTTGGTAGATTACTGCTCGAAATACTATCTTTCTATGTTGGTATTAATACAACAGTTGGTGTTAGAGGGTTCTGGTTCATCATATTTTAATAAGTTGTATGTATGAGTGAGTTTTGAGTGAGGTATAAGTGAGTACGATTTATTGAAATTTTTTATGCCATATTCTACAATTTTTAATGGTGTCGGAAAGTTTCGGTTTATTCGATTGTAAAAATTATACCAATCTTAAATTTGACCTTGTAGTGAATTTTAAATGTGAAAACATAAAATTTACTCAATACTCATACATTGAGTTTTGACTTTTGAGTAAGATCTCATTCAGTTTATCGATTTATTCTGAAGAAATTTGGTTGATATTTTGGGAATGTGTCAACTACCAAATCTGATAATTTGTAAGTTGAGAATTTATGATTTTTTTTCATTTAGGAATATCGAAAGTTTATGAGTTAAGTAGTTACGAGTTAAGTAGTTTCGATTAAAATTTAAATTGTTTAAAATTTTGAAAGTAATACTTTAGAAAAGTAGCATTTGTCGTGTACAAATTCGGACAAAAATTTTAAACATTAAAATATAACTCTAAAATTGTCAGTTTTAAAAACTTTTATATATTTAAAAAAAAAATTAAAACGAAAATTTTCTCATCTCTCAATATTTAAAAATGTTGACAATATTTTTTAGAATTTAAAATAGTATAATAAAGAATGAATCTGCAAATCGGGAATAATTTTAAACCAACGGCATTTCTAAATTTCAAAATGGAAAATTGAAAAACAAATTCCTTTATTTTCTCAATTTTCACCAACACTCTGAAATTGGTACATAACAAATGGCTGTATTCCAAAGGATCTATATTTACTTTCTAAATTTTAAATAATATATTCTGAATTTAAATATTTGCAGATATCCAACTCCTAAATAAATAATTAAATTTAGAAAGTCCAAAATGTATAAATGTAAAAATTTTCAGAAATAAAGTTTTATAAATTTACAAATTCAAATTTCCTTAAGTAATTTTTCTAACTTACAAAATTTATAAATTTTTAAATACAGCAATTTAAAAAAAGATTATCTTAAAATTGCTTGACAATACTTTCTAAATTCCAAACTTTCTTTAACTTACATCTTCGTAAATTCTTAAACACATAAAATAAAAAAATTTTTGAGATGAGAACCTTCCAATATCCAATATTTAGATCAATAAAAATCTATTTAACAATAATAGTAATAATAATATTCAGTTTTTAAATGGCCCCTTACTGAGTCAACTATTTGGCTCCAACGGTTTCGATCCTGAGCATGGTCTTCATACTGTCTAAGACAATCTAAAGAGGCCAAGTCATTCTCTACATCGTGGAGCCATCGTTGCCTGCAGCGACCTCTGCGCCTACCATATGGTGGCTCTCCTTTCAGAGATCGCTGCACAATTCGTTAAGGATCAGCACGCAGAACGTGACCGAACCAGCGTACTCGCTGAGATCTTAATTCATGTACAATATAGGGGATCTAAGTCAGATCTCTGATCTCGATATTGTACAGAGCTCGGTATGTACCATCTATTTCGCGTTTTAGGCCGTAAATCATACGCATGATTATTCTCTCAATTGTAAGGAGCTATCTCTCGTACTTATCCATCAGCGCTCAACTTTAACATTCATACATAACAACGGACCTGATCAGGGCTTTGTAAAGCTTCAGCTTCACGGCACTTGAAAAGTGTTCAAATTTTAGCAGTGGCCTTAGAGGATACAAAGCACGACTGCCAGCTGCCAGCCGCACCTTAATATCCTCATCCACACTGTTATCGTGAGTGATAAGAGAACCCAAATATTTGAACTTCTTCACTCCCTCAAACGTGTGGTGGCCACTACTAAAATCTAGTGTGCCATTGTCTCTATAACCAGAGATCATGTATTTCGTATTGGACTCATTGATCTGAAATCCAACTGAAGCTGAAAACTCTACAAGCGGATCAAGTATTTCTTTCACTCCGTTGCAATTCAGTTCAATCACGCATATGTCATCTGCATATGCAAGCACCTGATTGGACTGGCGATGTAAGATGTTGCGCTTGGGTGTGTCAGTTTTACGAAAGATGTACTCCAACATGAGATTGAAGAGTATCGGGGACAGAGCATCTCCCTGCCGAACACCCGAGTTAACTGCAGAAATTGTCGATAGCCTGTTCTCAACTTTAACACATCTATTTAACAAACAAAATTTAAAAAAAATTTAATTCATTAATTGCTCAATTTTACATTTTTGAATTTAAACATTCTCAAATTTATTTTTAAAAGAGTTTTGGAATATCTAAATTTGTTTTAAGAATTATTGAAAATTTTGAAATTAAAAAATATAAATTTTTAATATTTTTAATTTTGATTTTTTTTATTTGTATAGAAATATCGGAATTCAATAAAATATTTTTAAATTAAGGATACATTTTCTAAAATGGGGTTATGTTTTTTTAATAAATTTAGGAAATTTCGTGCTCTAGAATTTAAATAATTTACGTTTGGGTAATTAACAAGAAAACTTAAGAATTAAGTAAATTGTAAATTTAAATTTTTATATAAAGCTCTTAAAATTGGTACGAACTGACTCAATTCAGAGACTTTGTAACTGTGTACCCAAATATAACATAAAAGCCAAAATTACAGGACGTGTTAAAAAATTATAAAAATAAAAATTAGTCTTTTTTGGCGAAATCCATTATAAGAAAATCTAACTTATGCGACTTTAAGAATTGTTCGGCAGTTTTAAGTAAGATTCGAAGGAGCTTTAAATAAGTTTTGTGTGAGTTTTGAATGATTTTTGAATTAGTGTTAAGTGAGTTTAATTTGTTTAAATTAACTGGATATTTTTTGGATTAATTTGGATAATTGGATTTTATAATTTGAGGTGGTTGCATTTCCGAAATTGCAAGTTCATTTAATTTGTTCTTTGCCCGTGTTACGTCTAATTCGTAGGCCATTGGATCATGGTTATGTTGTGTTGGTTCTTTTTTAAGATTGTGTTCGCTTGTATTACAATTTACAATTGTAATGAGTCGCCCTTCGCACTTGTAATTTTTTCATTTGTCACAAACACCCCAATAATTTACGTTACCAACGGTGTTGTCTAAATTATAGCCATATCTATTACAGAAAACCTTGTCTTTCATCTTATTAGATTTTACAAAGTGTAAGATACTCATTTTGCAAATTATAAAATATCTTTTGTCTATTGTCACACAGCAAAAAATTGTAATATAACAGTCACGTTCAATGACACATTTACAAATAAATATTGCAATTATATAAAAATATGCTAACTACGAGATTCGAGCTCTATCAACAGTAATACTTGAATTTGTATTTACTGATAGAACAGCATAAAACAATGACGGTAATAAAATTATCGATAACAATAAAAGGTCTCGCGCTTATATGAAAATATAAACCTTCTAAAACTGTTCAAAATAAACCAAATTAGTGAAAACCTACGCGCGCAGGTTTTGACTAATTCGGTTTTATTTTGGACAGTTTTGGGATTTTAAATTTGGTATTTTGATTTTTTGGGATTTAGTTTTCGGTTAATTTATTTTAGATAAATATTTTTTTTGAGATTATTGCTTTCCAGTTTTTTGTGATTTGGGATTTTTATTTTCGGGATTGGCTTTTGGTTTTTTTTTTCCCTTATCACTACCAACCCACCTTTCGCTCCGCCCGTATTTACTGCGCGAAGATTTGGTTTTATTTTGGGCAGTTTTGGGATTTTTACTTCAGACATTTTAATTTTTGGGATTGTTGCCTTTGAAAATAGCTTATTTATATATTTTCCAGAGTTTTTAAAATTTTAGTATTTGGCTATTTTAAATTTTATTTTGTGAGTTTTGTTATTTTGAGTTTTTGTTTTGGTAATTTTTAGATTATTATACTTGTCTTTGTTTCGAAAATTAAAAAATGATAAATCTTATCATGCAAAATTAATTGAGAAAGCGAGGGGGCTCTGTAAATTTAATATCCCGATAATAACCCCGAAAAATGAGATATTGTATTTTCGAAAATTTAACTTTTCGACAATTTTATTTTTGACATCGTATTTTGCTTTCTACAAAATTTTGAAAATTCTAAATTTTTAATTACAATTAGGTACGTGATGGACATTACCTATAAACGAAATTCAAAATGAAATTTGACGGTAATAATTCTGTATCTTAGCTCGAATATGATGATTATATTATAATTTTATTGATTCAATTAATCCAAAGTGAAACGATTATTTACTTATGATTCAAACGAGGTTGTTCTCATGGCGATTTGTAGATCACAAGTAAAACAAAAATCGATATTGTTGTAAATTTAATTTTCCAATTCTGTAATTTCAAAATTTCACACACCAAAATACGAAATCAAATTTGACGAATACTGAAGTTTAACTTGATTTTGAAAATTTAAAATTTCTTAAAACTTGCAAATTTACTGTAGTTTTTAGATTTTTTAATTAAATTTGAAAATTTGAAAAATTCTGTAACCGAATATTCTGAACATAATATTTAAAATTCGAATATATTTTTATGGTGGACATTTTTTGAATTTTACGGAATTCTTCCAATTTCTCAAATGTTGAAGTGTCACATAATATCGAGCAAATATCGGACTATATTCGTCTTTTGATTTTTCAATGAAGCAAAGTGCATCATTCAATACACATATTGCTTGTTATTAATATGGCTGACATAACTTTCTAACATAGTCTATGCTTTGACCATTCCAGAAAAACTCGTTTATGTATGGGTCTTTTGATTTTTGTGTAACAAAATTATTCAATTTAGCAATGTGCAAAATTCGATATATATATTGCTTATTATTTATACGGACGATCCCAGGGACCGGTCAATTGATATTCATTCCAAAAAGAGGTCATACTTTAGGCATTCCAGAAAAATCGGTCTTAATCGGTCTTTTGATTTTTGATGAACAAACATTTTTAATGTAGCAAAGTGCAATATTCGGATGTTCATTTTACCTATTATTCACATGATCAACACCAGAGACTTACCATTTAATAATTATTGTATACATTGTAAACTGTATATGGAACAAACTTTGAATCAAGGAAAGTTCGGAATTCGACTTACATACATTTTCTTGTATTTCAACTTTTGTTTCAAAAATCAAAATCCGCCATTTCTTAGTTTTCGTTTGATGTGACCATATTAAAGTTTAAATCATGTCAATAAATGTGAGCCCAAAAAACTTAGTCATAAAAGAAAAATTATCTAAAATTTCACGCGCACATCTAAAAATGCGTACCAAAATGATGGTCTCTTTGATACTCCGCACCCACTATTGAATATAAAATTTCGATAACTTTTATCATCCATCAAAAATATTTTATAAATTTAACGCTAATCATCAACCTTCCACCTACATGAAATTCGACAAATTAAAAACTCTATATATGTATGTATACAAATTTAAGTGTACATATAGTTACGAGTTCATAAACCTTTTCGTATTATGTCTTATTTATACTTCGAGAAACTATCAGGTAAATTTTTATAAAATCGACATACAGATAGACTAGAAAAACATTAGAGCACAATAATAAAATATCATCAACAAAAATTGATGAGCATACAAAATCACAGCTAATGAAAAATTTAAATTTTATTCCATCATGTGATGTAGACTAGACGTTTATTATAACGACACTTTACAAGCCATTACTATATAGACATATGTATTTACATATACTATAAAATTATAACGATCATCCGAAACTATGAAGATTTATGTATTTTGATACTTTTTAGTTGAGACTATTATTGCACGATGATGATGTAATTACTATGCATCATTCTTCTTAAACTATAAAAACAAAATGCTGATTCATCTTCAACTTCAACCGTATAATGTATGTATGTACGTATATAGAAATTAAAACTCTCTATATATTCAAATTTACTATAATATAGTTTTATAATATCTAACCGTTATTTCCAGTAGGATGTTGAAAATATATTATGTATATAGTGTCGCTTATATATACATGTATGTACACATATTACGAGATGAATCAGTAAATTCGTGTAAGATGATTTTGGTGACATACATATACATATTTCCGTTCTTACCCAACAAAAAATATCAATTTACATTGAAAGCTCTCAAAAAAGCTCTGATTATAAAATCTTGATTGATTTTTTTTTTTATTTGTGCAACTTGAGGTTAAACTAATTAATTTTGACATTTTATATATGTAGATATATTAATTATGTTCAGTTTAACAGGTTTTCGTCGAATTTGACTGCATAGAAAATAAAATCGTTGACGATCTGTTTAAAAATTTTAATTACGTTTACATTTTGTGTCAAACGATTACAACAACAACCACCAATTTATTCAGTATGCTAATTAATTAATTTTTTTTTTGTTTTTTTGAAAAAATTATTAGTCAATATATTTACATATATACCTATCGATACAAATATACATTGGGGATCCAATGGTTTATAAATTTAAATTGGGTTGTGGGTGTTGGTTTGGTTTTTGTATATATGTATGTATACGTATATATTTCCATGGCATCCATTTAACATTTTTAATTAATAACGAAATGCTAATCCCACAAACCGTTTATGTGGATTAGTAGCTATTTCGGAATATGTTATAAACATACTCGTATATATACATATGTGATACGTATAGCTATTTCTAAATTTTTATTTTTATTTTTTTATGTAACCGCATCGTTTATGGCTTATGCCATCAAAATTTAATTGTTTAAAAAAAAAATTTATGTTCGCATATAATATCTCTTCTCAAAAAAATGTTGACCGCGCACTCGCTCTGCTTTGTGTGAGATTTTTTCAGAATGCCAAAACTAATTTAGGTGAAATAAAATTTTTAATTTATGTTATGCTTATCCAAAATGGCATATAAGAATTGAAATCGTTAATATTTTCATGATTTGATTTTAGTTGTATATGACATTTACGAACGGAAATATCACATTATGTTATTATATTGAGAAATTAGGTCGTAGTTTGGAGAAAAAAATCTCAACTTGACTATTCTTGGTATGGTTAGAAAGGTCAAGTAGACAAATTTTCCTTCGAAATTGGATCCAAATGTGATTTTTATTTATGTTTTATATAAATATACCATTTATATTTGTTTTTGATTTATTCACTTAAAAAGCTTTATATTCAATAAACGAATCAATTAGCTCCGTTTACAGCACTTTTTGAAATCAATAATCGGAATCTAAAAAATAATAAATTCTGAAAGTTTGGGTATTAAGATATTTAAAATGTTTACTAAAATCTTAAATGATATCATATTTCTCAAATATATAATAGAATAGCGTTAATAATAATTTGACAATGGTGTAGTAAAAATTTAAATACAATATTAATATATATTTATTAACGATAAAATTTAAAAAAAATTTAATTCCTAAATTTGCTATACTTTGACATTTTAAATTTGACACGCTTAGACTCTTATTTCAAAATTGTTTAATCACTGAATTCGAAATTTAGTTAGAAGAAAATTCAAATTAAAAATTTGAATTCTGATATTGAATTGATCAAATTAATGATTAAAATTTTTAAATATTTTGACATTTCAATATTCCAAATATGTAGGTTAAATAAGGTTGAAGTGGCTAATTTGATATACTTTGACCGATGGCGGTCCATATTCCCATTCTTCTTTATTGGAACCATTCAGACCTACTTAAGTGGCATGAGATATCTCGCACTATACAGTTTCGGTTGTCCATACTGTAGGGGGAGTGAACTAAAGTATCTTCTCCCTTATTATTATTACAGCTTCTACACACTTTATTTACATTTAAACATTATCGCATGTTCTTCAAAAGGTATTATTATTATTATTATTATTAAAATTGGCTGGAACCCACGAGGATTCCGCACTCAATGCCAGAAAGGCCCATGGTGCAAACCTAGGATTCTATCCCAATTCGCAAACGCGCACTGCTGCCTTCGCAAACCGAACAAGTTTAGACCAAGGCAGAGAAGACAACTGATCTAAATTTAAAGACCTAAAGTTGAATATCTGAATTCGTATAGAACTGAAAGCAGGACAACTGCTGACGAAGTGAAGGCAGTCATCAGCTTCCTCAAGGCAGTCCTCGCAAATAACATCATGAGCTAACCGCATATGATGTAGATGATCTTTAAAACGACCATGTCCTGTAAGAATCGCTACCAAGATTCTTTACTGGTTCTTTTTTAAAGATAAAGCATACTTCGTTGACCTCAAATTGGAATACTTCGCCTTACGACAACTAAAAGTCTCAAGCCACTGAGACCTTAGGTCTTTTAAGGCGTAGTCCTTCATCACTTTCTTCCCGTAGTTGAAAGAAACAGGAACCGCTGGTTCAGGACCAACAAAAGTCAATTGGGAGCCAGCTTTGGCTAAACAATCCGCGATCTCATTGCCTGCGATGTCACAATGAGCCGGTACCCACATGACCGTAACTTTATTGTTAGAACAAAGAAGGTTCATGAAACGTTTACATTCCTTGACGAGTTTAGAAACAGTCAAGGGATTTCTTAAAGAGTTAAGTACAGCTTTACTATCTGTACAAAGTAGAATACTTTTGTTTTTAAAAGCAAAATTTAAAGCCTCAATAACACTACGTGTCAGCTCTATAAGTTCCGCCTGAAAAACAGTACAATGCGAACCAAGACTACCGAAAAGTCTCAGATCCGTCCAAGCACAGTAGATTCCAAAACCTGCACTGAGGTTAGAACGAGAGCCATCAGAAAAAAAGACTATGGACTCATCTAATTTATCAATAAAATCCTGCGAACTCCACAAATCTCTCGAAGGATAAGCCACCGAGAAAAGATTAGAGAATTGAAATTCGGGCAGTAGTCTGTCATTAACCATATCGATTTCTGGTAAACATGACGAATAATTTTTAAAAATTTGTCGATGTCCTACGATAGAACCGAAAATATTCCATGCCCCAATGCACCTCAGACGATATGCTGCAGAACAAGCTGAGCCTAAAATAAAGGTGCATAATCGAGGCAACGAAAGAATTGATTCCATAGCAAGAAGTGGGGTCGATGACATAGCCCCAGTTATGGCTCTGCAAGCCAGACTTTGTAGACCATTAAGCTTGGCTACAGAAGCCTTTAGCTTAACCACTGGCCACCACACAATAGAAGCGTACGATAGTAGCGGTAGGACCAGTGATTTATAAATGAAGGAAAGCATCCTAGGGCTTAAACCCCACGATTTCCCAAAAGCTCTTCTACATTGCCAAAAAATGGCAATTGCTTTTTGAAGTTTATAATCCAGGTGATTCTTCCAGGAAAGTTTACTATCCAGGACCTGATCACATTTAGTGATCGTTCTCCCAAAAAGGAAGGGAACAGATAGTTCAAGAGTATTCCTCTTCCTTGTAAAGACAATTAAATCAGTTTTAGAAGGGTTAACGTGAAGACCCTTTTCAACGCACCATGCCTCCACAATAGTTAAGGCATGCTGAGTTAGGTCGGATAAGACACTGAGATATTTGCCTGACACTGTCAAAACAAGATCATCAGCGTAGCTCTGTGCAATGTGAGCCAGATTGCTGCAGCTTTACCAGTAACTCGTCAATGACCAAGAGCCACAGCAGAGGTGAGAGCACACCTCCCTGAGGACAGCCTTTGGTAACCTTAACAGAAACTAACACCCCATCCAGCTCCGCCTCCACAGTGCGAGACTTGAGCATGGATTCAATCCATAAGATTATGGTGCGATCAATACCAAAATTGGTACAGGCAGTAGTGATCGTAGCAAACGAAGTGCTATCGAAAGCTCCCGCAATATCCAGGAAAGTACCCACTAGAAACTCCTTATTATTAAGAGATTTTTCAATCCTGGTTACAAGTTCATGTATGGCGGTTTCACAGGACTTACCGACTCTGTAAGCATGTTGCATGTTACTGAGTGGGGAGGTGATTAGAAAATGATCTCTAATGAATCTATCGACAATTCTTTCCAGAGCTTTAAGGAAAGTTGAGGATAGACTAATAGGCCGAAATGACTTAGGATCCGTATAATCGGACTTACCAGCTTTCGGGATAAAAACAACTCTACTTCTGCTCCAAGAACTTGGAACAGTGCTAAAAGCAATACACGCTTGAAAAAGGTGGAGCAAATGATCCTGAATTAGAGGAAAGCCCTGCTGAAGTTCAGCAGGAAAAATACCATCAGGGCTGCCAGCCTTATAAGATGCGAAGGAAAATAAGCTCCATCGCAAGACATCACGATTGATCAGCTTGTGAGCCATACTCCAATCGGGACTTGCAACAGACGTCCTATTGAGCTCGGCAGCAACATCATCCGAGTTGACGATATCACAACCAGGAAAATGAGCCGAAAGGAGCAGTTCACCAATTTCCTTGTTGGAAGAGGTAAGCTGTCCGTCCGGTAGACGAAGAGAATTCAGTTTACACGCACTGTTCTTAGCTAAAGCTTTATTCAGTCCAGCGACAGCAGATAGGCTATTGATTTCCTCGCAGAATTTCAACCACGAGGCTCTTTGAGCGGATCTTAAACTTCTTTTATAATCCTTTTGTGTTAACAAGAAGTTATCCCAATCAATCTGTTGCTTAGACCCTCAAAAGGTATAGTAAATATTCCTATGATTGTTCTAAATTCTCGTCTATTCAGGAAGATTAATATATAGGAGCGCTAAAATTCCAGATTCAGCCAAACTTATCTTACAATCCTATATATGTGAAACTGCTAGTCGATACCTTACATTTGTTTTACAAAGCCACCGCCTTTTTTGCCATACAAGTTTCCTTTGAGATCCGATAAAGATGAATAGCAACGCTACCTCTCGATGAAAGAGACAATGATTCCATCAGCAAACTGATTGGCTGCCTCAACCAAGTCAAAAACTCTTCGATACCTTTCACCTCAGCCCGATATACGCTGCAGTAATCAGGCATACTAACGGTGATATTTACATTCAGTTTATCACAGAAGACTCGCGCTCTTATTTTGCTGTCTAAATTAGGCCCGTTCGTGAAGAACTATATTGCTTCGATTTTCATATTGGGCGATTAACTTTGATTTAAACTTTTAAAAATTCAAATTTCGTTGTTCTCTATCAAATTTGGAGTTTTATTTTAAATTTTGGATGTTCTGAAATGAAATTTTCACTCATATTTTGAATAATGAATGGTTTAAATTTCGAATAAAGTATTAAATTTCAGTGTAACTATTTTTACAAAGTTATATTGTGTTAAACCGAATTCAATAAATATCAATTTGGAATTGCAAATTTAATTAATATTTGATAAAGTTAAGGTACCTATTGGTAGTTAACGAAATTTTATTTAATTTTCAATTCAACTTATCTAAAATATTTAAATTTAGATAGATTTCTAGTATTTTGAAATGTCTTCGATGTTTTGTAATTTTGATTTCGAAACCGATTTCAATTATGTGGTATGTTTCTATGTTAAAATCAATATCAGGATGAAAAAAATAGGCAAATCGCATAAATTATTTTGTTCATCTCGGATTCTTTCCTTCCACAAAATATTTTGTCAGAGATTCTTTCTTGAACTTCTACTTAGCAACAATTTCCAGATATTTTGAATTAGTCTGGCGCCGATTTCACAGTTGTCCCACTAACATGGAGCGTGTTTTAATCATAATTATAATCTCTACCGAATCTCTAATTAGTTAGTTAAAATAATTTCAAAAAATTGTAAATTTAGTTCAGACACAAACAAGTTTTTTGGTTAAGTCACGTTTTTGGTGAATATTTCACGTAGGTATTTGTTAGATATGTGTTATTAGCCCTCGCAGCACGAAGTGATACGAAAATACATCCTTAAATTATTTTATTTTTTTATAGCTCATATCAAATTTTTCCATTATATTTTTATTATTGAAAGATTAAATAAAATAAGTAAAAAAATTTAATAAAATTTGAAAAGGCAAAAATTCAAGATATTTTATCGAATTCAAAGTTATATTAAAAGGATCAAAAGTGATTATAGAAATGAAACCATATTAATTCCGAGTAGACCACACATACCTATGTAAGTGAATCAAAATTCAATAATGAGAAAATGAAACAGCTCTTCCTAATGACCTTTAATAATGTTAATTATACGATGGTGTGGTACCTATCATATCTGTTCCAGATAGACCTCTATCAATCGCTGTAAATTAAGATACAATGATGGACGTGGAATAAAAACGATTGAGTGTTAATCTATTTTTCAAAGTAAGAAATACTTTATTTTTATTTAGTTAAGAAACAAACCAATATTTGAAAACTGTTTTTTCTGGACTAACTTCCCATCCGTGAATATTTCGAAATATCGAATTTGGTATTATGTGGAATTTTTAATTTAATATTTATTTTAATCCAATTCTCTACTGGTCGCGTAGAAATCCAAGTTATTAGTTGTATACACTTGTCATTTGGTATTCATGTCCTGGTGCATTTTTAAACTATATTCTTCAGTCCAATCACCATAGGAGCTTCAATCACGTTTTTTGCATCACTTCTCGTACAATTTCCACCACATTAAGAACCTTTATTAACTGTCTCCATAGAACAATTTTTAGATATTTAACTGCCCCTGCCACTTCAATATTTCATATTGTCTTAAGGAAGCATGCAGTTATAAATAATAAATCATATATAGCTTCATTCAGTTATTTAAACTTTCGACATCATTATTCCTGAAATCTTGAGCATTGGCTTCACTTCCCGCATGGAATTTATTACCGAAGTAATTAAAATATACAATACCATAATGGCTACTTTAACATTCACGTTGTGGAACGTAGTACATTGCTGATATATATATTTTAAAGTTTCCAGACCACGCCTTAATGCAGATATTCTTTACTTGGAAGGGGACTTTTTCATAAGACGTAAGGTGACTTCTTTGGCTCAAAGTATTTTAACATTCTTTAATCAACACAGCTGTTAATTTATATATCCTTTTCTCATTATTATGTCTAAACTACGTACCTCAGCAAGGCCGTTTGCATTACTTGTCTACTTGAGCCTATATAGCCATTTTGTATTTTTTTCCGACTATCGTTTTACAAGCTCAAATTTTGCAAACTTTCAATGAGCTTGTTTAAAGCTGTTGCATAGAATTTGTTTTTTTATAAATATGTATAGGTGAACTTATATAGTGATTCACGGATAGTATCTATTTCAAACAAAACTGTATAGTTGATTTTGGTTGTTCCACTCACTGCCTGTAAATGACTAATCCTCCATTTCAAATTCTATAGATAAATCCTTTATATATTTTCGTGAGATTTACATCATAATAGTGCTGCTTATATGTTTGCCCCGATAAACTTTTACGACATATGATTTTATGTTCAATGATTTTGCATGGAAGCCTCTAGCAGCAAATGGATTGTGTATATCATTTGTGTCGTTGAAAGTTATGTCAATTTAGCTATATAGTTGCAATATATTCCCTATCCGATCTTTTTGGCTATATATACCCTATCCGATCTTTTCGAACAGCATTTCATCAAATACAATAACAATAAAAATTCTCCAACTATTATTCAAATGTGTAGAGGTGTCAATAATTTATGGCATCAGAGCAGTCAGCTCTTTTATTCTAAAGTTGGAACCTTTAACGTTGTTCTATACCTCCATACAACTTTTTTTAAGAAACGTCAAATTTTGTCGTGATCTGCGTAAATCTGTCGTCAGCACCAATTTTTCGTCGTGAATGCTAACTCGTTCGCGCCTTGAATAGGTTGGTCCTTATATTGATAAAGTCCTTATGAGTGTTTTCCAATTCTTTGCACAGCTTTTTAAATAAATGTGATTGCAACAGTTTTAAGGCCTTATATGTTCATACTATCCGTACTCTTTATTAAAAATTGATCGAAGTTTATTAAAAATTGATCGAAATTATAATTTATTTGCGATTAAACAAAAATTGAATCTTCTAGTCCACTCTTCCATGCATGCATTTTTCGTGTGCTTCCAAATGAGAGCATTAAAGGTCGATTAAAATTTGATGTTGAGGTATTTATTTTAATTTATTATTATTTATACGTTTTAGTAAATGATATTTTATAAAAATCAAAATTATCGATAACAAATTTTAGTCGACCTTACCCAGCTTACACAAGGTAAAACACACGAAAAGTGTTCGTCCACTGATACAAGATAATTGTTCGTGCACTTTACTACTCGTATATGTGAGTACATGAAAAGGTCGACTAAAATTTGGTATCGAGAAATTTTAATATTTTTGCATATCATGTTGGCTACTGTACGTGTTGCCACAGACCGCTACTGCATTTAGCCAGTACTGCGGCCTCTACGGGGCCAAATCTAATAAATTTAGTTCGCTAATAAATAATAAAAGAAATTTAAACTCGTCAATTGGAATTGACTTATGTAAATAAAAAGTTTACAGGAATAGTTTTTCAATAGAAATTGGTACTAAGGAAAAAAAAATCGAAACCTGATACCTCACATTAATTTTTTAAGCAATAAATGCAGCTAGAAAATACACTGTCCTCGGGTGCTACCCTAGTGAAGAAAATCTTCCAACATATGATTCTTAAAATTATTGAAAAGTTTCAATGGATTTGCAGGATTACAGTGACACAATATTGTTACAAATAATGATCTCAATGAACCGGTTAACATATGATTACTCGCTTCTAATAAACAGTTGTGCACCTCTGCGGTATCGATGATCAAAATTCTTGCTCGAGCTGCTTCTTTAGGATGTGTCAAACTAATAAAAGTTTTTAAACATTCATAAGATATTGCTTCGGCTCTTTTAACAGAAAGAAGTAGTAATCTGAGATGGTACAGCTCAATATCTCTTGGAGAAACTGATAAGATTTTGCCGATACTTTTTATTATTTTCAAGTACATAGTGCATTGGCATATCTTGGTATAAAATGAAATATAAATTGATCAGCACGTTAAATTTAGATCGAAAAAAGCAGTAAGAGTGGTTCTTCTAACAGTTTCACGTATAGTAATGCGTTTTCTATATTGAAAAGAAAATTGATGTCCCTCTCTAAGATGGATGGACAACATGGCAACATTGTGTGGCTGGTCATGTATGGGAAGCTCTTGAAGTTGCTGCTTCTTGCCAACTTATATAACGACAATTTAGAAATTGAGTATTTTCGTCATATTGAACCACATCGTGGGAGTTATTAATATCATCCACCTGAACGCCAATTCGGATACAATCATGTCCTTTTGTGATATGAGATGGAGCACAACTCCACATTACTATGCGCGTAATATTTTAAGCTCAAAAATCGATTGTAGAGAACTATAAACCGATTATCAAGTGGTATATTTGAGCGTGCTATAGTGGCAGAGACTCAGAACTCTGTGGGGGGCGCTTTTTGTATTTTGGATAACTATCCATAGATATGTCAGTTTTAGTGCAAAACATTTTAGGAAATTGTTTAGAACATTTTCCTTCTACCATACAAACACAGTTGGGATTTAGTATTCCACATGGACCATGAATTCTGTGTTGGAGAATTAATTCACGTGCACTATTATCACGACGTATGTTATTTACATAGTCTAAGAGACCTTTATAAGATTCTACACGTATACCGCTTTCTGATTTGACCGGATAAAATTTAACCTATTCGCTTCTATGCGTGCATAGTCGTAAAATAAATACTGCTGGAATAATTTACCACCACAATATAAAGGACCAAATATTGTTCGACGAATTGCGAATCTTATAATGTGAATAGAATTGTAAAGTTGTAATTTTGCTGTTACTGGATTAAACGGCAAAATCTAAATTTGCAGTGCAGATATTACCATCTCTATCTGGTACAAAAACTGTTGCAACGTCGTCAGTATTTCTTGGCGCATTATAAATACGTTGGTCGTCATGAAGGTTCCAAGTAAACAATAATGATGGCATTTGCTATCTCGCATGTACATCTCCCAGATTCTTGCAACTTTGGGCATATGGAGACATAGTTGATATAGTATGCATAAACTGTTGATATAGTACGCATAATGCTTTTATTACATTTTTGATTGGCTGGGTTGTTCATGCGAATATTTACAACTGTGTCGGTGTCATACATAAACAATTCGGTGTAAGATAAACTTAAACCACGATCTTGGTAATTATCGGCATTTAATGATAAATATTTTAAATGAATACACGCTTCCCGACATATCTTGTCGAATATGCTGCTTAATATTTTTGCTTTTATTGTCAATACCAACAAATAGTTCCTTAATTTCATTTGGATGTTACTGCTTATCGATAAATTTGACATTTGCCTTGATGACAACAAATACTTTTATTTTCAGATCGTTCTTACTTTTATTTGTTTTGTTTCCATTTAAAAAGACGTATTATGTCAGAGAGGTTTAATATATTCTATCGGTTTCATACTTGTTGAAACCGGATAAATCTCTAGTTTTTTTTTTTGGGCAATGTTAGTATAGGTGAAGTTATTTTATTTAGAATGAACTGTGGATTTATTATATTTTTTTATTCCCATAGGACCTAATTATATGCCTGGTGGCAGCTTAACATTACATATTTTGATTAATTAATTCCTGTGTTTTGCAATAATCTTCGGCACAACTTAAATACTGAAAGTTACAATTAAAAAATGTAAAATGTACCTACAGAATACAGTACATACATTCCATATAAGCAACTCAATTGAACCAATTCTACCAAAAAAAAAGTCCAAATTTAATTAAAGATCAGATTGAAGTTTTAAAAATAATTAAACAGTTTTATTTGTTAAGATTAGATCATTATTAGTCGTTTCAGTACTGATTTTTCTCTGATTCTAAACGCAGAAAAGAAAGTTCGTTGCTCGGAAGATTATTTTCCTCTGCCTATTCTCCCATTATTGATGTTAAAATTTGTGTTTTCATCTTCCGTAGGGGCCTCTTCGTTTTTGATCCTTTCCTTTTTAGATATATGATTATATTCTTCTATTTCAAAAGCCACGTTTCTCTCGTTGCCACCAATTAGTCCATTATTTGTAAGTTAAATTGTGAACTCCACCATGGCGATATTATTCTATTCCGTTAAATAATCGGCATGTTGAATTCAATTTCGACATTCGATGAAAACAAATGTTTAAATGAAGTTTTACCGAATGACTGCGGGAAAAGCTCTTTGAAGCCTTCAACAGTGAAAAACGCCCCGTCTCTTAAATTGACTTGTTAAGGGATATTTCGACTTCTTTAAAAACCTCTAAAAATTATATCAAATTTCTGCGCCCCTGTTGCATTTACACACGGCATACTGGTAATTCTTTCCTTCATGACCTTCCTTCCAGGCTTTAATAAAACGGTAGCGTTTGTTTGTTTTGTGCAATCCTTCGTATACAAGATCAGTTTCGTCACAGTTATAGATATGTTCCGGTAAAAACCTATTTTCTGCTTGTAACTGCAGTAGCAGTATCAACATTACAGGAAAGTTTTTCACTAGATACATCGTCCGTGTCGTTTTTTAACTATATCGAGCCATCCATTGCTGGCTAAAAATTCGTGTCAATTGGTTGCGGGCCATCCCCCACACCGCGATGTTTGCTCCCTTATATAGGTAAGCCACTGCATTCCTTAAGCAACGACACTTACTTTTTCTCTAAATATATGTAAATGTTTGTACCTTGCAAACGAACAAGTGTTGCCCATGCCCTCATTCTGCCTAAAATCGGATTTATTAAATAGGAATCTGTCAAGGATACATATAGGTTAATTTACCTATACCGTTTTTCCCTTTCTGATAGAGCAATCAGATAGCCAATACTTCTATTTAATAAATCTGATTTAGTGAGATTTTCGAGTTTAGCCGCTTAATGGAAACATTCCGGGGAAATTTCGATTATTTTGATTTTTAATATTTTTGAAACTGTTTTGAGATATGTTTACTTCATTTCAAGGCTGGTCAGAAGTTTACCCATAGGAGAATTTTCATATTAAAATAGAATAGTCTGCCGGCGCCCATGGATAAAAAAGTTATGTTCTTACTTAATCCCATGAATAATTAATTTTAAAGACCGTCATTCAAACAAGCTGTTAGTCTAAATCCTCCTGCCCATCTGGCCACTAAATGTTATATCTTACTGTTGCATGATTGGTGGAAAAAAATAATTTACCATCAAAAAAACAAAAAATCGTATACAAAATTCATGACGTTGTTAAATATAGTTTCTTCGTATTATTGAATTTCACCTGCGATTTAAAAAACCAACACTATAATTATCCACAAGAATGGCTTTACCATCGTTTTCTTTATAAACTCGTCTTTATTAAAAAAAAAAATCAAACCATATTTTTCAACAAACATAAAATAACTCTTGTCAACAATAACATATAATATTACACCTGTACAATTTTACAGGTATGTTGTGATTGAAAAATAAAAGAAAGATGAAAACATAATTATGTTCAATATAATAGCACTATCAGGAAATAATATAATTATGTATGTATACATGTATGTACATATGTACGTACATAAAATGACATTTTTTGTATGCATGTACTTCTAATAAATTCAGCTTATTACTATTATTATTACTATTAGTACATATGTAGATTTCAAGTTTCCCATCAAGTTTTAAGTGGTGAAAAATTATTATATAATTTGTTGTTGTGATTTGTAAATACATATATATATGTATGTATACTTGAAGAGTATATAGCATACAAATTAAACAATTGACTTAGACATACTATACTTACGTACATACATAGTAAAATAAATCAATATATGTATGTACTGTGTTGATATACTTACTCGAACATTACTTTGATTTTTAATTACCCACTGAATTATGTATTGGATTTGATTGAAATGGAAATATAGATTTTTTTCCCCGATTAGGCAACATTACAAAAAAAAAATGGTTTGGTTTATAACAAATTATAGTATTTAATGTTCTAATACGGGGAAGGCCAGCATTTACGAAAAATTTAATTAATTATCGAATCCCAAATTGATCAATAATTTATATATACGAGTAGTTAATATTAAATAAGGTGTGGTTGACTGTATATAGAATGAAGTGTTTCGTTCCAAAATTATATGCACTATCGTATAGCGATGACACATAACCTTTCGATAATAACGTACATGGCATTCAACCAAATTTGAATATGTGTTTATGTATTCGTTTTAGAAATACATAAAACGAAGGACTTTATACTAGATTTATCGAACTCGAAAGATTATGTATAAGGCAATAACAACAGCAGCATAAATCCCAGAATAAATAATTTATAATCATAAAATAAAATTTATTACCATGGCGTCTACTCGTACACTACTACTATAAGCTGAATTAAAACTAACAAATTATGTATTAAAAAAACTTTTGTAGTTTTTCAATGTGTTAAATGTTTAAATTATTTAAATTCAAAATTAAGAACACAATTTTACGAATATAACATATTATATGTTGAAGTTGGTTATTTTTATGTGTATTTAAATTTACATATTATGTATAAATATTTCATTTGCAAATAATAATTTAGAAAAAAAACTTTTTACTTTACTTTTCTACTGTATACAGTTGGTTTTATCTTTCTAAGGCTTTTAAAACCGTTAAAACTACAGAGCAGATATACTTTTAGCTTTCGCTTTTTTTTGTCTTTTTGTGTCTCCCTCATGGAGATTATTGTATGTGGATATGTTTTTTCAACATAGAATTTATATTTACGTGGTGTTTTAATTCAACTTGAGACGTGCGCAGAATATTCTATTGGAACAATATCGTTTTTAGTATTTCAACGTACGGTGAATGGTCTGGACAGAAAACAGGGCTTCGTTCTCCTTCAATATCTCAATTTGTTTCACCAACTCTAATTCGGTACCGTATCCATTGAAGGCGTGCAGCTTAATTCAATAATTAGTTGCACTTGTTTGCGAATATTGCTGCACATATGGTATGAAATCATTTTTACTTGCTGTAATATTTGACAATGGTTTTCGTTTTTCCTTGTCAATGATGCGAAGTGCTCGGAACAGGAACTGCACATATTAATGTGTATAGTTGTAATCCCATTGTGTACTCAGGGATATGCGAGGTAGATTACTCCGTATAATTGACCATGGAGCGAGATGTATTAAATTTCAAGGCACGGTTTTAGTCAGAGATACCCGCATTTTAATGGAAGTTATAAACTTTTTGTAAATATTTTTATCATAGTTGCTCTTTCTACGCTGAGACCTCTTTTATAACGTTTTATAACGCTATATATCGTTGTTTTGGGGAAATTTAATGATTTTGCAATGGATAAACCTGCCGCCAAAGATATTTCTAGTTATTCGTGTACAATTAATTTTCGATAATTTAATTCCATTTTTACTAACATTTTACTATTACTACCGATTTTAATGACGCTTTTCCAACAATCTTGATTAAAATGAAAATATTTTCTTTTTGAGAATTGTAGATTAAATTTCATTGAAGGAAATTTTATGAACTTGTCACCGCGCCCGTATTCCTTTGGTCCTAAAGAAATTTGTTCACCATAGCTAATTAATTTACAAAATCACTGTAGGAGTTGTGTACTCGACGGGTTCGTATAGAAAAAAAATATGGCGCATAAATATCGATCCCTTTGATTGAGGTGAATATTGTGGCTCGGAAAAGTGATTGATGCAGGTAATTGCTGCTGGATTAATTGCAACTCTTCTTCTAACTGATTCGTGGATAGTATATCCGGATATGGCTGCTAAGCTACGTCACTTAGTAAGCCTTGTTTCAATTTCTGTAGGTTCATTAGTGTTAAAAGCAATTCGAACATGCTTATTAGCACTGTCATGCATCAAAATTTGATTAGATATTAGTTGCATCGAAAACGGGTTTTAGATGCAGACGTTGTATTGAATAATATTTAACTACCAATAACAACGAAAAATAGGTTTCGTTACAAGTTCAACAAACAAACAACATGGTGACACTATAATTGTATCGAATTAATTAGGCGTCCGTTTTAATTTGATGCAATTTCATATTTGATTGGTCTTTACATATATGTATTTCCTTTCGCCTATAAAGCCTTTACTGTTCTCTTCACAAGCGGACTTGTTAAGATTCTCCAATTGGTAATTTGCAGAGCCATATGATGAACCTATTATATATTCCAGTTTGTTTTATGTTGTAGTTGGTGAAGATACTCGGAGGATCATCGTCTCTAAACATCCTGTGCCATTTTGTCGATTGTGGGCCGCTTTGTTCTAAGCACCATAATTCGTCAACAATTGTGCCTAGTGGCACTTTAACAGTGTCACTCATGCCCTGGCGTAAATGCAATTAAATCGAATGGATCATTGATTAGTGGTGTCAAGATAACATAAGTTCATCTCTTCAACGGTGAGAGTTGAATTCACCAATGCACGCTTTGATGTCCGTAACACATGAATTAAATTAAATTTTCCATTTAAGTATCAGAATATATGTGACGATGCGCACGTCCCCTTTTGGTGTCGATCAGATCACGATGTCAAGCGACTATCCTATACACTTTTTCTGAAAAAGATGTGAAAGGTCTAATAGCGACTAATGCTAAGAGTTCTGATTATACTTTTAGGAAAAATTTCAATGTCAGCGGAACCCGTTATTTCAGTCCCATAAATACAAACTTTTTCAACTCTCTAATATTTAGTAAATATTGAACTTCTGAATTTAAATATTTCCACATTATGCCGACTATTCGATTTCGTTAGTTAGGCCAACTGCTATCTTTGTGTATATGGGGAGATTTAATTCTATTAGTCTGTTACATTTCCACAGCATTTAGGAGTTACGTGAATTCGATCGACATTTTAAATTTTGTATGGCCAACTTTACAGATGTTATACACTTGTCTATATGTTCGAGTATAGCCGTTCAAAATTCTAACTTTATGGTGAATTCTAACTTTATGGTTTTGCAGAATTTCAGTGTTTTGAATAAATTTTACAATTCATCTTCAATCCATTGGATTTTTGTTATTTTTTCCAATTGAAATATTCAAATAGGCGACGAAATTGTTTAAATATTGATTTAATTAAATAATCATGATTGTACACTAGAATTAAACATTAGAAATAAGGAAATAAATTCTTATAATTCCTTTAAATTTTAAAATTTTGTAGATTCGCGAGTTTTTAAAACTTCGAAATATATACGAATTACCAAATTTGTATCCAAATCCTAATAATTCTATATAGACTCAAATAACAGCGATTATCTATGCTAGATACGAAATTTTAATTAAATGAGACCGAAATTGTAAGCTATTTATTATTATTTGATTATTATAAAATTTAAAATTCAAACATATTTTTTAAAAACACGAAAATGCAAAATCCTTTTTTTTTCGAATTGAGAAAGTCTTGAAACCTTGAAATTTCTTCAATCAAGGTTTGAATTTTGAAAAAATTTTAGATTCCAATTTATGAATTAAAAAATTTAAAATTATCTTTTATGTTTTTACTTGATTCACGATTTTAACTATCAATTTAAAAGGAATGAATCCTATTTCTAATTATTAAATTTCAAATTCCATAAGTAAATTTAATAAATTCATTGAAATTTCTTATAAAACCACTGGCTTCAAAATCCTGGCAGTTTTAATTTATAAAATCGAAGTTCCATAATTTCTAAAACACTGTAGAGGTTTCTACTCAACTATAGGACTTCACAATTAAATAATTCTTTCATTATTTAAATTATGAGTAATTTTCCGAATTTAAATTCAAAATTTTAAGTTCTATGATTTTTTATGTAAAACTTTTTTTGCTTTGTTTTGTGTATAAATTATTAGTTCCTAAAGTTCTAAAGAATAAAACGTTCTCCAACTCAGAACATTTGAACATTTAAATTTTTACTTGACAAATATCAAAATATTTATTTTTGGTATGATTGTGTTTGATAAAAAAAAATATCCATAAAAAATAAATTCCAGACGAATACTATGTTTACAGATTTAAACAGTAGAATTTCAGTAGAATTCAATGTTGACATTTTGCTGAAATTAAATAAAAAATAATCTATCCAGAATTAAAATTCTTAATTCAAATCTATACAAATTTCAAATTCAACAATGCCACAATCCTAGAATTAAATTTATAAAATTCAGAAAAAAATTCTTAAAATAATAAATTCTTATATAACTTTTCCCGATGCAATTAAATTCTAACATCTGAATTAAAAATGCCGGATTTTCTAATTCTGATTTATAATTTTTAAGTTTCATAATTAAATCGCAAAGGATTTTGTGTGCATACAAGATGCTAGATACTGAGGTAGTAACTGTTTGTATAAATCATCTTGCAATGTCGTATGCCTCTTCCGTAGCTGCATCGTCCTTTAGCTGTTGTTAGTATGCGTGCTTTATTCATGTGTGTCTGCTCGACCAGAGAACATAAAATAATTTATTTTTTGAAAGTATTTGTTGTTAGATCTCCATCAGTTTTCCGTCTTACTTAACTGAAGCCTAACCTGGTCCTGCTCTTAATGTTTCTATTAAGAGTTCTAATGTTCCAGTTTTTGTTTATTATTGTCTGCTAGCATTCGTTTCATAGAATACAAACACATACATTCATTAATTAGAGACTGTTTCGCTAGTGGATTCTGTACACGGCTGTCTTTAAATTGGCCATTCAAACCCGGAGCGTCCCAACACAAGCAGTTACATAATCTCTCTACGCTTGCTCGGTGAATACATTGTTTAATACCATATAGAAAATTTCAAATGGGGTATATATGATACGGGCGACTGAGGAGTTCAATTAAAGGTAAATGACAAGTGACTAGATACATAAGTATGTCCAAATCGGCAGACAAAATTTTCAATAAATTCTCTAGTAACTGAATCACTTTCTGGGACTCATATAGCTCATCATAACAACTGATAATTTTGTCAAATCATCTTGCATTGTATAAGTATAAACTTGAAGCCTTCATAGAAAGATGGTAAATAATATTAAAGAATACTTTTTCGAAACGGATTTTGGCCGCAGGACTGATTTTCATATGACATTTTTATATTGTTTAGACACTTTATTATTTTGGCAAACGTCATATATTTAACATTTTGTAACATCAAACGTTACGTTCATTTCTATATATGAATTTTTAAATAGATTATCTTTCAGTAACACTACAATTTCCCTTTGCTTTGTTCATATGCTTGAGGCAAAACTCATCCGATGGACTTGAACTATTGGTACTGGAATGATTTTAGATTTGCTTATTCATCAATAGGATATGTGTTACTATTTATAATGCTATTATGAGAAGACCTGGAAATTACATGTAGAATAGTATTTGCTGTATAAACTCCAAATTTAATTTTCTGAAAGGGATAAATGTACTCACCATCACTTTCTACATCGAGGTGACATAAACAGACCTTGCCGACTCTTTGAGTAATTTAGGCATTTTGGGGATTAGTAAGAGTCAAAGAAGAAATGCTACAATTTCATATTACTGTTAGAGTATCACACAGTATTTAGTGAGGAAATCTTGTTCTGATATACCTACCAGCAAAATTGATAGGTGTGTCGAATTTTCCTTATCATAAATTAAACCGCAACATAAAGAAATTTGAAATTTATGATTTTATTAAATTGCATTGAATTGGCTGTGGACATGTGTTTAGAAATTTTTTACTTCCATTCGACCAGACGTGTCGTCGATATCTGCTCAAGTGCCATTAGGTTTCCGATAGTTTATTTGGAGATGACTGGCTTGGTTTATCTTGATAAATGAAACCAATAAATTGACGTACTGTACGGCTTCGATTCAATGAGTTGCAAACATTTACTGTATTTTAATATGTATTTTATTGCATATTTGATTGTCTTAGCAACTGCATCTGTGAGGTTGGTAAATCGGATATGTAAATGTTCTAATGGTCAATCTTCAACCTTTAATTTTAAATTACTTTTTATTTCAAACCACTTATAATAATATTTGTATTTGACTAAATCATACGCAGGGCCAGATTATATTTTCGATTTTATTACATTTAGAAACAAGTCGAAATCTGCATCTGTCTCAACATGACAATAATTTATCAAGATTATTAGAGTTTCCATTAAAATCAGGAATAACCGTTAACATTAAATCTATTTAAATGCTGTGTTCAGCATTTTAACCGATACGACTATAATCAGAGCCACCTATATATACAGAGCCGTAAGGATCAGCCATGTTTTTTGTCGAGCTTTTTCTAGAGGAACTACTTTTTGCATTATCCCATAAGAATCAATGTAAAAATGACCATTTTCGAATTACTTTTCATCAATGAAAAGTTAATTCTTTCATTTCGATAAACACTTTGTTAAATGTATTCTATATTGAAGCATCACATATCTGAAAGTCAGAACCTTAAATCTTCTATTAATTTAATAAACATTAAATTAAAATTAAATATGAATTTATCATATTTATGTAAACAAGAATTTATTTGAATGTGTAGGTAAAATAAATAAATAAAACATATATTGTCATCCTTTCGATCGATGATTTTGTCTCTTTTTAACAATTAAACCTCACAGAGTCACAGCACACTTTTTCTTTTCTTAATTTCTCTTTTTCTATTGCGATCGCAGCATGCTCGAATAAAGCATTATTCTATTTCATTTTATACATTTGAAAATGTATCACCACATATTTCTATTTCGTTACCTCGTAGCGAAATCGGGAAAAGGGATAGAGTACAAAATTATTCTAATAGGCCGAGATCGCAATAGAAAAAAATCAAAGTTGGATTCACGAAATAGCGTAAAATTTAAAAAGAGAATATAAACATCGATCGATACAAAAAAAATTATGATGTTGACAATTTACTCCAATGTCATAGGGAGTTCCAATAACAGCTGCACTATTTGTTTAGAACCATCATTATGCACAAATACGTAACAAAACTTTACCAAAATAAAATAGAACCGTGCCAGAAGAACTGTGATAGTCATGGTGTTCCATTTATAATCTAAAATCCAAAATTTACGTTGAAATTGAAGTGAAATTAGTTTGAGATTTACTCCAACAAAATCATGCAGCTTTTATTGAAATACCCTTTAAGTATTTTATTTTGTTCACAAAAATATAGTTCAAAAGGAATTAAGGAAACATAACCACACTTTTACTGTTTTCTCTTTTCGTCTTGCAGTTTAATTATACTGTGTTGGTATTTGTGTGTGTTTATATCAATTTAATGGAGAAATGCTTTTTTTTCTATAAATTTTATTAATAAATATAACAAAAATTAAACAACTTCTTTGGTCAGGTTTTTAATCAATTATAAAATGATAATTGTAGATTCTATTTCAATATTAAAATACTTAATCCATCGACATTTTGATTGAAAAATATCGCACCGAAAAAAATTTAATTTTTCATATGTTTTGTATTGAAAAAATGTTTTTTTCGTCAATTTTAGTTCCTCTAGAAAAAGCTCAATTTTTAACCTTAGGGCTCTGTATATATAGGTGGCTCTGCTATAATTTAACTATCATCACTTTTAAATTTTAACGGTTCAAACGTTAAGTATGCCTTAAGCTTTAGTTGTAATTCAATAATGTCACCTACAGTTTCAATGAAAGGTTTAATATTGAATATACCATTATTAAACTGACCATATTTTCCAAATGAAAAGAAAGAACATAAAACATGATTTTTCCGCTGTCCAGATATCAGTTACTATAAGCAATGCCCAACGGCCGCATTTGTACCCGGCAATGAAAAGCAGTATTGCACCACTGTCTTGATTTCATTTCAGTATATCATTGCTGAGGAATATATTTTTGCTGAAAGCGTGATTTTATTTGTGTTTTTAGCTCGCCTAATATCCCATATGCTTTCATGGCACTTAAATTATTATTCTTCATTTTCAAAATAAAAACTTTAAATATTTCGGCCATGTTATGAATAAATTTTAAATATATTATGGTGTTTAAAATATTTGGAATATGGTTTTGACTTAAAAAAAAGGATTTTAACGGCGTAAACAAAAGGTTTCCAAAAGGTTAAATATCGGTTTCCTCACAAAGAACTTTTAAAGACTCGGTCCGAACAGTAAAATTTCTAAAATAAAGATAGATTTTTGGCAAAGCTACCTCTACACTTATTGCCAACAGATCAATATTGCCGTATTAATTGCATTCAAAGCAATTTGAGCATTACATCCAATGCCTAATATATTCCTTTTTAATAACTCGTTAAGTTTAACAAAACCGTTTTGTGTTCCTTTTTTATGGAGACCACCAATATTAGTGTTTGTGTTGTCTGCTGATATAGCCAATATTTTAGTATTAATTTTATTTTTTATCACCGTTTTGTAAATAAGATTTGATAGTAAATGTCAGAAGTTTCACCTTTTATGCATGAGCGATCCAATACTTTAGTTTGAACGCCAAGTTCAATGTTAAAGTACTGAATAACACTTGGATACATCTTCGTTGCTTTGTAATTTGATGCATCTGACAAGATTGTAACAAATGCGCTAACATCTATAGCTCTTTTCACAATTTGTTGAGCATAAGGGAACAACAAATTATTTCGCACAATTGCATTAGATTTGGTTCTTGCACATCCATATTTTTGTTCCCATAAATTTTGAATTAACTTTCTAGTACAGTCCATCTGATTGTGCATAACTTTATTTTTTTGTTTATAATTCATCTAAAACAACCTTTCTCCTTTTCGGGGCACTCATGTTTAACTTTTGCTTGGGTTTCTTAAATTAAATTAAATGTGACACGGTACTTAGAAAAAATATAGAAATAAAAAAGATTAAATTTCATATGTAAACATTTGTTTCAACACTTCCAACTTACTTAGCTTCCATTGAATTAAAACTGAACTTTTAACCTTTACAGAATATTGCTTAAAATTTAACTCAGAACACTTTCAATCTAATGTGGGTTCGATATCATCCTCAAATCTAAGAAGTAGGATATGGATTATCTCAAACTTTATTCAAATTTTACTGAATTGTCTGTAAAAATTGTTTTTTGTTATATTCATTTTCGAATTCTTAACGAAATTTATTGAAAATTCGGGAGAAATATTTGAAAGAAAAATTGCAAACGTTAATGTTAAATCGGTCAGGTTAAATTAAGGTGTTGAACGGATCACTAAGCTAACTAACCGTTTAAAGATTTAAATAAAAATCTCGCTTCTCGATGGTTGGAAGTTGTCATTTAATTTCATAAGTTTAATGTTAAGTATTGAGTTAATAAAAATATATTTGAACATGATTATTGTTGATGTACGAGTACTTATGCAACGTACTATAATATTTAAAAAAAAACTGTGAGAAAATTTGGCTGCTGATGTGCTTGTCTCTTTCCCGAAATCAGTAACCACATTTAATACAAATTCAAAAAGAATTTAGCATAACGCAATTAACCGTACAAACAACTTCAAAGTGTTTAAGTCTATTACTTAAGTTATGAAAATAATAAAAGTACAAAAACGCTAATGATGAGTGTAGATTGAATCTGCGTGGTTAAAGAATTATTCATGACGACGATTTGTATTGATAGACAGTCTTATTTATAAAATAATTGGGGCGTTGTTTACAGTTCATAATAGCCAGTCTTACCAAACAAAATTATTATTTTAATTTGTCGTTATTTAATTTGATTTTAATAAAATATTCTTCTTCGCTTAAATCTAAATTTATTTTATTGTTAATTTTAAACAACGCCCTAATTTTTATTTTCATCCATTTGCCACTGATTTTGTTCAAAGATATAGTTTCACTATTTCTACTATAGTTAAATTTATAAAAAAATTGATCGACGTGGGGTTGTGTTTGTTTTGTTGCATAAAATAATTACGGCATTGTTTTGATTTGAATTTTTTATATTTTGTCAATAAGTTTTGAAAATGTCGATTTAGCTGTCGATTATTTTCCATATCGATAATCTGTCAAATTTAAAAATTGTTGGTTTATTATTTTTAATAACCAGCACAAATCCACCCTGTTAAAGTTAGCCGATAGTTTCGAGCCATAAATTTTTGTTTTGAATTGAACAATAGAATTGAAGTATATTTTCTCTTTCTATCATACTACTAAAATTACCGATAAATTCCAGCCGATATACGAATGTCGATAAAGAAGATGAGTAATTCTTGAATAAAAGAGATACAATTTATTTCGATACATTTGTGAAATATTTTTTGTTAATACTGGTAGGAAAAGTTTCTTGTGGGGATCATGGGAAAATTAGATTTTCCAAAATCATATGCAAATAATTGATTTATAAAAATTCTGCCTCTAGAGTGTTATGTCTGGAGATGGCTTGATTTGAAGTGTTTTTCCAATAGCTATATGACTAGAAAATTGTTTTGGTCCTAGTTTCAAATGGGGATCCTGGGAAATTTAGATTTTCCAAAATCATATGCAAATAATTGAAAATTTATAAAAATTCAGCATTTAGAGTGTTATGTCTGGAGAAGTATTGATTTGAAGTGTTTTTCCAATAGCTATGACTAGAAAATTGAAAATGACTAGAAAAAAACGAACAAAATTACAAAAGAAAATAGTGACATGTGGTATAACAAATTCACAGTAACGCAACGATCCAGTTTGGCGTGCATCACGCCAAAAATCCCATTTTGGAATACCCAAAGTTTTTATATTTTTTATACTTGGATTTAATTGTGCCAATTTGTACCTTTAGCCAAAGAGAATAGGTACTATCTATCTATTCTCTTTGCTTTAGCTAAGAATCTGTACATAGCATACTTTAGGAAATGCAAAGGCATTTCTGACGTGATGATCACACCGGAAATCCCATACATTTATTTTTAGTAATTGACTACATTTTTCAATACAGTTTGGTTGTGACACAAAGGGCATAGTAAAATCATTTTGCCACCCACTCTACTATGACCGCAATAGGCCAGAATCGGCCAAATGTAAACGCAATAAATTTTTATAAATTTTCAATTGTTTGCATATGGTTTTGGAAAATCTAAATTTCCCAGGATCCCCTCATGAAACTTGAACCAAAATAATTTTTTAGTCATAGCTATTAGAAAAACACTTCAAATCAATCCATCTCCAGACATAACACTCTAGAGGCAAAATTTTTATAAATGTTCAATTATTTACATATGATTTTGGAAAATCTAGTTTTCCCAGGATCCCCACATGAAGCTTTTCCTTAGAGTATTATTATAAATTGTCTTACAATTGTACCAAAATCCAATTTATCGTATTATTTTTATCCAAAAAATAAAAATCTTCTTTATCCACATATATCGGCTGGAAACTATCGGCTGGAAACCATCGGCTGAAAACTTTCAGATATGTGAATTTTTTATCGGCTGTCATATTAATATATAATCTGCATTATCAATTTTTATAACTTTCGGCTGGAAATTATCGGCTAACTTTAACAGTATCGCAAGCCTTAAAATTTATCTTCATTCATTTGTGTGGAATTAGCGTTTATTTTAAAAAATAATGCAGATGATGCTGGTCCGTTTATAAAAATGTTAGGGCTTCAGTTTTATTTCACAAAATAAAATCATGTTTTAGTTTTTTGTAATTTGAATTTAATATGTTTTGTAAATGAATTCGTACCGAGTTTTGATTTAGGTGGATCGAGAATGTTACTCCAGATCGATAATTAATGAAATTTAAAAAAAAAAAACGATTTTTTTTTATAGCGTTTGCAGAAAATTGCTTATTTTATTTAAATTAATTACTCACCACCAGGATAATTTTATTGAATTTAAAAAATTAATATTTATTCTATTTTTTTTCTTTATATTAAAATCATAATTCACAAATAAAATTACGATATTCGCCTGTTGCATACTTCAATTTCATTGAGCAACAGATGTCACATTTTGGTTGAAACTACTAAATGACAAGTCACAATAACGTGCTCAACTGCTAACCCTAAAAACAACAGTATTATTTTTGAGAAAATTAAAGTATTTTTTTTTTGTAATTGCTTTTATTTTACCAAATAACAAAAAAAGAGGACCAAAGTTAAAACAGGACAAGTTTTTTATAGAGGATAGTTGGTCTACATAGAAGACTGTCCTCTTCAAAAGAAGACGGATGGCCACCTTACATTATTCGCTTGGAAGACTTGTTTTGATCGTTTAAAGTGAAATAAATTTAAATTAAATTATTGCCATAATGTAATGGACTACACTTCAATTTGTTACAATAAATTACTTGTAATCATATGTTAAAAATTACTTTAGAACATAAAACTACTGTTATGTTTTCTATATGGTTGCTCACCAAAAATTTCAATTTTAAACTAATAACTTCATTTCCTATTTAAAATATAAAAAAACAAACAAAAAAAAAACTTCCAATTCTTAAGTTTAATTACATTTCTTTGTCAAAAAACTTGGTTCAAGACACATGGCTGCCAAAATATTATTATTGTTTAATTTAATTTGCAGTTTGGCTGGCTGTTCAACGAACCGCGACCCCATTATGCGTGTGCGATTAAATGTAATGTATATATACTTTTCAAAACGGAAATCGGTGAATAATCTTGGGCCGGTGGGGTTATGTATGTATATATATGTACAAATAATTTAAATGTACGTGTTATAATTAAGGTTACCTGTTGATTTTGTATTTTAGTCAGACAAAAAAATTTTCAATCTTAACAACAAATCTATGATTCCAATTTTTTATATAATAATTACTTCTTAGATTTTATTAGTCTAATTTAAGATCATTATACATTGTATTATCATACGTATATGTACGATAGATGTCGTATATACATATTCGAATGATAAAATTATTGTGTGAATTTTCTTTGTAATCCAGCGTCATGGTAAACTGATTTCCTTCTATTTTTTTTTTCTTCTTCTTCTTGAGTCATACTATGATGAGAACCCCTTTATATACATATGTACATACGTAGTATATAGATAGATTTGTTGTTGTGTTTTTAGTCTTATTAAATAATAAAGAATAATATGACATTGTCTTTGAATAAATATGAATATAGAATTTTTTTTTCTTAATATTACGTACGTAAATACGTTCTAGAGTTACCTGTATGCACTGTAATTCCCACTGTCTTAGACAAGGCATATACATGTAGGTATATGTAAAAGAAAAGAAATACACTCATCCATATAATTTTAATGAGTGCGGAGTCAGAAACACCTGTCTTAAATAAAAATTAAATTTGTTATAGTTCATTATGTGAGGTCTTGAACTAAAATTAAATTTCATTAAAAATGCATAAATTAAATTGTAAATGGATAATAAGGGATGTCTAATAACCGGGTGATAAATATTAAAACATATATATGTATGATTAAAACTATGTTTTTAAAACAGTTGACTAGGTCCAGAGCATTACGTTTATAATATATGTGGTTTACCTAAATATTTAATAAACACCCCCTCGATTATTAAATTGCCTCCATCAACGTCACACCACTTGAAATATTTAAACTTGAATTAGTTTCATAATGGTTTGTATATACATATGTATAAACTATATAGCAAGTATAGCGGTTAGTTAAAACTATTAAACAATTATTACATAAAATGTATACAGAGGGTGAGGCGATAAATGAATCATCAGGTAGTAGAATAGGAATCCTTATACATACTTATACCTCGAACATTGTTAATAAATAATTTTTTCGGTTGGTCGCCAATCGATCGTTATTTACATAGACATGTACCTAACTAACTACCTACCTATAGAGTATGAGAAATTCAATATTTTTAATTGTATATATTTGTTGAAAATGTCAACAATTCAAATGGTAATTAGTGGCAATTTATTTTTAATCGTTTTCGTTTTTATTCTCTGATTTAATTACAAACAAAATGGTCAATAAAATCCTAAATTGATTTAGTTTAACTCGAATTTACATTTTTAATTATTATTCATTGAAAACATTTATTTTGCCGTTCAAAAACTATACTAAAACAACCATAGCGATTTATATACGACGACCTATACATATGTGTACTGTATTGTATGTACATACTGTATTGTTAAAAATGAAAATATTATGGAAAATATTTTATCAATACACAATGTAATCAGTGGTTATCTAAATTAATTGTTATAATATTTGTATGCCGGAGAATTAATAATATTAAATAAAATAAACAAAACAAAATATAAAAATTACATTTAACACTATAGGCTTAACAAGTTAGTGTTTATTAGGTTTCAGCACGCGAAATTAACTGTTGTTGGTTTTTTTTTTGGCACATAAATCAGATTGATAATTTGTGACTATAATTGTATATTAGGGGCTGTTCTGTTCTACGAGGAGAATTGCCAATTTGCCATTGAACAGACGAAAATAATGTATCTGAATCAGATAATTCATTTCTAGATACCTGAATTTCATGAAAAACAAAATTGTACAAATTGTTGTTTTTGGTTCAAAATTTTAATTAAAAATAAAAAAATTGTTCAATTTTTGTGTCGATTTCATGGGATACGTCTATAAAAATGAAAGCAACATGAGTCATGGCATGATTTAATTTGGATCAAATTAAACGTCAATAAATACTGCTAGGTTAGGTTAGGTTAGGTTAGGTTGAGGGGGTGCTACGGCATACTTAAACCGGTGACGGTCCATTGTGATACCACAGGATCTTACTTCCCTGTTACTCTTATGTGAACCCATTTGATCTACTTATGTAGCGTGATATATATCGATTAAGAATCTACCCATATATTTATGTCTTCTGTGTGCCAAAGCCGGACATGATCATAGGAAGTGGAGTATCATCCTTCCTCCTCCTCGTCTATACAGCTTCTGCAAAAATCATTTGCTTTTAAACCTAGCCTCCTCGCATGTTCCCCAAGTAGGCAGTGTCCTGTGAGTATCCCCACAATCGTTTTTAATTCACGTCTACGAAGAGAGATCAGTGTCTTCGAGCATTTCAAGTCCAGCTTTAGTAAGACTTGTCTTGCTACTTTACATATGTGAGCGTGTTAGTCCATTTTCATTCGCTGTCTTGAGTGCCTTAATATGCCTCCCCAAATTTGCTCTTTCCGGTAGCACTTGGAGAGTTGTACCATGCCTAGCTAATTCGTCCGCCCTGTAGTTCCCCATGACGTCCGAGTAGCCTGGTACCCAGACTATCTGAATGTTGAAATGCTCCCTCATCTCATTCAGAGACAAGTTGCCACCCTAGATGTCATAGAAACTCAATCCAGCGACTTGATTGCTGCCTGACTGTCCGCACACAAATTGAGATATCAATCGAGGATACCACTTTATGTCTCAACCAATTCAAGACCTCCTCAATCGCTATCACCTCCTCTTGGTACACGCTACAGTGATCAGGGTAACGAACTGATATATCTACTTCCAATTTATCACAGAAGTCTCCAGCTCCTTCTATACCATGTAGCTTGTAGCCATCCGTAAAGAACTGCAATGTTTCTGTTTCTGATAACGATCCGCTCCTCTAAGATTCTTTTGAAAGGCAGGTAGTTCGGAACCCCTTCTCAAAACATAATGTTGGTGTAACGTAGTCTATATTTGCCAGTTCCTTCCTTAGCGTTCTAACTATCGTCGAGTGTCCTGTCTGAAGACATTTCCAATGAGGTATGGCTGATAGTCGGGTATAGTCGTAATCCCCGCCATCTGCTTACCATAAATATCGACGGGGTGAAACATAACCTCCAAGGCGAGTGTTGGTGTTGTCCTCATTCCCCATTGCCCCGCTGATAAGCATGCAGGCCATACTTTGCACCTTCTCATTCCCCTTCCTCTAGGTTACTTTATCAAGAGCTGGCCACCACATACGCTCACCCCATACTTGCTCATCCGATGGCGTCTTTACATTGTTAAAGGCGCCCTCAATATCAAGGAACGCCACCATACAAAACTCTTGCGAGCATATTGATTTCTCAATTGTACTTACCAGGGCGTGCAGAGCTGTGCCCACAGATTTCCCTTTACAGTAAATGTGTTAAGACTGTGCCCAGTCACTAGGCTTTATTTTTGATCGTATATAGACGTCTGTCAGCCTTTCCAAGGTTTCCATCAGAAAGGATCATAGAGTTATGGGTCTTAAGTGCTTTGGGTAGCCATGTGAGCATTTACCCACTTTCTGAATAAAGATCACCCTGGCCACTACCCACCTCCGCGGAATACAGACCAATTTTATAGTTCGGTCAGGACCAGCCGATTTATAAGGTTTGAAACATTCAAGTGCCCAAAGGATTCGTTTTTTTAGTTACGATATCTTCTATGCGCAGTGAATGTGTTTCTAAATGAGAAAGTTTCAAAGATTCCTTACTAGAAGCAGTCCAAGATCCGTCCGATTTAATTAAATTACAGGGACTGGTTGGATTAGTAGACAGTATTTTCCTAAGACGAGAGGTCTCGGAAACTTCTTCCATTTTATCACAAAAAAGTCTCCATGACCTCCTTTGTGCCTTCCTTAATTCTTTTTTGTAAACTTTTAAGTCCTCCTTATAGGAGTCCCAATTTTGAGCCTCTCTTGTACTTCTGGCTCTATTATAGGTTTTCCTACATGCCTTTCGGTAGGACCCGAGTTCCTTGGGCCACCGTGCTGCTTTATGCTTGCCCCTGGGCTTAACTGTTGGACAAGCAGCATTGAAGGACCGATTACAGGCAATAGTGATTGTCCACTATGCAATTCAGTTCCTCCACTTTTGCTGGCGGCTCAGGGGCTCCCGGCGTTATTAGCTCTTTTAGCGTTTCCCTACACTTGCTTCATTTTATCTATCTGGGATTTCTAAAAGGTTTCCGGGTAGCAGGGGAAACATTAAGGCTGAATGTTATGCATATCGATGGTCACAGACGGAATGTTCCCCCGCCACTCTCCATTCCTTCACCATAGGATAAATATCATCTGAGGCGAAGGTTCCGTCCAGAACCTCCTGCCGATTTTTACTAATAAATGTGGGTTCTTGTCCAATATTACACACCCAAAGATTAGTATTTAATAAGTATTCAAAAAATAACTCACTCTGATGTAGGTATGTGCTGTCCCAGATTGAGTGATGTGCATCACATCCAAGGGTCACCCCAATCTTCCTTTTGTCCGCTTCGAGTACCAGGTTCCCCAGGTTATCCGGTGGAACCTGTTTGTCCCGGCCCATATAAGCTGAGACCAGTCATGTTAGGCTGCCGCCAATAGTTATGTCACCATTGCTGTATTGAGAAAGTAGAAACATGTTTAAATTATTTTTTCCAAGAATAAAGGATCTGATTTTCCCAGATATGCTTCAGTATATTAGGTTATACCCCTTCATTGTAAGGCCACAGATCCTGTTACTGTTTATCCGCGGTTCCTGATTAAAGATCCATTTCCCCTCCAAGTGCAGCCACCTCGAAGACCTTCATTGGTTGGATTATGTTCCCTCCTCGTGCATCTGCATCTAGCGTGGACGGGCTGCCGTCCTCACCAGGTTCCTTTGAGTGCGTTTCAGCCTCGTTTTTTTTTTGTAGACTCTGAGAGTAATTACTCCCTTAGTCACGGCAGGAGGAGCCAGGTACTGCTTGTTGATTACCATAGTAGATATTCTGGAGCCCCATTGGCATCCTTTTACCTCACTATCTTCCAATTATCTGTCGGAAAATTTGGGTTGCTGATCTTATTATTTCTAGGATCTTGCTGGACTAGCCGGTTCGGTTGGTAGCCAAACGCGTGCTCTTGGCCTGCTAGGAATCTCTTCCCTGTTTACAGCCGCCAGCCTCGCGACTCCTGTCAAAGACGGCTAGCACCAACACACGCTCCTTAACAATATCGTAGAACGACTTGTGTTTTGACACCTTTTGAGGAATCTCCTTCTCCGCCTGTAATTTGGCCCGTTTGGGTCGACCGGTTCCAGCTCATCCTGGGACTGCTTATCTTTTCGGCACATGGTTCCTCTCCGAGCTGTCGTTGCCGACGGTTTTCTTGGCAGATACCTCGAATTCCCTTTGCTCTGCCGTGAGCTGCCTATCAGCGGTTGCAGCCTACCTGGCCAGAATCCTGATCGCCGAGCGTCTATTCCTATAGCGAGCGTTGCATTGACGGACGTTAGCCGATCCTGCTTCGCAACGCTAGATTTACCTTGGGTTCCCTGGCTTTGGTGCCCTGGAGTCACCCCCTCTGATGTTGTTGAGGAAGCCCACCTTTACGGTTCGAGTTCTCCCTTGATGTCCTTTGTAGAGTGCCGATGTCGGATTTATTATTTGTTTTAAAAAAATTTTTAGGCATAGAGATCTGTATACGCAGGTTGCGACTGGGCTTTGTCAAATAATCCTCCAGCCAGGTAGTTTATTAGCACGGGTCACGTAACACCTTAAACCGGCCCAATTGCCGTCATTTAGAGTGTCCCGCATTTAGCGTGAAGGCGACGACATTTATGAGGCACGAAATACTGCTAATGACGAAATAAAACAAAAAAATTGTAAAGGGTATATACCCCATCGAGTAAGTAACTCATTTACTACTCAAAAATATCACTACTTGATTAATTCTTAGAGTGACCTGATATACTCTATTCAAGAGTATTAGTACCCTTTTTGTTTCGTTTTACTCTTTACTGTTTTTTTAGGCAAAAATTATCAAAACATGCTCTTTTTGAGTCAATATCTTCTTTTTACATTAAATCAACATATTACATATATCCTTTTATGCCACAAAGATATATATGAATTTGGAATTTAGTCGATTTAATTTTACAGAACAAAAAAAAATTTAACTTTTAAAATATTTATAATTAGAGAATATTTATAATCTGAGAATATAATTTTCAGAACTTTATTTTAGAAATTATAAAAATGGTTTTACAGTTTTCACGAAATTATTCATATGGATAAATTTATAATGATTACAATACGATTAATTTACACAGACTGGTTAATTTTTTAAATTAAATGTTAAAAGCTTACAAAATTTCAGGCTTTTGAAAATTTAACAAATTTAAAAATTTTAAGAATTTAAAAAAAAAAAATTACGGATTACGAATTTGAAAATCCCTGAAATATTTCAATCTTGTAAAATTTAGAATGTTGTCAACTTTTTAAATGTGAAATTAATCCAAACTGTGTTAAATTTAAATTTCCTACAAATATGTGAAAATTTAATAATTATTTAAACAAATTCATAGACAGTTGAAATTCCGGACTCAAGCTTGCAAAATCTGGTTAAAAATTTAAAAATTCCAATCTTTATTAAATTCGGAATTAAAAATTTGAATTGTACCAAAATTTGAATTGCATACAAATTAAATCATTGAATTTTGAAAATTTTGATTTTTCTGAAATATTAATTTTGTTTGTATCGAATTGAGACAGAATTTGACTAGTCTTAACATCAAACCGAATTATAAGATTTTAAAAAATAAAGTTTTAAATAACTTAAAACTTCAGAAAATTCGAGAATGACAATAATTAATTTCAATTGGAATTTAGTGTAAAATTTTAATTATCATACCAATCTTAATTCGAAATTTTAATTTTAACTGTGAAATTTTGGCTAATCAAAATTTAACTATTTTCAAGTATTTTTTTGAATGTACAAAATGTTCAAAATTTAAACACAAAACTTTTCTCGAGAATTATGGCAATTTTTAGTTTTTAATCGTTCAAATCTGAATTTGTAATTTCATCCTAATTATCGAACAATACCAATACATATTTAATATGGAATCATAAAAATTTAAATAGGTAGAAATTTGAATTTTTAAAAGTTTCAGAATTTTTAAAATTTACAGAATTATAAAATTTAAATTTAAATCGTTAAATTATAAAATTTAATAGACGCGTAAAATTGTATTTTAATACTTTTTAATCACAACGATACATAAAGCTGGAAAAAATGAAACACAGATTTCATCATATCGTCCAATAAGCATGCTGCCTACAACCTCGAAGTTATTTGAAAAAATGCTACTAACGAAGTTGAAACCAGTATTAGAAGAACGGCATATTATTCCAGACCAATAAAGCCATTGGCAGCATTTAAAAAAAAAACTTTTTGGACGAAATTTGACATTCCAATAGTTTCAAAATTCGAATCATTATGACAAATTCTGAATTTAATTTAATTTATGAATTTTATAAATTTTAATTAGTACTGAGATGATAATGAAACCGACTTTTTAGTTATACAAATCCCAATCTGCTATTCCAGTTTGAATTATTAGTTTTTAAAATTTTGCCTTTTTCCAAGTAAGATCATATAGGAACTATAGGAAATTTATACGTTGATCGCTTTAAAGTAGAATTTGATAAATAAAATCGACGTTGATGAAATTTCAAACCAATTTAAATTAAGGTTTGGTCAAAATTCAGGAGGTAGTTATTTCGTAAAATTACAAATAATGTCAGGTTTAATTTTGAAATAGTCGAAATTCTAGATCAAATTTAACTGAATAAAATGATTCAGTAGCATAATAATTTTAATATATCTGAAATCGAAACCCAAATGATGCTTCTTCATCTTCTTACAAAGAAGTTTAAATGAGCAACTAACTAATTATCCAATTTGCGTGATATTCAAGGTGTTCATTCGCAATGGAATTTTTATTTTATGCTGTGTTTTGTAGTACCAGCCATCTTTATATAATTATGTACTTATGTACATTATATAGATATTAATAATAAACATTCCTCCTTATACCTATATAACAAATAAAAGACAGTACAATAATTTACAAAATATTAAATACCTATCGGCAAATTGCTTGCATCGATATTTCACTCGATATACAGCCATCATTAAAAAATATAACGTAGTGGTACGAGTATGAATTTTTGAATGTCAAATTATGATCCGATCTAACTATATGATCCGATCCAAAAATGTTGCGTGTAATACCAATTTTTATTAATTGAGAATTTAATTTTTGCTTCGTTTATAGTTAGCAAAACTGGTCGATTTTAATTTAAATTAAAGTTGTATTCACAAAATGTTTACGATTTAAATTTCATTCCAAAGTCTATACATTCAAATAAAAATAAATTGCAATTCTATGACTTAAATTTCCCATCAAGTAACGTTATCATTAAAAAGTCATATTAGTTCCATCATAAATAGATAGTTATAGCTAAACTATTTCATCCAAAACCACCATAATTCGAATTTGAACTCCATTTACATGGTAAATAACGTAACTAATTTAAGTTTGCGATCTGAACTCTTTGCTCAACGATTAATATTTATAAATTATAGTGGAAGGCATTTTATAAAAAAAATTCAATTTCGAAAACAAATTTTAGCCGACTTTGCCATCAGACCCACACGCACAGTAAAACAAATTAAAATTGGTCTAGCACTGATTCAAAGCAGTTTTACTTGTATTTTACTGAGAGAAATTTTAAAATTTCTTTTAATTATTATTTATAAATTATAGTAAATGGAACTTGATAAAAATAAAAAATTTCGATAACAAATTTTAGTCACACGCAAAATTTTCGAGTACTGATGCAAGACAATTACTCGTGTGTTTTACTATGTGTGTGTGCTTTTGGAAAGGTTGACGAAAATTGTATCGAAAATTTATATTCTTCTAAAATTTCATTTACTATTACTTTTATAACTAAAAATATAAAATAAATTCTCGAAACCAAATTTTAGGCGGCATTTCAAAGCGTGCGTCAATTCGTTGATTTGTGGTAACACAAATGTTTGTATATGTTAAACCTCAAATTGTGGAAGTATACATATAATTATGTCGAATCAGTCTAAAGTAGAGGAAATGAACAAATTAATGGTGCGGTGGATGATGATAGTGCTATTGGCCAATAATGAATTAGTGGCAAAATTAAAAATAGTGGAAGAAGTAGAGCGGGATATAAAGTAAAAGACACTTGGATAACTTAAAAAGCACCGTCTATAAATAGATCAATCGTATAAGTAAATTTCATCATCCTGGTTTGAAACATCTCGTTACAAATGTAGTTTAGAAATATAATTAATTATGAACGGTTTCCCAATTATCTGTATTAGATATACATTTTAGAATATTTTTAAATAATGACTCATCTTCTAAATAACTATTTTTGTGTATTTTTATAATGTTTATAATTTTAGTCGACCTTTCCAAAACCATTTTAACTTACATTTAAACCTTCTTTAACAATTTAAATAGATCAGTAAATGTAGTGACAAATCGAGGTAAATATATTGCGATCAAAAATATATTGCGATCAAGTGTTTTATGGGTATGTCAATAAGTTTGAGTGATAGATAGATTCGTTCGGCTAATCGAGAGAAACTCTCAAAATATGGTTTGTTGTCATGACGTATTTCAAATTATTTCCACCTGTGCGATTAAATCACACAAAGAAGATTTTCTAACTATAGTAGCACATTAACTTACTGATTAATAATTTAAATATTACTTAATTATATTTACTCGTTAGCCTTCACGTATAAGCTCGCTGCAAGAGTAAAAAGTCTAATTTTATTTATATCAATCGTTATTATTATATGTTGTAAACCGGTGCTTATAAATTTACGCAAATAACCCCATAGTTATTACCTAAATTCTTGTATAACTTTCATTTCAAGTAAGAAAATGTCGATATAATGTTCTAGAAGAAATAAAGAGTATGTATCGTTCATATTTCTCGCGATAATTTGTGATAAAAAATATTTTTATTGATTCAACCATATGTATATGTACAACAACAGTGATTTGATCGATATTTGTAATATCCTGAGCCGATACAGATAAACTAAAAGAGCCAATAGTTATTATATAACTAAACAATAAACTATCTAGCTTTAGTTACCCCTCATATTACCTCAATTTTATATATCATTGCACAGCGCCTGCTAAACGACGACCTTCAAGATAATAACCATTTTGGGAGAATTAGATCAGCTGAATTTCATATACAATTACGTTAGGAATTCGTCCGCCAGATAAAATTTTTGTGAGATAGAAAAGCCCATGTCGTCTGCCTTACCTTAGGATTTATAAATGTTGTTATAAAGGATGATTCAAACTCACCCGTTATTATAAATCGTTCAAAAATACAGTATTTTTTAAATAGTGTTTGTTATTTATTTCAATACAAAGTATAAATTTACCGTTTAAAAATGGAATATATTATTTGACATAATATGTCTGGCATTTTTCTTAGGCCCAGATTATTTTAAACTTCGACTGCTGGACCCAATTACTTTATCCTTCAATTATAATAATGAGAACTATAATGATTTCCCTCGATTATATTTTTCATAATAATTAAAACTGGGACAAAAATGACTTAATATCTATACTGAAAATAGTTATTTGTGCATCTAGAGTGGAAAGTGGTACTTTCATGTATATTTGTGCTCGAGTTTCACACACTATTTTTTAAAAATCATATAAAATATCTCATTAAAAATCATTTACATATTGTGTACACTGTCAAATAACACACTGTTAAATTAGTATAAGGGAAATGACTGCAGATTTCCATAGTAAGCTCGCGTGATTTCTTGTTATCGACACAAATAAATAAAGTTATATTCTGCAGACGTTTTTTAACAAGAATTTTCACGTTACCTGTTATTTCAGCCGGGTATTATCAATTGGGTTTTGTTTATTTAATTTTCTTTTTTTTTAGATTTATTACATTATTTCTCAAAATTTCGTTAAAACAAATGGTAATATTGTGTTTATTTGCCAGTGGTGCCATCTAGTTAAAAAAGAAAACTACATAAAGTGGCATATCGTGATACGCATATCTGCAGCAATTTCTCTTATACATAGTATTATAAATTATTTGACTTATACCCAAACGATGGTGTAGATAGAGAAGCTGTTAGGCATAAAATTGATGGTATAGATGGATTATAGTTTAAAAAATTCTAATAGATGGCATTACTTATTCTTTAAGATTTTTTGAAATGTCAGTTATTATTTAAAAAATTTATTTTATGTAAAGTTTCATATTTCTGTTAATGTTTTTGTAAATATTTTGAGTATATATTTACATAATGGGACTAACTGGAAAAATAAATATGTTTGCATTAAATTTTTATACTAAAAATATACCAGTATACATTTATGCATGGACATTTATTGAATGGTTTATGTACAACATCTACATCAATATCATCATCGCTTGAATCAGAAGAGAAAATCAAAATAACATAAGTAGAAAATTATCTAGATGTAATTCCTAAATTTATCGATTTAACGAATTATGGCTAACTAATTATAGGTATGAATGTGTCAAACTATGAATCGTTAATTAATAATATTTAATTATTTTAAAGCAATACAATAATTTTGATTCCTAAAATACAAATCATGGTGTGCGCAACAAGGCTGGTGCGGCAGCCTAAATATATATTATGTTGCAGTTTCTTGTCAACAATAAAACATACCGACAAATTTCTGATATAGGTTTAACATAACTCAGAGTTCTGTGCACCGAATTCTTTATCGAGTAATCAAATGGATGATCAAAGAAAGCCACAGGTATATTAACTGGCCAACCATAATGGAGCAACAAAGATGTTACTATGATGAAGAGCTTACCTCGAGTGGGAGCAATAGATGGTTTAATTTAATTATTTACATACAACAACGAGAATAGTTGTAGAAAATGCGTTTAGGATATTAAAGTGTCTTTCGCAGACTTAAATTTTTCGAAAGTCCAAATTTAGGTTTTATTACAAACTGCATTGTGGTTTCTTTTGTTTTACACAATATATGCATTTCGGAGAACGACTACTCCGAGAGCGTTCCCACATTTGGAGACAAACGGTCTGAACAATCTAATAGTGGCGGTATACAATAGAAAATATTCCATTATATGAACAATCAAGACTTTTGTTTTAATCACAGGCTCCGTGGCAAAAAATTCAGTCTTTTATTTCTTTTCCTCGATGAGATCATTATAGCATTTACGGTTTATCTCTATATTAAGGCTTCTTTATCACAGTTCTTTGCTGAACTATTGTTGTTCTTCTTCGATCCACTTGATGAAGAACCTCAGCGCCACTTCGATTGGTTTCCAATCTACTTTTCACCACAATAGGCACTAAATGAGATATGAGCTAATGATGGGACCATGGGCACGATGCATGCTGCGCCATTTTACTTCGATATTTTCCGTTGTAGTGGCTGAAACCTATATGAATAAGCAGTTAATTTATGTAAGAATTTACAAAAAATTAATTTCGTCTTTAATTCGTCGTTTCTGCTGGCACAAGCACTAATCAACGATTTAGACTTATCGTAAGTGCAGTTATTTGTCATCTTTGTATTATTGTATTTTATTAAACTTTTTGTATGATTTTTTGTAAGATTTGGATGGCAAAAAACAAAAAAAAATTCAACAATTTTTGAAAATATTTTGCGCATGCGTGGAATCGTGAAAGGACACCCGATTACTTTTGTCAATTATACGTTCCATTCAATATCTACTCACAAGTACTTGTGAGTAGTTTGCCATTTTGACCCTGTTATTTGCCAAGCGATATTCAAATTACATAAATACTAAAACTTGCAGGATAGTCTGTGTGCCATATACTACTCTACCTGTCAAAAATGTTGAACCAAATAATTGATCCGCATTCTTAAATAATTTGGTTAAGACCGTATAAGGAGACAACAACATACATATAGAGACTATAGAGGTTCCAAAACTATATATACTGTATAACAATATGAATGACGTCGTCTGTGGTAAAGGGTTAATCGTATACGACGGTAAGTAAAATTTATATATTCTCATATTAAAGACAAAATTGACAAGAAATTCATCTTCATATATATATATATACATCTTAAATATGGCGTTGAATATTAAGTTTCAATTTTTTGCGATTATTCTAATTTTTTTTTGTTCTTATTATTTTATATACTCGTACACAGAACAGCAAGAAAGCAAAAGAATTATAATAATATTCATATTTGATTGATGTTTTGAATTAAAAAAAGCAAAAAAAAAAATTGATGATGTTATTTTTATATATACGTACATACAATTTATATACTTATTCCATATACACAGTAGATAGATAAATTGTTGTTATTCTAATCTTAAACAAAAACGAAGACGAAAATGAAAAAAAAAAAAATCTAGCTATTCAATATTTTTGTCATTATTAAAATTTATTACCACAGATTTATGACTAGAATTTTAAATATTTTATTTTATGTTGCTATATTGGAATTTATATAAAATATGAAACGACAGCATAGAAAATATGTCTATATAGATATATACATAAAATTGTAAATAAATATACATACATAATATACTCGAATAAGGGCTTTAATAAAGTTTATCAAGTAAATTTTGCGTCGGTAAAATATTAATTTTACCATATGCATGTATGTACATATGTACGAGTCTACGTATGAGGTCGAATATTCAATTATGCAAAATAGGAAATCGATTGTTAAATTATTAAGTTATGGAATCAATTTTATCATATATGTATATGTAATGTACATTTGAATAAATTTAGTAGAAATTTAAGAATTTTAAACGATTTGAATATTTTTGATTATTAGCATAGAATTACCGGGCGCCGTGATATTTCAATAAACTATAAACGCCAGCTAAAGATTATGCATAAATATTTAAATAAAATACAAAAATGTTAATTAAAGTTAAACTTCGAAGAACAAGGATATGTTATAGTTATTCCAGTTATAGCATATTCTTACTTGATTTATATATTTAAATTGCTAAAATTTTATTAAATTCAATTCAGTTTTTTTATCAAACATGTATCATGATTAGAGGTAACCGACAATCAATTTGGTTTAATTAAACAACTCTAGATATACTAACTCTAGTCAGCGATGATGAACCGATTGGCACGCGAATGAAATTGGAGAAAATGATCCAAATGTTTTATTTAATCATAAATAAATTATAAATTGATCTTTTTTAATAAACTTAAGAGTTATCCAATAAGAACAGATATTTTTAACACATTAATAGTGGAGTTTATACTTTAGACTATTAAATACAAATATCACCATTTTTGAAAAAATGTATAAGTTTTTAATCATTTAAAATATCGGTTCATTTTGGATAACCCATTTTTTTTTTTGTTAATTTGGCTGGAACCCGTTAAGGTTCCGCACGCAATGCCACAAAGGGCCAATGGTGAAAACCATGTATTCTATCAAATCACGCACACGCGTTCTGCATCGTTATCAAATTTGAGTAGTTTGAACCAAGGCAGAGAGGATAGTAGATGCACAGAAATACAATCGAAAGCAGAGGAGCTACCGATGAAGTGTATGCTACCATCATCATTTTAGTCCTATGCGATGGAGATGACCCTTGATACTAGGTAGTATTCTTAAGTTATCCTTTTTTAATGAAAGAACGTAATTAGTTAGCTTCGAGTTGGGCTCACTAATAAAGTATTTCGCCTTACGGCAGGTGGGGGTCGATGACCACGCTTGGTTTCAGTGAAGTATAGCAGCATCTTTGATTATTTTTTACCAATGTAAAGAGGCAACGGAGCAGCAGGTTCAGGTCCAATGAAACATGAACGTGAGCCAATTTTTGCCAAATTGTCTGCGATTTCATTACCTTCAATGTCACAAGACCGTAACTTTGTTTTTACGGCAGAGAACAGTCAAAAAATGCTTATAATCCGTCACCAGTTTTGAGTTGGTCAAATGTTTATTTAAGGAGTTGAGGACAGATTTACTGTCAGTACAGAAATTAATATATTCACCATTAACCGCGAAATTAATAGCTATAATGGCACAGCGAGTAACAGCGATTAATTCCGCTTGAGAAATAGTACAGTAAGTACCCAAAGTGCCAGAAGTTCTCAGACCTAGCGATAGGCAGCAGATACCGAAGCCAGCACCCTGTTCAGAAAACGAGCATTCTGAAAAAAATGCTAGCGATTCAGATATTCGCTTGAGAAAGTTTGGTGAGAACCACATATCTCTCGATGGGTAAACCACCTCGAATAATTTGTAAAAGTTAAATTCAGGCATCAGTAGAGATCTCTCTCGGGCAGAGATAAAATAGACTACATAGCTAGAAGCGGACCCGAAGACATAGCTCTTCACTACTACGTCTAGTGAATACAACTAAGTCAGTTTTAGAGGGGTTCACATGTAAACCCTTATAAAGGCACCTATCGATAATCCTTTATTACAGGTTGAGAAAATATAAGTGAGCTTTTATCGGAAAGTTTCCTATCATTAGTGAGGAAAAAAAGACGTTTGATGAAAGTTATAGGAGTGTTGCTTACTGATCGTTTGGGAACTTTAGAGATTTTAATTTATTAGTTGCTGACAAATATTTTTTTTTAAATCCGAAGAGGAGTTTTAAGATAGTCGAAATATATTAATATTTTGTTTCAAAGTACTTTTTGAAATGACTTAATTTTTTTTGAGTGCCTTGAAGCTGCACCAACCAAATCAGCCCGCCACAACGAAACCTATCCCATAATTTATTATAATTTTATTACAATTTCTTACACCAGGTAACTTTTGTGATATCGGGATAAAATTTGGAGCAGAGTTTATTACAAATTAATGACAGTTTACTGTAAGACACCGAAAAAAATACCAAACTATCGATTAAAATCACCTGTAATAATTTATTACACCAGACCGTCACCATATTTTGGATAGAACTGGCCAATGTTTACACAATAAACTTAACATTGGAACCTGGTGTAATAAATTGCAATAAATTATGGCATAGGTTTCCTTGTGGTGTGCTAATTTGGCTGGTGCAGCATTGAGGCACTTGTTTTTTACCTTTTCTTGGTGTGTCTGTGTGTCCGTAATAAATTTTCCAAAAAACTCAACTTCAACCTAAGATATTTCAAAATAATTTTTTTTTTATATCTATATAATTATATTGATCCTTGTATTGAAATGCAGCTCTGATCTAACCAAGAAAATCCGGATATATTTACATATCAACATAAAACTGCATACAAAAATAATTCTTAAATTGGGATTTCATTTTACAAGTATTCATGGTACTCGTATTTTTGAAAATGTATTAGAGGAAAGAAAGTTGTGTAAAAAAGCATCTGAACCACAGATGCGCTGAAAGCGATGAATAATAATTTTAATTTCGGTCATGTGGGATATACCAACCAATGAAACGTATTTTTATAAGTAATCTAGAGGTACCCCTTTTTTGAACAATTTTATGAATTAATTAATTAATTAAATATTAATTTGTACAATGTTTTTGTATTTATTGTTTAAATTATGCGTTCAACGAGTTAATATGGAGGGGCTTTGTCTGAATTACACTCAGATGCGTTTTTTAAGAAATTTAAATTATTGTCAGTATAGTTGCAGTACCAGAACAATAAATAATGTAGGCAACAATATAAGATAAGATTCCCTATCGCTTATAATTCCAGAATTCGATGAGTTTACTTATAGTTAGGTTTTGAGAGCAAAATGTCGTCGCCGTAGTTCTACCCTTGATTTAATCTCAGGTATTTTGGGCTTTCGACGATTCAATAATTATATTTTTTTACTCAAATCGATATACAAATTTTAAAAATTTTGGATAAAGGAATGAGAATTTCTTTGCTCTTAGTGAAATATCAACATGCCTCATAGATCGCATTATATTTATTCATTTTTATCGGAGAAGAGTAGCTAGCACACGTCTAGATACTCACGAGATATTGAATTAACACCGATGGTTTTATACTCAATTTATCCTAATTTACGGGTAGATCTCAGCCAAATCACGTCGTTCCACTCGAAAACGTTCACCTAGAGTTCACTAGAAGTTAATATGGAAAATTTAGAAGCATTAGGCGACAAATTTAGAATAAAACAAAACGTATTAATAATTATTATTATTATTATTATTTAGCCGCCCTCGATAGCACAGTAAGTAGCGTGCTTGCCTTGTTATTCGAGGGTCTTGGGTTCGATTCCCGGTGGTGACCAAAAAAAATCACGGTTGGGTGTTTTTAATGTGTAAGTATTTGTGTTTGTCCGGGTATAGCACCGTGGGCCCATTGTGGCATTGAGTGCTGGAGTAATCCGCCCAATTTTAATTTTTTATTTTTTAATAATTATTACTACCGAAAAGATAAAAAAAACTTGCCTCTTGATACTTCGATTTCGAAATAATTTGAATTCACCGATCGAACAAAATTAAACCAATCACGGATCACGGTGAATGCTAGTCGTTACCTTCTTCTTTTTTCTTTCAACTTCATACTTGGCCTAGGCTGTAAGGTGCTCAGGTATTTTGCTATCATATGCGGTATCTGTCTGCGGTATTCGTCTTTTCCTAAAATTTTGATTTAATTTTTTCATTTTTTTGAAATTTAATAGCATGTGAAGCAATCCACAGTTGTTACAATTTTAAATATATTTTTTTTTAATTTTTAGTAAATTCTATAATATAGATATCGTGATTGCGAGATTTTTCAGTGTACACTTTGTACAATACGGATATGCTCAGGTCACTTTGCAAATAGTTTTGTTGTGTATGACGCCGACTGTAGTGACGCTCATAATGCGGAAAACTGTTTGTGTTCCCAACACCTTGTTACTCTTTTCTTGAGAAATTTTGTTTGCAGGAGCTTGGCGTCAGCGGTTATCGGTCGGTAATGCTAATCTAATCAATTTCTTTCTGTGTTACAGTGTTACTAAAACCACTTGTTTAATTTTAAAATAATTTAAATTTTAAAAACCACTTGCCACACGTTAAAAGCAACTTGGCAAAAATGTATACGATTAATTTCTATAACTTCTACAAAGTTGTTGTATGAGTAAACTTCATTTTTCAGGCCACGTAAAGATTTTATTAAAGTTTTAGTTTTTTTTTGGTACAATTTATATCATCCCTGGGCACATATGATTGATGCAAGATGAAATATTGAAATTGAAAAACCCCAAATTTAAAACTTGTGAATGTGCCAATTCAAATACGTTACATCACCTGAGGAACATTTCCTTTCAACATGCTCATATACAAGCCGATAAATGACAAACAATTTAACGAAATTCATTTAAATTAAAAGTAGATGCGCGGCGAGATTTTAAAATTTTTAACTTTTAAAAAATACTGGCATGATACGGGATCTCCCACTGTATTAAAGGTAGCTTCATTGAGCTCCCTTAACTATTTTTATTTGGAGCAAAAATGATAATTTGTAACAAATTTTCGAACTTCAGCGCTCTTCTAGCGATCCAAGCATTTACAGTTATTTTATTTAGAGCCGGTGATAATACGAAGAGGTATACATATATGCTTTCCAGGTAGACATGTATAATCAACGTTCAAAGCTGTCGTATCGTAATCTAGCATTCGTCGTGCTCTTTGAAAAATAGCCAATTGGATGCAATTTGTCATCAGTTTATTTATGCAATGAGACAGTTCCAAAGCCAAAGTACTCTGGAATAAACAGTCGAAAATAAGGGAAAAACCAATCTATGTATGCCTGTTCTCGCATTGCACTGGTTGGTATATGATATTCGGCTATTAATTAAACATGCTGCTTGCTTTAGGTCTAATTCCATCAGCACTAATTTCGTAACGCAAATAATCAATAGTTTCGATGCGACATTTTATCAGTTTAACGACAAGTCCATGCTGAGTAAGACATATTATTATTCTTTCAAGAATATCCATCTAAACCGATGTTTCTTGAAGCGAAAATCATATCATCGTCGATGTAACCAAGAATAAATGCACCCAAAATTATAGTAATATAAATCGCTGAGAAACATGTTTGAGCCCGAATAGTATTCGTGCGTATTCATATATAGACATTGGTGCATTAAAAGAAGTCAAGCGAACTGAATCGCATGACAACTTGATGAAGGGCTGTTCTCAAGCTAAACAAACTAAAATTCCCTCGAGATATACTCTATATAGATAATCAACAATCAATGGTAATGAACAATTATCATAATCCATACACTCGGCCTTCATTTAATAACTCACTAATCATATTCTTAAACATTTCGTCACTATAATGAGACTTCGTTCGTATTAAAGTGGTTTACCACCATCGGCAAAAGTACTTAAAATAACCAAAACATCACGCGATTTATGATAATATGATAGTAATCAATTTTATTAATTATATTTAAATTTTGATTAAGTGTTAGTCACATCAGCGACGGGATTTGGCTGAAATCACATTAAGGAAATAGAAAATAAATTACGTACGAACGATGTTATGGCACTGATAACAACTGATCCGGAACAATAAAAACATTTTAGCGATCACCTCAATTACAAAGGGAGTTGAACACACAAAATTTTGTCGTATGTTAAAAATTCCGAACGCGCTAGTCCATGAAATTTTGAACCGTATAAAGCCGGAAGAAGACCCGGTATCAAAATGCTGGCATCTGAATGGAATTTATATTTTGGAATTGTCTTTCTTACGTGGCTACTCTGAACAATTTGTGGATATGTGCCCTCATTGAGAGCAATTGTATAATAATGTAAGAGGCTCTGCTCATAGCACAGCAGATTGTGGTAGCCTAGTGGAATGGTGATACCTTCATGCAAATAGCATAATGGTGATACCTGCATGCACATAACATAATGCATAATGGATCAACTGGTACGTGAGAACCAGTCGAATTCTTTCGACAATTTAATTCGAAACTCGGTCCACGTTTGCACTGTGATTATATGCAAAAATATTTACGCGCTAAATCAAACAACGATATAACCACATTTTTGAGATCATCACTCATTTACATATAATATACGCACCACCATGTGTTCTCGGTTGTGCTAAAGGCTTCCTGGCGATGTCGCATTGATTCCAAGCTCCGCTTGAAGCTGCAAATATCTTCTTTTTTCCCTACTCATCAACATTATTCAATTGTTTGTCATATAATACACGCTATTGTGCCACTGACCATTATCACAGCATTCTAATGCCTCCACAAGTTAGTGTTAGAGATATAATACATCAGATTTTTAGAGTTTGGTTAGCATTGAATTGAACTCCGTACCAATGTTACAATACTGTTGAAAACTAAAAAATAAAAATGTATTCATCCGTTTTCTCACTGACACATTACACATTTTTTTTTTAGTCAAAACTAAAAATTTGTCGGATTAAAGCTATATTGTTTAAAGTTATATCTAAGCGCGCCTCATTTCTTTCAGAAATATCAACAATCTAATTTGTGATCCCATTCTTTGTGCGGCATAGTTAGATTTACGTCAAATTATTTTTATATAAAACAGTTGTGGTTTGTTTCACCTGAAGCAAAATTCGTGTTACCTTAGAAAATCGTATTAAATTAAAGCTTTGATACTCACAGGAACTACTATAAACATGATTTGCATCCGGTCTGTGTTTGTGTGTGTGTGTTTTTCTTCCCGGATATAAATATTTTATTTTCAACATTATCCAAACGCAAACAAGTAAATAACTTCTACATTTAAGTGCATATACATACATATTCACCGTTGGCTGAAGAAAAATCATTTAAAGAGATAAGAATATATGTATATAAATGTAAAACATAAAATTTAAATTACATCCACAATGAATCAAAAAATAAAATAAAAATCTTCCTTGTAAATTTCTTGAATAAATATAGACATTAGTCATCTTATTGAACCGTGTCATTGTTAAATAACATTTTTTTAAAAATTATTCCAATTCCAATTAGAATTCAAATATTTTTTGAGAAATTAACTTTCACGACATGACGATGGGCTCCCAACCGATCATTTATCATTCAACAGAATTTTTGTGAACCATAATTAATGAAATAATGATTACGTTACGAAGGTTCCAAACTATGTAAGATTGTATTTTTTTTATACATAGCTACATTGTATATATTACAAACAGACATGTATAACAACTTTTACCAAGTTCAAGGTTTAGAAATGTTGTGGTCAAATCTTAATAGTAAAAACGAACCTATCAAAATGTAATTTCATGTTGTATATATATATATATATATATATATATATATATATATATATATATATATATATATATATATATATATATATATATATATATATATATATATATATGTATATATATATATACATATGTATATTGGACATAATTAAGAATCATGATACAAAAAAAAACTCGTCGATAATACGTAACATTATTAGAAGAAAAAAAAACTGGTTATGTCTTATGCTTACGTTCAACAAACTATCATCTCACTATATATAGACAAAAATTGAAAAGAATAAATCGGGTGATAGGAAAATATATTATTTATAAATGAGGTTGTTGTACTTTTCGCGTTCTTGTGTAAACATATTACAAAACTGCAACTAATACATAGTTCAAAAATATTCACCCTATCTACAGACATACATATACATACACATGTATGATGTTTCTTGTTTACCAACTAGTTGATGCTTTAAGCTATAGCAAAAATATTACACAAGTCTTAAAGTTATACATCTATACATATATACATAGGTATATATACGTATAATATATAAACTTTACCTAGGTACTGATACAGGAAGTAAACAAAATCCAAGAAGGAACTTTATAATGTTAAATAAATTTCTTGGATCTAATCAACTTTTCGATTTACTTTTTATTCTTCTAATGATATACTAATTTATACTTATAATTTTTATGTATACATATGCATATACATATATGTACATATATGAATATATATTCTCTGAATCCCTGATAATGCTATATATGCACAAGAATTATTATTTTATATGTTAATTATAATTCATGTATTCGTTCCAGCAATTTTATCTTATATAATTTTGGTTAGTATATAGATTTAATAATATGATCCTTCTTCTTCCGTCCGTTTCGTCTTGGATAGAAATTAATTTATAAATCTAATCATTTTCTTACATATACCTATATGGTATAATATAGAGTATATTAGGACTTAATTGCGGTTATTACTGATTTGATGACCATTACAATATTTAAAGAAAAATTGCCATCAAAATAACTATAATACTATGTATATATGTATGTCAAGACATTCTGAACACTTAAAATTTGTATAACTAATTGCAATTTCGAACGTAATTTAATTATTTATAATGTTTAAACTAAATTGAAAACTCGCGCTAATTAACAGCGTCATTATTATGAAATAGAACTGTCTTGCAAAATTTCTTAAAAACTACAATACCATGCGACTTGTCTAGATAAACACCATAATGAAGATTGCGTGAGTGCGAGAGATGGCAAATTTAAATTAATCAACTTTATAGTGAGAAACTAATTGGAATGAGAAGCAGAAGCTTTTTGATATGAAATTGCCCACAAAAATTTTTCTAAAAGATATAAATTTACAGCGGATTTTTTTGAAAAATATTACATTTTTTTTTTTTTTTTTTTTTTAAAGGAATTGGCATAGACACTTTTACGGTCCATAGCCTTACCTTACATTCACACAACATTCATTCAATCCATTCATTCATCCCATTCACACAAGTACAGTATACCACCTGCGCATTGTATAGCTCCATGTCACCCTGTACAGTGACATGGAAGATGGGTCGGCCCATGAGTTCTACATTCCAACAGAGGGTCATAGATGTTTTCAATTTAATCACCGATCGTAATCGGGAGATGAAAAATCCCTTTTGCATCCCGCCTCTGTTGGGATTCGAACCCGGTACCTCCCGATGCAAACGTCGCAGCTTTTAACCACTGCGCTATTTGCTCGGTAAAATATTACATAGACACAGTTAAAAATTGGCCGACAAAACATTACCAACATAGTCACTAATACAAAATAAATTTTTTTTAAAAGTTCAGAAAATAACTTTGATTAGTTATTTAATTTAGAATGACTGCTTGAGCAAACTTAAACCGGTGGCGGTCAATTGTGATAACACATCTTCTTTAACGGATACAGTTCCGAAAAATTTTTAAATGCCAGTTTTAGTAGTGACAAGAACAATGGTTCGGCTCATGATTACTGCAGTCCAACAGAGGATGATAGAGAGGATCATAGACAGGGATGGACAGTTACGGGTCATCTATTATTTTCTACCTCGAAGTATCGACAATTCGTAGGCAATTGATGGGGTGATTTAGTGAACTAGTTCTAAGCTACTGTGGCCAGATTTCTTTAGGTTTAATGCGATACAGGCGGCGACGAGTTTTTTAATCTCTTTGACTGTGTCCGAAACCTGTGATAAATATTTTTTAGTACAGAATTTTGACATTTACATGCAAAAACCCAAGACACCCAAATTATTATAGTCTATCGCTATCATAATTTTTGACAGATCCGTACGAATAATTTATATCATTGTGTTGTTTTTGTTTGTGAGCTGACCATATATCAAATAAAAAAATTGTGTCAAGTAAAAATTTAAAATACAAAATGGCTGAGAAATACAAAAGAAGTAAGTAATATTTATTTATTGTAAAATTTTTTTTCAATATAACCTTAATTTTTTCTGTATAGTGTGTGATGAGGATATAAAAAAACTAATTTCAGCCAGAATCGAAAACTCAGATAAATTTCTTGTAAAATTTTACCGCCGGGATCAGGTGTGGCTGTAAGTATTCTATCTTTTTAGTTTTTGTGTGGTAATTCTATCTTTTTAGTTTTTGTGTGGTAATACAAGATATTTTTTTATTTATTTATTTCAGTGCTGTGCAAAAAACTGCGCATTTGGAGGAGTTCTCTCTGGACCAACTGCGGGTGAAATGGAACTATTTGTTCAAAAAATATAAAGTGAAAATTTATAATCTGTTTGCATGAAATTATATTTATAATAAATTTTTTTATTTTCTTAGGAATTGTTGGCACCGCCCACTGGAGTCAGTACGGAGGATGGTGTGGATACGGCGGAAAACTGGAAATGGTTTTCAGATATGCATAAATTTGCTTCGGGGCAACACGTGATACATCCCCCGCTTATAGGAAGCAGCATCCCGGGCTGTTCTGTGTACAACCCGATGAATAGTTTTGGTATAACACCACAACACCGGGATAATCGTGAGACGGCAGAAATAGCCGGGGATTCCATTTCCAGCCTTTCCGCCGATTCTGCACCATCGACTTCTAATGGTAGTAGTTCTTCCCGCGGTTGCATGAGGCCGGGAAAACATAACAGCATGAAAAGAAAAACTATGTTAGAAATGTATGAAAAAGACTCGAAACGGTTGAAAAAGGAGGGTAAGTGCATTTTAAACTTTTTAAGCGCATACGCCCAAAAAGAAGGGATCGCGTTTCAACAACCTTCATCATCATCAGAGTCAGAATAATATTTTTTTTTTATGAAGATACACTTACCGTCGTTTTTCAATCGTTTCGAGTCTAATTTGAATTAATGTGATAATGAATGTGATAATGAATGTGATAAATAATATATGTATAATTAACAAGTGCTTTTTAGTTGTGATTTGGGTTCAGATATTTATGATATTTTTTTACATGATAATGAGGCTTATGGGTTTCCCTTTAGTGTCGGGTATATGTTGTAGTTGGGTGGTGTTATATATATATATATATATATATGATTTTATGGGTGATGTTATATATGTAAATAAGATAATGTTATATATATTTACAATTTTTAATTCCAGCTATTTATTGCAGATACTTCGCTTATATGTATAAATTAAAAGATAAATAAAAATAATTAAAAGTCAGAATTTAAACTTCAAATCAAATTTTTTTATTTTAATTTTCACAAACTATCCGCCATTCTCTGCCTATAGGAACAGGCATTTTCCTCAACAACTTCGTTCAGATGTTCATGCATTTCTGGTTCCGGTTCTTCCAGTGTTAACCAATCTATCGTGATATTATCATTTGCGGCTATACAAATATTGTGGAACACACAGCATGCAACCACGGTTTTCACACAATTTTCTATTTTTAATTCCAGCTGTTTATTGAAGATACTACGCCAGCGCGTTTTCAAATGCCCAAAAGCACATTCAATAGCCGATCTTGCTTTGCTGTGCTTTATATTGAATTGCTTTTGGGTATCTGTTAATGGCCTATTTTCTTTAAATGGAGTAAGTATTCCAATAGGTGTTAACCGACAAGGATAACCACTATCACCTAATAAAACCCATGATGGTGGAGGATATAGCTTGTTTTTAAAAATAGGGCTATTATACAGCACCCGAGTATCGTGGACCGACCCTGGATAACCAACGAATATATCAAGAAACCGGAAATTAGCATCACATATCGCTTGGCATTGTATGGAAAAGTCTAATTTCCGGTTTATATATTGGTCGTGAAGATGTGTGGGACAAGCTATTTTTATATGTGTCCCATCGATTGCTCCAGCAACGCAATTATTAAAAATCGATGTCCTAGCACGTCTTCCAAATTTTCTCCCAATGTCTGGTAAATCACTGGTAGACGGTAATCTAATCACCCTCGGCATTATACGGTCGAATGTAAAATCCAGCATTTTATGGACTATGTCATTTATTGTTGACCTCGGTATATCCATAATTCCACTCACCATTCGGTAACTTGTGCCACTTCCCAGCCATAACAAAAATGCCATCAGTTCTAGCTCTGGAGACCACCCATGACACTTTTTATCTAAAAACAATCCAATTTGTTGGAAAGTTTTGGCTGATACGCGTAATTGCTTACGGGTTTCCGTGTCGTCGTATGACAAAATTCTTTTAACTATTGGGTTTTGGCTTTGTGGTGTATATAGGATCTCTCTATTTATACTCAACAACATTCTGGTATTTAATCGTTGTTGAATATAAAGCCAATAATAATAAATAATAAGAAAAACGATTATCGGTTCCATTATGTACTTGTTTATTTGACGTTTAAATTACATTTGACGTTTAAAAAAAATATATAACGTGGTGAAAAGGCATTTGAGGTGGGGAGATTTATTACACATTTCGGACCATTTGGAGTCTGTCGTGAGGATAAATCCTATCTTCACCCGCCCCATTATTCTGTGAATCGTTATCCATATCGAGAAAATTATCAGGCAACATGAGTTTATTGTCCAAATGTATATTGTCTGGTAATGCTGCGAATGGATTTTTGACAATCTCTCTCACCTTCTCTAAATGTCTTTGGAATCGTTCAGCAGTCTCAACTCGTTGCCTCTTTTGCATCTCCATAATGACGCGAAGGGTTTCACGCGCCTGATGTTGCCGAAATTCATTTAGCAGGTGGTGGTGGATGTGGACGAATAGAAGATTTAAATCTTCAATCTAAATGAAATATACTTTTAGAAATATGAATGATTTATATAAGCTAAAGGAGTCCTTCATACCTTTTCTGTTCGCCTCGGGCTGTCCGGGTAGTGAATGAGTAGGTTGGTAAGGTCCAAGATATTTACAAATAACGAATGATTCGGCTTCTTTAATTCTTTCCGTCGATCACAATGCTGTGGATATAATCGCTTGAACTCTTGACTTTCAAAAGGTCTTATTATAGTGTCATCGTTGTTAAACGAATTGCCAAACATAGAGTATGTTTCATGGATGGCTGGTGGACGTCGCGTGGCACAATTTTTACGTATATTTTCCTCTGTGTATAAATTCACATACTGGGCCGGAGGTAATGGTAGTGCAATTACTTGGGCTGTTTCAGCATTAGCCTATGTTTTAAACTAATTAATATAGGTTTTAATTGTATATAAATATTTTGATGAATATTTTGATGCTTGGTTTTGCATTGCATTTTTGAATCCATTTTATTGTAAAAAAAATTCAATGTCACTTTCAAATTTTTTTTTTATTTATCACAAACACAATTTTACACAGAACACAATAAATTTTGTATTAATAAAAATAATTATTATAATAAAAATACTAATAAATATTAATCAAACTTTATTTAAATTAGTTTTTATTTTATAAAAATATCGACACGAATTTATTATTACAAAAAAAACACGACTGAATAATGGCGTTCATTTTCACAAAAATATGACGTTTAAACGTGGTGAGGCATTTGGCGTGGGGAATTTATTATACATTTCGGACAGCATAATAAAAATTTGTGAATGTAGGGGAATAATTATTACTGGAATGTCAAAATTCTGTACTAAAAAATATTTATCACAGGTTTCGGACACAGTCTTTGACTGTGTCCGAAACCTGTGATAAATATTTTTTAGTACAGAATTTTGACTTTTGCATGCAAAAATCCAAGACACCCAAATTATTATAGTCTATCGCTATCATAATTTTTGACAGATCCGTACGAATAATTTATATCATTGTGTTGTAGTAGGCCGAGCAATAGAAAAAAATTTGTATACATATAAAATGGCGGATGGATCGAAATTTTATGATGTTTTTGGCGGGATGATACTATTTATATACATACGAGCATATATATAATTTATATGAACACACACACTGAATTAATATAAAATGAAATGATTAAAAGATAAATAAAAATAAATAAAAGTTCGAATATACAAAAATGATTTTTTTAATAAATAAAAGCTTTACAATTTAATATATATAATGTTATTAATTTAATTATAAGAGTAAATCATCTACAATACTGCACATAAGTCTGTCGTGAGGATAAATCCCATCTTCACCCGCCCCATTATTCTGTGAATCGTTATCCATATCGAGAAAATTATCAGGCAACATGAGTTTATTGTCCAAATGTATATTGTCTGGTAATGCTGCGAATAGATTTTTCACAATCTCTCTCACCTTCTCTAAATGTCTTTGGAATCGTTCAGCAGTCTCAACTCGTTGCCTCTTTTGCATCTCCATAATGACGCAAAAGGTTTCACGCGCCTGATGTGGCCGAAATTCATTTAGCAGGTGGTGGTGGATGTAGAGGAATAGAAGATTTAAATCTTCAATCTAAATGAAATATACTTTTAGAAATATGATCATGATTTATATAAACTAAAGGAGTCCTTCATACCTTTTCTGTTTGCCTCGGGCTGTCCGGGTAGTGAATGAGTAGGTTGGTAAGGTCCAAGAAATTTACAAATAACGAATGATTCGGCTTCTTTAATTCTTTCCGTCGATCACAATGCTGTGGATTTAATCGCTTGAACTCTTGACTTTCAAGAGGTCTGATTATAGTGTCATCGTTGTTAAACGAATTGCCAAACATAGAGTATGTTTCATGGATGGCTGGTGGACGTCGCGTGGCACAATTTTTACGTATATTTTCCTCTGTGTATAAATTCACATACTGGGCCGGAGGTAATGGTAGTGCAATTACTTGGGCTGTTTCAGCATTAGCCTATGTTTTAAACTAATTAATATAGGTTTTAATTGTATATAAATATTTTGATGAATATTTTGATGCTTGGTTTTGCATTGCTATTTCTGGATCCATTTTATTGTAAAAAAAATTCAATGTCACTTTCAAATTTTAATTTTTTATTTATCACAAACACAATTTTACACAGAACACAACAAAATTTGTATTAATAAAAATAATTATTATAATAAAAATAATTATTATAATAAAAATAATAATAAATATTAATAAAACTTTATTTAAATTAGTTTTTATTTTATAAAAATATCGACACGAATTTATTATTACAAGAAAAACACGACTGAATAATGGCATTCATTTTCACAAAAATTTGACGTTTAAACGTGGTGAGGCATTTGAGGTGGGGAGATTTATTATACATTTCGGACGGCATAATAAAAATTTGTGAATGTAGGGGAATAATTCTCATATAATGTCAAAATTCTGTACTAAAAAATATTTATCACAGGTTTCGGACACAGTCTTAGAATTACATTGTAATAGTTCTAAAGCGGTGCTAAAAAATATAACGATTGTTTTTAGAACACAATTCACAATTGTTTATAGGCGGTTTAAGTTTGTCCTGGATCCTAATTTTTTTTTTTTTTTAGTGAGAGGGTCACGGTTTTTGAATCTAATAATTTAACCGGTTTTGTGATTTTTTTCTACTAAACTATTGCTTTTGGCATAGACATACCAAATATATACATTTTTAAATTGCCTTGGAAAAATTCTTGAAATCTAACACCATAATAGAATATACCAAGATGTCAGGGTCTAACCGGAAAATATTCCAATTTTCGAAAAAGTAGGGGATTAGAGAGTTTAGGACTACCAAATTTGGTATCTAAATAAAAGATTTTTTTTCGGAATTTCTTTAGAAACTCCTAGGAAGCTAACTCCATAATGCCATATATACCAAGATCTCTTTTTCTTGGGAAAATCAGAAGCTAATTCCATAATGCTGAATATTCTAAGATGTCATTGGGTCTAAACTGTCCGAAAAATATTTCAGTTTTGAAATAAATGGAGAATTGGGAATTTTAGGACAACCAAGTTTGTAATGACCTCATATTTTTCGATTATAAGACTTGTTGCCCTGAAAACCCTAATACCCTATACGTTAATAAAAACTGAAATAATTTTTAGATAACTCAGACCCAGTGAAATCACACTTTATGTATGTCATGACGTTATTATATAAGGTCATACCAAACATGGAAGTCCTAAACGTCCTATTCCTCGATATTTTCCAATATTGAACGATACCTTACATCATGATATTTTGCTTACTCACTACGCAAATATTATTTACAACGCATATATGAAGAAATTGTTTTTGTTGCTTTTTAGGACAGGTTTAGGTCAAATTTCACATAAGGTCAAATTATTATTTGTTATACGACTCAAATGAATCGCTGGTTACTAACAGCTTCTGATCCGCTTATATACAAACAGAAACTCTTAATTCACGCAGAGCAACACAAAAGCTTAGCAAGTATTTTAGGCAAATACCTGTGATTTGAATGTATCTTGCCGACAATTTTTAACCATTACTTTTGATCCATTATCAGTAACCGCCTCTATTTATAATTTCAACATAGCAAAACATCTTAGGTTGTTAACTTAGGTGGTCTTAAATATCGACAATTGGGTAGAATACATGGCAGAATCTACCTTGCCCATCACTGGTCATAGATGTGTTCATCATCATCCTTATCGTAAAAACGATGGATAATTACTTATTGTGATTCGAATCCGGTACTACTCGGTCCAAACGTCACAGCTTTAACCATTGCGCTATTTGCTCGGAAACATTCATATAAGTACATCATAAAAACTTTACTGTTAAATTTATCAATTTTATTAATCACAATTTAAAAATTCATACACATATTTACAAGCCCAAAGTCTGTTATACTGTGGTTGTAGCATCGCCAGAATATGAAAGAAACCAGAAACCATAAACCATAAAATACAATCAGTACAAAAAAATATTAGAATTTTTCGATATCTTGCCGACCTTGCCAAGCACTCACATAGCTTAACCGCCGTAATTTGCATAGTAAGTAGCGTCCTTGCTTTGGTAATCGAGGGTCTCTGGTTATATTCCCGGTGGTGACCAAAAATCACCGTTGGGTGATTTTAATGTTTAAGTATGTGTGGTTGTCCGAATATTGCACCGTGAGTCCGCCATTAGTGGCATTCAGTGCTGGAATGATCCGCCCAACTTTAATTTAATTTTATTTTTTGTTAAAAATACACGAAAAATTGTCTAGCAACGATTTTATATAAATAAATTAAAATGATCGTTGTGAACACTAAATGAATGATGTGAGTACTGGTCACCTTTTTCGATATGACGCGCCCGCATTAATCTGTATACCTCAGCGAATTTTTAAGTAACTAATTTAAGGAACTTAAAAATGTTTTTTTTCGGAATTATTTGGAAACAAATTATCGCGAATAAATACAGTAAAGTTCATTAGAATTTAATTTTTTTAATCATATATGGGACATCTCTGGAATCGGCGGTACATAATTTTAAAAAACAATTAAAATCAAGTAATTTTTAAATTCCATCAACAAATAGAAAAGTTCATCAGAATATAGTCTGCTTGACCATAAAAATCATAGTTGGTCTAAACTATCCGAAAATCTACATGAGTACCCGTGGACATCTCTAGGATAGACAGTAGAAATTATTAAACTTTTTTTAAAATCACGTACTTCAAAATTCTGTGAAAATTTAACCGCTCAACCTAATCGAATTCCTATATGGACGCAAAGGTGGCAGTTGGTCTAAGCTATATGTACTCGAGATAATCACATATCTCTAGAATCGGCAGCATAAAATTTACAAAACACCTCAAATTCTAATTTTCGTATATAAATAAAATTCCAATTGGAAAAATTGCCAAATTTATTTTTTTAGAATTAACTTCACTGTCATCTTATTTCACGTATTTACTTTAATTTCACATTAATCACTTATATAACACGATGCTACACTTTAATAACGCTTTATTACACTTTGATTACTCTAAACCTAAACTACCTAACTCCTACCATTTTATCACGTATTTATACCACATATTTTAACCTACTAGAATACTCCACAATATACGAGAAGTTTCTATTCCTGAATAGTCTAGACACATATCTAATTTACTACAGTTTACATATAGATTAGTTTCTTTACTCAGGTATAACTCAGGTCAAAGGTATACAGCACTACCCAAGTAACTATTTCAAATATATTTTTAAGTAAATATTCTTTGAATGGTTTGTTAAATCATGAGTACTCTTTTCTAATAAATAAGAAGAAATTTAGAAAAAAGTGGAGATAAAAACCCTTCTAAACTGCATCTGAAAAACAGATAATGATTGCTCAAGCAAACTAGTTTGCTAGTGCTATAAAATTGAAATTGAAATAATTAAAGTAATTGGAAATTTGAATTAGTTTTATATTCATTGAGAAATTTAATTATTAAAGATGCCCTCAGCAGTGAGAACAATGGTACTTTATCTGGTCCAAATTCGATTGGTCCTATCCTGTGTCTGAAGTTAATAATATTCAAGTTTAACATTTGTTGACAATTATCAATAAAACCTTTGACGTAAAACTACCAATAATACACTTTAATATGGAAACTTACCAAAAAATTAGTACGCTTGAGAATGGAGAAGATTACAGAATTTTTTGAAATTTCCTGCAATGTTATAATTGACCCTTCACAAAAGTTGAAATCTTGAATTTTAGCCTTTTTATATAATATGCATTCATAACATGCCAGAGTTTAATAGTAAAAATCAACCACATAGGTGACTCTGCCGACAAGAGGATATTTTAATTAATGGCACAGAAATAGATAAACTCCTGCTTCTCAATATGTATTCTGAAACGGAGTGTCTATTCATCGTTACAATGTTGAATTCTGCAATTTTGATTTGCAAAATCAGTACTTAAGCAGCTTTAAGCAAAGAATTTCTGAAAAATGTTCAGTATAAAAATCAGAAAAATTTAGAAATTTAATATTTTTAAATTATTGGTTAATATTAGTATTAATTATAATTCACCAAATTGTGAAATGTAAACAAAAGATTAATGAAAACTAATCCGCCTTTTATTATCACAAAGTGGCGCATATTCAAAAGTTCGGATAACTAGCTAGTAATTATGATTTGTCGTATAAGCGGACTATCAATTTGGGGCTTACTATCCTAAAAGAGATCTTCTTTGCTTTTATTCAGGTCATATTTTATGTAGAATCAGATTATAAATAATTTAAATTACCCATCCACCTTTTATACGTAGGGAATAGGTCAATTTACTCCTACTTCATTGGCACACATGGCTCTCATTTGAAATGGTCCATATTCGAATCCTAATCGAGAACTTCTATACTTCGTATCAGGTCATATTTTATGTGGTATCAGATTCAAAATAATTAAAATCCCCACTAACTTGAAACTTAAATATGACATAATACGAACCATAAAAGTTCTCCATACAAAAATTTTTCGAAAATGGCCCATTTCATACTTATAAATAGGTAGGTGTGGATTTTAATTATTATCAACGTAAAATATGGCAATATAATCAGTATGGAACATCTCTACCTAGGTTTTAGCACAAATTAATAGCCCGCTCACACGATAAATCATAAATGGGTGGATTTGTGTAATTGTTCTGCTAATTTCAGTAGTAAGTATACATTTTTGGCATAATCAGAATTTACTTTACCAAAACAGTCTTAAGCAAACTATTGATCTCTAAATCAGAACTGAAAAGAAGTAAAGCCTTTAGACGAAATACAATTTTCAAACCTTCTGAACTTTAGCAAAATTGTTTGCAAATATTTTGCTTAACATCAACGAAATAATAGTTATGATTTTAACTGGTGTTGGCAATTTATTTCCTCTTAGTAAACAAATTGCTACTTGCGTATTTAACAATTAAGGATTAATATTTGCCCCCCCAATATAATTCATAGCAGAAAAACTATTTGAAATTTTCGCTTGTGTAACAAAGCTTGAATATTTAAACGTATAATGTAGTAAAATAATTTGTTTTATAAATTAAAACTATTATGAGGTATAGATATGTACATATATGTAAATAAGCGCTGGCGATAAATAACAAAAATAATAAGCTCTGCCAATATATCGAAAATTTAACCAACCATTATGAGTATACATATACTGATTAAAAAATTATTTTATTCATCTATTGACAATGATTCGCGGACTGATAAATAAAATTGCTATTAATTTTAAATAAAAACAAAAAATAAAAAATATTTAACATTTGTTTTTAATGAAAAACTATAATATTTATTTATTTCTAAATGAAAATATTTTATTTTCAATTAAAAACAAAAATTATTTAGAATTTAAAATTTTCATTGAAAATAAGTAAATAAAATACAGAAAAATTAATTATTTTCAATCAAATGATTTATTTATTTTTATTTGAATTTTACATTTAAATTTTAATTATTTATACGTATGTTGTTTGTTGATTTTATAATTAAAAAGTTTATCCATTTTCGCTATGTATACACATCTAAAAAATAAAAATTTAAAATTTAACTAACCGAAAATAATTTAATTATATGTACACGTATCCATGTACTGTGTAGGGCTATGTTCAAGTTGGGTTAAATCAAAGCTTTTAAATTTTAGCAACTGTATATAATTATTAGGTAGTCCCCGCACTTATTTGATTTGTATAGGTTGGTGGAGTTAAAGTGTGATGACCCGCGAAAAACATTTTGCCATGTACTCAATTCCATATTATGGTATATACATACGAGTATATGATTAAGCGATTTCATTCAATCATCTTTTTAATTTCTCGATATAGAAACCTATTGATTAAAAATAATAGATCATCAGAGGTCTATTAACACAGAGAACATGAATTGAATATTTTTAACAACAGTGAACCTACAATTAATAATAATTTTAGTTTTTTTTTTACTATTACTATATAAATGCTATATATGTACGTACTCGTACATATCTCATTGCGCATAGCCAAACCGAATTAAATTTGATGATCATCCAATACGTCTATAAATTTTATTTGATGGATGATGCGATACAACCAGCAGGCAGGCACACAGCACATACACCATATAATCCGGTATTTCCACGCGCGACTTTTTACAAAGCGACACCCCTTTTTTATGTTACAGAACAAAGCATGAAGTGTTCAAATTATTTTCTTTTTGTTCAAAATGTATTTCTTTTGTCTGGTTTTTTTGAAATATCTGTATTATAAAGAATAGAACGAATACATATTTTAGATGATGTGCTGGGAGTGTAATAAAAAAAAATGTATAACATTTTATATTCTTTCGTTTAAATACCAAACAGTATTATTTGTAACAAGAACTGTGAAGAAAAGGTTCTAAGCATTTGTTGTTGTTGTTTTTTGTAAAATATCAAAGGTGTGATTTGTATTATATAGTTTTTGATATGAAATTCAATATTTTAAAGGCCAGTTGTGTTAATTTAAATTCAGCAGAGAAATTATAATTTGTTAACGAGAGATCAATCTATGATGTAACATATTTCTGATAGGATAACATAAAAATTCTAACAAGTAATCCACATCATTTGATTAACTAACTATATAGATTATAGTGGGTCCTCGATAAAATTATAGATGTGGTAAATGTCAGCTGCATTCCATTATAACGATTTATGAATGGCATCTGGTGTTCTAGATAATTTCATTGCAAACGCGTGCTTATAGTAAATGTTTATTAATATATAAGATTGTCAACCGCACACGTTTTTAATAAATATTCTAAAGCCGTTATCTAAAGTAGTTTTCTTTTACAAGTAAAAGGTTTCACAAATACTATCACCTGGGATCAAACGCAATGTTAAAATATAACCAGAGCATCGAACAGGAACTGAACCGGATTTTAATCAGATTTGAATCCGATTTAATAAGAAATAGTCATTTTAGCTATAATCTTCATCCAGAATTTTAGGCTTTATATAGTTTATATAACACAACAAACCGAACCATTCGGACCGATTTTTCGTGATCGCAGCTAAAAATATAACAATAAATGGTAATATCGCGCTTAAACGAAATCGTTCGTATTAGCATTCCTGGAGACTCGCTTTAAAATTGTCAATACTGCAATTCGAGTGAAATAATCAAGTTATAAATTGTAAATTTATAATTCAAGAGCAATACAATAATGGTTTCGAACCGGTTCTGTCTCTGGACTAAACCGAACCAAATAGTATATTCCAAAACCAGAATACAAAACCGAAAGAAACAATCTTTTCGAAATGAATCCAAAATCGGAGATAAAAATATAGGTTCGATTCTCTGGATACAACACTAACCAAATTTGAACAACACAATGCCAATATCAGACACAGAATTGGGTTAACAATTGTTGATTAATTAAATTTTTGAAGAATTTTAAATTGATCTTATATATTAAATTACATAAATAAATTAAAATTACTTGACTTTTTATTACATACAAGTTTTAATCAATCCTGAAAATTTAACTCACTTTCATATGTTTTATCCTATTCTCAATAAATATCTAATCATTCTTTGAATTGGATTCACAGTTTAATAATAATACAAATTTCAAAAAAAAAAAAAAAATTTAAACAGATTCATTGTTATCCTAGTTTTAAGAATTGTTGTTAAGTTTCAGAAGGCTTCAACTTTTCAAATAATGTGGACCAAATTTTGTGAGTCCGGATCTGTAAGTAAATTACTTTGATACAATGTACCTTTGTATATATACTCGGAGATACTATCAAAGATCTAGAATAAAAGTATTTTGGAAATAGTAACAACTTTATGAATTATCCTTTCTAATTTTAGACAATACCATAGACCATTCAATAAAAACGAAACGTGAGCATTCAGATCCGTTAACAGCTAATATGTTAAGTTCAAAGGTCATTTTTTCATAAGCAAACTTTAAATATCAATATTCAAGTCGATGTTGATTGTGACCATCTTCTGTAAGCTACGCTTCTGGAAGAAACAAAGTTAAAAATAATGTCAAGAATAATTAAATGGTCAAGAATACATTAAATATAGATTTCCTGAAATTATAATTTGTTGGCTCAATATTGACAGATTATTATACAAGCTCCCAAGAATATGTTTAGTGTTGAAGCACATGTACAATGATCTCTTCTCCTATTCAACTGCACTGCATTGCTTGCTACTTATATTATTTATGTTAAGGGGACAGTATTCAGAAACGGCCGCAAACCCCTCAGCTTGTGGTTGCTTATGTTAAGGGGACAGTATTCAGAAACGGGCGCACAGCAAACCCCCCATCATTTTATGATTTTCATAAATCCTGAAATGAATATTTTTGGTTTATTATGAATAAAATTCATGGATCATGAATAAATGTCGATGAATATACCAATTCGTATATTCTAATCCATTTTCCGTATGAAACAATTACATGCACTCTTCAATTATGAACAAAGTTCATAATTTTTTGTTATCATGATGCCTCACGCTAATATCTGCTAAAGTTTCATACAAACATTTGACTTAAATTTTATTGTTCCTTAGATACCAAGAAAAACAACTGCTTTCCCTACAAAAACACGATTTTTCATTTATTTTTGCAATCGCTGTAATAATCATAATCTAGTAGTCTTTTACTTAGCAAAACTGTTGATTTTTGTAAAATAAATGACAGTCTTTTCACCTTATAATGCAATTTGAAAAATATATTAAATAATTAAATAAATAATGAGCAGGTCTGTGTTGGGATGATCTACCATCACATTTTCGATATTCGATAGACGTTTGTGTCTCTTTTTCCATGAACAAAATTGTGCTCCATTGCGTTTTTTCTATTGCGATTTCAGCCTGTTAGAATAAATTTGCAAACTAGCTCTTTCTCCTGTTTATCGAATGAATTTATAGAAACAGAATCGAGTAGGCTATGATCACAATTCACAATAGAAATTGCGGAATTAATTACGAAATAGAATACAAATTTGTTCGTGAAAAAAGAGACAAAAATGTCTATCGATTATCGAAAATGTGATGGTAGAACATACCAGCACTGATTTTCATTTATGGAAAACAAACGAATATAGTGCGTGCAAAAGCCAGAATGTAACACTTACTATTACCATGTTTCCATGAACCGAGTTAATTTAGGTTTAGGTTTCGTTGAGTTAATAACATGGCGGTGCTAATCCGTATCGTTTCCATGAACAAGTATAGAGTAGAGTTAATTTGACAGATGAGTTTTAGTATAAAAATCAATTCAATATATTTTCTATTACGTTTTCTTGTATTTCAATGAGTGACAGCGATTTTTTTGAATTTTTTCAAATAATTTCGAAAAATAAAATTTTTTTTGTAGTGTTTTAGTTTAAATTAAGTGTTTTTAGTCAATACCATATTATATCTTTTTTGATAAACAATTTAGTTAATTTTTTATAAGTTAGTCTAAGTGCTGTTGTTACTTGTTAATAATGGATGTCAACACAAAAATAAAAATACTGTGTGCGAATCATGTACGAAATACTGATAATATATGTAAAATGTTATTACAAAATTATGTTTTAAGTATGCAAAGAAGAAAAAAGGCATTTCTAAAAAAAATTAACTCCCGGCATTTATATTTACGTTTTATTTAAGTATTTACCAAGAATAATATTTCGAATGCCTTACAAATACAACAGCGACTAAAACGCAAGCCACCAAAAGTTTGGATGAAACGTCGAAGTAGTGATTGGTGGAACAATATAGTGAAAACTAATAGTTTCGATGAATGGATGGAAAATTTCCGTGTTGATCGGGAAACATTCGAGTATTTATGTTCTGAAATTGGACATGAATTACAGCCCGATCCGTTTTGTGTACGTGAGCCATTGCAAGTGGACACAAAAGTAGCCATCGCATTATATAAACTTGCTTCATGTGCGGAATATAGAGTAGTTGGGAATCAGTTTGGAGTACATAAAACATCAGTTCATCGATGTTTAAAACAGTTTTGCGCAGCAGTTATTAAATTGTTGCTTCCTAAACATATTAAAATGCCTACATTAGAAGAAGGTAAAGAAATAATTGGGCAATTTAAAGAAACAAGTGGCATTTCTCCAGTTCTTGCAGCAATTGATGGCACACATATTCCTGTAACACCACCAGAAGAGGGGTACAGGGATTTTATAAACAGAAAATGTTGGGCATCAGTTGTACTTCAAGGAGTAGTAGATGCAAATTACAAGTTTGTTAAAATGATTGAACGTTTAATAATTCTTAATGTACAATTTTGGTTGTTTTGTTTTATAATTTCAGATTTATTGTATGGTATAGCAAAATATTTTCATTATTTTAATTATAACCATATATTTCTTTCATTAATTACAGCCATCTGAAATTATTGACGGAAAGGTAATAAAAGCTTTCTTTGTTGGCGACCCTGCATATCCGTTACAAGATTGGCTAATGAAGGGATATACACCAGCAAGTACGCCGGAGGAGGAGTCGTTTGGTGTTTATTTAAACAAAGCTCGCATTGTAGTTGAAAATGCCTTTTGGACGCCTGAAAAGCAGATGGCGCATTCTTCAAAAAAGAATTGATACGGATATTAGTTTTGTACCACATATCGTAGCAACTTGTTGCGTACTGCATAATATTGCAGAGAGTAGAAAATTATCTATTCTGCAAAATTGGAACGTCGAATTGACAAATAATAACGTATTATATCCTCAACCTCAAAATGTAAATAGCTCACGGGCGCCACTTTCAGCAAATGAAATTAGAAATCATATTAAAAATTATGTGGCACAGACCCATCCACTTCTACAAAGTAAAAACCATTGAAAATATAAATAAAACAAATAAACATATGTTTAAGAAAAATATAAAACTGTATTTTAATTTTAATTCATTGTTTTAAAAATAGTAATCACATTACTTCAACTAAATAAAATATTTCGAAAATAGTTTTTAAATTAAATTTACTATCTTAACCTAAAATTCATTTCATTATCTTAAGCTAAAATTGTAAAAGTCACAAAATATTTCACAGCCTTAAATCTAAAAATTTATATATACTATGTACATGAGAAAAATATTTAATTTAATTCTCGAACTCAATAAAATCATTGAGTTCCTCTATTAAATAATCCGTCTTTGATGAACTACTAGATGCCACTTCATATTCTGGCGCAGATAAATTTGAGCTTATTATTGCTTTCAAATCTTTTAAAAAGATTTTGTTATTCTCTTCTAATATTTTTTGAGTTTTTTCAAGGAATTTTTCTTGCAACTCCTCTTCTTTTTTAGAGAATAAATTGAACTCATAATCAATTAGTTTTTTTTGTTCCTGAAGAAAGTCCTCTTGAATTTTGGTGTTTCCTTTGATGATTTTGGAAGCTACTTCCTCCCACCCAAAATGCTTTCTCCGTCGGTTATTGGAAGAGGAACTTGAAGTGGATGGCTCACTGGTTTCCACTACAACATCTTCTGTCTCCTGTTCAATAATATTTTCTGTATCTAAAAAACATTAAAAAGTAATTTATTAAATAAACCATATATTTCAACACGTATATGTATATTTTACTTGAAATTGGCGTAAACACGTCAATGGCATTCTGCAATCGTAAGCTGCTAGGTCTCTCTCCTAAAATTTGGTCGAGCTCATCAAAATATTCGCAAGAGTTTCGCGTTTCCCCACTTGTACTGTTTTGTTTTTTAACATTTAAATAATTTTTTTTTAAGTTTTTCCACTTGTTTTCTATATTATCTACTTTTTTGTCTGTAATACCCCGTTTTAAGAACTCCTCTTCCACAATTTTGAAAATATCCTTTTTTCGGTATTTTTTCCCATCCATTAATTTTAATATTTGTTTTTCTGCAAAAACAGAAAATAACACTTTACAATCGTCGTCATTCCAAAAAACTCGAGATGCCATTTTTATTTGAAGTTTTGATCACAACTAAACAAACAACAACAAAATAAAATGAAATGTCAAGCAAACCTAACTCAAACGTATTGGTTTCGTTGAGTTAATTTCGGTTTAATGAAACTCTAACCTAATCTGCGTTTCCATGCACGTAAACCTGAGTAAACCTGGTTTAACTCTGTCATGGAAACATGGTATATGCAAGAGCAACATTTGAAATCACTAAAATGAACAAAAATGGGTGAAACATTTTGTTTTAAAATCGGATGGATTGGAAACTTGCTTAATGATACCCATCCACAAAGGGAACGGAACAAGAATAAACAGCAGGAAGAAGCCCATTGACATACAGAAATAGCAGTGAGTGATTTTATAAACAATAAAAATTATAAACCTATAATAATATAGCTTATAGCCCGCATAAGAAGCTGATGTGTCTGGCGTCGCGAAAGTGAGGAATTGTTCTCGATTTGTTATTGGTCGTTTTAGGGCACGGACCTATTAACTCTTTTAATAACTGTGCTAATAGATTAATAGAGTATCAGGCAATAAAAAAGTTCGAGTTTTTGTGTTCCAAAGCAACGAAATTTGCACTGGAATACCCTAAACATTTTTTTTACACATTTGGTTGTGCAATATATTAAAGGCTTATTCTTTATATTTACTATAATACCCCTGAAGATAAAATTAAAATTAAGGGAAGCAACCACCCTAGAGAAATTACTTAAAAGGGAAATCAAAGATCTGAACGACGAATCTATCAGTAACTACCCCATAAAATTATCTAATGATACTAGTACTGATCATTCTCTCTGGAAAGCAACCAAAAGAATTAAAAGGCCAATAATGCAGATTCCTCCAATCAGAACAGAAGATAAAAAATGGGGCAAAAATAATGAAGATGAACGAAGTTTTGCCGAAAACTTGGAAAAAATGTTTGAGCCACACGAAATAATAACTGGAGAGGTTGTACAGAAAAGTGAAGAAATCCTACGAACAACACCAAAAGAAGTCATGTATGAGATAAAAACAAATATGAATCCAAAAAAAGCGCCTCGTGTTATTACAGCAGAAATTTTAAAAGAACTACCAAGGAAAGCTTTATTTAAGCTCATACCAATATTATAAATGCCGCCTTTCTTTCATTGAAATATGTACCCAGCCTGTGGAAAATTGCAGAAGAAATTATGATTCCTAAACTTGGGAAACCACCAAACAAAACTGGATCTTACAGACCAATATCGTTATTACCAGTTATGTCTAAACTCATTAGAGGAGAAAAAAATCTAATAAACGATATTCTTAGATGTTGCACAGGTTGTTGATAAAGTTTGGCACGAAGGACTGAACTATAAGTTAAGAACTATGCTACCAATGAAATTCATTACAATTTAGAATCATACTTGAAAGATAGATAATTTAGAGTAATATTAGACGATTCCTATTCCGAATTGAAAGAAATTAAGGTAGGAGTACCGCACGGCAGTTTATTAAATCCGGTCCTATACCTATTGTACATTAATGAAATACCCTGCATTAGAAAACAACACTGTGACAAAATTTGCTGATGACACTGCAATTTTAGCTGTTGGAGATAGCAACGAAGAATAAATTCGGAATTTACAGTTAGGTTTTACTCAAATACATAACTGGACCAAAATATGGCGAATTAAACTTAATAAACCTAAATCAGTTCACATCAATTTTACAAACAAACGACTCGAATATATTCCGTTTACAATTAATCAAGAAATAATACCGTATGCCAACACGGATAAGCATCTTGGCATGACACTAGATGCAAAACTACGATGGAAACCACACGTCAAAAAGAAAAGCAAAGAACTAGGGCTTTAATATAGAAAGATGTATTGGCTGAGAGGAAAGATCAACTCCGCTCTATCAACATACAAAAAACTTCTATTTATATAAACAATTATTAAAACCGGATTGGATTTATGGTATCCAACTTTGGGGTTGTACCAAACAGAGCAACGTAGAAATCATCCAAAAACTTCAAAACGAAATATTAAGGAACATCGTTGATGCACCATGGTATGTTAGAAACAGAGACCTCCATAGGGACCTTAAAGTGGGCACTGTTTCAAAGGGAATCTAAAAAAAATGCACTGAGACATAGGTAAAGGCTCTAACAACATGTTAACACGGAGGCAACTAATTATTTAAATTATTTATTGTTAAAATATTACATAAAAACCAAAACAAAAAAAAAATATTTACTATAATATCAAAGCGTGACAAATTGTTGCATAATTCACAGTTTTATTCAGCCTTCTAATAAGAGGAGCAGCTGTGAATCACTCATGTCACAGATGGCAAGTCCAGTAGTGGATAGCAGTGCGTAATAATTTAGAGCAGAAAATTATATACAAAAATGACCAAAAATAGCAGCCATGGCGGATTGAAAATGACCAAAAATAGCAGCTTCGATTTCCCAACCAAAACTTTATTGGATATTTCCTTATATAAGTTTTAGACGATTATCGACAAAAACGAAACAATATAAATCGAAAAATGAAATTTGAACATTTTTATAATTTCTTTTTAAGTTTTTTTTACGTTTTAAGCCATTCATCCGAAAGTATGAACGAGCTGTGCATATTTCTAGAATCTAATGTATACGACAAAATCCTTACACTCATCGAATTTTCCCGAATTTAATATTTTACACATATACGTATTTTATTTTTTATATACTGTTTATTTTGCTTGACTGCAAATATTTAAGTTGGTCTAGACAAAATTGACATATCCTTACCTCAAATTTCAGTATTCCGATTGAATAAAAATCCGATTGGAAAAACTAACAAAATTTAACAGTGTATTATTTTTTTTAGTATAAACTTCACAGTTATTTATTTTTAAAAACATAGTTTAAACTTAGTGAACTACCAATTTTTCTGTATAGCTTTCTTACTATTTGTGCATAACGTAATTCCAGATCTCATTTTGTAGGACCTATGGATTCAAGCACATTATCTTCATTACTAACGTTTTATCAAACCAGTTTGTTGTGATGAATGACGAAGATCAACGATAACATGAACAATGAGTCCCTATGAGTTTTACATTCCAACAAAGTTTTTAAAAACTGTTATATGTACAAAAACATTTGCAGTTTATTTTTGTTTTACGTCTAATGAAATATTAGTTTTGCATCCTGCTTCGGTTGTGATTCAAACCCAACATCTCCCGGTCCAAACGTCGTAGGTGGAACCACTGCGCTAATTTCAAGGTTTGTTACTGTTTGATGGTTAAAACATTGATCGATTGCCCGGTAGGCTCACAAGTTTTACAAGTAGTGTTGTTTGTACGGATTTGGTATTGGTTGAGGCATTGGTTGTATTCGGGGGACGGTGCTTGGAAAGACCTACTTAAATTTGGTATCGAATTTTTTTTTTATAAAATTCCATAAATAATGAAAAAAATATCTCGAATCCGAATTTCAATCAACCTTTCCAAGCAATCACATAGTAAAATACACGAAAAGTCTTACATCAGTAAGTAACAATATTTGTAAACAATGTACAGTACCAATATTTGTTTGATGTCGATCGATTTATGTTTTTATAAATAATTTTTTTCTAAAATGGTGGAATGAATGGTGGAGGCGATAAACAAATGATGTTTCTCACTCTGCGTTACCAAATTAAATGGTTCTGAATTCAAACATAAAGGAAGCAACATCAGTGAAATGAATATGCTCATGAAATTTTAATGGCACAGTTTGAAATCAACACAGTATGAAAGCACATGTTTGTTGCCAAAACAGCAAGTCTTATATTTTTACACAATAATTACTCATAAATTATGTTGTTTTTGTGCCCGTATCTTGATCCATCCATATATACGCAATACAAGATTCACGCGCCAAGAACTACTTAGCTTGAAATGATATCCATAATTGAAAAAAATAAATTGCAATAGTTTCAACAAAACTATATACAGTTATATACGTATACAATCTTTGATTTTCTATAAGGAAAGAATATTTTATCCATACCATTTTCATATCACAAACAAACCTTATATGAAATTTATGTATTGTGTTGTATTGTATAACCGTTAAAACAAGTTTCCACATATCTTTATCATTATTATCTGTTTTTTTATCATTTTGTGTATATGCATCACAAGTTTTTAGTATCACTTTATATCTCTGTATATGTATGTGTATATTATGATAAAATATAGTTTATTTATATATGAATGTGTGTATACATGTATGCTGCGCGATATCACATAGCACTATAATATGAATACATATACGAACGATATTTGTTGCAATATTCAGCAATATTACGCCTCATAAAATCGTATATACATACATTATAAAATATGTGTGTACACATGTGTATATATGTAGACAAGACGAAGTTTTGAGAGCACGTTTGTATATAAGGAGAATATTTTATTGGTTGCAATAAAAAAATTGATTCTTGAATATGTGTACAACTGTGTTCAGTGCAAGCGTAAGATATAAAAAAATATGTTTTAAATTTATTTTTTTTATTTTTAATCTTCGACAACGCATTTTTAATAATCTTTTTCGTCTCCTGATATACGTACGTGCTCGTTTAAGCATGACAATGTGCTATCCTATCTTACATGGTATATGGTAATTTGGTGGCCTGCGAATATCGATTTCTACACAGCTTTTCCACCCAGCCCCCTCATTCGTTATATTTTATAATTAACACTAAAATTGACACGTTTGTACGCTGATATGTAAATACATATATGTATAAATTAATAAAATATCTAATTTATGATAATCGCTTTTATGAAGTGTGAATAGAGTTATAGAAAATTAGTGAATTTTAAGCTGTTGCGCTAATTTTTGGATTCAGTAGTCGCAACACTATATTATACCATCAATCAATATATCGTTTATGTCTATAGGTATATATGTTGTGTAAATCAATGTCATTTAATCCTTACAAATCCTTAACCAGTCTAGACGACTTGCTGCAACCAAATACTATAAATCGTGTTATTTTTAAACAAAAATAAAATCAACAAATATCAAAAATCTCTAAACCACGAGACAAAACATCAGATTTATGTATATAAAAAGTACCGAGGCAATAAAACGAGAATCAATCAAAATTATTGGCTTCTTTTCGAACCAGTCATATAGATATGTATGTACATATATGATGCTTCGTGTATTGCATGCAGCAGATGTTTTAAAAAAAAAAAATTATTTTGGATGAATTTATATAAATTTTCGATATATAAACGATAAACAGACATAAGTTTATTTTCGCATCAATTGGTTATTGCTTATATACTATAGTATTGTGTTTGGTAATTTAATGAACCAGATTTCATTTTCTTATAATTTTATATTAAGAAATTAAGATTAAAATTATTTTTAAATTTTTAACCTTATGACGAGAAATTAATGTTTTTGAAATTCTTTATTATACAGCCATTAAGCAATACAAAAAATATGTAAAAACATGTGGCGATATGCAATGGCCCCTAGAAACTGAGTTTTGTACATATAGAAATGTAAATGGGGCTATGTTGATGTTGCAATAGACGATTGTGTATTTAAAAGTATTTTCGTTTAACGACGATATTAATAATTAGTAAATATATATACATATTGAATTTGAAAGAGCATTGAGACACCATCATGGTGAACTAAGGATTTAGTTAGACTGAGAAAATAGGCAAGAAATCTTTGTGGTGAATGGGCAGTTATGAGTTCTTTGGCCGCTACTTTAGGTAGTTACATTATTGAATATTTTTATAATTTTATTGATTATACAAAATTCGATTTTATATCATTACAGTATAGTTTATGTCAGCACCCGTCATAAGCGTAAATAAAGAAGAAATGGAGAAAGACAGCCCCAACGATCCGAAATTTTCATGTGCCTAAATAAAATATACATTATAAATGTCTAAAATTGGTCACAAAATCACAAAATATTTGCAAAACTGAAAATAGCCCTTTATATGGTGGTGTCAATCCAGCCTTGACTTAGTCGATTCTGAACGAGAACATTCGTTAAATGTTTTGGAATAAAGATGTTGTCCTTGAAGTTTTATTTGAAAGAGATTAATAAGGAGTACTTCGCTTCAATTGGGGATATACTATCTACCACATAGAGAAGCTTATAAATGGCGATGGAAACGCCTGCAGGTCGTCAGTATTATATTCTGTGGGGACCAAACAATTTTGTAAATAAATGGATGATAGTTCCGTGTTCCGAACAAGTATTCGGATTCTTGCAAACAACTATATAATAGCTGGTGAATTATGAAATGCTTCTCATTCTGAAAAACAACAGAAACTACACTTGGAACAATTGTTTCAAAGATAAGCAAATTATGGCGTAAATGTTAAGAGTGAAAATGAGTTTTTGGCGTTCCATCTCCTGATTTATCCCTCTCAAGAACGCACTGACGTCATTATTAATTTTCGACCTCCAAATGCAATTAAACGAATTCAGCTATTTATCGGAATGGTAAATTATCACCATATAGATTTATTTAAAAATTAGCTGAATAGCTTGCGCCAGTACTTGCAGCATTGTTGAAAATTTCACATTGCCAGAAATGTTTGACAAATTTTACAAAATGGAACTAACTGACATAACCCTATTGGTACCTCTACGAAACGACTGAAAGTTCAGTACAACAATTTTAAAACGTGGTCGAAGTAATTGAGGTTTATTTTCAAAAAAGCTTCCTACCGTTGAAATAAATTATTCTGCTATTAATAGGGAACTATTTACCTTGCAATCAAATATTTTGGGTACTTTGTAAAATTTACAATATATATTGATCACAAATCTCAAAGTAGATCTATTACATTTAACACAGAGAGAAAGCTAAGACAAGTAAGTCACAGAAGGCAGACTTGAAATTTCAGAAATTACTTTCCGGTTCTATATGCCACACTAGTTCTAACATGAAACTTGAGACATTCTCACTTCCTCGCTTAGGCATTTACTACGAAATGTCAACGGGAAACAATCACTTTTACATACCAGACCCATTCCGTCGATCAATGATCGACTTTCTGCACAACATTTCTCATCCAGGAATCCGTGCTACTCATATAAATGAATGCGTTCAGATATTTTTGGCTTAACATAAACCAAGATGTAACAAGATGAGCTAAAATATGGTCAGTTTAGTGTTGCTCCTGGTCGAATTCAATACATCCCTTTAGATATTGTTGAACCACTCCTTTCGTCGAATCGATATCCTAGCTAACTCACCTGCTAACTCACCATACCGTATAAAAAACATCTCTGCTGCAACTATTGCCAAAAAATTGTAGAAAATTTTATTTCTAGGTTCGGTGTACCTGATTCCATCACTACAGGTCTGTGAAATCAATGCGAATCTAAATTATTTTCTGAACTTCCGAAACTTTTATGTTCAGATGGAATCCGAACTATCGACCCACAAACAAATGGCATATAGGCATATAGTTGAACGATTTCACCACCAGCTTAAATCAGGTTGGAAGATCAAATACAAGGCACTGGAGCGATGAAACTTCAGTTCTCTACAATGAAACTAGCATGTAATAATTATACCAAATTCATTAAACAACTCTGTCCTCATAAAGTTTTACGACACTTTCGGAATATTTCTGTTATATCAATGAATGGTAAGAAGTAAAAATAAATCATAGTTTCAATTGATATAGACATCTGAAATTAGCGTTTGTAATATTATGCTCGACGGATAACGTCTGTTCGTTTTTGTCATTAAAATACGTTTGCATATACAAATTTAAGTTTGTTTTTTTAAATCGGACATTTCAATTGGAGGAGAGTAATGTAGTTCTTTTCAGGTCATTCCACCCACTACTCTCTTAAAATATGTAAATCTTCAATTAATTTTATGGTTGACTGTCACTAGTAACGAGAATAATAGAATTTTTTTTAGTTGATATTCGAGTGATTGCAAATAATCGACCACCTGAGTCCACTGGTTTAGTAGAAAACATACCGACAATAACACGTGCTCTTTCTGGTTCAAACGAAAATATTGCTATAGTGAGAGAAAGTGTTGCAGAGAACCCTCACTTTTATCGATTTCACGACGTTCTCAATAATTAAACTTGTCCACAATGACCCCACAATTGTGAATTTTATGCAAGGATTTATCTTTACATCCATCATTATAAGGTCCAATTGGTCCTAGAATTAAAGCCACAAGATCAATCTCAACGTAGAAAATTTGGATCATAGAAATCATAGATCAAAGTGATGCTGTTTTAAAACAAAAGAAAATATATATGTTCATTTGTGGCTACGTAAACAAACATAATTATCGTATTTAGGTTTCTGAAAATCCAAGGGAAGTTCTAAGGGCCGCAGGCATCTTTATTCCGCATTATTTCGAGCAGAAAAGAAGCAGTAAAACTGTTACTTTCAATTATGGTGTTCGCTGCAGAGAAATGATAACAAATTTTGTTTGGCCAATATTTCATAGTAAATATGAATATGAAAGACTTGTTGTTTCAACAGGACGGCGCTACATGTCATACAACCAATGAAACAATTTGTTTATTAAAAAACAGATTTGATGGCCGATTAATTTCGCGAAGAGGTGATTTAAGTTGGCCTCCAAGAACGTGTGATCGTCACCATTAGAATATTTTTGTGGGGCTATATGAAAGATAGGGTTCAATAGAATAACCCACAATCAATCGAAGATCTCAAAACGAATATCGAACACGTCATTCTTGAGATAGAGCCTCAATTATGTTGAAATGTGATCGAAAATTTCGACCAAATCATCAACTTCTGCAAACGTGCTCGTGGTGGTCATTTGTCAGTTAATTTTTCATCGATAAAAGGTTAATATCTACGTTTAATATTTTCTACAGACAGTTCCAAAATTTCAAACGACTCTCTTTTAAATATAAGTATATCAAACCTGATGGCTGCGGATCCTCTCTTAATACTTCGTAGTCAGCCCCCGTTTTGCATAAATTTTTTCAAATTTTTAAATTTGGTTAATGAATTAACAAAATAAAAATAAACTTGTGCCGTACAACTTTATTTTTATTTTAGCAAGCCACGACCTGAAACCTTACTGAAGGCATGATATAAGAAACCGAGCAAAATAATTTCTTGATTTCTTGAGTTTTGATAGCACAGATGCTAACGCGCTTGAATAATATGAATTGACATTCATTTTTGTGAGAACTGTAACAACTGTATACATACGAATCCGGAAATCATCACCATTTTGTAGAGATGGTAAATCGGACTGCCTATATGGGATGTATCTCCTGAACTCTTTGAGTAAATGTCTAAAAGTTGTTTGAATACTCTTATATCTTCATCTGTGCACTGTTGTTGTTGTTTTTATAATTTACAACTTTATTATGTATTTTAACGCCATTAAAACTAATTCATTAGGGTTTATATACTAATTCTAATAGTTAATGCATATTTTATTTTGTTTAAAGCTTTCACAACTTTAATAGCTGAAACAAAAAAAATTGTCTATCAGCGTATATCATATATATGTATATACAAATGTTGTGTACGAGTAAATTAAATACAGCTCGTACTCACTTTACAATATGTACATAAAAAATTTCAAAGTAAAACAATAAACATATTTTTTCCAAGTATAAATATTGTCAATTTTTCTTATCGCTTATACATACATATGTACGTATGTACATAAAATATGTATATAGGATGTATTTTCAAGTTTTTATCTTTATTAAAAACTGTTAAAATTAATAATAAAAAGCATAAAAGTTGATAAAATTTAAGTAAACGAAGAATTAAAATTAGAAAGTGTTAAAATAACACTAAAAGTAAAATATTTTATGGTGAAAATTAATTATTAGTTTTTTTTATGAAATGCGTAATTATTATAAAATAAAAATTAAATATTTGTTGTATAAAATATGTAATAATGACAATTGAAATTTGCTAATATCGTTAAGTTGGTGACAACTGACAACACATAATGAAAGTGTCGATGCACGAAATTATAAAAGTAATTAAATGGTTGTTGAAGGTAATCACATTATTTCCGCGAAAGTACATGCGAAAATTTATTTCGGCGCATTATATAGAAATTGTATTATACACATAACTCTTTGATAACGCACAAATTTGATAATTACCGTAGTTAAAGTAATTTTCCCAGAAGAGTAAAACTTTCCGACTTCTAGACAAAATTCTAAGAATTTGTGATATACCGTTGAAAATATTAATTAATTTGAAATGTAATGAACTAAAATCTACCTATTACACTTTATAATCTAGAGTTTTAGACTAATAATAGCATATACATATGTATGTATATAATACTGACAAAGTAGTAATCCAACCACATAAAACCAATCTAAAAACATGATTTATATATAAATTCTAATCCACAACATAGCACAAGAGCAACAACAACACAAACTATACACACCGATTTTGAAAAGGTAATTCTCAGGAATTTCCATTGAAAGTTGATGAACTGCACAGGATTAGAAAAATGAACAATTCAGATAGCTTTTGTTTGTGTAGAAGAAAAATAATCAAACGAAAATCGTGTGCAAGCTAAATTTATCTGAATTCAACATGCGAGTAGACTATATTAAACCTATGTATATTATGGAATCTATAACTTTTCAATTAAGGTGAACAAATTATATTATTATGTTTATCAAGACGTGTGTGCAAGTGTTTATCAAGAAAAGATAAAACGGACCTATGTATACGGACCTATATGTTTTCACACAAGTCCCCAATTACCATTCTAACATCGGGTTCGATTCTAACAATTATCGACAGGCTGGCTAATTTCATGCGCAAGCGAAGCTTACACAATCGATTATTGACTGCTTGGAAATTCAAAACAGCCTTCTTTACTTGCGGCCAAGAAGAAATCCAGCTCCAAGATTTTATAGCCCTGGGACACATGGTCTTCACTTTTAGGCCAGCGAGTTTCATGAAGATCATAACAAATTCCAGTCGATACTAACGCTCCTGCGGTTTCTTAAGTGACTGCACGTTCCACGTGCCGATCCTAAATCTCGTGTCCGGGTACTTGAGTTGGATTCAGGTGTTGTTTTGGCGGTATCCATTCTTTGTTTTGTTGACTTTATAAACAGATTTTTGTTTTACCGGTTGCGGGTCGTCAGCCCAGGGATCCAACCGTTTAGTCATCTCCTACGGCAAGCAAAGGATACTGTGGTAAGATTCTTGGAAAATATGTTCGTGCAATTTAGGTTTACGAGACATGTGTGCCCCACGACCACAGGGGCTAAAATGGAAAGAGTGCGTAATAATGGGAAGTGTTTCAGATAGCCATTTAACAGCAAGCATACCGGGAATATAGAAGTTATATTGGAATACAAATAATTATTTTTCACTTTGCAAAAAATAGCGCAAAAACTTTCTTGTGCAGACAACTCTATTGGCCCACTCTACCTCTGGATGTGAAAGAGTCACTAGTCGGTAAACAGACTAAAGTACAGTAACACTATCTTAAGGGGACCAATAGGCAGTTACAAGGAATTTCATAAATTTGTAGTAGTCTATCCCATCCCGCCTCGTCGATATCGTTTACCGTTGCCGTGAATGGTAAATGGGCTAAATCAATGGCTGGTGCACCAAACGATCCCATCTGATAATCAACTATAATGACGTCAAGTGGGTAAAGAACTTAATGTTATTGACCCACAAATCACTGTGCGTGATGAATCCGATTTTAAGGATTCATCATTCGTGCGTAAATTTTACTTGTACTTTGCCGAGGCTTTAACTCAGTTAGTCGTTCCAATTTTAATGAAAGGGAGTCATGTAAACGAGCCAGTTGTGTGACTATTATTGGCATTCTTTTATGCCAGACAAAAATACTTTCATCACTTGGGTGTCTTCCGGATCGGTCACTTTAGGATATTTTGTTAGGTTTTCTGGCAATCCAAATCTTCGAACACAAAGTATGATGGTTTTTCGTTGACTTCGAAGCATCTGAAATTGGATACAAAATTATCTGTTTAATAACGAGCTATCTATATATGTATGTACATACCAAGCTGTGTACCAACCAGGCTGTAAGCGTACAATTTTTATCAATCGCATCCAAATATTTTTTAAACCAAATGTTGCTATAAAATATGACCTCGTTTTTCAAAATTACCATCTTTTCAAAGATGAACACTAAATCTCTGCGGCCAAAGTGGTTTTCACGACGAACGGTTTGTGCCTGTGGCAGATATAAACCTCGTTTAGCCGTTTGACTCATACTCCATTTGAGCGAGAAAATTTAATTACTTTAGTTTGCCCCCAGGCTCACCGTAAAAATTCACCGAAATTCGAACCAAATGGCACAAAAAATGTTCACTTTTACCAACGGGGTTATACAATTTGTAATCGTTCACTTGAACTGTGTCAGTATTTTCACTTGCTCGTAAAACTTTTTCGAATAATTCCTTGCCACATTGAAGAACCTAGCACAAATCTATATTATCTCTTTTCTCTTCTAATCTTCTATTACTTCTATAGGGAAACTCGATACTCGAAATTTAATTAATTCATATGTTTTGTACGATTAATGCCCGGTTTCATGAAAACACTATAATTAACCGGCTGTCAAGCTAACCAACGATTAACTTTATCATATAAAATTGCATTTTTGACACCATTTCTGGCGGTGCAATCTGACTTCAATTCTTTTTTTATATGAAAATTTTAACCGCCGTATAAATTCAAAATTGGGCGAATAATTATTTATACGTCGGTTAAATATTCCCATATAAAAACAGATTAATGAAATCAGATTGCATTGACAGAAATTGTGTCAAAAACTCGACATTGTAACAATATTGTTACGACTGTCATTGTTTAAATGACGTATATAGTTAACAACGATATTGTTGCAAACGCCAAAAGAAAAATCAAGCCGTATTGCTATAATTTAATAATTGTTGATTTAATAATTCATACGTCCCTCTTTCTGTACCAAAAAAATATATTACCGCCTTCACGTCAATGACATAACAAGCCATATGTGATTCCGAGATGAAATATGTACATTGATTATATATTGATTACAATGCAGGTGGCCAAAGAGATGGAATTTAACCAAAAACAAAAATCATGCAAGCAAGTAGTAGAGCGTAGCTTTGCTTTGCTGATTTGCGGGAGTTTTGCAGATTGTAACAATTAAATATGAAGAGAACGGATTGGGCTCCAGCAACAATCACTGACTGCTGCGTATTTGTCTTGATTTCGATCAAGACATGCTTAATTTGTATATCACGGAGGGTTTAATTACACAAAACCATAATATTATTGCAGAAGAAGCAGAATTTCCTGGATCACGGAATCAAAATCAAGATATACCAATAAACAGTGGCGCGACAAAACGTACAGGAATTTTTCCTCAAATAAGAATATAAATTGCTTCTTTTAATATTAATTTGGTTGTCAACCGATTCACATAATTGGAGCACTTTGTGTTGAAATATTTTGGTGTTGGCTTGCCGTTCTTCCCGACTTTTTTTAAATTCCAACCAACTCGTCCAGAATGATTTGCTCTTTCGTTTGGATGGAGGAAGTTCATCATTAGAATCTATAATTTTAAGGAAAACAATGTGTTATATGTATTTCTATTGTAAGTGCTTCATTTGGTATTTAGTTGAGGACACATGCCATGTGATGAAATCTCAAATCTAGTTTCTGAACTATTTTGAGCGCTTTTCGTTGTCAACAATACATAATTCGGCTCAATGCTGGAAGACATATTTATTGGATTGCTTGAGTGGTCTCTTCCAAAAATTTCATTACATTCATCAAAATAATCGAAATCAAAAGGTGCTGCTCCAGTACGATGATCATTATGTGATTTTTGATGGTACACATGTCTCAGATTGTTAAATTTATCTTTACATGGAGTTTTAGACATTTTATAACTATAACTCATCATTAACGAGTGCATTTTATCCCATATTTCTTCCCTTTTTAGCAACCCAATCCCAAATAGTTTTTTGTTTGTTTTGTAATCCCTTATGAGAGCAAGAATAATGGGTCGGTTCCACACTATTCTTGAAGAATCGTTCACTTTTCTTGAGGAATCGTTCACTATTCTTGAAGAATCGTGCGGTTGTGTTAAACTACGAACTTGATTGAGATGTTGGCAAATAAAAGTCAAGAAATTTACCATATATGCGAATTCACCTAAAACCACGATAGAATATATAATGTAAGGTAATTGATTATAAAATGATTACACACAAACAACATTAAACCACATGTCACTAACATATCCATAATCCATGTAATATGTATGTCAGTCGTCGATCAAAAAAAGTAACGATTTCTTGATTAATATAATAAAAACAAGAGACTCCAGCCTCTCCAAAAAATTTCGGTTTGGTAATATGCAAACACAACATATCCAGCATCATAACAACAAAATATTAAATATATTTATTCAAGATCAACATTTGTATATAATAATAATAAATAAATGCACATACCTGAATCACTATTAAAACAAATAAGTACATCCATCCATTACTATTATTTCCTAGATTATGGCTGTTTTTACAATCGCAGTTTATGAACCCTTTAGTACTTTCATTGTTAACAATATTGTTACCTTACAATGTCGAATTTATGAACACACTTCTGCCAGTTAACCAATTTTTCCGTGAAACCTGGCATAACAAAAATGTTTATCGAGTTTTCACTTTTCATATAAATAACAGCATAATAGAAAATGACTAATAGAAGTTTTAGACTAAGAAGCTACACAATTAGAGTTTGTTTGGTCAATTTATCAACTTTTTATAAAACCCACGTGAATAAAATCAAAAAGTAGGCTTTTAATTTGTTATGGCAACCGTGACAAAATAGAATGGCAAAATATTAAATTTGACAATATTGTCATTTCCTTTCTAGATAATACAAAAACCAACGCCGCCTACGTTTGGGAAAATTGTATTTTGTTGTTGTATAGAGTGTCGGAATCAGTAGAATTTTGTGTTAACAAATATTCGCTGGATTCTGCTACTAACCCGTAGGATTTTCGTTTATGAACGGATTCAACGCAACTAATATGAAAACGATATCGGTGACATGTTTATACTTTTCAGGGGCCCTACTATGACTTTCGACTACGATTTTCGACGACGGTCGTTTTCCTATATAGTAATCAAAGGAAGATAAAGGAAAACAATATAATAAAATTACGATTGTTTACCTTTATCTTCCTTTGCCTACTATAGGAAAACGACAGCTGATGAAAATAGTAGTCGAAAGTTATAGTAGGGCCCCAGGGCCCGTATTCTTGAATTCCACATCAAATTCCCCGCGTGGATATCTGTGAAAATTCCAAAAAAAATAAAAGATATTTTAAATCTACTATTCTTGAATATCACACTAAGGGAAAATTTCCGAATGGGTATATGTGTGTGGAAAAAAATTCCACACAGGGAATTTTGACAGCTAGCTGTATTTACTTTAAATAACAAAGCGTTAGAAGGTAGAAGTAAGAATTAGGTTAGAATTGTCAGTTTGACAAATGAATTGTCAGTTTTACAATTATAGCATAGAAATTTTTCTACAATAAATCTACTATATTATGAAAGTGGTGAATTTAATATTTAACAGTGGAGAATAAAAAATTCCTAATGTTTCAAGAATACGGTTGCATGGGGAATATGCATAGGGAAATACTAAGGGAATTGAATGGGGAATTTTGACAATTATCCACACGGGAAAATTGATGTGGAATTCAAGAATACGGGCCCAACACTTAATAAACTGAACTATGGTTCGTTTATACTGCAGGTCTTTTAAGCATTATTAAAGAAGGGGTTCAATATATAGGGCAATGATTCCGCCAAGTTTGGAATATTTAGAATATTTGTGTGATAGATCGTTGTAAAGTTTATGCCAATATAACAAATTATACAATAAGTTCCAAAATTTTCGAAATTTTCATAATTTTATATGTTTTACTCAAGTTAAAAAAGAAACTTTTTTAATTTCGATTAACAGGAAGGTAATGAAACCAATAAAGTAAAAATATGGGAAAAAGAAAATCAAAAATTAATTTGTCCAAAAAATTCCGATGAAATCTTTCATTGATATTTGGAATTCTGTGATTTATTTTGACTTTGTATTTAATATGGCAAGACAGTTTAACTCATGCCTAGAATAGAACATCTTTGGAAAATTCTATAAATTCACTAACTTTCGAAGTTTTTAATTCGGGCTCTACAGGTCATATAGAGATGATCAAGGTGGGTTTGAATTTATATTTAGCATGAATACTCATATACATACGTAACATTACTAATATCATCTCGATATGACCCTTATGGTCCTAGATAGAGAAGTAAATAAACTAGAGAATCTGATACACGCATATGCCTCGAATGATTTTTCCGTGTAAGGAAATTCACAGAAATGAGCAATTCTGTGCATGACTGTAACAGTTTTTCATAACAAATAAAATATTAAAACCACCCCGATCATCTCGAAATGACCCATACGACCTGTATGAGTTACAGAATTTCCAAAATTAGAGAATTTTATATAGCACTCGAGAGATATTTCCGAATACCAGAATTTACTATAGAGATGCCTGATTCTGTGCATGAGTAGTGCTGTTTTGTCATACCAAATACAAATCCAAAACCTCAATTATCTCGATATATGAGCTGAGTTACAGATTTTCAAAAATCGTAAATTTAAAATAAAAATAAATTGTAAATTTAAAACCTACATTGATTGAAATAAAATTTTCACCATAACGCTCGAAGATTTTGGATGTCTCTGATAACATTTCACGTTTGGTATTGATAGGTTTTGGACTGATCTAAACCGGCTGATTTCAACTTGTCAATGAGTTGGATATGTATATAACATGACAGGTTCTTTCACGCTATTGTCTCCCGATATCAATTCGTCAATTATCTGTTTCTTCTGCGGCTATTAGAATTTGGCGATACATATCACCCATAAAGTAGGTCATATACCATTAGGTTATCGTTGTACACTTTGTTTGTAGAATTAGCCGATGCAAACACTGCGCTCTAACCTTGCGGGTAATGTTTGATGGTTTAAATTTTTATAATTGTGATATACTATACATTTGATGCATTCGAAATATGTAAAAAGTATTTACAAGAACTGACTGTATGGGAATTACTTAAATAATTATAACAACTTGATTTCTTATTTGTAAATGAGATCTCTCACTGGTGTTCGTATCTCTAAATCTTGGACATTATTTTCAATAATTTAAATTAACCAATGATTAAATTAACCAATGAGCGCCAACTGCTTTAAGACCCCTGATATTTTATTTTGTGGTATAGGACAATTTTCGTGCGGTTGACGCGGTAACCTGAAAAATAAAAAGCTGCTTAATGGTAATTTTATTCGTATAACAATTTTAATAAGAATTTGATATAATTCGGATCGGTACAGCTTAAATGTCTAGTCAAACCTAATAGTCCGCCTTTAAATAAAACTAAGATTTTAGCTGCTTCCTTTTCATGAACATAACTATTAAATAGATTAAAAAACCTTACCAGTCGTGAAAATCACCTTGAAATACTGGAATGTGTAAACGAGGTACGGAGGTTTCATTTGAACCCGAATAATATTGCCATAAGTACTTTTACCATGTCACCCAGTTGTATTTAATCGAGCCGTTGTATATGGAAATGTCAAGGCACATTTAAGAGCGTCACCGCTTTCATTGAATAATAAATTATTTAATTATTAATTAAAGTACGTAATTTAAATTTAATTTAGCAGCACTCACGAGGCAACTAAAACTGATTCCATCAAACGTTTTTTGATCAACACAAAAAAGTTACCCATAAAATGAACAATTTTATCAATCAGTTTTAATTCATCAAAAACGGTTTTTTGTGACTGAAATTACGCCTAAGTAGTAAGAATAGCCAAATCGATGTACAAAAATATTATCAGTACAATAATAATAAAAAAATATTAACATTTTTTGGTACCAAATTTTTGTTGTACTTTCCAAACACTCACATAGTAAAACACACGAAAAATTGGTATCGGCATTTAGGTTTTTTATAAAATTTCATTTACTATAATGTAAAAATAATAAGAATAATAAATAAAAAAATCTTAATCGTAGCACAAAGGGTTATGATCGTAAGCCTATAAATTTACAATACAGCTTAGTTAAATATTTGTTTGGTGTCGATGGATTTATGTTTCTATAAATAAATTTTTTGTTGGAAAGTCAGTTGAACGGTGTGGCACAAAAATTAGGTCCTCAACGTTTAATTATTTATTTTATCTAAACTTTGTTTTGAAATTATTTTTGTTGCAAATTACGAATAAACACCGGACAGTTTTTCAAATAGAGCTAGTTGCAATCATTCAGAATGCGGTTGCAGCACAGTGAAGCTATGTTTATTGCCCCAAATAGTTCTCTGACTGTGTCCGAAAGAATCATGTGAATGCCTCTGTGAAGTATATAAAATTCCAACAAAAAATTCCAACAACCAGAGCAATATATTAACACTGATACATTCAATTCTTAAATGTTTTGCGTCCCGTTGCGGTTCGATGATAGGTCGCCCTCTGTCAAGTCATAATATTATGTACTCATTAACATTAAATCTCTGATCTAAATCGTTCGACATTAATTAAATAAATATAAAAACCAAATGAGAATATATTTCTTAGTGTGGATAGGCCATTCATCAAAACCAGCGGCAATTTCAGTACAGTAATTTAAGACCATCATTAATTTATTAATAGAATTTTGTTCTCGTCTATAAATAAAGAATACCGGCGTCTCCTACACAAAACCCACCGCATTGTCTCAAAAAATAAACAAAAACCATCTATATACATACATAACATTATATAAATCCTATAAAAACGTCTTTTGATTGACAATTTCAAAAACAAACTTTATATTTTTATTATAATTTTTTTTTTCTGGTGATTTGATCACAACTTTTTGATAAGAAATTTCGGTTTCTTATTCATCTCAATGTGATTCGACATGCTCGATAATTTTTCCATAAACCCTCTTGTGTGTACATACTACATATATACAACAGACATTTAATCAATGAAAATAATTTTCGTACTTACGACTTGTATATAGAGTATATGAAACTAGATAAAAGATTTTCTTTAAGATAACATAACCAAAAAAATAAATGTCGTCATTTTTTGTATACCTGAGAGTATATATGTATAAGGAAAATTATCTTTTGGTTAATATATATTGTACAACCAATTTTTTGGACACAAATTTGATAAATTATGTTTTCACGTGTATGTACATATGTATATATAGATAGAATGTGTACCTAATTCATATAAGATAAAAAAAATAAGATGTTTGGGTTAGCATGAAAAAAAAAATATTATGGCATCTTAAACCCAGTTAGATTATAAACCATATATATGTGTGTGTGTGTGTGTGTGTAACTGGTGTTTGTTATATTAATTCAAAATTTATAACTATAAGCAATATGGTTTGTTTATACAACTTGCCCTGTGGTCTTCGCGATACGCAGCAAGTTTATAAAATAAAAAATAAAGACTTTTTATAAATCACCTCATTTCGGATTAATAAAAAGACGATAAAGAAAAATCTTCAATTTATATATACATATATGTATATACTTACATTCACAACATACACATTTCATAGTGGACAGCTTTAACCTCTATCACAATTTCATACCATATGGATACACAACATATCAAATTAAAATCAACAACCAACAACAACAATAAATTTAAACATAAATATCTTTTTTTCGTGCATCTGAATTTTTGTCTTGCCATCTTATCTTTTTTATCTTACGACGTTACGAAATATAGATACATATATGTATATCTATACATAAAAATACGAAGAAAAATTTAAAAAGTAAAAACTATACGATAATGATGATGATCAACAAAATCATTATCATCGTCGTTGTTCCTCTTGAAGTGCAGCTGTTCCCTTTGATTTACTGTTGTACAAAAAAATTTTTTTCAACAAGCGCATTTTAACGTGCGTTAAAAGGTTTTATCTCCCAGTTTCTTCATTTCATGTCGATTTTGCTCTTAATGGCATTGACATTCAATATAATGTTTGTACCTATACCTACATATATGATGGCTGAATCGTCCATTGTTTACTTTTTTTGATTGTTGCCTTGTTGTATTCTTATAAATAAATTTCCTTTCTTCTAGCTACGTGTATACTATATGTACATTCTTCGCAGGTAATACGTATACACGAGACAGGGATTATAGTGGCTTATTTTAAATTATTTATAATCATCTCTCGAATACATGCATACAAACACATATATTTTCTTTTCGAAGGGTCGTATTCAAAAAACCTAGCTATATTCTATATACATATATACAAAAAATAATTCTATAATGGAAAAAACACTCATTCGGTTTTAAATTTTATAGGTAGTTTCGTTTTTATGCGCATATATGGACATTGAATAGTTATTTTAGACTTTTAGAGAAAGGTCTATCTATACTTTATTGTTACAAACGTACATATTTTACAATGTATGCCCTCCTTTCATCTTGCAACATAAATTATCGGAAATTAATCGTTAATTTATAATTATAATGGATCGAATCAACCTGTGGTGCGAATAGAACGGAATTTCGGCTCTTCATTGGAATGCATGAGAACTATATAGATTAGCGTGGGTGAATACGTGCGACTTAAAATAATCAAAATGCTCACACAGAGCAGGTATAGGTATACATATTTTATTTAACGAGTACATGTATTTTTATAAAATTAATAACTGTAAGGAAATTAACCCTTCCCATAGGCGCCTTACGTGTGAAAGATAATATTTCCCAGCAATAAAATATGTTCAATGAAATTTTTACGATTGACCATATGGGGATTTACGAACATAAAAATTTCATAGTCATATTTTTTCTTGACGATAAAAATATGATATTTATCGGCCAACACGCGGACGGACGGATATAAATTTCATATCACATTCTTCATTCATATCTCAATATAATAGAATGCCAATAGAATATAATGACTTGAAATATTTCTACTCCACTGGGAAGTAACCGATTAAGTCTTATACAAGACTAATAGTACGAGTACTTGTATCGAGTCAATATTTGCTTGAGAGTTGATTTGAAAATAAAAAATCCAATTTCGTACAAGTTCGCACGATTTTGTATACGAATTCGTCAGAAGTAAACAAATACATATATATATATATATATATATATATATATATATATATATATATATATATATATATATATATATATATATATATATATATATATATATATATATATATATATATATATATAAATATATACATATACATATGTGTGGGTTCATTCGATCCATTTTGTTCCAATAATACGTTAATAGTTACGGCACGAATAAAACGATGTTGCTTGTTACGAGTTACACAGTCGAATGCTCTTTTTATTTTATTTATTTTTCAAAAAATTATTTCAAATGAAGTTGTGGCGAATTAAAATTAAACCGGATAAAATGAGAACCTCTCTTCGTTGCATGCGTAGTTTATACCGTTTGTGCTATCGTTGAATGATCTCATATTATGGACTATGGTCCATTGTATGGTGGCGTGAGCGATGGTCTCACACTGTCATCGCGTACGAAGAGATGAGTGCGATACTCCAGCTCCCAGCTAATAAACAGTCTTTGGTTCGAATGATTTGACGTAACGGTTGTTTTTAAATTTGCAAAATTATGATGGAGTTTTTGCAACACTTCGTATGGCCTCTCTTTACTGGTCGACGGATTAAAAAAGTCACCCGGTAACCTGAGGGTGGTGCCGTAAACTAGTTCGGTAGGCGATGCTTTGATATTTACTTTGACGGCTGTTCGTAGCCCGAGCATGATAACTGGTGCTCGGTCTACTCAATTATCCTTATCTGTACATATAATTGCAGCCTTTAGTGTTCGATGAAGCCGCTCTATCAATCCATTGGATTATGATGATACGGGGATGTTCTGGCTTGCCTCCTTCCGAGCATTTGGCATAATTGACGCATCATAAACGACTCAAATTGACCACTCTGGTCAGTTGTTATGATGCTAGGAGTGCCGTATCGTGATATCCAGATCGATAGTAGCGCCTTCGAGACGGTTTCTGCCGTCATGTCAGGAGCGATTTCGGGCAATCGCGTAAACCTGTCGATTATTGTTAAGCAATAGCGATTACCCTGGCAGAGCGGAAGTGAACCAATTAAATCGACGTTTATGTGCGAGAATCGATTATCTGGCGCCCTGATACTTTCCAAGGGTGTACGGATGTGACGTTGAACCTTGTTTCGGTGGCATTCGATTCAATGCTTAATATAATTAGCAATGCACGGCCAAACGTATCGATCAGTGAACAATTTTGTGGTAGCACGCCTGCCTCGATGCGCTATTTAGTGTGACAACCGAGTGACAATTCGTCTAAATTTAGGTGTGATATAAGGACGCACGTTGTTTGTTGAAGGGTCACAAAATATCTTTTGCACGTCTCCTGGAATGAGCAAATGTTTAACATTAAGAGAAGTTTAAATGTTATACCGTTTAAAATTTTCTGAAGTTCGTAATCATTGCGTTTATCGTTGGCTAGCTGATCATACATAGTCCAATTGATCAATTTGCTGAATTCGGGATAATAAATCAGCGGTTAGGTTGTCGTTCCCACTGACCTGTTGTATGTCAGTGGTGAACTTACTATTGAAATCAAGGTGGTGCATTTGACGAGGTGAAGCCTTTTCCTCTTGTGCTTGAATACAAATGTCAACGGCTTGTGATTGGTGAATAAAATAAAAACAATGCGGCTAACAACTCCCTGTCATACGTGCTGTAGTTGCTTTGTGCACTTGTAAATTTTTTCGAAAAGGATCCCAATGGTTGAGAAACTCCATTTACTAGATGTGCATTATGAGCTGGAAATGAACGCTGCGTTAACTAGTTCACTTCGGCAATTTTCGAATGCTTTATCGGTTTATGTTGAACATTTGAATGGTGTCTTGTCATTCTTTTTGTTTCCATTGATCATTGATTGGAGTTGTCGCTGATTTCCGGCTGCGTTAGGTAGGAATTTGAGGTAAAAATTTATAACCACAAGGAAATTTTTTAGATCCTTCGCTATTGTTGGCTTTACTGCTATTTTTGTAATTGCTTCTATACCTTCTCCGGTAAAGGGTACATTTCCTTTAGTGTAATCAGGTGCCCCAGAAACTTAATTTCACTTGTAGCCAACTCACATTTGGTCACATTTATTGCTAATCCGTATCGACCCAATCTTTCGAAGACGATTCCTAGATGCTGTTGATGTTCGGCCATATTTTTGGAAGCGATAAAAAAATCATCGAGGTATATGGGAAGACAAACTCGAGTCCTCGTAACACTTCATGAAACAATCGTTGGAACGTCTGTGGAGCGTTACACATACCGAACATCATGGCGGTGAACTCAAAGAGTCCGAATGGTGTCGTGATTGCTGTCTTTGGTATGTCATTTGGACAGATTTGATGAAATGCTCTTTGCAAATTTATCTTTGTAAAGATTTCTTTGCCAAACAAATTCGCAGTGAAATCCTGTATGATGGGTATCGGATCACGTATGGTTTGTGCGCTCAACCCACAATAGTCGCCACATGGGCGCCACGGACCATCCGGTTTTGTGACCATATGACTGGCTCAGTTGCTTGATGAGGGGCGACATATGCCTGGCTTTATTAGCCACAATTTGACAGGATCTAGCCGTCTTGCGAAAACTGGCTGGCCTCTTGTTTCGATGATATGATAGAATTCCGAGTGGATAAGCTTTGCTTTCGCTATGGGCGCGTTAAATTTATTTAAAAATAAATAATTCCGTCAATTTTTTTTAGTGAAGAAACATTAATATGCCGATTGATGTACTTCACCTGTAATTGCGTTTCACGATCTATCAGCATGCCTCGTTTTAAGTCGATCAGTAAATCGTAGTTTGAGATAAAATTAGAGCCCAATATAGGTGTTTGGACATCGGCTATAACAATTTCCCAATCGTATGTTCGTCTTAATCCTAGGTCTAGCTGTAGCCTAATCGTGCCATAGGTTATTATAGGCGTGCCTTTGGCAGCAAAAAGTTTGATTGTTCCGGGTGTTGATTTTCTTTAGCACGGTGGTAAAACTGAGACGTCGGCACCGGTGCCGATGAGGAACGATTTTGCAGAGTTGCGGTCGATGATAGAAAGTCTCCTTATGCTAATTAGTGGGTGGTCGGCTGAGCAACAAGCGGCAGCAGATTCGGTTCATTTAAGTGAATCTCTCTCATCGGGCCCGTTGGTTTACGGTAACGGCAAGGGCTTCGGCATTTTCGTGAATCTTTCGCGAATTCCATGTGATACCAGCAGTATCCTGGCGTTAAACTGCGACTGCGTGCGCCACTGTTTCGTGTTTGACTTCGATTCCGATGTTTGTCTTGGCTATGTTGCGACATTAGTTTGACCATGTTTCTGGAGTCTAATTTGGTTCAACCCGCCGCGATGAACCGCTTGATGGAAAAGTAGTTGGTGCCACTTCAATTGGACGTGAACCGGTTACGTTGATCATGCGCACTTCTAATGCATCCATAATGTCGTCAGCAATTCTTGTAATTTCCTCGAATGTACCATTTGATGACACGTGCATCTTCCGGCAAACGTTGAGCCCATAGGCTTTTAACGGCCTCATTATTCATTGAGTCTCCAGCCACGGGGCACATTTCGTGAACAATTAACTTGGGGGCAGATCACCGAGGATGCAATATTGACATGAACGATAGCTCGGAATTTAAATTCTCCATTTTTAATGGGAATATTATAGTTGTGTTGAAATTCTTCAGGTTCCAACACCACAGCTTGAACTACTGGGCGATTTGTTGATCATACCCAATTGTAATTTTATATTTTTGTAAATTTTACCGGGGAATCTGAACTATAATATGCTCTGAAGTAAAGCCTAGTTCAGCTAAAAATGTGTTCAATAAATATTACGAAAAAAACCGCCGAATTATTATAGACATCAGCTATTTTATTTCGACTATATACACGTTTTTTGACAATATTTAGAAAACATACAATGGTCGCACCATTTTGTTCTTTTTTCGAATAGGACTCTATCTAATATAATAGCTAAATATATTTCTATTCACATGGAATGGTCTTGTATAGCCCAGACATTTACCTGGATTTCTGCTGTTGACTATAGGAATTAAAATCCAAGCCGATCTATGCTCGTACCGATATGGAATTGTTAAATGAATACTTGTTAAGTTGGCAGATCTTTCACTGTTATTGGGTAAATAGATAGGGCTGAAATTGTTCTGCTCATTGGACGAGTTTTCGGTTATGGTAATTGTTACAAATATAAGTTAGTGAAGGAAACGAATTCGAATTTTAACACCAAAGGATTATTTTATATATTTTACTTTGTAGGGAGTTAAAAATTATTTCCATATGAATTAGTAGTGATAAATGTGCTTTTTCAACTAGAACAAATATACAGAATACCACCGACATTTAAATTGGTGGTAATATATTTATACAGATGGCTTTCTTAAAATTAGAATTTTGGTATAGTTTCGAATTTATTTTCACCCTGTGTCGATAAATTTTGACCGTATGATTAGCAGGCCAACTGCTCGTTTTAATTTTAGTTTGTTAAACCATTTTAAATTAATCATTAATTATTATATTTCATTCCTGAGTGCTCCCTGACGATAACAAAAT